>CM072776.1:101258750-102540000 GCA_036936925.1 Cenchrus fungigraminus
TACTTACCCTAGAGTTTGGTGGGGATTGTTGAAATTTTAATTGGGTCTGGCCCATTAAAAATTAAATTCAATTCTATGGTATGTAATATTGGGCTGAGAATAACAATAATACCGGATGGAAATTTCAAGAGTCTTTTATTCAGTTTAATAGTTGGATTTATCCAATTAAATTGATAAGTTGAATAAGAGCACTTAGTGCCACATGTCATGGCGTGCGGGCTTTCATGCATGCATGCAATGCGAGAATTAAGTGGACGATCAAATTAAAGAGCACTTTTATGTGCGTGTTTGCTGCTGGCGGTAGGGAGCACTTGATGGTGCATTTTTATCTAATTAAAGAGCACTTATATGTGCATGCTTGCATGCAACGGCTGGGGAGCACTTGATGGTGCATGCGTGCATGCAGGGGCAGGCCAAGGAGCACTTGCGTGCATGCGAGTAGGCATGCATGCAGCAGCAAGCGAACCGCCTGCGAGCAGGCAGGCAGTTAGCGGACGGTGCATGCTGGGGCTTTTCGTTTCGTATTTCGTGACTCTTCATGTCCGGCGCTGCTGGCTCTTCACTTCCCAAGTCTGGCTCTATAAAACATAGAGTTCTATGCTTCCTCCGGTTGGTGTGAAAAATACTCTCCAAACAAAACCACAAACTCTGCTGCTACTCGGGTATCTCTGTCCGGTGTTCCTGCGCGCACGGGATCGCTGGAGGGCAGGTGCCTCCGGAACCGACGCCGTTCGTGAACTCTGCTCGGGGTGTACGGCAATTTGGTTTTTGGGGAGCGTTCACGCGACTGCCTACTTCTACGACGACGACGACGTCTCCCAACTCTCTGCAACGACTACGCTGCTACGACGACGACATGGCCGATCCGTCGAGTTCATCCACCGCCGCTGCTGGGTATCTGTCTCTATCTCCTCTGTTTATTTACTTGTTCTTTTTTCTGCCAGTTCTTCAATATGCATGTTTAGATGTTCTTCAAAGTTCGTTTAAATATGCATGTTTGGAATGTGTTACATTCAAATTATCAATTTGTGTATATGTCATCATCATGTTAAATAATTTCTGGTTTAAAATAATGAGAAAGTTGTCTAAATTTCTAACAATCCAAAAACCAAATTTTAGGCAATTTTCCGTTACTGGGTTTGCTGCTGTGTTGAAACTAACTGCTTTTGATGGGAAAAATTTCATGACTTGGAAAGCTAAGATGGTGTTGTGGTTGACTGCGATGCATTGCTATCATGTCGCGGAGGGGAAGCCTGAAAATTTGACTCCTGATGAGGAGACTAAATTTCGGGCTGCCGATAACCTCTTCAGAGGCGCTGTGATTTGTGCACTGCATAGCAAGTATGAGAAAAACTACATATCTTACACATCTGGCAAATTGTTATGGGATGCATTGAATGAGAAGTTTGGAGTTTCCGATGCTGGAAGTGAGCTCTATCTCATGGAACAACTCTATGCGTACAAAATGGTTGAGAACCGTTCTGTTGTAGAGCAGGCTCATGAGATTCAGGCTTTTGCTAAGGAACTGGAACATTTTCCATGTGTTCTTCCTGATAAGTTTGTGGCTGGCGGTATCATCGCCAAGTTACCACCTTCTTGGAAGGATTTTGCCACCTCCCTCAAACACAAGAGACAAGAGTTCAATGTGGCTGACCTCATTGGTACACTTGATGTGGAGGAGAGGGCAAGGGGAAAAGACAACAATGGGAAAGATCCAGATTCATCTGCTGCCAACATGGTACAGAAAAAGAATTTTCATGCATCTCGTAACTTCAAGAACAAGAACAAGGGAAAGCAAGGTCACAACCCTAAGCCAAAACAGAACACTGAGTTCAAGAAGAAATTTAACAAGAAGAAGAATGAAGGATGCTTTGTTTGCGGGAGCACTGAGCACTGGGCTAGTGCGTGTCCTAGCAAATTTGTGAAGGAAAAGAAATCAGCAAACATGGTGATCAATGAGACTGGAGGAGGGACATCTGGGTATGGTAATCCTTTACCCTATGTTCTTTCAGTCTGTAATTCACCTGAGTGGTAGATGGATAGTGGTGCTAATATCCATGTGTGTGCTGATATATCTTTGTTTGCATCTTTTCAGGTCGGCAGGACTGGAGCCTTGCTGATGGGGAACGGATCGCGTGCGCATGTTCATGGTGTTGGTTCCGTCATTCTGAAGCTTACTTCGGGAAAGACGGTGCTATTGAAGCACGTGCAGCATGTCCCCTCAATAAAGAAAAATCTTATTAGTATTTCCTTATTGTGTCGTGATGGCTACAAAGTTGTTTTTGAATCCAATAAGTGTGTCGTGTCGAGACATGGAACATTTGTTGGTAAGGGTTATGATTGCGGAGGTTTGTTCCGCTTGTCTTTGATGGATGTGTGTAATAATGTCGTGAATTCCGTAAGCATTTGTGATGAGACAGATTTATGGCATTCACGTTTATGTCATGTTAATTTTGGATGTTTAATGTGGCTAGCAAATATGAGTTTAATCCCGAAATTTAATCACGTCAAAGGCTCTAAGTGTCATGCGTGTGTGCAATCAAAACAAACTCGTAAGCCTCACAAGGCTGCCGAGCCAAGAAATTTGGCACCATTAGAGCTGGTTCATTCTGATCTTTGTGAGATGAATGGCGTTTTGACAAAAGACGGAAAAAGATACTTTATAACTTTTATAGATGATTGTATTAGATTCTGCTATGCGTACCTTTTGAAAACAAAAGATGAAGTGTTAAATTATTTCAAGGCCTATAAAGCTGAAGCAGAAAACCAACTTGAAAGGAAAATTAAATGATTGAGGTCTGATAGAGATGGAGAATATTTCTCCAATACTTTTGATGAGTTCTGTGTTGAACATGGGATTGTTCATGAGAGGACACCGCCATACTCACCTCAATCCAATGGGATTGCCGAGAGGAAAAACCGCACTCTAACAGAGTTGGTGAATGCCATGTTAGACACTGCGGGATTATCCAAGGAATGGTGGGGTGAAGCGATTTTGACAGCTTGTCATGTCCTAAACAAAGTTCCTATGAAAGACAAAGAAATCACACCATTCGAGGAATGGGAAAAGAAAAGATTAAATCTTTCTTATTTGCGTACTTGGGGTTGCTTGGCCAAAGTGAACGTGCCAATCAATAAGAAGCGCAAACTTGGACCTCAAACCGTAGACTGTGTGTTCCTTGGTTATGCTTTTCACAGTGTGGGATATAGGTTCTTGATTATAAAATCTGAGGTACCTGACATGCATGTTGGTACAATTATGGAATCTAGAGACGCTACATTTTTTGAAACTGAATTTCCTATGAAAACTACATCTAGCAGTTCTAATCATGAATCTATAATTTCCCATGAGCATGATAATCTCATTCCAGATGAACAAAATGAAGAGACTCATGTGCAAAATCCTCCAGACGAGAATGACATTGTAGTTACTCGAAAGAGTAAGAGACAAAGGGTTGCGAAATCCTTTGGCGATGACTACATTGTGTATCTTGTGGACAATACTCCAACAACCATTGAAGAGGCTTTTTCCTCTCCTGATGCTGACTTGTGGAAGGAAGCAGTCAGGAGTGAGATGGAATCAATAATGTCTAATGGTACTTGGGAGGTTGTTGATCGTCCATATGGGTGCAAACCTATTGGATGTAAATGGTTGTTCAAGAAAAAGCTTAGGCCTGATGGTACAATTGAGAGGTACAAGGCAAGGCTTGTGGCCAAGGGTTACACACAAAAGGAGGGTGAAGACTTCTTTGATACTTATTCACCAGTTGCTCGGTTAACGACCATTCGAACTTTGCTTTCCGTGGCAGCCTCATATGGTCTTATAGTCCATCAAATGGATGTTAAGACCGCTTTCCTAAATGGAGAGTTGGAGGAGGAGATCTATATGGATCAGCCTGATGGATTTATTGCAAATGGTCAAGAAAACAAAGTGTGTAAGCTGTTGAAATCGTTGTATGGTCTCAAACAAACTCCTAAGCAATGGCATGAGAAATTTGATAACACATTAACGTCTGCGGGCTTTATTGTGAATGAAGCTGACAAATGTGTATACTATCGACATGGTGGGGTGAAAGTGTCATATTGTGCTTATATGTTGATGACATTTTGATCTTCGGATCTAACCTCAGAGTGATTGAGGAAGTGAAGCATTTCCTGTCAAACAATTTTGAGATGAAAGATTTGGGAGAAGCTGATGTTATTCTTAATATCAAGCTTTCTAGAGATAGTGATGGTGGGGTAACTTCGTTACAATCTCACTATGTGGAAAAGGTGTTAAGTCGTTTTGGTTACAGTGATTGTACACCTTCACCTACACCATATGATCCCAGTGTTTCTTTGAGTAAGAACAGCAGGATTGCAAGGGATCAATTAAGGTACTCCCAGATCATTGGATCTCTCATGTATCTTGCAAATGCAACACGACCTGATATCTCCTATGCGGTGAGCAAACTGAGTCGGTTTGTGAAAAACCCTGGAGATACGCATTGGGGTGCTCTTGAGAGAGTGGTGCGCTACTTGAAGGGTACCATGAGTTATGGTATTCATTATTCAGGACACCCAAAAGTGTTAGAGGGATACAGTGATGCCAACTGGATCTCTGATGCTGATGAGCTTTATGCCACAAGCGGATATGTGTTTCTGTTTGGAGGTGGCGCTGTTTCCTGGAAGTCTTGCAAGCAGACTATCTTAACGAAGTCTACAATGGAAGCAGAGCTCGCTGCATTGGACACTGCTGGGGCTGAGGCCGAGTGGCTTCGTGAACTCCTTTTGGATTTACCGGTGGTTGAAAAACCAATTCCGGCTATTTCCATGAACTGTGATAATCAAACTGTGATTACAAAGGTTAACAGTTCCAAGGATAACATGAAGTCATCTAGGCACGTTAAGAGACGGCTGAAATCTGTCAGAAAGTTGAGAAACTCTGGAGTTATATCGTTGGACTATGTCCATACATCGAAAAATCTGGCAGATCAATTTACCAAGAGCTTATCACGTAATGTGATAGAGAGTGCATCGAGAGAGATGGGTATGAGACCCACTTGAAATCTACTTTAGTGGTAACCTGTCCTATGTGATCGGATATCCCGTGAATTAGGATGGTGAAACAAGCTAGTAGTAGATGGTGAAACAAGCTAGTAGTAGATTGTGAGGAAAGATCCCTTCTTTTAACTCATCTTTGGTGCATGTCTTTCCTTTCTGTAAGGTAGGATGGTTTTACCTTAATGTATTTCTTTGAGATGTTGTCCTACAGAACATATATTGAGAAATACACCTATATGAGACAGACTGCTGGTCACAGTCTATGAGATTTGGGTAATCTCTAAATTCTCATGAAAAGGTACAGAAGTGTGACTTATATGCTTCAAACAGAGGGGATGCCTTTTTGCAGCCTAGTACCAGTAAAGGACTTGAATGAACCTCATTTCACACAAAACTGTCAATTCAAGGCATAGTCCATTGTATAGTTGTGAATGAGTAATATTCTGGTTCTAGATGGATGTTCAACTTAACAGTCTCCATCGAAACACTGGTATATCAAAGAGTTGTGGTTTTGTCCTGCAGTATTACTTACCCTAGAGTTTGGTGGGGATTGTTGAAATTTTAATTGGGTCTGGCCCATTAAAAATTAAATTCAATTCTATGGTATGTAATATTGGGCTGAGAATAACAATAATACCGGATGGAAATTTCAAGAGTCTTTTATTCAGTTTAATAGTTGGATTTATCCAATTAAATTGATAAGTTGAATAAGAGCACTTAGTGCCACATGTCATGGCGTGCGGGCTTTCATGCATGCATGCAATGCGAGAATTAAGTGGACGATCAAATTAAAGAGCACTTTTATGTGCGTGTTTGCTGCTGGCGGTAGGGAGCACTTGATGGTGCATTTTTATCTAATTAAAGAGCACTTATATGTGCATGCTTGCATGCAACGGCTGGGGAGCACTTGATGGTGCATGCGTGCATGCAGGGGCAGGCCAAGGAGCACTTGCGTGCATGCGAGTAGGCATGCATGCAGCAGCAAGCGAACCGCCTGCGAGCAGGCAGGCAGTTAGCGGACGGTGCATGCTGGGGCTTTTCGTTTCGTATTTCGTGACTCTTCATGTCCGGCGCTGCTGGCTCTTCACTTCCCAAGTCTGGCTCTATAAAACATAGAGTTCTATGCTTCCTCCGGTTGGTGTGAAAAATACTCTCCAAACAAAACCACAAACTCTGCTGCTACTCGGGTATCTCTGTCCGGTGTTCCTGCGCGCACGGGATCGCTGGAGGGCAGGTGCCTCCGGAACCGACGCCGTTCGTGAACTCTGCTCGGGGTGTACGGCAATTTGGTTTTTGGGGAGCGTTCACGCGACTGCCTACTTCTACGACGACGACGACGTCTCCCAACTCTCTGCAACGACTACGCTGCTACGACGACGACATGGCCGATCCGTCGAGTTCATCCACCGCCGCTGCTGGGTATCTGTCTCTATCTCCTCTGTTTATTTACTTGTTCTTTTTTCTGCCAGTTCTTCAATATGCATGTTTAGATGTTCTTCAAAGTTCGTTTAAATATGCATGTTTGGAATGTGTTACATTCAAATTATCAATTTGTGTATATGTCATCATCATGTTAAATAATTTCTGGTTTAAAATAATGAGAAAGTTGTCTAAATTTCTAACAATTACAACCACTATTACTAACTCTGAATCTTTGATCCGGCAGCTGCTGATTGCTCTTGGCGCAAAGACAACCTGGTGGTACAGTAGCTAAACTTCTTCCATTGTCAAAGCCGGGCGGACAGGCAAGGATATCAGATATGTCCTTTTCAAGTTTGTGAAAGAGAAAAGCCGGGCGGACACGGCCGGAATGTGGCGCTGTCAGCAGTCAGCACCCAAGTAAAAGCAGATCAGGATTCTGCTCAGCTGATGCATTGCATTGTCTGGACCGGCTCAGCTCAAGGGTTTTACAAACAAAATAGATTCTCAATCTTTATATGTTGCAGCATCTATCTCAGCCTGATCTGATGAAGCATGCATGCATCTTATTATCAGGCTTGCATTTTTATTCCCCCTGTGACGCTGCCTTGACGAGCTTGTGTGGCGTCCCTTGTTGGCGGCAGCCGGCAGTTTCTTGATTATATTCAGTCATCAGTCAACAATTTGATAAAAGATGTGGTGGTGGCTTTATTTACCTGCTGCCTGTGGCGGCGGCGTTCTCTCTTGGCAATGCAAAATTAAACCACTGCCACGCGCCGAAGCTTCTATCTCTGCTGCTGACCATCACCTTGTCTGACCATCTCTGCATATTTGACTGGGCTGGGAACTGAAATTCTTTTAGTCCAGAATAAATCTGACTGGGGAATAATTCCAAACATGCGTGCTTGAAAATGCGGTCGCTTATAACTCTAAGAAAATTCGGTCGCTTCGGGTTACAGTAGACTAGTAATGCAGTGGGAATTCTTAGACCAAAAATCCATCGTCCATTCTGTTTATTTCCAGGTATGCATGGCCTATATATCATGGCATATGCTAGCTGCAGATGATCGATTGATGGAGCCGGCCGGCCGACCATGGCATGGCGGCACTAAATAAAAATCAAAATCTATCACACGACGCCGTGCATGGCGGGCAGGAGCAGATGCGGGTAACGTATCGTATGCGCTGGCTGGCCGGCTTCTTCCATTCCCGTGACGATACTCCATTTGCGGTTGCATGCCGTGGAGATGCCGACTCGGCAAGGCCCGATCGACGACGACCTGCACGCGGCGTTTAGTTTGGCGCCTTCAATTCCTGGCTGACCCGCCGGCCGGCCGCCGCCCGATCCCGGCCAGGTCTTGCGCCGCCGATGAAGATGTCAACCAGGCATTTAGCGTAAGCTTGGCAGCGTACTCGTTTCAATAGAAAGCTTGCTTGGCACCCTCCGATCCGGCCAGATATGATGATCGAGGGCACTGCCTGACGCTGACGCCTCGTGTAACTGTCATCTAGATGTGCTGCAATGTCAATGCACTGCAGCGTAAAGTCAAGAACAATAATACTCAAAAGCCATGCGGTTGACTATTGGGCCTGATTAAATGCCCTGTCATGATCAATAATTCGGATGAGCTCAGGGACGAGAATTCATCTGACTTTTCTTTTATTTAGTATAAAAAAAACTGGCTCACTCCGCTGTAATCGGGCGCGCAGTATGTATGGCTCGTCGAAGAATTCTTTCCGTTGTTTTTGGCTGATCTGCGTGTCCTTTGTTTTTGTATCTGCCGATCGATTGGCAGTTCCAGTACCACTGTCTCCTTGACACCTAACAACTGTCCGACAGTTACATTGTGGACAGATCGATCTCAATCAAACCCCAGATCTGCCAAATGTCCACAATTATCGCTAGTGTAGCAGAGGTAAATTCATCAGAGAGTTCTCCCTCCTACTTCTGAGAGCTAAACCAACTTCTATTCCTGCCCTGGAATCTTGGCTTGCCTCTTTGTAACTTTGTACCTGTTTTACTTTCCCTGTATCTGTTGTTTCAGACTCTGTATTTATTTTACCATTTAATTTATTAATTCAGTAGGTTCAACATGGGGATGAAAAATGTGGATGCTCAAGTCACAATTGAGCCTTGGTCCTCATCAATTGGTGCTAAAGGCAAACTACAGCAGGCATGGTTCAAAGTGAAAGGAATTCCTCCAGATCAGAGAGGGATCAGGACCATAGCAAAGGTGGGAGGATTAGTTGGGAAGACAGTCACCATTGATGAAAGCACAAGGTATAATGCTGAGTTTGTAAGACTGAAAATTGCATGTAGAGATATCATGGAGGTTCCTGAATCTGCTGAAGGAAATTTGGGGCTGTTCATATATGATTTCTTCTTTGAAAGAGAAATAATGAGTGGGGGAAAAGCTGGAGAACAAAAGGAAGGTGTGAAAATTAAGGAATCTGGTGACCAACCCAGTCCAAAAAAGATGAAGACAGTCCATAACCCCACTGGGGCTACCAACACAAATGACCAACCAAAGGGTGATGCTGGACTTAAAAGTCAGGACAGAGGGGGTTACACCAGATCAGCTCCAAGCAAGTTCTGTAATTCAAAGATGAAAAGGACTGAAGAAATATCAGGAGAGGAGGATGAGGTTATCCCTGCAGCCACCTATGTTCCCAGTGACAGTAGTGAGGATTTCCAAGAACAAGTCAACAAAGTGATAGGAGGTGAAGCAGAGTCATCTAAAAGAGGTGAAGGAGTCTGGCTTGCTAGATGTGAACTGTCCCACATGGTGGATCAGCCTGAATTAACCTGTAATCTAAATAAAGAACACATCAAGGTGGGGGGTGAAGAGATGGGACACAAAGAAGATTCAGTAATGATTGGAGAGAATGAGGGGTTCATTGGACAAACTGAAGATAAGCAAGATGACCTGGATGTGACCAAGATAGTGAACCCTTGTGCCAATATGATGCAAGACAGAGAAGAAAGAAGATGGAGCAAGAGGGTACTGAGGATAACAGAGGAAGCCAACAAAGAAAATCAGGCTGCAGGCTTGAGGGCCAATGAAGGTAATCAAAATCTGACCAATTCTTTCTCTGCTCTCAGTGAATATGAAATTGCTGAAAAGTCCTGTAATATGGGTGTTATCATAGATGAATCTGATTTTACTACCATTAACATTATCACTGAAATGGAAAAAGCTAGGCAGGCTCTTAAGGAAAAAGCTAGCAGTATGCTGAATTCAAATTTAAATAATGATAGGGAGGATGAAACTGATAACATTGGTCTGAATGATGATAGTGATGAGGAATCCCTGACAGAGGAAAACTTGTTAGAATGTTCATCTGAGATAGAGGGCATCAATATAAATAAAATAGAGGAAACAAACAATCTGGATGATGGTGGATTTACCTTATTTTTAAGCAAGAGAGAGAGGAAAGCTACAAGAAGGCTGACTCTCTCTGCAAAAAAGAAAAAGAATTACAAACCAGTTAGCAAGGGAGACCCTTGCCCTACAAAAAACAAAAGGGGAAAAGCTCAGGGAGACCCTGATGCCTGTAAGACCCGTCCAAAAAATAGAAAAAGTAAGAAAAAATGAATGGATTAATATGGAACTGTAGGGGCATAAAAAAAAGGTGTACCCTCCTTCCTAAGAAATCTAATTCTTGCACATAAATTCCATTTTCTAGGGTTACAGGAAACCCTGCAGGAGAGCATTGAAGATAAAATAATCAGACAAATAGATCCAAACCAAGATTACCTCTGGAAATGGAATCCATCCAGAGGTAAATCTGGGGGGCTTCTGAGTGGAATCAGACTTGAATACTATGATGTTGGGGCCTTCCATGAAGGGAAATATTTCCCGCAGCTTGATCTGTGGGACAAAATGAAAAAAAACAAATGGAACTTCATGAATGTTTATGGGGCTGCCCAAGAGGAAAATAAAGGAGAATTCCTAGCTGAATTAGCAGCAAATATAAATAGATGCAAGGAACCCCTGATAATTGGGGGGACTTCAATATTATCAGGAACTCATCTGAAAAAAATAAAGGAGGTACTCGTAGACACACAAGTTTATTCAATTCAGTGATAAACACCTTTGGTCTAATTGACCTACATATGACTGGGGGAAATTACACTTGGTCTAATAACCAAGTCAACCCCACTTTAGAAAGACTGGACAGATACCTGGTAAGCAAAGACTGGGAAAGTATGTTCCCTTTGGCATATGTACATAAGCTGCCAAGGGAAAGATCTGATCACAATCCTTTGATCATATCCACTGAAAAAAGGAATCAAATAAAAAAGTTTGACTTCAGATTTGAGTTATCTTGGCTCAAAAAAACAGAATTCCTCCCCTTGGTTAAAGATATATGGGACAGACAGTGTCATGCTGAGACTGCTTTTGATAGAATACAAATCAAATTAAAAAGATTCAAAAAGTATTTTAAAGGTTGGGGCTTTAATATGAGGGGTGAAAACAGAAAAATCAGAGAACGGTTGCATGAAGAGTTAATGACTCTGGAGCAACTAGAAGAAGAAACAGTGTTGGATCTGGATCAGGTTCAAAGAAAAGTTCAGATAAACACACTCTTACTCCAGATGCTGGAGGAAGAAGAGTTGTATTGGTTGAAAAGATCTCATGAGAATTGGTTACTTAAGGGGGATAACAACACTGAGTTCTTCCATAAAATTGCCAATGGGAGAAGGAGAAAAAATACCATTATGAACTTCACTGATCAAAATGAAACCACAGAGGGTGATGAAAACCTGTTACAGTATGCAACAAATTATTATAAAGAGTTATTTGGAAAAGGAACTGGAAATACTCTTCCACTGGATCCTGGGATGTGGAAGGAGGGGGGAAAAGTAACAATGGCAGACAATGCTGAGATTACAAAACCCTTCTCTGAAGAGGAAATCAAAGAGGCCTTGTTCCAAATGGAGACTAATAAGGCAGCTGGACCAGACAACATCCCTATTGAATTTTATCAGAAATGTTGGGAGATTATTAAACATGACATAATAGAGATGTTTGATGATTTCCACAGAGGGGAACTTGATGTTAGCAGGCTCAACTATGGAATCATTACTTTGCTGCCAAAGGTGATGGGTGCTGAAAAAATTCAACAATACAGACCAATTTGTTTGCTGAATTGCCTATACAAATGGGTTACTAAAGTGCTAACCATAAGGTTGGAGAAAATTGCAAAGAAATTGATCCTGCAAAATCAAACTGCTTTCATGAAAGGTAGAAACATAATGAATGGCATTATGGCCCTGCATGAAGTACTTCATGAAACCAAAAAATCAAGGAAAACGGGGATTGTACTTAAGCTGGATTTCGAGAAAGCCTATGACAAAGTATGCTGGGAGTTCCTATTTGAAGGCCTAAAAATAAGGGGATTCAATGAAAAATGGTGTGGGTGGATCAAGCAGGTAGTCACAGGGGGGACTGTGAGTGTCAAGTTGAATAACAAATTGGGCCCCTACTTTGTGAGTCACAAAGGAATTAGGCAGGGTGACCCCCTATTCCCCATGCTCTTCAATTTTGCTGCTGACTCCCTCACCAGAATGGTCAGAAAAGGCCAGGAAAATGGGTTGATTGTTGGGTTGGCAGACAACCTGATACCAAAAGGTGTGGCTGTGCTTCAATACGCTGATGATACGATAATCTGTCTTAAGGATGATCTGGAAAATGCTAGAAATATGAAACTCCTACTCTACCTGTATGAAATTATGTCAGGACTGAAAATCAACTTCTCCAAGAGTGAAGTGATTCTGATTAATGGAGATGAAGACAAGAACATACAAATGGCTGAACTGTTTAATTGCCAGATTGGCTTTTTTCCTATCAAATACTTGGGAGTGCCTTTGAGCCCTAGCAGATTACATGTAAAAGACTGGCTGCCAGTAGTGGAGAAAAATGAAAAAAAATTGGTGGTCTGGAAGGGAGGTACCATGTCCATTGCTGGCAGGACCATCCTGATCAATGCCAGTCTAACCAGTGTCACAATCTACCACATGTCAATGTATTTACTCCCCAAAACTGTATCTGACTCCCTGGACAAGCAAAGAAGAATCTTCTTTTGGCAGGGAGGAAGTACCAAGAGAAAATACAGGTTGATCAGGTGGGGGTCATTTGTAAAAGCAAGAAAAAAGGAGGTCTAGGAATTAAAAATATCAAGAAAATGAACATAAGCCTCCTATGCAAATGGCGGTGGAGGCTGGAGAAAGAAGAAGGGATCTGGCAGGACATAGTTAAGGTAAAATACCTGCAAAAAGATGGTGTCAGTTCTGTGAGGCACAGGATGACTGATTCACCCATCTGGACTGACCTACTGAAAATCAAACATATTTACCTTGGTGGTAGGAAAATAGTAACCAGGAATGGGAAAAAGACACTTTTTTGGAGAGATACTTGGCTATCTGACAAACCTATATGTTCAGAAATCCCAATCATTTTTGACATGTGCTCTGATAAAGACATTACAGTACATCAGTTTCTGTGTGTGAATGGGGATCTGAATTTTAACAGATGGCTTCCCCCTGTTATTTTTCACCACTGGGTGGAGATGGTGGATAAAGTATACAGCTTCAGCTTCCAGAACACTGAGGATGAGATTGGCTGGAGATGGGGGGGGGCAAAAACTCCTTCACCACAAAATCTGTGTATGAACATCTCACAAAAGGAGATGCTGGAGCTCCCTTTAAACACATCTGGAAAGCAAAAAATCCCTACAAAGTAAAGATCTTTACTTGGCTTCTAGAGAACAATGCCATACTAACCAGAGACAACATGATAAGAAGGGGATGGTCGGGAGTTCCCTCCTGTACCTTCTGCCCTCAAAATGAAAACATAGATCACCTGATCTTTCAATGCACGGTGGCAAGATGTGTCTGGGGGATTGTGGGCTCTTGCTTGGGGGCAAATGATATCCCCAACACCATAGGGCAATACAGAACGTGGATCCGAAGGGTACTCCCCCACGGTGAAGCAGTGCATCACTTTGGATTTGCCGCTGTTTGCTGGGCCATGTGGAAGGCCAGGAACAAAGCGGTTTTTGACAAAAAAACTAATCAAACATCCGGCTGAAATAATCATACATGCGTTTGCGTTTATGTCTTTCTGGGCAGGTCTATTCCACGGCGACATCAGCGAAGGAATTGCGGAAGGGGTCAGGGTCATGTTGGCGTTGGCGCAGAGATTGGTGGCCAAGCAGAAAAGTCCAGCTGGGGTCAAGATGCTGCCTGCTCCACGAGAGGATCAGCCGGAAGACGGTGCTGGGGATTAAACAATATGAACATGGAGACAAGCTTGAGAAGCAATGAGGATTTTGAGCCAAGTGTGGCGTGAAAAACTCTGTTGAATGGTTGTAAAACTATGTTGGCGGTTAAACTCCTTGTAAACACCTTTCCTTCCCCTTTTAAACTCAGTTCTCCGGGAGACCTGGAGTCCCTCTCCATCTAGTCTAGCTGTCTGAGGCAGATAGGTAGGCTGGTTTCATCTCTGTTCATTAGGCTTTTTCTTTGTAAAACCGTGTTATTTCCGTTCAAGTAATGGAAATGGGGGGTGCCCCTCGATTCGAAAAATTTATTAATTCAGTAGGGGCTTTGCCCCTCCTGTTCTTTCAAAAAAATTATCGCTAGTGTAGTGTTTATTCTTTCTTTCTTTCTAGAAGATGGATGGCCTTGCCTTCAAAGTACCCGAGTACAGTACAGTACGTACTTGGCGTACGAGCTAATCTTATATACCCGCTGTCTCCTTGAAAACCTTACAATGCAAACTGTCCGACAATTACATGTGGACGACAGATCTCAATCTCACAAACTTGTATATCTACGGTACCCAGAGGCGATGGCAAATGTTGACAAAGTGTAGATCGAGGTTAGTCTTGTTCAGGCTAATTGCTGTCTTGCACAATCCTTGCGACTGCAAAGCAGACCTCTTGACCACGAGAACAAAATTAATATAAAGAAATAAAACACGGGTAGAAATCATCATGAACATGAACCAGGAAAATATATGGTGAAGAATGTATCCGAGCAGGAATGCAAGCATATATATGACACACAGAAAAGAAGAGGTCCAGTCTTACCAGCAGCTATATATACTGCTTGTTTGAAAGCTTGCCGAGTCTCAAAACACCTGCACAGCACGTGCCTCTTACTTTTGGGACATTTTCCATACCTCCTCCTCCCACGAAATAACATGATATGCTCCTTGACTTTTTCAGTTCATACTCCCGCCGTGTCATCAAACTGTTACTTGCCCTGCATATTTAAAAATACTTTAGGAGGCTATATATACATCTGGACTTCAGTTATATTTGAGCGGAGTAATTTGGACTTTTTTTTTCTATTTGAAACGGAGGGACGGACAAACGACAGGAGTGGTGAAATGAGTTGTCTCCAAAGGAATAAATGTCTTTCGCCAAAAAAGAGAGAGAGAAAAAAAGAGGAAATTCATGTGTTCCAAAGATGGGTTCCAGCCACGTGGCGCCGTCCACTGACTAAACAAGCTGGTCATCACTGTCTCATTTAGTAAAAGAGAACTCCAGCAAAATACAGGCAACAGATCCGCGTGTCCTTTCTTTTCGTATCTGTCGATCGATTGGCAGTTGCAGTACTACAGCGGACAGGTTGTTCCATTTCCATCCATCTTTCTGCACTGCATGCATTGGAGTAGTACCATAGTACGTTGTACGTGGTAGGAGCTACTCTAATTGCTGATGGCTGTAAATACAAATGTCTTCATTTATTAAGATTGCATGAAGCTCCGTTAATCAAACTAGGTGGGTATCCGTCCCCCCTGAATTCCAAAAAAAAAAAAGTTGGTTTGATTCAGACAATTTGCTGACTTGCACAACCATTGCAATTGCAAGCGGACCTCGTGACCATGCGAACAAAATTAAGAAAGAAAGCACGGTTAGCCTGCTGCATCATGAAGAGCGAGGGAAAACAGTCTGACCAGCAGCCAGACTATTTGAAAGTTTGCCAAGTCTCAAAACACCTGCACGTACGGCACGTGTCTCGCTTATCTCTCCCACGAAAAACATATGCCCGTCGCTTCTTGAGTTTTTCATTCATACGTCCGTCGTTTCGAAGAAAGAATATTTTTGGCTTTGCACATAAATAAATATATTCCATTCGTTTCAGATTATAATTCATTTGATTTTTTAATCTATAATGAAATCTAAGTCATTTTAGAAAAAAAATACTATTAAAATAAACCAAAACAAAAGATGTAATATTTTGCATAGTTTTTGAAATAAAATGAGTGGCCAAGTTTGAGATAAAAAAGGTCAAATGACTTGTAATTTGGAACGGAGGGAGTATAACTTATGACTATACCACCCCCCCGTTACTTCAGTAAATTTATTCGATGAATGCAAGCACGCGTCGTAATGTTAAAAGTGAAGTGAGTGAGTAGAGATATGGAATAAGCCTTTTACTGTTGGGTGTTGGCAAACGAAAGTATATGGCGTGTATATAAAAAATACGTAGGAGGTTTCGCAAAAAAAAAATACGTAGGAGGTTTCGCAAAAAAAAAAATACGTAGGAGGTTATATGTCGATTATACTTAAGGGTGTAATTTGAACTTTTTCGTATTTCAAACGGAGGGACGAATAGACTATAGTCAAACGACAGAAGCGGGAACAAAACGAGTTGTTTCCAAAGGAATAAATGTGTTACGCCAGAAAAGAAAATTGAAATTCGTGTGTTCCAAAAAAAAAGAAATTCGTGTGTTCCAGAGGTACACGGTCCAGCCACGTGGCGCCGTCCACTGACTGTATCACCGTCTTATTTTAAAAACTCCAGCAAAGCAAAGCCGGCATGTTCGTTTGGCTGGTGGCTGATGGTTGATGCTGGTTTGTTCTGAGAGAAAAGTATTGGTGGCTGGTTTGTTCTGAGAGAAAAGTACTGCTGGCTGGTGGCTGATAAGCCAAGCGAACAGGGCACGAGTGCTTGCTTTGCTGGCAAGAGCAAGGTTGCTGCTGCTAGTGAGCTGGCTGTTTCCGTCCAATTCTGTTTTCCACGTCTGTAATTATCTTAATACTTTCTTCATATCAAATTACTATTCATTTTGATTTTTTAGATACATAATTTTGATATGCACCTAGATGTATATAAAAATTTATGTACCCGAAACAAACAAATAAAAATATGGGATGGAAGAAGTACATACCTATGGATTAGCTATTAATTTCACTTGAACTCGAAATACAGCATATGAAAAATCTTGAGGTGATAACAACTGATAAGTGATAAGCCAGTCATTCACTTAGAACTGTATTTTGAATGTGCTCATACTTCCACATCATGAAGAGCATTATTAGGTAGAATAGAACAACCAAATACCCACTGTATCTTGCCACTAAGACCATCCGCACCGGCTCCTTCATCCGGAGCCTGGAGGAGGAAAATGAAGTAAAACGCCCTGCATCGGGGGACTGGATAACCCACGGGAAAACAGCGAACCCTCCCGTCTCCTTCATATTCCAAGTGATGCCGGGCCAACGCTAGCCTGCGCCGGCCCCACCACGTGCCGCTGCCCCCCAACGACCTCGCGTGGTCGCGCCCGTGCTCGGAAGCCGGAGCTCCTGCGCCACCGCCGTCGTGCCCTCCTCGCCTCGCCGCTGTGGCTCCGCCTGCCTCCGCACATGCCAAGCCGCACCGCTCCTCCGCAGATGCACCGCCGCGCCGTCCGGTGAAGGAAGTCGGCGCGGGAGGAGAGAGAGCGCCGGGAGTGGGGGAGGAGGCTGGCGCCGAGCCGCGGCCGTCGGGAGTGGGGGAGGAGGCCGGCGCGGAGGAAGAGGTGGGCTGCGCGGCGCCGGCCTGCTCGTTGTCGCCGAAGGGAAGAGAGGCGGGAGGTCGTGCCTCGCCTCGCCGTCACCATGGAGCTACCGTCGGGAGCTCGTCGCCGTCGCCCCGCCTTGCTCCCACCGCCGGCGGAGTCTTCGAGGCGCGTCGCGGCTGTGGACCCCGAGGCGGCCGCCGCCCGATCCGCCGGCGCCCCTGCCCCTTGCCTCGATTCGCGAGAGGAGAAGCCGGCGAGGGCGCCGAGGAGAGTTCGGGAGCAGAGCAGGCGAGGCTGGCCGCTGTCGCCGCGGACGGCTTGCGCGAGGAGGCACGCGCGCGCCGAGCTCTGGATCCGCCGTTCCCTGGATCTCCGCCCGTCCGCCATCATCGCCCGCGCGCACCCCTGGACAGCACCCGCCGCCGCCGCCCCTGCTCTCTGTGCCGGCGGCTCGCCGCGCCCCTGCTCACTCCTATTCCCGCGCGCAGAGAGGGTGCAGAGGAAGGGAGCACCGGGGAGGAGGGCCGCCGCCGGAGCTCCGAAGGATTGGAGAAGCCGGCGACCGACGCGAGGAGCTTGGGGAGCTCGCCCAGCGAGGCCGACCGCGGCGGAGGGAGAAGAAGATGGGGAGGCGGCGACGCGGCGTAGCAGAGGAGGAGGCAGGGGCGGAGAGAGAGGGCCGGCGGGGTGATGGCCTGATGGGTGGGTGGGGGTTATTAAAATGTGACAGGTGGACCCCACTGTTAGTTGTTGGGATGAAGGAGAAATATGAAGGAAGATGGATGCGGGAGAAGCGAATATGAAGGAGAGAATCTCGATGACGAGAACGGAATATTCTATTTTGAAGGAAGTTTTGAAATTCCACGAGTGTGGATGGTCTAATCCTACCAAACGTATCCTCCCTCTCTATTCATATTCTAGGTACAACTCCTTTCTCTAACGCAATCCATATTCCACCACATTAAAAATACCACATCTTTGTGTCAATTCTAGGACACTAATTTTAGCAAACCAAAAGAAAATCAAAATCAAACAAGCCATTTCATGAGACTTAAACTGAAACCCCAAATGATATGTGAAACGCACGCTGCAGGCTGCCTAGATTTGCCGTTGCATTTTTCTATGGCAAAGTCCCCCACCTTCTTTGACCGCCAGAATGCCGTGGCCCACTCCTACCCAGTCCTCTTCAAAAGCCCAGAAGGCAAACAAGACGACACGAGGAGGAGGAGGCGAGGAGCAGGGCGACGACACGAGCTCGAACCAGCGCGCCCCCGTCACAAAGCCAAGCCGTCATGTCGCTGCGCGCCGCGAGCGGCGCCGGCGCTGGCGCCCTGCTCGCCATCACCTACGTCGGGCTTGCGCTCGCGGCGCTGCGCCTGCTGCTGTCCTACAAGTCGGCGCTCTACGCGCTGCGCCGCCTCTGGCGTTGCGCCGACGAGTGGGCGCAGGCGTACCAGTACCACGAGGTGCCGCGCTTCGCGTGCGACGGCGCCGAGAACCCGCTCTTCCGCAAGGCCGCCGCGTACGTGGCCGCGCTGCCGTCGCTGGAGGACGCCGACGCCGCGTCCGTGCTCTCGTCGGCGTCCAGGACCAACGGGGGCCTCTCCCTCCAGCTCGGCCCGGGCCACACCGCGCGAGACGCGTTCCTCGGCGCGCGCCTCGCCTGGACCAACGCCGAAGACGACCGCCTGGTGCTGCGCGTGCGCCGCCACGACCGCACCCGCGTGCTGCGCCCCTACCTGCAGCACGTCGAGTCCGTGGCCGACGAGATGGAGCAGCGCCGCCGCGAGCTGCGGCTCTTCGCCAACACCGGCGTGGACGCGGCCACCGGCGCGCCACGGTGGGCGTCGGCGCCCTTCACCCACCCGGCCACGCTCGACGCGGTGGCCATGGACCCGGACCTCAAGGCCCGCGTCCGCGCCGACCTCGAGAGCTTCCTCAAGGGCCGCGCCTACTACCACCGCCTCGGCCGCGCCTGGCGCCGGAGCTACCTCCTCTACGGCCCACCGGGCACCGGCAAGTCCACGTTCGCGGCGGCCATGGCGCGGTTCCTTGGCTACGACGTCTACGACATCGACCTCTCCCGCGCCGGCAGCGACGACCTCCGCGCGCTGCTCATGCACACCACCCCGCGCTCGCTGATCCTTGTCGAGGACCTGGACCGGTACCTTCAGGGCGGCGGGGACGGCGAGGCGCGGGCGGCGAGGGTGCTGAGCTTCATGGACGGCGTCGCGTCGTGCTGCGGCGAGGAGCGGGTGCTGGTGTTCACGATGCGGGGCGGCAAGGACGCCGTGGACGCGGCGGTGGTGCGGCCGGGGCGGCTGGACGTGCACATCCACTTCACGCTCTGCGACTTCGAGGCGTTCAAGGCGCTGGCCAGCAACTACCTCGGGCTCAAGGACCACAAGCTGTACCCGCAGGTGGAGGAGGGCTTCCACGCCGGCGCACGCCTCAGCCCCGCAGAGCTCGGCGAGATCATGCTCGCCAACCGCGCCTCCCCGAGCCGAGCGCTCCGCAACGTCATCACCAAGCTCCAGCACGTGTCCGGCGGCGGAGGCGCGCCGCCGCGGCACCCGTCGCACCGGCGGAACACGAGCTGGTCCGGGGCCGGGCAGCAGTGGGAGGAGCAGCCGGCGCGCGCCAGCGCGGAGTCCACGGAGCCCGACGAGACGGCAGCCCCGGCGGGGGGCGGCGGGGTGTTCGGCAAGGACGCGCCGATGAGGGAGTTCAAGAAGCTGTACGGGCTGATCAAGATCAGGAGCCGGAGGGAGGGCGCCGGCGCCGTGCCGATGGAAGGCGACGCGCACGGGCCGCCGACGCCGGGCAACCACGACAGGGAGCGCTAGCTGATCGTTATTCCATCGGCTCTACTCTAGGTGGATGGTAGTAGAATTGTAGTGGCCACTGTCCAGCTTCGCTTTGTTTCTGTTGAAATTTACAGTAGTTATCAGTGACTGGGTAGAAATACAATTGGATTTGGAGGAAGATAAAAACGGATCGGAGGACTGATGAGTGATGAGTGATGTACATGCGAGGTAGTAGTCTTGTATGGTTTCAATTCTCACCATAGCAACCATTCATAAAACTAGGCCGGTGGGGGTAAGATCGCCTCACAGGGTTTTCATTAAAAAGGCTATAGCAACCAGCCATTTGCTCTGCACTATGCACATCATGGTGAAATTCTGAAAGATAAACACTTGTTGGTGCATCTACATCAAAGATTGTACGTACGTGTTGTTGCATCGATGGAGCAAATATCAGTGCAGTTCCAACAGCCAACTCCCGAGAATTGAGTTGGGAAATTGACTCGATCGGCATCGCGGGTCGTCAGGTCGGGGCCGGTCTGCCGCTCCCTCCGGCCGCTGGCAACTTGCGGCTGATCCGACAGCGATGACTCCGCGGTAGACCCGAGCATTTCACGGGCCGGGCCGAGTTCGGGCCGGGCCGAAAAAAATTTCGATTTTTTCGGACCGAGAAAATCCTGCCCATGACCGTCCCCTGGGACGTGTCGGGCCTCAGTTTTCGGGCCGGGCCCGGGCTTGAGCGGGCCGCTCGCGTATTTTACACTGTAAAATAGTTAAAAACAGCATGTCGGGCCGGGTTCGGGCCAAGATTTTTTTTCGCGGGCTTCAAGATCTCTGCCCACACCCGTCCAGTAAGGTCCGTGGGCGGGCCGGGCCCGGGCCAAAAATGCTCAGGTATACTCCGCGGCGTCCAGCGCGGCAGCACCCGGGCGTCCAGTGCATTTCTTCCTTTTCTGCAGGACCATGCTGATAATAATAAGAGTGGGGGGCCTAAACGGCCACTCATCACGCGCGCATGGCCTGCACCTCGCCGTCGCCGCCACGCCGGCCGTTCCCCGTCCGGTGGCACCGCGCGCACGCGGAGGAGTGCAGTGAGGTTGTTTCTATCGGCTCTGAGACCATCCGCACTGGGGACGGGATGGAGGACGCCAAAAAGGCGTCGGCCTCCCTCTCCTCTAGATCCAGAGGGATCGAGGAGGCTCCTCCATCCTCCGCCGGTCCCACCACGGCCTCGCTGCTGTCGCCCCCAACGGCCTCTCGCGCCTTTGCTCTGAACTGTCGTCGTCGTCCCCGCCACTACCGGTGCTGAGGAAGGTCGTCGTCGCCGGAGCTGAGGAAGGCCGCCGCCGCCGCCGCTACTGCCACTTCGCCTGCTACCGTCGAGGAGAGCATGGGCGGCGACCAAAGCAGGGGCCCACCAGAGAGGAGAGGAGGAGCCGCCACCGGAGGCGGAGACGAGGGACCCTCGCGCTCGCCGTCAGCCATTGCATCGACGCGACGCGGCCTTCGTGCTTCGCGCTGGAGAGGAGAGAAGCAGGGGAGGAGCCTGCCTCGAGCCACCACGGCCGCCGCTCCGAGTCGCCGCGAGCTCGATCCGCCGTCGCCGGTGAGGGAGGGCGTCATTGTTCTCGTCGTCCAGATCCCGCCGCCGCCACGTGAGGGAGAGCGCCGGCCCATGGATGCCGGCGAGCTCCCCGCCTCGCGCTGCCGGATCCGCCGCTCCATGGACGTCGGCGAGCTCCCCGTCATCGTCTTCGCCGCCGGGGAGGAGCCGCTGCCCCGGTCGGCCTCCGCGGAGACAGGGTCCGCCGTGCTCGTGCTCGTGCTCCTCCCCGCCACCTCCGCCGCCGGGAACTCGCCGGCCCGGCGCGCGCTCCCGTCATCGACGCGGAGGTCCGCTGCTCTGCGCGCCGCCGCCGCCTGGCCGTCGTGCCAGAGCCCGCCGCTGGAGGCGCGCCGGTCGGGGAGCAGCCCAGCCTCGCCGGACTCCGCGCCCTGCTCCTCTGCCACCGGCGCGGATCTGGAGGAGGTTCGGGACGGGGAGTTCGAGGAGGAGACGGCCGGCCGCCGGAGGCCTCGGCTACTCCGCCGGGTGGGGTGGGGGAGGGGGTGAGAGAGAGGAGGGAGGAGGAGCGGTTGGGTGGGGGTGGGGGAGAGGGATAAAAAATATATATGTGGGCCCTAGAGGAGAGATATAAAGGAAGATGAGTGCGGGAGAATTGGAAATGAAAGAGAGAATATTGATGAGTAGGATATCATATTCTATTTTGAAGGAGAGAATCAAGGAACACGAGTGTGGGTGGTCTGACGGCTGGATGCTCTATATCTTTGTGATGGCAGCAGTGAGGTTACTTTGGATTGACTGCAATATCCTTCTGTTGCTGCTAATGGTTGGTCAGGGTGTTGTTTTGGTGTATTTGCTTCCCATCCAAGCTTTTGTTTGTGAATTGTGAAGTGGAAAGCTCACTGCCTGCTTGACACAAATACACTACACGCGCAGCCCAAAAGAGAGAAAGGGGTGCAAGCGCATGATCTGTATGTACTGTCATGTTTACACATGATGACATGAAAGGGAATTCTTAGAAATTTTTGTCAGGAAGCTGCAATCATGTACAAAAAGTGATATACTAGTACGATTAGTAGACAATAAAGAATCTCGATCGTGGCATATTGAAATCCGTCCGAGTCGGTGTACGTACAACGTCTGCCCTAAGTTATGTGGTACCAGAAGAACGTGACCCAAAAGCATACATACAGTATCAGTACACCCACATAACCATCCAATGTAGGCCTTTTGGGGAACAGAAATTACCATGATGTTCAGGCATGGGGGAGCCTGACCGAACTCGAAATTTGAGGCAGCCTTTTTTTACCGAAGCCACGCGGTGGCCTTTTGGCTCGTGCCTAATGAACAGTGCTCGGCTGGCTTATCTCCTCTCACATAATACTATTCATTCTACCAGCCGAGCACTATTCGTTCTGCCAGCCGAACAGGTTCGTAGGCCTGCAAACGAAGCGGGTCGATCCACCTGTAAACTCGCTCCGATCCTGAAATTAGCATATGGATCGAAGCGGATCGATTCCAATTAAATTAGGAGCGAAAGGTTCGTAACTCCCATCAACCCCAATCGCCCCTGGGTCGAACCTCGCGGCATCGCTGGCGTTGCAGCTCCCCGCTGCCTCGCTCTCCTCCTGATTCCTGCCCACTAGGACAAGTCGACCCCTCCGTCCACTAGATCGAGCTCGCCAGTGTGCTCGCATTTGAAGATCAAGCTCGCCGTTTGTATAGCTTCTCAGACCTAGCTTCGTCACTGATTCTTCAACTACCTCACCTGCAGCTGGTAATCGGCCTTCGCCAGGACCTGGGAGTCGAATCCGTCGGCGTTGTCTGCCGAGGTAAACCATGCCGGGCTGGAGCCAGTCAGGGCGGAGGGTGCCGATCCCGACGGAGGCGGAGTAGCTGGCGTGGCGCACCGAGGTGCCGTTGTTCCATGAAAGGTAGCAGTCGGCCAGGCCCGCCCGGTTCGACCCTCGGTGCCCCGCGGGCCAGCAGGGTTCTTCTGACGCGAGGGGCGGTTCGATGTTAGGATCCTCTTTTTCTCTAACGGAGCAGAGGGGCGGCAACAGGGGCGCTCCGATCCGCACCCCTTGCAGGCCTACAGGTTCGAATTCGCTCCTGAATCGGCAGGCATGAGACAATCTACTGAAACCCTGAAAAGCCGTGAATGCAATGCATTGCTTGTCAGGCACACCAGTCCTCATCTTCCTTTCACAGCTTTTCAGAATCTTTTGTCCTCAATGATGATTGCTGCTGCACAGCTCCTACCAGATCGCTGGGGGTGCACAGCTGCACAGGCATGTCCTGGTCCGAATTCAGACACAGACGGGTCACGGACCAGGACGAACACGATTCGATTCGATTCAATGCGATCGATGGATGGTTTTGGACGCGGGTTAGGTGTGAAATTTTCGCTTGACCGATCCGGATGAGGGGCATGGTGATAGGAACAGGTAGTTTAGTCGACTAAACTATAGCATCCGTACCCCTTAATCAATGGTGCTGACTATTCTGACACCAGAATTATGGCTATGACTTCGGTCAAACGAGGGCCAAAACTTTGAACGAAATCATCAGGAGACTTACAAGGATGCAATTCTAAAACAAGTGCAAGACGTTAGTTGCGTAACCGCATATAAAGGTAACTGTATTTGCATAAATAAGGTGCTAACTTATACAACATTTGTTTCGGCTTCTTACAAAGTACGTTTTCTTTCGGAACAAATCTTCCGCACAAATCAGCACGTAATACTTTTCTCGGGACAAATTTGCCATACAAATCTGCAAAAGATACGGAGCCTAAGTTCCTACATATACATCCTGCTGTTCCAAGGTGCATTATTCTCGCAGTCTTTCTGCGGTACAATGGTACTATACTGCTATACTAGTATATTAGAGGATGGCATCATGGCCATCTCGGTGCGACCAAAATGAACGCACACTGCCAAAAAACTAAAACTCAACAACTAAACCCCGACTAAAGCGGATCGACATACATATTTGTTACAACAGGTCAATCCCAAAGGCGACCATCCATGATCATACACCTCGAAGAGCTCGCCCCTCTCCTTGAAACTCATTGCTGGTTCTCAATTTTGCTCAGCAATATTCTTCTCTGATGAGACCCGGAGTTAGCTGGCTCTGCACCAATGCATCTTAAAAACCTTGAGGGCGGCCAGTGAGCCAAGCCGCATCAGCCCGGAACATGTTGCTTTTAGTTCCCTCTTACTAGTACGAAAAGACCAGCTTTAACACATCATGCTTCTTCATTTTCGTCCTCTCTCCTGTCGACGATTTCTTCTTGGCAGTACAGCGCATTTAGCTCTCCTTGAAGCTGAATGCAGTACAGGGGGGATCATAAGTTGTGAACAAGCGCACGGTCAAAAATACTCACTTATGGAGTACTAGGATATTTGGCATTTTAGTTATATTAGGTATAACTGAAAACACGTTTCAAGAGCCACAACCGGAATGGACTATCTTATTAGCATGGGTAAAGATTCTCTACAAGCAACCGTGGTCTGTATGAAAAGCAATGCATCAAAATGCAGTCAAACTAATATTCATTTTGGGCACCGAGGCTCCAAAAGCTATAGTGATACTATTATTGATTTTTCTAAAGGTTGCTATTGAATAATGCAAATAATAACATATACTAATATACTTCCAAGTGCTAACAAAGGAAATTAACCGATATAGCCAGATACAGACCTGAACATGTTTCAGCTTTGCCGCAATCAATTCATCAGTTAAAGAAATCATTCTGCAAGGAGGGAATATAAAATACATTATTGATCACAAATAATGATTACAATGAAATAGCAGAGTCAGTGAAGCAGAAAAAAAAAGCAGCATCTAATATTGTTGTGTTTGCAGAGTATGTTAGCTGTCACTATCAAAGTCTCAAAGACCTTTGAGGAACAATTTCTACAGGCAGCTTAGAACAATTTGATCTGAAATCTGTTTTCGAGATACAAGTCCCAAATCCACTAAAGCTCACATGATGTCTTAATTCAGATAAAATAGAAACTAAACCACTATATCTAAAGCTAAATAACAATCAAGATGTCATGAACTTCAGCTCTTTGCTGTATGCCACATTGCATTATCATCCTTAAATAGCCAAATTTGCTGCACCTTGCTGTGTGTAATCAAGAATTCCTAGCAAAAGCTATTTATATCCAGATAAACTAACTACAAACTAAAACAATCGGATTGGTTCATAAGTAAGTTGTTTAGGGTCCAAAACTGAAACAAAATTCCCATGCCTAGGGTGAGAAATCAATTCAAAATGTCTATGCCTCAGTCCCTCAGCATGCACAGCACCCCCCCCCCCCCCATGCCTTGCCCATAGCCTTCTATTCCAACTCAAGGTAGCAAAGCTATGAATGGTGGCTGGAGGGGGTGAGGAAGGAGATAAACAATTTAAGTGCTGCCAGGCAGCTAAAATAAAGAAGGGCAATAACCAGAGGCAAAGGAGGTAATGAAAAACAGCAAGGGGTGCATAGTATCAACACAACCCGTTCCTCAACCCGATCGACCCAGACGATAGCATGAGGTGAGTGGCAACACAAGACAACTCAACAATTGGGATGGGACTAATTAAAAAGCAAGCAGGTAACAAAGGGCAACAGCTCACATGATGTTATATTATGTTATGGTGACTCATACCATGGTAACAGGTAGAAGCATGGAATGAGTCAGGGAACTACATGAGAGGAATCAAAATTCAAAGTTTTGAATTAAAAAGATGTATAGTCCCTTATAAACATAACAGACCTACCTAGATTGTAATTCAAAAATTTTAACAAGTATGGAGCGTTCTCCCTCAGCCGTAGATGCTTCAACCTGCCAAAACATTGTGAATATATTTATGAGCTGATCATAAAAAATTTCCAATGAGACAAATTTACGATATGAAGCTGAGCTTCTTACCACTGTATCAATTCCAATACTCTGAACTCTTGACTGGGCTGCAGGATAAAACCAATTTTTTTTAAAAATAAATTGAAAAACAAAAAGGGAAGATCATTCAGCAATAGAGAGGAAAACACATACCATCAACTCTCTCATTTTGCTGTAAACTACTTAGTAGGTTTGTAATCAGATCCTGGAGCGAGGAAATGGAAAATCGTTACAATACTATAGACAAATGTACGCTTACAGTATATTAAGCTGGTTGCATACTTGCTGAAATGCAGTCTGCTTTACAAGGTTTTGAAGATGGGGAATCAGAACTGATGAAGATACAGAGCTATTGCAGAGTTCCTTCCATTGATGACTAGTAGACTGCCATAATAAATACCAGTTAAACAAAACTGTGTGTTATTTTCTTTAAGAGCAAGGAGGCAGTTTTGCTTCAGGAAATAAAAATATCCCAACAACATTGCTTCCAACAACAACAACAACAACAACAACAAAGCCTTTTGTCCCAAGCAAGTTGGGGTAGGCTAGAGATGAAACCCAAAGGAAACCATGCAAGGCGAAACAAACACACACACACACACACACGAAGTGTTAAGGGTAAACAAAGGGTGAAACAGAGGTCATGGTTCAGGCACACTGATGGCTAGTCTCCAAGCACTCCTATCCATAGCTAACTCCTTGGGGATGTTCCACTCCTTAAGGTATCTTTTAACCGCCTCGTCCCAGGTCAGTCTAGGTCGACCTCTACCTCTCTTTACGTTATCGACCCACTCTAGAACCCCACTACGCACCGGCGCCTCAGGAGGCCTCCTTTGGACATGACCCAACAACATTGCTTCCAAGATAAAAAAAAAAACTATTAACTTAGCATGTAAATCTGTTATTACAGTAAGCATTTAAAAGCATTTAGTATCTAAGAAGTGGTACAATTTGAGAATGAGATAAGCATACCATTGTCTTGGCATTAACTGACCAATCACCGACACTTGCTGATTTTCTCAGTGAAGGTCCCTGAAAAGCTCCAGTGTTAGTCATGGTGAATGCACACATCTCAGTAGAGTGTAAAAAGTTCTTTATAAACAATATATCTTCCTATTTTTTTTCTCAAACAATCAGTCCTAAATTCGTACCTCTTGCAATTTGCGTGGGGCACTGCTCATGGGAATTTCTTGAACCTGCAAAGCAGACTTTATATTTAGATTATTTGCTTGAAGTGATCTTGTTCCGTCAAGGGAGGGCAACCCACCTTTGCCAGATCCACATTCTCAGATGTCACTGAGAAGCGGCCTTTAATTTCCACCATAGTACGCTTAGGTTTATCACCCAAAGAGCCTACATAACCTGTAATAATCAACAGAATATCATGTCTTTTAATGGAAAAAAAACCTAGAGCAACTGACATATTAAACAACTTAGATGAACAATCCAAAAGTCAAGAACAACTTAAATACGCTTCACTAACAAGAATGTGCTTGTAAGTCTATTATACATACACAAAAGAGATCAGCAATTGAAGGTTTTATCCTACCAGCAGATGACCGAATAGGTGCAGAAAGACTGTTTGCAGAAGCACGAGTTGGAAGTGACAGAGGACCGCTCAGATTATTGGTTCTTGTACCATTCTTTTGTTTATCAGATAAAGATTGACCTCCTACATCCCTGTCATACGTAAACATGATGATAAAAAATCCTTGAAGCATACAAGGCATAAGCTAACTGCTTAAAAACATGTATTTTTTTTAAGAAAGTAAAATTCAAAATGGTATTCAGTGCTTTAAGACTCAGATATTGTAACAATGACTCAGAAATCCAA
The DNA here is from genome assembly GCA_036936925.1 of Cenchrus fungigraminus. Lineage (NCBI taxonomy): Eukaryota > Viridiplantae > Streptophyta > Magnoliopsida > Poales > Poaceae > Cenchrus > Cenchrus fungigraminus. The sequence goes on from CM072776.1 coordinate 101,287,113, forward strand.
TTCGGCCGTGACCAAAATGTAATGGGGATTACTGAGAATTGAAATGGAAGCGTTTCTATTAACAGAATATAAATCAGATCAAAGTAAATATTATAATTTGAATCAACACGTTCAACAAAGTTAATTAAACACACCTTTCCACAATGTGACCCCTTTCAGTCATCGAACTATTATGCAGACCAGATTGCATAATTGGACCAGAATATGTCCTTTGTTTTTGCCTGACTTGACTTCTACAGTTTTTCCCATCTGGTGATGTAGAGGGTAACGAATCAATTTCTGATCCTGAATTCTTAGGTCTATCAGCCTTGCTTTCACTATGGGCACCACCATCATTGGAAGACAATGCTCCACTTGTTTCAGGGCCATTCTGACCTTGCTCAGCAGAAGTTTTTTCACTGAAATATAACAGAAGACTGAATGAACTACCCATACTGAGGCATGAAACACATACGGCAACTGTAATATGCCAGGAGGTTCACCGATCCCTCCGTACAAACAAACTTGGATTCAATATCATCAATAAGGACCATGAGAAAACAGAGAAAGATTGAAATACAACATTAACAACGAAAACTAAAGGACGCAAAAATATTATAGATTTTACCCACCTGCAGTTATTTCCGTTCAACTGTGTCGGCTTTCCAAAATGACTGTCAGAAGATGTATCCTGGCAATAGAGCATTCAGAAGTGACTTACATCAACCATTGCTGATGCAAACAATAACCCAGCTATAACTCAACAGAGTAGGGAGTTTTTTTCTCAACTCAACAGAGCAGGTAGTTTTTTGTTTTCTTTTTGCTATTTAAAATAAAGAGAAACTGCAAAATAACAAAACAAAAGGGTTGCAGATTTTTTTTATGTACCCAGAGGACAAAAAACTGGTGTCACAAAGGAAGTCTGAAAAGGCATCCACAAAGAAGCACTTTAACCTTCATTGATTTTGGCCCCACGTAGACACATCAAGGTCTCAGTTCTAAACATGGTAATCTTTTCTCAAAATACACATGGTAATCTTTTCCCAGATCAAGATACATATACGATATTACAATTTATATTACTTGATGGTTCTGTGTAGCTTTCTTACTAGTGGACAGGGTTAAGGTCTTTCTTATGAAAATCAAAAGAAGTTAAGCAAACCTTATCAATGTCTGTTATTCTAGTGCTGTCATCATCTTCTTTTAATTCAAGTGGATCATCATCACAAATCTGCAAAGTAATAAAGCTTACTTGTGAGGCAAAAATGCATCCATTTTTAGAACATCCAAGGAAGGCCATCTACCATGGCAATAGAAGATTAGAAAAATCTAATGATTTACCAGTGATGCTTGAGCCTTTAGATCCTCGATATCAAAGTTCCATGCGCTAACACCTCGCTGGTACTCACTCTGTCATATAAACCATCATACCGTGAGAACTAGTCACATAAATGCTATTAAGCATGGAAGTAAATATTGTGTAAATGCAAATGAAAACACATAATGGTGTGCTACATAATGAAACAATACAATAAGGAAAAAACATCTTGCAAGCCAAGGTATTATATAAGAAATTAAATTTAAAGTTAGTTAATTGTTTACATGTGATATACATAGTAATAGTCATGTGAGCACCATGTCCACATACTGGAGTCGCACAAATCTTGAAGTGTTCAAGGGATTAGCTTCCGTAAATTACCATTGTTTTGTGATTTAAAATTTCTTCAACTCTGAGGTGATGGGGACTCCCTAGAGCAGAAGAAGTTTGCAAGTTTTTTTTATACAGACCATTGCTTCTGCTGAAACATGTTTGGGCATTCATCTTCTTTACCACAATGAGTCAAATCATGTAAGTGATCGTTTTCAGCATTAGTTTTTATTCCTGAAAAATAGCATCATATGATTGTGAAACAAGTTCCTACTTTGTCACATCGTTCTTAATCATTCTCTACTAGTCTTGTTCAACCAATGAGCACCAAAATACCAGCGTAGTACAGAGCAGGCTATTGAAAGAATGCCATCACAATTCACAACATAAATTTCATCTTTCGTAAGGCTATGATTTTGGTCATAAATATTCCTACCATCTTTAGTCAAATTTGTTTTCAAGCCACATCTGTTAACCAAAGCATCTTTAATGTTAACATTGTCCAACCATCCAACTAAACTGGAGTACTGAACCAGAAGATTTCAACTATACAATGGATATATGAAGCCTACTCCAGGGATAAAAAAATGTGGAGAGAAAACTAGGCAAAGTACACTTTCACGAACCATGGAAAGTGCTTCCTGTTCTGAAGAAGGCATTTTCTTCAAAGCCAGCTGTGCTGCATCTTTTAGCTGGAAATACAGAGTCGTTCAGTAAGAAACACTGTCACAACTCAAACATTAAGTGAAAAGGAACAAGAAGAAAGTACATAGAAACAAACCTGGAGTGCCTTAACACGATCCCAAAGAGGGGGCAAATCAGTTAAAACACTCTTAACGGTCAGCTCCGGAGGCTTTGCATTCTTGAAAAATGAATGCTTAAGTAACTTTTCAGCTGTTGGCCTCTTTGTTTGATCTTTCACCAAGCACATCGCAACCATTTCCTTGAAGGACTGGTTACAACTGAAAACTTCCATTAGAAAGGCAAAAACAATAGTCTAACATAATGGCCAAACTACGTAAATATTGACAGGAACAAGCACTGGCATAAAGATAGTGCCAGAAAACTGGAAAGCATTCACTGCCCAAGCATTAACAAAAAGAACTACTACTACCTTTGAGAATCTTTTATCGCAGTCATAATCAAGACCTGGAGGAGCATTTTGAAGCGTCATGAGAAGAACCTGAGCCATCATGGAAATCCTTGATTAACATTTTTTTTGAAGTAGTCGATTAACATTGAATACACACACATTCCTTCATGGAAATCGTTATTGATAACTAACTCATGCTCATAATAGTTTTACAAGCCGCTGGCAATCAGTAAGTCTAAATAAGTATTCACAAAATAATGCGTGCACTTGCAGCATAAAGAGAAACTACCCAATGGCAGAAAGGGTGTTTTTTAAGCATATATCGGATAACTAAATGATTAATACCACATATAATTAACTTTCAAATAAACAACTTGGTGAAATTTCAAATTCAACAAAACTGATGCATCAGTTATCAAGCATTCAAGCTTCCAAGAAACATTTCCTTACACAATGCCCTGTTCTGTAAGAGCTAAAGGGAAAAAAGATTTAACATCTTATTTTGCAGACAGCAAATGACTCAGTACCTTCATGGGAGGATACTTCGAAAAGGGAGCATGTCCATGTGCTAGCTCCAGTGCAGTTATTCCAAATGACCATATATCAGCTCTGTACAAAGGATCAATAGTTGTTAGGTCTCACTTACAATAGCAATCTAGGAAACTAAAATACAGAATAAAAGCTATAATTTAACAAACATGATTTTTACATCAGTACAATCACATAGTATAAGTGAAAATAATAAATGGGGAAGTTTGCCCATTAAACTTTTGGGAAAATAATAGGGAAGTTTTACATCAGTACAATCACAAAGCTAAAAAGATTGGAGAAGGATTCCTGCAAAGGGTTCAATATGTTGATTCTGCTGGCCGCATGGGAAATATTGAAGCATCAGAATGACTGACTTTAACGGAACTTCACCTAACCCAAATAAGATCTTGCAGGAGGTGCTAAGTGAAGCATCCTCGTGCTGTGCTGCCGGAGAAAAAGATATCCGCAGGCTTTTAGTCTGATAGGAGTTTTTTCTTTTCCTTTTTGGTATCTCAGTAACCAATTTCACACATGCGGCACAAATGCTATATGTTTTTAGTAGGCAGTTAGGGTCTGTAACCTAACAAACCTTTTCTTATCCTACTAATGAAATGACACACAAATCTCCAATGCACTCCATGGGCAAAAAAGGTTGTGTGATAAACCAATGGTAATATTATGATAAATCAAACTAAGCACGTGCAATGTAGAATGCCCAAATGTATTCTACAGTAGCAAATAAAACATAGGTATTGAAATTCACCACATACTTGAAATTATATCCGGTTCCAGGCTGGAGAACTTCTGGAGCCATCCTAAACACCGAATAAAATAAGAAAAAACATGTCAAAATATTTACCTATTGAAACAATAGCAGAAAAAGACTTAGAAAAAAAACATTATTACCAGCATGGCGTTCCCACAAATGTATTTCTAGCCCTTTGCCTATCACCTCTATCAAACATGCAAGCAGAGACGCCGAAGTCCCCAAGCTTGACTACACCAGGACTATCAATAAGGATATTACCTGCCTGCAACAATGGTATGTTGAGCAAAGGCACTAACAAAATAATCCTCAACAAACCCTGCAGTTGACATGCCAACCTTCACATCACGATGAATATGTCCTTGCCTATGGAGGTATTCTAGAGCTTTGAGTGTTTCCTTTAGAATAGAGGCGATAACCGGTTCATCAAAACCATCGGGGTATGCAATCTTCATTAGGTGCAGACATGAACCCTCTGACATGAATTGCATTACCACCCAGAGGTTATGATCCACAACAAATGAGCAGTAAGACCTGATGACATTAGGGTGATCTATCAAGCTCATAGTTTGAGCTTCCTTTCTTACATCATCCTGCATACAATATATAGATACCACTGTGAGACGATTACAGTTGACAAATGGGTACAGCAAGAGGCCCGAAATTGGACAGAAACAGTACATGTGCATATTCAATATTCCTAAAAAGTGTTTTCATGGACAGGAATAAAGTCTGGCACTTGAAAGCAAACAAATAGTATGTCTGGTGATATTAGGCCAGCTAACACAAGATGCTGTCATGATCCACAGCAATGGTGATGGCATGTTGAAGCCCATTTAATCCAGATCAGTAAGAAAGTAACTGCATCCTCATCCTGGAAACCGTAGGTATATGTATGACAGTATGGGGCTCCCAAGCAGCTGCAAGCTTACATGATGCCAGCAGCAATGGTACGAGCGACCCAACCGGAAAATGAAAACGCAACTAAGGATTGAGGAGGCTCGAATATCTCCAACTCCACTAAGAACAGCCTGATTGTGATTTGTGAACCCAATCGCTTCAGCAACAAACCAAAAAAAAGCTACACTTAGATCAATCACTCGACTAATCACATACCATATCAGGTGCGCGCAATCAGCATCTACATCCATCGTCAAAGGACACTACCATACCAAACCCTAGCAATGGAGCGACGAAGGAAGTTTCCAGAGGAGCTCACAAGGTTACTGTTGACCCGATCGAGATCCAGGCACTTCACGGCGACCGTCCGGTTGGTTGGGATGAAGACCGCGCGGTAGACGACGGCGTTCGCGCCGTAGCCCACTTCCTCCAACAGGCGGTAGTCGGCGGGCGACACGGTGAACGCCGGCACCGCCGCCGGCGTGGGCACGGAGGACCGACGCATACTCGCGCTCCTCACCATGGCTGCGGGCCGTGCGTGCTCAGAGCCACCGGCTCCTAGCTCCGGTGATCGCCGGCGGCGGCTGGGAGCTTGACCCGTGTCGCACGCTGGGGACTGGACAGGGCAGAAGACGACTTGGGGCCTTTGGGGGGAGATTGACGAGACATGGAAGAGGAGTGGGGATTTTTTTTTTTTTTTGAGAAAAGAGGAGTGGGGATTTTGGGAAAGGGGGGAGCAATTATTTTGGCGTGACGTGGCGGACGTGGGGGCCGTAGGCAATGACGTGTGGGCTCGAATGGGTGGGTCCGCGATGGCAGTGGCAGTGGTGGTTTGTCTCTGCTAGAGATGGGAGAGTGAGGGCTTGTTTGGTTGGAGACCTGAAGAAGTTGCCTGGCAAAAAATGCTGCCTGAGAGTTGACTGAAAATTTGATGAAATCTGCCTGGTCAGGCAAGTTAGGTGATAGTCCGTTTGGTTGGAGGCTTGTGCCTGAGAACATTAAAAAAAAGGAAAACACAACATTCTTTTGCTTTTTTATACCAAAGTATGATTTAATAGACACTAATAAATGGTTAGTGGGTGTTGAATGACTAGCTTATTAATTTTTATTAATAACATTATACAATAAATATTTTTAATAAAACAATAAACATATAAAAATAATTTGTGAAATAAGATGATACTGTTATTTTTAACAAAGTGAAGTAAATTGTGTTAATGTGTTATATAGTGGGAATCCTATTTGATTTATTTTACACGGATAGATAAGTTATAGAAAACCATGCATGCACCTATACATTTAATTAATGTGTGACCATACTAGTCATTAGCTCAGGCAACCACCGCACTGGAGCCAGGCGCTCGATTTCGTCGGCCTGGCGGGGTTGTTGCTGCCTGGTCCAGGCAACATTTCAGGATCGTAACCAAACACCGTGCAGGCAAGCTCCAGGCAAGCATGCAGCCAGGCAATTTCAGCTCAGGACTGCATCCAAACAGCCCCTGAGTGATTCGGGGAGGCAGATGCGGCCGACTGTCTGAGAGATCTCCGCTCCCGACGTTCGTCTGTGATGAGGATCGTATGCGGGGTTCTTTTCCGTAGCAATCTTTGCCATGATCATCTATGTAAGGGTAATATGACTAGATGGAGAGCAAGCAATTTGCATGTTTGATAAGATAAACGTGTGTAGTGCAAGGTTGTTGAATAAAGTAATATGACGATAGTATATGGTATCATCTCCGCGATAGTCAAGTGGTGGCTACAAGCTAGACAAGATGTAACGGCAACGACGCGTGAGGATAGAACTCCCGTTACCCAACAGTCCTCGAGTCGACATATTTGATGAACTTTGAAGTTGTAGAGATTTGTCATTGAAAATAGTTTCAAAAGATATTACCACCTCTGTCCTTAAATATATAACATTTACGATAGGTTATTTAGTTTTAATACAAACTAATTTACTTATCCTAAATGTCGTATATTTATTATTTTATTTATTTTGTGACAGGAGGCAACAAAATGGAAAGCACTAGAATGCTAACTATTCGTTGGGTACATTGTTACTCGTTAGGCGACATGGTATTCTAGGCTGATAGTGCCGTTATGCCTTTTGTTCTGAAATGACTTTTGTTAGATTTTCTCACGCTATCTTTACAAGAGGAGTCCTGAACTCGGTATACAGTAGTATACTCCCTCTGTTTCAAAATATTTGTCGCTGTTGACTTTTTTGCAACTTTGACCATTCGTTTTATTCAAAAAATTATCGCAAACATGTAAAACGATAAGTCAACCTTAAAATACATACAACATTAAAACATATAGCAAACAAAATAAATTATACTTGCACAATTTTTTGAATAAGACGAATAGTCAAAGTTGCAGAAAAAAGTCAATAGCGACATGTATTTTGAAATGGAGGGAGTATATCTTTTTTTAAAAGCAAGACACATAACATGGGTTGGAAATGTTTAGAGTAGACCAAAAGAGATGCTAATTGTAACAAGTGTCACACGCTGCCTTGGACATACTCACTGGAGTAGTGGAGTGTGCAGAGACAATCCAGTCTCGCTCAAGTGAGAGCGGGCCGGCGTAGCTCGCGAGCCCGGTACCACGGCCGAGGACGCTCGGGGCCCCCACCTCCCGTCTATGCAAGCCGTACAACCCCGGCAGGGAGGCAGGGAGGGGCGGTGGTTGTGCCGCGCGGCGCGCAACGCAAGCCAGCGGCCTGCCTGCGATTGGCAGCCCTGGCGGGGGCTACTCGGACACGTGTTTGATTTCATTTGCCAGCCTCACTTCGTGAATGAGAAAAATCATCTCTGTTTCGTTCCTCCTCGGCGGCCTAACTCTGGTGGCGCTCGCGCGGGAGAATTCGGGTAACAGCGGGAGTTCTGGCGGGCTCGCGCAGAATTCGGGTAATAGCTAGAGTTCTGACGCACTCGCGTGGGAAGAGGGAAACTTCCATGCACACTTCTTGCCCGCCGGAATCCATGACCTTCTTAACCTTCTCTTCCCTCCCTCGGTTCTTCTCCTTCTCTCCCCACTCTACTTCCCTAGAGGTACCGTCGACGAGGTAAGCTCTGTTGTTAGCGCGCTCGTGGTGTCCCCCAGGCTTCCTCTCCATTCCCCCGTGTGGATCTACGTCCAGGCGACGCGGCTCTCTCGCGGGCTCCGGCGAGGCGGTCTTCTTCCTCCTCTTCTTCTCCGGCGAGGCAATGTTCCTGTTTGTGGATCTGTCGGCTCTTGTGCTTCACCGTCCGGATCTGCTACCTCCTCCCCACTTCCATCCGATTTCAGCAGCATTTGCACCCCCTCCGGCTCACTATTAGTATTTCTTAACGTATGCGAATTCCGCAAGCGTACGGAAGATATCGTTGTAGCACTTCACCCAGAGTATTCCCAAAGGGTATCGTATTTTCCTCGGGGAACGGAGGTGTATCGGTCTCTTCTAGCTGGTATGTCCAAGGACAACAAGGAGACAGGGGTGGGTAGAAAGGATTCTTATGACTTAGGGTCTAACGACAAGATAAACTTAGCCTCTACCTACTCGCTTCGGGCGCCTGGTCTGCCAGAAGCCTTCGGCTATTAGCTCTACGCCCTAGCCCCACGTGGGGGATACCAGGTCTGCCAGAAGCCTTTGGCAGGTGGGCTTCCTTCTTGAGCCTTGTCACATGTACGTGAGGCTTGGGTTGTTTTGACCTGGATAAGCCGTGCTTATGGGGTCTCTTTGTTGGGTGGAGTGGGTTGGTGCACGGATGCGGTGTTTGTCTTTACTTTCGGGTCTTTTCCACATTTCCTCTCTGAAATATCATAATCACCAAAACTTGTGGAACTCGTTAGTTGAAGGCTCCTAATCTGATGATATTGGATATTAAGTACGGGGTAAATATTTGCTATAAGAGCCGTCAACAAGACTCCCCCACACTTGCCCTTTGCTCGTCTCGAGTAAAGGTTAAGAGCTAAGGTGGATGCATCATAGAAGAAAACCTGCACACAAGTTATTCCAAGCTTTTCCATGCTCCTGTGAACTTTAGAGTGGCTACCACACATATCTTTGGCGATTAAAAGATGGAACAATATAGACATCAGGTTCCTATCGCCTCTTGCTTAGAAACTTGGGTTTTTGAATTTTAGTAGGTAAATTTTAAATACAAGTATGTTAGGAATTTGGGTGTTTGATTTCGCGATGGAGGATGAGAAGAGAGGATAATAGGCAGGCATACCCCTGTTTGATGTTCGTTGTCGGTGAAGCGCTCGTTGCTTGACTAACAATGGGAAGTGCAACTCACCCTGTCATCGCCGCTAGGAAAGAACGAGGGAGAGCACGAAGAGGTTGTGGTAAAGGACAATGCTGTCGCACCGTACAGACTTGACCTGCACCTGGGTAAGGGAGTGGAGAGCGGCACACGGGCCGATCACATGGAGAGCGGCACACAGGCTGACTGGCGGATCAATCTCGCGGGAAGGAAGAAGGTGCTCATGGGAAGAATGAGGTGTGCACGGGTCGCGGGGACTCGGGGAGGATAAGGCGGGCACTTGTATCAAGAAATCACTTATACATATCAACGTTTAATTTTTTTATTCAGATACTTTATGATACACATCGAGCGCATATTTGATATAAGATACGATACTTCTCGACGTATCAATGTAACATAGTGTGTGAGGAACGGGAAGAAGTTTGCAATTTTAAAATCAATCGATTATTGTTGGTATTTCTTAACCTCACCACTAGTTGCGCACCTAGCGTGGGCGTAAGATCCACCTGGGTATACCGACGGGTACGAAAGAATCCGCAAGCGCACGGAAATACCGCTGTAGCACTTCACCTCAGGAGTATTCCAAATGGTATCGAATCCAAGGAACGGTGTGTACTACCTTCTATGCTAGAAGAACGGTCCAAGGACACCAAGCCCCTGCTTGGGTAGAGAGATGATGGGGTGCTCGGTTCTAGGGGAGTAAAGCTGTAAAGATCTCGCTTCGGACACCGGACCCTCCTGGCTATATGTGACAACCCGCCTAGGAAAATACCGTACTATCGCCTAAATCAATCCACTTTGGTCATTAAGTAATAATAAAGTATCATCCTGTCATTAGTTGCTGGGTTAACGCCCGGTGAAATCACTTACATAGCAACAAGGATCGACATATATGCATTAAAACTCACGCGAAGACGAGTCCAGGGTACAACACATGATTAAAATCCAAATCTACCCCGAAGGGTTTAATTATTACAAACCGAAGTGTTTGACATGATAACGAAGTTCAGAGTTTTGAAAACAGCGGAATTAAACTAAACGGCGTGAGGAGCATCACAGGAGGCCTGCCATGATGCCTTCATTCATCGTCTTTCACCCACTCCAGCTCCCAGCCAGGCGGGATCTCTCCAGGCCACACATCACCAAAAGTATTACCTGGAATCAACAAATTACAGCAAGTCTGAGTATACTAATACTCAGCAAGACTTACCCGTCGGTGACAGCTACATCACCAACTCTAGACATGAAAGGCTTTTTGGCCAGAGGGGTTCTTTTGCTGAAAAGCAACAAAGAGTAGGTCCTTACTTTCAAGATTTTAGCACAGATTCTAGTTGATTACTCTTTTCTATATTAGCAAGCTAGTGCAAGCATAAGTTGTGCAATACAATTAATCAAGCATAAATATTCACAAAGTTCCATCATTAGGGATATCATGACCAGTTGGATAAGTAGTCTCAGATAACGGTGAGAGGCCGACAACCAGTTGATTTAAACCTTGCAAGATAAACCTAAACACACGGTAGGGTGCCCTCACATGGACAACCACCAGGCGGTTCCCAAAAGTCCTCGGTTCGGGATAAAAGGCCACAGTCTTTGGTACCGGCTATCTAGCATACCCCACGAGGCACCCAAAATCACACGTGCACCACCGGTCACTAGCCGTGAGACGCATCCCAAGATTAGTGACGATAAAATCCCTTACCGCCTCATTAAGGTACTAGGCTTACCGGTCCCATTCCCGACAAGTGCTTAGTACTTTCAAACACTTAACCCACGAAAATCATTAGACCGGAGCCCACATCCCATGCTCTTACCACATTAGCAATTCCATTTATAACAATCTCATGATTCCAACATAAGAGCCTATTCTCGCGAGTGACACGTATCACTCGACTTGTAACGGTCCTAGAGCATAGCAGCTACCGACCTAGCATACTAGTAAGGACATAGGTACCTAGGGATCATGCATCTAGGGTTTCAATTCAACTCCTAAAACGTAAATGCACAAACATCTATAGATAGTTGTATAAATTTCCAAAAACAATTAGGTCAATGCACCGGGGCTTGCCTTCGTCAGCAAAGTTAGCCTGGGGGTCCTCGGTGTCCTCGCTCACTTCCACGTACTGCAGCTCCGCGTCAGCTCCTCCTTCCTCGGCTTCCGGCACGAGCGCGTAGTTACCGTCAGGGAGTTCTACACGGAATGCAATGCAGGGTTCAGGTGGAGTGAGAGATTAATTATTACATCCAACTCTTGTTGGCCATATTCACCTTGACAAGCATTTAATTAATAATTCTTTTCATTAAGGTTGTTATACGTGAAGGTTTATTCTTTTAATCTTTTTAATAGTGACTGTGTACAAATTTAAGCGATTAAGGTTATTTAATCACACAAAACAGTAAGGGTGTATTTGTAGCCCCTAATTAAGCTAAACAACAATTTAATAAGGTCATGAAGAAGCAAGGATGATTTCTTTCTAATTAAATTTAATATGCATCTTATGTGCACCCAAACTTTTAATTGCAAGATAAATTATAAAAATAAGGACAAAGGTACATTGCTGGCCCCAATGGTTCTAAACATGCTACTAGACCAAGATTTAAATTTAAAAGAGCCACAATTTAAATATACCAAAAATAACATATCCTAGCTACCAAAAATATGAGAAATGCATAAATAAATAAATAAAGCACCTCTGTAGCCCAACTCATTCCTACAACATCTCTGACCTAAAACAAGCCTAGGAAACCAGCATGCACATCAAGATCACATTTGAAATTTGAACTATGCATTTAAATGTAAATCTAAGCATAAAACAAGATTAAGTATTTATGGCAGAGATAAAATCATGGTAAATACAGAAAAGTTGAATCTAGGCATAACATGAGCATAGCCACAAGTTGAACACAAAAATCTATTTACAACTTGCTACAAAAATCATCAAGGCAGAAATAGCATAAATACAAGGTAAAACATATAAAAAGATATGTTCAATAATTTTGTGCAAATTTTTGTCCAGAGCCTAGAAATGATATAATTAGTAACATATCCAAAATTCAGCTCCATAACCTTTCTAGATTTTGAACTACAGCAAATGTGTGTCAAACAGAATTTGAATTTTCACTCAAAATCTATAAGTCAAAAGTATGGTCATGCTTTGTAGAAGTTGTAGGTCAGTCTCACTGAAACCGACAAAATTAGGTTTGTATTTTTCTAATTTTTCTACGAATTTCTAGGATTTTTCTAAGGTGCTGGACTAAGTTGCTAGGAAACTAAGTTAAAGATCCTTACAACTAGGTCCCTAGTTCACAGATATGCCCTCGTCATTCACAACCATGCCCTCCGGCGGCGGGGCGAGCTCGCCGGCGGCGAACTACGGCCGGGGGTGGCAAACAAATGACACGGTTGCGAGATTGGACTAACCACGAGTCGATTGGTGGCGGCGGTGTGGCCGGAAGTGGCTCCGGCGAGCGGCGGCGACGAGACCGCGGCGGCGCGGCCGCCTCGGCTCGAAATCCGGCGAGCACCGACGCAATGTGGATCAACAAGTGGCCGTGCGAGCTCGAGTGAGGTCTAGAGAGGAGCTCAGAGGGCTTGGCCGGCGGTGGGAGCTAGCGGAGGAGCGTGCTCACCGCGGCGGCGTCAATGGCGGACTTGCGGAGCGGTGTGCGCGCGCGGGGAAAGAAGGGGTGCCTTTTATAGGCGGCCAGCGCGTGCGGGAGGAGTGCGAGCTCCGCCTCGATGCTAGGGGAGGAGAATTAAGGGGAGGCACGCGGCGTGTGAGGCGCACAGGCGTCGCCGGCTGCAATGGCGGGCGGGGGCCCGGCCAGGGCGTCGGCGGACGGCCACGCACGGGGAGGAGGGCGTCCCTAGGGGGATTTCGCTCGGGCGGCGCGCGGGACATGATGATGGCGCCTCGGGCGCACGGCCGACCGGCTGGGGGGTCCGGACGCCGAGGGGGGCGGTGGTACGCGGGCACGAGCCAGAGCGCCCGGTGCAGCCCTTTTATTTCAAACAGTCCATGTTCCAACGCGTTTTTCTCCAAAATTTGAATTGCAACTTCGAAAAGTGTAGATACCAAAGTTGTAGAGGAGTTAACCACCTACAATTCTTGCAAAGGGTGGTAGGGGTTTTATGGCTCGGTTTGACTGGGAACGACATGCCAAGATGAAGGTTTTCTCGGCGCGGTCAAAGAACAATTCTCTGCGTTGACCGAGTTTTTGGAGGTTTTCCTCTCAAAATTTGAAATGCCAACCTGAAGATAAAATGTGTCCCTCTCAATTCTACACAACTTTTATATTGGCAGAATTTTGAGTGTTTAGACAAAAATTGGAGAACGTGGCCAAAATTCTAAGGTAGGGTATTGACATCAAGGGGCTTCGACCACTTTAACTAGGGTTTTGACCAAGGTATTGACTTGCTTAAGGTGCTTATGGGTGAGTGTTGGTTAGGTTTTCGAGGTGATGACCCAGGTTGACCATGATTTGACCACAGTCAACAGGTTTGACCAGCACTTAGGGTTAATTAAAAACCTGGGGCGTCACACTATAACAGTCGGTTCATGGCAAAGGGTTGCCTACACCTGTATCCGAACGTGGGGGATTCCGAAAGGGTCCAACGACTGTCACCACCGCGGCCTACCCCAAGACAAACCGTGGGATACAGGGCAATCGAAGGGTAACCCGTAGTTCAGACACCACTAGGGATGAAAACGGACGGGAAAAATCTTGTTTCCGTTATATTTTCGTCCATATTTGTTCGTTTTCGTTACCCGTTTATCCCGCTTCCCGTCTCGCTCCTGGCTATCCCGCTCCCGTTTCCGGTGAAAAAATATGGGATGGGACACGGTTAAGGGATTTTCCGTCCGTTTCCGTCCGTTTTCATCGCTAGACACCACGTCTGCACCACCGATAACTACTATAGCACGGCTACGTCTGTCGACCCGCAACAATACTATAGCACTCCGTATAAATACGGAGCGACGAACACGCGATTTCGGCTATACCTCACCCGTCATTGACCCGAGGTGGCGTGAGGTCGAACGACTAAGCGCCAATGAATGTATTCCAATAAGATCTAACGAGATAACTCACACAAATGGAATGCAGAATTATTCATCTAATCAACAAGATCAAATGATCGTGTCACGAAGAACACGAGCTCCTAAATGATGAACAGATGAAGAACTCAAGAACATATCACCCATGCATGAATACCACTTTAGTCTAAAAGGAAAATACATAAATACTTACTTTGCTCTAAATGAAGAACAAAGAAGAACTCCATCATCACCTCCACTTCCCTCTCTACCTAGCACTCACACACACCCTACATGGGGAATGAGAGGAGATGATGGATGTGTCTCTCATTCTAGCCCCCTCCCCTCATATTTATAGGCTAGAGAGGCTTGGGGGCTTGTGCAGCAGCTAGGGGCACAGCCAACCTCGTGGTGACACCTGTCTTGCGCGGAACCGACCTCCTGGGGCGAGAACCAGAGAGAACCGAGGCAAAACCGCCCTCTGGAGCGCTGAACCGGTGGGAAAAAGGGTGAACCGGGGCTGGACCGCGGTCGGACCGGGGTGAACCCGGGCGAGCCAGCGCAGGCCGCGGCACCGCCTTCCCCCCGCGCCTATCGCCGCGCGCCACGCGTCCCGGCCCGGGCGCCTTCCCGCGCAAGGAGCCGTGCGCGCAGCACCGGGTCAGTGGGCCCGCCTTCGGCCTCTCCCGTGTGGACGCGTGGCCCGGCGGGGTCAATCCCGCGCACCTGCCGCACCGCGTCGGCGATCCACGCCCGCGGGCGCTGGCCAACGGCCAGGCGCCGCGTGGCAGCGGGATCCCGCGCATGGGCAGGGGAGCGATCCGGGGCAACGGCAGCCGGCCAATCGGGCGCTGCCGCGTGTCACGCATGCGTACGTCGTCCGGCCGCCGTGGGTCCCAGGTGACGTCAGCTAATTTGTCCTTTTCATATCTTGCGCATACGAACTCCGATGTAGGCAAATAATATGTCCATTTCGATCGTCTCGACGAGCCCGTCGCAATGGTGCAATGCAATTTGGCATTTGGCACTGTTTCCAATGGCGCCCTTTTATGTCTTTGGTTCTCTTGCTATGTGATTACATCGTTTAGCGTGCAATTCCATGCATCCTGCAATAAAAGCTAGGAACACCAACACTTGTGGAAATTGTCAGTATAAACCTCTATTCTAGTGTTGATGATCACTTTCCAATTATTTTATGCGGGAATTGACGGCATAAAAGTGATACTTAACAGCCGTCAATAATTATATCACCCTAAAATTCTAAAATAAATTAATATTTCAACCTAATAAATTTCGCAACTTTAAAAGTTAGACTAACATTAAAAAATAACATAATCAAGATCACTATTATTATCACACTCAATTTTTTATAAACTACAAATGAATATAACAAATTCAAAAAAATTCAAAGCAACAACATTTTTGAAATTCTATTTTCCCCCATAATCAGTAGCTAAATGTAATCACTAGTAGCACACGCAGAGATCGGCAAAATAGGTAAGCCACGATCATGGACGAGGTAGGAATAAGCACCAACTTCATGGGCAACAATGATGGGACAACGTGCACGAGGCACTACAATGGATGGAAACAAGACCAGGGCGTGCAACGAGTACGAGTTGTCTAAATGTGATATAAATAATTAGTATTATTTTCCAAAGTATTACCCTTACATCATAATATGTGGTGTTACTTAAAAATATTTTAACTTTGTGAAGAATAGTTTTAAAATATCATTTAAATCAAATAAATATATACATCTTTCAAGATAACATAAAATAATTTAAATATTTTTATTGACGATTCTAGATTAAATATTTTTTATTGATGATTCTAGACAAAAGATTTTTAAACAAAAATATCAACGACACATAAAAACAAAGTGAACATTTTTAAATAAGATATTATAAAAACACTAGTTGTTTTTTTATTTGTCCAGTGCAACTACATTGTGATCTACTAAATTTTCAGTGAAGTAACCAACCGACAAATTTCTTATTAATGAAGTTAAGTTTCATGACATCTTTCAAAGTGTATGTATGACCTGAGAACGTTTATTTTAGGCAAAAAAAATATAATGTGTTTAATAAAGTACAACTTAAAAATACAAAGATTATATTTTTGTGTATATTTAAGATTATTTGTTTCAACAAATTAAATATCATATAATATAATAATATACACTTAGGAACAAAATTTAGAATATATGTACACTCATTTGTATAATCCTACGAACGCCACTGCGACACGGTAGGTGGTCTCGATAAACAGGATGAGCTCCAATCATGACAAATGAAAGACAAAAGGTAGTTGAAACTAGTCTTCACTCGACGATGATCTATGTAAACATACTCAACTACTACCGGTGGTCTCCACACGCATATCCGGCACGACGAGAGGCGACCTTGACCACAAGTGTGGCGATAGAAGCTACGACAAACCCAACAATGAGGGTGGCCTCTGCCGGTGCGCCGAGCATGCATACCAAGAGCCACACGACGATAGCAATACCACACACGTAGTGCACCAGAGGCATGCAGGTGGGCCGGGGAGCGCCTGTGTCGTTCTAGTGGAACTGGGTAGTATACAGGGCGCAGCATCCGAGGGCCATGGGGCAACCTGCAGCACCACCTTCCTGCCCGCCAAGAGGTCGTCCCAGGTTCCCACCCTCTCTCTCCGCCATTTAGGATGAGGATTTTGGAGCACTGATACAGTGATAGCTGCCGCACCTGATGTTTGTCAAAAACCTAAGTGCAAAAACCTTGGTGCAAAACAAAAACTAGTGGTTATTTGAAGCACTACATGTACATCTGTAAGACTATATATGTGAAACAAATGAGCTATATGGGTGAGACACTTATATGTTGTCATCTCATAGTTATAATGTATATCATATGTTTTTTGTATGGTACTCATGCTTTTATTTGTTCCCAGAGGCCGAAGCACGACGTTGACCACCCACTGGCCACTGCGAGTTCGCACCAGTCGAGGCACAGTGGAGGTCGCCGCCGTCAGGATCTGTGCAGCGGGCAAGCGGCACCGGCAGTGGAGGAGAAGGGTGGGCGGGCGGCGCGACAACGGGCTGCCCGAGCTCTGCCGTGGAGCATAGCAACGGGTGATGCAGCCTCCACCCGCGGTGTGGCCGCGGCGGGCTACCGCCGCTGTTCATGTCGACGCGAGAGGCGGGGCAGGCCGCTGTCAGCGCGCGAGGGGCTACCGCCGCCACCGGTACTCGTCGGCGCACGAGGCGGGGCAGGCCACAGCTGGCACCGAGCTGTGCGGGGGGCACCAACGTCGCCAGGCCCCGCCGGCGCCAGGGATGAGGCAGGTCGCGGTCGGCTTCCAGCGGCGCGTGGGCCCACTGTCGCGGTGCATGGCTTGTCGGGGCCGGCCATGGCCAGATCTCGGCGACTCGAGGGGCCGCCGCCGTAGGTCCCCATCTGCGCAAGAGGGGTCTGGTGTGAGGAAATGTCCGGGGAGGTGCAAGAGGGGTGACCGTTGTCGTCGCTGCCGGATGAGAGGTCAGAAGAGGGCCTCCCAGTCCCAGATGTGAGAGTGAAGGGAAGGGGGGGATGAGGACGCCTCATCGCTCGGGCGCCAGATGAGAGATGTGTTGAAGACGTTTTTTTCTTCAAATATGAGGTGAGTTTTTTTTTTGAGGGAGTTGAGGTTTTGTTTCTTATTCGGCCACGATGGACCCTAGTAGCCATGTTCCTGTTCCCGTCCCCGTCCCCGGAACCGGAACGTTCCCGGTGCGAGAAACAACACTTACGAAAGAAATTGTTCCTGAAATGTTCACGTTCCCGGTCCGGAAGGAAGGAACGTTCCACGTTCCCGGTTTCTAAGCGATGGACCTCCTTATGGGCCGTCTGGACCTGCACGTACATAGTTTTTGTCGGCCTAATGACCAAAAGTATCCTAGCCCAACTTGGCCTGTTCAACCAAAACTCCCCAGACCCGAAAGACTCCCTCTTCCTCCGCCGCCGCTACGCTACCCTTTAGCCGCCGCCGCCGTGTCACCCCTTGGGCATCGAGCTTCCATCCCCGCGCAAGGCCGGGAAGCAAAGCCGCCTGCCTTGCTCCGTCGAAGAAGGGAGAGGAGAGATGAAGGCGGGGAGGAAGAACCTGCGGCGGGCGTGCGACGAGGGCGCCGCCGTCACGCTCGCCGAGGGCGAGAGCATCATGCAGGTCCTCACGCTGCGCGGCTCCAACGTCATCGAGGTAGGCGCTCGTTGACGCTCCACCCGGGCTTCCGGTTCTGTACAGATGACTCAGTGTACGTCTGTTTCATGGCTAAATAGGTGATGGACGGCGAGGGCGTCAAATCACTGGCCCTGTTCCCGGCCAAGTTCCAGAAGAGCTTCTGGATCAAGAGCGGTGAGTAATCCTAAATTCGCTAGGAGTTGATTACTTCTCCCGGTTACTACTAGTCTGAGACCGTGGCTGCTCTGAACGCGCAGGGAGCTTCGTGGTTGTCGATGCTAGTGGGAGGGATCAGGCTCTGGAATCAGGGAGCAAGATTGCGTGCGTTGTCTCGCAAGTCCTCTTCCATGAACAAGTTCGGGCTCTGCACAAGTCTGGTAACTGGTAAGCTTCCTTTGATGATGCTAGGCAATGGTCAAGCACTAGCAGCTCTAGCTTAACAATTGACACAAAATTTAGGATATGTTTGTACTGGACAGCAGTGGTCAGGATCAGGGCTTGAAAATTAGTTAACAGTACATATCGTAGTTTTTTTTTTTATCAATGTGCCACAAACGATGGCGCGTCTTAACTTCTTAATAGAATAAAACTACTTGACTGCCTGCAATATTGGGTGTCGATTAAATTGACTTATGTCACAAGGAATGGTAACGAAATGCATTTCTTTATATTTACATGATGAATGGACTCCTTCATGTCAATTGATCAAAATCTGCATGAAAGACGAAATGAAGAATTAATGTGAAATAATTTGCACCATCGAGCCAACCCTACTGTTTTAAAGTGGTGCGTTGAGTCATGGTTGTTAAGCATATAGGCAACAACAGTGGAAAGTTTCTTCTATCCAATCCCACCTAGGTTTAGAAAAATATAAACTTCTTATTGTGACTGAATTGTTTTGGTACAGCTGAATTTCATGATGTATTTTGGAACAATGGCACAAAAAACTACTGGGATCCTAAGCTGCTAATTGATTTTATAAATATCAGCTCGTGGCCTGCACATTTGTATCAGCACTCCTTTCTCTCTCTTTTTTTTTTTCTTTTTATGAGAGTTGCCAACACTGGAGTGCTATAGGCTCTACTGAATGTAGCCAGCTTGAAATCCTCAAAATATTCTTCTGAGAATTCATCTGTTCTTATATCAGGCCAGCTATTTTCAAGTCAACTCCAGATGAAGTTTCACAAGCGGGAACACAAGCACAAACTACCCAGGCTGATGAGGAACAAGAAGATTCTGATGAAGATGATGATCTGCCACCGCTAGAAGCAAACACGAACAGGAATAGACCATATGAACTGTATTCTGACTCAGACAGCGGTTCTGATTCCTAAACAAGTTGAGATAGTAGCATGCCATTAATGTTGTGATGTTCAGTGTTAATTTCGAAAACAACTCAGGTTCAGAAGACATCCCCTTTCACCAAATGCTCATACTCTGCTGGCATTCGTTTTCCTCTAAAACAATTGCCTGCTCTCTCAAGGTATTTGTGATGTGAGTGGATGAACTGGGCCTTTGAGCTATATATTGCGTGTATGTGAGAATGTAACAGATATCCTGCGATGGCATTTTCATTGTCAGGCTGTCAGCTAGTCTGCACGATGTGTTTTTTCTTTTTTTTTTGAAGTAAAGCACGATGTGTTTTTTCACTGACGTGGAATCAATTCACCAGAGTTCAAATGGTGGAAAAGGAATCTTCTTTGAAATGGCGTACTTTTCAAGAGTTTCAACATCCAAAGAATTTTCGCTAGCTGTTGTGGCAAGCCTTCCTGCGTGCTAACTTTCTAGATAAGGACCCCAGCAAGGCTGCTGATTGATGTACTGTGACGGCTATCATTCGCGGAAAACTCGGATGTTTGAGGTCAACTTTGAGATATTTTTCGAATGGATCTTATCTAGACCTTGTTTAGTTTGCTAAAAATTCTAACATTTTCTCCACTCTCTCTCCATCACATCACATTAAATACGTCAAAAGACATATGTTCGAAGTATTAAATATAGGTAAAAAAAATAATTAATTATACAGTTTTGATGTACTTCGCGACACGAATCTTTTGAACCTAGTTAGGCCCTAGTAGGATAATATTTACCACAAACAAACGAAATATGTTACAGTATGCTACAGGAGTTCGAAACGTTGAAAGACAAATTTTTCCACCAGCTAAACAAGACCCTACTAAGTGTTGAATTACCAACAAAAACGGGAATCCAGAAGCATCGCTAGTAAACGCGTTTGTTTTAGTCAGCGACGATGGTTGGAACAAGTCACACAGTGGATGCTTGCCAATCGTCCAACAAAGGAGCTGCACACTCGTGGAAATCACTGAGAAACCTGCACTAAATTTCACAGGAAGCTGCCGGCGGTCAGCGTTCACCAGAAGGCCCGCTTCCGGCGGAACCGCCTGGCCGTGGCGAGAAACCTTGCTGCATCTAGTTCAGCCTCAGGAACACTAATGAGACTTGTGCCGGCAAATGAGACATGGTTTTCTGGAATACCACAATTGATCTGATATGGGAATTTCGAAGCATCAAAACTTATGTGGACAGTTCTCAATCCTGTTTCTCCAACAGTTATGCAGACATGGAGATCAGGACCGTTCATATCCTGGAGAGCTTTTCTGATAAGCATACTCAACTTCAGAATAACCATCTGGTTACCCTGGCTTCAACGAAATATTGAAACTGATTAGAGAATAACTAACAAGGCAAATTGGTACAATTAAAAAAACTAAGTTATAGAACGGAAGTACACAAGAAAGGCACCAAAGTCTTCCAGGGAAAAGTTGAATTTCAGATATTGAAACACAAATAGCTTTGCATCCAGTAGTTTACATGTGAGTTAAACCAGTAAATAGTAATACCAAAATACCAGGAAATAAAAAACATTCATAGTACAGAAAACGAAACTGCAACTGGGCATAAGGGGAAAAAACAAACCTGGCCAACGTCTCCTCGAAGTCTGAGCATGCTTGGCTGAATGGCAACACAGTGGTCAGCGAGCAGAGCAACGACGGCGGGGATGGTGGAGCGCACTAAGATAGCGCCGGCGAAGATCTGGCAAACAAAGCAAGAGAGGCGGGGGCGGAGGCGGGGGGTGACTACAAGACCGACGACTGGCAGAGTGCACAGCGGGCTAGTTGATCTGAATCCATCGGCATTCTAGCGGCGAGCAGACGCGGCGGCGGAGACGGGACCGGATAAAGCAGCAAAGAGCAGATGTAGAACAGACATGAGCAGAGAAAACGAAGGAACACGAAGACGGCAGATGGCAGACGGCTGACGGAACAAGGCAGACGGTGAAGCGAACGGAGTAAACACGGAGTCAAAACGGCGATGGCGCCAAGGACGGAGGAGCGGCAGCGGCGATGCCGTCCATTAGATGGCCAACGGTTCGGCGATAGATAGTACCCAGAACGCATGTTCTATTCTGCATTTTCGCTCTGGTGTGATTGATTTCTCGTGGGTGCTGAGGAAGAAGGATTGCGAATCCGAGGAGTGTGTGTGGGGGGGATCAGGGACGAGGGAGCTCTGCTTGGTGATAAAGCGCGCGGGGGAGAGGGAAGTCGCGGTCGCGGCCTGGGTGGTGGTGTGGCCGTCCGGTGGGCGCGTGGTTTTTGTGGCGGGCGCACGGGGTTTTTTTGGCCAAACGGGGTGTAGGAGCACACGGTTTGGGGTTTGGCTTGTGCTTCTTCCGTCTCGTCGTTTTCTGCTGGCTGCCCCCGCCCGAAGCGAGCTCGGCAGCTTGGAGCTGCAGAGAGCGACACGGCAAAAAGGCCGCCGTATCCAGCCAAAATATTGTTTTCGCCCATCGTCGTTTGACTCAGGGTACAACAGAATTGATATACCATGCGGTACTCGTACAGTGAGTGCTGCAGAGTGACAGAAACCCCAGGACGACATCATCAGAAACAACACGGTATACTCCATCAACAGCTAAGCGATATACTCATCATCAGAAATAACGCGGTATACTCATCAGCAGCAAAGAGTAAGATCACCCGCTCCACACAAGCAAAGCGATAATGCAGTCAATTCTGCCGTTTCTGTTGAATTGAATCTGCAAACGTAGGACGTACCAGTAATGTACTCCTAACAGGCTAGGCTAGGACGCAGCAGGACTCAGCAAAAAGTTGAGCCGCCTACCAACACAACAGATGATGCATCCAAGTACGTGTGCGAGCGAGCCATGCTACCACAAATGCAAGCAAATCTACGACTACAACGAGAGTGTCAGCATGGCACCCCCATCATCTACCTGACCCATCCTCTCGTCTTGTTCCCGCCTGGTTGCTGCCTACTCACTCTGGAGCTGGGAGCAGACACCTTGTGTGTAGCAGCGGCTGCGGCAGCGGCTGCAGCCCTTGACGATGCCGTTGACCTTATCAGATTCTTCACCACCCTTGACGGAGGCTCCGTTGATGTTCTCTTCAGCCTCGACTCGCGATCGCCCGGCAGGCTCCTCTTCATGCCAACATTCTGACCAGATGCAGGGTCGTTGTTCTCTGGCTCACCACCCATGGATGCGTTCCTTGCATCACTTTTTCTCTTCTTTTCGTTCACCGCTGCTTCAGGAGCCTCAGCAATTGAAGACTTCTCGATCAGAGGCTGCTGCTTGTTCAGGGAATTTGAGCTCCTCAGGATGTTCTCTTGTTCACCACCGATGGATGCGTTCCTTGCATCACCTTTTCTCTTCTTCTCGTTCACCACTGCTTCAGGACCCTCAGCAAGAGAAGACTTTGAGCTCCTTAGGATGTCATTCTCCTTCTCAACCCTAGAAAACGGCAGCAACTTTGCATCTCCAGGAGTAGCAATGCTGGAGTCTGGTATCATGTTTGGGTTCTGTGCTTTGAGCTTGCTTTCAAGATCTCTTAGCTGAAACATGGAGAGGCCAAAGCTCGGTACCATGCTCAAATAAATGCAATACTGGTTACAATATAGCAGTTCCGGGAAAGAAATGTACCTTAATCTGAAGCATTGCCTCACTTCTCTGTGTTTCCAACAGTTCATGCCCTATTTCCTTTGCCTACATTTTTAGGGGCATAAAAAGGTCAGCTGCCTGTTCTGGATCAAAGATAGATAAGCACGGCATCTTTAGAGGAGACACCTGTAGTTCAGCAACCGATCGCTGGTGTTCTAGTTCCTTCAACTTGAGCTCCAGCTCTTCGTTCTGCTGGTGTTCTAGTTCCTTCAACTTGAGCTCCAGCTCTTTGTTCTAAGAAAGGAAATGGTAAATAAATAAAACAAATCCTGTTGCCAAATCTAATGATGGTTATTGCTAGATTGGTAATAATATTTTTGAAAGTGGGCAGGGGCTTGGTAAAAAAACAATCATATAGTAGAATCAAA
Source organism: Cenchrus fungigraminus (assembly GCA_036936925.1). Taxonomy (NCBI): domain Eukaryota; kingdom Viridiplantae; phylum Streptophyta; class Magnoliopsida; order Poales; family Poaceae; genus Cenchrus; species Cenchrus fungigraminus. The sequence continues at coordinate 101,310,868 of CM072776.1, forward strand.
GATAGCACATCCATTCAAGGAGCACCTTTAATTCAGCAACAGATTGCTGGTGTTCTTGTTCCTTCAACTTGCGCTCCAGGTCTTTGATCTGAATCTGAGAAAAAATAAACAATAATAATGATTAAACTGATTCATATACCAGAGCCAAAGATATACAATGTTTAATCTTTATAGGAGTCACCTTCAACTCCTCAGCTGATCGGTCATGTTCTTGTTCCTTCAACTTGAGCTCCAGCTCTTTGATCTGAGGAAAGGAAAGAAACATATAAACCAATCGAAGCATGCTGCTAAATCTAATTGGTAACTACTTGTAAATTACCATTTGCTTGAGAACTGCAACCTCAGATTCTGATTGGTGCGGCTGTCTAAGTTTGCACTCTAACTCCACGATCTGAAAAGAAGAAAAGAATGGATACACAGAAATTTCAAGTTTCCTAATTAAGTAATTACAGCAACAATAACTGTTCATGGTTGTAGCATGCAAACAACAGTAACTACTTCTGTTTGTACCTTCTGCTGAAGGGCAGTACACATTTCTTCTTTCTCCTTTAGTTTTCCAGAGAGCTGATGCTGCTGTTTCTCTGATGCCATTTGAGAATGTGCCTTGGAATCTAACTGACCCTCAAGCTCTTTTACCTAATATATGTTTCAACAAGCCGTCAGGTACAAGTCAAAAGCAATAACCAAGAAACACCAGAAGAACCAACTGTTCAAATAATTATCTACCTTTTCTTGCAAGTTCTTGCACAGTTGCTCTTTCCCTTCTAGCTTCCTCAAAGAGTCATCCTTAAGTCTGACTTCTTGCTTAGCTTTTTCAAGCTAACATTCATTCAGCAGGAAAAATGTAAGTTACATATCATGAAGCTAGCCTCAAGCAGGTTGCTAGCACAGTGTGCAAGCTATCATGAAAAAATAACTCAGGAAAATTCACAAGTAAAACTCACCATTTGCTTGGTCTTTTGAAGTTCAACGGTATCAACTTGCTTCTTTGCTGGTCCCAATTCAATACGCCGAACACGGCTGGCGAAATTTAAAGAACTCAATGTTTCTGATACATCACTATTGGATGGGCTAATTTGCACAAACATCAATGTTTTAGAGTCTCCTCCTATCATCAATGTCAAAGGAACATAAAGAAAATTAATCATATGGCTAAGTGGGAAAAGATAAATATAGAAAAATGTTAGACATCAATCATAGGAATGGTTTCCCTTGAGCAAGCAGATCATCTTACCTAGAGAATCTTGTAGCAAGTGTGTCAATTTGGAATTTCTGACCAGAAAAGGCACAAAAATAGTGAGTGATAAAAACAAACGGGTTACATACTTGCATAATACAGTTATATGAATAACACAAACCTGTAGGGTATATGGCTGCTTTTCGTAGCAAGAGCTGAAATGACGTCACCCAACGCAGAAAGTGATTTGTTAATATTTTGTGCTTCCTTAAGCCGTTCACCTTGCACATCAGTCTTGGCTAAGCGCTCACTTCCAGCCAAATCTACAAGCCAAAGCTTGCTACTTGTACATTCTCCATTCAGCAGGTTCTTAGCCCTCACCATGATGCATAGCATGCTGAAGCAAATTTAAAAAGGTGAAAATAACCATTTGGACAACAAGCAACAGTTCAGAAGTAATAAAAAAGATAAGTGACCAACCAGTGTGAGCGACTGCTGTGCTCATTTACATTGTTTGAGCCAACAGCCCTTGCATTACTTCCAGCTTGCAAAACTTTCCAAACCTCCTTTATGTTATTGACTTTGGCCTCCACTAATCCAGGAACATGATATCCTTCGCTGCTCTGCTTGATCTCCAGCCTAAATGCAAAAGATGAATGTTGCATTAACACAAAACTAATACTACTGTAAATGAAAAACAGGACCAACAAATAATCTGTCATACTTTTTAGTTGGAGACGGGTCAAGAAGGTCCCTGATCTGTTCGTTGTAAACCTCAAGAACACGAACAGATAAGTCATATGTGACACTTTCTTTCCTCTCCTCTGCAATCTCGAACAATTCTTCCAGAGTTCTATAATTAACTCCCCTGTTCCTCTCAGTCCCTTCCATGGTAAAGGTCTTTCCTGTTCCTGTCTGTCCGTAAGCAAAGATGCACACATTGTAGCCATCTAAGACCGATGTGACCAGCGGAGACGCATCAGCATACACAACATCTGCTCGTTAGACAACCAAACTCAGGTAAGGGAAGTTTTGCTCATTAGACAACATCTGCACTAAATAGTGCTTAGCAGTTTTGCTTTTCAGCCTAACATGTATAAATACCCAACTGAATGTGTATACTAATATGTAATTGACAGGATTACAATTCTCAAAATCTACAGGCTCGTTCAAACATCAAAGTTATGACTAATATACCTTGATCATCCTTTGGTGTGAACACCCTATCAAACTTGAATGTCTTTTTAGTTGCTCCAGCATTTGCAACCACAATGTCCCCATCATTGGCTCCATCAAAATCCACTACACATTTCTGACCTGATGACAACTCATCTTTGCTTAAGGGTCGGCACCGACAGAAAACCCTAATATTTCCTGAAATAGTAGAGAAGGACAGATAGAATGGGAATATTAAGTGCATTATTCCAGCTAAATGTTAGAGTTGTGTAAACAAATGAACAAATAAAGGATAATGGACACCTTTTGTCTCCTGAACAATGTTATGGAGTTTCTTCCTCTTGTCCATCTCTTCATAGTACTTCAGTTTTAAATCTTCACACTGTGCAACTGCAATAAGTAAACCATAATCGTTTATTTATAACAGTTGCAAGGCAGCAAAACAATGACACTTCAGATATTACCTAGGCCCTGAACTGCTTCGACCATCTTGTTCAAATCAGGAATAGCATTTGTACAATCATGTGCTTCAATAGATAACAGTGCCTGCTCTTGTTTCATGGCCTGAGGATTAATGAGTGAAAATTGTTGAAGTTAACTGGTTCCAATTGCTGCTGTGAGAAAGCATGCATTAAATTGTCTTTACCTTAATTTTCCTTTCCAAGTTAGATATGGCAGCAGTCCACAATTTCTTGTCATTTTCATATTTCTGGGAAACATTTCTTAGTTGGTCACTCTCTCTACCAAGTGCTTGCTCTGTAGGCATAGCATACAAATGATGAGCATATATATGCAAACAATTAGCATGGAAGAGGATTGTTGTAATGAATAGTACATACCAAGCCTCTCCATTTCAGCACCCTTTTGGTGAAGCTCTATTTTGAGTCTGCCAAGTTCCAGATTGGCAGACTCTACTGAAGACCACGCCATATAACACTCGTCGGACTTCATAGTGCATTGTCTAGTTAGCTCCTCAATCTGTTTCTCATACTTCGAGATCAATTTACTTGTCCTAGTCTGCATAATCACAGCTCATGAATAAGGGTCACATCACACATGAAGTTGTAACATTATGTTGAAGTTCTAACCTGAGTCAGGGTATTTGAGAAATCAATATCTGATGAACAGTTTTTGCACAAGACATTCACATCTGAGCTTGCTGCTGCAAGTGTAAGACAAAGTTTATCTCTCTTGAAATAAGTAAATTGAATAAAATCAGTTCCTTACCTGTTAAAAGTGGTGCTTTTCGAATGCAAATCCCAGAAACCATGGGGCTTCCTCTTACTCCTTTGAAATTGACCATAATAGCACCATTCATCCCAACAGTAACCCTAATATCACGCACTTGGATGGGCCTATTTCCGCCAATCACAGCATAAACATCAAGTTGAGACAGCATCTGTGAATTGAAAAGTGATTTTCTTAGCTGACCCTGAACAGAAACCAAGAGACACAATTATGAGCATTTACAAGTTAGTATATTTGCCTTTTCATCTTGCACGAGGACATCAAATGTTCTGATTCCTTTTGGCCCAAAGGTGTAGAAAATCTCCGCAAAATGCAGATCTAGAAAATAGTCTCCAGGGGCAAGGCCATCGAACTTGTAGCTGAAACTGCCATAGCGTGCTGAGTGGTAAATAGAGGGACAATCACCACCATCAATTATGCTTTCATTCGTTTCTATCACATCCCCTCCTTCAAAGAAAGAATCACCGGTAACCTTTACATAGGAGTCACAGCCTTCAATTGCACCACCACCAGCATTAATGAACAGAACAGAGTCATCTGTTTTGCGACAGGAAACAGAGGAGAGTAAGAGGGATTCCATAGAGTTACCAAGATATAATAAAGTGAAGGTCTCTAACATTAAGAATTTTGATAACAGGAACAATTACTTGTAGCCCGTGTGTGTGCACGACAGACTATTCAGAAAACAACTATGAAAAAATTTAGTCCATTAAAACCCAACAAGCTTGTAACATGATTGTGATATGATGAGATCATATATTCAACGGTGCAAACCAGTCAACCGCAGGCCACAAAGATATCCTAGCTTCAGTTACAATGTGAATCTCATCACTGTTCTTTATTCATTTGGTGGGGATAAAAGATCAGGTAAGCACGCCGATCCACTGAGAGTTCCTATTTTGGAAGATGTTATGACAAACCACAAAATAATTTCCTGATGTAAAGGCAATGCCCACCAGTTTCTTATCAAGGAAACAGTGTTTCATCAAGTCTAATCTCAAATCTGAGCATAAGAATGTTAGGTGTATGTAGGAGGGTATTGGTATGTCCCTGTGCAGCACAACACCCCAGGAGCTTCTAAATAATGGGACAAAATGAAATCAGGGCGTGACAGAACTTGCCGATCTATGAATCCGGAGAGATCTACGTATAGCTCCTAAATTCGCGGGGAGAAGGAACCGATTTGGGGAGTGGGGGGCGGTGCCTAGGGTTCCTTCCCCTGACCTCCAGCAAGCACCAAGACCTCCGACCCAGAGGCATACGATCCGAGAGATTCGAATCGACCGAAGCACAAGGAACCCTACGAGGAATGAATGTATCGGAACAGCACCTGAGCGGCAGTCGCCCTGCCTCAGGCCGGACGTGACGACGCGCGGCCCGGAGACGAGAATCATAGACTCCGCCAGCTCCTGCGGAGAAAGCGGCGGCGCCGGAGCCGGGGCAGCCTCCTCGTCGCGGCTGGGGCTGGCGCAGGGCTTCTCCCCGTCGACGGTCCACGAGAAGTCCATGGGGTCGCCGCCGGGGCACCGCGCCTCCGCGCCTTCCATTGGATCGAAGAGAGCTTGGGCGAGCTGGAGAGGTGGGATTCGGGGGAGATGTTGCTGCTTGCTGGATGGATTTGGGGGAGAGAGATGGTCTCGTTTGGGGTTCGGCTGCTTGCTGCCTGCCTGCCTGCCCCGCGATTGGAATTCGAACTGCTGACCGTTTGTTGGAGTCGAGCGCACCGGACCGTTGCTGGTTGAAGTCTTGAAGATTTGTGTGTTTTGTGGGCTGGGCCTTATTTCAAGGCTGAGGAATGGAATGCTTCTCTTCTGACGGACGGTATGGCCCAACAGAAACTCTTGAAAGCTACTGCAGCACTATCTAATCAAATTTCTTTCTTTATTTTTTTATAATTATAATAAGTGGAAGAGAATCGTAAGAGCAACTCCAACAGTTCCCATTAAAAAAAAACTCCAACAGTTCCCCATCCCAAGTTGCTATTGTTGTTTTTTTTGCAAAAACAGAAAAAACCTTCTCCAACAGTTCCCCATCTCAAGTTGTCATTTATCCCAAGTTGGGAAAAACCGAGACTCTGCGCGTGCATATATGCGCGCAGTGATCCGTGGCGCATCCTCCCGTATTAGAAGAGGTGGAAGGGTATAAAAATAATTTTGTTTTTTCTCAGGATTCCTGATTTAAGTTTTCGAGAGGTGGAAGGGTAGAAACATAATTTTGTTTCTCTCTCAGGGTTAGATCTACATGTGGCAAGTGGATTATGCCAAACTGTTGAAGATAGACTCTTTTTTTACTTAGCATATCTTTTTACAAGTTGGCAAAACACAGGATTTGCCAAGTAAAATTTGGCAAACTCTTGGAGTTGGTTGAATACAAGAAGATCAGGTATCTTTGAGAGCCTGTTTGGATAGAAAAGAGAATCAGGAGATTGAGCTAAAATTCTCCCCAATCCCCCTCATCTCACTAGTATCCAAACAAGTAGCCTGTTCGTTTGGCTGGTCGATGGTGCTAATTTGTTGTGAGAGAAAAGTACTGTTGGCTGGTTGCTGGTGGCTAGTTTGTTCTGAGAGAAAAGTACCGCGAGCTTGTGGTTGATAAGTCTGACGAATAGGGCACAGATCTTGAGGCAAAGTTAGAGGGTGGTCTTTCTCTGATTGGAATATTTTATTTTAGAGGAACCGAGGGAGATAATCTCCACCAATTTCATTCATTGGGAGCTTTCGCAAGCCCGTCGAAACATAAGGTTCAGCAAAACATTTTGAGCTGGGCGAGAAGAGGACGAGAAGGACCAAAGAACCCAGTACCGCATCATTGCAGAAGTCATTTTCGCTGTACCTTTGCAGATCCAACTTACCCAAAATCGTCGATCAGATCGGACTCGGCTGTCCAAATCCTAAACGCTACTGCATAGCAATAGCATACTAGAAGGAATAAAGGGAGCCTATAGCTAGCTACAAATTAACCGTTCCTTTGATCCTGTCCATTGGCACACCTACACAATACTACAATGCCACGAAATCAGATGTTGCAGCAATCTGCAAAGCTAAACAAGTTCGAGATCAAGAATGCCCAGCTGAAAGAACTGTCTGTCCTGCGTACTTACTCCGGATTTCGTGACGCAAGTCGATCCGGATTTAGGATAGCTCGCCTTTGGAACTTTATCTACTGATGAACTTTGTAAAAAGAAACATTCCAATGAGTGTCGGATCGTGTGCCACGCCCATGCATGTCAGCAGGATGTGGAGTTCTGAGAAACCGGGGGGGTAGGCGCAGGCTAGAGACAATGCTGCGGTTGCTATCACGCACATCGCTTTTGTTTTGTGATTCAGATGGCAAAGCTTCTCTTTTGCTCTGATAAAGAATCGCCCTTTGCCATTTAATTTTCTATAGACAAGTCGCTGTCCAAAATGCAATACTACAATAAAGACTCCTCTGCATGCATCGCCGTAATCCCAATCCAAACCTGAAAAAGGGTAGATTACCATGGCCGCGCCGCAGTACAATTAAAGGGAGTAGTAGATAGAATACAATATGTTACCCTCCCACAATGTCCATCGTCAGCCGTGGCATTGACTCATCCACGCCCAATCAGATCGAGCTTCACACAGCAACGGATTAACACGAGCTAGCTAGCCCGTAAAATGGTAAACCCCCAATCATGAGTGATGGAAGAGGAACGCGACAGACAGACAGAGTGATTAACCCATCACGAGTAAAGGACGGCAGGCGCACACACTTACACACAAGAATCTGGAGCCCGTGGAAGAGAAGAGGACAATCACGGCATGCATAGGGATCCCAAACCGCCACTGGCGACGAGTAGCTAGAATAGAATAATGGAGGCCCGTTCCGTTCGTTCTTGTACGTGCGGTGCGCCACCAACCCCACCACCACAACCAGAGGACAGAGGAGGAAGAAGATGAAATGAATGATGAATGCAATAGCAGAATGATTGGAATACCTGACGGGCCTATTGGCGTCCATGTTACGCCCATGTTACAATTCATGCTGGCGTGGTGTGAGTGTGAAACAACCACCCTGCTTGCAGATGCTGCTAGCTCTTTGCTTCCTATTCTATTGCCCGGCCGTGTCAAAATCACGGCTTTTCTTTAGTGCCAGATGACCCCAACTTGATCCTAGACTAGTGCATCCAACAGTGACGCCTACTAATGGACATGCATGCTGCAACATCGATGGTGATCGCGACTGTTGTGCACTTCAATTCTTGTTGCTTCTTCTTGTTGATGGTTGCCAAGATCTAGTAGTAGCGATATGCAGTCAACGTCCAGGTGAATGTGCTGATCGAATTCAGAGGGTGAAACTTTGAGCAAGAGGTTCTCAAACCAATCAGATTGAATGTATTGAATTCATTTCAGGTGTTGAGAGACATTAAACAAGTTCCGGCCGGGTTTCGTTACACTGGAAACTAGTAGAAGAAGAAGGAAGAGATCTGCTTGGTTGCTTGCTGCTCCTGGCACCGACGATCTGCTTGTTCAGAGGTCCAGGAACCCCGTCTGCCGGAGCACGGCGTTGCGGACGCGCCGGAGGTCCCGCCCCTTGAGCGTCCGCCCGGCGCCCTCCAGCATCGACGACGAACGCGCGTGCCGCCGCGCCGCCACCACGTGCGGCCGCACCATCTCCTCCCCCTCATCGTCGTCCGACTCGTCCGCGGCCTTCCTGCCGCCGCCGCCGCCCCGCCCGTCCTCCGCGCCGCGCCGCGCCGACTTCCCCGGCCAAACCGGAACCGTCACCGGCGCGGACTGCCTCGGCGCGGCGGCGCCTGCTCCCGGCGCCACCGCCCTCACGGGCACGGCCACACCCGCCCGCTGCTCGCCGCCGCCGCCGCCTTCGGCGAGGAGGGACGACAGCCCGAAGCTCTGCGGCACGGTGTGCGCGCGGCGCCTCGCGCGCGGCGGCGGCGCGTCGGGCACCGGCGGCGGGGCGGCCCACCCGTCCTGCATGGCGCCGCCGCCGCCAGACGGCCACACGACGTCGCGCTCGTCGAGCTCGAACGGCGGCGCCGGCGCGTCAGGGCCCGACTCCGGCTGCTTGAGGAGGCCGAGAAACCGGAGCGAGCCCGGCGCCCTCGGCATCGCCATGTGCGTGCGGGCGAGTGGTTGTGTTGGGTTTGGATGCTGATGGCTTGGGTTTTGGTTATATATATCGCCAGCCGTGCCTATACTTGAGCATTTTTTGCTCGGCCCGACCCGGCCCGCTGGCCCGGCCTGCACCAGGCTCGTCCACGGACTTTACTGGACGGGCGTGGGCAGAGATCTTGAAGCCCGCGAAAAAAAATTTTGGCCCGAGCCCGGCCCGAAATGCTGTTTTTAGTTACTTTACACTATAAAATACGCGGGCGGCCCGCCTAAACCCGGGCCCGGCCCGACACGTCCCATGGGACGGTCATGGGCAGGATTTTCTCAACCCGAAAAACCCGGGTATTTTTTCGGCCCGGCCCGAACCCAGCCCGACCCGTGGAATGCTCAGGTCTAGCCGTGCCAAGTGCCGCCACCGGGTTGGAGTTGGAGGCTGGAAGAGGAGAGGAAGCACAGCAGAGTGAGTGGGCAAAGGACGGCGATGACGTGTCATCTGCCACCCAGCGGGCCCCGCTTGAGGAACGGGTCCAGGGAATCTCCAGGTAGATGCAGTGGGATTCCTGTGCGGGTTTTTTTAAAAAAATAAAAATAAAATGTTGAGATGGGCGTTGCGATTTCCCCGCCGTGACCGTGATGGGGAAGGGAGACGAGTTAAATTTTTTGTTACGGCTCGCAATTGCAGTAATGCAACATGTGACAAAGGTGCTTTGGTTGGTGGTAAACAAATACTAAATGGATTCAATTGCAAAATACTACTAACACACTGTCTTTTGTAAGTAGTACTACACTCGATCGAGTTTGACCACTAGAGTAGTGTCCAATGAATGAAGAAATTAAGGCCCTGTTTGGTTCCCATAAGTCGGGTGGCTTATAAGTCACCCGACTTATAAGTCAGACCACTTTAAGTCAGTCATGTTTGGTTGCAGTGACTTATAAGTTAGTGGGCTCCACACAGGGTACTAGAGGTAAAAAGTGGAAATAAGTCACTTTAAGTATGGGTGGAGTTACTTATGGGACTTATAAGTCACACCACTTTAAGTCATAGCTGTTTGATTTCATAAGTGACTTATTTTGCACTTTTTTCACTTTAATTCACCCTACCTATGGGAACCAAACATGCTCTAAAGATGTAGTATGGAAATTGGTGGTAACAAAGAGTGGTTTGAGGACAGTGACAGCTTGGTTCTCCTTTGTTGAGGACTGAGGTTATGTAGCTAGTAGCCAGACAGGCCGTGGTGGCTGCTGGCTACACTAGAAGAAAATAAAATTGTGGCCCGTGGAACGTTCCAAGAAAACATGCATCTCGACATCAAGGTGGATAATGGGTGCAGTGCATCTGGCGCCCTTTTCTGCTTTACCCGTCGTTGTTGCCGGCCTGCTGGCTGCATTGATTACAGTAAGGATCGGAGCACACAGCAGACTTTCCACAAGAGCAAGCACCAGGCATGAAACATGCATGCGAAGGCCTTCATCGATCTGAGCAAGTAGCCGTGCTCGACCTTCTTCCTAAGCTGTACGTAGTCCCAATGCAATGCAATGCAAATAGAAGCACACACTTAAGTTTGTTGGGCGCCGGAGGAGCGAGATCGAATGTAGCTGCCACTGCACACATTGATTACAGTAAGGAGAGCACACAGACTTTCCACAAGAGCATGAAACATGCATGCGACCTTCACCTCGTCGATCTGAGCAAGTAGGCGTGCTCGACCTTCTTCCTAAGATGTACCAGTGCAAGTAGAATTGAAGCCCACACCTTCGGGAGGGTTTTGGCCGGAGGAGCGAGCTCACGAGAATGTAGCTGCCACGCACACACACAGGATGGCGAGGTGACAAGGGCATGCGGCAGCAGATTTGCGTGCCACGGATCGGATGGCAGGCCGACCGGGGGCACTGTGGAGTGGGCGGCCACGTACTACATGCACCACCTGTGTGCACTCACTGTACGTGCCATCATATCTCATCACGTCCGTCCATCTGATCCGTGCGTGTCGGTCTCGCTGGCCATACTATGCAACAACAAGTCGGCCGGCGGCGGCGGGCCAACGACACGACACGACGGCCGCGCGCTAGCTGGACCTCTTTTCTTTTTGGGAAAGCAGCGGCAGCGCTGCGTGCTGCGTGCGTCGTCACTGCCAACGGCAGGCTCTGCCGACCTCAACGACACCACATGAACGGCGCCGTGTTGGCGTTGCATGATTGTACAGTCATGCATGGTGCTCAAGGCCAAGCTCGCAAGCTGCATCAAGAGCCATGGCGCGCATGCTTCAAGCTCCGATCCGTTGTCCGACAGGATTTTTTTTTTTTTTGCTTGTTCTGTGCACGCACGGCACTGCATCATGCAGCTGGTGACAACCTCATCGCCATTCGTCACGGGCTCAGGAACGCTGCCGCTGAATCACAGTACACGATCACACTTGGGCCTTGTTTAGTTTGCTAAAATTTCTAACGTTTTCTCCACTCTCTCTCCATCACATCACATTAAATACGTTAAAAGACATATATTCGGAGTATTAAATATAGGTAAAAAAATAACTAATTACACAATTTTGATGTACTTCGCGACACGAATCTTTTGAGCCTAATTAGGTCATGGTAGAATAATATTTATCACAAACAAACGAAACATGCTACAGTGTGCTACAGGAGTTCCAAATGTTGAAAAAGCAAATTTTTCACTGAACTAAACAAAGCCCACCTTTCGACGCCTCCTCGATCGTTCAGCCGCCACTCCAGCACTGAACGAGGAGATCCGTGACAAGACACACTGACCCCACACAATACTAGGGACACGAGTACGGCGGGCCAGCGAGCCGATCACTCACTGCAGGCTAGTCAGCTAGCTAGAGTACGTGACACCAGAGATAGTGACCCACCTCCAATTAACATGACGCTGGAGGGAGATGTGGCAGGCACGTTGGGCCCGTCGATCAACTCGTGCGGCCTGGGTGAGCCCGTCCTGGAAAGAGGTCAACGTGCCTTTTTTTTAGTCTTGTATACAATTGGGTGTTTGGTTCCGATGATAAATTAATAATAAATCACATCTCATCAAATGAGATTGAGTTACTCATAGTGACCAAACATAATTTCTAACTATAAAACTCGTTACATAAAGTATTAGATTTTTTCGCGAGACGAATCTAATGAGCCTAATTAATCCATGATCATCACATGTCTACCGTAGCATATTCGTCTCGCGAAAAAAGGCCTAGAATTATGAAATTTGTTTTCATCATGAATCTATATTTAGTACTCCTAATTAACCTCGTAGTATCCGATGTGACGGGACTTGTACTTATACTTGTTCCTGTAGAAACCAAACGAAGAAATTTGTTGAAAATGTCATGCCAAGTTTACAGATGCTACTTAGAAGAACTAAATAATTTAATTATAAAACTAATTACATGGAAATCAGAATATAGATCTATTAAGTCTAACTAAATCATCTTTAGAAGATGTCTACTGTAACGCCACACATTATCTAAGTTATAGACTGATCTCGTGAATTTACTTAAAGTCATCAAATGAGTTTTGTTGTTTAATATTTCTAATTAATATGAGAATATTTGATGTGACATGAACAGTCAGGTGCGTCGCGTCAAGTCGTATTCACCGCTACTGTGGTTTTGCTGCTGTGCAAGTACAAGTGGTCCGTGCAGCCCATTTGCGACATGTTCAGTGTACGTAAGACCGTCTCCGGCGGCTACCGCAAATTCTCCCCCGTGCGCAAAATGTAGAAGGAATCGGTACTGTTGTTGCTCCAGCAGTAGGCGCAAATGATGCTGCAAAATGCGGCAGACGCTCCCCGCACGCGCATACTCGGGGAAACTGAGCGTTTCTCTCTCCTTTCTTCATTCCAACGGCCCCCACCTCCTCCTTCCCACCCCGCGCTGCCTCCCCTCCCTCGGTGCCTCCTCCTCCTCCCCGTCGCCCCCTTCCTCTTTCCCCAGCCGGCTAGCCACCTGCTTCCGGCTGTCTCGTGCAGCTCCTCCAGAACGACGCGGTCTCCCTCCCGCACGGCAGGCCACCGGCGAGGGAAGTCCGGCGCGCGCAGGGTCAACGCTCCGCCTCCGCCATCTCCTCGAGGAAGCCGCCACGGCGGCGTCGATCTCGGTGTGCGGCGGCGGCGGCATCCAGGGCGCGCGGAGAGCAGCGGCAGAGGTGGCTCGGCCACGGATCCGGTCGGTGGTGAGCCCGCCCCCGTCGCGCCACCTGCCGGAGCCGTTGAGCCCGGCGGCGGTCCCGAGGTCGAGATGGATCCGGCGGCGCCTCTTCCTCCCCCGGCGGCTGCCTCCTCCACCCTCGGCCTCCTCCTCCACAGCGCCGGAGGCAGCTCGAGCTCGGCGGCGTTGAAAGGCGAGCAGGGGCCGACCTCCCTCGATCCGGCGGCAGTAGGGCTCCATGGCACGAGGCGGAGGCGGCTCGGTGGCGACGGCAAGCTGTTCGACCTCCACCGCACGACCCCGCGAGCTGGGCGGGCCGGAGGCGGAGGCACTCGCGAGCTCCCGGCGGCCGGGCGGCGAGCACGAGCTCCCTCCCTTCTTCTTCTGTGCTGCTTGCCGGAGGGGGCGTCGGCGTGGTGGGTGCCGGCCGCTTTGTCGTTGGCCGCCCCGCCTCGGCCTCCTTCTTCCCTCTGCGATGCGAGCTCCTCCGCGTGGTGGGTGACGGCCGCCCGGTATCCCCATCTCCGCCCCGCCTCGACCTCCACCTTCCCTCGGCGACAGCATCGCCCTCTTCCTTCCCCGACTTCCGACCGCACGCGGGAGCCAACTACCGTGGGGCGATGCGCGAGGGGAAGCGCTCCACCGCTGCAGTCCTTCCTCCTTTGCGCGACGGGATGGTCTGCATACGGGTCTTTTTTGCAGATCGGCGACGGGAACCTACTGGAGTCAGTCTAACGGCGCCGTGTTTGCCGCCGCCACCTCCCTCAGTCGTTCGTTGCTCGCTCTTACGGCAGTGGCCATTTTTTTTATTGGGAAGAGTCTACTCCCTCCGTCCCATTATATTAGCATTCGGAGTGTTTGAATTTTTTGCCCACAATGTAAGCACTTGAGGGTGTTTTGTGGACCCCACACGGAATTCCCATCAAAAAAAATCCCCAGCCGCAGTGCCGCACCTACCCCGGCACCTCCGTCCCCTTCCGCCGCACGAGCCCACCCCGCCGAATCCGTGGTAAGGGCGGAGGCTAGGCGGCGGCTGCTGCTGGGGCCGGAGGCGCGGCGGCGGCGTCGATAGGAGGCGCGACCGTCGAGGATTCGACGCCATTGCCGTCGCGGGAGGCGTCACCGTCGAGACGTCGCTGGGGCCGCATCCGAAGGTCCCCTGCTTTGCTGTCTGGGGCCGCGCCACCCGAAGCTCGCCACGCCATCCGAGTTAGCCGAGGAGGATGCCGCCGGGGCACGCGCGGAGCCCGGGCCGTCAGGGAGGCCACCACACCTCCGAGGAGGAAGGAAGCAGCAGGCGAGCCCTTCCTGCGCCGCATACGCATCCAAGGAGGGCGAGCCCCTTCCAGGTCCCTCACCGCCGGCGTCGGCAACCGTCGGTCCGCCGCAGCGCGGCGCCGACCTCGAGATCTCTGCAGGCGCAAGCCAAGGCCGCCACCATGGGTGCCGCGGAGCGCGTCCACGGTTGCGGCTCGAGCTCCGTCGGGAGGAAATGCCTACACCCCGCCGCCGCCGGATCTCAGCAAGAGGAGAGGAGTTTGGTGAAGTAGAGGAGAGGAGGAGGAGGGAGACCGTGGTGAACTGGTGATGGTACAGGTCGACAGGTCGTGTCGTAGGAGCGTGGTGCGACCAACTTTTAGGGGCACATGCGTCATTTCCGCTTCCTGCTATTTCTTGCATTTGAATGCCTCAAATGCTTAGATTGTGGGACGGAGGGAGTATTCCACAATCCTCGTCTATAGGTGGTGTTTGAGTATCAACCTCCAACCACAAAATTAGATATTGGACACCCACGAACTATCGGAACCGTTCGATCTACCCCCTTAACGGTTTCGTAGGCGGTTTTCGCCAACGTGGCGCCACATCAGCTTGTCCACGTGTACAAATATTTACTCATAAGCCCCAAAACATATTTTCTCCTAGCACAAAGGTCCCTCATCCCTTCCCTAATCCCTACCGGTGACGTACGTCCCCCGCTCCGTCGCGGGTGGGATCTCGGTGGCGAGCTCGGCGTAGCACGGAGAATCCGACGACGGCGTAGACAAGTAGGATGGCCGGGCTGACGTCGAAGAGTGCCTCTTGGCCGGTGAGTACGAAGACACCGGAGCCGAAGCCAAAGCCAAGGAAGGCGAGGTCGACCCAGGAGAGGCGGCGGCGGAGCGGGTTCTCGCTCTGGGCGAGGAGCATCCCGACCTCGACGGCCTCCGGCGCGGCCCCGTGGACAGGAGGGCGCCGCCGTACGCGTGCCAGCTCCGGCACTACGACTCCGAGAAGAAGTCGTCCTTGCTTCACCGCCAGTACCGCCGCCTTGCTGTCGCCGGCGGCTCTCCTCCCTCTGCCTCAGATGCCATCGCAGTGAGCCGACGGATGAGAGAGATCAATTGATTGATTTGATTGAGTCAGGGTCCCATGGCCGCTCGAGGTGTGCAACGGCGTCGCGGAGCTCGGCATGCTTCCGCATCTCGTAGAGCTGGCGCTCGCAGGGCGAGGCGCGCCTCGAGGAGTTGTCGGGACTCGAAGGGGAGCTCCGGCATACGGGCTCAGAGGCAGTGGCGTAGCTGAGGCAGTGGCGTAGCTAAAGTAAAGTGGTCCAACTTAACATATAATTACACTATAATTCTATAAAACATGTCAGGATACAAATAGATGTAAAATTTGTCTTACATAATATGATAAAAACCAAGAGATTGAAGGAGAGATGCAAGAAACAGCAGCAATGGCGTCATTGTTTCTATCTGTAACCAAAACAATCATACGGTAATAGTGTTTGGCAAGAAAATCAGGGTGGTCCATGGCCCACATGGACCACCCTGTAGCTCCGCCACAGCTCAGAGGGCGCAGAGGAGGATGGATGTGGCGCGACTGTGTAACACCCCGCCCACCAAAGCCGCACCGCCCAGCCCTTCTGTAGGGGCGAGCACACGTGCACATAGCACCCTGCTTACACTTTCGTCCTCGCTTCGTGTAAAAGGGTTAACCCGAGGGTAGTATGGCTGGTGGACAAAGGCTTATAAGTTAGTTCCACCCTTGCTCAACTAGCAATGTGGCACTAAACACGCGCACCTGCGCTCATAGGCCACTCATGGGCCATCCAAATTGGGCTGCGTGTGACATTCACCCCCCCTCAAAGAACCCGACGTCCTCGTCGGTCCAACTCACCCGTCCAGTGCCGACCCATACGCCATGCCGTGTGCCCCATCCCAGGCCCACACGCGCATGCACATGTCCGCACACTGACCCGAGCAAATGTCCAGGAACCTTCCCTCTTAGCGCACGACCGTACGTCCAGTGCCGACCCATATGCCATGCCGTGTGTCTCATCTCAGGCCCACACGCGCCATGCGCCCTATGTCCGCACACTGACCCGTACGCGCAACCGTGAGGGTCGGCTCTGATACCATTAGTAACACCCCGCCCACCAAAGCCGCACCGGCCAGCCCTTCCGTAGGGGCGAGCACACGTACACATAGCACCCTGCTTACACTTTCGTCCTCGCTTCGTGTAAAGGGTTAACCCGAGGGTGGTATGGCTGGTGGACAAAGGCTTATAAGTTGGTTCCACCCTTGCTCAACTAGCAATGTGGCACTAAACACGCGCACCTGCGCTCATGGGCCGCTCATGGGCCATCCAAATTGGGTTGGGTGTGACATTCACCCCCCCTGAAAGAACCCGACGTCCTCGTCGGTCCAACTCACCCGTCCAGTGCCGACCCATACGCCATGCCGTGTGCCCCATCCCAGGCCCACACGCGCATGCATATGTCCGCACACTGACCCGAGCAAATGTCCAGGAACCTTCCCTCTTAGCGCACGACCGTACGTCCAGTGCCGACCCATATGCCATGCCGTGTGTCCCATCTCAGGCCCACACGCGCCATGCGCCCTATGTCCGCACACTGACCCGTACGCGCAACCGCGAGGGTCGGCTCTGATACCATATGTAACACCCCGCCCACCAAAGCCGCACCGCCCAGCCCTTCCGTAGGGGCGAGCACACGTACACATAGCACCCTGCTTACACTTTCGTCCTCGCTTCGTGTAAAAGGGTTAACCCGAGGGTGGTATGGCTGGTGGACAAAGGCTTATAAGTTGGTTCCACCCTTGCTCAACTAGCAATGTGGCACTAAACACGCGCACCTGCGCTCATGGGCCACTCATGGGCCATCCAAATTGGGCTGGGTGTGACAGGCTGCCGGCGTCGGGGTGGACAGGAGCTCCGGCGTGAGGAAGGAGGGCGGGCGTGGAGGACGGACAGTCGGACATGGCGCGACCGTCGACGTCGGGGAGGAGGAGGTAGGGGTGGGCACAAAATACCGAGAACCGAAACGAAATGACTGAGAACCGAACCGAAATTTACCGAACTGAAATATTCGGTTTCGAGTTTTCAAGAACCGAAGTACCGAGGTAAATACCGAAACCGAACCGAACTTACAGAAAGTACCGAAGTTACCTGAAATTTGATAAGTTTAAGTGTTATTATATTATTGATTGCACTATTATAGACTATTATATTATGTAATTTTGGCACTCACATATGTATTTGTATTTTGCACTATTATTGTCTATGAAATCATGTCAAAATTAATTTTTGAACATGCTATTACATCTTCTTTGGGATCCATTCGGTACCGTTCGGTAAGTACCGGAACCGAACCGAATTTACCGATACCGAATACCCTCGGTACCGAGTTTTTTTAGGAATTGATCGGTACCGATTTCTCATGAACTGAATTTACCTAAGTACCGGAGAACTGAACCGATCGGTTCGGTATTTACCGAATGCCCAGGCCTAGGAGGAGGGGAGCTTCGACTGAGGGTTCAGATGGTGCAGAGGAGGCGCGGGTGCAGGCGCCGGCAGGTGGCTTGGAGGGCGGACGCTGAGGGACGTAGCGCAGGTGGAGATTGCCCATGTCGCTGGCTTGGGGTTCGGCGGCGTCGTGGTTTCCATAGGAAGAAGAAAGAGGTCCCAACTCAATGACATGTGGGCTCCACTTAGCGGTGACAGCAAAGATGGCTGACGTGGCGCCATGCATGCGAAAACCACCTCAGATCCGCTGAGGGGGGTAAATCGGACGGTTTCGATAGTTCGTGGGTGTCTAATACCTGATTTTGTGGTTAGGGGTTGAAACCCAAACAACACCTATAGATGAGGGTTATGGAATGGACTTTTTCCTTTTTATTTGTCGAGAGATGAGCCTCCTCAAATCAAGCCCAACACACTCTGCTACAGCCCAGAACGATGTCGCCCAGCTCTAAGCTCTTCCATGGTGCAATCACCGACGTCCATTTTTCAGAAATGGAGAAATGATGGATGAGGCGGCCGTGAAGACGATCTGCGGTGACCACCACCTGGTATTCTTGGTCGAGACAAGTATAAAAAAAACAGAGAGAAGAGAGGGAACATAGGAGTATATTGTGCGAGAGTTGTACGTGCCCTTGAGAGAATTCTTGACAATTTTACTCACACACTTCTCCTTCGTTGGAGAGCACGTGGGAGCAGCAATTTCTTCTTATAATCACTTCTTGGTCGAATCTTCTTTTATAGTAAATTTGTCTTCGGATTGAGAGAAGTTTGCGGTATATCGATGTCATGCCCCAATAATGTATTGTCGTCTGATTTGTATCTCTCCATTTCTCGTTTACTTTTTTTTTATCAATTACTACTTGAGAAAGTCGTGCAGCAGATGAACCAACTGGACTCAGAACTAAGAAATATCTTACACTAGTTTCGGCAAAATCAAGCACGCTACATCTATGAGCATCTGAAAAATAAGCATATGTCGCATAACTACCGTTTTCTCAAGAAGAATAACATGTTTGCTGTTTGAACTTTGAAGTGCACGTATGTTTGCTGAAAAAGAAGATGGTGCTGATCTAAGTACGGATGTGAATCTGAAGAACGTGAAAAAATTTGCTTTCATTAAAAAAATTGTCAGACTATTCCTCACCAACCCACCTGTCAGACATCTATTGTATCAAACTGAGCATTTTACAAATTGTTGAACCACACTCCCCTCACAAGTTGGTGCATGAATAGTGCAATTTACTCTTAAATAAACAAAGGGAAGTGAGAGTATATATGATGCATGCATGGATCTGCAGGCTTTTCAAAAATCGCGAATCTGATGTGGAGTAGACTTGTTCGTTCCTGAAACAGTCACAGTAGGTAGGCGACGAGGGTTCCAATAATAACAAGGTAATGATGAAAACTTTTCAATCAGACCTCACCTGGCAGAGATATTCAGAGCTCGGCATCATTGCACCAATCTCTTCATTCCTCGCTCTCCGTCCTGCGCTAGCCAATTCATCAAGACGACCCCAAAAATCTGAAAAAAAGAAAGATGTAAGGAACCCGGAAGGGTATCTCTGAGGGGAATGAAGCCTGGTCCGAGGACCCAAACAAGACGAATGTCTCCTCTCAAGGCCTAGAACCAGACAACATTCCACACAGAGCAATAGCTTCGTTCTTCATAGCCTCTCCGGCGGTGCTGCTGCTCATATGTCTCTCGATGTCTTGCTCTAGGAGGAAGAAGAGAAGGCAAAAAGGCAAAAACACTAAACAGAGGATGGTGAGCAAGAGGAGCTAGCCCCCCCAGCAAGGTCCCTTTATGTATAGGATCGGAGTATGTCCTGGGCAATCCCGGTCTAGTGATGAGGTCATGATGGCTTGAATGATTATCAATGGAGGAGTCGGCTGCAAATGCAAATTTGAACAACCAGTCCAGGCGCAGGCACACAACACCGCGCCCTCAACCACCAACAGACAAGCCGGCCGCGCCGCTGGCTGACATGTGGGGCACGCATTGATTTGGTACCCGGTCTGGCGGTGGGCGCCCACCGTCTTCACCACGAGCAGTAAACGGCCGGCAGTGGGCATTCAAGGGCCACAAACACACTATAGAAGAGACGACGACGGCGGCAGTTGTGTGGTGTGCTTGCTTTGACGGCTTGCGCTTGGATCGATCCATGGTCGTCGTCTCGACGGCGAGTAGGTGCCCCGTCCGTAACAAGAGCCACTCTAGCGGATGAAGTAAATTTGATCCTCTATATATATATATATATAGTTATTAGGGGTGGAGTAAAAATATTTTTATCTCTAAAACACAATTTACTCAAGCAGTTTTCTTATTCTCCTTCCCACCTCGTGAGTCCCACCATGCCACGTCATCTTCTCCTCCCCCACCCCCAAATCTTCCATCTTTCTCCGGCCGCCGCCCGCCGCTCCCGTCCGCGCCCGACGTCAAGAACTGTGCCTTCACGTCGCCACCAGCGCCAACCATGGCCGCAGAGAGCAACGCCGCAGAGAGCAACACCGCCGGACTGGAGGAGGAAGAAGACGGCGAGGCCGACGACGAGCCCCGACACGACCAGCGTCGGCGCCGGCGTCGCCACGCCGAAGTTCTGCACAGCTAGCAGCGCACTCTCATGTCAGTTGGTATTCATGCTCTGCGTCGAACTACACGGCTGTGCAGAACTGCGAAGTAAGTACTCCCTCCGTCCCTTATTGATTGTCGTTAGGAAAGCGTGTGTGTGAGGGGAATCACTGTTTTTTGGCGACTAACAAAAAGGGACGGAGGGAGTACTCTGTAGATGGCAGCGTACGTACATGGAGGAAGCCTTTGCCCGTGGAGACCTCGACGGCGATGGCCGAGGCGAAGCCGACCATGGCGGCAAGGCCCAGCCACACGTCGGACCCGCCGCCCTGCTGCTTCTTCGCGCTCTGCTCGCACCTGATGGACAGCGACCTGGCCACCAAGGAGGAGACGCGCCTCTTGCTGCTTTTTTTGAGCCCGGATTCCTAGTACACAAGCTGTAGTATCTGAACTCTACTCAACACACTCACACCACACCCACGCACACCCCTAGAACTACAACTCATACACATCTCGCGTCCTTCTGGAGATCACCGAAGTTGCATGAACCTCGTAGACGACGGACACGCCGTAGTCCCATTGTGGCATCACGCGAATATCCAGAACCTGTAAGAAATAAATCTGAGAAAAATCCCCTGTGCCTTACCCGACCGATCCCAATAGGAATCGAACCCGGGCGGGTGGCCTCCACGACGGGAGCGCCCACCACTGCGCTGCAAGCGCGTAGGCGCGCCTCTTGCTGCTGGTAGAGGTGACGCGCACTGAAGAAGATGCTGCAGCAATTACGAACAGAACAGTCACAATGGTAGCAGTAGCACCGAGTCACCAAAATTCAGTGGCCATTTTCAGACAATCCAAGTAACATTTTGTTTCTGAGAATCATAACCAGGAATCAAAATCCTACAGTTCACTCAATTCCCCTCATAATCCACGATTAACAGTCTCTAGCATGACTAGCAAGATAGAAATCGAAAGCAGAGATATACAGAGAGAGGAGGAGCCGTACCACGGCTGGACGTGTAGCTGAAGGACGGCGCCGCGGCAGCGGCGAGCACCGGAGATGCACGGAGGACGGCGAAGAGCACCATGGGACGTACAAGAGCCGCTTGCTAGATCTGCTCTTGAATGAATCCTTGCTCTCCGCTCAAGCTGTGTGCAAAGCCTCGTGCTCGCGTTTTTGTCTGCAGGGTGGATGCGGAAGCTGCGAGCTCCGAGGGGCGGCGGGGAGAAGGTGGGTGTGCTGTCCTTCGAGGTCGCCCCGCTCATGTCGCGGGCCGCCGGCTTGTGGCGCGCGTTCGGGGACGCCGAGCACGCGCGCCTCCGCTCCGAGGCCATCCGCCTCGAGGGCGTGTGCCGCCTCGTCGCCGACGACGACGCCGCGCTCCTGGCCCTCGCGCTAGCCGAGATGGCCGCCGCGTGTCGGGACCTCACCCGCGCCGTCTCGCGGTTCTCGGCGCGCTGCGCCGACCCGCTGCTCCGCCGCTTCGGCGCCCTCTTCGCGGCCCTCGTCAAGGGCGGCGGACGCGCCTCCGACCCACACGGGCTGCGGGATGCTCACGGTGGCCGGGCTCGCCGACCGGCTCGGCGTCGAAGAAGAAGCCCGCGCAGGAGGGAGACGCGGCGCAGCAGCTCGATCTGGTGGTGGTGCCGATGGGTCCCACAGAGTAGGGGATGGAGGAGAGATCCCCTCTATAGAGGGATGGAGAGGGGTTTTTAGTCAATGGAGAAAAAAGGGGGGGCTATAGTGAATCTGCTGGAGAAGGTTTCATCCCCTATACGACTATTTTTTGCTATTAGGGAGGGGATAGAAAAGCTGCTGAAGTTGCTCTAAACGGACATGTGTTGCAATCTTTCTCCCAGTAGTAGTAACATCTTTATATTCTCGCACTCACGATAACGCATGATGTTACTACTACAATTTTTTCCTCGCAAAAGAAAATGCAGTAGTAACAGCATGCGTGATCATGAGTGTGATGATAGAAAGATGTTGGGTGGAGTTGTAGTAGTTGGTCTGTGATGAATTTTGTTAAGAATGACATGTGGCATACTATCTTTATCTTTAAAAGACCTAAACGGGGGGAGATTTTTGCTCCCCCATTGAGCCACGTCGGCAAGAACTCCACGACCGTCGGATCACGCGTGGATGGTTCGGATTCATCCAAGAGGCTCTACAGTTTTTTTAAAAAAAACCCTCACAATGTATCGAAATTAATATATAGTCCAACCCATACTCGGGTAATTATATGGAAACCCCCTTGAACTTTGTAGTATAGCATTTGCTCAAGCCACCTCTCGGGCCCTTTTTTGGAAACCACCTCGAGCTTTGAAGAAATGCTAAGAGGGTTGCTAATTTTACAAAATCCCCCTCAAACTTTATCAAAATGAATATGCAGTCGAGCTCACACACAAAATTTTTTATGCAAACCCCTCGAACTTTGTTGAAATATAATTTAATTCCAACCATCTCTGGGCATTTTTACGTAAACCCCCTCGAGCTTTGCAGGAACGCCGAGAGGGCCGCTAATTTTACAAAACCCTCCTCAAACTTCGTCGAAAGTAAATTGTAGTCCACTCACTGCTCCGACAATTTAACAAAGCCCCCTCAAGCTTTATATAACTACCTTTCATTTAAGCCACCTCTCAGGCAATTTGACAACATCACCACCTCTTAGGTAATTTTATGATAATCAACCCGCAAACCACATCTCCCACAAACCTGAGCTTTACTGAAACCAACACACGGTCCACATACTTTTACATAAAAGATCCTAACTTTCTGCAAATCTACCCACAGTCTGAAATTTTGCGGAAAAGTCCACCAAGTTTGTCACAATCAGTCCACGATCCCTGCATTTTAACTAAAAAAACGCCCAAAAGTTTTAGGAAACTAATCCACATCCTAAAATCCTGCAAAAAAAAATCTTCAAACTTCATACCAATTACTGGGCTACACGTCATGGCGCGGCAATGCCGCGCCAGTCTTTCTAGTTTCTCCTAGTAGCGTCCATTTGTGGTACTGACTTGGATTAATTCTCTCTCTGGTCTCTAATTTCGGAGAAATAAGTGGCTTTTGGAATAATTCCTCAAGTGCAACTTGAAATCTCTTATACGTCATTGTCATTGACGGTACGGTGGGGAATCCCATTACATGTCACAGACAATAATGATGGTATACGAATTGAAGGAGTGTAAGTTTTTTTTTGCAAATAAGGAAATTCTCCTAGTATTTATGAATCGTGGGAAAGTCCGATTTTTCATATAAATAAATTGTGTCTAACTCTCCCCGCAAAAAAAAAAAATTGTGTCTAACTCTCTTAGCCTTTCGATGTCTGTGTCAAATTTTTTTTTTAGAATTACACAGTACAACGCAGACGCTCACAACTATGAATACACGTACGTAAACCCTACCCCTATGAGCACCTCCGAAGGACTGAGCACCGGCAGATCTGGAGATTCCCGAAGTCACCAATGGCGCCTCGTCGTCAACGGGAACGTCGCTTACCACTTAACGCATAACGCCGGTAAATTCTGGAAAATCCAGGAAAAGGTGCGAGCACCAGGATTTGAACCCTGGTGGGTAGCGTCCCACTGAACCGTCCTACCATTGGACTACAAGCCCAATTGCTCGATGTCCGTGTCAAATGAAGACATACTCCCTCCGTCCCAAAAAGAATGACGTTTTAGGATTCAAAATTTGTCCCAAAAAGAATGACGTTTTACTTAATTTGGCATGTGTGCATGTGCATGTAGCCATGCAACAATCAATTAGCACCTAATATGGTAAATAAATATGGGCAATCGAGGTCATTTCACCTCCTTAATAATCTGTCCTAAAATTTCTAGAATGACATTCTTTTTGGGACGGAGGGAGTACTATTTTTGGAGTTATAAAAAAAAACGAGTGAGTAGTGGTGACTAGGGAATTGATGGGCCTTGGGCCGCACGTGCCGTCCCTCTCCGTCGTCGCTCTTGTGGGAGATAAAAAAAAGAGGCCGATGGACCTGAGAGCAGTTCTGAATGGGCCAACCGGCCACTAGTGTTGTGTTGTTTGGGCTGCAGCTTGCCGAGTAATGCAGTTTTTCCATCGTACTACACCGTTTTTTTTTCTTTCCAAAAAAAAAAAAACAGAGTGCGCTCGCCCCCTTCGCTGCTGCCGTCCTGCGTGGAAACGTTACACATCTGTAACAGAAGTTTGACGGAATGCTAAAAATCTATAGCGTTGCAACTCTCCATGCTATATAGCAAAGTTTGGATCTTTTAAATGGTACATAGCTAAATGTGCAACCTTCCAATTCTTCCTTAATTAAATTCATGACCAACGAACTTGGCTGCGCAGCGTTAATAAGATCGCTGTCCGGCCGGCCGTAGTCGATCCAGAGGTCAGTGGAGGTAGCTAGCTAAAGGCCGGGCCGTTGGGGATGCCATTGCAGCAGCTGCAGGTAGCTAGCAGCTTGCTGCGTGCTTATGCTTGTAGCTAGCTCTACCCCAAATGTCCTCTAATCTACTTTGTTGGTTAGAGGGGCTGACTGCTGAGGTATGATCGCAACCAGGAGATCCGGGTTCGAGTTTTTCGTTGGGGCAAATTTACGAGACTGATTAAGAAAAAAATTCTCTCACCGGTGAAGTCGGAGTTCGAGAGTTTTCTAAGCTGATATTTAGTTCTTTCTGTTAATGAAAACCGTGGGACGATCTTAACCATACCGGCTTAGTTTTGGGTGTAGCTACCTCTAGTGTAGAATGGCCGGCCCGGGCGCGCGTTTGCCGCTTTATAGGAGGAGAGGACCACGTCCAGCCGCGCGCGTGCAGCAGAGCAGAGAGGACATACGGCCCTGCGCTCTCGTACTTGCTCTGAACAAGCTAAGCTGTCGTCCGATCGATCCGTCCCCACGCATGCCGTGTCATACACGGCCGTGTACCAAATTACTACTCCTATTTACCACTCAATCGCTAACCAAATGTTCTTACTGCCTGCTGCCGTGTGTGCATGCAAGCATTGTGAGTTTGTGACCGACCCAGCTAGCTAGCGAAGCAAGACAAGACCCACATGCATGTACAGCCCAGTTAATGAATAAGGTGCACGTACACTGCGCGCAGTGACCTGCATATTGCTAGCTAATGATAGATTTCAGTTCGTCAGTGTCAATTTGTCTCGGATCACCATGAATGTATGATGCATGGGGTATGTAATTAATCAGCAAGAGATCCTCTTATGCATCTGGTCGCAGACCTTTCTTTTAACAGTAGTAACTGTGTACCTAGTTAGCTTGTTAATTACAATTGGATGTCAAAACATGTTTTATACAACAAGCTATACAGTAACACTCATAGTTTTTCATACGTATTAGACATATAGCATATATGCAAATGTTTTTAATAAATTTAGAAAATCCAAAATGACATATAATTTGGGATGGAGGGATCCGGAGTTGATAGTAGCAATAACTGCTAGCCGCCCTGCCACTTTGTGCCAAGATATAAGGCCGGCGGTTAGTTGTAACCAACTTTTGCTGCTGATCATATCGATGTGCTAGCTGCGGCACGCATTGCATATGCAACGGGGGAATGAACTAGTAGTAGCTAGCTAGGCCCGGATCAGAGGAGATCCGTCCATCTATCCATCAGATGGATGTGTAGCGTGTGTGCGCGACAGCGAAAAAAGCCTAGCTGATGTTTCACCAGCATATATATACATTTTCGTGGGCGGGGAGGCAAAAGACGATGGCTTTACATCATTAGGCATTCAAAGGCCACATGCATGTACATGCATATGCTGCATCATATATATATCCTAGCTGAATTATTTTTTTAATAAAAATGCCGTAGATCTGTTCATCCAAAAAAGCTTGTTGGCAGTTAATCCTACTGGCTGGCCAGCGTTAGCAGCTAACCACGCATTTGCAAGCATCATGCATGCGACGGCAGTGATGAGCTGAGGCCGCCAGAGTGTTTCAACTAAGCGCGCACATTTTTTTAGATAATGGATAATTAAATCCGGCCTCTACATCCGAAGATGTACACAGCCAATTATTACAGAGTTGAAAAGAACAGTCCACGAAAGGGTAAAACAAGCAGCAACGAGCAACATGCCCCTGACTAAGGTAAACGATAAAAATTGTTCCATCCTCCATTGGCAATCTGTAGAGCAACGACTTCTAATTTCCTGCTCATAGCGATGAGGGTATCCTTAGCCTGCTCCTTACGCTGCAACTGGGCCCAGAAGCGTAACCAGTAAGCTCCCCTGAAAATAACCTGCAAAATCGAGTTAAACTTCATCTTTTTGAAAACTATATCATTCCGGCATTTCCAAATAGCCCAGCAAATGGCAGCGACACCAACCCAAATCAGAGGCTTAAAGTCCTTATGTTGATTATTAAGCCACGTACCAAACATATGGCTAATAGATCTAGGCTGGGTCAAATTAGTAGCATAGAAAATAAACCTCCAAATCATTTTTGCGGAAGAGCAATCTATAAACAGGTGATGTATGGTTTCATTCATATTGCAGCAGACACATTGCTGGCTCCCTTTCCAGTTTTTCTTCGCAAGGTTATCTTTTGTCAAAACGACCCCCTTCTGAAGAAACCAAAGAAAAATCTTGATCTTTAGAGGTACTTTCCACTTCCAGATCTTCCTATGCTGAAAAGGTGGATGAGTATCTATGCCATCTAGATACATTGACCGAACAGTGAAAAAACCACTTTTTGTCAGCAGCCATTTAAAATAATCTTTACCATCCACCAGTACAACATTAGAGACCCGAGCTACTAGGTAAAGCCATTGACTTATGTTATTATCCACCAGCGACCGCCTGAATGAAATATTAAGGGGTCTAGAGGACATAACCTTAGAAACCGTAACATGCCTATCCCGCGCTATATGGTATAAGGACGGGTAGGTATCTTTGAGCGGCTTATCACCTATCCACGTATCATCCCAAAATCTCGTGTTGGTTCCATCTTTAATAACGAAAGAACCTTTAGACAGAACCTCATCTTTAATACGCATGAGTCCTCTCCAAAAGTGAGAGTCATTTGGTTTTGATGATACTTGCGTCAGGGTTTTGGTTCTCAAATACTTGTTCCTTAGCAAAGATTGCCAGGTCCCATCAGTGTTCAAAAGGTTTACTATCCACTTAGCCAACAGGCATTTGTTTTGGAGCTGTAAATTCAAAATCCCAAGGCCACCCTGATCTTTGGGGCGACACAAGATGTCCCATCTAGCAAGCCTGTATTTGTGCTTATTAGCAGAGCCTTGCCAGAAAAATCTAGATCTGAAATGATCCAGGTTTTTAAGAACTCCCTTAGGGACCTCAAAAAAGGACATCATGAACATAGGAAGGCTACTTAACACCGAGTTTAGCAGAACCAACCTCCCCCCATAGGACAGATATTTTGCTTTCCAACACGAGAGCTTTTGCTGGAAGCGTTCTTCGACTTTACTCCATTCGGAATTTAGGAGTTGTCTATGGTGCATCGGAATACCTAAATATCTGAAAGGGTAAATCCCCGAATTACAACCAAAGAGAGAAGTATAGAAAGACTCCATCTCTCTGGCCGCACCATAATAGAAGACTTCACTCTTGTGGAAATTAATCTTCAGCCCCGATAGCTGCTCAAAAGCACATAAAAGGAGCTTAAGATTTTTCACTTGCTCAAGGTCATGGTCTAGGAAGATAATGGTGTCGTCTGCGTATTGTAAAATAGACAAACCATCATCAACTAGATGGGGTATCACCCCTCTTATTTGCCCATCTGTTTTCGCCCGATTAATAAACAGGGCTAACATGTCAGCGACAATGTTAAATAAGATAGGGGACATAGGATCCCCTTGTCTGAGCCCCCGTTTCGTTTGGAAGAAGGGTCCAACATCATCATTAACTTTGAGTCCCACACTCCCTCCCGAAACCATGTTTTGAATCCATCTGCACCACTTAGGTTAGAAACCTTTCATGCGTAAAGTTTGTTGGAGAAATGACCATTTAACTTTATCATAGGCCTTTTCGAAGTCAATCTTAAAAATAACTCCATTAGCTTTTTTGGTGTGGAGTTCATGGATGGTCTCGTGTAGAATAACAACACCTTCCATAATATTCCTACCAGGCATGAAGGCAGTTTGTGTTGGGCTCACCACCGTCTTTGCTACTTTATTGAGCCTGTTAGTTCCAACTTTTGTAAAAATCTTGAAACTAACGTTGAGGACACAAATAGGTCTATATTGCTGAATCTTAGTGGCATTATCAATTTTTGGAATTAAAGTAATGATCCCAAAATTGAGACTAAAGAGATCAAGAGTGTCTTTGTGGAATTCATGGAACATAGCCAAAAGGTCATCTTTGATCACCCCCCAGAAAACTTGATAGAATTCAGCTGGGAAGCCATCTGGTCCAGGAGCCTTATTATGCTCCATTTGGAAGATAGCCTCTCTCACCTCATTTTCAGTGAATTCGGCAATGAGGATCTCATTTTCCTCATCGGATACTTGTGGAATATCATGAATCTGATCCTCCAGCAAGGCGATATCCGTCTGTTCTGGGATCCCGAACAGATTTTTGTAATAATTCGTAATGTGGCTTTTAAGACGGTCAAAACTAACAACAATACCATTGTCATCTTCAAGTCTATAAATCTGCTGCTTACGGTGTTTGCCATTGGCAACAAGGTGAAAGAAACTTGTATTAGCATCCCCTTCCAAGAGAGTTTTGACCTTAGCCCTTTCATACCACTTAAGCTCTTCCTCCCTCAAAAGCGAAACTAACCACTCTTTAAGATAGTGCTTTAAATTGATCTCATGATCAGTTAGCCTATCATTTTCTGTTTTTTTATCAAGATCATGCAGAAGGGTCAGAAGAGTTTTTTTTCTCCTTTTTATAGGATCCCGCACATGCGCGCACACACCCGGTCGTAAAATACTACATACCGCATAGGCATGCATACACACGATATCTACCTACTACCATAGTAGTATGTATGTATATATCTCCTAGCTAGTTATAACTGGAGTAAGCTACTAGCAGCAATATAATCCATCTATCTGATGATGCAAATTAAATTAAATCCACCTGCATACATGCCGGAAACAAAAAAAAACATACCATGTGCGCACAAAAGTGAAAAGAGAAGTTATATATATATATATATATATATATATATATATATATATATATATATATATATATATATATATATATATATATATATATATTTGTTGCGAAAGGGTATGTAGTCTGGTGGTAATAAGAGCCCCGGTAGCACCTCAAGTCGTTCGACTCCCTGTGGGAGCGAATTTCTCAAGATTTAATGGCGTTTGTGCTTTCAGTAGTAGGCCACATTCCCGTCGACAGCGAGGCGTTTGTGGTGACTTCGTCAATCTTGAGGACTTTCCGACCCAGTCTTCGAAGATGCTCCTAGGGGTAGGGTTTGCACACATATGTTCATAGGGATGAGTGTGCGTGCATTATGAGTGTCTCTGATGTACTGTGTAATTCAAAAAATATTTATATATATTCTTCAGGCAAGGCGTTAGTTTCTGTGGATCCTATCTGACTTCCGGTAGTCAGTTTGTTATCTGACTTCCAATGTTTGAGAACCGTGCAAATAATCTAAGCCCTTCCATGTAACGACTGGCTTCAACCCTCTGTGCGGCGCCGCCGCCGGCCGTCTCGAGGAAGAAGAGGTTGTTCAAATGTTGAATCTTATTTGCTCAAATGTTGAAATAGATATTGAAAAATCACTACAGGAAAACCGGTCTTTGTCGTGCGCCCGGGAGTTTGTCGTGCACTTTTTCTCAGGCACGACAAAAACTCTTTGCCGTGCGCCATCTTTTTTGACACACGACAAAGGTGTGTCTCTTTTTTTGGCGCACGACAAACTAACCGGCCGTTACCACCCTCCACAGCTGTTATCAACTATTTTTTTGGTTCCTTTACCGTGCGTTATGAGAAAACGCACAGCAAAGATATATCGAGAGGGAGTTCTCGCTGCTCCCTCGGGATGGCTGCGGCCCACCTCCTCGTCGCCCGGATCCGGTGCGTGGCGGCCGGCGTCGCCGCCTCCTCCCCCTCGTGCCCACCTCCTCGTCCATGGTGCGCGGCCTCCTCCTCCACCATGGCGCGGCGCGTGGAAGCCGGATCCGGCGCGCGGCGGGCCTCCTCCTCCCCGGACGGCGCGGCGCGGCTGGCTATTCCCCCGATGGCCGGCGCGCAGCGGGCCTCCCCCTCCCCCGACGGCCGGCGCGACCTCCTCCCCCGACGCCGGTGCGACGTCTGGTCGTGGCCTAGCGGGCCCCGGCCTGGTTTTTTTTCTTTTTTTTTGGTTTGTTTGGCGTGCGTCCCATTCCTGGCGCACGACAAAGGCCGTTTGACGTCGTCTCAACCGTGGGCGCCGTCAGTTGCGCTTTTTTTTGTCGTGCGTCGCCCGTGACGCACGGCAAAGCTTCTTAACCGTGCGTGCGTGCATGAGGAAGGCGCACGGCAAAGGGACTTTGCCGTGCAAAATGCTGCTGTGTGCCGTTTGCCGTGCGCCTCGGTAGAAAACGCACGATAAAGCCTTTGCCGTGCGCTTTCTAACCTTTGTCGTGCGCCCGCAAAGACCCTGTTTCCCGTAGTGAATGTTGAATGTTAGTAAAAAAAATGTTGAATATTGTATTTTGAAATGTTTATTTATTTTTAGGAAATGTTGTATGTAATTAAAGTTATTCCAATATTCTTGCAAATATACAAGCTAGCTAGCAACTCCTGGCCGGGTGTTGCGTGCATTGTCATCCTTTAATTTCGTAAAGGCATCGACATGGAAAAATGCTAAGGCACTATTCAACCTGTCTCAACTTTGATGCATGCTCATGCTCAAAGCAGCATGCGGCTAATAGGTAGTACTAGCAGATAGTGCGTGTGCTTTGTTCTCGTTGCATTGTGAGCCCAGGACGGTGTTGTGTGGTGTTACATCCCTCTCAGCCCTGCTAGCACACCACCAATCATTATCTCGCAGCATGCAGAACATGGACGAAGCTGATTGGGTCGATGCTGCCACCTGGGAATGACACTAAATATTCTCTCTCTCTCTCACTCATATATATACACACACATACACACGCACACCTTGCTTATACATATAGACATATGCTCATCTATCTTCTTCGCTCCATTTAATTAATTTCCTTTTTTCTGCACAGTTCTACCATCCATAATATACAACTTGCAATTTTTATTGCGGGTAAATATACAACTTGCATTGCTAGTGTATACAGAGAGAAGCATATGCAGGCAGGCAGTGTCAAATAATTGATAAGTTACCCAGCTGATTTATACCACTAGTACTATATATATGTGTACGGCCAAATAAACGACTACTGGTGTAGTTTAATTCAATTGTTGATGAATTCTCATTTGCTTTATTCTTAATTTGCCGATGTATTGTTATTAAAAAACAATAGAGTCTCAGCATCATTCCGCTTTGGTTGTTAGCTCTCTTTGTAATGTATAGCTAGCCCGTGTAGTATAGGTAGTTGGTCAGTTCTAATTAATAATATATATAGTGTCCATGTACTGAGGGCGTCATTGTAATTCTCAATTCTCTCTATCTTAATACAAAGATGTGCAATTCTCTTGCGCATTCGATGAGAGAAAAACATTTTGGCCCAGCATGTGCTTGCATACAACAACAGCTGCATACATACCAAATTAAAAAGTTAATCAAGTGATGATCAGGAGAACATGCAGCATCTAGCTAGTTGTCCTGGTAAAAAGTACGTACGGCGCCTATATGCATATGTGTGTGGACAAGTGCATGTGCATTTTATTTCGTTGCCGTGACCTTTACTGCACTATTGGCTCAAGGCAGTGACATGATGGTTCAATGCATCTTCAATTCCTTCTCGATCTATATCGTCGTTTATATATCGAGTCTCACACTCTGGTAGCTGCAGGCAATATCTCAACAACAAATTTACTGTATTTGGTTCAAATGCAAGCTCTGAGAAAGAAAGAAAATCATTCATTCAATAGCGCGCACGCAGGCCGTCTTAATTATTTCCATTAAGGGAAGCAGCAGCAGGGAATTAGTTAGCTGATGCAGTTGCATCGCCAACCACATCGATCGATCGATGATCCGACTGCTGTTAGGCGTATATATATAGTTATATGATCCAAATATCCTACATATATATATTATATGTTGCCCTACACGCATCATCATATCTTGGGTGGCTCGATCGCGACATTTAATTTGTATAAATACATTTCTTTTTTATTCAAGTAATAACAGGCTAAAAAATATTAAGAAACCTCCACTACTCATCTGCTGCCTAATATAACTTTCCCATGCTGTGTGTGTGTAAGCTAGTACTAATTAACTCTTATGAGAGTTACATGCATGTAGGCAGCGGTGGGGCGGCGGAATGGGCGTGTGGATTTGCTGGGTGGGGTTAGCGAGGGAGGAGGGCATGGATGGGATCGGAGGGGGGGCATGCACGTTGCGCGCCACCTTCATCTCGCTACGCTGCGGGGCCCAGCGCATAGCTGTTATAGTGTGGCCTTGTCTGGCAGCTACTACCTTTGTTTCTCTGTTGTCAAAAAAAAAAAAACCCTTGTTTCTCGGCGGCGATCCATGATCTACCACGTACGTACAGCTACTGTACATTCTTGGCTTGTGAATTACAGTAAGTTAATAATGTATAGATGCATGCATATTTTTGACAGGGTTACATCTCGGCGGGCCGGCCGGAGGGTCCTACCGTACCATAGCTAGGATGCATACATCAGGCCCTGGCAGCGACAAACCACCTGTGGCAGTCTGCCCCCCTCCTTTGTTTTCACTCTTGTTCATGTCCTGCTCCTGCATGCATATATGCCTCCTGTTTCAACCTCCTCTAGCTATAATTCTATCACAGTATACGCTAGCTTGCGGTAACTATTTTTTTCACTGAATATATTGCCAGCGTGCAAGAACCTCTGAACCTGACATGTAGTTTTCTACCTTAGATCGATCTTTGAGGTAGAAATCAGATCTTGGGTATTTTTTTCCAGGCCAGGTACCTACGTCTTTGCATTTTACATACTGTGCAGTGGGAATGTGGGATGGATAGATAGATAGATATAGATTTTGCTCAAAAAAAAAAGATAGATATGATAGATACGGAGTATAGAGATATCTCCAGGTAGCTAGCTGCTAGCGCTGCGCAGCAATCACCGCTTCCCTTTGCTCGGTTCTCTCTTTCTCGCATCATCTTCTTCGTTCCTTCTCCGTAGTAGTCTGTATGTGTGATGACCTCAATAATCTGAACGAGGAATTGAAGGATAGATAGATAGATAGATGGATCGATAAGGTAGGACGGAGTAGCACCGCCGCTGATGATGTGGGGATGCCCATGCCCACCGGTCCTCCTCCCTCACCGCCCCCTAGCTATTATATTTAGTGCTCCTAGCCCTACTGCTACCACTACAGTACTAGTACTGGTACTACTACCACCCTTCTTCCTTTCGGCAGCTCCTCCCCTTGTTCTCCTTCTTCTTCGATCTCCATCCTCACCTCAGCTCTCCCTTTTCTTTCCCCTTTTCCTCACACCCCTCTTTCCAGTTTGTGCTGTCTGCTGTGCTCCAGCTTTAATTTCTCTCCCGCCCGCGCGCACCTCCACCACCAGTCGCGCCGCGCGCATCTATCTGTGTGCTACTACCTGCTTCATGCGCGCTCATGGCAGCAGCTGCAGCTTCTTCACCTAGCAGCGCTCCCCCACCTCTCAATTGTGCCGTAGCCCAAGCCGCCTAGCGGGAATTGAACAAGCTAAGCAGCAGCAGGCCAAGAGAGGCGCCAGGAAGGCGCAGGATTATTAATTACTACTGTCCTCCGATCCACGCACCAGCCCGATATTATGCAGCAGCCCGGCATGCCGCCATTCTCGCCTGCCGCCGGGACGCCGCCGGTGGGGGTGGCTCCGTCGCCCATCAGCAGCCGGCCGCCGGAAGGACAGCACCAGCAGCAGCAGGTGGACGACCTCGGCGGCTCGGCCTCCGCAGCAACAGCAGCAGGAGGAATCTTCGCCGACCACGAGGGCAGCATGTCCGCGGGCGGCGACGAGGGCGAGCGCGGCGGGCCGTCGGGCAACCGGTGGCCGCGGCAGGAGACGCTGGCGCTGCTCAAGATCCGCTCCGAGATGGACGCCGCCTTCCGGGAGGCTGCCCTCAAGGGACCCCTCTGGGAGCAAGTCTCCAGGTGCGTAAATATATATCTCGTCCAATTCTCCTCCACTTCTTTGAACAAGAGAAGAGAAGAATCCTCGATCTCCATGGAACGAAGGCTACGATATGATACGAGAGCAGACAGAGGGCAGCAGAGCAGCCTGATGCGACGCCTGCATGAAATCTCGCTGTCGAATTCGAGCTCAATTCGGGCAATTTCGATGTGATATATATGATGGAATGGAAGGAAGCAGGTCGCTTGCTTCCTCTTCCATGATCCTGTGGTGCAGATCAGGCAGGCTACTGCACCTCCAAGAGCGACCGCCCACGACCACGACGAGCACAGTGAATCAATTTCCCAATTAAAAATCATACACACATCGCTCTCCTCCTCCACTTTAACTTCTTCCTCTTCTTTTTTCCCTAAATTAACCTTTATTTGTCTTGTGTCACTTCGTCATCCCGGCCGGCCATACGAGCGAGTGTCAAAGGGAAGCAGATATAGTAAAGTAGTAGTAGTTCAGATCTGATGCCCAGCCCGGAGATGCCATCGCCGATCCCAATTTCCTTGCTGCCTTCCAAATTGAGTTAGAAATTCCCAAATTGATGGAGTGGAGCTGAGTGGAGTGGTAAAAAGATGGAATAATTATACCGATATAGATGAGCTCTCGAGCTGCTGCATGCCTACAACTAGTAGATCGATGCCTCCTTTTCCTTTGAGAGCTACATGTTGTGCATGGCGATGTGGATGCAATCGTGATGGCAACGTGCATGCATGAACCTCTCCATCCATCTTGTGTGGTCGCAGGAAGCTCGAGGCGATGGGCTACAAGCGCAGCGCCAAGAAGTGCCGCGAGAAGTTCGAGAACGTCGACAAGTACTACAAGCGCACCAAGGACGGCCGCGCCGGCCGCGGCGACGGCAAGGCATACCGCTTCTTCTCCGAGCTCGAGGCCCTCCACGGCGCTTCTTCCACGCCGCCGCCGGCGTCTCTCGTGCCGACACCCGTGGCCATGGCGCCGCCGCTCCCCGTTCTGCAGGGCGCTCCCGGCGTGGCGCCGGCGGCCATGCACGCCGAACATCAGCCGCCACGTGTCGCCGCCGTGACCCAGCCGGCGCCGCCGCTCCCCGTTCTGCAGGGCGCTCCCGGCGTGGCGCCGGCGGCCATGCACGCCGAACATCAGCCGCCACGTGTCGCCGCCGTGACCCAGCCGGCGCCGCCGCTGATGAGCGGCACCACCGCGCCTGCCGCCGCCGTCGCCATCGACACCCCCGGTGACGTGAGCTTCTCGTCGGGCTCGGACACGGAGGACACGGATGACACGGGCGACGGCGGGAAGCGGAAGCGGCAGGGCGGGGACGTCGGCGCCGGCGGCAGCGGCAGCGGCAAGATGATGCGGTTCTTCGAGGGGCTCATGCGCCAGGTGATGGAGCGGCAGGAGGAGATGCAGCAGAGGTTCATCGAGGCCATCGAGAGGCGGGAGCAGGACCGGATGATACGCGACGAGGCGTGGCGGCGCCAGGAGGTGGCGCGCCTCGCCCGCGAGCAGGACGCGCTCGCCCAGGAGCGCGCCATGGCCGCGTCACGCGACGCTGCCGTCGTCTCCTTCATACAACGGGTCACCGGTCAGACCATCCCGATGCCCTCCGTCGCGCCGCCACCGGCCTTCCTCAGCGCGCTGACTCCGCCGCCCCTGCAGCCCACGCCGGTGGCTTCCGCTGCTCCGGCGCCGGCGCCGGCGCAGCAGCACCACCAACCGCCGTCGTCAATTCAGCTGTCACCGAAGCCTGCAAAGCCGCAACCACAACCGCATCAGACGCCACCGCCGCCGCCGGCGCAGCCACAGGTGAGCAGCAAGGCTGAGTCGCAGGAGACGCCGCTGGGATCTGGAGGTGGAGGCGCGCCGTCGCCGTCGCTGTCGCCGTCTCGGTGGCCCAAGGCGGAGGTGCACGCGCTGATCCAGCTGCGGACGGAGCTGGAGGCGCGGTACCAGGACTCGGGGCCCAAGGGCCCGCTGTGGGAGGACATCTCGGCGGGGATGCGGCGGCTAGGATACAACCGGAGCGCCAAGCGCTGCAAGGAGAAGTGGGAGAACATCAACAAGTACTTCAAGAAGGTGAAGGAGAGCAACAAGAAGCGCCCCGAGGACTCCAAGACCTGCCCCTACTACCACCAGCTCGAAGCGCTCTACCGCAGCAAGCAGGCGCTCGCCTCCTCCGCCGCCGCTCCTCCGCGCCCGGCGGATCAGCAGGCGGCAGGTGTCACCGTGCTCGCCGCGGTACCGCTCTCCCAGACGCCGCCGCACGCCACCGAGCACGGCGGCAAGGACTTCAGCAACGGGAACGGGAACGGGTGCGCGGCGGACAGTAATGGCGGGAGGGGCTCCGGGGGCATGCAAATGCAGGCGAGCAGCGGCGGTGTTGCGGCCAGCAGGTTCTCCGTCGAAGGCGCCGGCGGCAATGGCGTCGCCACGACGAACAAGGTATATATGTGACCGATCGTACGTGTTCTAGCTAGGTAGCTAGTAGTAGCGTCGTTGTGCCTCGAGCTGATTATTACTTGCGCTCTTGCAGCAAGAAGGCATCATCATCACGAAGGAGACGGCGGCGGAGCCGAGGCCGCAGCCGGTGTCCATGAACGACGGCTACGTGAACGACAGCGACAGCAGCATGGACGACGAGGATGACGAAGACGACTTCGACGACGACGACGACGAGCCTAACAACGTCGGCGGCGGCAACAGCAAGATGCAGTACGAGATCCAGTTCCAGCGGCAGCAGCAGGGCCAGAGCGGCGGCGCCGGGTCAGGGCCGGCAGCCACGGCAAGTGGGTCTTTCCTGACCATGGTCCATCACTAGCTGCTGCACACACACACACACACATACGAAAGCTAGCTAGCAGCGTACAAACGTGCTGTACGTGTCCGGCCTCCTTGCACAGGTAAAAGTGGACACCATGCTGCATGCATGTCAACTTCATCTACCGAATTAAACTTTTACTGCTCTCCCTTTTGGATCGATCGACTACCGAGTGCTAGCTCCTGCACATCCAAAGCAATTCCGGCCGGCCGGCTGTTCATCGTTTTCACCTGGATCTGTCGGATCCTGCACATACACATTTACATGGGCAAAAAGACGTGAGATTCACCGTATATATATACATGATGGTATTATTGGAGGAGGAAGGGTCTGTCGGGTATAGTAGATACTGTGTCTTACTGCTACATATTACAGTGGTATATGCTGGTACTACAAGCACAAAGACATCTAGAGAGAGAATGTGCTCTGCGGGAATTTCTTTATTTTTTTAGTATACTTTTGGGACTTCTTTTTTTTCTTCCTTTTTTTAATTTTTAATTAATCAAGAAGAGTTACTGAACTGTCCATTATGTAATTTATTATAAATTCGTTATTACATATACTGTGGTTATATTGATGACTGTTAAACTATACGAGTATGTACACTTATTAATTGGTAAATGTAAATTTCTTGAGGTTCAATTATCTGAGTGATGATTAATTTATTTTCTGGAACCAGTTAGTTAGAGCATTTGCCTGACACGTACTCTTTTTAATCTTTTAACCTTGCTTTAGATTAGATCAGGGTACGGTGGCATGTGGATCGGCAGGGAGTTGTGTTATAAAATAATAACCGAGTTGGGATTATTCTCTTGGGATCCAAAGTGAAGTTTAGTTTATCGTCAACTACCAGTCCTTTTCACCTATAGATCCCTTCCAGCTCTTAATTATAATATATAAAACCATCGGTACATGACCTGACATATATGCGTGTGTCAACGTCAGTATACAATACTGTAGTTAACGTGAAGGTAGAAGTTACCATGCTGTGAACATTGCATGATATACTGATCGAGATTCACATTCAGACATCAGTCGTGCAGGTTAAAATTCCATTACAATTGTACAATCCCTTTTCACCAATAAAGTTAGTGTATAGTAATCAACGTGATACAATAAGCTACAAGAATATAGTAGTAGGGAAGAACAGGAATGAATTTGTAATTCGAATGAGGTAAGAAAAAATATATCCAAGGAATTAAACTTGTAAATATATACTCTCTTCATACCCATAAAAAGCAAGTTGTTTTGACAAGATTTCAGTCAAACATTAAAAATGGAAATCATAAATAACTTTTAAATTGTAGGGGTTGAAAATATAAAAACAACATGAATGAATAAATTTGTCTTGTAAAATACTTCATAAAGTATACATATGTCAATTTTTAATAAATATTTTTATAAAAATAACAAATCAAAATTATACGTCATAAACGACTTAAGTAGGATGACCGCTGGAGTAGCAGTGTGACTGGATGATGATGATCTAGTAGCGTAGCGTGACGTGCATGTGGGCGGCGGCGGAGGAATATGAATGCTGGGAAGAGGCGTGCCTCGGTGTTAGTGCCAGATTTGGCAGCCTTACAAAATTAGTTGCCGTATAAACGGTTGCAGACTTGCAGTGAAGTGAGGTCACTGCGCCTGCGCGCGCGGCCTTAAAAAATTGATCGGTAGCTGCCTGTGGGATCGGTGCTCGCTCGCTAACCGTCCCCGGCGCATGCACTTTCTTTCTTTTGGAGGAATCCAGCGATGCGGCAGATCATCAGCACGGCCAGGAGGTCAGCTACAGTAGTACCAGTGGAGTCAACCACTTACCGGTTTCGTTTACTCCCTCCGTCTCTATTTAAACGTACGTTGCTTAATTGGAAAGCATGTTTGTTTGTGAGCTAACCCTGGTTTTTTTAGGAACAGAAGGAGCAGACTTTGTATTGCAACAGGAACAATATAGTATGTACCAAGCAATTTGGTTGGCTGGTGGTTGGTGCTGATTTGCTGTGAGAGAAAAATACCACTGACGGGCAGATGTCAGATGGTTGGTCTTACTCTGTTGGAAGAGAAAAGTATTGCTGACTGGTGGCTGAAAAGCTAAGCGAAGAAGCTGAATTTAATAAAATGCTGTAGGTTAACATGTATAACAAAGAAAATTGAACGTATCTCAGTTGGTAAAAGCTGGTAATTTTTTTTTATGATGGAACCTCTCCACGAGTGCCTGCCTACTAAGGGCGTGGATTTTTCACTTTCATCCGCATGCAGCACAGCCGAAGCCGAAGCATCATTGAAAGGGACAAGCAAAAAAAGAAAAGAGGAGAGGCTGAAAGGGAGGCCCACACTGGCACAGCGCATGCATGCATGCATGCGTTCTCATCTATCGCTAGCTGCTGAATCCGATGCCATTGTTTTTTGTTTCAGCAATCAGCAATACTAGTAGCATGGCATGGCACACGGGTAGCTAGCCCGATGGTAACCTGCTGCGACGGGAGATAGCTTAGCTAGAGATGATGCTCCTCCGGTCCGACCAAATCCGGCCGGCCTCTGCTTTTGATCATCTCTAGTCTGCCACGCATGCTTCACTAGCCTACTACGGCCTACGGAGTACTAGTATAGTATATATGACCTCTGATGATAAAGGAAATTCCTCACTTCCACTCGAGGACCGACTGTACTGTACAGGCGGTTTCAAACACGTCTCGAATTGAATTCCAATAGCGTGCCGTGCGTACGTACGTGCAGCTTCACACGTCACCGGCCAAAAGAAGTAATAAATCACACACACAAGTCAAGGATTTCTGCTTCTGCACCAGTACGCCCGTTGCCAAACTTGTTTGCACATACGCGCCGTTAGGGGTGGACAAGAAAGAAGAAGAAGAAGAAGAATTCAAGTGCCCGCACGGCCGAGGCCGATGGCACCCTTCCCTGTTCCCACGCCACTAGCTCACACGTGCTCCTGTCGCAATGCGTCACGCCTCGCTGGATCCAACGAAAATGTTTTTACAAATGCTTGTTTTGTGTTCATGGAAATATGGAACGAACTTAGTAGTATAAAAAAAAACGAAACAAAGCAACCTAGCAGCAGACAGCTCCATAATCACACCAGAGGCGCGGACGTTGGGCGCATTGGCTTAACCTACTGTAGTCGTGTTCAAAGCAAAGCATAATTGCACTTGCCTCGTTTACATGTCACCAAGCACCATTACTGCCCTTCCGTGCTCAGAAAGCTGCAGGACAACTGTTCCATTAACGCTAACTGCTCTACGTGTTGTTCACTGCCAGTCCCTGAAAAAGACAAATGTACACACACGGTCTTCTTGGAATTATTAAGGGCTTATATGGAAACAGTTACTGCAGCTAAATCTTTTCCATTAATTCCAGGTAAATTCATTTGCCTTCACTGCTATATCTATCCAAGTAGAAAAGTATTGCTACCATTCAGCTTCGTTTCAAAACAAAAGGTACAAGAGGCTTGTTCAGTGGATCCTAGGTATATAACGTCTCGTTTAATGTCATGCGGTTCAGCGAAAACGATGCCCTTTGATTGCAAGGGCAGAATTTGGCAAAAAATCAGAGTGTCCCATCTGCCAGGTTGCATTGTTTCCTTCAATTAATTGCTGCGAATAGTTGTTGCTCGAATAATCAATTGTACCTCCAACTTTAGCCCAAATATACTAATTCCTAGTACCTACTAAGGGCCGAAACTAGAAAAAGCTAGCAATACGTAGTACGTACAAAGGTAAATTTGCTGAAAAACAGGAAACAGCAATTACCTGCATGCGTAAATTCAAGCATATGTCGAGCAAAGGCATCTCGCATGGCTAAGGCGACAAACTGGTAAAGGAAAAGGCCGTGGAGAGAAAAAGGTGATGCCAAAATGATGGGGGTCACAGACAGCGCAAATGATAAGGCGCGTCTCGCTCTTGATTCGGCAGCGTGTAAAATTGTACCAACCTGGGCGAGGTCGACATCATGATGCATGCATGAGCTGGTTCATCCCATTTTCATCTCCTTTGGGCTTGGGATTGGAGATTTGGAGTGCCCGTCGTCTTTACTTCCACAGCAGCACAGCGCCGCCAACAAACGGGCCGGCGTTGAAACACTTGCCCCTTTGTGCACGTTGTTGCGTGACTTACAAGGCTGGCTGGCTGGCTGAATGATACGTATTCCTGCCCCCAAAAGTACAAAAGGATGATGTATTTACCCATTACTACAGTATATATATGGCCACATCTTGTTACGTACCAAGAAATACAGAAAGTACTGTAGTGGACCATAATTTACATTATCTAAAAAAATAGACACGGTAGAATACTAGTAGATTATTACGATTTTCAAGGTTCCTGAAAAATTGAAACATAAGCTAGCATGATGCGATAATGCATTTTTATAATGGAACACAAAGAGAGAGGGAGACTGTACCAAGCAGAATGAATGCAAGGGCGCCCATGCTGTAGATAAGCCGTGGTGATCATTCACTTGGGAATAAAAACGCCTCAAGAGGGGTCCATTCCGGTGCTCGTCCACACAGTACAGCCTAACAAGTGAACCATTATTATTATGGTCCCGTGATGCTGGATGGAGCGCTGAATTATCAGCGCCGATCTTGGACATATATCTTTCTTTTCTTGTCCTGTTTCAGTGAGGAAGTAAGCATGTGCAGTCTTGCAAGGAAAGCTTTGTCCATCATGGACCACCAGAGCAGACAATGAGATTACCGCACCAGTAAATATCTCTCGTCTGACCAAAGGGGATCAATGGATGGAACTTTTAAAATGTAGAAAGATTGATAGGAGGGGTGAATCTTAAGGAAAATGATGATCTGTCAATTTGCAATTCCATTGAAGCCTGCCTAATTAACGACAAACATTAGCATTAGAGTAAATATCTTATCCACCTTTACAAAGTGTTAGGTGCACCACTATTAACAGCATGACCTGCTGTTCCTATTAAGTGATGTTAGGACCAATTGTTGACAGGGATACTTAAGCAACAGCTATGAATGTTGCTGGTCACTGTATTTGCAATACGTGTACTTTCAAATGTTTGATAAACCTAATGATATAAATGTAAAACCAGCATTACTGCAATGCAAGCATTCCGAGTAATGCTCTATATCTGAGTAATACTCTTTCCTATGGATCTATAGGAATCAGGCATGCAGTTCAACAAGTTCAAGTAACAGTAGTGTTTCCCATACAAGTGGACCTTACAAACGCTGAGGTCCTGATAATCTAATCCAGTCCAGTAGGTTCCATACAGAATATGCTAGATCCCACCCTTTTAATTGGTCTCAGTTAAAAGATAGAAGCAAAGTTTCTTATGAAAATATGTGCA
Source organism: Cenchrus fungigraminus (assembly GCA_036936925.1). NCBI lineage: Eukaryota > Viridiplantae > Streptophyta > Magnoliopsida > Poales > Poaceae > Cenchrus > Cenchrus fungigraminus. The sequence continues at coordinate 101,353,445 of CM072776.1, forward strand.
CACCTATCATTTTCTTCGACATGGAGGATTTGAAATGTTTCACATGTAGATGTAACCATTGGACTCAACCATCATTTACATGGACAAGTTCACTATACACCTGCAAAAAATCAATGATAAATGCTGTTCATTTTTTGTTAAGAATACAACTGAAAAGGAAACATTCTGAAGAAAGCCAAGATTCTGCAGGAGCACAGCTTAGTGGTCTAAACTGGAATGGATAAAGTTTCGTGAAGCAACTAAATATGCTCCTAGCTCACCAAACAAGTAATATAATACCACACCTTAAAAAAAGAAATGCCCACCCTGTGTCTTCACAATATTCTATGAATATACCTAAGACGCATGAAACTTGATCTCTCAAGTCTAACAATAGGCTGGTGCCCAGGGTTTTATTCACAACATTTAGATCCTTCCAAAGTGATAAGAGTTGTCCTCATCCAGGCCACAATAACTACCTAATCATGTTGTGACCACTTATTCCCTATTTCTCCTAAGGCCAAAGTGCAAAGCATTTCTCCAATACAAATAGATCCTTTTGTAAAATGTAAATGAACCTCCATCCTTTACAGACCACTTAATAGTACTATTATGATATAGATGACCATTTCATAACATGGCTAAAAATTTATCTCACCTTAACGATGGTTCCAAATTGTAAATCAGTTATAGTTTAGTATGGAAGCCCTAAGCTGTAAATCAGCTACGTTTAGTATGAAAGAAACACTCAAGCTCCTTCTGCCTACTTCATAGCATTTCTCTAAATTTCGTAAATGAAAAGGAAAAAAGGCACCACTGTAGCCCCACTGTTCTCTTTGCCAATGGAATAACATAAAAGGATAAAGATTAAAGAGATAAAGTGGAAGTGGGCATATTAAGTTGGTGGTTGTTATTCCCTTGCCAGAGGAGTCCAGCCAAGATTGAGAGCTATACAGAAATACACACTAAGTAACATGGACAGACATTGCTCCCATAGTCCCATCCCATGTTACCCCCATCCAACTGTTGTTCCCCACTTGTGACTTGTGTGGTTGTGCCCTTCTTTTGCACATGGTCTCATAAGTCATAACTAACCCCTTCTCCTTTTCTCTTCCTCCTATAGTTAACATTGAAACTGCAATTAAACAGATTGCTTGGAAGTGCAACCACCACAAACTAGTAAATAGTTTTATGATGTACGCACTAATTGATTAATTTCTCTATGAATTGAAACTAGCACATGATATGGAACAATTCCAAGAAGATTAACTTCAGTGTAAAGTGTAAACTTCCAAGGAACCTGCAAGGAACAGCATGTCTCACATCTTTACTCAGAACAACATGTTAGCTGAAGGGTGATGGAAATGCAAGATATCCTATACCGGTGGGAGTTCCCATTCTTATGAAAGTGACAAGATTTATCACTTCACTTTGATGCCCATCTGTACCGTCCTTCGTTTTCAGGCAAACTTTGAGAAGTTGTCATCATGTTACCCATAAGGATGTGACACAAGTATTGGGCAAGTGGGCCAGGTGTTCAATTAGATAATTATAAAAGTATATTATAATACCCAAAATGGGTCACATGCCACAGTTATAACAGAGAAAAGGATCCCAGGGTGATAAAAATATGGCAACACTATTGTACACAGTAAGAGGGTGTGAGAACTTTGATTCTGTGAAATTGCTGGCCACATGAGTGGAATAGCCATTTATATGTCATTTCTTATATGCAACCCAGCTTTCTTGTAGCTTTGATAAAAAATGCAAATCATGTTAAAGAAAAGTAGTAACGGATCAAAAATTTGGCCCAGAACGGATAGATCTCACCAAATTTTTTTCTGAGGGATGACGGACTGATCACTGATATGTCCACGTTTCCCATGTAAGCCCAAGTAGGTTTCGATCAGCAGATGCCCATCTGAGAAACTTCATCGAAAACAAACTTTGGAAAATCAAAATATCTAAATATGGACTTGGTTCTAAAAATACAAGGAAAAAGTCAACACATGATAGATGTAACCATAGATCTCAACAGGACTTGGTGCATGCTGAGCCTGGAATGCTTTCTCAAGTGTACAGCATTTGTTTGACACTCCAAACCAAGTTGGCAATCCTCAAAAGAAACGCCAACTTGACGTTCCAAGCAATTAGAGAATTTGAGGAACAAATATCAAAATTTATATGGAAAAAATAAAAAGACAAACAAACCCGTTCCGCATTTTGCAGAGCCCAGATAACAAGAATTTCAAGGAGGTGCATAAATTGTTGCTCCCCTAGCTCAAGAAACTGCCAATATATTGGCTCAATCAGTAGAGATTCTAATGCCATCCAATAAGAAAACTACATATGGTTGTGACTATGTGCCAGCTCCAAGAGAGATACTAAGATCCTGAACATAAAATTTGGGTAAACTAGAAGTAGTGGCGATGATGTATGTATTGACCAAGAAAGGGACATAGTGACAAAAACCAAACTCTAGACACATAAATCTCCAACAAGTTCAAACAATCTACTGGCAATAGGCATATTTTCATTTCTTATCAGAATTAAACCTGGAGTAAATATTTGGAGAAAAAATGAATGAAATTTGTTCTCTCTTAACTCCTAAGTCTAAACATGTGCTGTAAAACTTAACCGCTGCCATTATCCTATAGGGTCTCAATTTTGAGCTTTGATGGAAATCTCATAATGCATTCTGAAGAGGTTAGCTGCAGAGAGTTTGGTTGCTTTCAAGTTCAGGTTCAGATTCAAGATTGCAAAAAAACTAAATTGTGCTTTAGCAATAACATACAGTTGAATAAAAGTAGTCAGAGTTAAAGTTTCAAGCAAAATTCATTCAATCTATGATGCTGGAGCTGCATGTTTTTATTCATTCCAGTGACTGAAGGCACATCAAACTTCTGGGTGTCCATCGGTACTGCTAAAATTACCACAACCAAATTTTGAGGAAAACCCTGAAAAAACAACAGTCAAGGTTGTGGGGCATCAAACTTTGTGATGACTTCACCGGCCACAGTAATTTGCAGAGCACTGCTATGATCATAGTGGTCTGGTTAGCATAAAAATGGTTTACGGTGGTTGTAGCAAAGGCAATTAGCATGAAGTGGTCATGATAGAATCTTAGCGATAAGCGGTCACTAGAGGTTGTTCGGCTGGTAGAATGAATAGTGCTCGGCTGGTAGAATGAATAGTATTCTGTGAGAGGAAATAAGCCAAAACAAGCCGAGATAAGCCCACATATGCCAGTCGAACAGCCTCTTAAAACTTTCATGAGGGGCCAAATAAGGGCTTAATCTGAAAGAATATACAATGTAAGTGACACGGTAATGAAGGTTTGTCAGAAATAAGGATGACATCCTAAATACAAACAGTTTTCACTCAAAATCAGTATGTAAACAATGAGGTTACTGAGTAGCTATGCAGGTCAAATGTGACGCGGCATTCATTTTAGCAGTGTAAGCATTGAGTGAAAATAACTCAAAACAGCGAACGTTGTACAAGCCAGCAAAGACAATGTAGGTAGCATAGTGGCATTAACCGACACATAGAACGGAAAGGAGATCATTGATGTCAATGAATATATGAAACAACATTACTGCGGGGTGGTCGCATTGAAGCTATGCTGTTGCAAAACCGGAATTAAATTGCTAATGTACTGTCGGAAGTTGGAACATAGATGATCCATTACGGTCAGGACTCATATCGCACGTATTAGCAATACAGGAACAATTCAGAGGTTTAAACGATCCCAATCAAAACTGTGGTAATGTAAACATGAAATGGGGAGGAAATACCAAAAGCACAGATCCGCACGCAGTAGGAACGTCGTACTGAATTGCTGGGGAGAAATAAAAATAATTCTAAATTTGCTGACCTCAAGGGTCAGGGATGACCATGATCCCCTGCCTTCATCGACGGCGGTGGTCCTCTCCTCTGTGCCGCCTCCGACCGGAGAGGAAGCATTCCAATCTGCTCCAGTAGAAGCTGGGGCTATTGCGGATGAGAAGGGGATCAGTGGATCGCGGCCTCGCACCATTTGCGCACCCCGCTGCGGTTGGCTGGCGCGAGCAGCCGCAGAGCGCCTAATAAAGCCCTAAACCCTAATCTCAGAGCCTCCATTGGAGATCAATCACCTCTCGCTCCCTCTCCCAACTCCTCGCTACGTTTCCAGCAGCAGAAAGGAGCTCGGCTCTCTCTGCTCTGCGCGTGCGGGGATGTGGCGTGGGCTGGGCTGATGAGGGAAACTGTCGTTTCGGACAGAGTGCCTTTTTTCTCTGCTGGCCCAATTCCCCTTGTGAATCCCTATTTTCAATGGCCAGAGATCTTACTAATGGGCTGCAATCCCAATTCCAAATTCCAATTCGCTCTCAATCCCTAAAAAGATCCATATAAAGAAACATGTCATTTTTTATTGAACGGAGGAATAATTTGGCTCAAAGAAGAAGATTAAAAAAAACAAGGTTTGTTTCTAAATTCAGCACCACTTTAACTCATCATCTAAAAAGGAGCACGACAAATTATCATGGCCACAACAAAGCTAGTCATCCCGGCCGTTATGAAATCTAAACCAACATTCTTATAGTACTATCCAATGCACCAAACTTTGGCAATCAGTAGGCACTCGATTCTTAAAATTAAATCCGGTGATGATCCGAGTAACGAATAATATAATCCTGGCATTTTAGAATTGCTTCGAATTCGTTCTTTATAATAAAGAAAAAAAGGGGGTTGAAAAGGGAAAGCAAGGGCATCAAACTAAAAGTCGTCGTCTGCTGCTCTGCTTGTGCGTTGCGTTAAGATGTCCTCTTCCGGCATGGGGCCCGACGAGCTGAGTTTGTACTAATGACGGGCTAATGGGCGGACCACGACTGGAAGAAGAAGGAATCCTCCCTCCTCTGATCTGCTGATGTGATCACTAGCCGATGGCGACGCACGGCCCGACACCATTAGCGCAGCAGCAGTCGGTTCTGGTTGTGATTGTGCGCTTTATCCCTTTCGTTATCGATCGGCGATTAGTTGCTGATTGCATTGTTCATCATGCTATAAGTGAATTTGGGCGTGCATGATTCCCACATTCTGATTTTGCCGCAGCGATAATTGTTTATGGACATCCTCCTAATGCACGCATGTCTTGTGCCAAGTAAACTAAACTAGCCTCTGCTCTGCGCATAATCTGCTTCATCTTTATTTTCCTCACTCAAAAAAAAAAAACTTCATCTTTATCAAAGCTAGCACTAAACTTGCTACTAGTTGCGCATCTAGCCTTTTCATAGTCCATTAATACCTGAAGGTATGGTGGTTACCAGTACCTAACAAAGCTCTGCAAAACGCCAACGCTCTAGCATCGCCGCTGAATTCAGATGCTACTCAATGTCATCTGCTGAGATGAGAATTCAGGTCAGGTGAGGTCGTATCAGATGAGTACTATGCGGCATCCATCCTGTCACTCCAGTACGAAGGGGACGAAGGAGAATCAGATGCACGGTTGGTGGATGCAGGCCCGATCGAAACGAGACATGGATGAGGTATTCAGGGTATTGCTTGGACGCAGCTGCCTGCAGTGCTGCAAGCTCGAATGATGTGATTCCAGATCGGATCGCCTGACCAATTGCAATGCAAGTAACATATTTATCATCAGCTGAGAAATAGCTAGTAAAATCATCAGCTAACAAGCACGGTAGTCATACTCATGCAGGCAGCACCAACAAAACAATTGCTTATTCCATCATCACAAGATCGAAAGGGGCAGACCATACTGAAATTATTCAGGGCCGGGGATATGCATGATCTCAAGCCTTTTCTTGACCGCCGTCTTGTCCTCGATCACCATACCATACCAAACCAAGCCGGCCGACACCTTGGATTGGATTGGATTGGATTGAGGAAGCTTCTTGCCTTGGTCACGAGGAGCTACCTCTACCTGGGAGCGCGGCCCGTGGGAGTGTGATTGACAAAACAAACGGCCCCGGCTAGCGTTAGGTGCTTGATTGACTCTGCACTCTCTCTCAACTACTGACCACGACCACTCCCTACCCCACCTTAAAAAAGAGGTTTTTTACGGTACACAGTACGACCCAACGGTCGTACGGTCATATTATCAGTTTCTTTGGTTGTTTCTCTATGGATAAAATAGTAATTTGATAGATATATATTATTTGGAAAAAAAAATCCCCGCCGCCCCTTATACTATCTAAAACATTTCATATATTTCATTTCCTATATGACAACAATACCATTTTACATTTTCGATAATACCCTTATACTACCCATACGACCTTTGAATACTACCGTACGACAGCTAAAAAAACCAGTCGTATAGAATTAATCTCAACCGTCGGATCCTTACATATATAGGTCCTTTTCTATTACATACAGGTCCTTTTTCAACCGATCGTACAGGTCGTATTATGTACCGTAAAAAACCTCCTTACAAAAAGCAATAGCTCAAGTTCTATTTTACTTTCCTAGTATTTGGCTATGTTTTACTATGTTTTATACACAATGTATATCTGGATGTATAACAAAAATCATGTATGTAGAGAAACTAAACACACTACAATTTGAAACGGATGGAGTAGCAGTGTACTCTCCACGATGTACTTATACACTGCTAGTACTGATCAACTCGTGTTCATCGATCAGTTTGCAAAGATCTAAAACTGTTTTTTTTAATGTCAAGAGAACAAGCTGAAAATCGCCTTTTAACACTGACCCGGCCATTGGTTTTCTACTTGTTCCATTTCACCTTCATACCTTTTCACGTGGCCTTCCAAGCTATATATAAACACCTGCCTTGTGCACCACACGCGGCTCCAAGTCCAAACCCCACAGCTGGTACGACTACGAGAGGCAGCAGCGGAGACGAGAGGCAGCAGCGGAGACGATGCTGCTGCAAAGGCGCGGCCTCCTCTGCTGCGGGTGCGGGGGCAGCGCCGCCGCCGTGGCCGCCGGCAGCCGAGGAGCCTTCGGGGACGCTGCTGATCGGCCAGTCGCGAAGGACCCAGCCGCTGCGAGGCAGCTGTCGTGGGCGCAGGTGGAGGCCATGACGGGAGGCTTCACGTCGGCCGTCGTCGGCGAGGGCGGCTCCAGCACCGTCTACCTCGCCCGCCTCGCCGGCTCCCTCGCCGCGGTCAAGGTCCACCGCAGCAGCGAGCGCCTCCACCGCGCGTTCCGGCAGGAGCTCGACGCCCTCCTCCGCGTCCGCCACCCGCACATCGTCCGCCTCCTCGCCTTCTGCGACCAGCGAGGTACGACGTGCAGATAATTTATTTCTGACCGATGATAGCCTCGATCGACTTCTTCCTTCGACAAGTTTCTGATCGCCGACGCGTACGTACGTACGTGTGCAGACGAAGGCGTGCTGGTGCTGGAGTTGGCGCCGAACGGGAACCTTCACGACCAGCTCCACGGCGGCGTGGCGATGCCGTGGTCACGTCGGGTGTCGGTGGCGATGCAGGTGGCCCGCGCCCTCGAGTACCTCCACGACCGGTGCGAGCCGCAGGTGGTGCACGGCGACGTCAAGGCCTCCAACGTCCTGCTCGACGCGGCCATGGGCGCCAGGCTCTGCGACTTCGGGTCGGCGCGCGCTGGGTTCTCGGCAGCGGTCGCCGGCGCGCGCACCCCGCGGCTCTCGGCCTCGGCGCGCGCCGTGCTGGGCTCCCCCGGCTACGTGGACCCGCACTACCTCCGGTCCGGCGTGGTCACCAAGAAGAGCGACGTCTACAGCTTCGGCGTGCTGCTGCTGGAGCTGCTCACCGGCGTCCAGGCGTTCTGCGACGGCCGGCTCCTCACGGCGGCCGTCGCGCCGAGGATCAGCGCGGCGTGCGACGCTGGCGAGCTCGTGGACCAGAGGCTGGGGTGCCGGTACGACGCCGACGAGGCGGCGGTCATGGTTGCGCTGGCGGCCGCGTGCGTCGGGGACAACCCGAGCCTCCGGCCATCGATGGGCGACGTGGTCCGGGCCCTGGAGCGGAACGGCAAGGGCTCGATCGGCACCAAGCTATAGATCGTGTGTTAGCCGTTGATGGCCGACGTGGTGGGTGCCATGGTCGTGCCGGTGGGTGCTTCTTAGGTGGCGAGCGTTGTTAATTGTGTGGCCGTAGGATGTGCGATTGCTCACCGCGGGTATTGGGTTGGTGAGGAGCAGGCGCTGACGCTGAAGCCTACCAAGAGAACAGACAGATGGTTTGTCTGGACGGGGACTTGAGTGGATGGAGGAGCTAGAGATGAGCTAGCTTTGGGATTGGGATTATTCTTTTCCTGCTTGTGATCTTTGTTGCTTGGGTGATGAGTATGTGTAGAGGACACTTTTTTAGCTAAATAGAAATAGGTCGCCGGCCATTAGCTGAGGATGCATGGGCGTAGCAGAGAGAGGATGCAATTCTCAATCCAAGTGTGTATACATAAGAGCGTTGCGTCTTCCATACATGCCCGATCGATTGTGTAATAATAATTGTATTAGCTAGCTCCTGCAATCATCACGAAAAATTGTATATATATAGCTAGATTGTGTACAAATTTTGTGGAGTGGACGAAAGCTGCTTGTTTATTGTCATGTCACGAAAAACAATTAAATGTTCATGGATTCCCCGGGCCACACATGCATAAAAGAAGTATCGCAATGGCAATGTTGTACCTAACAGTTTTGTCCTCCAGCAGGTCCAGTGACCGAATATTGCATATATTGCACCATTCTAATACCTACATACTAATCCCTTTATTTCCCTAAGAAAAGCATGAAATTGCACCGCAGCTAGCTCTGCCAAGAAGGAAGTGAACGAACTCATCGTCAGCGCGCGGGAGTGACGCCGACGACGCCGATCGATCGGCGGCGGTGGGGCGCGCGTCTTGGTCGTCGTGACGGCACAGCCAAACCACCACCGCACGTCGTCCGTCCGTCCCATCTCTGTTTCTATCAGCAGCGACCGCACCGGCCTACGATCCTCCATGGCACTCGATCATGACCCTAGCTTGCATCAATTTCGTCGATGATCCTTCCATCTCCTCCAGTCGTTTTATTGGATTGGATTGGATCAAACAAAATTAAATTAATCTCATTTTTTCGCGTTGAAGAAATTAATTAATGGAATGGGAATGTTTGTTTCGGAGCGCTTTCGTTAAGTTGTTAAGTAATCAGCGTCGTCCCGTGACGGCGTTATTGGCAACAAGTTGTTGCCATGATGCATAGGTATATGTGTGTTCGTCGATCAGTTCCTCCGGTGCCCCTTCCCTGCTGTTGGATTCCGGTCATGATCGACGACGACGGCGACTAGCTATATAGCGCTAGAAAACTCGGAGGTGTCGACCAGTGGCTAGATACGCCTCAACCACCGGAATGCAATTGCAAGCCTCAAAATTAAATTGCACGCTCAATCTCTCTCTGCTGCTGCCAAGATCATCGAGGACCGAGATGCTACCGCTATCTCTACTCCTAAAAAGTATGAAGTGGAGAAAAAAACTTATTAGTACTTTCTTCCGCTCTCGCGTGCGTCCGCCCCCTCCCCTACGTGCGTCCGCCCCGCCTGCATACGACCTGCTTGTGGGCCCCCGTCGCCCTCTCCCTTTCCTTCCGTCACGCCTCCCCGTTCTCCATCCAAACCCTAAACCTGTGTTCGCCTCCCTCTCCACCGCGCGCCCGCCGCCGCCGCTACCCCGGACGCTCGCTCGCCTGCCTTCCTCCCCCAGCCGCGCACCTCCCCCGTCCACCGCCGCCGCCCCTTGCCCTCCTCTCCTTCTGCTCATCGCCGCTCACAAACCGTCTCCTCCCTCCACCGCGCCACGCCTCCTGCGTCCGGCGGCCGGATTCGCCGCCGAGCAAGGTCGTGGCCTTGCCGCGGCGTTCGGATGCGCGCACGATATAGGGCAGCAGCCACTGGATCTCGCGCTGCGCAGGTCTGGCTGGGGACGCCAGGGTCGATCCGGGCTAGCGGTCTCGATCCTGCGCACCACTTCTTCCCAATTCCTCCTCGCCGCCTTCGTCTCTTTCGACATGCTCATAGCCACCGACATCGACGTCGGGTCCCCGACGAGCTGCTCCGGCCCCTCACCTGAACAAAATCCGCCGTCATCTGGGTCTGCCGCCACGCTCGTACGTGCCTCCTTACAAGCTTGAGTTAAACCTGTTGTGTTTGCCTCTACCTTTTCTTTTGATCTACATGGGCACAATTGGTATCCAACGGATTTCGTGAAGTAAATGTCCAGTTCAAGGTGAGCCATGCCATTCTGTTGAGACCCTCAACCACTTTTTAGCCTGCATCTGATGGAGCATCTTTCTTATAATGCTGAAATTTGACATGTTTGAATCGATTTTGTCAATCTTTGTGGTCAATAACAGCGTTGGGTTTTGTTTATAACTCCAATAACTCCATAGGTGGGCTCTGGAGAAGTTCAATTATTCCGTTTATATAGATATGAAATAGAACTGCCCTGGTTAGATTATAATATGAGACTTGTTTTGCCTTTGCTATGTGTTATATTTGCAAATATAGTGAGATCATAGCTTCTTGTTGGTTGTGTGACAAACAAAAGAAGATGCCTTCGTGGCTTTGGCTGCGGCTTTATTTCAACATTATCTAGCTATGGATCCATTTTTGTTTGTCAAATTGAGATTCTAGCAGGACAGGGTTTGTGACTTTTCGGCATGGGTAGGATTTTAAGCCATGTTTTCTGCGATAAGTGTGGGAGCAGGAGAGTACTTGATAATTATAAGTATTATAAGATCAGTCATGTCTCTGGTCATATTCTAAGAGTACTTGAGTTTATTGCTATTTGATCAGTCTAAAGCAGTTGGGTAGAATAAAAATAAGGATATAGAGACAGAGAGCGTTGATCAGCTACCAAGGAGTTCCTTTTATTATTAATTCAAGGTACACTCTCTAGCCCAAACAACACCACAAAGGATCTGTTCTGTATTGTGTATTATGAGTATTTTACTTTTTCATTAGAATTGGTAAAAAATTTACTGTTGTAATGGGATTAAGTAAAGGAAATATATACAGTAAGTTGTTCAATCAATTAGCAAGAAATCTCTTTTTTTATTCATTTAAGATACACTCTGTAGCCCCCACCACTTGGCATCTGGAATTATTGAAGTTTTTGCATTAGTTTACTTGTTTGTTGTCCATCTGTTCATGACTATGCTTATTGTACTGGAGCAACCTCTGTTCAGCTTGGACCAATTTATTGGTCCATTTGCCTGCTGTTCAAACAATTTCAAAATCTCGGTTTGGTTATTTGCCTAGGGTTCTCTGAATTTCTTGCCTTTTCAGATATTTTGTAGTTCTTCTTTGAGGATCTGTTTTTTTTGTTTGCTCCGCGGGATCTGAAATAACATCAATCAATTTGCTACTGACCTACTGAGATGCACTTGCAGGCTTTCATGCAAAATAAAAGGGGTAGTGAGGAGTTACATGGATCATATATTGGTATTTGCATTTTGGTTTCTTTCTGTTTCAGAGTTCTAAACTTTTAATTTGATTGATATATGTCGGCCATGCAAATGATTTGGTTGGTGCACATAGGATGCATTTTGCACCAAGGATACAAGATTTCCAGTGAAAGGAAGCGTCACATATATACATTAACATGCCCACCCATTGTTTGTATTTCAGACTTGGAAAAGGGTAGGCTGGTAATAATGATATTTGTTGGATATCTAAATTAAACTTAAATATAAATTATAATGGCTAGCTTCAAGATAAGTAAATCAGTGTGATGTTAAATGTTTATTACAAAGAATAGTGTTCTTTGTGCAGAACTTTGGATGCGAGAAGATGAAATTAGCCAAGAGAGTGGGAAATTGCTTCAACAGCTGAGCTCAATAGGTGAGCCAAATGGCTTCTGGAATGTGCATGAAAATACTGCAACACCCGGTAAGCTCCACTTGCTACCGATAGTGCTAAGGGCTTTCTCTGTTTTTTCTGAAATTTATGCTATATGATTTATCTCTTCCACATATAGGTGCTCCTTGGTTATAGTTCTGGTGCTTCTGAATTGAGTTCATGGAGGCAAAATCACTATAGCTTATTATACTAATATATAGTATTGCTTAGTAACCACTTAATATTATATCATTTTGCAGGATTTCAAAGTTGAAGGTTGTTTAGGACGAGCTGGCAATGCTATTTGTGAATCTGCTATGTTTGGTGGCTTTCTGAAATATAAGAGGAAGAGTGGATTAATTTTTTAAGTTATTTCCATGAATGATGGATGGGTCCTGTATTCTATCTAGAAGATTTTGAACAAACGTGAGTTCACTAATAGCTCCTACGTCTCTTGCATCCTTTTCACCTGTATTGCAACTATACTCAGGTGGCTAAGTCAGCTATGATGGTTTCCTTATGTTTTGGACCGGAGGGAAAGCTCTTGATCTGGTGAAACACTTTGCATGAAACTATATAATTCATACTTCAGAGTGCTGACTCAGTTTTAATTTGTTTTTTTATATTCACAGATGAAACCTGAATGTAGAGCTACTATTTTTTTATGGAGATCATTGTTGCTTAATGTATGATTTTCGAGATTTGTTTATTTCAATAGTTACATTCTTGAACTAATTATTTTTTATGATATATTTGTTCTTGATTTCACACTATTATTTTGTTATGCTCTGTGTCCTACACCACATAAATTTATTATAGCTCGTAGCAACGCACGAGCACATTCCTATAGTAGTCATATATGCTGGATTCTTCTCCAACATTCATCCCTGTTGAATTCGGTGTTTGCAATTTTCAGGAGACATTTTTGAGCTTGAATTAGACGAGATTAGGATATGTTGGTGATTTGTTCAGCTTCTTTTACATTATTTTCTCTTAGAACAAATCTGTCGTAAAAATCTGTACACAGTATTATGTTTAGTAGATGTTACTGCTTGATGAGAATAACCACACAATATGTCAACATCTAGCTAGGCCCTCCTGTTATTGCTGCGATCCCCATGTTTTTGCTGGCCATCCCCCTTGCTGTGTAATCTCACGTGAAATCAGGATCTCTGGCTGAATCGATCTTGGTATATAAGAAATTCAAGTGTTTCCAAGACTCCACCTTCAAGTGTTATTGTCAGAATCCATCCTTCTTAGATCATCAGTGCAACTGTTGTATAGGTCCCATAGAACTAATATAGGAGGCTGCGCGGCAAACTTGGAGATGGCTATCTCTGGTGTAAATAATCCAATGAACTTATTTAACATTTTTTGCTTATTATTATTATCCTGTTGAATGATATATGTTATGACTCATTGAATGCCATTTTTTATTTCACATTAAGGGCGTTTCCACACTTTTTGAGTTTGTAGAAGTAAATATTGTACACGATAATGTTTCATGCTTATAAATGCACTTTATTTTGTCCGTAGCAACGCACGGGCACGAACCTAGTATATATAATGCTTGGCTAACCGCCTACGTGACGTCATGGGCCATTCTAGCTCCTACATTTTGTATTTGCCAAGCTACCTCTGTGCATGGGAATCAATATCAATTGGCTTTATTTTGTTAGGTTTTTTAATTCAACCACCTTTTTTATTTTAAAAAAACACCTAGAGATGGATGGTTGCGTTGCTTTAAGCAATAGTGTCTGCAGTAACCGCCTTACTTTCCTCCTCCCTTGGCGCACCTTCTTAATAACGAAATGGTCTACATGTGCATAATAAGTTGTACTACTCCGTCCATATAAAAATATTTGTTTTTATTGACTTTTTTTTACAACTTTGATCATTTGTCTTATTTAAAAAATTATGCAAGTAGCATCTATTTTGTTTGCTAGACGCTTTTCTGTTGTAGTTATTTTAAACTCGACTTCTCCTTTTACAAATTTGTAATAATTTTTTGAATAAGATGAATGGTAAAAATTGCAGAAAAAAAATCAACAGCAACAACAACAAAAAAATCGATACGTAGAAAGTATTAGGAATAATTGGATCCATACCATTGAAAGATCCAAAAGTTATATATATACCATTGACACCACATGTCATTGTCTCATGTGAACCCCACATGTCATTGACTTGTAATGGTATATATCTAAATTTGGGATTTTTTAATGGTATGAGTGGAAAAGATTAGTTAAAGATCCAGGGTCGTCGTGTCACGATGTCAGCGAGCACTGGCTAGGCTTTAATCAGCCAGAGAGGCGATGGTGATGCCGCAGATACCAAGAATACGCGGTGCACATGCCGTTCAAGGACGTGCACTGCAAACCCGTGCCGCTGCAGCACCAGCCCAATGCAAGCAGAGGCATGCAGGTGATGAGCCGTGAGACACGGCAGGCACACGCACCACGCGACACACACTTACGTGCAAACACGACGCGTCATGGTCACTGTACCAGGCGCGAGGACATCTATCTATCTATATATCTATATCTATATAAACTATGTAATCGGTACCTACTGACGATTTCTCTTGCCTCTCAACGCGTCACGTCATAACCCACTACACGCCATATCACTATCCACTATAAGTCATGTCAACATCCATCAAGCCATGTCAACATCCACCAAACCCTATATTTATGTGTTCGTCGATTTTCTGTGACTAATAACATGTTGTATTTGCGAGTAGCACGTCATAAAATTCTCGCAGTTGAAATACATGTAGGATCAATTATTTAAGAATGATTCTCTCTCAAAAAATTAACATGCTTTCATATATAATATTGTTTACAGATGAATATCGCGATGTAATCACTTTAGTGTTTCTACTTTCAAATTTCACCTTAAAATTTTGTTTTAAAATTCTCGCAGCAACACGCGAGGTATCACCTAGTTAACTTAATAGCTGGTTGTTCAATTTGAATGCATGATCTACTTGTTTTGCTCAGCTTCTCATCATTCTGATGGCATTGCAAAGACTGGGCTGAAAGCAGTAGGGCCCATCGCGACGTATTGGGCCCTACGTTAGCAGGAAGTTCACTCGGGTACGGCCCAGGTAGTTGGTTCAATCCGGCCTGTTAACAGCCGTGGGTCCTGGGCTTCGCTTTTCGATTCTTCGTGTCCACTTTGGGAATTTTTTTATTTATATTTTTTAATCATTTTGCTAAATTATAAACCGTTTTGAAATTTATCAGTTTGACCACCAACCACCGTGGCCGCCGTGGGCCACGGCAGTTAGAGTTAGGTCAACGACCGCGGGCCCAACGGGCGGGAAGGCCAGCCGCCGTGGCCCACGGCGGTTGAGGCCTATTCGCTGTGCGCCACGGCGGCAGGCCCAACCGTGCGCCACGGCGGCAGGTCGCCTGAGCTTGAAAATTGCGTTAAAATGATCGAAATAAATAGAAAAAAAAATATTTTTAGTGGAGGACACATGTCATTTTTCGCGCAAAATCGTGACGCTACGCGTGGGGTTGGAACCCCCAACCTCTGGTTTCGCGTGAAGCCTCCCTTGCCACTACACTACACAATCACATGTGTCCATACTCAGTTTCTTTTCTCCTCATATTATACCTAGCCGAGTATAAATTGCTTTTTAAGACTCTAAACGGCATCAAATGAAAAAGTTGTAAACTACTCCCTCCATATCGATATACATGTCGTTCCCTACAGTTTTGAAAAAATTAAGAAAGCAGTGCAACTACCTTTTTACCCTTCGTCTCTCTCTCCTGACCGCGCAGTGTTTCCCCTTGCACAGACCGAAGGAGAGGATCATGCACGCTGAACCAGGGGCAAAAAAAGAAAATACTTCTCTTGCATACTACCAACGACAAGTAAGGGCATGTTTAGTCCACCAAAATTTCACCAACCACCCGTCACATCAAACTTCAAACACTAATTTGGAGTATTAAATGTGGATTAATGACAAAATCTATTTCACAACCCCTACCTTAATTTTCGAGACGAATCTAACGAGCCTAATTATGTCATGATTAGACAACATCGTGCTACAGTAAACAATATCTAATGACGGATTAATTAGACTTAATGGATTCGTCTCGAAATTTCCCATCCATTCGTGTAATTAGTTTTATAATTAGTCTACGTTTACTACTTCTAATAGACCCCGAAAGAGGTCCCAAAAATTTTGGCCCCAAAATTTTGGGGAACTAAACATGCCCTAATTCGAACCTTTCTCATCTGTACTAGCGGCGACAAATAAAAAGAAACAGAGGGAGTACAAAGTTTCATAACTTTTCGAGACACACAACTTTCATGTTTGTAGTTTCTCCATTTGAGATCGTTTACAAAATTAAAAAAAAACAACCACTGTGGCCCACGACGTTTGATGGTCAAATCTCATAAATTTGTATAATTTTGCAAAATGAATGAAAAAATATAAAAAAAAAAATTCCCACTTTGGCCGTCTGGAATTTCTTGCCATTCCACGTGGCCTGCCCAGAAATTTCCGCCGTCTCGTGCACGTGCAGTGCGCGGAAGCAGTCACTACACAGCATATCAAATTGCCCGCGCCCGGGCTGCGTGTCGCTCTCGCCCCGCCCCGAAGCAAACGGGACGGGACGGCCCACAAATCGAAATTTCCAAGCCAAAACCGCAAAACCCACAAGCTGCCGGCCGGCTGGACGGCCGGCGCTCTCCGCCTCCGCCCCCCAAATGGCGACCACGCTCACGCACACGCAGCGCTACGCGGCGGGGGCGCTGCTGGCGCTCGCGCTCCGCCAGGCGCAGATCCACCAGTCCGCGCCCCTTGGCGCCGCCTCCCCCGACGACGAGGAGCGGGCCAGCAGCGCCAGCGGGGGTTCCTCCGCCTCCACCGCCACCACCAGCGGCTCGGGCTCCGACGCCGCCTCGGACGCCGACCTCTGGACGCACGACTCCCGCGGCCTCCTCCGCCCCGTCTTCAGGTGCGCTCTGCTGCAGCTGCCCCTTCCCCAGTCCCCCGCCGCGGCTCGTCCTCATGTGATTCCTTACTACCACTATACTACTTGCGAATCGATCGTTTAGGTTCCTGGAGATCGACCCCAAGGCGTGGGCTGGGCTGGAGGAGACCGCCGCGTCCACGGAGGCCAAGCATCACATCGGCGCGGTACGCCAATCCCCTTCCCACCCCGATCGCGTGTCTGACTCTGTGCGCACCTAATTAGTTGGGTGCGGATTTGATTTGGTCGCGGGCCTCAGTCGGGGGTTTCCGTGTTCCAATACGGGTAGTGACTGTGTGTGCTGCTAGCGCTGACCTGATCGAATTGCTAACAAATCACCCCTGCTGTTCACCTCATCAACATCTCTCTGAAATGCTGTCCAACTTCTATGTGTGCTTAAGCAAGCACTCCTGTGACGTGAATGTTTAACAAGTCTTTCCGTATTGCATTTCACAGAATCTCGTTTCACCTCGCATTTTGCAGTTTCTAAGGATAATCTTTGAAGAAGATGGTGGTGAGACCTCCTCTTCAGATAGATTGGAGCAGGAGCATGCCTTGGCCAAAGCAGTTGATGTCATGGTAATGAGCTTGGGCAGTGATGCCATGCCAGATGAGAAAATCGAAGAGGAGAGTAAGGACTCCGTGACTTCTACCTCTGGAACAGCAGAATCACCCGCGGCTGACTCACCTGAGAACCTGCTTGGAATCGACAAATTGTCCTTGGATGATGTCCCTGCTAACCATCACCGCAAGATGGCATTGCTGTATGCGCTTCTCTCTGCCTGTGTGGCTGATAAACCTGTATCACAAGAGGAAGAGGACAGGAAGTCGTCTCACTTCAGGAAGGGTTATGATGCTCGCCATCGTGTTGCTCTCCGGTTGCTAGCAACATGGCTTGACGTCAAGTGGATCAAAATGGTTTGTGCAAGCTATTCCTTCTCAATGCAGCAAGAGTAGTAATCACTTGATGTAGAATTTCAGCAAACAAAATGCACTGAGATCATCTAGTGAGGAACTTGCTCATATACATGTAGTTTCATATAGCATTACTTCTTCTGTAACCATTAATCTTGGTCTGTAGGAAGCTATCGAGGTAATGGTCGCATGCTCTGCCATGGCAGCGGCAAAGGAGCAAGAACAAGAGCGAGAAAGCGCATCACCCAAGAGCAAGTGGGAGAAATGGAAGCGCGGAGGAATTATTGGTGCAGCTGCCTTGACTGGAGGAGCATTGCTGGCTATTACAGGGGGTAGGACTATTCAAGTATAAACACATTGACAGTTCACTTGGACACATTACCCCAGGATATTGATATGCTCTCTATTCTCTTCTACCTGACTGGCTTAGCTGCCCCAGCTATTGCTGCGGGATTTGGTGCTCTAGCTCCAACACTCGGCACACTTGTCCCATTCATAGGAGCTAGTGGATTTGCTGCTATGGCTGCTGCAGCAGGATCTGTTGCTGGCTCTGTGGCAGTTGCTGCTTCATTTGGAGGTTGGTAGAAATGTTCTTTTGGAACTTCTCTAATGATTATATGAATACAGTTCTTTTGGCTCATGTTTCTGCTTCTTCATTATATGAATATATGTCCTGTGCAGTCTAACTCTAGCAACCACTATTTAGTTTAAGTTAACAGTGGCCACTTCTCTGCTGGTCATAGCTGTTACTGTATTGCTTAGTCAAATCTACACAAATAACTAATATGCGTCCCTGTATGAGTACTGACACATTTTATGGTTAAAATTTGTCCTAGATTAATTCCTTGTAGAAATTGTAATTTGTTTTCAAAGTGTTGTATATGTTTTCTTATATTCTTTGGGTTGATTATCGGCAAATTAGCTGCTGGAGCTGGCTTGTCGGGAAGCAAAATGGCAAGACGAATTGGAAACGTGAAAGAATTTGAGTTCAAACCTATTGGTGATAATCACAATCAGGGTGTGAGTTCCTTTTCTCTCTTCGACTTTCACATTAAGTGACTAAAATGCCATTCACCCATCTTGGAACCAAACTGATTTGGTCTTTTGTGTAAATGGTGTTAACTCTTTCAGCGCCTTGCGGTTGGCATCTTGGTTTCTGGATTTGCTTTTGATGAGGACGACTTCAGGAAACCTTGGGAAGGATGGAAGGATAACCTAGAGAAGTATTGAATTCTTTTCATATCTGTTTTGTGGATCATAGTCGCTGTACTGTATCCATTTGTTTTACATCTATGCATAAAGCTGGAGCAATCTTACACTGTCGATTAACGTTTGGCAGGTACATTCTTCAATGGGAGTCTAAGCATATAATTGCAGTGAGTACAGCAATACAGGATTGGCTGACATCAAGTAATGTCTGGTTTTTTTTTTTTTACTCTACCTTACACTGTTTGTGATCACCTTGTATTAATGCTGTCATTGTTAATGCAGGACTTGCAATGGAATTGATGAAACAAGGTGCAATGAGAACCGTCTTAAGTGGTCTTCTTGCGGCATTTGCTTGGCCTGCTACGTTGCTTGCGGCTACTGATTTTATTGATAGTAAATGGTCCGTTGCTATTGACAGGTGCTTACTAACTCTTGCGGCATTTGCTTGATAGTATGTCATGCAGTAACACTGATTTTTCCAGTACGTCTTGCGCACTGTTTGGAAATTGTGACTTTCAAGGATTGTAGCTATTAATTAGCTAACAGAGCAACTCTACCCTCACAGATCAGACAAGGCAGGAAAAATGCTCGCTGAAGTGCTTCTGAAGGGACTACAGGGAAACAGGTAGTTTCAGCTGAAGCACGTTTTATCCAGTGCAGTTAGTTCATGTTCATTTTGCGCTGATTCCAAAATTCTCTCAGGCCTGTGACTCTCATTGGGTTCTCATTAGGAGCACGAGTTATATTCAAGTGTTTACAAGAGCTAGCTTTGTCAAGCGACAATGGTATTTCTTCTATAATTATCTCCACCTAAAGTTCATTGTGACTTTGCTCATACATTTGGTGGAATGAATCAGAGGGACTCGTCGAGAGGGTTGTACTACTAGGCGCACCTGTTTCGGTGAAGGGTGAGCGGTGGGAGCCTGCCAGGAAGGTATGGGGCAAAGACATGCTATCTTTCAGTTACAAATGTCCCTAACACCCTATTTGGCTGTTTCGATCACTTAACATGCCCTTTTGCTTAACTGCAGATGGTCGCGGGAAGATTTGTGAACGTGTACTCAAGAGATGACTGGATTCTCGGTGTTACCTTCCGAGCAAGGTATATGAAGTGGAATTGATTTTGGATTTGATAGCCCTGCTGAATAGTTTTGGGATTTCTTTTGTGGCTTACCAAATTCTCTGATGCAGTCTGCTCAGCCAAGGATTAGCTGGCATCCAGGCCATTGATGTGCCTGGTGTAGAGAATGTAAGCATGCTGACGCAGACATTCATTCTTATGCCTTCGATCAAGTTTTTTGATCTTGTACTGTTTGGCATAACGATTTCTGTACAATTTACAGGTTGACGTTACCGAGCTTGTTGATGGCCATTCGTCATACCTGTCAGCTGCCCAACAGATCCTCAAGCATCTTGAATTGAATACCTACTATCCTGTTTTCGTCCCCCTTCCGTCAGTCAGCAAATAACAGATGTAACAGCTGCACAGCATGCTTTGAGACAAGACGTAAATATCTACTCGAGGGAAAACAATTTCTGAATTTACTTAACAGCTGTTAACAGCTATTAAGTCTTACAAATAAACAACAGTTCTTAAAAGAATTTGGATTGGATATCCTGCTCAATCGTACGCTTAGCGCATTTGAGAATTGCTGAGGTGGTCGTGACCAGCTTGCGGCTTTTTCCACGATTGATGAAGCATATAGACATGCAGGACCAAACAAAGCAAGCACGAAGTTAAATCAAACCAAGCAGCGACGAGAAGATGGCAGGCCTAACGTCATAGGCTCATTGCTCAGATTTTGGGTGTAATAATCGGGTGGGAAACCAGCACCGAATGCCATAACAGGATCATGCTCCGTATATGACAAATAACGTATCACTTATGAACAATACCAGATACACGGTTCCAGTACAAGTCTACGACACACCATAGCTATTAAGATTAGGAAGCATCCATTTCCATGTAAATTTTCAGTACATTTTTCGTCATCATCAACCTATCTGGTACAGTATCCTTTCAGCAAACCATCTTCAATGATCGCCAAAATAAATTAAAAATAAATAAATAAATCATCTTCCACCAAGCTCCATATACAATTAATTACACACTAAGTATCACAGATCCTACATATTTTCATCGGTATCGATCTCTACTAGGAACTTGTCTAAAGCAAGAATGCTGAACAATGTGTTCATCAGCAAGTTAAATCATCCAGTAACACAGAAATGTCAGAAGCTAAACCAATCAATCAGACATTACTGTTTCCAACACAGGCGTATCAGTAAGTGAAGAGATCGTGGTGATACAATTGCTGTTCCATCGAACAGAGTGTCAAGATGATACAAACCCTGCCCAAAAGCTGAATCTACTTGTAGGGCAAGCACATTTGGTCATACCTCTAAGCTAAAGATATACTCCTTGCTACAGTTGAGTGGAGCAGAGATGGTCATTTACGCTCTGTTGACTACATTGTAATTAGCCTATACAAAGTGGAAAGATATGACAAAGAATTTTAAAACCTATTTCTGCTGCAGAGATCAAGGATGCAGGTAGCTACAAGATGCACCCTTCCTCCCGCTCTCGTGAAATTTACATTAGCCCATAGTGTGCCCTTTTGAAGTCGATCTTGATGACCCACCACTGCCAAATCTATCAGACCTACTCCTAGAGTGATTTGAACTAAGAAGCCAAGACTCACTGATCTGAGAGTACCTGCCACGGTGATGATTCCGCTGGATGCCCCTATTAGTGTTACCAGAAGGTGGGTTCAAGCCCTTTCGAGGGTTTCCAATGACCTCTCCTGAACTAGAAACACTGGAATCGGTGGATTCCTGCTTCCTTGGTGCTTCCCACATCTTTTTAATTGAGGGCCCTGCCTTTTCATTACTAGACATGTTGAGGTTTTGGCTAGTGCTCCAGGTAGTTCCCTCATTTAAGCTCTGATTGGCAGATGGCTGCCAACCTACAACTCCGGTACTCTCATCTACTGACGGCATTGACATATCATTCGGAATTGATGGGACCTGAAGTAAGGAAAAGCACAATGTCATATGAAAAGTCATATAGGAAGAAATTGACATTCATGTATTGCAACGCAATTACCTGCTCGTGCAATACCCAATCTGTGGGCGCACCCAAGTTAACCTGGTTCACATTGTCCTCCCCTGGCACTAATCCTCCTTGAACAATTTCATTATTATAACCATGGTCTAGAACTACCTCATTGATATCATAAGTTAGCTTCCCCTCAGTTCCAATACCTGGTGGAGAGAAAACAGATGATTCAACTACAGAATTAATGGAGAACTCAGGACATGCTAAGCATTGACATTCTGACTAACCAGATGAAGACTGGAGTGTAGGTCTTGGTGAAAGCAATGACCACATATTGTTGATCGAATCATCATGGACACCCCATAGTGCAGAATCAACAGCATCACCTTGGTAGTAACTAGGTTCACCCCAAGGAGATAGCGCAATAGGGCTAGAGCATTGTGGTTCTTCCTCGACAGAAGTGGCTAGGAAGTCCTCCAGATCAGTTGTTCCTTGCATGTATGAAGTCCCACACCTTTGTTCTTCCATTAAAGATTCCAGGACATCCGACACGTCTATCGACTCAGCACCGTATGAAAGATCAATTAGCATGTTTCCTCTTGTAACAACAGTAGATTCACTTTGACAGTATAGTTCTTTTTGAATAGTTTCTTCACATTTAAAATCTGACTTCATGGCACCTAATCCCCCAGTTGGTGGATCAGACTTGAGTGATACAAATGCATCTGGTGAGTCCATATGTTGCTTAGTTAGACTATCAGACGCTGCTGATGTTAACACATAGCTGACCACATCAAGTTCCTTAATCTCAGGTTTAGGATTTGTACTACGAAATTCACATTCAATATCTTGGACATCAGGAGAAGATACAGGGAAAACCTTGGATTGAGGAGACTCAATAACTGAACCATTTGGCGGGTTTGCTTCAAGTGTTCTTTTGTCATTCAAAATCTCCTCCATCTTGCATATATCAGGAGTAGATGCAGAAGTTAAATTTTCAGGCACTATTGATGTTGACCCAGAGTTATCCATGAGAGGCTGCTCACTCTCAGATCTTGGAGTTAGACTAGGATATTCACACTCCATATCTTGGTTATCAGGACACGAAAAGCTAGAGTTAGGAGGCTGATTAAGTGAAACATTCGATGCATCTGCTTCAGGTGTTCTTTCCTTATTCAAGATCTCCCCAACCTTGCATGTTTTGGAAGTAGGCGAAGAAGTTGTTAGATTTTCAGGCCCTGCAGATGTTAACACTGACTTGTCCACAAGAGGGTCCTTACTGCCAGATATTTGATGAGGCTGATTAAGTGGAGCATTTGATGCATCCGTTTCAAGTGCTTTTCGCTGATTCACAAACTCCATTTCAAGTGTTTCGGAAGCAGATGCAGAAGCTATCGTTAGATTTTCAGGTGCCGTTGATGTTAACAATGAGTTGTCCACAAGAGGTTCATGCACAGGAGCATTTGATGCATCCGTGTCAAGTATTTTATGCTGATTCACAAAGTCCACTTTGCATGTACCAGTGGCAGGTACAGAAGTTGCCGATAGATTTTCAGGAGCTGCTGAGGTTAAAAGTGAATTGTCCAAAGCAGGAACCTTATTCTCAGAGCTTGGGGATGAACTGGGGCATTCACATTCCAGATCTTTGTTATTATTTGATGCATCCGTGTCAAGTGTTTCATGCTGATTCATAAAGCCCTCCATTTTGCATGTACTGGAAGCAGGTTGAGAAGCTGCCGTTAGATTTTCAAGAGCTGCTGATGTTAAAAGTGAATTATCCGCAGCAGGAACCTTATTCTCAGACCTTGGGGATGAACTGGGACATTCACATTCCAGATCTTTCCTTATATTTGATGCATCCACCTCAAGCGTTTTTTGCTGATTCACAAAGCCCTCCATTTTGCATGTATCAGAAGCAGGTTCAGAAGTTACTGTTAAGTTTTCGGGAGCTCCTGATGTTAAAAGTGAATTGTCTGTGGCAGGAACCTTATTCTCAGACCTTGGGGATGAACCGGGACATTCACATTCCAGATCTTTGTTATTATTTGATGCATCCACCTCAAGTGTTTTTTGCTGATTCACAAAACCCTCCATTTTGCATGTACCGGAAGCAGGTTCAGATGTTACTGTTAAGTTTTCGGGAGCTGCTGATGTTAAAAGTGAATTGTCTGTAGCAGGAACCTTATTCTCAGACCTTGGGGATGAACCGGGACATTCACATTCCAGATCTTTGTTATTACTTGATGCATCCACCTCAAGTGTTTTTTGCTGATTCACAAAACCCTCCATTTTGCATGTACCGGAAGCAGGTTCGGAAGTAGTTAGATTTTCGGGAGCTGCTGATGTTAAAATTGAATTGTCCGTGGCAGGAACCTTATTCTCAGACCTTGGGGATGAACTGGGACAGTCACATTCCAGATCTTTGTCATTAGGAGAAGATACAGGGGAAACCTTTGATTGAGGAGAATGGTAATCTGAAGAATTTGATGCAACTGCCTCAGATACCTTTTGCGGACTCGCAATCTTCTCCATCTTGCATGTATCTGAACCAGGTGAATTAGTAATAGTAACATTTTCAGGTGATGCTGGTGTTAACCCTGAATTGTCAACCGCAAGCTCCTTATTCTCAGACCTTGGAGCTGGACTAGGAACCTCACGGTCAATATCTTGGTTATCAGGAGATGACACATGGAAAATCTTCGATTGGGGAGACTGATTAACTGAAGCATTGGATGTATCTGCTTCAAGTGTTCTTTGCTGATTCATGATCTCATCCATCTTGCAAGTATCGGAAGCAGACACCAAAGGGGCTGAATGTGGATTGCAGATTGGAACTCTTTCTGAGTGACTTAGCATGCCAGATGGCGAGCTAGAACCTCTGTCTTCAATAGGAGTTGCTGGAGCACAGCTCGTAGACTTTGCAGAAGCAATAGACGAATGAAGTTCATCAAGAAAGTTTGGATTGGTTGTTGAACTTAAGCAAGAGCCTTCATGTTGACTTGAAGCGGTCCTGGACTCGGATGGACTCCAAGCAAACACAGGACTGGAGACATCTTTCCCGACTCGTTGAGTAGGTAGATTTTTTGATAGATCCGGCCTTGAATTCAGATCTTTAACAGATCCACATTGTGAACTACCTTTAGAATCATGTTGACATTGCGACCATGAAACATGTTGATTCTGATTAGAGTCCGCACTACCACGTCCGCTACAATTCATGTGGGCTGTGGTTAGGGCCGCGCTGCTATGACGGTGGTTCGATTCACCAGAGCATCCTCCATGTATTCCATCATTGTGCAAGTCTGTCTGCCCATATAAATTCCCAGGAGATTGAATAGAAACTGAATGTTTTGTCTCGCACTGTGCTTGACTATTCACAGTACGAACATCCTTGGGTGGAACCGAACTAGTTGACAGTGACAAGCTATCATCCGGAGAGTACACAATCTCTCTTTCTGGAGCATAATACTTATTAGACTGAACAGTTATTCCAGAAGAATCAGCCACACTATAACCAACAGGGGATAGAGCATTGGTCTGCTCGACATTTGGTCTGTTCATTGTATGTCTAGTGCCAGCCAACGTTACCTTGCTACTTGTAAGTGATGCAGCTTGAGTAAAATCTTTCTGCTGTTTTGAAAGCACTTCAGTCAACAGCAATGATCTCTCTTCACTCTCAAATGTTAGCCAAACTCTCAGATCACGTGGGAAGTAACTTGTCCACTTTGATAGCTGTAAAAGAGTGAATGGCCCCTGAACAACCCCAGCAGGATCCTTATAGTGCCAGACTTTCTCTGGCTCCACGTCACTTGACATCGTTACTCCAGATGACGAAAGTGATCCAGCTTCATACATAGAGCTGTTTGCTGTAGTGTTGTTCTCAAACTTTCTTCCAGCTCCAGATCCATGTATTGTACTTCGCGAGTACAATTTTTTTGGATGGTGGCTAGAATCAGAAACTTTTTGTGGATGGTTTTGCATAGTGTTTGGATATTTTGATTTTCTTCGTGATATGGATGTATCTGATCTTGTCAGATTTAGAGACCTTCCAACTGCACGTAATAAACAAACAATAGTCAAACACTAAAATTAATTGAAACAAAAATAAAGGAGTGTGATTAGAGTTGATGCTTCTTGCAACATCAATTCAAATCTTTTGTCAGGTCAATTGAAATGTTGCCATAGTATTCAGAAAAGGTTGCATTACATCTATGCAGGAAAGTTACAGTATAAAATTTAATACTAGAGGGTGAAATTATGCAGGACACCTAGTTACATTCCAATAGTTATTACTGAACAAAAAGCATTAACAGTTTGTGAAGATAAATACCAGCTTTTTGGTCATCCATTTCTTCGGCAGATTCATAATCAGGATCCATATGGGAGTCAACATGCACTTCCAGAACCTCATTTATCCTGCGAGTTCTTTCCTCCGAATTGTTGAGAAGCTGCAGCTTTTCTACACATTCTCTAAGTGTAGGATAAAGTCAAGGATCACAGAATTACCCAGCAGATGGTAAAAGGTTAGTTCAGTGCCGAAGTAGTACAAGAAACATAAAGCTGTGATTATCATGATTTTTTTTAAAAAAAGTATCATGCATATTCATAATGCCAGACCAAAGGATTACCAGTTATGAGAAGCATGTCTCTAGCATGAACAGACCTACAGCTAAGACTACGGCAGGAAAGGGGGAGCTGCAAGTTGCATAATAAATTATAACTGAAGCAAAAATCTAGTTTGGAAGAAGCAAAAAATAGATCCAGAAAAGATGGTTCAGATATAAAAAAAAGATGAGCACAAGAAAGGTTAAGTAACAAAAGCATATCACATCATCATAGTAAGATGGTCAAGAGGATATTCTTTTCTGCGCCCTGTTTCACTTGCGCGATCACGAAGATGCCCCAGCCTCTCCTTTTCGTTTTCAAACCACTGCAAGAGTATAGCAGTGAGTTAAATATAAGATCTTATGAACAAAATAAGGTCAGTGTATCTATAATTTCTTGCAGCTGAATAGTCCTTACATCATTCACTCTTACAGACTGCAAGATCTTGGCTTTCTCTTGAATATCCCCCTGCAAAACAAACACAAATCATACTTACACATGTCTGAGGGATGAGAAATAAATTAGATCATGAGTGTCCACTCTTGAGGAGCATACCACTTTTAGTCTGCTAATTAAACCACACTTCATGCTCTGCCTTAAGCGTTTGCACTCCTCCTACAGAAGTGATATCAAAAGGAGGTGAAAATGAAACCAAGCATAGTTCAACTAAGATGGTTCAACATTTAAGATGCACACAGGTAATCCATTGAACAAGAACTAGGTCAGAAGGAAATCCTGAGAAGATTTCAGAATATTACTTCTACGAAAGGAATAAGTGCATGTAAAACCTTCAGTCAAATACTAGCATTTGATTATGCCTCCTTAAGCTTATCATTCTATAACTTAACTACCTACTAAGAAAACTCCTGTACACCACAAAATTTTGGAATTTGATTATGCCCCATTAGCTTATCATTCTATAACTTAACACCTACTAAGAAACAAATGAATATACGCAAATTAAACACCAAGTATTCAATGATACACAGTAGACAGCAAGTCAGTACGGACTTTGAAGAAATGCTAGCTGTGGGAGCTAGACAAGAAACCGGACAACAAGAAAAAGCATTAACCTCTGTAAAATCCTGGTTAGATATTGTATCCATCTTGATAACCTCCTTTTTGTTTAAATTTAATATCTCAAGGGCAAAGTTTGTCATCTTCTTCCCAATGCAGTACTTCTCTGGAACCTTGTGTGTCCCTATAAAATAAAAATAAAATGAAAGATAGTTAGCTCCCGGTTAGAAGAGAACTTAAAGAATGAATTTAAAGAAGTAAACAGCTTACCAACAACTTTTACTAAACGATATATATCTTGTTTCTGACCAACACCAGAAATTTTAATCCTCACAAAAGCACCACAGATTTTGTCTGAGAATGTGGCATCATCAATTAAGTCCTCCATCAGGCTGCGCCGCATGTAAATCAAATTTATATTATGCATATCAATAGCTGCATAAGCCTCAAGAATAACTTGTGCTTCTCTGTCCATCTTTCTATGCATCCTTCTCCTCTTTTCAGGAGACAATTTTGCTGCCATGTCATTGTATCCATTGGTATCTACTTGAGCCGAATTTGGATTGATGGTCACTTCGCTTTTATCACTTACTTTTGGAGTCTCGTTTATGAGAAAATGCATTTCCAGAAGCTTTAACATCTCAAAGTGAGCAACACGTGATTTCCTGAACAAGCAGTGAAGTCTTGTGTCACAAACAATTTGGCTTTTCCTCTTAGGATCACGAAGGTTATTCTTCTTAATATATTCCAGCAGAAGGGTCTGAACATCAAATTGAGAAATGAAAGATTGATCACCATCTCTCATGTGTCCTACGAACTCCAACAACTCAGGTGACGCCCATTTTGTGTCTAGAGGCAAGGGCGCCCGTCCTTTTTCTACTTCCATGTCTACCGGCACCGGCACCTGTTCATTTGGTACTTTTGTGTCTACTTGCAATGGCACTTGTTCATTTGGTACCTTTGTGGCTACTGGCAAGGGCGCCCGTTCATTTGGTACTTCAGTGGGTAGGCTCCCAGCATATCCAATTGGAAGTTCAACCTTTTTCGCGGCAATGCTGCAATCTGAATCTACCTTCCGCCGTTTTCGAACCTTTTTCCTTGAAGAGTTAGCCCGCCTTCGTTTTCTTGAGGAGCAGTCAGAACCAGCATCAGCATCATTATTAACGTCATATAGGTCGTCAGACGACTCATCTTTTTCTTTCCTAGTAGAAGTGATAGGAACATTCCATCTGTTCTTGGCACTAGTAAGTTCTTCCAATGTCAATGAGAGCTTCCCTTTCAGATCCATCCAATATAGCTTAAAAAGGTACTCCCAACTGAGTATGTCATCAAAATCAACCTGCAAGACACAGCACATAGCAAAAAAATGTCAGTTGAGCATGTAGTTTCTTCACACATGGTGTAGGACCCTACAAGATTGTGGTGCTAAGCAGGACATAAAGGCAGATGTAGAATAAGTGCGAAATATTTAACTCTCAAAGAACGGTGGTGAATGAATGACTAAGTTTGCTATAAAAACTGCAACGCCACCAAATGGAAATGGAACATGTTTGTGAGAAGTTGTCAAATGAAAGGAGTATTTTGTGTAGATTAATGAGAGGTTTACCTTTGTAGCGTTTTCATCTTTGGATTCTATCAAAAGTATAGTCCCAAAACATGTGTCGCAGAAGCCCTTGGTCCCCCTGACACTGAAGAATTTACCTTGCTTGATGCAAACTTTGCAGAGGGAGTATGTACAAGTGTAGCACATATAGTGCACTGCCTTTTCACAGCTGCTGCATATGTGCCATCCTGGTACAAAAAGTGTCAAGAACCACAGAAGAGAGCTCAGTGGGTTTACTTCAATTGCCAAGCAATTGCATTCAAGATTGTCATCTTCTGTTAGTACTAACTAAGCCAAAGTAACTGAGAATCGTTACAGAACTATACACACGTGAGTTCAATGAAGCGTGAGAAGGGTGTGGCAATCAAGACCATATACTGCCCTTAGCAAGACACGTGGCTAGTTCTCCAGCGCACATTACGTATTGTACTTTCCTTTCAGACACCTTTCCATGGTTATCACTTATTAGCCTGTTAAATATACACATTTCTATATTGGGAATGTACTGGACGGGAACTCTGCTTGAAGTGAGGGAATGCATTGCATACTCATGATGCAAACAGACAGCGAGGGAGAGGATGATTGCCCATTCAATACAGGAGAAGTAACATTCTATGTGTCGCTAGCAGCACACAGGAGGTAGCAGTTGTATAAATCATCAATCAAACAACAGCATGAGTCGCTTGTATCTATCCCCCCCCCCCCTTAGGTAAGCCATGACGTTTGGCATCAATTATTCAGTTGACACAATTTTCACAGGAAATACTATACATAACAAGCTTGTTTAAGCAAGGAGACCGGGGGGGGGGGGGGGGGGGGGGGGGCAGTGCGACGGATGGATGGACGGACGAAGCTCACCGCAGTTCCACTTGCTCCGGGACTGGAAGAAGGCCTCGTCGCGCTTGATGCAGGCGGGATGGTAGACCTTAGGGCACCCCCTAGAGCAAAGAGAAGCAGCCGGGTCAGACAGAAAACCCCACGGGCGCAAAGCAAATGGAACTGCGAACGTGTTGGGCGGTCAATAAGGCGCGGCGCAGACCTCCGATCGCAGACGACGAGGTTGCCCCCGTCGAAGCAGATGAAGCAGACGACCTCCTCCTCGTCCTCCTTCCTCCTGGATGATGGCTGCTTGGGCGGGGCGGCGACCATCGGCGCGGGCGGTGGCCCGTCCTTCTTCTTAGGCGGTCTCCCCCTCCTCTTGGGGCCGAGAAGGAGCGCGGGCGCCTCGTGGCTCCGCGGCGGCTCCGGTGGCGGGAGGCCCCCCATGATCGAGCCGAGGAACTGCGAATCGTCGTCCATCCCCGCAGCAGCTTGAGGCGGCGGTGGCTCGGCTGGGGGCGGCGGGAGGCGGAGCTCCGGCGGGGTGAGGTTGTGGGCCCCGGCGGGCGCGGGGTCCATGGATCGGGGGTCAGCGGCGGCGCGCGCGGCGTCGGCGTGGAGCAGGTCGTCGTGGCCGCGGCGGTCCAATCCGTCGTCTACTACTCCTCGCCCCTCCCTTCTCCTGCTGCTGCTGCCTGTGCTGCCTGCTGGGTGGGAAGGGAATGGGGAAGGCAGGGGGGGGGAGGGAGGGAGGGGCGAGGGAATAATTTGGCGGGCTCGGGAGGGGGCTTTCGGCATAAAAGCGAGCAGGTGAAGAAGGGCAGCGAGCGAGCGGCTGGGTGGGGCCGGGGTGGGCGCTCGCTTTTGGGGGTTGGGCCGGTGGGCGCGCGCACGCGGACGCGGGCGACCAGCCAGACGCTGGCACACGAGTCAGTCAGTCCTTTTTGCGGTTCGGTCCCTGCGGTTTTGCTGCTGCTGCTGCTGCTGCTGGTGCTGGTCTGGACAGGACGCCGTCCAGCCAGTGACTTTCGGTTGGTTTGGTGCCGGGGGTGCGGTTAATAAAGACACGAGACATTTTTTTTTGCTCAAAAAAAAAGGGAAAGGCGAGACGAGGCGCGCTGCAGTGGACGGCGACCGGGGAGGCAGGCCAGCCGCGTCCGCGTGGTTGGCCATACCCCTACGCCACCACGCCTGCTTTGACTGGCTCCTCTCCCTCCTCCTCCGTTGGAACTTGATGCGTTCGTTCGTCGCCCAGGAGATTCCTTCGTTCGCCGCCGCGTAGTAGTAGACTGGGGGGAAGCAAATCATCTGCAGCTACTGCAGAGGGACTGACTCACTGTCACGCAGACCCGGTGGCCATCAGGGTCACACGGTAGTGACGGAGTCTCTCTGCAGTAACTGGGAGACTCATCCGCTGACTCTACTAGTACCTAGGACTAGGAGAGCTGAGGCAGAGCACACACCCGCTGCCGACCGCTAGAGATTCTCCGAATCCGATCGAGCTCCAACTTTTGATATTGCATGGCATGGCGCGCGGTTGCAAAAGTGCGGCGCTGCCTTTGTTAAAATTTTCACCGTAGTACTACGTTCACTGGCTGCTCACCCCCGCCGACCACCAATGCAACTAGCGCGCGCGTGGCGATCAGCAGTCCGTCCCTGCCGGGGCCCCCCATCTATCTCGTTCTCGTGTTGCACGACTGCGACGGGGTCCGGACGATGCCGATTGCCGTTCTAGTCAAAGCTAGCCGCGATCAGGAAGCCCAAAGCATGTGTTCCCTGTGGAAAAGGGCCGGGAGAGCCGGAGCGGATGGATGAGGAACAAACTTATCATGCAGAGGCAGCACATCGAAATATCGAATCGATCAACAAGCGCAACAAGCGACGTGACGGAACAAACTGTAGTAGCACTATATTGATCGATCGATGACGATGTCAACTGCACCGGGATATATCCATCCATCGGATTAGGATGTAGTACCAGTAGTGGCGAGTGTAACGTAACCACGGCACGGCTCCTCTGCTTTGGATCGTTAGCGACGGAAAGCAAAGGCAGCTCGATCGATCAGGATCACAAGCATATTACCTTCACATGCATCCATCACCCGCCGTACCGTACCCCAATCACGGCCGTACGTGCGCAACACCAGCGTACAGTGACAATTCGGCAGTTATTTCTCTGTCAGGCGTACCGCTCACAAGTCACAACTACTGTTGTAATGAACTTGGGCCCTGTTTAGTTGGGCAAAATTTCCTCCTTTCCACTCTCTCTCACCACATTAAATACGCCAAAAGATATATGTTCGGAGTACTAAATGTAGATGAAATCAAAAACTAATTACACAGTTTGGATGGCTTTTGCGACACGCATCTTTTGAGCCTAGTTAGGTCATGGTAGGACAATATTTACCACAAAAAGCCGAAACATACCTTTTGCTACAGTGTGTTGAAAAGGCAAATTTTTCTACCAACTAAACACAGCCTTGGACAGCGGCACACATATATGCCAGTTGTTTTTAATTGTCACTTACTACCACTCAGCAATTCAACTGGGGCACCTACCTATTTTACTTTGTTGGATGACATGTGTCCATAAAAATTACTCCCTCCGTATCGAAATATTTGTTGCTATTGACTTTTTCTTACAATTTTGATCACTCGTCTTATTAAAAAAATTATTGCAAATATGTAAAAAGATAATGCAAACTTAAAATACCTACAATAATAAAGTATATAGCAAACAAAATATGTGATACTCACATAACTTTTTGAATAAGACAAATGATCAAATTTGTAAGGAAAAGTCAACAGCGACAAATATTTCGATACAAAGGAGTAAAACATAAGTACATAACACTAACTTGTACTACAGGAAAATATTGTCTAAAAATTTTTTGGGACGATTCCCGAAAAAAAAAGCAACGATTCATCTCATGGACTCATGGACAAAGCTGTCTGCGTTTTGGAACGACAGAAACTGGGGAAAAAACATGAGCAAGGGGGGGGTTGGCATGCAGCGGTCTGCAATGGTTCCTGCGACTGCGAGCTGGGTCCTTTCCAGGAAAGGTCTCCCAGCAACGGTAGCTTTGCAGAAGACTGTCCGACACTGACAACGTCCCAATGAATAGAGATAAAATTGAGGTAAAACTTATAAAAATTAAATACGTATTAAATGAGAGTCGAGACGGCCTGCCGTTGACTAAGCCCAGTTGTCCACGAGCAGATACACGCACAAAGGTGTTACACGTGTATACACCATGACGTAGAGCTGAGGCAGCCGAGCTGGCTACGCGTCGACCGTCGATGCCACCTAGCAAGTTGTCCACCAGGAAGCAGATCTTCAATCACAGGATATCCATACACAGGAAATCCAAACCAGCGACATCTCATTCTCCCGTCGATACGAATCACTGAAATTATAATACAATAAAAAAACATGCATACGACAATCGCGAATTATGACACCTACAAGCTGCACGTGAGCATACAGGAACAGCAAAAATGCAAGCGCACAGATTGCACATACTCCTACAACTGACATTCTTTTTGGGACAAGAGGGAGTACAAGGCATGGTCCATTGACCGGAGACTGGGCCTGGAACAGCAGCTGCGGCACAGTATGGTGCAGACAGGCCTCTCAAAATTTCAATCTGATGAAGACTGTACCAAGAAGCTCAACACAACTATGGAGACCCACCGTAGTAACCCAGCATTCACATAGTCCAAAGCATTGTAACTATGCAGCCACACGACAAATACACCATGCACAAAACAAAACCTATTAATTTCCTTTCCCTATTCCAACCTTATTGCTACAAATTGTAATGCAATGCGCATAAAGGCAACTTTACAATCGGCTTGGTGTAAAACCTAGGACCTTATATAAACACACAAAACTACTGATATTCACCACCAGACCTGGGCAATACAAGTTATACAAATGGGCCAAAAGGGGATGGGATGATAACGGCAAACAACAAATTAAGATTACACAATATGGCAACTGCTCGATGGAGGGGCCTTGACCCAAAAGAATCTAGCGTTTTTCCCGGTGAAGAATCCAGCTCAAGTCTACTCCGCCAGCCCTTTCCTTGTTCCACCTGTTGTCTTGGCAGCAAGATGCTTGTGGAGATGTTGGATCCTCATATCAAACAACTGTCATGTACATCAAAACGCTATCATTTTTGTTTTTAATTCTCATTCTCATAGCAATCCAGCGAGCATGGCACCAGGGTCATTGTATGTGGCAGGTGCAGCAGCAGGCAATTGTGGCTGTACAGGGACTGGAGGTGGGGCTGCCTGAGTCCTGGGGATATCAATCAAATGCTCCTTGATGAATTCCTTCAACCTGTTTGATAAAATCTTTGAATCAACTTTTCTATTCCCATTAGCAAGAAGCAATTATTATGAAATCATGGAGCAAGCTTATACTCGAATGTCAAATATTGGTCGCCCGATGCAACTGTTAGCCGGAGTTGTGTCCTGTCTTGTGGATCTGTTTCAACTCTTATCTGAAAAGAGTAAAACATAAACGGCAAAAATGTAACGACGTGTCCAAAGAATAGCATCCCTCAAGGGAAAAAACAGTTTATGTACAAAAATGCATGCATGAGACATTGCATGTACAAAAGATAGACTTAAAAAACTCAGGCTCACATAGATCCGACATTGCAGCACTTTTCAAAAGGATGGTGTTCGGCAAATGTGCAGTTATGGTATCCATTACTCCACCGTGCTCTCCGCACAAAAGAAAGCACATTTACCCTACCCAAGACATGAACCCTAAAAATCCTCTTGGTCTGAACCAGTGTGTATGCTGAACAGAGTTGGTTTCAAATCTAACCACATCATGCTTGCCAGTTACAAGTGGGTCTAAGACCCATATGAGTCAGCTCGACTCGATGGTACCATGTGTCATATGACCTGGTACTGTTACAATACTGAGTGCGGGATGCATCAGTTAGTAAATCAATACCATAATAGCTCCCAAAAAAATTAGGCAATAAACTAGTTGCATTCTATAAATGACTAAATGATTAAAAAATTATCGATTCATTTCTTTACAGAATGAAAATTGACATGGTAAAAAAAACTAAGAATATAAAGGACAGCCAACCATCATACTTACCAGACAAAGCATTGCACGTGTTGCCTCAGAAAAGAATGTAGCGCATGCAACCAGATTGTTCGGGTTGTTATCCTAAAAAGAACATGAACTTCAATAATTTGAAAACAAAAGGGCTCAAATTAGGGAGACAAATATTACAATACGTACAAGTCCAGGAGCGACCGCCAAGTGAAGGCTCATGAAAAGATTGGCCATCTCAGGAAGAGGCAGCGGTTTTACACCTTTTACCTGTTTGTTCACATAAAAAAAATTGTAATGACAATCTCCCATTTTCCAGATCATGCAGAAGATAACTTTTTTATCCTCCACAATATAATGAGGCCTTACCACTTCTTGAACCTTCAACGAATGAACAGTTAGTGCCTTCCACTGAGGGAAAAAATCTTCAGGGCTAAGAGTTATAGGTTGCAAAAATTTATTCAAGACAACAGGGAGTCGAAGTTTGGCATCCACCTGCATAAGCAAAACAAGGAAAGTGTTGTTACCTTGTGAGGAAAAAAAATGGAAACATGTGAACTTTGGGAAAAAAGATAGCTGCGTAGAAGAATCACCATTGCAGTTCCAAACGTATACGAGAAATCAAGAACAGCAACATCTCTACTTGCACGGAGATTTGCAACCTCAAGAGGAACTTGCACCTACAGAAAGCAGAAAAGAATTTAAGTTAGACATGGAAGAAAACATTAAAGGTGCAAGAGCTTTATACCACATCAAATAATACCTGTGCTCTTGGAGGGATAGTATCTGGAACTGACGAGAGTTCCATTTTTAAATGACTAGGAGGCAAAATCAGAGCCCGCACTGACATAAGAGGTGAAGTATTTTTGTTCCCTAGGAACAGAACAAGACGACCATGATGGGCACGCCAATCCGCTTTCAAACCAATCTAGAAACAAAACGTCCAGTAGGAAAGAAAATTTGTATTGAAGGTTAATGCAAGGCAGATACACAACATGGAAATTACAGGTATGGAAGTCATGGAACACAGTCAATTTATGAAAACCTGAATGTGAGGATCCTCATACAGCACTCCACTATCTTTTGTGCACAATATATGAAACTTCTCCTCGATATTGACAACAGGCTGTATAAAGTTAAATTCAGTTCACGAGTGTCAAATGGAAGAGAACAAACAGCACTCAATTAGCATACAGCCAGATGAAGGCAATAGGAATAAATTAGTACCTGAACTGAGTTAGACTGATCCTCAAGGGTAGCTAGTGCCAAGTCACCTACTGGACTTTGATTGACGTCCAATCTTTGGGCAGGATATTGCTCTACAGCAGGAGGGCCCTCAATAGCAAGAGGACCCAAAAGATCTGCTAGGAGGTCTGCGGGAGAAGTTGAACGGGATGTCGAAGGAGGTTCAACTTTAGTCTCATTGTTGATCTCATTAATGTTTGTGGCTTCGATAACTTCAACAGGACCATTTTCTTTGGGAGCTTCGACAGGAGGGTTGGGAGCTTCTTCATAAGTTGCGCTGCTCTCTTGAATATCACTAACAGTTTGGCTTGGCATCTTCACAAGAGTTAGATGATTAGCTGCTGGCGCTGATCCATTTGCAGAGGGTTGATCAGCTATAACAAGAGCACTGGAAGTTTGTTGCTGACTCCGTAGCTTTATAGCACTCTGCTCTGCTGTGTCAACTTCAGCATCTTCAGCCTTCTTCAGCAAAGCAGACTAAATATGCCAAGTAAACCAATAATTATTAAAAAAAAGGCCTTCTCAATGGAATAAATTGACCAAAATACAAGTGTATCACATAAAACAAGACTGGATTTTTCCCCTGGAACACGCAGGAGAACTGCGCGTCTGCGCGTCATTTCAGTAATTGTAGAACAAAAACGTGTTAGGTTACAGGCCCTAGCTAACTACAAGAATAGCTGGCCATGTAAGTTACCTCACGTTCCGGGAATTTTGGCATTTCGGCCAACACATCTGCCAAAGCAGAGCCTTTTCTGCTTAGTTCAAAATACTCAACTGCTCTCTGTTGTATTTCAACATCAATATAGCTCTCATACCTAGAATATAATGTAAGCAAGAGAACAATGTTTAACAACACATACTGTGATAGCACATCATTAAAGCTGGAAATGGAACATTTATTACTTCTTAAATATTGTGAGGATTTGTTGCTGCAATCCAACATCAGGAGGTTGAGTGTGCATCAATATCTTGGCATAGGTTGAGAGAAGAATAGCAACAGTACTTGTCCTGCAGAAAAACAATAGTGTATATATTACAATAGGATAGAAAATGACAAAGAAGTTACTCAAGTAAGTGCTTTCACAACTTACGATACTGTCGGAAGTTTATCATTTATAATAGCAAACAGTTCCTTAGGGCTACAACCAGGTCTCCGGGCCAAAAGATGGCCATACTCTCCAAGAAGGTAAGCGCTCACCTGTATTGGTGTGAAAGAAGGATATTGTAGTGCAATAAAGAAAATGTGTAGGTACAAATAGGAAGAAGAAGATGCCAGACAGATTTCATTCCATGTAAATAGGATAGAACAAAGGTTACAGTTTAATCAAGGAAATTTCTTGTAATCAAAATATCAATTCAAAATAAAGGTAACCATATTGTACTAAGGAGCGTATACCAGGTTCTGATGAAAAACATCACTAGCTCTGTATAGTCAGTCTTCATAAATCATAATACAACAATTTGAACTGATGAAAGAAATACCTTGACCATAGTCTCATGCATAGCAGGCTTATCAAGATATTCTCTCGCCTTTGCTGCAGCATATGGCTGATAAAATTGCAAAAATAGAACCATGAGTTCACCAAACAAAAACGAAGATTAAGTGCAACTAGATATATATAAGCAAACCTGCAGATCTTCGTTGTTGGTGACAAATTGCACCACTCGATACCATATATCATCACTTACAAAATCTCCTGCTTTATCTATAAGCTGAAGAATAACATCAACATACCTGCACAAACACAATTTAGATAAAGAAAAAACTTCAAGGAGATGAAATTGCACAAACGAAAAGTGCACATCAAACTAATGACACAATTTACTACAGTTGTTACCCTATTATGAACTGTCAAAAACCAGTGCACAACTATGGGTACAGTAAAAAGCTGAGCTTGATGACACAATTTGCTACTTCTATTCTTGGGTAGCAAACACCTTGAGAATGCAAACGGATATAAAAACATCAAATTCAGTATTGTACAGTACGACAGCAAGAACAATAAAACCTCCTAATTCCGATAAATTTGGAATATATAAACCCAACAAAAGTTAGCAAGTTAGGTAGTGTCAGAAAATATTCTACTCCTGTTGCAAATGTAAATACAACCTTCAAAATTATTCATTCAATCCCAAAATAAGTGAATTCATTCCCTCTGTCCCAAAGCTTAAGTTTGACCAGATTTATAGTGAAGAATATTGAACGTCTATGACATAAAATAGGTATACTATCAAAATTCATTTTATGATGAATCTAATTATACTTATTTCGTATCACAAATCTTGATACATTTCTGTACAAATTTGGTCAAAGTTAGGATGGTTTGACTTAGGACAAAGCTAAAAGTGCATTTTTATTGGACAAAGCTAAAAGTGCATTAATCATTCTACAGCTGAGAATTTTGAACTTTTAACCCTTTTCCCCTAGTTTTCCATGATTGAATAGTGTTTATGTACTAATAAAGAGATGTCTCTTTCCTGGTCTCTTTGTTTCTTGAACATAAGGCAAAAGAAGGAAAAATGTTGAAATAAAATAAGGACACCAAAGTCCTTTCATGTTGCGCCTTAATTATTGTGTGTAAAGCTAAAATGGTTTATATTTGCAAACAAAGGATAGTTACATGAAACATGTTTGTTCATTATAGTTCCAAAATATTAAGAATATGTTTCGGACGACTCCAGGCACAAATTACTTTATATCTACTTTTGCATTCATTATGTTGTGCACATCTCTTTATAAATTTAGACTAACATAATTATGTGCAGCTGTACTACAAAACTCTTACTCGTATGATAAGATTCAGTTAATTGACCTTTTTCTTTCCAAAATTTGCAGACTTACATTTTGAAAGTCTGCAAGCATTAAAAGGCATCAAACAAGTGCTGGTTCCTGAATAGTCACTCCTTATCAAGGTTATTATCAGATAACTGAGGCGTGAATGAAGCAGAAATGTACTAACTTCTAACATGTAACATTGTGATTTCAACTGTCACATATGTCAGCCATAAATGCCAATTTGCAATGTACTAACTGGAAAACTGAGCTAATCCTGTCATCAAAACATTACCATGAAAGATCTGGAGCAAACTTCTCCGCAAGAATAGCTGCCTTCAGAGACAATTCTTCGCGCATTGCAAATTCGGCTGTGTTAAGATACTGTGAAGGAAAAGAAAAAATTCAATCGAAGGAACCACATGAGTGAATCAACAGCAGAACAGCAAGGTTAAGTTTTCCCTCCTGCAGGAGCAGTCTGACAAGATTAGTTACCTGCAACAACTCCTCAACAATTTCCTTCGCATTTGTAACATCACACATACCATATAGTAAATCAAGAGCCCTCCGTCTAATGCTGCAATAAAGTACCATACAAATATGAAGCTTATGCAAAGGTGAATATACATACTTTATTGGATAAGAAACAGAAAATCCACAGAAAGACTCCCAAGTGAAAACATTTTACACTGTTTATTCTTAGTGTTTACAAGATAATTAATGGAGTACTTTACTCTAAAAAATAAATGTTTGGTCCCCACGATTTCAATTAAAAACAATAAAATACATTTATGTGATTAATTCAGAACTATAAATGTATATGTGACTCTTGTGCACTTTCATCTCCACTCTAGCTCAACTTAACTGGGACTGAAAGGTATTGTTTTATTTGGAACTAAAAAGTGTGGAGTGGAGTCTATGCGGAAGCCACCCTAGATCATTCATAACCTAGAGGGAAAAGTCACGATGCTCATATTATTCCATCCAATTCTTTGAGAAGTAAAGGAAATAATAGTCTGGAATAGACTAAAACCTGATATCTGGATCCTTCAAAGATGTAATAATCTGAGCCTGGTGCCTTTTGATGATATCCTGCACATCTGTTACTAACAGCATCCTCGTCATGTTTTCCTGCAATGATGGATGAATTACTGTTTGAATATGGTAAATTTTCCACTTCGACATCTTCATCTGGATTCAAGAGTGCCAGTAAAGATCATAAATCGAGTAAACGTTGAAAAGAAACACAATTACCAGACCAAGGTACCGAATATTTGGTTCCCGGACCGCAATAAACTTCCCAAGAAGAGCAACACACTGCGACATCATCTCCTTTTCAGCATCCAGATGCATGACCTGTAAGCAAGTATACATGAAAACATAATTTATTAAAGAAAAACAAGCAAGATGCCAGGCTATCAATTTTAACTAAGTGAAGCATTAGCTTCTGCAGAAAAAGGAAATTCAAGACCAACTTGCTTGAAATAAATATAATCAATCATTCGTAAACTCAATATATACTCACCAGAGCAAGAGCTTCAAAGAGAACAGCATGTGAGGCATTATTCTTGTTAACGTTTTTAACAACATCAGTGCCCATCAAAATGCGCTGTAAAACCTACAGAATTACAAGAATATCACTATAGTTCATAAAAATTTGTGCAGGTGGGGTACGACAGTTGAAAGAAAAGGTTGTACCTCAAACAAAGCCCGTCTTGCATTGGGATCTTCAATGGTAGGGAAGTACTGAAGAGCTCTCATTGTCTTAACCTGTGAAAAATAAAGTTTTATGCTTAGTTGAAGGTTAGAACCATTTTCCATCTATATGGACAGCCGATATGCATATTTTCCTTGCGGTGCATGTAGCCGGTGCGTGTAAATTCAATTTCATAAAGAAAATATCTCATCATTTCAACAGGTCTGTGCTTCTACCATGACTGTGCACAGCCTAAAACTAGCCTTCAGCCTCAAATGAGGGGAGCCAAAAACCTAAGCCCTAACTATAATAGTAGCTCCAGCTATATAGTTTCAGTAGTAAATACTTACGGCAGCTTAGTTCTTATTCACAACACAGATATGTAAGATGTATTTCAGACT
Source organism: Cenchrus fungigraminus (assembly GCA_036936925.1). Lineage (NCBI taxonomy): Eukaryota > Viridiplantae > Streptophyta > Magnoliopsida > Poales > Poaceae > Cenchrus > Cenchrus fungigraminus. Next base: position 101,394,664 of record CM072776.1, read on the forward strand.
TAAAACTTCTAAAACCATCACAACTTGCTTAATTAGCTTCAGATTTACGAACTTGTAGCAACCATTAAACTCTATGCATGACTCATTACTCGTTTCACATATCTCTGCACACATATAATAACAGGTAACAGTCTACTATACACTAACTAAAAACAGAATTGCCCTAACTCTACTGATAAATCAAACTGGATGAATGGACGATGGCAAGAAAAGGAAAGTACCTGAAGCCATGGAGATGGGATTCCGTAGTAAGTGTATTCTTGTGGAATATCTTGATTTCTCGCTAATCTCTCCAATATTCTTACACATTTTGGAAGGCAATTCCAATATGCTTCAGCATTGTTGGATACTAGTGAAACAAAAAGGCTCATGACAGATGTTAGCACACCTAGGTCACGCTCGTCTAGAAGTTGTGCCATTCGATCAGCCCTGAAATACACAATTCAATTAGCAAATTCATTAAGTAGAATATAATGTAATACCTCAATATTATATAATATTACTACCAGCCATCAATATTCACAACATCAGGATTCTTCCTATAAAGCCGTAGAAGGCATAGAGCAGCCTTCTTTCTGACAACAGGACGGCAGCTACTTGAAATCTGGCAACCATAGGATGTTTCATTAATACAATCATTAACAAAACAATGGAAGGGGAACATAAGCAATAGAGCATTCACTTACAAGAAGTTTCTGGACATCTGGGGCTAGTGACTCAGAAAATTCTTTCCCACCAATGTTACCTACCTGAAAAATATTTCAGTAAAAGATATAAACAGACACAAAAGGTGCTAATTGTGTGGAGCAATTAGATATAAACAGACACAAATGTCAAATGAGGAAACTAGGAGGTGTGCGACATGCTATTTTACAAAATAATATGAAGTTGAAGCTGTTAAAATGACAACAGTAAAAGGTCTTAGCAGCATGCTCTACAATTTTGGAGTTCTTTCAGGCTTGAGTTGCTTATTTTCCCTAATCATGGGCACACCAATTAAATGTACTGAGCCCCTTAGGTGTGTGCTATTTCTAAATCAAATTCACTCCTTCCATTTTAAAATATATGAAGTTTAGATTAATTCTCTCATCCTAAACATCATATTTAAAAAACATAGGGAGTGCTTTATAGTTCGAAAAGGAAGCAAGGACCAGGCCCTCAGAAAAAATAGAGGGGGGCAAGACAGGACAGCATACCATTGTCAATGCTAAGCACTGGAAAGTTTCATTTCGTCCGATTATGTCATTCCGCACTGTATTTATTACCATTCTTAGGAAATCGTTGTTCTCATTAAGTAAGCAAGATGTCACGATATACCCAACCTGCACCATGTGTCAAAGGATAGCAATTAATAAACACTACACAAAATTGAAGTATACATTTGAGAAAGAACACTATAACTAAGGATATCAAAACTGCATGTTTTACCTGCTTCTCAGGATACTTTGGGGCAGATATCAAAGAAACAGTTTCCATATGCCCAAAATCAACATCATAACCCAGCATATAAATGTAAAGCATTTTCCATACGTACTTTTTCTTCTCATATGGTGATAAGCCCTGCAAGATAAGAGATCACAGTGGTTTATAGCACGGCTGCAAACTTGTGTGGTTGTGTCAATAATAAATTGGGTTAGTTTTCAGGCAATTAAGGGGAGGGCTACAAACAGCATGTTAACTTCCAGGGAAGTAAAGCCCTTGGTGAATGAAGTTTTATGTTGAATGGAGATATCTTTGGCAATCTACACTAGCTAAACAGGTACTACCTACTATGCCATATAACATTTGAGCCAGACGAAAACAAGTTATTGGATTTTTCTATCTTTCCATACGGAGTAGTTTGCATGCGCTGATGGGATTGGTATCCCCACATAATTCAGTTTGTTTAGCACAGTGCGGTGCTATTTTATTTGAGTACAGAACTCCCTAATGCAGATCCGTGCACATGACATGAGCACAGCTATACATCGCAAGTCCATCAGCAGTCTCATTTCATATGTCTATAATTGAGTCTTGTCCAGAAACACATGCTGCTACATCTTGTCCTAGAGAAATGCTATTGGACTTTTAATATCATACTCCGTAATCAAACCGTTACAGCACATCTCTCGTTAGCAATATAGACAATATAACTTGACAAATTTCAACCACAGTTATACACAGAAATGCTGCTGATGTGATGTTTTACAAACAGCTTCTTAATAACGTTTAACTAATACAATTGATGATCAAAGGAGTAGACAGGAGACCTTAGCAATGTGAATGAGAATTATCTATTAATTGAGGGAGAGAAATATTCATCCCAGCATAAGCAGAAGATTAGTTAGTTGCATGACCCTGAAGAGGGGAGAGGTAGCTCAAAGGTACACAGGCAAACCCTAGACTGACTACCCTAACTTCCAAGAGAATCCCAATGTTTGGAGGGAGTCCTATAATCACAATTTTTTCGTCTCCTGACAGATTCTTGCAAGACTTATTAAGAGGCAATAGACAGCATTGTCATCACAGCATCTTCAGACCAAATATATTGTTCAACGAAGTATAATCCTATGAGATATCAAACAGTTTAAAACTAGGACGGCTCAAAATGACACTGCGTAGCTTCAGAGCCCCGAACTCAGTACCAAGCACCAGTTCAGCGCCGCGCAGCTCCTCAATTGTCGAGCAAAACCGAGCGCCCTACCCATCAATTACGCAAATGCGCTCGCAGCTAGCAACCAGCATCGAACCAAAGCCTCTACGGAAAGAGGGAGGGGGAACAAGCGTGACCTTCTCATTTTTGAACCGCGTGCGGATGTTGCCTAGCTCCTTGTCGACGCGTAGGCGCTCCTGCTCCTTGTTGTGGCAGTTGCGTACGTCGCTGATGAAGACCGAGAGCCCCCGCATCCCCGAGAGCGCCATCTCCGCCTCCCACCGCCGCTTCTAGAGAAGCCCCAGATCCGCGTGCCGCCGCGCGAGATCTGGCGCCCGGATCGGGGGAGCAAAACCCTGTGGGGCGGCGGAATGGATCGGCGCCTCCACGCGGGGAGGAGGGGGAGGAAGGGCTTTTGATTCGGCCGCGGCGGTCGTCGTAGGTGGGCGGCGGGGAGGTCCGGCTGATCTGCCTGCCTGTCTGCCCCGGCGGTGGTGTGCGCGTGTGCTGGATTTGGGGGCGCTTTTTCGCTGGTTTCTGGAAGGTTTATTGCGTCGGCCAATGAAGCGCAAATTTTCGGCTTGAAGTTTAAACACAGGCTAGTATGAGAGAATTCACGAGTTTTGGGGTTGACTTTGATCTTCCATCCAACAGCAGACTCCTTGGCTCAGAGGGTTTACATGCAAAGTTGCAAACTATAAATTTTACCTCGCTCGTTTTAAGTACTAGCGATAAATTATTTCTTCTTCTTTTTGTCAAGACTCATTTTTCGAAATGAATTTTTGTCAAGACTCAAGAGGCTACTTTGATTGATTAATCGATACTGAATTATAAAATGTAAAGAATCCCTTCTCTCAGATATTTAGCAAGACATTTGGACGTGGCAAAAGATGGTGACGTGGATTTCGACATATAGACCCATGGTGCCACGTATGTGAAAACCACTAAGAGGTGTAAATCAAACAGTTTTTATAGTTCATGATGCTTTTAAAGGAGAATCACACTTTATGAAGTCATTACGGAATTTCAAACTCCATCCGAAGACTTCATATACCACACATGTCTACCAACGTCAAGTAGGACTGAGCTCCTAGGTAGGATATACGCGGGGTCGACTTTTGAACACCGACCCTCATGATAGTTCGTGGGTGTTGGATACTTTATTTTGTGGTTAAGTTTAAAACCCAAACAACCTATATAGAAGAGGGTTGAGAAATGAACTCTTTTTATTATTGTTGTGCTGCACAACCGGTAGGAGGGTTTGAGCTGGGCCATTTACTGGACCGTGCGACCACCCACACGCACGCGCTGGAATTTTTATATATTTTTTTTCATTTTTCCAAAAATAAATACTTTCAAACGCCATATGGCACCAGGAACCAAACGCCATATGATATGCCAGCATCAGCCAAACATACGACGTTTGGAGCTAACGCCAACGGTCGGGGAGCGGGGCTGCGCTGATAGTGGGTCAGGGGCCCTACACATATTGCACGACGCTTGGGCCTAATGTTATCCTAAACGCTAAACGGTAAACAGTCGGTCACCCTTCGTTTAGTGTTTAGACAGAATTGAACGGTCTAAACAGTTTCGTACTTTATCACTAATTTATACATAATCATGCGCAGAAATGATCAAATATTATAAAAAGTATACATGCTTATACATACAAAATAGCAACTACATATATTCATGCATGCAAAAAATTAAATATAAATATTAATCTTTGAAAAAACTTGAGTATATATATTTATTGTAGTAGGAATGCAAGTCGAATTGACAGTTTTCACCTAAACAATGTGTTAAACGGCCGTTTAGCCCGTATAACAGCGTTTAATTCCGTTTCGTTTAGTCCGTTTAGGGTGTTTAATCCCGTTTTTGACCGTTTCAACCCGTTTCCGTTTAATGGATTGTTTACAGCCTAAACAAAATAGTTGATCACCGTTTAGGTGAACACTGCTTGGGCCCCGAACGCCATATGGCACGGCGCTAGGGTCCCAAACACCGTATGGCACGACGTTAGTCCATACCGTCGTGCCACACAGCGGCAGTCTCACACCTATATAAGGAGGCGGAGGCTGCCGCCAGCCGCCCCTCCTCCTTACCTCAAGTTGTCTCGGTGGTTTTCAAGGAGCACTTCAAATCGATGTAATTTTCTAACTCTAACTCCTTTAGTTTATAAATTGTAGAAATAGTTTAGAATTTAATTTAGAAATTACAGGAATAGTTTAGAAAATTTAGAAATAGTTAAGAAAATTAGGAATAGATCAGCAATTTAGAAACGGATTTAAATTAGTTTAGAATTACTAGAAAGTGACGAAATTTCTTATAAATAGCTTGATTATTATAGTATTTGCTTGAAATTGTAAGGAATACCGAGAAATTGCTGTAAATTCGTGAAAATTAGTGGAAATTGTTAGAAATTGCTGCAAATTACCTTAAATTTGTCATTATGGAAATTACGATAAATTCATGAAAATCACTAGAAATTGGTAGAAATTGTTGGAAATTCGTGAAAATTACTGGAAATTGCCTTAAATTCGTAGATTTGTGTAAATTGCTAGATATTCGTAGAAATTGCGAGAAATTGCTAACATTCTTAGAAAATACTTGAAATTCTTATATTTTGTTGCAAATTACTTTAAATTCTTAAAAAATGTTGTAAATTCGATAAAATTGCTAGAAAATATTCCTGTCAAAAAAATGCTAGAAAATGCAGAAAATTGCTAGAAATTGTTGAAAATTGCTAGAAAATGCTGTTAATCTTTGAAATTGCTAGAATTGCTGGAATCTGCCTTAAATTTGTAGAAATTCGTGTAAATTGCTAGAAATTCGTAGAAATTTGTGTAAATTGCTAGAAAATCGTAAAATTGCTTGAAAATGCTAGAAATTCTTAGAAATTGCTGAAAATGCTAGAAATTCTTAGAAATTTCTAGAAAATCTCATTTGTTATGTGTTAAGTGTTTAGTACATGAAATTATTTCTTCATATTTGTTCGTGCTTACTATAAAGCTCGAGGTCTTTTAAAAAAATGAATGGCAATCAGAGTTTACTAAACACTTAGTTTTTCTTAAAAATATGGAGGGTGGTCGATTTTCACTTGATAGATGATTTTTCCTTTGAATCCAGAAGTTTATAATTCTAAAAAATAAATCTAGGTTGTGTCGGTTTCTAGAGAATTCAAAGGTTTTTACCGAAAAGATTTGGCATTCAAACTGATTGTTGCAAAGTGCGGGTTCTTTTTAAATTTATGAACTGCATGTAGATTTCTCCAAAAGTGTAGGTGGTTTCCATAAAAGAATATGGACTGTGGAGTTAGTTTTTGCTAAATAGAAGGCCTTTTGTAATAATATATGGACTGGGGAGTCGAAATTCGCTTAATATATAGGAGGGGGTTCTTTTTGTGCAAAATGACCGGTTGCTACATTACTGCAGGCAGCACGTTCGTACATCGACACCTCTCTATATATCCTTGTTAAGTTTCCGTTTGTTTCATGCAGGCAGTATATTTTAAGAGCTTTGTTTATGTCCCATTGTTAGAAATAGACGATTTCTTACCTTGTAGACTGCGTTTTCCTAGGTATCTCTAACCATAAATGCAAACACACCAGATGAATATTTTTTGCTGCCCTGGTAATTAAACTGTTTGATAGGTTTGCTTTAAAAAAAAATTTTACTATGAATATGAATTATTCAAAGATGGATGCACACGGTGGTACCCACACCGCTCAAACACACACGGAACCAATAAACAAACATGCAAGTTACTCCCTCCGTCCCGCAACAAACTATTTGAAGTTCGACTAAGTTTATAATGAAGAATATGAATATTTATAACATTAAATAGGTATGGTATGAAAATATATTTCATAATGAATCTAATAAAACTTGTTAGACATCAAAAGTATTGATATATTTTTATATAAACTTAGTCAAACATAAAATGGTTTGACTGAAAAAAATCAAAGTGGACACTCTTTGCGGGACGGAGGGAGTATGCAACACGCTCTATTTAACTAGACAATGAATATTCACATCTCAGATCCATTTATCATGAGGTTAATTGTACAAGTTCAAGAACTAGCTAGATTAAAAGCAGGCATATGCATGTTGCATGCATAATCACGACCAGCGCTGGGGCACCACAAACTTATAAATAAAACGGTGCCCCTTAGAGCAACTCCAAGAGACTAGCTAAATCAGTTTAGTTAGCTAAAATTTGAAAAAAATAGAAAAAAATTTAATCCAACAGTCTCTCCATTTGTTTCGCTAATCTATCCCACTCGGTATACCCCGCCTTCCGCTGGCTATTTTTCCCGAGTGGAGTCCGCTAGCCATCCGCGGCCTCCCGCGCGCGTGGTCCCACCTCCCGCCTTGGCGGGTCTGCTCCGCCCGCTCGGCAGTGCCGCGCTGCGTCACGGGGTTGACGCCTGCACTGCTGAAAGGACCTTGTGATGCCTAGAGGGGGTGAATAGGATCACTTCAAATTTCTGAAACAAATGCAGCGGTTAAAACACATGTCGGTACTACCGACGCGGTGCCGGAACTACCGAGGGGTCGGTACTTCCGGTACCGGGCCGGTACTACCGACAGTACAGAGGAGACTAAGACGAAATTTGAAATGTAAAGCGATTCTAGCAATTCTATTTTAATCAAATCTTTAGTTTAGAAGCTAAGAACCACCTGCAACCAAAGATATGAGTTGGAACACAACCAAATTATAGATCGGGCTCAAACAAGGACTAGGGTTAGTGAGAGACAAAGAATTCAAGCAAGCAAATGGAGACACAAGAATTTAATCCGAAGTTCACTCCCACAAAGGAAGCTACGTCTCCGTTGAAGATCCCACTAAGGGAGGGCTATCACCAAGAGTCTCTTTTCCTCTTCCAATCCCCACAAAGGAAGATTGGTGCTCACTAAGAATTCTCTACCAAGGAGAGGGTAATACAAACGATCCCGGGTGCTCCACACCAAGAGGGCACTCAACGGGAGACGCCTAACCGTCTAGAAGCAAGCTTCAAGAGTAACAAACACGAATCAATTGCCCAGAGATGCTTCAAGTGCTCTTGAGATGGGGAGATTCGAAGGGGCTCTCAAAGCTTCTCTAATCCTCACTAGGAATCACTTCTCTACCCAAGCCCTAGCTCAAAGGAATCAAATCTTGGCTCTAGAGGGAAGGGGAGAAGTGGAGTGAATGCTCAAGTGAGGGTTTGTCCCGTGGTTGGTCAGCAATGAGTGAGGAGGGAGAAGAGGGGTATTTATACTCAACCCTAAAAACTAGCTGTTACTGTGCAAAATCGGGATTTCTCGGTACTTCCGACATGGGGTCGGAACTACCGAGGGGTCCCGCTGAAACTCAACAGTGAAGGCATATCGGTAGTTCCGACCCCGGGTCGGTACTACCGAGCCCCTGGCTAAAACTCGCCAGTGAAGCCATATCGGTACTACCGACCTGGCGTCGGTACTACCGACAAAGGCTGAGAAGTTGAGATAAGAGAAGCAAATGTGCACGTGTCAACTCTATTCTCTTCTCACTCACTTGGATCATCTCCTAGAGCACTTTTAGTATCTCTTGGCTATCAATTCGCATCCCCCTTTATAGTACGGTGTTTCCTATACTCAAATTCAAAATCAAAAAATAATTTAAGCCTTGACTTGAGTTGAAAACGCCGAATTGGAGTTGGGGGGCCTTCTTTTGGTCAAAACTATGATTTTCAATTACGTAAATCCTGCACACATCTTATTCAAACATTAAATACAACAAATTGTGTTTGTCACTATCACCAAAACAATTAGGGGCCAAGATGCACTTTCAATCTCCCCCTTTTTGGTGATTGATGACAACACAATTCGTTTTCAAATAAAGATGTGTGTATTCAACAATTTAAAGCGAAACTCCCCCTAAATGTGTGCTTGGTCTTTTATGGAGGCCTCAAATGTCTATCACACATTTAGTGGAAATTTCACTCTCATTTTGCATACACGTGTGCATAAGTGTGATATAATAACCGTGATGCATATGACAAGATATACAAATCAACAAAGTGAGAAATGACAACCACCAAGCATCACAAATATATAAGCGAGGTTCCACACTAGCACGATTAAGTCTTACAAATTTAAAAGGTTCTAGGTTCACCATCCATCACACCACACAAATAGTTCATACATGTCCATAACCTAAGATAGATAGATAAAGAGTGAAGATACACACCACCCCCACATGGATAAATTGTGAGCTCACTCCCCCTTTGGCATCAAGCGCCAAAAATAGGAGGCCCTTCAATTATCGCTACCATGTGGAGAGTGGGCCGCCGGAGGAGAGTCGTCTTCTTCGGTCTCACCACCACCAAAGTCCTCATCGTCGATGTCGGCCGGGGGAGCTCCATACATCATGGATGTGTCGCCGTACACCTCCCAAGGGTTGTAGAAGACCGGTGGAGGAGGGAAGTCCATGGGCTCGCGAACGGGAGAGTGCTCGATATTGTGCTGAGCGAGCATGGCCTTCTGACGGGTCTCCAACTTGAGGAGCTGCTCATCGACGTGCTGCCTATGAGCACGGATCTCCTGTGCATTGTGCTTCCCAACATTGAAGCAAGCGAAGAGGCCTTGAGATAGAAAGTTGAAGATACTCTTCTTCTTGCCGGGGGGAATGGTGCCTCTAGAAGATGATGGTCCACGAGAGGAGGATGGAGGCTCATAGGAGGATGGAGGCTCATAGGAGGATGGACCACCGGAGGAAGGTCCACCCGAGGAGGTAGCTCTAGGAGGGGCATGCTTGCCCAACTTGAGAAGACGCTCAATGTTCCCCTTGTTTAGCTTGTACCAAGTGTGAGTCTTGTCGGTAAGAATACCAACTCCGGTCACCTCACATATCATCTTGAAGATCCAAGGGGCATACTGACAGCTCTTGTTAGCGGACACTGAGCACACAATGATCTCCTCCCATATGAAATCAAACACACTAAAGTTTTCTTTGCCCGGTGCCATCCTCACAAGAATATCCTTGGCAATGTTTGAGATGTTATAGTTGTCACCAATCTTAGGAGTGAGTGTATATCGAAAGAGTTGATTCAACATCCTATAGACGGGCTTCATACCATGTGTAGTACCAAACTCAACCTTGCCATAGATAGAGTCATACATAAAAGCCATCTCACTATCAAGTGGGATCTCTCCTCCATGGATCTTAGGACGACCGAGATCCTCCGCACCAAAACCAAGAATTTGAGCGAACCTCTCATAAGAGACCGAGAGGGGCTTGCCTTGTAAGAGCCAATGAAAGGTCTTGGTCTCACGCCGGACATGAAGGTTGGCATAGAATTGAGCGATGACTTCCTCATTCCAATCATAATTCAGTGCCATGATTGAAGTCATTCCCTTAGCATGGCAAATGTCAATGGCCTCATTTACTGCCGGAATGTTGAAAGACCTCAAGGTGTCCCACTTGATGGACTTCATGCCATGGTCATGTGCTCCTTACATAGGATAACCGATTCATACCAATCGGCGTTGAACTTGAGCCAAAACCGAATGTCCGCATCAAACTCTTTTTGCCACAACGCGGGATCGGAGTACCTTTGCTTGTACACATCATGTGACCCACTCTTATAGTCCACCATCTTCATGATTCCCATTTGAGTTGCCGGACGAGGAGGCACGAAAGGCGTAAGCACAAAATCCGCAAGAGTGTCCAAAGATATGTCTTCATAGTCATCGTAGTGGTCATCCGGTTCATGAGCTTGCTTGGTGCGGGCACGGTGACCTTGACTAGTGGAGCGACGAGGAGCAGCTGGAGGATTGGTACGACCCCGACCACGTGGACGTTGAGCACTTGTGCCCACCTTCCTCTTCCTTTGAGCGAGAGGGACGTCATCCTCATCGGATCCCTCTTGGATCACTTGCTTGCCGGCACGTCCCATCTGATAAGGTTTGAAAAGATTGCATAAGAAGGATGTGAAGGATTGAATTGGATTGGCTCAGTTCATGAGCTTCAGCACTTGTGACAGGCACCTGTCGGTACTACCGACCTGGGGTCGGTACTACCGACGGGGTCTGCAACAGTGCTAGAAATCCATGAACCGAGTGATTCAACCAACGAAACGCTACGAGATCAAAGGCAAGTGTTCTAGGATGGATATAAAGATGATTCCCTAAAGCATTCCTCCTAGAAACAACGGCATTGAGAGATCGATTAGAAAGGATTTTGAATGAAATACCTTGAGCTTTCCCGCGCGAACCGAGGAACTCCCGGCGAGGATCGGATGTTCCGAAGGGTGGAGAATCCAAAGGAGTGGCTAGTTTGAAGTTTTCACGGGTGGATTTGGAGCTCTCCTCACGGATTTGAGAGAGGAGAGGAGAGGGAGGCGGCAACGGTCTAATAAGAGAAACCCTAGAACCTGTCTGGTTCGGGGGGTATTTATACCCCAGCGACGATTATCGGTAGTACCGACATGGGCTCGGTAGTACCGAGGGTCCAAGAAAAATGTGCCAGAGAGTCCATATCGGTATTACCGACGGAGGGTCGGTTCTACCGAGGGTCCCACCGGTAGTACCGACAGGGCACCGGTACTACCGCTGATTTTGCAGAAATCCAACAGTAAGCTCTTATCGGTATTACCGGCCTCGTGTCGGTAGTACCGTGGGTTTTCGAAATTCCAACAGTGAGCGCTTATCGGTAGTACCGTGGGTTTTCAAGAAATTCTGAAGAAAAGATTGAGAAGCTAGCTGAGATAGATAGAGGGAAAAAGGCTAAGGACATGTAGAGCAACCATAGGACTTGGTGATTAGACACAATCAATCAATCAAAGCGATAGTCACCAAACACTATGGGAAGAACCAAGTTTTGTAAGACACACACAAAGTGAAGAAAATAAAACATTTTTCTCTCTATCTAGGCATCAAACAATTCATGTGCAACAAGTCAAGCTAAGTTACGAGAATCCAAGATGTTTAGCTCACTCCTCAAAGTACAAAACCTTTGCTCGTCTAGAGACTTAGTGAAGATATCGGCAAGTTGCCTCTCGGTGCTCACATGACGTAGAGCAATATCTCCCTTAGCCTCATGATCCCTTAAGAAGTGATGTCGAATATCTATGTGCTTTGTTCTAGAGTGTTGGACCGGATTGTTTGCTAGCTTGATGGCACTCTCATTGTCACACAAGAGTGGAATCTTACTAAACTCACAACCGTAATCACTCAACGTTTGCTTCATCCACAAGAGTTGTGCACAACAAGCACCGGCCGCCACATACTCGGCTTCGGCCGTGGACAAAGCAACCGAATTTTGCTTCTTTGAGCTCCACGAAATCAAAGACCTACCAAGAAATTGGCAAGTCCCGGTTGTGCTTTTCCGATCTACTTTGCAACCGGCATAGTCCGAATCCGAATAGCCAAGTAAATCAAAAGTGGAGCCCTTGGGATACCACAAGCCAAGGTTAGAAGTGTGTACCAAATATCTAAAGATTCTCTTAACGGCCATTAGATGACACTCCTTAGTATTAGCTTGAAATCTTGCACACATGCACACGCTAAGCATTATATCGGGCCTAGATGCACAAAGGTAAAGGAGAGAGCCAATCATGGAGCGAAATACCTTTTTATCGACCGACTTCCCTTCTTCATTGAGATCAAGATGTCCATTAAGTGCCATAGGGGTCTTGATGGGCTTGGAGTCGGCCATGTCAAACCTCTTGAGCATATCCTTTACATACTTGGTTTGGCACAAGAAAGTCCCTTCCTTCATTTGCTTGATTTGAAACCCAAGGAAGAACTTCAATTCACCCATCATAGACATCTCGAATCTCTTGGTCATGATCCTACTAAACTCTTCACAAAATTTATCATTAGTAGAACCAAAGATAATGTCATCAACATAAATTTGGCATACAAAGATATCATTTCCATTTCTTTGAATGAAGAGAGTAGAATCAGCTTTGCCTATCTCAAAACCGTTCTTGACAAGAAATTCCTTAAGGCATTCATACCATGCTCTAGGAGCTTGCTTAAGCCCGTAGAGCGCCTTATGGAGCTTGTACACATGGTTTGGGAAGTTTGAATCTTCAAAGCCCGGTGGTTGTTCAACATAAACTTCTTCTTGGAGAGGTCCATTCAAGAAAGCACTTTTGACATCCATTTGATGAAACTTGAAGTCATGATGAGTAGCATAGGTCAAAAGGATACGAATCGATTCAAGCCTTGCTACCGGTGCATAAGTCTCTCCAAAGTCCAAGCCTTCAACTTGAGTATATCCTTTGCCAACAAGCCTTACCTTGTTCTTTGTGACGACACCAAATTCATCTTGCTTGTTCCTAAAGACCCATTTGGTGCCGATCACATTTTGCTTTGGTCTTGGCACCAACTCCCAAACTTCATTTCTCTTGAAGTTGTTCAACTCTTCCTTCATGGCAATAATCCAATCCGGGTCCTCAAGAGCTTGTTCCACACTAAGAGGTTCCAAAGAGGAGACAAACGAGTAAAAAACACAAAAGTTTGTCAATCTTGAGCGAGTTGTTACCCCTCTTTGAATGCTCCCAAGTATGTTGTCGACGGGATGATCCCGTTGAACCATTTGATGTACTCTTGGGTGTGGTGCTTAAGATTGACGTTGAATGGGTCCATCATCATCATCTTGAACTTGTGGAGCTTCTTCTTGAGCTTCACCACCTTGTTCTCCCCCTTGATCAAAGCCCCGTCCATGATCGTCACCATGAACTTGACTTTCTTCTTGATGAATTTGAGAACTTGGTGGTTCCACTCTTGTTGATGATGGTGGATCTTGATTGCTTGTTTCACCCGGAGCTTAAACTTGAGCCTCACGAGGCATCACTTCACCGGTCTCCATTCTAAAGATTGATATACTTGGGGGTTCTTCATCATCTACAAGGTTTTCACTAACTTGCTCTCGTTGAGAGCCGTTGGATTCATCAAATTTCACGTCTACCGTGGTCTCAACACAACCAGTGGTTTTGTTGAAAACACGATAGGTATGCTCGTTAGTTCCATAACCAATGAGAAAACCTTCATCAACCTTGGATGCAAACTTTGAGACTTTGGGTTTCTAGTTAAGTATGAAACACTTACACCCAAAGACCCTAAAGTAATGCACACTAGGTTTCTTACCGGTGATGATCTCGTAGGGAGTCTTGTTCAAGTACTTGTGGAGGTAGAGGCGGTTGGCGGCATGGCATGCGGTGTTGATGGCTTCCGCCCAAAATGAGTCCGGAGTCTTGTATTCATCAAGCATTGTCCTTGCCGCTTCAATCAATGTACGGTTCTTCCTCTCAACGATGCCATTTTGTTGAGGTGTGTATGGAGCGGAGAGTTCATGCTTGATGCCTTCTTCATCTAGGAACTCCTCAACTTGAGTGTTCCTAAATTCCGAGCCATTGTCACTCCTTATGTTCTTGATTTTGAGCTCGAACTCATTTTGAACTCTTCTAATGAACTTCTTCACAATTCCCTTTGCTTCACTTTTATCTTGCAAAAAGAATACCCAAGTGAAACGGGAAAAGTCATCAACAATTACTAAACCATATTTGTTACCACCGATGCTTATGTAGGCTATTGGTCCAAACAAATCCATGTGTAGTAGCTTCAATGGTCTTGATGAAGATAGGATGTTCTTGGCGGGATGATGAGCTCCAACTTGCTTCCCGGCTTGACAAGCACTACATAACCTATCTTTCTCAAAAACAACATTTGTTAGTCCTATGATGTGCTCGTCTTTTTTAAGTTTGGCCAAGTTCCTCATGCCAACATGGGCTAGTCGGCGATGCCATAGCCAACCCAAGTCGGATTTTGCCACTAAGCAAGCCTTAGGGTCCACCTTCACTTTTGTGAAATCCACATAATAAAGCTTTCCCCGTAGATGACCCGGAAAGACAATAGAGGAATCCTCCCTTCTAGAGACGGTCACACCCTCATGGGTAAAGAGACAATTGTAGCCTTTCTCACAAAGTTGTGAAACCGACAACAAATTGTATCCTAACCCTTGAACATGATAAACATCTTCAATTGAATTAGTTGTTGAGATAGCAATTTTACCTAGACCAACAACATCTCCTTGACCATTGTCTGCATAGATGATAGTTTCCGTAGGGTTGTCATAATGATCAAGGGATGCAAATAAGCCTTCATCTCCGGTCATATGATTAGTGGCACCACTATCAATCAACTATGCGCTTCCACCGGAGGAGTAGGCCTACAAAACAAGTTTAAGCTTTTGGTTTAGGTACCCAAAGTGATTTGGGTCCTTGGAGGTTAGAAGCATAAACTTTTGGAACCCACACACTCTTTCTCATAGCCTTTTTGGTGTAGGCCCCAACATACTTGACCACTATTTTACCATTGTGGTCCAAGGTCACAACATAATCACAAGTGTAGTTAGGAGAGGGCTTGTGTTCCACCACATTCTTCAATGCCTTGGGTGGAGAATAAACCCCACCATATCCTTTTGTGGCGTCCACAACCTTTGGCTTGTCCTTTGTTGTGGTAGAAGTAGTGACTCCATAGGCAATATCCATGATGGTGTTGAGGTAGCCTCCCTTGTTCCACAAGGGGATCTCATGCCCTTTGACTACCACTCTACCGTTGACCTTGTTGTTTTTGTAGTGCACAAGTCCTTGCTTGTTAACCACCTTAGGAATGGACTTGGCACCGTTGTTGCCTTGAGTGATCAACATGTTCAAACGGGCTATTTCCTTGTCTTTGCTCTTAATTTTCTCTTCAATCCTTGCATGGTTAGTCTTGAGAGCATTTATATCAATATTAGAGCAAGTAGAACAACCTTTGCTAGTGGAGGCACTAGAGTCAAATGTTGCCTTAGGAGTAGCTTTGGTGCTTTCCCAAAGGGTACTATAGTTTGCTTCAAGAATTTTATATTTCTCCGTCAAGCATGAAAGGCTTGATTGAAGCTTACTATGAGTAGACTTTAGGGAAGCTAGAGATTCATTTGCTAAGGTGTAATCTTTTGACATCCTCTTGTTGGAATGATTGGCCAAGGACAAGTCCGTGGTCAACTTTTCCACCTTAGCCTTCTCCTCGGCAAGAGATTTCTCTAGAGCAAGGTTTCTTTCCTTTTCAAGGATAAGCAAGTCTTCTTGCTCATGAAGAATCTCCTTCTTTTCCTCTAGTTTGTCCAAGAGCTTTTTAATTTCTTTATGGCCCTTTTTACCAAATTTCTTTATCATGTTTGCCTCCATTTCCTTTTCCTCATCTATATTTTCTATGTCACTACTATGTGTGGATGAAGAGGAGGTAAGAGAGGATGAGGTGGTTGACTCTTGTACCTTGCTCCCCCTTGCCATGAGGCAAAAGTGAGAGTGGTCCTCATCGTCGGAGAAGTTGTTGAAGAGGCGTGGTGAAGATGACGCTTGTGCCATGGCAATGGTTGCCATGCCTTACTTTTTTGGTTCCTCATCTTCATCACTTGAGTCCCATTGTTGACCCACATGAGCACGCCCTTGGTACTTGTTCTTGTACTCCTTGCTCTTCTCCTTGTATTTCTTCTCTTCCTCGTTCTTGTTCTTGTTCTTGGGACACTCGGCAATGAAGTGTCCATACTCTCCACACACATAGCATTTTCTTTGAGACTTCTTCTTTCTTTCATCACCGCCTTTCCTTGATGCTCTAGACTTCAAGAATTTCTTGTCCTTTCTTATGGCAAAGGCGGTTTCTTCATCCGTGTTTCCTTCATCACTAGTGTCTTCCTTCTTGGTCTTGGAAGTCTTTGCCTTTACTTCCACCACTTCACTAGAGATAGCATTGAGGGCTAAGCTCTTGTTCATCTTCAAGCTTAGAGATTTCTCCACATCTTGGTCAACTAGTTTTTGATGCAAGATCTCTCCAAGAAGTTGATTGGGTGTCATCTTGTGGTAGTTTGAATCCCTTCTTATCATTGCCGCTAAGTTCTTGTCCTTTGGGGCAAAAGCTCTTAGCAACTTCTTTGTGACTTTGGAGTCATCCCAATCTACACTTCCAAGAGCCCTAATGTCCGAGACAAGAAGCATGAGCCTATCATACATTTCTCTCACGGTCTCTCCATCCTTCATGAAGAATAGCTCAAGCTCTCCGTTGATTAGGTCCATCTTCCCTTGCCTCACATGTTCGGTTCCCTCATGCGCTTCCTTGAGTGTGTCCCAAATCACCTTGGCAATTTGGATGTTCCGAACCTTGTTGAATTCTTGGGCACATAAGGATCCCGTGATGACTCTTGTTGCTTGCACGTTGCGGTGGAGGTCTTGCTCATGCTCAATTGTGAGGGCTTCTCCTTCGGCGGGAATTGTTACACCTACAACCACAATCTTCCAAAGAGAAGGGTGAAGCCCGTAAAGATGCATTTGCATATCATAAGCCCATTTGGGATAGTCCTTCCCATCGAAGTGAGGAGGTTTTCCCAAATGCACGGAATAGAATTTTTCGTTAGAGTTGTTGCCCAGGAATTGTGCGTAGTTGTGGGGCACTTCATAGAAGCCGGAGTGAGTGTACTTGGCTTGCTCCTTCTTCATCATCTTCTTGAAGAGCTTCTTGGCCATCTTCTTGGCCGCCTTCTTCTTCTTAGCCTTTCTTCTCTTCTTTGCCGCCTTCCTTGCCGCATCATCACCATCCTTGACATCTTCATCACTTGAGTCGGAGTCGGAGTCGGAGTCGGATGAAGAGTCATCGGAGCTCTCTCCGTTGGAGCGGCTTGGAGCTTTTGCGATGAAGTCTTGGGCTGCCTTAAGCTCCTTTTCTTGAGCTTCCTTGACGGCGATCTCTTCGGCGGTTTGGTTGCCTCCACTCCCCGACATCTTGATCCCTTAGAG
This sequence comes from Cenchrus fungigraminus, assembly GCA_036936925.1. Taxonomy (NCBI): domain Eukaryota; kingdom Viridiplantae; phylum Streptophyta; class Magnoliopsida; order Poales; family Poaceae; genus Cenchrus; species Cenchrus fungigraminus. Next base: position 101,412,100 of record CM072776.1, read on the forward strand.
ATAGACAAAGAATTCAAGCAAGCAAATGGAGACACAAGAATTTAATCCGAAGTTCACTCCCACAAAGGAAGCTACGTTTCCGTTGAGGATCCCACTAAGGGAGGGCTATCACCAAGAGCCTCTTTTCCTCTTCCAATCCCCACAAAGGAAGATTGGTGCTCATTAAGAATTCTCCACCAAGGAGAGGGTAATACAAACGATCCCGGGTGCTCCACACCAAGAGGGCACTCAACGGGACACGCCTAATCGTCTAGAAGCAAGATTCAAGAGTAACAAACACGAATCAATTGCCCGGAGATGCTTCAAGTGCTCTTGAGATGGGGAGATTCGAAGGGGCTCTCAAAGCTTCTCTAATCCTCACTAGGAATCACTTCTCTACCCAAGCCCTAGCTCAAAGGAATCAAATCTTGGCTCTAGAGGGAAGGGAAGAAGTGGAGTGAATGCTCAAGTGAGGGTTTGTCCCGTGGTTGGTCAGCAATGAGTGAGGAGGGAGAAGGGGGTATTTATACTCAACCCTGAAAACTAGCTGTTACTGTACAAAATCGGGATTTCTCGGTACTTCCGACATGGGGTCGGAACTACCGAGGGGTCCCGCTGAAACTCAACAGTGAAGGCATATCGGTAGTTCCGACCCCGGGTCGGTACTACCGAGCCCCTGGCTAAAACTCGCCAGTGAAGCCATATCGGTACTACCGACCTGGCGTCGGTACTACCGACAAAGGCTGAGAAGTTGAGATAAGAGAAGCAAATGTGCACGTGTCAACTCTATTCTCTTCTCACTCACTTGGATCATCTCCTAGAGCACTTTTAGCATCTCTTGGCTATCAATTCGCATCCCCCTTTATAGTACGGTGTTTCCTATACTCAAATTCAAAATCAAAAAATAATTTAAGCCTTGACTTGAGTTGAAAACGCTGAATTGGAGTTGGGGGCCTTCTTTTGGTCAAAGCCATGATTTTCAATTACGTAAATCCTGCACACATCTTATTCAAACATTAAATACAACAAATTGTGTTTGTCACTATCACCAAAACAATTAGGGGCCAAGATGCACTTTCAGCTGCCAGCCGCCCACGCCGTCGACTGCATGCGTCGTGGGAAGGTGGAGGAGGGGGACGCCAAGCTGCGCCGGGCCGCTGGGGAGGTGCAGGGCGCCGAGCTGTGTCACAAGGAGGTGGCGTCGGGGTGGATGTTGCCGACGCTATCTTGCAGCTGCCCCTCGACATCTTTGTCGAGTGTCGCTCGCTCGTCATCGCCGCACGCGCCCGTCCTTGTGCCAGAGGGAGGCAGTGGCTCGACAAGGGCCGAGGGGTGTGGAAGGCGACGAGCGATGATGTCTTCTTTGCAACGATTTGTGGTCAATGGCAGCAAGACGGTTGATGAGAGGCAACGAGCATCGGCAGGACGTGGCCACAAGCAGGAGGCGAAGCTGGCAGTCATGCGTGCGCGCGGCGCCACCACACGGAACTTGAGCCAGCGCTGCCCTCCTCCCATGCACAAGCTCCGGATGCTTACATCCTTGCCTGGGAAGTAGAGGTCGCGGCAGCGCCGGCGCCGACGAAGGTTGCTCCCTGATCTCCCTGCACCTGTAGCTTGAGGAGGCGTGGATGGATAGGGTGCACGGAGAGCAGCTCAGATCAGGGTCTGGTTAGGACAGAGGAGGCGGCGGTGTGGGAGCACTGGAGCAGTCGGCAGCAGGGAGACCCAGTGCTCGGGAAGAAAATGGATAGATGGTCATGACGTGGAACCAGTTTAGAATATACCCATCAAAGTTTAGCTAGTCTCTTGGATTACTCCACATTAATAGGTGGTTTTGTATTTTTACAAAGGAGTAAAATCTTCAAAATTAGCAAAAAGAATACAATAGCTGTTGGAGTTGCTCTTATTTACTTCACTCACTCGATCGCTCGCTAGCTTATTTCTTACTAGAGGCACTACGGGATAACCGGGGTTTGCCGTGCCCCTCAGACGCACGGCAAAAGCTAGAAAATGCACGGCAAAGCCTTTGCCGTACGCTTTTTATCGAGGCGCACGGCAAAGGGCGCACGGTAACTTTTTGCACGGTAAAGCCGCATTGCCGTGCACCTTCTCTAACTACGCACGGTGAAAAATCTTTGCCGTGTGTCACGGGCGACGCACGGCAAAAGCCGTGTGTCACGGGCGACGCACGGCAAAAAAAGTAACTCACGGCGCCCCCATTTCAAACGGCGTCGGCCGGGGTTTGTCGTGCGCCCAAGTAAAAACGCACGGCAAAGAACTGGGCTTTGCCGTGCGCCCTACTAAAACTGCACGGCAAAGAACTGGGCTTTGCCGTGCGCCCTACTAAAAACGCACGACAAAGGTTAATATTCCAGCCTACGGTTTTGGTCACTTTGCCGTGCGCCCCCTGTTTGGCGCACGGCAAAGTGACCTATGCAGTTTTTTTTCACGTATAAAAATCCCCAAAAATCACAGGCATAATATACATTCCATAATATTCATCACAAGCACCATATATATCACAATACTCATCACAGGCTCATATATATTATAATATTTATCACAGGCATCATATATATCGTAGTACTATTGGTGTCAGTACACCAACCCATTCACACACAGTTGAAAGAAACGACAAGTTTGAAACAAGCATTGGCTTGTAGATCAAGAATGACATGGACACACAACAGCCCTCCCACATAGCAGAACAAGCACAGCCTGCAAGATTTAGAACAGGGAGAATGTGTTAACAAAAGACAACACCCTAAAAGCTGTCGATAAGACATGCAGGTTGATCAGCATCAAGTAAACAAGTTGTAGGCAAATGTGTGTCGTCTCATTACAATCATTGCATCAGTTGGTCAGCACTTCCAACAATAAGCTATTGAGAAATATTGCAAATATTTGATGCATGTAGGTTTTCATAGATGCTAGAAATGATCCTTAGTTCTGTCAAAATTCTGCAATGACCTAAGAAATCACTAGAAAGCTGGCGCGGCTTTGCCGCGCCCCCGGGGAGTGAACCAGCTAGTCAACCTTGCAAAATGGGCCACTAACATTTTTCGACCCCATTGGTATATCTCATCTTTTTATCATGTAAGTTGGTGTGTTCTAGTATGACATCATATTTAATACATGTTTATTTTTTTGGTATTTTTTTAACAATGTACATACAAAGATTATGATTAACAGGCAACAATAGCATAAATCAGAAGTTCAGAGTGTACTGCTGCCTGGGGAAGTAATCATATAGAGGAGGTGCACATAGCCCAAAAGAACGAGAAGAGCCATTGAAAGACCTGAAACATCATCATTTTGTTCTACAATTCTTGTGCTTCCACAGATACAAAACTTAATTTAACATTCATATCTAATTAAGAAACTTAGGAATATGAATATACTCGTCCACAAACAACAACAGTTTGCTCATTTATCAAAATAGAAGAGGAAGGAATTACCTGTACTATAAAGTGGAAATAATATGAAAAAAATTAAATGGCTATCCTGTTGCAAATAATACACGATGAATGGCCCAGTTAGTCATTCATGAGCTCTTCCTGTCTATGATTATTTGATGAGGTCTCCTCTGTTAAAAAGATCAGGAAAGGAACGTCTCAGAGACACTACTGTAAGTTAAACAAGCAATGAATCAAGTTGTAGGCTAATAGATAAAGCGGCAATATCAGTAGTTGAAAACACTTCAATCTTTGGACAAAATCAGCTGGTTAACCAAATGATAAACAATTCCTACCCCGGTGCATGCACTACAACTGCACGAACCTTTGAAATCAAACTGAATATGCCGAATTTGAACCCCTGTATTCTGTACACTGTTGACTCCATCACGAATTTAACTCCATAGTAAAGACGGTCGTCGAAGAAAAGTTCAGAAAGTCCAATTGGTATCCTTTAGGGCGACAAGCTCTATCATATAGTGGACAGGGCAGGAGCGAAACATTTAAAGACATTGCATTTAGAAAAGATAGTTGTGTCATCACCTCCATTCGTAGTAATCAAATCTTTCAGAGAGAGAAAAGAAATGCTACTGAACGCTACTTGCGGCTTGAGCCTATTGGCAACTTAATATGCAAGATTGGTCGAAGTTCAGGCATAGTGAATTCCATCTTAAATCAAGGATCTTTTCATTTTAATGCACAAGAAACATTCAGTTGTTTTAAAACAATGCAGAAGCAAGTCACAAACATATCAAATTTGTGAAATTGATACATATACAACATATACTGAGTAATGATACATATTCAGTCTTTAGAGCAAGCAGCCAAGCACTAAAGAATGCAGCCAAATCACTGAACAATAAAACTACATACTGACTTGATCAAGCTTATTTTCTTTTCGGGGAAGACTACTCAGAAACGTTTCATTGAATCATATTTCATTGCAGTAAAACAAATGCAGCCATAACATTGCTCAAAAGATAGCAGGGCAAGCAGTGATCCCCTTCCTGATCTAGTTCTAGCATTACAGACAAAAGACTGGACACAAATAAAGAGAACAAAATGATGAAATCCACACTTGAGGTTTGCGCTCTTTCTAGCCTTCACATAATCACTCGAACAGATGGCATACAATTCTTGCAGGAAAAGAGCCATTCACAAATTTCAGAATCCACATTCATGTTACATCTGCGGCAACAGTCTAGAACAATCTATAAGCACTAATTCTTTTTTTAAAAAAAATGCACTCACCAGCGAGGAGGCCACCGAAGGGGGCGAGACCGCGTCGCGCCGGCCTACCGTGCGCCGTTATCGCCGCTTCAACAGATCCGCCGCCGCTGCCTGTCGAAGAAGGATCGCGCAGAGCCACATCACCTCAACCCCGGCTCCCCGGCCTCGACCTCCTCCATCTCCTCCTTCTCCTCCCCTGACCTCCTGATTCTCTCCCTCCTTCCCTGGGAGGGCAGGGGGCAGAGGCCGACGGCGGCCCGCGGCCGGGGCCGGGAGCCGGCGCCCGGGGCAGCGCACGTCCTGGGGGGCGAGGGCCGGCGGATCCGGGGCCGGGGCCGGCACCTCCGGCGGATCCGGGGCCGGGCCCGGTGCATCCGGGGGCAGGGGCGGTCGCGGCCGGGCGGCGGGGGCTGGGACGGGGGCGGGAGCGGACGGCGGGGGCTGGGACGGGGGCGGGAGCGAGCGCGGGCGGCGGGGGCTGGGACGGGCGGCGGAGGCAGTGGCGGCGGGATGAGGGGGAGGGGGGCTGGCTGCGCGCCTGCGCCTGCGCGAGGGTGGGAAGGGTGGCCGGGCGGGTCCGCGAGTAGGGTTTGGGGGGGGCGTATTTATATAAATTTCACAGCGAATTGTGATCGTCCGATCGCGAGATCAACGGTCCCCAGCGGCTGAGGTTATTTTGGGCCGGGCGGAGTATGTGGGCCGTGCGCGGGTCTTTGCCGTGCGCCGGGAATTTTGGCGCACGGCAATGCTCTTCTTTGCCGTGCGCCGTACAATAAAACGCACGGCAAACATTTTTACATCATTAAAATTTTTATAATTACATTTGATATTTTAAAATTATCAAATGATTTTTAAAATTTCATTTGATGCAAACATGTTTTATCTATTGAGTAGAAAAAAATCAAAGTGAGAAGAAATTTGTTTTGAGGGCCAATTGGATTTGGGGCTTAGGAGAATATATAAATGAAAAAGACCTTTGCCGTGCGCCATAACAAAAACGCACGGCAAAGAGGTATCTTTGCCGTGCGCCAAATAGAAAACGCACGGCAAAGGCCTTTTTCATTTTTCTTCATTTCGATCTCATAATTAGGGTTAATGTATTAAAATTATCAAATGGATTCGAAAATTTACCATAAATTAAAATGAGGCAATATATGTTGTATATTGTCTAAATAAAAAACTTTGAATTCAAATTAAAATTTGAATTTTACTACGGCTACAAACTGAATCAAGTGGCTCTCAACACTCTGAAACTTCTAGCGAGATTTTCGGTTTCTAAACACCATCTATGACATCTTGCTCAAAACACTCTATATGATTTATCACAAGCTTCACATAGGATACCATGAGCCCTCGACGAATCTCATGATTTTAAAACTTTATTTGCATTTTATACTATTAAAAAACATTGCAACTGCATGTGGGTTTTCATGATTCGCGAACAACATGTTCAAAATTTCATCCAATTTCATGAATAAGGTCTTAAAAATGATTCAATTACATGAATATGATTTTTCCACATAATTTACTACATTATTTTATGGACTTGCAGTTCAAATTTGACATATACGACAAAAATTCTTTAAGTGACACATAATTGTTAAAAATAGTAAATTAATCGAGACATGTATAATATTGAAATATAGAGTACAAAATAATGTTTTTGAAGTGGAGAAATTAAAAGATGTACAAAAAACAAATTTTTTAAAAATACTTTGCCGTGCGCTGTGGTAAAACGCACGACAAACATATATGTTTGCCGTGCGTTTTTCTATGGCGCACGGCAAAGATATATGTTTGCCGTGCGTTTTACCACAGCGCACGGCAAAGGCGACGAATAAGCTAACGGGGTTAACGGCCGGTGGGAAAAAAATGTTTGCCGTGCGCCAACATAAAAACGCACGGCAAACTATTTTTTTACCGGGTGTTTTTTTTTTGCCGCGCGCCGTGGAAAATACGCACGGCAAAGCTCCTCTTTGCCGTGCGCCCGAAAATATGCGCACGGCAAAGATCGAAACGCACGGCAATCGTCGATTTTCCCGTAGTGAAGCTAGTAGTTTTGCACTAAGATCGCTGTCGTCATCACTTTCTGGTGTACGCTTGGTTACATAGTTCATCTTGGGTGCCATCTGGATTGTAAGTGCCACCATTGACAACGCGAGAATAAGAACCGGCCATGGATCCCACCAGTTGTTGGAAATTCTGACCATATACGCGATCATGCCAATGATAAACAACACATACAGCACGGTGAACACATCCTACAAGCAGAGAAAGAGATTAGATTAGCAAGCAAGCAGGGCAAATAAAAACTGAGCACGAAAGATAATAATCTGATGCTAGAGATAATAAATTGTATGGAATTCAACAATGAATTGACATGCAGCAGCCAGAGGTCACAAACCCATATTATTGATTAGACGTGGAAAAAAAGGTTCAAACGTCAGTAAAGTAGAGAGCATTCTACTTCTAGTAGGCAAATAAGAATGGCCAATAATATCAGCAAACAGGGAACATAAGAAGCAGGTGAAGGTATCAGGATGCTCTTGTTACAAACACACAGGCTTTACTAACTGTGATAAATTCACGTGTGAAAGCACAAAGATTATCATATTAGTGGTAGAGAGGCTTTGGGGATGCTATAGACGCTTTGTGTGTAGGGCACACACATCTTTATATAATGGGGTAAAACATACGATGATTCATTTACTATCAGTATATCGGAAAAGGTTAAATTTGCAACAAAGAAATCATCAACTTAAGAACAATTGTAGAAATCAAAATGGCCGACGCCACAATCTGCTGCATACAAAGCTAGTGCTTAAATTTGCAGATATATATATATATATATATATATATATATATATATATATATATATATATATATATATATATATATATATATATATATATATATATATATATATATATATATATATATATATATATATATATATATATATAGATAGGTCTAGAAGGAATGGAATGCGGGAGGACTCACCAGCGAGATCTTGACGCACAGGGCCACGCGAGGGTTCACCTTATTAGTCAGCTGCTCCTCCTCCGTCGTCGCCCTCCCACCATTCTCGAGATCTACTACTGGAGGATCGGAACTCACCATCGATTCGGTCGACATCTTCCGATCCCTCCCCGCCTTTGTTTGCGTACACTAACGAGCGAGAAGGACAGGGACTTGGGTACTTGGCGGCGGCAGGCAGATCGAGGCGCGCGGCGCGGGCAATGGCGACGATACCGCAAAGCTGGACGAGGACGGGTTTTAACGAGGGCAACGTATCCTATGCAAACTAACTTCGTGTGCAAACTATGCAAACTCTCGTCACAAATGGCTGGATCCCCATCTAATGGTTAGATAGGTAGGTAGAAAATTTTAACACTTATACCCTCCCACCTTAGATTGCATACGAAGTTAGTTTGCATAGGATACATTGCCTTTAACGAGTGGCCGGGTTCTAAGTTTTATTGGGCCACGGACCCGGTCCTTTAACGTATTTACGTACGTATCATACTCGGACGGGGCTGTGTTTGTCCATTGTAGAGAAAGGAGACCGAGTAGTACTAGTAGTAGTTCAACAAGCTAGAGAAAAGCAGTATGTTGGTATTGGTATCTGAATCCAATAGTGCCAAGATATACGGGGTCATGGTCTCGTGATTGGTTTCTCTGTTGTGATCCTTCTGAACTTTAGATGAACGAGCCACAAGCACTGTATCAAATGACACTCCTCTTTTTCGAAGCATTTTTTAATAAAAATGACATAGTTTTCAATGATAGGGTAATCTCCTCACCTAACGCAGGAATCTACCGTATATTGTCTTCCATGCAGAAATGGAAGATATTATGCAAGGAGAAGGAGCAAACCTGGGTCGATTCGGTGACCCTCAAGCTAAGGCTTCGGCTGTCATCACTGCGCGCTGATCAGGCCTGATGAACAAAAAAGGAGCCCGGAAAAAAAAGAACAAGAAAAGGAGAATTAAGCTGCTGTTCCAATCTGCTTAGTCTGTTCTCTTTTATGTTTAGTAGAGGGTGTGAGATTTAGAGTGGTGAGGTTTCAAGCCCCTTTCCAGTTCTTTTGGGCTTAAATTTGTAATGGCTTGTAAACCTGCGTTTTGGCTAAACGTGTAAACCGGTAACCCCAGTAACTCTTGCTTTTTCAGTAAAGATGGGTCGCTCAGACCTTTTATCTAAAAAAAAATGACAACATTTTTTCAGAATTTCTTTTTACCGTTGGAGCTGACATGAACAAGTGCTCGGACTAAATCATTGGCATGCGAAAAAAATGTTCTGATTGTATAAGAAAAGGCGAAATCAGACTATGAGATATGCATAAGTACGGGGCAGGAAAAGACGATATTTCTAATCACCCTAGCAGTAACTGCAAGTTCAGGGATGAAGAAGAATAGAGCAGTCCACATATCAGCGAGGGAAAACAGTGTGGGAGCTAGATCGGCACCCAAATCATCAAGATTTAACATGCACATATCAAGATCATGGAAAAAGAATACCAATGCAAGACCAAACCCTGTACAGTATATATTTGAGAAAGAAAAGTGAGACACCCATGAATCCCAATGGGGTTTGCATACACCGGCAAGAAAATGGAGATAGCGCAATGGGGACGGCAACAATCAAGCAACTGTCTGCAATAAGACAGCAAAAGGAAGGCCGACGCTGCATGCCGCGAGAGCCCGGGAAGTTAGGCAAACCAATCGCCAAAAGCCACAGCGTACAAAACTACAATCTGAGATCATCGCAACAACCAAAGCAAGTATTCCGGTTCCTCGCTCCATATGAGAGTTTACCATAAAAGTTACTCCAGTCGCAGAAGCCGACTAATTAACCAACAACAGTAGTACTCATACGAACAAACAGTACTCATCCGAAACTAGCCGCTGATCGATCAAACACCCTCCATCCCCATCACATTTTCTCACACTACTGAGTACTGATCCTCGGGAGCCGCTGACGACGTACTGCAACAGCTGATGAACATGGTGATCTATCACCACCATAAGCCCCATGCTCAGAGAAGCATGCCGAAGAGGAGCTGGTACAAGGACAAAGCACCAGGATGCTCTGCCCCGGTCGACTCTCTGACGAAGCCGGAGGTTATCAGAGCCCCAGGCATGATACGCCAGATTGGAAACAGGACGATTGCACAATCAACGAAGCTTGGGTTGGTCGTTGATGGCCTGCATACGGAACTTGATTCCGCAGCGAGGAGGTACAACGAGGAAGCGAATCCAACTGCCAAGATCACCAAATCCGCCACCTTCATCAGGTTGGGCTGCACACAAGCACAGTTATAGCAGGTTGCAAGTTAGAACAGTACCAAAGAATCAATCAGCAGGTCAAACTCATTTTTATTGAAGATCAGAATTAGCAGCTCGTTCATGCTTACCATCCGCCTGGAGACGCGGTTGGAGATGGCGGAGACGCGCTGCCAGATGCGGGCGACGGTGGCGGAGATGCGGGGGACGATCGAACGGACTCCTCCCTCCTCACGAGAGCCCAGAAAGGGTACGCTGGACGCCATGGGAGGTTCCTGCACACAAGACTGAATCAATGCGGTTCGCTTGCAGCGTTCTCGTGCCCTGAATCAGTGCGGCACGCACAAGCCGCGACGGCGAGGTCGTGGCGCCGCATCTCCTTTCCGCGGCCGGCATGATAGGCACGTCGCCGCGCGCGCGAACGCCGAGCGTCGAGCCGCCGCCGCCGCTCCACTTGACAGCCTGCGCGCGCGGCCCCCTGTGACCGCTGCCACGAACGCGCGGGCGTTGGCATGCGCACGGCGGCCGCGAAGGGCTGACGGGCTCTCGACCGGGATCTGACCTCGCGGCGCGCAGGTTGGCAAGCGGCGGCGGCTGAACGCGCGTTCATGGCAGCAAGCAAGCAGCCGCGCGCCGCCGGCTTGGGTCACACTCACACAGAGGACGACAGAGCTTTGCGCGCCCAGCACAGCAGCACCAGGTCGCCTCCAACTTTCACAGAGAACCAGACGCACGAGAAAGGGGGAAGGAGATGCATGGGACTGGAAACAGCTGGGGACGCCACGAGTGCGGCGGCGCTCCGGCGAGCCGCGCAAGAGGACACTGGACACCTAAAGGCCGGAGCAGGCTGCAGGCAAGCGGCGGCGGCGGCTTCGACGCTCGGCGTTCGCGCGGGGTCTCGGCGGCGTGCGACTCGTGGTGCGTCTCGAAGAGGCCGGGCAGGCAGGCCGACGGCGGCGAGGGGGCGTGGATGTTTACCTCGGCACGGTCGAGACGTCGGGGGAGCGGAGCGGGTGTCGTCACGGCGCCTTCACGGAGTCGCCGCGCCTTGTGATTCCTCCTCCTCCTCGGCTCCTCCTCCTCCTTCCCGTCCGGGCGGCGGAGGAAGAAAACCCCAGTCGCCAACAATGCGATGCACGATTAGTGCCGGGCTGATTACTAGGGTTTATATTCGGCGTTTAGCCGCGGCGCTGCTTGAACGGCGATCGATTGTTGGGCGGGGCACGTGGCTGCATCCACGGTGGTGAGCCAGAAGGCCCGCGCGGCGCGGTGGTGCTCTCTCTCTCTCTGCGCGCCGGACGTGCAAAAGCAGGGGCCCGCTGCTAGCTGTGGCCTGTGGGGCGTGGGCGAGCGGAGTGCGTAGAGAGAGCAGAGCGAAAATCCCACTACTACAAGCGCGCGCGGACCTTATTGGAGCCCTCCGATTGGCCGTATGCAGCCGTAGGTCCCACATTGCATGCGGGCAGACACTCCACTTTCCAATAATTTATGTTGTATGGGTCCTACACAGTCAACAGTCGCGAGGCACAAAATTTGCCTCAGCGACACCGGGATGGCCGCACGCGTGCCTCGCTCTGCTTCTCCCTTTCAATCCTTCTCCGTCCGCGCCTGCCTCCGCTTCTCCCTTTCATTTACAAGCAGATCTACACTAGCAATCTTCCCCTCCTCTCCCCATGGTCGCAGGTGCTCTCTTCCTCGCTGCCGCTCGCCCGCATCACGCAGCTGCTTTCTTCCTCGCCGCTCTCTTGCCGATGAGTTCTGCCGCTGCAGTCTCTCCCCTCCATCTCCGCATTTTCTCGCCGCTGCTCGACGCTCTAATGCCGACGAGTTCCGCCGTTGCAGCTCTGCTCTCCCGTCCATCTCCTTTTCTCTCAGATTTAGCTCTGCTCGGCACCGCTGATCTACGTTGTCGCCGGCACTAGTCTGCAACGCGGTCCTCCTACTTCCCCAACCCCCCCGGCGCTCCTTCTTCCTCAACCGGATCTGTTATCCCTGGAGCACCCTCTTCCATGCTAACTGGATCTGCGGCACGGTGCTTCTTCCCCAACTCCGCCACCTGTATGTGCGCCCTCTCTTGAGCCACGGTGCTGCCAAATTGGTGGCTCATCAGATGCGTCTCTATCTCTACCTAGTCCCTCCCTCCTTGTATTATTTCTTTTTTTAATAGTGTTTTTTGTGCCCCAGTTCTGAACAATATCGTGTTCTTGTCTTGCAGATATAGAACTCGCATGTCATTCTTTGTGTTATTTACATTGTCTCTATGCTCCACTAAAAGCACTATATATGTTTCACTTTTCTCAAAAATATTTGGCTACAATAATCTTGACATACCGGCCCTTTTCAGTTCCTGTTGACAAATCTTTTTTTTTGTAAGTTCCTGTAGACAAATCCTCTACTTTTGTATACTATAACATTGATTTGATTTCTTTATTATGGATTGCACACTATACTGATGACACACTGTGCACTAATAATCACATTTTTTTCTCCATTACATATTGTTTCAAAATAATGTGTATTTATAAATGAACCTGAGTCATTCTTTTTTCTCTCCATGGTCTGCAGATAAGTGCCTGAATCAAAATAATCTGTAGCTTTAAACTGCAGATAAGTGCCTACCAATTTGTGCTTCATTTGTGTCATGCTTAAAAGTATGCTATTTGCTCTGCTCTGCTAGTGAGTTTGCAAGCTATTTTCCATTTGGAGTGGAATGCATTCTTTTCCCCTTGGTTTGGCTCTGTCCTTTAGTTGTTTCTCCAATCTTATCATCCATTGTCTGAAACATTAGTGCCAATTGGACCATTTATGCAAAGATGACATCTGCATATTTATTGAACTGCGGACCACAATCTGCATGTCAAACATTACTGATAATCGTTTTCTTTTGGAAAACTAGTTGACAAATGACTAGATATATTGATATTCTTGATACTTTGGGCTTGTTCGCACTACCTTTCAAACTTATATTAATTTGCATAATTAGTTTATGTCCCCAACTCATCAAGTTTATCCCTTTTTATTTTTTGATGCTTATAATTAATTTGCATAATTGGCAGATCACTAAAGGCACCAAGCAGCATCTGGTCATCTGTGAATTCAGCAAATGCTATGAACTATTGGTGTGCAACACAAATGTACACAAAAGTTCTAATGTGTCTGTCTTGATATATTGCAACTAATTTAAAATGTAGATGCTATTGTGGTTCTAATATACCAGGTTGCATTTTCATTTTATACACAATGACATTTTGAAGTAATGCTTCACAATCTGTATATTATTAGTGCAACAGATACATGTATCCAAACTTTACAATGGTATTTGAACATCTTAACTAGGAATTGCAAATCCAGAGGGCTCCATAAATTTTATGCCCGTTTCAACCTGGAGGATACTTCAAGTTTTAGGGATCTAGATTAGCACAGGTAATGTGAACGGTTGTCAACAATAGTTTTTCCAACCTCCAAGCTGATCCAATGTGATTTAGTTTGCAAATTTACTTTATTACTCTACCAAATGTAGATAAAATATTTAGTGTAACATTTTAGCCGAAATTTTGCTGTTTTACTTTGTTATCTACAGCCGAAATATTTAGTGATACAAGAAGAGATTATTTATGCTAAGACTAATCAACTTTTGAATATTGACCTTTGCTGGTAGTACTATTCTGGGAAATTGCTTCTGGCTACACCTCCCTACTATTTTGCATTTGTGGGGTTTCACTGGTCACTGATCAACCTTTTTTTGTCTATCTTCATTGGTTTTGGTGTTTCAGTTTTCACCAAAAAATTATATGTCTACTTTCCTTATTAAAAATCTGAATTGTTAGTCTAAAACTTTATATCAGTTAGAAATATTTGTCAGTAGTTGAGTTACTTGGGATCCTACGTATATATTGTTTGGTAAATGTTTTATGACACAAGTGACACTATATTCTTCTGTACTCCATATAGATGGTGCTCAAACATAATAAGGTTTCTAACATTATTAGGAGTCACTACATGAGTAGGGCTCTGTTTACCCTACTTGTAGCCATGGATTGACAATTTTTTTTCTTCAAGTATGAAATCCAATGTGTGTTCTAATGTTGACATCACCATTTTTAGGATCTGAAGTTTATTAGGATGATTATTAGTTGAAATCTGAATGTGGTCTATCTTGTTTTTTCCTATCTGAACTATACTTGTACCTCCAAATTACTTGCATATAAATGAACCTAAGACACAGTAAAGTTGAATTATTTTTACAGCGAACTTAGCACTGTCAATCTGGTATAAATACTATGTATGTAACACCTGAATGTTTGGGCTCTACTTTAAATGCGAAATTCTGAACTCTATCCTTAACAACTCGTCTGAGATTTCCAAACTATGTGCGTCTCTATTGAATTTCAGCATCAGTTTCTTTTTGTTTAAAAAAAAATTATCCACTTTTGTGCTCTCTTTTTTGTCTCGGAATCACTGTGTGCTGCTCTCTTTTCAGTTTTTTTTTTCATGTGAGGTATGCAAGCTCATCAGTCCAACTTTGTTCATGTGCTCATGCCTGCCGGCAAACAAGCTTCCTTACTGCACGGACAAGCTTCCTTGCTGCATGGATGTGTCGATCAAATTGCAGTAGACAAAGTCATGTTTGGTAGCATCGTGAACATCAACCTCCGTTGTGCAAACAAAGATGATTATGTCTGTATCTGTGAGAAAATATGCTTTGTATTGATCCTCTATATGTCTACAGATCTTCCATCTGTTCATGTCTGAATCTCTTACTTTTGTATAGGTCCCTATGTCTTTGTGTTCATGTTTATTGAATCTCAGACAAAATTTGCATCCGTCTGTTAAAAAGTTGAGTGTCGGATTGGTTGAAGTTAAATATTTTGTTGAGTATTTTTTGTCTAAACACTATAATGTTTTGTAATATGACACAGATATTAATATCTCAACCAATCTGACACAGTATTTTGTCTTTTGCAAATTTTGTCTAAACAAAATATTAATAATACTTCAAATACTAATGGAAAAGGTTTTAGAAAATACTAATATCTCAACAAAAATATTTAACTTCAAATAGAAAAGGTTTCATATTACAATATAATGTTGTTTTTGATACAACATTTTAATTTGTTATCACTCAACTACACAAACTCCTCACAGAAACCCACGTTGTACTCCATCTTTGTGTATCCAACCATAAAATGGATATAGAAAATAGTTTTTTCAAAACACATCAGATTGTGCCAATGTTTCTTTCTGAGTACCACTTCACGTGCAGTCAACTCGTTCCCCTGCCCTGCTCAACGTTTAGCGAGAGCTCCATGGCGTGTGGCAGTGGCGTAGAGTGTAATAATAACCGTAGCCTGCTCCTGCCACGCACTGAGATGTGAAGCAACTAGAGTACGGATGGCACCACACCTGACCTAGTAAAAACAGATGACGCTAGTAACAGTATGCCAAGCAGTTGGCACCAGGTGAAACTACTCCAGTAAAAACGGCTGCACCAGCCACTTGGAGATGTCATGTCACCTGGCCTGGCCCAGCAGGTTCACAGATTCATCGAGATGTGAAGCAACTAGTACGGAATGGAATATAAAGAGTACTCGTGTATAGTATTGTGACAAGGGCTGTTGCCGCCTGCAGGGTGCACATGACTGGTGAGGCTTTACAAACGCTCCTGCAGATCCTCCAAGGGCAACTTATGATTCGTGGAAGAAAAAAATACCAAGCATCATTTTTTGTACAATCGTTGGTTATTAAAATTTGGGATGATTACTCTACTTCCAAACTGTATATTCGCGCAACCGCACTTCGCTCGCCCTGAGACTGAGAGAAACTTAAAAATTGTACTATATTATTAAAACAGTTCAGACTGCTTATTGGAGGTTGGAATTGAGATGCAGAGTAGCTTTATACTACTAATGTATATACAGTTCTATTGTGTAATAGAAAGTGGAGTTCATACGTATCTGTTCATATGGAGATGACAAACTTGTAGCACTGAAATGCATAAATGTCTAAGTTCAAGTATGCAATTAGTAAGCAGCATATCGTTCTGGATGTGCTGGGTCCATGGTGGCAAACTAGATGGAACTGATAGTGTGAAAAAGCAGCCCGACAGTACTCAAGTAGTCATGAACTCAAGATAAATATTTTACACTCAGTTCTTCAATCACAAAAGCCATGAACAGGAAGAATAATACACAATTTCTTGTTGCAATGCGTTCACATACTACAAACATGATTACAACACAATTGAACAGTACTAGACTCATAATTACAACATATAGTACTACTAATAATATAGTACTGTTGTGTATACAGATTTTCACATGCAACAATATAACACTAATAATATAGTACTACTTGCATCTTGAAGCCCAATTTTTACATGGATCTATAAGTAACAAATCAATATTCATCTTGATGGCCCTCCATAATTAGTGGTGATAAGCATTTTTTTTTTGTAATAAACAACATGGCTAAGTATCCCTGCACGTACATTAAGAGCATAAGAAATTTACCTATAATTTTACCGGAATGCGAATTTGAGATAACGTTGTTCAATTAAAAAGTGCTTTGGGGTAGCTGATCTATAATCGTACTGCTATATCCATCAATCCAGTATGTACTGCTCCATCAAAATGCCCCTACATCACATCAGGACTGACTTTAGAATAAAGCCATTACAGAACTATTGTGATGGTAGCTACACTTTACCTGTACATTTAAGCTAAGTTGACACTGAACTAAAATCCAATATGAGATAGTAAAAACTGAAATGTTCTGTTAATACTACTTAATATAAGATAGTATTGCATAACATATTGACCGTCCAGTACTGCATATATAGGCCTACAGCCTACCAAAACTAATGTCATGATTCAGAAAAAAACAATTGCTCTTCATGACGTGACTAAAAGATCTCAAGCTGTGGTATCCCATAACAAAACAAGATGTAAAAACACAAAGCGCTTTAGAAAAAGAAAGTGAATAGAAATCATAAACACGGATTTTATTACCTGGAGCACTGATCTGTACCCCATGAATGAGGGGATGCATAAGAGGTTGGTTGCTGAAGTGGGATGATGCTTGCTGATGATGCATCGGAAAATGGTTGCTGAACTGGGATGATGCTTGCTGTCCAAAATATTGAAGGCCATGTGGTGACCAAGGCATGACTTGGCCGGCGTCATTAACAAAGGGGCCAGCCAGGGGAAGAAAAGCCATGCTCCCCATGGGACGCCTCTTTAGGATGCCATTGCGTTGGGAGACCACATACGGCGGGAGCACGAGCAGGTGTTGACTCACAGTAAGGGGATGAGTCGCCGGCAGGGGGTGCCTGGGGAAGAAATTAAAGATGGGACAACGCCGGCAGGCGGCGCCTCCTAGTGAGGGCAAGACGATGCGTACGGAGCGAGCGGCTGGGGACAGAGCATACCATGGGGGAGGGGGTGCAGCCACCGCGGGGAACGCCTGCTCCCACAGCGTCGCCGCAACCACCAAATGTGCCAGGAGTCGTCCCCGCCGCAACCGCCTAATGCGCCGCCATCACGGGATCCAGGCTCGTGGAGATCAGCATGGGGGAGCAGCGGATCCGAAACCGCAGCGCCAGGAGCCGATGAGTTGGGGATGGAGGTGCCGGCGGCGGCGGCGCCGCCGCCGCTCATTCTGGAATGACTCGGGGGTGGGTTGACTGAAATGTGACTTAGGGTTTCAGGTGTGCCCGGTCGTGAGGGGGAGTGGCAAAATATTCCCTGGTGAGGCAAAATTTTTGATCCCGCGCGAGGCAAAGCATCCAGGCAAAAAAATTGATCCCGCCCACGCCTCAGCCCGCGAGGTAGTTCGGTTTGACCGGGTGTGGGCCCGCCAACATTTTCTATCCTCCCATTCCACATGCACCGCGGGTCCCACGTCTGCATGCAACCAATCAGCGCGCGGGATTAAGCTCCGCGTGCGCTCATAGTAGCGGCAATGCATTTCTGGTAGAGAGAGAAGAGCGAGAGGGAGACAGCGAGCCAGCGTGCGGGAGGGGAAAGAAGAAAGAAAGGGGCGCTGAATTTTTATATTTTTTCTTCGATTTTTCAAAAATAAATGCTCTCAAACAAATTTACTAATCTATACACTTACCATCGTGTCACATGGCGGCAGGATCCCAACCGCCGTACCACCGGGTGTTAGGACTCAAACGCCATGTCACATGGCGGTAAGACCCCGTCTATGGCGTTTCCCGGCACCTGAGTGGCGCCTTATGGTAGGGCGGCTAGCCAATAAAATATTTTTTTCAATTTCCATATTGAAAATTAAATTAAAGCAACCATATAAAAATAGAAATTAAAATAACTTGTTGCATATAAAAAAGATTAAAATAAAACAACGAGTGAAAAGTTTATACACGATAATGATCAAGTACTGTTGTAAAAAAAATGAGAACTAAATCTAAATCCGTCTGCCCCGCTTCTGCCTAAGTGCTCGAGCACCCACCCTCGTGTGGTCTTGGTCGTACGTGAGGGGCTCACGTGGTCTGTTGAGTCGGCGTCGATCGTCGTCGAGAGGCGGTGTCACCATCATCACCTGCGACGACTCTGCATCCGCTTGTGCCTGTCCGGCCGCCTGCGACGACCCTGCAACCGCCTGTGCCTCTCCGACCGCCTGCGACAACCCTCCTGCAGCCACCTGTGTTTGATGCGTCCCATGGAGTGGCGCATCTGGTAACTGTGATATGCCAATCACGTCAGGGCCTGTGAAGTACTCGTCGAGACTGAACTCATCAAACCCCAGCCCGTCGTCATCTAGGGCAGAGTCAGGAGTGGCGGTGTAGCCTGCATCGAATAGTATTATTTAAGCACATATCATATTTATCGTATTTAATTGATAGTATTACTGAATTAGTTAAGGACGTCGCGTGGCAGCTGCAAAATAGGTGCAGTGGACGACGAAGGGACGTTTCCTGCTGCAGGTGGCACCGTATATGTCGGTCGAGCCCACGCGGAAGGATCGGGTCCCATCGTATAGATCGGAGGTCGCCCTGTACGATTATGTTAATACTAGGATCGTGCCCGTGCGTTGCTACGGGCTACAACGTTTATATTGTAAAATACAGAGCGTTTAATAAGACTAACAATGTGAAAAAACAAGAAGAAAAATTATAAATTATTTAATCCAAGAACATAGCTATATGCTTGTCGGGGACAGCCGTAAGGGTCCCCTAAAAAACCGGGGGAAACCCATTCACTTTCGCAAAGACTAAAACACAAACGAATTCACAAACCTAAACGCGCTCAAGATAGTCACGGCCCAGCGGCCGGGCCCACAGCCCTGGTGGCCCCAGCGGCCCACCAGAGCAGTCGGCCCAGCCACCCCCGGGCGAAACTCCGCTTCGCTCGAGGGGCGCAGCGCCACGAGACCCCGCCTCGCTCGAGGGTTGGTCGCCCCACCCCCCGGGTGAAACTCCGCCTCGCTCGAGGGTCGGTCGCCCCCTTGGGTGAGATTCCGCCTCGCTCGAGGCCCTCACAGGCTCGCCGCCCCTGCACCTGCTCCCCCGACAGGGGCGTTCAGCGTTCTAACACTTGCAGGCGCCTGGGTCAAAGACGAATCCGCGCCATGCCATCCCTCTGACACGCCCGGGAATCATATCCCGGCGCTGTTCTGCCAACTCTCCCGATGAGGCCACCCACTCGGCAAGGCCAGTGTCAGCTCCGCGACACTGCGCCACCCACTCGGCAAGGCCAGGGTCAGCTCCGCGACACTGCGCCACCCACTCTCGTACGGCCAACGCGCCGCACCCTCGAAAGAGGACAGCGGAACCCTCGAAACGGGGACGGACGCCTGCTCCGCGCCACACCATGACGCCGGACCAGTAAGGCGCGTCACCTCCATCACCGTCGGTCCTGCGCGGCCATCCCCGCCATCACGATGCCATCCCGGGCACTGCTGCGCCATCCCTGACGCTGTGGGAATGCGGGGCGACAAGACACCGCCACGACCGCGGCTGTGCCCCTTGCGACCTCCCGTCAGCCGCACCCTCGAGTCAGCGTACGGACGACGACCACACGGAAAGTTCCTACGCTGCCACCCTCGAAGCCGCTCCTGGGCAGGTACAGGGCACGCCACGACGCTCCGCCAGAAGCAAGATTCGCCAGGACGGCCGTCCACTCCGTTGCACTGTCCGCCATGCCATCACACGTAGCCAGAACAGTGCGGCACGCCTGTAAACTGCCTCCTCCTTGACCTATAAAAGGAGGGGCAGTCCCCTGGCCGCAGGACGACGGAGGACGGAGAGCACTAACCCACACGCTTTCTGCCTTCACTACGATATTGGCACTTGCCTCAATCAAAACCTCAGGGGACCTGGAGGTCCAGCCTCCTCTCCCGCCCCGCTTGTAGCTCCCCTCTGCAAGCACCACGGTGCAACGCAATACAGTGCCTCGAGCACACCACTGCTGGACGTACGGCCCCGGCCGGAACCAGGATAAACTTGTGTCCCCTGTGTTGTCGTTGGCACCGACCATCGAGAAGCCGATCACAGCGTAACTCACTAGTTAGTGTCGGGACTACTTTCCGCACCGACAGTTGGCGCGCCAGGTAGGGGACCCTCGCGCTGTGATCAACCCCTCACCCGCACTCTCGATGGTGATTCGTACCGAGATGACGTCCCAGAGATACGCCATGGGCAGCTCGGACCCTCTCCCCGCTGGATTCGAAATCCGGTTTGGGAGCCTGAACTTCCAGGCTACAGGGAACGGCTACCTCATGCGCCTCACCAACTTCGACGAGCTCCACCCGTGGCGGTCGACTGGGCCGGGCCCAATGCCCGCCACGCCTGCTACTGACGCTCCGGCACCCACCCGGGCGGCTGCCGCGAGCGTCTCGACGCCCCGACGCCGCAAACGCCCCGGTCAGCGCTCGCGCCAGGCGCGCACGGAGCGACGCCGGGCGACACGCGAGGCGGCCCGGAACGACGCGCCCCCACCAAGCGGCACGGTGGCGCACCCTGCGGGGGAGCACGTGGCCGCGGGGCCGCAGTTTCCCCACGGGATGCGCAACCCTGCTGCGGCGTACGCCTCATCCGTCAGCACCGATATGGCCGCGTACGAGGATCTCCCGGGCCATCACTTGCTGTCGATCCGGAACCTCATCGCCACCACCAACGACGAGTCGTACCACGGCTCGCCCAGCGAACTGCCGCCCTCAACTTCGCATGGCTACGCAGAGTGGGACTTCTCCGGTGTACCGGACCCTGTGGTCTTCCGGCGATTCCTTGATGCCGCGGACTACTGGTTCGGTTGCTCCGACGACTCCAGCGAGGGGAGTTACGATCCCTCGCGCGAGTGCTTCGTTGTCATCGCCAACGAGCAAGACGGCGCAAACGGAGCGGGCGACGGGAACGCGGCCCAGCATCCGGAGCCGAACCCGCCACCGGCCCCACCAGCGGGCAATGCGGACATCAATGCGCAGCTGGCCCAGGCACGCGAGCTCGAGGCGAAGCTCGCGGAAGAGTATCGGCAGGTGCGGCTCCTGCGTGCAACTATCGCAGGGGTAGCCTCGGCGCGCGGCGAACGCGCTCGAGACGCCGGGAAGCAAGCCTGCGAGCGCATCAACGCCAACTTCAATGCGGACGACCCACACACGCCACTTCGTGCCAGCCAAAAACTCATCGCGGCGGCAACACTACTTCGGGCCATGCCCGAGCCATCGACGCCCGAGGCACGTAACCTGCGCCGCGAGGCGCAGACTCTCATCGAGCAAGCGGCCGTGCAGCAGGCCGAGAGCTCCGCGTCCCGCATGCGCAACCAGTCCAGCGCGCGGGGCGACGGTGGCGCGAGGGACCAGGAGGCATCCGTCCACGCGGACGGCGCGGCGGAGCAGCCGCCAAACCAGGGCAAGACGCCTGTCAAGGAGCGGATCCTTGACACGCGCGGCGAGGCCCACGACGGAGACGCCCGCAACGTCCTGAACGCCAAGCGAAAGGGCGACGCGGAGGCGCGAGCGGCGGCAGGCTACCACCCTCGACGAGGTGGTCGCTACGACAGCCGAGAGGACCGCTCGCCAACGCCGGAACCCCCGGGAACCCGAGTGTTCAGTCGGGAAATCCGTGCGGCGAGTTTCCCCCAGCGTTTCCGCCAGCCCACCACCATCGACAAGTACACGGGGGAGACGGACCCTCGTGTGTGGCTCAACGACTACCGTCTGGCTTGTCAGCTGGGCGGAGCCACCACCGATGCGGTGATCATCCGCAATCTGCCGCTGCACCTTGCGGACTCGGCCAGAACATGGCTCGAGCACCTACCGCCCAGCCAGATCCACAGCTGGGATGACTTAGTGCGCACGTTCGTGGGGAACTTCCAGGGCACATATGTGCGCCCTGGGAACTCCTGGGACCTACGAGCGTGCGCCCAGAAGCCCGGCGAGTCGCTCCGGGACTTCATACGGCGCTTTTCAAAGCGCTGTACTGAGCTCCCGAGCGTTGCTCAGTCCGAGATCGTGCACGCCTTCCTTGAAGGCACGACCTGTCGGGACCTCGTGCGCGAGCTCGGGAGGAGCCCGCCGGTCGACTCCAACGAGCTGTTCGACATCGCCACCAGCTTCGCCTCCGGAGAGGAGGCAGTGGGTGCCATTTTCGACGGCAAGAAGGGCAAGCGCGCGGACGACGCGCCCGCGGAGGGCAGCAAGTCCAAGGAGCCCCAGCACAAGCACAAGCGGGGCAAGAAGGGCAAGAAGCCGCGCCACGAGACGCGCGCGCAGGGACACGACAACGGCGGGGACGAGGCCCTCGCAGTTGACCCGGCTCGAAAGGGCCCTCGAGGGACCCCTCGAGGCCCCGGCGTATTCGACGATATGTTGAAGAAGCCCTGCCCGTACCACAAGACCCCAGTCAACCACACACTTGAGCAGTGCGACATGCTCAAGAAGTACTACCGCCGCGTCGCCGCGAGGGAGGACGAGGCCAAGAAGGACGGGGGTGGCGGAGACGCTGACGGCTTCCCTGCGGTGGAGAACGTCTTCTTCATCTTCGGGGGACCGACGGTGGACATGTCCACCAATCGGCGCAAGCGAGAGCGGCACGAGGTCCTCGCCGCGGAGAGGGCACCTCCTTCCTTCCTCGATTGGTCGGAGGACGCCATCACCTTCAGCCGCGAGGACCACCCGAACCGCATCCCCAACCCGGGCCAGTACCCGTTGGTCGTCGATCCCATCATCGGCAACGCGCGGTTTTCCAAGGTGCTGATGGACGGCGGCAGCAGCCTCAACATCCTCTACGCCCACACCCTACGACTGATGGGGATTGGGTTGGACCAGCTGCGGCCCAGCACGGCGCCGTTCCACGGCGTCGCGCCAGGCAAGCGCGTCCAGCCCCTCGGGCAGATCGACCTACCAGTCTGGTTCGGCACACCGGACAACTTCCGCAAGGAAGTCCTCACCTTTGAGGTAGTGGGGTTCCGGGGCGCGTACCACGCCATCCTTGGCCGTCCGTGCTATGCCAAGTTCATGGCGGTCCCGAACTACACTTACCTCAAGATGAAGATGCCGGGGCCAAAAGGCGTAATCACCGTGGGCTCGTCGATCGAGCACGCATTCGACTGTGACGTCGAGTGCGTCGAGCACGCTGAGGCCCTGGCGCTCGACGAAACGTTTGTCGCAGACATGGAGAAGCTGGCCAACGAGGGCCCCGACTCCTCCGCCAAGCACGCGGGCAGTTTCGAGGCTGCCGAACAAACGAAGGAGGTGCCCCTCGACCCTGCAGCCCCCGAGGGCAAGGTGTTGAGGGTCAGTTCCACCCTCGACCCGAAATAGGAAGTGGTGCTCGTCGACTTTCTCCGCGCCAACGCCGATATCTTCGCGTGGAGTCCCTCGGATATGCCAGGCATCCCGAGGGAGGTCGCCGAGCACTCCCTTGATATCCTACCTCACTCCCGAGCCGTGCAACAACGGCTCCGCCGCTTTGACGAAGAGCGGCGCCGGGCGATCGGAGCGGAGCTGCGGAAGCTCCTCGAGGCCGGGTTCATCAAGGAAGTTTTTCACCCTACGTGGCTAGCTAATCCTGTACTAGTTAAGAAAAAGAATGGGAAGTGGCGGATGTGTGTAGATTACACTAGTTTGAATAAAGCATGTCCCAAAGTTCCTTTTCCTTTGCCACGAATCGATCAAATCGTTGACTCAACCGCAGGGTGTGAACTATTGTGTTTCCTCGATGCCTATTCCGGGTACCACCAAATAAAGATGAAGGAGTCCGACCAGCTTGCAACTTCGTTCATCACGCCGTTCGGAATGTTCTGCTACGTAACGATGCCGTTTGGCCTTCGAAACGCGGGCGCTACATACCAGCGATGTATGCAGCACGTTTTCGGAGACCACATCGGGCGAACCGTTGAGGCTTACGTAGATGACATAGTCGTGAAAACCAGGAAGGCGGACGACCTGGTTAGCGACCTGCGCGTGGCATTCGATTGCCTGCGAGCCAACGGGGTGAAGCTGAACCCCGAGAAGTGCGTCTTCGGAGTGCCGCGGGGCATGCTGCTAGGATACATAGTTTCCCAGCGGGGCATCGAGCCCAACCCCGAGAAGGTCGCGGCCCTCGAACGGATGGGCGCGATTCGAGACCTCAAGGGGGTACAGAAGGTGTTGGGGTGCCTCGCCGCCTTGAGCCGCTTCATCTCGCGGCTCGGCGAGAAGGGATTACCCCTCTACCGACTCCTGAAGAAACACGAGCGCTTCTCCTGGACCGTCGAGGCCCAGGAGGCGCTTGACAAACTCAAGGCGACGCTCACCCACGCGCCAATCTTAACGCCGCCCCAGAACCACGAGCCTCTGTACCTCTACGTCGCCGCGACCACTCAGGTGGTCAGCGCCGTCATCGTGGTGGAGCGTACGGAGGAGGGGCACGCCCTGCCAGTCCAGAGGCCCGTGTACTACATCAGCGAAGTGCTATCCGAGACCAAGGCACGGTACCCACAGATCCAGAAGCTGCTCTACGCAGTAGTGCTCGCGCGGCGCAAGCTCCGGCACTACTTCGAGGCCCACCCGGTCACGGTGGTCTCCTCGTTTCCGTTGGGTGAGATCATCCGCAACCCGGACGCGACGGGCAGAATCGCCAAGTGGTCTGTGGAATTGATGGGCGAGACGCTCGCTTATGCGCCGCGCAAGGCAATCAAGTCCCAAATCCTGGCGGATTTCGTCGCCGAATGGACGGACACACAACTGCCGCCGCCGCAAATCCAGGCCGAATGCTGGACCCTCTACTTCGACGGGTCGGTGATGAAAACAGGGGCAGGCGCGGGCCTGCTCTTCCTCTCACCCCTCGGGGAGCACATGAGATACGCGGTACGCCTGCATTTCCCCGCGTCGAACAACATGGCGGAGTACGAGGCCCTTCTTTGCGGCCTCCGAATCGCCATCGAGACAGGCATCAAACGCCTCGACGTCAGGGGGGACTCGCAGCTCGTGATTGACCAAGTTATGAAGAATGCGAGTTGCCACGACAACAAAATGGAGGCCTACCGCAACGCCGTACGAGCTCTCGAAGACAAGTTCTACGGCCTCGAGCTTAACCACGTACCCCGCAGGTACAACGAGGAGGCGGACGAACTCGCAAAAATCGCGTCGGGGCGAATCACCGTCCCCCCGAACGTTTTTGCACGAGACGTCGCCAGGCCGTCCGTCAACCTCGAATCGACACCCTCGAGTCAAGAGGAACCCTCGGGGGCTCCCTCGAACCCAGCGGGCGCGGAACCCATGAATGAAGACCCCACGAACGAGGCGTTTGTGCTCTCCTTGCTCGAGGGCTACGGTGCGGCCGAAGCCATGGACACGGAGCCAGCCCCCCGCGCGGAGGACTGGCGGGCCAAGTACCTCGCCTGGATGGAGCAAGGGGAGCTTCCCTCGGATCGGTCCGAGGCCAGACGCATCGCCAGGAAGGCCAAGTCGTTCGCCCTCGTCGACGGCGAGCTGTACAAGCGCGCTGCGTCAGGCGTCCTGCAGCGGTGCATACCCATCCCCCAGGGGCGCGAGCTCCTTCGGGACATCCACGCGGGCGTGTGTGGCCACCACGCGGCGCCACGCACCCTCGTGGGCAACGCGTTTCGCCAGGGCTTCTATTGGCCTACCGCGGTTGCTGATGCCAGCGAGATCGTGCGCACCTGCGAAGGGTGCCAGTTTTACGCCCGCAAGACCAATCTCCCGGCGCATGCCCTCCAGACGATCCCCATCACGTGGCCTTTTGCCGTGTGGGGGCTGGACATTGTCGGGCCCCTACGAAGGGCGCCCGGGGGCTACACGCACCTGCTAGTCGCCATTGACAAGTTCTCCAAGTGGGTCGAAACGCGCCCAATCACGAATCTCAGGGCAGAGCAGGCCGTAATATTCTTCACCGACATCATCCACCGGTTTGGGGTGCCTAACTCCATCATCACCGACAACGGGCCCCAGTTCACCGGCAGGAAGTTCCTGGAATTCTGCGACAAGCACCACATCCGCGTGGACTGGGCGGCCGTCGCGCACCCACAGACCAATGGTCAAGTGGAGCGGGCCAATGGCATGATCCTACAAGGCCTCAAGCCCAGAATTTTCGACAGACTGAACAAGTCTGGCCGGAGATGGCTCCAGGAGCTGCCGGCGGTCGTATGGAGCCTCAGAACCACTCCGAGCAGGGCCACGGGATTCACCCCGTTCTTCCTCGTCTATGGCGCGGAGGCCGTCCTCCCCACGGATCTGGAATACGGGTCCCCCAGAGTCAAGAGCTACGACGAGGGCACCAACCAGCGAGCCCGCGAGGACTCACTGGATCAGTTGGACGAAGCCCGCACTGTGGCCCTGATGCATTCAGCAAGATACCAGCAGGCTCTGAGGCGGCACCAGGCCCGGAAGGTACGACGCCGAGACTTCGACGAAGGGGACCTAGTCCTAAGGCTACGCCAAGACAATCGAGGCCGCCACAAGCTATCGCCCCCATGGGAGGGACCCTACATCGTTGTCAAAGTGCTCAAGCCCGGCACCTACAAGCTGGCCAACGAGGACGGCGAGGAACTCACCAACGCTTGGAACATCCAACAGCTACGTCGCTTCTACCCTTAGAAAGAATTTCCAAGTATTTCTTGTCATTACATACCCAACACCCCAGTTGGCTGTAATTTCCATCAGATTAATAAAAGCTGAAGGGCGACTTGGTTTTCTCCCGAAGACCAAATCCCCCTCGGGGGCTACTGTGGGGGCGTCCCCCCCAAAAAATGGTCCCATTTTTTCGCAAAATTCGCCGCAAATGTGCTAAGTATGCCTCGACCCAAACTTTGGGTGAACCCACGCGGGACGCGAGTGGCCAAAGGGCGAAGACGCGCGAGTCGGGGATAGCCCACGCCTCCGGCAGGATACGGCCCTTCCCCCTCGCCACTTTGCCTATGAGCTACCCGTGCGAACGAAAACCTTCCCAGCCAGGGTTCGCCTAAGAAAGCGGAGAGGCAGAACAACACAATTGCCGAAATAAACAACGAGTTTTTCAACTTACAAACATTGAAGCGTTTTAAACAGCGAATGTTTACTACAACAGCCGCGCGGCTCGAATTCTAACATCAAAAACATAAAGGGCACAAACGCCCAATGGTCTTCAGGCTTGGGGGCCGCCAGCCGGGGGAGCGTCCGGGAAGAGGAAGTCCATGAAGTCCTCGGCAAGGATGTCGGCGGCAGGAGCAGCGAGCGCATCCGCACGGTTCATCGCCACCTCGTCGTCAACGCCAACGGGAACGACGTAGCCCGTGGAAACGGCCTCGAGGTCGACCCGGTAGTGGGAAGCCACCACGCCAAGAGCTTTCTGAACTCCCAGGTAAAGGGCGCGGCGCACGCGCTGGGTAACATGCCTGCCGAGGGCGCGGAGGCGACTCGCCATCGAGCTCCCAGCCTGCACTTCGCCCTCTTCGACCCCCTGGCACGCCTCGAGGGCGGCGGCCCGCAGCTCCTCCAGCTCCTGCTGTGAGGAGTTGTAGGCCGCCTGGAGGGACTCCGCCTGGGTCGTCGAGTTCCCAAGAGCGTTCCGCAGGCCTGAAACCCGTGAACGAAAAACAAAAATTGAGAGCGGATCCCAAGCGAACCAAATCGACATACAAAATGCGAAGAGAGGCGACTCACCTTCAACCTGTTTCTTCTCCGTATCGAGGGCCTTGCGCGCGACTTCGGCCCCCTGCTGCAGGCTAAGGACCGTAGCTTCCTGCTCCACGACAGCCTGGCGCAGGTCCTCGTAGGAGACGCTGAGCTGGTTCAGCTCCCCATCGAGCCGCGAGACTTCTTCGTCCCGTTGCTTGAGGGTCGCTTGCGCCCCCTCGAGTGCGGCGCGCTCCTGCTGAAGGAGACCCTGGGCCTCTTCTCGTGCCAGGCGCTCGCGCTCGAGGGCGGCCCGAGCCTCAGCGAGGGCGGTTCGCTCCTGCTGGAGCTGAACGTCCGCCTGCCGGCGCGCGTCCCGCTCCCGCTGAAGCTGCTCCCCCGTCGACGCAAGGGAGGCGGCCTGGTCCGCCAGGCTGGCCCTCAGCTGCTCGGCCTCCTTGGCCCTTTCCTCGGCCTGGCTCTGCCAAGACCGTGCTCCCTCGAGGGTTGCACGGTCCCGTTCGAGCTGGGCGCGAATCGCGGCCACCTCCGCCTCCCACTCTGCCGCCACGGTCTGCATCGCGGCTGCGTCCTCGCGCGCCTTCCGCAGCGCCTCGTCCCGCTCCAGGAGCGCAGTCCGCACCTTCGCGACCGCAGAAACACCTTCCGCAGCCTGGGCGTCCTGCTCCAGGAGCTCGTCCCGCACTGCCTGAAGCCGGTACTCCAGCCACCCGTTGTCAGTCCGCAGGGCCTCGACAAGGGCGTCAAGAGCGTCGTATTGGTCCCGGTACCAGTTGCACTCGGTGCTCAGCCGGTCGAGGCGGCCGTACTTCTCCCGGGCTCGACCCTCCAATTCCTGCCACCGGCAGACAAGGCGGAAGAGAGTTTGAGTCGGAAAAAGCGCGAACGCGGGAGAGACGAGGGGGGAAGAAACTCCGAAATCCAACAGAAGAGACGCGTACCTGGAAAATCCGCCACGCAGGACCCCCGTGGATCCGCAGCGCCTCGTCCAGCGCGTTGTTGAGCGAGGCGCCGTGGTCGCGGAACTCTTGCCACAGCGCCTGCTCGGCCAGGGCCTCGAGGCAGAGGGCCGACGGCGCGCTGGCTTGCTCCCGCTCCGCACGCGCCGCGGCGCCGTCGGGGGCAGGAGGGCCGGCACGAGACGACGAGGCCTCGGCGCCATGCGCCGAGGGCTGCGACATCACGCAGCCATCTTCCCGCATCACCAACACCCCCGCCGTGGGCTCGGGGGCTGGCGCGGGCCAGTTCTCCCATTGGCCCCATCCAGGCGGAGGCGCGTCATCGTCATGGATCTCCACCACGGCCGCCTGACCACCCGCCGCCGGCACAGGCAGAGGCCGGACCGTCGGCGCGGCGGTTGCCGCTGTCGTAGCCGCCGCCGCGGCCGTCGCCTCCTGCTGCGGCTCCGTGGCCACGGCCGCGCTGCGCGGTGGCTCGCCCGTCATCGCCGCGCTCCCGGCCGCCCGTGGCGCCCTCGACGAGCGCCGCCTCGTGGGTACGGACGCATCCGACCTGAGCGCTTTAGCAGGCGCGAGGGCGGGAACGGTCGGCGCCACCCTGCGAACACGGAGACAAACAACTGAGCTCCAGCCCCTCGAAACCGGAACGTCTGGAGGAGCGACTGCTTACCTCAAGGTGGAGAAACCTCGCTTCCTCTTCCTCAAGGGTTCAGCGGGCGCTGCTGTGGCGCTCGTGGTCGCCACCACGGCGCTCCCAGACACTTCCGCGGCACGCGCTGGCGCTTCCGCAACGCGCGCCGCCTCGTCCACGGACCGCCCGGCGGCGGGCGCTTCCGCGCCCACCACGGGCGCCTGCTCCTCTGCCGCCTCTGCGGCTCTCGGTGAGGGGGTCGAGGGATTCCACCTCTCGGGGAGGGGGCGCCGCCCCCCGTCGCTTCCCTCTTCTTCCTCCTCTCCCGACGACGAGTTCCCCGGAGTCGCCGGGGAAGAGAGTCCCTGCTGCTCGCGCAGCCGATACTCCTCGTCCCGCTGCTCCCGACGCTCCCGCCGCCGGATTCTCTTCTCCTTCCTGCGCGCCGCCCGCTCCTGCTCCCGCCGCTGCGTGGCGCGGGCAACCGCTCGAGCTCGGGGCGTGGGCGGGTCCGACCGCGAGGCATCCACGGTCACCATCTGCTAAAAGGCGACTGTCAAAACCATGCTGGTACGTTGCAGGGGAACGAGAAAGGGAGGAAGGCCTACTCACCGCCGGGGCGTCGGGGAGCATAACGAACGACCAGAGGTCGTCGTTGCTGTGTCGGCCGGCCTTGAGGCTGATGGCGCGCCTCGCCCTCGTGGCCGCGTATTCCCGAGCGAGGCGCTCATTCAGGAACCGCGAGCGCGCCAACGACGTAGGGTTGGCCGCCTCGCTCATCTCGTAAATACGGAGCTCCCTCTCCATGAGGGGAACGATCCGCCGGTGGTGGAGGTTCGCGAGGACCGAAGCCGCCCCCAACCCGGCATCCGCCAGGCTCTTCAACGCGGTTAGGAGCGAATCCAACCGCGCCTGGTGCGAAGAAGGGGACACGCCGTGGTGCCAGGAGTCGGCCTTCTCCTTCAGCACCTTGCCGGTGTAGGGGGGAAGGCCGGCGCCGTCGTTGCGGAGGTAGAACCACCCCCGCTCCCATTCCGAGTTGTTGGATGTCATCGTGCAGGGGATGTATAACTCCTTGCGCGAATCCCGCAACGAGACCGACAGGCCGCCGGCGCGCACCGCCCGGCGCACCCGTGCCTCGGGCGTAGCGAGCGTATGCAGCTCCGCGCGGAAGAGATGGACCCAGAGATCCCAGTTCACTGGGATCCCCAGGAATCCCTCGCAGACGCCAACGAAGGTGGCCGCCTGCGAGATCGCATTGGGGGCGAAGTTGTGCAGCTCCACCCCGTAGTGGTGGCACAGTCCGCGCATGAAGCGGCTCGCCGGCGCGGCGAAGCCGCGCTCATGGTGCCGGATGAAGCTGACGACGTAGCCGTACGGCGGGTTGGGCTCCCGGTCCGTCGCCGGCGGAACGATCCACGCCGAGGGCTGCCCCTCCACGTTCGGCGCCAGCTGGCCGCTGTTCACGAGCTCGCTCAGGGCGAGCTTCGTCACCGTCGAGCGGCTCCACGGCAGCGGATCCAGCACCGTGATCGGCTGGGGGGGAGCCATTGCGATTGACAGCGGCGCACGAAGACGAAGCTAGCGGCGGGCGAAACGAAAGGGCGGCGGCGCTAAGTAACGAGGTAAGGAACTTCCGCCTCCCTCTACTTGGATTTATAGATCTAAGGGAGCCACGCTCCCCAAACCGCGCGCCGCGCGCATTAACTGCAGGCGGCTGCATCTACCACTGACAAGCGGGGGCCACCGCACCGTAACAGCCGGTCGCGCGCGCACGCGCGATCATTACGGCGCGACAACCGAAGAGCCGCAGCGGGCCGTCACGTCCGCCCCCCCGCCCACATCGCCCACTACGCGCGCGGCCGCGACGCCTGAAAAGGCGCGCCCGCGACGCACGACTTAAGCCACAACTGTGGGCATTTAAACGGCCTAGTCCCTTACTGCGTAAGTGTGACCCTCGCACGGCCCGAGCCCAGTGCTCGAAAAACCAGACCCTCGAAGGGTGCGATTACTGACCAGTGGCCTCGAGACCCGCTCGGTGAAAGCGGGCGCCACGGGTGCCCTCGATTCTAGAGGATTACTGATCAGCAGCTCGGGGGTCGACTCGACCGCGAACCCACGAATCCTGCAGATGCAATCGAGACGGGGGCACGTAGCTGCCACCCCGCAATGGCCCTACTAATCAGGGGTTCGAAGCCTGACCCTCGAAGGGTCCGAACAGGCGCCCCAGATCAACAGAGTCAGGGACGACGAGGGCGCGCGCATTTGAGACTGTCCTCGAGCTCACCAGCTCGAGGGCGCCCCACATGTCGTATTCAAGAGCCAACGAGGGCAGCTAGTCGAGGGATCCCATCGAGGGAGAGCTTCCGCGCCCTCGGTCCCCAGCGAACGGGACCGAGCCCTGCCTAGCAAACCCACGTAAGCGCTTTCATGGACGAGTCTCCGGACCACGAGCCGACCCTTATCGAACGGGGCATGGGCGTCCACTTGAATCACCCGATAACAGCTCGAAGAGGAACCCGCAATTCGCGACCCGCTCGATGGGAGTTGTGGACACCTCACCCCCCGTCCCGCGGAGGGACGGCGAGGGAACGTACCAACAAGTCGGAGAGCCCGCCCCGATCGCCTCGAACGGGCCCAGGCTCGGGGGCTCGACGCGTGGCTACACCTCCTGGATATGCACCGAACGCACGCGAACGTCGGCACGTGCGTACGGCACCGCCGAGGCCGGCTGAAATAAACGCCTCGCACAAATGACGACGCTGCGAAAAAACCTTTAAGGAGTACACACACTCCTCCAAGGCTTCGGGGGCTAGACCCGCGGGTCCGCTAGCGCGCCCCCACGGAATAGCACGGCAATCAGGAGGGAAGAAGGTCCCATCAGCAAGCGTCAGCATCTGCGGGATCCTAACGGATACACCCGCAGATGCTCGGGGGCTACTGTCGGGGACAGCCGTAAGGGTCCCCTAAAAAACCGGGGGAAACCCATTCACTTTCGCAAAGACTAAAACACAAACGAATTCACAAACCTAAACGCGCTCAAGATAGTCACGGCCCAGCGGCCGGGCCCACAGCCCTGGTGGCCCCAGCGGCCCACCAGAGCAGTCGGCCCAGCCACCCCCGGGCGAAACTCCGCTTCGCTCGAGGGGCGCAGCGCCACGAGACCCCGCCTCGCTCGAGGGTTGGTCGCCCCACCCCCCGGGTGAAACTCCGCCTCGCTCGAGGGTCGGTCGCCCCCTTGGGTGAGATTCCGCCTCGCTCGAGGCCCTCACAGGCTCGCCGCCCCTGCACCTGCTCCCCTGACAGGGGCGTTCAGCGTTCTAACACTTGCAGGCGCCTGGGTCAAAGACGAATCCGCGCCATGCCATCCCTCTGACACGCCCGGGAATCATATCCCGGCGCTGTTCTGCCAACTCTCTCGATGAGGCCACCCACTCGGCAAGGCCAGTGTCAGCTCCGCGACACTGCGCCACCCACTCGGCAAGGCCAGGGTCAGCTCCGCGACACTGCGCCACCCACTCTCGTACGGCCAACGCGCCGCACCCTCGAAAGAGGACAGCGGAACCCTCGAAACGGGGACGGACGCCTGCTCCGCGCCACACCATGACGCCGGACCAGTAAGGCGCGTCACCTCCATCACCGTCGGTCCTGCGCGGCCATCCCCGCCATCACGACGCCATCCCGGGCACTGCTGCGCCATCCCTGACGCTGTGGGAATGCGGGGCGACAAGACACCGCCACGACCGCGGCTGTGCCCCTTGCGACCTCCCGTCAGCCGCACCCTCGAGTCAGCGTACGGACGACGACCACACGGAAAGTTCCTACGCTGCCACCCTCGAAGCCGCTCCTGGGCAGGTACAGGGCACGCCACGACGCTCCGCCAGAAGCAAGATTCGCCAGGACGGCCGTCCACTCCGTTGCACTGTCCGCCATGCCATCACACGTAGCCAGAACAGTGCGGCACGCCTGTAAACTGCCTCCTCCTTGACCTATAAAAGGAGGGGCAGTCCCCTGGCCGCAGGACGACGGAGGACGGAGAGCACTAACCCACACGCTTTCTGCCTTCACTACGATATTGGCACTTGCCTCAATCAAAACCTCAGGGGACCTAGAGGTCCAGCCTCCTCTCCCGCCCCGCTTGTAGCTCCCCTCTGCAAGCACCACGGTGCAACGCAATACAGTGCCTCGAGCACACCACTGCTGGACGTACGGCCCCGGCCGGAACCAGGATAAACTTGTGTCCCCTGTGTTGTCGTTGGCACCGACCATCGAGAAGCCGATCACAGCGTAACTCACTAGTTAGTGTCGGGACTACTTTCCGCACCGACAATGCTCACAGCCTAATAAATCAGGCTCAGATTGCCCATGTGTTGATACAATGATACAGCTTCACATCATAATCAAACAAGTACCAGACTACCATGGAGTATCATAATATTTTGATGAACCCTAACACATCTAACAAAATATTTGATGGGCCTCTTAAATTCACAATCTACACTTTTTGATACATCGATTTGAAGAATAAGCAAAGTTATAGATTCTTCAACTTCTTTGAAGATGCCTTTTATGATCTATGGTGCTACATGCACATCCCAAACATCACCTCTTCATACAACCACCTAAGAAGTTTAATATCACGTATGGTTTAGATGTTCCAAATACCCTGTGGTGTCTCATTTGTACAAATTAACACCATCATGCAAAACAGGGTGTATTTTCTCCAGGAAATAGAAGAGCACAAATTTAAATGATGGTTAAAAAAATTTGAACAAAGTATCCTAACACTACCAGGAACTATAATTTTTCTCATACACTTTCCCTGAGCAACGGTACCTACGAGTGGGACTGCATCCAAAAAATCACCATCAGAGATGATGAAACTGAATGTGTGGATGACATGATACAAAATAATAGGCATATGTGGATAGATACAATATAACCAAAGCCACCTGTAAACATTCATCAGTGAAACTATCAGCAGTGACATTTACCTGTAAGCTTGCTTTGTCAATTGGCAGCTCATGTGAATACAATTCTCCATGGACAGTCACCAACATTGGCATACATGTAAATTAAAAAAACCAAAGAAGATAAATGTATGCATTGGGCATGAGCACATAATGAGACACCAAACTGCAATCATAGATATTAATCGAACTGCATTGTACACACAAAAAGGTGGACACTTTACAGGTATGCATTTCGTAGAAATATGAGATGCACCAAACTAACTCCACAAATTAACAGATGGACACGAAAGTAAGCTTTGCTTATGCAACTAATTTGTGAAGTAATACTTGTGATGAAGCAAGAAAACATAGCATGTTGTGGACGCCTTCTATGGCCGTTAGTTCAGCAGACGCATGGGCAAAGGCAAGGCCTCGGCGTCAGCTAGTTAGGCATCAGAGAAGTTAGTTGCAGAGGGATTAGCATTAGGAGATTTGGTTAGTTGCTTGAGCAGGAATTTAGGAAAGTTGTTAACCGGTGGCATCATATAAGCCAGCTGACTTAGAGGAATAATCAAGCAAAGATTGAGTTGTTAAGATTCAGAGCCTCCTTAGGGAGGGCGAATCAGCTCAATTGCTGCTGAATTTGTTAGGGTTTAGCTAAGATTTGCATCAATAAAGCTAATCTTTCCTCTGCCATATCATAGCAAGACCTCATACGCCCAACAATGTAGGAAAAATATAGATGGCAACATTAGATGATAGAAATTGTTTTGATTCAATACCTAGATCATTTTTTTTCGTCATCCTTTTGTTTTATCCTTTCTTGTTGCACTGTCCCTGCCATACCAACTTGAACCTGATTTGGCTCCATACACAGAGGCCAATCCGCAGAGCCAAAAAAATTTTGTATTAAAAAAAGATAAGTGTGTGATGATTCCCCCAAAAGCACAAAAACAGAGAAACAGGAGGCTGAACTCTCTTCAATCTGTTAACACTTGATCCCCACAATTTTGTTTCACATGAAACCCAAACTATGTGCTCCTCTCAACAATATAAAACAGATCCCGAATGACAAACTACAAGAGATCTGAAAAACAACTTGAATATGATGCAATTCAAAGAACCATGAATACGGTACAATAGTTTGTACCATTGCAAAGGGCAAACCAACTTGTAGCTGATCAAAGATAATGTTATATTTAAACTGGAGATAAATAACTGCATCAGAACAAAATAAGACATATGAACTGTGAAATAATCTTATTCATATCATGAAGTTTTGTATTGGACATGCTTATCATGTTTGATTCCTAGAGCCCAAGTGAACTTGCACTTCCTGTTCTGTTGCTCCTTTCTCTGTCGTAACTTCACAAATTTCACAAATCCACCGCTTTCATCACCCATTATTTCTTTCTGCATGTAAATTGAAAAAAAGATTATTTAGGACAAAAATAAGAAGCACGGAGCTAACTCTACATCGAAGATAATTTGTTAATCAAGAAGCACATAATTTGTTAATAAAGGCATAGAGTTTACACAATAAAGTCGTAGCAATTACCAAATTATGGAGAGAAATTC
Source organism: Cenchrus fungigraminus (assembly GCA_036936925.1). Lineage (NCBI taxonomy): Eukaryota > Viridiplantae > Streptophyta > Magnoliopsida > Poales > Poaceae > Cenchrus > Cenchrus fungigraminus. The sequence continues at coordinate 101,448,242 of CM072776.1, forward strand.
AAGTGATGTGTGAAGATTCTCTATGAATAGGAAGAGGAAACTTCTCATCAATTTTTTATATGGGAATAGCAAGAGGAAATCTCATCATCTGGATAAGCAGTTCAATCTAAAACACATAGCTTTCACATTGCAACATCTAAAAGTGCCGATACGATTTTTTAACCAGTTGATTATATTGTAAATTGCAATAGAACATACACTCATCTAAAAGATTAGGAAAACAACACATTTTGCTTTTTAACGCCATATATAAACTAAAAAATAAACAAAATGATTGCTCAGAAATGTAAATTACTTAGAATGGTTGCTGGCTGCTAGGTAATCCTATCATAGCATAACAAATTGATAATTCTTTTTAGAGGCATATGCATTCATCGTCAGTCCTGCATCGTCAAGTCACAAGATCAAAATCAGGAAGAAGCACAAAATATGAATTTATCTCCTATAGCCATCGGAAGGCTTATAACTTGAATACTGAACCTAAAATACTGAAAGCAGCAACGCAAGCAGCAAACTATCAAGTTTGCACATCAGAGTGTAATGTCCACCAGAACAAGAGGCAATAGAGAATAGCACCTGATTGAATAACCTCTATAGACCTGATACAAAATAATCACGAAAGGCAACAAAGATCAATAAGGATACCAGTATATGATTGGCATGCTGTCACTGTAGATATCCTTGCAGGGGGTATGAATAAGATTCAGGATCTGACCCGTACCTGGATGTTCACCGGTGGCGTCAGCCATGGACGACGGCGACGTTGGTGGTGAAAAGTTGATGGCGGCAGTAGCATGACGATGGGGATGTAGGACGGGGAACCCGTGTGGACTGCATCATCGGTGGCGTGGTGATGGGGTTGGAGAACGGGGCACCCTACGGCAGCAGCGGACGGCGGTCATCGGCACGGCGATAACCATGGACGCCGGTAGCGGTTTTGTGAATCGAAAGGCGGCGACACGGGGTTAGATGGTTGACGGGAATAAGAGGAAATCACACAGGGGGGGCAAAGAAGAGTAGGGCAAAGAAGAGATGTTAGGCGAGATTTGCGGACGAACCTCATCTGATTTTCTCAAATTTCCTTTGTGACGGGGTGGCTCGATGACGGCGGTGGCGTCCGCTTGCGACGGGGCGACGGTGAAGTCGCACTGCCAGCCTCTGTTCATGCAGAATCCCATCTCCTAGACTCATCGCGGGGGCGGCGCTCTCATCCTCTCCACCAACTAATGACTCATCCCCGAGCACCGTCTGTCGGCCGCCATCGACGACGCAGTCGGGCGATCCTCCTTTGGTTCTGCGGCCTAATTTGCCCCTTCTTCAGTGGCAGTGCCGACAGGCTTAGCGCGGGGGAGAAAGGAGGCACGACGGCAGGCTTGTCGCAGGGAAGGGCGGCGCACGGTGGCAGGCGCGAGTGGGGGCGGGAGATGGGGTGGCGAGGCGGCGAGATGGAGTGGATGGCGGCGACGGGTAGACAATCCATCTAGGGTTAGATCGGGGGAGGGCGTCAATTGGGGGAGGCTGGGAGCGGGGGAAGGCGTCGATTGGGTTTGGGGCCTTGGGGGAGGTGCGGGGAACCGAGCGAGGCGAACGCGCGGGGGCGAGCGGAAGGCTGACCCGTGGAAGGCTGATCCGCGGGAGTGGAAAAAAGGATGATGAAGTTTTAGTCTTCCTTTGTTGTTTGAGGAGGCGAGGGAGCTGAAGCACCGCTCGTACCAGTCAGTCGTTCCGGGAGAGTCGTTTTGCACTCTACGTGCCAAGACTTCTCGCTTGCTGATGCCCATACACCAGCTCTGGTCACCCGCTTGGTGTGGACGCCGTACTCACAGGCTAGTATCGACACCCGCGCACCACAGGGCCTCTCGTCGTTGTGCTTCCGAGACCAACACTACCGGAAGACGACGAGACACTTGGTGTTCGACATCTACGTTGAGAAGTACGCGGTCCACAGGGTGATGAGGTAGTTCGGCCTCTACCAGCCGTCGCATGTGCCTGTTACGCACACTCTTCCGGCGGTAGTGCATAGGTAAGCAGTGACGGATCTAGGAATAAATTTAGGGGGGGCTTTCTCCTTCTTCTTCCTCTTCTAGCCTATCCTTCTCTCATTCTCCTTCCTCAAATTTGTAGAGGAGGCTTAGGGGGGGCTCCATTGGATTTCCAGCGGTAGGGGGGCTCGAGCCCCGCCCGCCCCGCCGCTGGATCCGTCCCTGTAGGTAAGCTATCTGAATTTGTTAACATATAATTGATACCCACTAAGAGACATAGCTCTATTTCTCTCAACATGCAAGCATTCCACGTCATAACTCACTACACGCTATGTCACCATCCACTACACACCAAGTCATCATCCACGGGACAATCTATTTACGTCTTCAACCGATTTTCTGTGGCTAATAACATGTATTTGCATTGTGAGTAGCACACCACAAAATTTTCGCAGTTGTGCGTGGGGAGGAGGGGGGCACTGCGGTGAGGAACGCCGTCACGTGGGGAGGAGAGGTCCGCCGGCTCCTCCTCTGCGAATCGAGGTCTGTCGGCTCCTCCTCTGCGCCAATCAAGGCTCGCCGGCTCCTCCGCACCAATCGAGACCGCTGCTGCTTCTTGTGTTCCTGGTGATCTTTTGCTTCCACGGCCTGCTTTGCAGCCGGCGTCCCCTTTCCTCTGCACTGCGGTGTTTCAATGGCGGGAAGACTGGTGTGTGGCGGGAACGTCTGCCCTTTTCCCACGTGGAAGACACCGCCACACCGGAGGTGATGCGAGCGGCAGCTTCGAGCCTAGCTCGCGAGGAACGACCCCTCGCGGCGTTTCCTGGGGCGCAGGCAAGGAGGCCTCTTTAGCACCTGCCGGGGCAGGCTCCAGAGGCCGTCCAGGCCACCGAATGCCCCTCCCTGCACCGCGCGGGCCTGGCTAGGAGGGGAGCCAGGCTATCGAACGCGCCCTACTCGTGTGCTTCTTAACTAATACACCGAGTTGTTATGTATTATTGTAATCTCTACTCCTAAAAAGAATGAAAGGAAGACTAAAACATTTCTATGAAATTGATACAAATTCTATCAATATTAAGCATTTTTTCCAATTTCATATAATTACAACAATTTCTAAGAATTTAAAGTAATTAAATATCCATATTGAAAACAATTAGTTGAACGAAAATGCATATAATCAAACATCTAAAATCGTGAGGGTGAACTTATCCATATTGATTCATTAAATCTTCCTGATCAAAATTTAATAATTGTATAAATAATTAATGCGAAGAGATAACGTTACATTTCTAAATACTGAATGTACCATTGCAACACGAATATCAATGGTCCAATAATTTTCAATAACTTGTTCTGACATGAATATATCATATGTTGCTAGTTCATTTGAAACAATGAATGGCCTGAAGGATCATATTGACTTTGTAAAAAACCAGTTTGATCTCACAAAGGTAAATATCTTAGATACATCCTTACAAACATGTGCTCTTATGTATGCCAGTATTTTTTGCTCGATCCTCAATGTTTAGAAAGCTGTGATAACCCTGATGTGGTGTCTCCTTGTAGGCCTCGCACACTGAGGCTGTAAAACAAAAGAATGACTTATTGAAGGAGGTTGATGGACTTAGAAGTGAGCTTCAACATGTACGGGAGGACTGTGATAGTAAGTCAGCTCAAGTAGACTCTCTGATGAGTGATCTAGGAACATACAAGGAGTTGACTAGAAAATCTGTTGCGGAGTTGGACAACGCTATAACAAAGTATGAAGTTTGTCAGGTATGATTTTGTTTTCAATATTTTGATTTTTATATACATGAACCAGTTTAACTAATATGCTAGTAATGATGTAGGCGACAATCAAGTCCCAGAGAGAGACGATCAGAACATTAGAGATTAAGCTTTCAGCTGCTACTGAGAAATTGAAGCTGTGTGCAAGCCTGTTTTTTAATATAGTACTGAGCACATGTTGTGTTTAATTTTAGCAACTACCTTTCAATCTTTTAGTATTTTGTTGTATGAGTATTTCCTGCTGTATAAAAAATTCCTCGTATTTTACTTTACAGATGTGTGATTTAACGGCCATGGAAGCTATGGCCGAGCATGAGAAACAAAAGAAAATGCTGGCTGACCTTCAGTTACGCCTTGATGAAGCTAAGCAACAGAATAAAGATGGAGAGAACTTGCGCAAAAAATTACACAACACCATACTTGTAATTTTTCTTATCTTCAACTCTTGGGACACAACATATATTGTGATTTTGGAATAATATATTTTTTCTTGCTGCAGGAGCTGAAGGGAAACATTAGGGTGTTCTGTAGGGTAAGACGTTTACAACCCAATGAATCTGGAGCTGTGACATATCCCAATGGTGTAGAGAATATGGGTCGTGGTATCGAGTTGAATCATAATGGTAAAGTGTTATATACTGTTCTGTTTATTGCTTGTGCATTCTACACTTTAATATATGTGCCCTGTGTAAATATTTATGATGTATTGATTGTATTTTTTTTTGTTTCTTTAGCACAAGCATACTCATTTGCATTCGATAAAGTATTTGATCACTCGGCATCACAAAAAGATGTATTCATTGAAATTTCCCAGCTGGTCCAAAGCGCCCTGGATGGTTACAAGGTAAATATATGCAAGCTTACATTAGGTAAGCACTTTAAGCTTACTTAATTCTTATAAGTGACTGACTGAAGACAAATTGTCTAGGTATGTATATTTGCCTATGGCCAGACTGGTTCAGGCAAGACATACACAATGATGGGTAACCCAGAAGTAGAAGATCAGAAAGGGATGATACCGAGATCTTTAGAACAGATTTTCTGAGCTAGTCAGACTCTGAATTCACAGGGTTGGAAATACAAGATGCAGGGGTGTTTTGACTAATGTATTTTTCTGGATTAAACAACCTAGAAAAAATCAATTTTAAGTCCTAAAATAGTAGACCAGATTTGATGGATTTAATGTCAGTGTTGTACTTGCAGGCTTCAATGCTGGAGATTTACAATGAAACAATACGTGATTTTTATATACATGAACCAGTTTAACTAATATGCTAGTAATGATGTAGGCGACAATCAAGTCCCAGAGAGAGACGATCAGAACATTAGAGATTAAGCTTTCAGCTGCTACTGAGAAATTGAAGGTGTGTGCAAGCCTGTTTTTTAATATAGTACTGAGCACATGTTGTGTTTAATTTTAGCAACTACCTTTCAATCTTTTAGTATTTTGTTGTATGAGTATTTCCTGCCGTATAAAAAATTCCTCGTATTTTACTTTACAGATGTGTGATTTAACGGCCATGGAAGCTATGGCCGAGCATGAGAAACAAAAGAAAATGCTGGCTGACCTTCAGTTACGCCTTGATGAAGCTAAAATACAAACAGAGAGTTGATATTTGTATTTGAACAGAGATATTTGAACAGAGATATTTGAACAGAGAGTGGATATTTGAACAGAGATATTTGAACAAATTGTTGTGCGAAATTTGGTATTTTACAAGTTGTTGGACTAGTTTATACTCGCATGACAAAGTTATTGTATTCCATTGAGCGTTTTAGAAGTTGTTAATCTAATCTACACCTCCCTAAAAAGTTGTGTTTGATGATGGGTGCAATTTATTCTTCTTTTTCTGGTAGAACAACACCCTCAATGGACAACCCACGAAGAGGTCCCTGACCGAATAAAACTTGAGAACCCCCACCCCCCAAGACCCCAGGGTGTTTGGGGGCACAGACTGACTATACGGAATCATGCGGGACATTTCAGTTGATTATGAAATTTACAAAAAATAAATTGACCAGGTAGATATAAAGTCAAGTTCGGTTTTTCTTCTGCATTTAACAGGCCACTACCATATGGTTAACTATTCATTTGGTTTATTGCAGCATTTTCTGACTTATGGTTTGTTTGTTTATTTGCTCGCTTATTACTTAGCTTGCAGTTTAGCACTACATTTGCTGGTCACAGAACCGGTTCACAAAATGTTACAGAAATGTTAGAACTCTTTTTCGGTGCCTTATACTAGACTATACTAGTGTTGAAAAGGACTAGTATATGAACATCCGACGGTTCAGCTTAATTGTATACTAATGAAAACTTCACCAGTAGTATGAGTGGTATGGATGAGTCGTATATACTGGTATAAGGGTATTTTGGGGAAAAATATTTTGAATGATTTTTTAATTAAAACCTTGTATATTTAGTGAATTGGAATCACACCCATTCTAATACGTGCATTTCATTTCATTTGCGAATCAAAATCTAGATGCACCTGAACTGATCGTTTTATTATATTTTAAGTAAGACAAAAACACATCGGCAAGCATAGCGTAGTGTCCCCTGTGGACCGAGATCGCGTGCAGTGACCACTGCCACTGCAAGATAGCCACTGCACGCGTTTCCAGCCGTCCGATCGGCACGGGAATGGCTCAGATCTGCCTGTACAGTAAAGAACAATGGTCGGTGAACAGTTGTTTCGTGAACAGTACAAACTACAAACTTCACTCTTCACTCTGGTACTAGTTTGGCACTGAGATTGCTGTCGTCGCTTTCTGGTGTACTAGGCTTGAGTACCATGGCATAATTTGTCTTGGGTTTAATCGAGAGTGTAATAACCAAGAAGGGAAAGTAGTAAAGAACAAATAGGCATGGTTCCCACCAGTATTTAGCAACGCTAACAAACCACGTCAAGAGGCCAATGGAAAGCAGAACCTGAAACACGGCAGCCGCATCCTGCACAAAACAGAGACAAGTTGCATGCTGGGAAGTGAGAACAAGATCAGGATAGATTGTATGGAATTCGAACAGCATGTTGCCGCCCGTGAAAACTTTAATCAAATCGATCAGAATAGCCATTGTCAGCAAACGGAAACATTATCTTATTGCAACACATGCTTTGGTACTAGCTAGCTGTGGGATTAATTGTTGCTGAAAACTCATCTCATTGTAGTGTGTATGGAACGGGGATTCATCTGATGGATTGTTGCTGGAAACAGCACAAAGAATCTACACTAGTGTTTATGGGGTGGCTCTGTCTGCTGTTCTACAATCCACTGGAGTATTAATGTGGAGAGTTGAATTTGCTGGATCAAAACCATTAATTTAAGAGCAGATACTTAATTCGAGAAACTATAATGCATCAAATAGATTAGATAATAACTAATTTCGCAGCACAACTATCTACAGCTACAGCCTGCAATAAGAAACTGGAATTGAACACAGAGGATCACGTTGGCTTCGGCGAAATTCCGTTCTGAACTGTTTTATACGCTCGGGTAGACTTGCCCAAATTCAATAAACTCAGGAAAACATGCATGTACTAAATCTAGAAGGGATTAAGGGAACTGAAGAAAACCTCACCACCAAGACCATGGCACAAAAGGCCACGCGAGGGTTCTTCAACTTGTTTGTGGCCGCCATCTCCTTCTCCCCGGCGGCCGCGGCGGCGGCGCCTTCCTCGAGATCAATGACGACGGGAGGATCGGAACTCGCCGCCGTTGTTGGCATGATGGGCGACATGTGTTGCCCCTCCTCCTCCTCCGATCCCTGACGCCGAGCTAGCTAGGGTTAAGAGCAGGGCGAGCGTTAAGTTTTTATGGAGGGAGGACGGGCGTACGTGCTGCGTGACGGCCGTCCTTTTTGTAGTTGATGAACATCAAATCAAAATATATCATGAGCCTGCCATGACAAAGCCTCCCCTGCGCGCGCGGTACGTACGGTACTGGTGCCTCCCTCGATCGTAATAAAAAGCCCCCTCCCGTCTTGCGCGTCCTCGACGCCGGCCGGTCTTCTTCCTTCTTCTTGCGTGCGGTATGTCGACGACGCCGGTGAGTTGTGATGATGGTCCTCCCGTAGATCTGGAGGAAGGTGGGGTGAAGCCGGTGAACCCTACTCGCGTATCCCGGTGCGTCAACATCTCGCTGGTGAGTATACATATATAATTTGTTGTGTTCATCACATCATATCACAGTATTTAATTTATTTATCCTCCTTGATTGCTAATCTCTCTCCCTCCTTCCTATGTACTGTATACATAATATAGGATGTGCTCGCCGTGGTGTATATGCTGTTCAGCATTGGCCTGGTCGCGTGGATTGTCACAGTTACCAACAGCTGGAGCGATCCGTGGCCGGTTCTTCTTCTCTACTTGCCAATGGTGGCATTTGCAATCCGGATGGCACCCAAGTTCGACGACTATCTAACCAAGCGTACACCAGCGAGTGACGGCGACTATCTGCTAGCTACTACTCCCTCCGTCCCGTAATAATCGTCGTTGGAGCTACAGACGCACGTCCCAGAATCATCGTCGTTCACTAGCAGAACTCTAGACCAATCTGTACGGCGCTGCCTGGCTTGTCACTTCTACTCCCCTTGCGAGCTCCCTCCACCACACGAAGCTCCCACCACCACATGCAGCTCCTATAAAACAAATACTTCTTGACTCATCATTGCTACAAGTGGTAGGGTAACTTTGCCGGTTTGCATTGGTTGCCGGCACAATTCTCCAACGACCATCAAACCAGGACAGAGGGAGTACCCTCTAAGGAATTTAGTATGCAATCTTTTTTTTAACATGTAAATGATTGTTCATGAGAAGGTTTACAACAGCTGAGAATTTTTTTCTCGATTTACTACACGTTTCACCAATATTGTGCGGAAAAGCAGTACCTGATAAGTGATCTACCCCTAAAAAACGCGTAAGGGCAACGCTCCACCCCGTGGTTCTGCCCCCTCGGCGTTCTGCCGGCAGAACCACATGCGTGTGGGTCCCACTGCTGACGAGTGCGTCGCCCGCCGCATATCATCGCCCTCCTCCTGCTTCGCGTCGCCCCGCGCCTCCCTCGCTGCACCGCCGTGTCTAGAGCGACACTGGCAGATCCACGGGCGGCCGAGCACACCGGCGAGTGTGGCCCGCAGCGCCTGATTGCCTGAGCCGACGTGCTCGCGGTCGGCAGGCACCTCTGTTGCCGCTCCCTCTCTCCCTGTGATCTGTGATGGACCTTCCATGGAGGACGACGCAGACCGGAGCAGCAGCAGGCGGAGGTGAAGAAGAAGCTCGTCGACGCGTCCCCGCATGAGGACCTCCTTGCCGCGCGCGCCGTCGGTGGCCCGCCGGAGAAGGCACTCCGCCGGACAGCTACAGCGGCGGCGCCGACCTCCTCCGCCGTGTCCGAGGCCCGTCCACCTCAGCCTCCTCCGTAGGAGATGGGGAGGGCGACTTCCGCCTGGCCAGCTCCACCTCCAGCCTCGCGCGACCGCATCCCTGCGTGGGCAGCCCCGCCGCAACCCCGGCTTCCCTCTGCCGCCGTCGACGAAGCCTCCTTCACCGCGACACGACCTCCCTAAATCACGGTGGAGGCATCTGGCCGGCAGGCCGCCTCACTACGATTGGCGGACGGCGAGCTCGTCGGGCGAGGCGTAGCAGACGAAGCCGCCTAGCCGGCGGCAGGGTTGTAGCCTCCTCCTCCACCCGACGGCGTCGAGAAGAACACGGCGAGCAACGGCTCGACCCCGACGCCGCCGGCCATGGCGGACGCCGCGCCTCCCACCCCAGCCGCAGTAGTCGTCGACGAATCAAGCCCTGCTGCTGCCTGTAACGCTCGTAGCCGCTGGTGAGCCACCACCGGGACGTGAGCAAGGTCACAGGGTGTCGCCGCCGAGAAGACGGGCGACGGCTCGCCGGAATCGTCCTCCGAGAGGATCGCCGGAGGAGGGATGAACCCTAACTGGTTTCTGAATATTTGTTCGATGTCTTGCTCCTGTGTTGCTGTCCGACTTGTGTAGGAGATGCTCCTTTGGCTGGGCCTTGGGCTGGGCTTTGACTTAGTAAATAGGCTGCATATGTTGGGCTTCTCGTGGACCATATCCGGGTCGTGACATTACCGGCCCCTCGAAACACAGCTTGTCCCCAAGCTGTGGCCGTTATGATGCCCGGATCCCACTGCCACCGAACCGAAGGACATATTTTGCTTTGTATCTCCTTGTTTTCTCCAAGAGAAGTGCCAAACCAGGAATAGCCCTTGCCATGATGACAGCTGCAACAACATACTTCGTGAAAGACTTCCATGGTATGACAGCAATCCAAATATTCAGATCCCCATAATTGTGCACCACAAACCAAAGGACCATCAGGCTTGCAACTAAAGATCACTGCAATGGTTCCAGACTGATTATTTGGTTGATGTGTTTGCATTGCAAGATTGTGGGTCTCTTGTTCAAATACCTTCTGCTGCAATGGTTCTATGATATTCACATCCGCAGCAGGTTCTAGAAGCACAGTCGGATCACATCTAGGCAGCTCATGTATGGGCTCTTCATCCCAAATCACATCTGGAGGAGACTTATCATCAAGCAACTCCTGTACTGCAGTGTCCCACACCGTTGAAGCTTGTATAGGCACTTGATTTTGTAGTTGTTGTGTATGCTCATTGCCCATGGCTAATTGCTCCAATAAGCTTGCTTGCTCAGAACTGTCAACTGGCATCTCATCCCATAAGACCTCTTTGTGGAGCATTTCTGACACCTCATACATGGCATGAGTGGGCAAGTCATTGATGAATGTTTCAGTAGTTGGCTCATTTTTCCCACCATTAGCTAGATCTTGTAACAGCCCATGTAAGTTGAGCTTGTGTTCTGATTGCTCATCCCAAGTTACCTGTGGAACAGACTCTTCTTTGAACCACTCATCTGGAGCATCCCTATCCCAAATCATCTCTGAGAGAAAATTTTCATCGAACAGCTCAGGATCATGAGCAGCCCCCTCAGTCACTGTCCTGGAAACAAACTGCTCATGCCATACATAAGTCACTTCATGCACTGAAGTCTTGTCTCCCAGTAGCCCTTCATGCATTTTACCGAACATCTGGTGGGCACAAGACATAGCAGGTTCCTGCAGCATGATGCAAGTGTCGTACCTCCCAGAAGCAGCTCGCTCGGTGGAGAATCAGCACCACCACCAAAACAGAGAAATCACCAATTCAATCGAATCCCTGCCGACTTCTGTCTCCAGACCACGTCCGCCGAGCTCTGTAACCCGGTGTTGCAGGGAGCCGCTGCGCCCGCTACCTGCTGCTGCGTGCCGAACCACAGGGGAGGTAGAGGTCGACGCCGCGCTGCTGCGTGCCGAACCACAGGGAGGTCGAGGCCGACGCCGCGCTGCCGCGTGCCGAACCACCCTTGGTCGCTTGGCTTGAGGATGAGGCCGCCGCCGTCAACCTGCACGCCCACACACTGCGTCTCGCGCCGCTGCCGCTGTCTACTGAGCCGCCCACGCCCGCGCGTGGCCTGCACGTGCTGGGACAGGGCCGCCCCGTGTGCGCCGCGGAGCCGCTCGGGGTCGCCGCGAGGGAGCTTGGGGCCGACGCAGTCGCGGAAGGAGCTCGAGTCAACGCCGCCGCCGCGCGTGCGATCTGCGCGCCGCCACCTGCTCCGCGTGCGCCTGCCGACGCCGCTCGAATCGATCCGCCCCCGGAAAGAGCTGTCGTCGCTCGATCCGCGAGGGAGGGAGGGAGGGAGGGGATGGGGTCCGCCGGCTGGATCGAGGCGGAGAGGTACGTCGTCGTCGTCGTCGCAGTAACGTCGCCGCCGCAACAGCACCGTCACCACACCCACGCCGAGGAAGGTAAGGTCTCTGATACCACTGTAACGCCCGTAGCCGCTGGTGAGCCACCACCGGGACGTGAGCAAGGTCACAGGGTGTCGCCGCCGAGAAGACGGGCGACGGCTCGCCGGAATCGTCCTCCGAGAGGATCGCCGAAGGAGGGATGAACCCTAACCTGCTTCTGATTTAATTTCTGTTCGATGTCTTGCTCCTGTGTTGCTGTCCGACTTGTGTAGGAGAATAGGAGATGCTCCTTTGACTGGGCCTTGGGCTGGGCTTTGACTTAGTAAATGGGCTGCATATGTTGGGCTTCTCGTGGACCATATCCGGGTCGTGACACTGCCGATTCGAACCAGATGCCGATGAATCGTGCCCTGCCACCGCAGGACATGGCGCCCTCTCCTCCTTCCCGACGCCGCAAGCCATGGCGGTCACCGCGCCTCCTGCCCCAACCGCAGCAGCAGCTATGGCGAGATCCGTCGTTGTAGCCTCGCAAGGACGTGCGCGAGCTCCGCGGCCGCGGCCTCGCGAGGGCACCTGCGAGCTCCGCCGCTGGGCCTCGCCGCGGCGTGGGCGAGCTTCGCTGCCGCGGCCCTGCCGGCCTTGGTCCCTGCAGGATCGGCGGGGGACCTGCTGGGGCTGGGAAGGAGAGGGAATGACTGATGGAGATTGGGGATTTTTTTTTCCTACGGGACTCGGGAGGCCGTGCGGCTGGGAAGGAGAGTCTGCGATTGTTTTTTTTTTAATTTTTTTTATTTTTTTTTCTGCCGGGGGTGGGCTTCGAACGGTGGAACCGTGGGAGGCTGGGATTTTTTTTTGTATGGGCCCACATCTCATGCCAATATTATATATTGTGGGCAAAATTTTGAAAGCTCCAAATGCTTATAAAAGAGGATAGGAGTACATGTGCATGTCTCGTATGGTTTAGTTACTGAACTTTGTAGAAAAAAGAAATGTTAATAATGATTCGACTATGTGCCATTAGTGCCAAATGAACGATACTGAAAGACTAATTTGTTGGTATTTGAAATTGGTTTGAGTAGACTAATTTAAAACAATCTATGCAAGTCTGAGTTGACACTGATAGACTTTAAATTATTCTTTTGTTGTCATGCAGGTGAAAGGAAATGATTTCCAAGATAGTCCATTTGTATAAAAGAACAAACAAAAGAATTAGGCCAGTGCTGGGCTTATAAGTGTTTTTGTTTTCTTGCAAAGAGCTTATCATAAAATCAATTGCTTGTTTCCTTAAATGGTTTGTGCGAGTCAGTCCTCTATATTATTTTCTAATACATCGGTGTCCCACAACAATCTCATACAAAGAACCACTTTTCTTTCATCATGGCTGATGTTTATAGATTGTTCGTTACTTCAACAATCTCACATCATATTAGGCTGTTACCTACAAATCTGATAAAGTTGATTCTTATGTATTAAATAAAATCATGTTTCTCATACTTTATGTATTTACATTGGAATTCTTTATGCCCGTAGCAACGCACGAGCACGACCCTAGTAATATATATATATATATATATATATATATATATATATATATATATATATATGTGTGTGTGTGTGTGTGTGTGTGTGTGTGTGTGTGTGTGTGTGTGTGTGTGTGTGCGCGCGCGCGCGCGCGCGCTCTCTTCCGACCGATGCACCTTTGTAATGCGATCAATATAAACACGTGGCTTCTGTCTATCTCCCTTTGAATCATGTGTAAATAATGTTTTTATTCGTTTTTTTAGTATATCCATATCACACCCCGCCTTGATGCAGAAATTTCTTAGTACCAATTACCAAACTACTTGAATAAGCGATCTGATTAGTTAATATTTAGTGTAATCTAGTTCTCCATCTTTGTACACCGATTAATTTGTCCATACTGACAATAAGCAAATACATTTGCCCTCAGCAGAATCAAGCACATCAAAACTTAATGCACAATTATACAAGAAGATATTTGAATCTCAACCGCATCGAAATTTGAAACCGATCGGGCTAGAATCACATGTTGAGATGCAAATAAGCCAGCCGAAACAAGGTGGTGTGAACCAGCGAAAGTCCCCTCGTTGATTTCTCAGTTCGTTTAAGCCTTGCCCACAAGAATTCATCTCACAAGAGAACTACCATATACAGATATACCATGCAAGCACAAGGAACCCCGCAACCATGCAACTTCATAGAATTGCATCATCTTTGGCAATTGTCTTCAGGTGGCGAAAACTCAACCGTTTGCATACCCCTTCCAGCAACAGCAATCTGGTACTTCGTCTTTGTATACCATGCAAGCACAAGGAACCCCGCAACCATGCAACTTCATAGAATTGCATCATCTTTGGCAATCGTCTTCAGGTGGCGAAAACTCAACCATTTGCATACCCCTTCCAGCAACAGCAATCTGGTACTTCGTCTTTGCCCTGATAAAGACAACCACCACCATCAGAAACATCATTAAAAGACAAATGTAAGAACACCCATTGTAAAGATAGGCTCACCGGTCATGGAAAACATCTAGAGTTTCAGGTTCGGGCACACTAATGATAGCATGAGAGTATTCCGTGAATTTGGCAGACGATCCCATCTTCCAGCATCTCACTCTTTGATCAAGGCCAGTAGAGAAAGCCCAGGTACCGTCTGTCCAGATTCCTAACGAAAAAACATGCATATGTAGATAGCTTAACTCCAATGAAACATAAAGAGACAGTGGAAACATATGAACTACATTGATTCAAATGGTGACAAACCTTTAACAGCTGCACTATGAGCTGATGGGACCTTATGTTGGTATAGAATTCTAAGTGCACTGTTGTCATGCAAGTTTAGCCTAGCTGTGGTAGTTGACCAGTCCTCTAGAGATCCTACTATGAAGCTGAAGCACTGAACAGCCTGATCATCCCCACCACTTATGATGCAGTATGACTTGTCAGTTGCTGAGTATGATATGTGGAGACAATTAACGCCTGACTGATGGACACCAGGTAATAATAGTATTGGCATCAATTCAGGTATGTCATATGATTGGGTACTTGAAGGCATCTCAGAATTTGAGCCATCACTTCCTTCATGCACTGTGTTGTGAGTGTTTTCCACACCACAAGTTTCAGATGAATTTTCAGTAGCATATGGGGTACTCGGGTTGCTCCCATCAGGGGGTGATTTATCTCCAACTCTCTTTTTCAAAGAATGGTTTGCCAATGATCTCCATCGGCGACGACCGCCTTGGCTCCCTCTTCCTGTTCTAGGACGCCTTTGACAATCAATACTCATGTGTGGATGCGTCTCTGATATTAGTTGCATGAAGCCAAGAACTGTCTCTGTCAGGTTCCAGATAGTAATGCTACCATCTGTAGATCCACTCACAATAATGTACCTATCTCCAGCATCATCTGAAAATCAGAGTGATAATTCATTAAGATAAAAACCATTGTCACAACAGGAGAAAAGGAAATAGAACAGACCTTTATAGTGGCTAGCATTGATGATAATATGCCGCAGCACCAGAACTGGTGATGCCTGTGGAACCAACAAGGCAACATCAAACCTGTACACAATGGAAGCAGCAGCTCAAAGATACAGCCGATACTACTACAAATAGAAAATTTGTTTCAGAAATTCAGAATGCATACCACAATCGAGAAGGCAGCAGAAGAGCACGGAGCACAACTGTTGCGTCTGAGCAAGCAACAACAACAAAGCATACGGTCAACCTGCTACAAAAGGAAGATTACAGGATGCAAGAGAATGAAACAAAGGCTATGCTAGCTAGATTCTGTACTGCAAACAGCACATGTATCACAATATTGGATCCTACCTAAGAACTGGATGCTTCAAAAGAAATGATGTAACAGAAAGGTAACGCCAGTCATTTTCCATGGGATCCATAACACCCAGATTTGGCTGCACAGCAGAGAAACTTCCTTCCTCACCACTCTGTTTTATATGGCCAGCTTTCAACCTGTTCCTGGTAAGCTTTGGTGGCATGTGGGTAGTTAGCCATTGAAATGACATGGACAAATCACCACTTTCCGAGTTTTTGGAGCTTTGCTTGGAGTCAACATCTAAGCCATTCAGACATACTTGTCCATTTTCTATCCTTGGTTGCAAAATCCAAGTAGTCAGCACTTGCTTTGATCCAACAGATATGAGTAACAAAGTCTCATCTTTGTTTTCAACCGTAATGTCATCAGAAATGCCGGTTGAACTGTAGTCACATGATTTATCTGTTATCGTGTAGGTTTTCGGGATGAAGCACGTAGCTCTCACTGCTGAACCACCAACATGTTCCCCTAGCAACTTTGAGGAACGCCATCTCCCAGAACCACCAGTCAAGAATCTGTGATGTACGTCACTACATCAGCATAAAGATGGAACATATGATTACAAATTATTGATCACTTATGGAAAAATTAATTACTCTGTAAGGCGCACAGTTCCATCTTCACATCCTGTTGCTATCAACAGATCTGAGCTATTCTCAAGATGTGAATAGCTTGCTGGATCTATGAAGCACAATGAGTGCACTTCTCTACCATGAAACTGCAAATGGAGAACTTGAGGGAGTAATTTCTTATCTTGAGTTGGCGCCCAATGCCTGTGAATGTGAATATCATGATCCTGCTTGAAAGGAAACAGCAAAATGCTAAGTATGTGATGAAAAATGTGCAACACAAAATATAGTCAAACATAAGAGCAAGCCACAGCGTGTAAATTTTGGGACTGCTAAGGGAATCTTCTAAGCTTGGTCTTCTGACTATACACTGGAGGGAGGGTGCCCTGAATATTTCTAGAGCAGCTGCTGCTCAACTGGGCTCCCGGTGCCCATGGAATAAAAAACTATTGGCTGTCAATTCACTTCCTCCGTTCAGAAGCATGGAGCTTGCAATTGGATAAAAAACGGCAAGCTTTGAGTATTCAATGATTTCACAGGTCCCACAGTTGGTGCCTCACGCTGGAGCAGATTTTGCAAAATTAGCTTACGTGATGTTACTTCGTGCTGCACTACCCCATATGCTTAAACGCTGGAGCTGCTCTAAGCAAAACACAACTATGTGATGGAAAATGTATAAAATGCAAAATAATGTTCCTTCTTCAAGTTTCATGAGTAGGCCTTAGTCCATAAAATTTTAGAGTTGAGTTTGAGACATGATTAAGCCTCAATATGCAATGAGATGGAACTTATAGTTGCAACTCTCCTGTGACTAAATTCAGAATTACCAGCCCCTCGAAAAAAGCAGCAATGGCAAGATATAAACACATGCAATCTTCGGAACAGAAGAAATAGTTCCCATTAGGTGGGTTGACTTTCACTAGAACATCAGATGAGAAAAAACATCACAAAATAGTACTAAAGCAATTTAGAACACAAACCTTCACAAAGGCCAAGCAGTTCTGATACTCGGGGACTGTCCCAAGATAATAAGAATAAGGGCGCCGCCAACCTCCACAGGATACTTGAGCCATCTATAGAACATAGAAGTTTGGAGCTACAGATTAGCTGAACTGCTGGTTCTGATTGGCCAATTCATATGGTACATATTGTTCTGTTACCTTTGTTTCATTCTCAAGGTTCCAAATGATAAAATCTGCAGAAGTGAAACCTATTGCATAGGTACTCAATTGGCTCTCAGGTGCATGATTAGTGTAGATGGATTGAATGGTGCCCAATTCTTTTACTTGCCTCATTCCAAAAAATTCAATCTTTCGCACATTTCTTCCATACTTGAAGAAGCAAATGCAGCCATCTCCCCCAGTCTATAAATTTCAAGGATGAGTAGCATATGTCAGAACGAGCCGATGACTTTGGTAATATCAATAACAACAATGTTCTGGACATACAGTGTGAATTTCAATTCGATCAGAACTGGAGTCTTTTATATGAACACTTGTGACACTAGAAATGCCATGAGCTCCTTTAAAACGGTCACATGGAGGCATCTTCTGTTGTGTCACACCACTGTCACATAGTACCAATATTTTTGGGAAAGGAAAGGCGGTGATGTTACCCTTTTTATCACCAGCTATAAGGATCTGCATGGGGAAAAGGAGAACAATTATGCCTTGCATAATCAGATCTTTAGTAGGTTTTATGAAAAAGTTCAGCTAATTAGCAGCTAATGATACGATGTATTTTAATCTGCCCACAGGGACTGAAAGTATGAAACACTATCTTCTGCTTTAAAGTCAATACCTCCGCTCGAGGAGATACATCTAAACACATGATTCGAGCCCCAAAGGAGGATTCAAACACTGCTACAAGTGGACACTTCTGAGGTGCATTTACAACATCCGTACTTGAGAACAGGGCATCTCTTATGTTCCACAACTTAAGCACACCCTTAGGATCAGCTGTGAAAATGTGACTGCAAGTGAAGAAAAATCTCATGAGAACAATGACTAACTGCTACTTAAAATGTCTAATTAGAAATTTAACAATTCACAGACCTACATTCAAGTGACTTGCACCAGTATACTCCAAGTAGTTGCCTATCTTTTTCTGCTAGCCAGGTAAAAGATAAGTTCACTTTTGGTTCAATGCTGCCATTGGTTAAACAAACGATGGTAACATTTCCCCGGCCATCTCCAAGGGCAATTATGTCCTCCCTATTCAAAGAAAGGTTTGAGTATGTTGTCATGACATCCATGCAGATAATTGGTGCTTTCTCAGTGACCTGAATAACCTCAGTCCATCTTACATCCTTTACGTTAGAGATTTCAGCATGATGCAGATATCCATTATTTGTGGCGACATACAGAACATTTTCTTCTGCAAAGTGTAGACAACGAACATACTCGCTTTTGCTGTGATGAAACAATGAATAAACAATTTCACTGTCACAACATGAGAGATAGAGATATTATGTAAATTGTGGAACCATAAAGAAGTACATCACACCTATCCAGGGGACCATACTGCCCCGAAACAGAAGGAGAAGATACTACGAAGATCTCAGAATCATAGTTCAGACCACCAGATACCACTTTGTCATCCGCTTTGTCATGAAAAGTGGAGCTGCATAGATGATGCACTTTGATTGCTGAATCAAACCCAGCAGTGACCAGAAGCAGTGAGCTTGGGTCAAATAAACATCGCCATATTCCCCGTCCACTGTAGATTAGAGTAGCACAGTGAATTATTTTCTTCTTAGAGTAGATAAAATTACTAATTTTGCACAAGTTACAATCTAACAAACTGCATCTTCCAAACTTACATGTGTTCTTTAAACATCTTGATTAGCTTTCCATCCATTCCCCAAATGCAACAAGTACAATCCTCACCAGCAGTTATTACTATCTAAAAGGAAAGTTCAGTTACAAACAGTAAGAAGTCTAAAATAGCGTTCAACTGGGCATTTTAAATAATTCACAACTACAGTATTCAAGAAAAAGTCTTATCGAAATTTTTTTGTGCTCTCTAGAAATGCAAACAAAAAAATTAAAGCATTGCTAGATGACGCGAATGAAAAGATATGGAACAAAGTATGACAAGCTTACAGAATCAGAAACGTAGCAATCCCATATCCTAGCACTATGCCCAAAAAGTCTGAGTTTTGGTATAATTTCAACACAGTCTCGACTGGCTGTCTGATTGACAAAACTTTGTGACTTGAAACTCAGCATCCACAGGCGAGCACTGCCACAGAAATAAAACTAAGTAGGTCAACAGTATCACGAAAGGCAGTCATCTATAAGAAAATGGTTTCTGATGCAGAGACAGTGGGAGCCAAAAGCGAAACAGACTAACCTGCGGTCATCAGAAACAGACATAAACTTTGATCCATCAGAGGACCAAGCTATTCGGAATATTGAACCTTCATGCTCCTTCAGCCTACCAAGATGAACTGTCATGTACTGATTATCACCAATGATTTCATAATCATTGACATCAGAAGTATCCCCTTCATATGAGGGTAACAAGGAGGGTCCCAGATTTTGTGGTGCCAATTTCCATACGAGAATCTGGGAAAGAAGATTAACATCAAGAGCTATTTATAATGAAATGTGAAGTTCCTCATTCAGATAATTAGGAAACATTGTTTGAGATTTTCCTTTAACAGTTGAACCGGAGCTGAAACAGAAACAGCGGGGAGCCTGGAAAGCTTACCTCATTTAAAATGGTTCCGGATGCCACAAGAAGTTCTCTTACAGAGTCTCCCCACAATCTCATGGAATACAGAAGGCACTTCTCTGCAGCCAGAAGGCAACTCTGTAAGCAATCATGTAAGAGGAATTTGGCACAGACAGATGATGCCATTTGGAACATCATGGTGCTCAACGAACCTGGAGATTTGACTCGGGTAACCAGCACGCGCTTTCTCAAATCCCACAGCGCAACTGAATTGTCACTCAGACCAATGGCAAGCAGCCCATCGACCTGCGCCCGGAATCGCCGCGACCATCAAGGTAAAATCAGAAAGGTTCCAGCAATAAAAGAACGAGAAGCAAGCGTGGTACTACCTACCTCCAGGAAACGAGCGTCGAGCACCCAGTGATCGAAGCCCGGGAGCCTCTGCTCCAGCTCCAGCCGCACCTCGCCCACTTGGCTGCCATCTCCATCTGCACTGACACCGACCCCAATGGAGAATAGCTTCACCCTCCTCTCACCGAACACCGCGAGCGAGTGGTTGGAGGAACAGGGGATTCCACCCCGGGGCTCGATGCCGTGGACGCGCACACCGTCGAACACTTGGAACGCAGCGACGAGCCTGGCGGCGCCCACCTCGTAGACAAGCAGCTCGGACCCGGTGCCTGCAGCCACAATGTGAAGGGTGTGGATGTTATCACCCGCCTACTGACGCAGGCACGCACACGGTCCACCACACAGCGGCGCGCGGGCGAGGCACACACGAGCTCGACGCGGCGCAGGAGACGATGGGAAGAGAGAGGAGGCGGGGAGTGTACCGGCGAGCAGGAGAGGGCGGGGCGAGGAGGGGAGGAAGGAGAGCGCGGAGACGTCGCCCAGGTAGGAGGCCGGTCGGAGGTGGCCGCCGGCGGCCATGGGTGAGGCGGCGTAGGCTGGGACCTGGGAGTAGGGTTTAACCGGTTGGGTTGCCGGACGGAGATGGCGGGGGCCGTGCGGGGATCGTTTCGGGCTCCGTTTGTTTTTTTTTTTGCATTCCCTCTATTCAAACATTGGGCCAGGCCGTGCTCCAAACATACGACACCCCACCTGCTTGAAATTAAAGAGCAGGTTTCTTTTTTTCTCAAATTATTTTTAGTTTTTTTTTGCCTTTTTTGAAAGTAGTAGAAAAAATCGAAACCGTTTGGTAGAGTTTCTTTTAGTTTTTGGCGAAACCAAAGCATGCGGATTCCGAACTACATAGTACTCCCCTCCAAATCATAAATTTGACATTGTGTAGTTCATTTTTGAACTACCAAACGTCAAATAAAACGATATGGAGGTAGTAGGATGGAGTGGAATGCATTTTGTCCGGTGATCAATCGATCGCCAAAGACCATGACTCAGTGAACGACAACGACATCACTCACTGGTGTCTAGAGCATTCCTCATCTATCTAATCCGTTCATTTTCGGACCCTGGCTGATTTTGACGGTGGTGACGTGGCAGTGGACCCCACATGTCGGTGCGAGCCTTCCTGGTGACTTGGGCTTCGGTTTGGGACCATCAATCATATCGAGTGATTCTGGGTTGTTCACTGGCTTTGGGTGGGTTTGTAGTATTTGAGCCCGCAGCCCACCCAGGGTTCACATTACCGTGGACCGCCCGGTTTTTCGAAGCACAAAAACCGGACCGGTTAACCGGTGTGGGGCTGTTTTAGGTTCGGTTAGGGAGCGGTTAACCAGTCGAAATCGCTACCGAACCGGATCGGTATTAGCGAAACCCGCGGAATTCCGAGCGGTTACGAACGGTAATCAGAACCCTGAGCCCACCGAGGAAGAGCGATCATCAAGCAGCCAGCCACCGACGTGCAGTGGGAGAGAGAGCGAAGCAGACGAGGAGACCCGGCCGGCGGTGTGTGTTGGCGTCAATGAATGAATGAGAATGGAATGGCGTGGTGTGGACAGACAGCAGCGTGCAACTACCAACCTCTACTGAATTTGACCTCCTTCCTACCCGTGGATCACAGGTTAAACATAAATGTGTCGTCCGTCGCTCTGCTAGTGCTACACTTGCTAGCTAGTACTAGGTAGGAGTGCGATGCATGCGATAAATGAATTATGGGACTGCATTTACGCGGTCAAATTGGTGACTGTGATACCTGCTGAGCTGTACGTATGTGGAAGAAGGTCACCAAGAGGGGCCGGTCCAGCACGCAGCAGGTAGGTACGTGTCGGCAGCAGCTAGCCGCCGCGCGGGCCATCCACCACACATGTCCCGCGTGGCACGCTATAAATGGTGCGGAGGCGCGGAGCCTCTTCATCTATCATCACCCACCACCATCAGTGACCGACCAGACCAGACCAGAACCAGAGGGAGCGAGATGAAGCAGCAGCAGCAGCAGGTGTTGGTGGTGGCGGCAGTGCTTGTGCTGCTGGCCATGGCCATGGCGGGCGGCGCGTCGGCGGCGACCTGCAACGTGGGGCAGCTGGCGCCGTGCGCGCCGGTGCTGTCGTCGGGCGCGGCGCCGTCGTCGGCGTGCTGCTCCAGCCTCAGGGCGCAGCAGGGGTGCTTCTGCACCTACGCCAAGAACCCCACCTACGCGCGCTATATCAACAGCCCCAACGCCAGGAAGGTGGTCGCCTCCTGCGGACTCACCGTCCCGCGCTGCTGAATTCAATCTGCGCCCACCATCGATCATCAGTTATCGTGCGTCTCTCTATATAAATCGATGCATGAGTATGATCACTCCATCAGGTACTAGCAGTACCTGTATGTACGAGGAATAAAGCCGTCTTCTTCCTGCTCTCCCTAGCTACCTACTTGAGTTTGTTTGTCGATATGATATAGTCGTTCCCTATATATATGCACGCTGTTCTGAAATTTCCATTGAAAGCACTGTTCACAAGTCATGAAGCTGAGGATAACCAGCAGGACCTGCAGTTTTTTTTTTTTTTTGAGACAGAGGGAGAAATAACTGAGGAACAAACAGGTGAGATAAATGAATGGTTCTCTCTCTCAGGCCCAGCACCCGCTGGGCCGTTACGGAAGACCGAAAGTACTAGCGGGCCAGCTATCGTCTGGGCCACAAGGCACACATGATAAAACGTGCAGGAAAAATCAATCGATTGACAGACAAAACCAAAAGCAAACGAAAATTACTCGAGTGGATTAATCAACCAAAAGCAAACGAATAATTAAGAGGAATTCCGAACAAGAAAAGCTGTCAAATTATTAGAGCGGGGAATTGAATGAAGCGAATAAGTAGAGTGGATGGATGGGAGAGGTTGTTGGTTGGTTGGTACGTGCTGCATGCGCCGAAACTCTGCGTGTCTGCGATGCTCCGATCCATTCAGTATGCATGGGTTGTGTGCACGCAAACTGACTGATTCCAGCAGGGCTTTGCGAGTGGTGAGGAGCACAAAGGCAAGGCACCAACACCACCACGCATCTCCGATTAGCTGTCGACGGCCGACTGTCACTTTCGCCGGCCGTATCCGGCCTGTATGCCAGTGTTAGAAAGAATGCCACCTCATGGATCCCATCCATCAGGCATCATTGCTTCGTTTCTAATTCAGTCAGGTTAGAAAGAATATCGAGCACACAACACAAGCATCTACTTATTTCAGGTAGGATTCGATATATCAACATCGGTGCTAATATATATTCTAAATCTGCAGGTTGCTCGTGCTGTTACGCACCAGCATCCCAACCACACTTAATATTTGTTATTTATTATTAGAGTAACTATCTAGTCTGCTGATACTCTGTGTGTATGTAAAAGTGACTAGTGATAGTGAGGCAGGGGTTTAGCTGGCCTTCACAATGCAAGGACCTTTTTATACGTACAGTAATCTGTTTAGTTTCAGTAGTTTTTTTTAGGAGAGTTTAATTTCAGTAGTTGATAGAACCAACCAATGATATATCTTCCTTTCCAGCAGGCACAGCGGCACAGGCGCTCAGTATGCTGAGCTGTTTGATATCCAGCTGGTGGGATATAGATAAACTAACAAAACGTCCTGTCAGTTTCCCTATTGGTTTCATCCTTCCATTCCTTTTGGCAAAAGAGGGAATGCAACAGCAGCTAACAATGAGAGGGAGGCCTTTTTTCCTTGTCAATTTAAAACTAGACCCGGTGGGACAAAGAGCGAGCCTCACGGTTTTTCATTAAGAAGAAACCTACTTCATGTCTAGAAAACTCCTGAATCCCGACAAGAGTTGTTTTTTTTAAAAAAAATCAGAGCCTCACGATTTTTCATTAAGAAGAGAACTAGTAAACTCTCGAACCCCGAGTCACCGTCGAGAAGTTTTTTTTTAAAAAAAAAATCAACCCCGTAAATCAGCTCCAGCAAGGAAGTGAATCAGGATCTACTGGTGCGACCATACTAATCAACTGGGCCACAGTTTCTTTCGCTCGTTGTTAATTTCAGGTGTACAAGCCGGAGAAAAGGCAGCAGTAGTACTGTGGTGGAAAAAGGTGGGGAATGATTGTCACAGGCAGTGGTACCCGCTGGCTGGGGTTTATCTTAACTTAAATGATTGAGATGATGATCCTCTTTCTGAAGAAAAAGGCAGCTAACAATGCACGGATGGAGGGTTTATGATCAGTGTGTACGTGGTTGTGGATGACTTTGCTCTTGAGAATCCAGACTAGTACCCCAGATTCTCTGGCAGGTACATGGATCATCACACACACACACACACACACACACACACACACACACACACACACACATATATATATATATATATTCCAGTTTCAGTTCCAGCGATCGCCGCAGCCGAAATTAAGCTGGGAATGTATCTATCGTTCAGAGCTGACATCATATATCCTGATGAATTCCTGGGAATGCATTGCAATTTGGCACGGCACAAGAGATGCATGCAGTGTCACTCAAACAAGCCCATCCATCCCAGCTAATGAATGAATTGAATGCCTCTCTATGAAGAATCTGCTGGTAGAGGTGAGCAACCTGGAATGCCGAGGCGGCGGCTGTCCTTGGCCCCATGAAAGGTTGGCAGCGGCCGGCAATGGCGGCCAGGCCATGACGTGCGTCCACCACCAGATTAGTCAGTCATACGGAGGAGAGCTAGCGCAACAAATAAAGAAAAAAGACAGACTAACTGCAGCCGTGTTACCCAGAGTCCAGGCGGCATCAATTAACCCGTTATTATAAATTAAAGGAGCATCAACAAGTATATATGGTACCTTCCCCTGCTAAAAGAATTTGATTATTTCCTTTTGTTCAAAACAGAAACAAGAGGAAATGCTAGCTAGAGCCCCACTGCACTGCACTGCACTGCACTGCACTGCACCAGCTCACTGCCTGCCTGGAACAGCCCATCAATCCACTCGATTCATTCGTTCCCTTGTTAGTTAAGCTACCTTAGTACTAGTAATATAGTATACGCTTAATTGCTTAGAAAAGGAAGCAAAGAGCTTACTCTGCCTTGCTTCTATATATCCTTCCTCTTAGCAGCAGCTAACTGTTTCAGCCCACCATTCTCCACTCTCTGCTGCTTCGTCTGCTTCCTGCAGGCTCACCTGCTACTTGTGCTATAAGCTTAGCTCCCTCCCATCCACTTGAGCTCAGCATCGATGGCCGCCGAAGAGGCCAAGAAGGTGGAGGTGGAGGCGACCAAGGACATCGCCGAGGAGAAGTCGGTCGTCCCACTGCCGCCCCCGCCGGCCGATGACTCCAAGGCCATCGTTCTTGTCAAGGGTACGTAAACATACCACCCAAAGGTACTTAGGAGCTTTGTAATACATCCTTTACTTTATGATCGTTTGATCTACCCAAAGGTTAAAAAAGATCACACAGGGAACAAAATTTTACCTCAACGATTGTCCAAATTCTAGAGCTTCTGTTTGGAAAGAGCTGTAGAGGGGGATATCTGAAAAACGTAGGTTCCCTGCCCTCTATGTCATGGTTTTTGCAGAAAAATCAGACAGATCAAAATAAAAAAATTAAGGTCGTTGTTGTGAATATTTTGAAACAACATGGTCAGCTCTGAAAAAAACCTGATACCGTCCAAAAAGAAGGGGGAAAACTCCCTGAAAAACCTGATTATCTCACCTCCTCCCTATTGTGCAGACACTGCTGAGAAACCTGCAGCTACAGGAGGTTCGACTGAAAGAGGTAAGAAACATGCTCATCAAAATCCTCAGTTTATTTACATCCAATAAAACCAGGATTTTCACTCAAACTCTCATTGCACTCATCTTATTCCGCTCTCTCTTTCTTCAGATGCTTTTCTCGCGAAAATTGTATCCGAGAAGAGATTGACTCTGATCACTGCATGGGAGGAGAGCGAGAAGGCAAGAGCCGAGAACAGGTATTAATCAGCGCTGCGAGTTGCTTAGAAGTAAAACCGAGTGGCATTTAATTCCAAGTCGCTTAAAAGTAAAACGGATTAAATTATCAGCGTGTGTTATACTCAAAAAATGGCACGTCACTCTGGTTCGATTTGATGGTAGAGGTAAATATCTTACGATGCACTCAAAGCACCAAACAAAAGCACACCTTTCATTTCCATTGCATGGAAGATGCAACTGACCTCTCAACCACACCAACAACAGCTTGTACTGTCTGCAACTAACTCTTTTTGGCGCTTATCTTCGATGATGATCGATGACAGAGCCGCCAAGAAGCTTGCCTACATCACTTCTTGGGAGAATGCAAAGAAAGCAGAGATGGAGGCCGAGCTCAAAAAGATCGAGGTAAGCAAGCAAGATGGTGACAAGTCAAGTCACAATCACTGTGAGTTCAGCAGGTATATCATCGGTCACAGTCTGAACTGTTTGCCGTGGCATGCAGGAGCAACTGGAGAAGAAGAAGGCAGCATACGAAGAGAAGCTGAAGAACAAGCTGGCCATGCTCCACAAGACCGCAGAGGAGAAGAGGGCGCTGACGGAGGCCAAGCGTGGGGAGGAGATCATCATGGCGGAGGAGCTGGCCGCCAAGTACCGCGCCAAGGGAGAGGCTCCCACCAAGCTCTTCGGACTCTTGAAAGCATAAGAAGAAATGTGGAAGGGCACCGGCGATCTCTAGCTGGCGACGAATATACATATGTTGGGACTGTTACATATGTAGACTTGGTTCGTGGCATGTTTGTGGTTTGTGAATGTGTACTTGAAGGCCACTGGTGTGTATTGATTTTGTTGTTGTTGGAAGGCTTGATACCTTGGTGCAGTTTGTAAAAAGGAATTCTGTATATGCATAGGAGTGCAGCTCAGCTCTGATGGATGGATACCTTGTTTCATTATTTCCCCCTTTTCATAATGAAAGTTTTGTCTGTCGGGAAATCAGTAATGCATTTTAAATTGGAAGTTCTAGCTGTCCATTGTCCTATGTTGCAAGCAAAATTTGGAGCCTAGTGAAGACAATGTGCGTACTGCATGCAACTAATGCAGAAGAGCTCATGCATGCTTTTACGATAGAACAAGAAATTGGCAGAAGACCAATCCTAATGCAACGGAGAAGGTACCTTAAGGTGTATTTTCAGGCTCCTCCATTTCAGCTGTATGTAGTGGTCTTGATCTGGACCAAGTTACTGAAACAATCACAGAAAAAAAACAGGACTACCAGGCTCCAGAGAAACTTGGATGGCAGATCACATTTCTGCTCTGGGCTCTGGTTCATCAAACAGCAAAAAACAGTTAGCAGATGCACCTGACTGCGTCTGAAATCTCCACCAACGCGAGATAGTTTACGCAGAAAGCGGCGGTTGCTCACCTACCTACCTCAGAGATCGGGAACCAGAATGGCGACGACGATCTGAACCCGGACGAAATCATTCATCTCTAATTAATAATCTGATGAAGTCTGAACCTGCCAAAACGCGCACCCTTGATGGAATCACACAAACTCAACTCTGATTTCAGCCTCGGACAGTGACTCCATGCCTCTGCCGTGTCATCGCTCATCGGCCGGCGACTGATGCCGACCCTACTTCGTCGCCTCCGCCGTAAACCCGTAGGCTACTCCTAGGGAAGGGGCGAAAATACGCCTCCGCTTCGGGAAAGCGAATTTTGCTCCCAAATGGATCTCGAGACGATAATAAAGCGATAAACAACAAACTCGCGCCACCCGATTCGGTCAGGAAAAATAAATGGCCCCACCAGTCAGCCAGCCAACAACCGTCTGCACGAACGGGAATCCATGCGCGTCCGTGGGGCCCACCGCGGCGCCGCCGGCACGACCACCAACCCCTGCTGCCTCCACCCTCCCGCAGCTGCAGCCCGCACCTGCTCCTCCTCCTCCACGCGCATGCGCTCCCATCCCCTTCTCGCCGCCCACCTCCGCCGCCTCCTGCTCTCGCCCTCCGCCCACCTCGCCCATCGCGCCATGGCCTCCACCGCCGCCGCCGCCGCCGCGCAGGCAGGTCAGCGGCGCCGGGACCGACCTTTGCTTATTTACACACGCCCAGAGGCCGATGATGTCCCGTGAGGTAATGACCAGTGTTGGTGGGGGGCGATTTCAGGTGGTGTGGCGACGGCGGAGTACGAGGAGGTGCTGGGGCGCCTCTCCTCGCTCATCACGCAGAAGGTGCGCGCGCACAGCGGCAACAGAGGCAACCAGTGGGACCTCATGGCACACTACCTCAAGGTCCGTGCATTTCCTTTCGCGTCCCCCCAAGTCCTGATGCTCCTCCAGCTATGAGCTACGAATCGTAATAGGATGGTCGTTTGATTCGGTTCGATTTGGCTGCTGTGCTGTGTAGGTTCTGGAGCTGGAGGAGCCGATCGCACGGATGAAGGTAATTCACGTCGCAGGGACAAAGGGGAAGGTAAGTTGCTTGGGAGTTGGGTGCCGTGTCACTTCTAGTTTGGTCAGATAGTTCAGAATTTGAATGTGCCCAGTTTAAGGTTTACAAAAGGTCTGCTAGTTTAGAGCTTTTTGTATCTCTGGTACTAGGATGAAATGCAAGTATGCAACCAACCCATTTCTGTGTTGGCTACCAAAAAAATGTAAAATGCGGAATATTGTGAAGTTCCCGACTTCTTCATGACATGTCATTTGATTAAGGCATCGATTGTGTCTACAGGGATCGACATGCACATTCACTGAGTCAATCCTGCGATCGTGTGGCTTCCACACTGGGCTCTTCACCTCACCACATTTGATGGATGTCAGGGAGCGATTCCGACTTGATGGGTAATTCTTTTCCTATTGTTCTTTTTATCTTACATCCGCATCCAAGTTCCAGTGATAATAACAGTAGATCCTTTATGCCTAAGAACAGTTTTCTGTGTGCTGATGTGCTGCGCCATCTTCTTTATGTTGTTCCCGTAATTGGTATTATGCACTGACCTAGCTCCTTTCTGAGGGCATCAGGGTTGATATTTCTGAAGAGAAATTTTTGAAGTACTTTTGGTGGTGCTGGAACAAGTTGAAGGTAAATGTCTTCTTTTGCCTGTTTCGTATGAAATCACTCTGTGCTGGATGCCTACCAGTTAGAGTTGACAGAGCACAAACAGTTGAATTAATTCCATCAGGAGTTTTTCTTATTTGTCATATAAGCTATCTGATCTCATCATGTTGCTTTTATTTTATATATAACTGATGGATGATGAGGTAAATCGGCTTACTTCCAGGAGAAGACCGATGATGATACTCCCATGCCAGCCTATTTCAGGTTCCTGGCATTGCTTGCATTCAAGATTTTTTCTGCTGAGCAGGTAAAATAAACACAAACATTCCCTGGCCTTTCTTCCTGCTTTGCTGTTTTCGGTTGTTACATCTGTCTAGCCATAAAGATGGCAAAGTCATTTTACTTACATGGCAGTGCATAAATCATAAACCTATGATTTTAAGGAAGACGTATCTATCACATATATGTTCTTCTGAGGCTTCGAGTTTACTGACTGGTTATACTTTTTGAGTTTCCAAGCATCTGCTAAATCATCTCCCCTGTCTTTTTATGGCTCTAACAGGTAGATGTTGCTGTTCTCGAGGTTGGACTAGGAGGGAGGTTTGATGCAACTAATGTGGTATGTGATGTTCTATTCCAGTAATGTATAAGCAAAGAGCTTATTATGCCAAAAGGATGGACTAGATCAATTTATAGGCTTGTTTCTTATTTAAAATTCTGCATTAACTTGGCTTTCAAAGTGACTCTGCTTTACTATACCTTGTATTTCTTCTGAGCTTTTTGACATCATTTATATTACATACTGTTATCTTCAACTATCAAAAGCCAAAGAGCTTGATAGGTCTGTAAATTTGGGTGTCTGCAGGTTGAAGCACCTGTAGTTTGTGGGGTATCTTCTCTTGGATATGATCATATGGAAATTCTTGGTTAGTCAAGTAACCTGATAATTTAAGTGCCTCTACTATTAGGTAAAGGTAGCTTTATGCTCCATATTTATTGGGTGTCCTGTGAGCAGGGAATACGCTTGGAGAAATCGCTGGGGAGAAGGCTGGAATTTTCAAGGTTTTTTTAATTGTTTCCTAGAAAGATACAATTCAGCTCTATAGTCAATTCTTAATTATCTGATGTCTCTTATTAACAGAAAGGAGTTCCTGCCTATACTGTTCCACAACCAGAAGAGGCAATGATTGCTCTCAAGCAAAGAGCTTCGGAGTTGGGTGTATGTTCTATTAATCCATTCTAATTTTTTTGGTTGCACCTATTCTAGCCGTGATACTTAATGCAGCATTGGTTTCTGAAGATTTCTCTCCAAGTTGCTGATCCTCTGGAGCCCCATCACTTAAAAGGTCAACATCTTGGACTGCATGGTGAACACCAATACATAAATGCTGGCCTTGCAGTTGCTTTGGCTAGTACGTGGCTTGAGAAGCAGGGTCATAAGGACAGGATGCCACTCAACCGTACTGTAAGTCTTCTCAATCATGTTGCTTTTCCAAAAGAAAGATGCTTTAACAATTTCTTCTGTTATGATGGAATTCAGGATCCCTTACCAGATCATTATATTAAAGGACTGTCAAATGCTTGTTTGCAAGGCCGAGCACAAATCGTTCCAGATTCACAAGTGAATTCAGGAGCGGACAAAGATTCTTCTTTGGTTTTCTATTTGGATGGGGCGCACAGTCCTGAAAGTATGGAAATATGTGCCAAGTGGTTTTCCCATGTCACAAATGATGATAGAAGACTACCATCTTCCGCAGACCAGTATCCAAATTCTAAGTCTCAAAAGGTACCTCTCACAGCACATATACTTTTGTCATGCTTGAATTGACCCGCGTTTTCATATCTGAGATCTTAGATTCTTCCCTTTTTCTGCAGATCCTTCTGTTCAATTGCATGTCTGTAAGAGATCCTATGAGACTACTGCCGCATCTCCTGGACACGTCAACTCAAAATGGTACCTTCAGAATACTTGAAACTGAAAATATACATTGCAATAATTCACCATGTAATTCATATTTTGTTTAATTTATCATCTAAATTTGTTTGACTGGAATTAATTGAATTTACTGCCTACTTGAGTTCTGTATTGGTCTATTTACTGTTGAATTCACTTTCAACCTTTGCTGGTTCTGGGTTGAATGGATGCATTCATTGTTATCTAATTTTGTCAGGAGTACACTTTGATGTGGCCCTATTTGTGCCAAACCAATCGCAATACAACAAGCTTGGTTCTAATACATCAGCACCTGCGGAGCCTGAGGAAATCGATTTGTCATGGCAGTTGTCACTCCAAACAGTGTGGGAGAAGTTACTTCAGGATAAAGGTTCTTCCGAAATCCGAACTTGAAACAAGCATTTTCGTGTCTGAAGATGATGTGATAACTTGCAAGTAAATGGTGCAGGTATAATTAGTGCAAATTCCGGTGATGCTAGTCAAGTTTTTGCATCGCTTCCGCTCGCAATAGAGTGGCTAAGGAAGAGTGCTCAAGAAAACCGATCTACTTCATTTCAGGTAAAAAGTAAAAACTTCCATAAGAACATAACCTTTGCCTTGTAGAAATCTGAATATTGATATTTATTCTAATGTTTGTCACCTAGGATTGTCCATACATTTGTAACTAATGTGTGTAGCTTCTGCTGATCTTCTATCCTAATGTTGTTTATTTGCTCATTTCCTCTCTTTTTTCATGATTCCGGAACCATTATCTTGTGTGTTTCTATTATTTGTCTAGCTGCCTTCACATCGGTGCTGATATATTTGTCTCATGGCACTGAACTAGGTCTTGGTTACTGGCTCTCTTCATCTTGTCGGGGACGTCTTGAGGCTTATCAAGAAGTAATCTGTTTGGAAATGATATACAGCTTGAAGTTCAAACTGGAAGCAATCTATGATGTCTCCCTGGGCTCACATGATTAGTGAGGGCAGAAATTTGAACAGCTTGATTATGATGCTAACCAAGCTCCAGGATTCTTGATGTTTGCCTTCCCTTTTGTGTTTTCTGGCCACTGTTGGCAACCCAAAGCTGAGGAAAATTTTATGCCCACAGACCACAGTAGTTGTATCTGGGCATCAAGAATCCCCAGGAAACCCATGTAAACGCATGAATAGGTTTTGCTCGGGCAATCATTTGCCAATGAGTCAACGAAAGTACGAAACCGATCCAATTATTGTTCTCAGAAGTCTAATCGATAAATAATTAAGCTTGTGCAGAATGATGCGGCGATTGTAGCTAGTTCGTTGTATGAATGATAGGGAACAACAGTGATTTCCCTGCACCTGGACACAGTTTTCTGTTAGGCGTGAGGCACGCGACGTGACGTGACGGCCCCCAAAATGTGAGGGCCATGGCTTTGATCCCATTCCCATCCGGCACAGAAAGGAAATGCAGCCAAATGGTGAGGCGAGCACACACGGCGTGTCTCGTTCCGCTTCACATGTGGCGTCAGCAATTCAAGCTCATGGGTCCAGATGGCCAAACTGGATTTACTTTCTGTGCCGCTCATGTTGTCTTGATCCGCATATATTTTTGAAGTCGTTGGGCAGTGACCAGCAGCAGCAGGACATCATCATCGTCATCCAATGCATAAACTACCAGTCAAGAGACGTTCTTGACTTTCAGGCCTTGATGCCCGCTACATAGCTAGTACAGCGACTGACAAACCAACACATTATCTCTGTTCGTTCAAACTCAGCTGCCATCTCCAAGTCGTCCTCTGCGTGTTCCTCATCTTCTTTTGACTAGTCGCTCAATTGTTGGTGGAAGCCATGAGGTTGCCAGAGAGCTCCAGGTTCATGCTACTGCTTGTGCTCGTCGTCGGAGCAGAGCTCACAGGCCTCTGCCATGGCCGGCGAATTCCAGGCGCAGAGGTGGTGGTGGTCATGGAGCACGGCGTCGAGTCGCCGCCGACGCGGAGCAGCAGCGAGGGCTACGACCTCTTCTCCAGCAAGTGCAAGCAGCAGAGGAGGATGTCTCGTTGGAGGCGGCTGCAAGATTTTTCCGAGTCCAAGAGAAAGGTGCCGTCGGGGCCCAACCCGCTGCACAACTGAAGAGAAGAGAGCCATTTTTGTAAGTGGAATCCGTGTACATGTAGTAAGCACTAGTGTTCGAATTGCATTGCTGCTTCTTATTAGTATTCCAGTTGTCGTCGATGACGATTAGCATAGCACGCCTTGGATGAACGACATGAACCCAGCAGCTAGCTGTCGAGGCGACGAACAACAAGGCTGGCTTATCCAACCTGTTGATTGGCACGGCCGCCCCGGAGGCTTCCGTTGCCGGAGCCGAGCATGGAGGTGCACCGGTGACGATCAGGGTCGCCGGCCACCGTGCGCGCGCTGGCGTCCGTCGCCGTGTATAACTTTGCGTTGGCAGTAGTCATCACTCTTCACACCATGTTTAAACACATCTGCTCCGAGTGATCAAATAAGCACCCACAGCTTTGATCACATCTTGAGTAATTAAGCAGGTGACAAAGACGATAGTTCGGTACAGAAACGTTTCAGCCAGCATGAGCGGAGAATAGATGGAACTCCCGGCAAGACCAAGATTCCATTGCACGCGGCCGAGACCTGATCCATTCCTTCTACTGACGACCCAACTGACTGGGCACACAAACACAACACCGGCTACTAGCTCAGCTGCTGCTCGTGCATGTAAATGCTCTACATCAGCTGGTTCCCCACGGGGTCAACGCTGAAATGTAGCTCCAGGGATTTCTCCACAACAGGATGGAACTTCGATGCCCACATCTGCAACGCACACACCAACAGAATTGTAACTCACCGCCAGATTTGTGTATACATCTTTCTTATGTATAATTCAATCTGCTTATTCGGTAAGTCAGTCCACAGACAGGAAACTCAAATATCAACAGATGCAAGTGGAGAGCCCTTACATTCTTGTATTCGATGCTCTCCCTGAACAACTTCAAGTCATCAGCTGCATGAGACAACAAGTTGATCAGTAAGCAACCACAACTCAGCCAAGCTTTCCATCATGTAGCCTACATATTCTGACTTAAAACATAAGTGACGGGGAAACTTATAGCCCACTAACATGATGGAAAGCGGATTACTGCAGCATGATTATATCCACTTTCCGGATTCACACAGCAGCCTGATACAAAATAAAAGTAAGAACGACATCAGCCATATTAATATCAATATATGTACAGGGGATCAAGGAAGTTGAAGTGTCAATGTGAAACAACCATATATATGTTGTCTTACCACAGGTTGCTTGCACAATAAAAGAACTGCATTGGCTGATCAAACTCTGCAGAGAAGATGATGCATCGTCCATTGCCTCTCGTGATGCAGTTTCCACGAAAGATATCAGCAGCATAAACTCGACACCATAGTTAAAATCCTGCCAAGGACCAGGCTTTCTGTTTAAATGCAAATGGTTTTTTTTACGGAGTAATGGTATCAATTTACACCAGAATAAGGTAGTTCGAGTTACCTCACCCCTACGAAAGAGAGGGATAATGTCATCTTCCACCTCAGACTCAAAATCTACAGAAACTGAGCCCTGTAACTTATCCAAATTGTGACTATCATGGTGCTATGAGCATAAAGAATCAGGACGGTGTAGGTACTGGAAAGAAGATTACATGCTGAGGCGTACATAGGAAACAGGTTTTACGCGCTCATCAAGAATTTTGGAATAGTATGCACTATTCTGGAACTTTGCAATGTCTTCTTTCTGCTGAAAACGCATGAAGACAGCGTGTGTGAAGTTGTCACTATTGGGGTCCTCTATGCGGCCTGCACCCAGTCAGTCAGTATATCACAAATACCAAACTGAAGTTCAGATAATTCTAACTGATTCTACAGTTGAGGTGGATATAAGGCCCTCACCTAATGAGACTGCGAGTATCCCTCTCATTTGGTACTGTGATGTATATAGGTAATCTAGCATATCTTTTTCTTCAGCATCTGAGATGTTTGGCTTGGCTCTAAGCAGAATAATGTGCTCCACAATCATTCTGCATAGTCCAGCTAGATTAGCATCTACTACTCGGTACTATACTAAGTTTTTCTGAACACGAGCTGGCAGCACGCAGAATTTAGAACACTTATAAGGTAGAAATGATACTTCACAGGGCAGCAATTTCTGATTCACCTTTTTCTCACAAGGCCACCAGACGGTGCACCATTGCTGGATTCAAGCACACCACGAGTGGAAAGAAGCATCTTCTTTCCAGTCCCTGGCCATCCGCAATCAACACGAACACAAAATCTACATTAAACATGCATTGACTTTGAAAAGAAGCCCAAAGCTAAGACTGAGAACTCACATCGATCCAAATTCAGCACAGATCGTTGATGAAGCCCAAAACAGCTTGCAACAGGTCGTGTAGTGTGACGAACCTGGGCTAATGCTGGCGCCAACATCCTGAAAATTCAGAGCCTGGAAGCTTTAGCTCTCATTGTCAGCACTGGTTCTTATGGCTTTGGGTGGAGTTGTGGTGCACCTGGAAGCCTGAAAACAGGATCTTTTGGGTTGGGGTGCACACAATATCCTCCATCAGTGGGTGGCTGGAGCTTATAGCACTGTCCCTTTCACAGTGTCACAATTTCAGATATTTGTTGCACCCAGGACAGGAGTGATGTTTCTCCGATCAAGGATTTGTGCCCAAAGCTACAAGATCTCTCACTGAGAAATACTACTTGAAAACGGAAAGAGTCAGAAAAAGCATGTGCCACGGAACTGTGACAATATGATGATTTTTTGCATTCATCACTGAAGGCAATTAAAAGTAGACTAAATTAAAGTGACTTGAAAATTACACCAGTCAAGCTTCATTTCATTCACTAGTTCGAATTCTGGAACAAGACAGCAAAGATAAACTAGAGACTACAGACGCTCCATGATAGATTTTACCGAGTCAAGAATCCTAAAATAATGGTAAAACAGGGCAGAATGCTCGCCCTCCAGACCATCTCTGTGATGGCGGTTGCTCCCAGACAGGTTGTTGCACGGACTGCCACCAATTACCAGATCAAACCCACCAATTCTTCTGATATATGCTTCAATCTTCTCCGAAGTCAATGCTTGCACGTCACTAATCTCAATGAGTGTGCCTGTTTGCGTCTGATCCCACCAGCTCTTGAGAATTGTCCTGTTCACCTCGGATTTCTCGACTGAAACCACATTATTCATGTGAATACCAAGTCTATGGAGAGCCACCTCAGCACCTCCAATACCTGAGAACAAGGACAGCACATTCATGCCATGTGGAAACATGCCCTTGAGTACCGAGAGGTGATACGCAACGGTGTCCACTTGGAAAGAATTACCCAGGGACTTATATCTCTCTGTCCTGCTGATTCCTCTCGTGTGATCCTTTGGAAAACCAAGCAGGAACTCCATCTCATCCGGCTCTAGGGGAGCAAGCTTGTTGAGACCAACCCATATCAAATTCCATTTTTTGCATTCAATAATTACTTCCTTTTGAACACTTTGGGGAGGTGGATCTTCACTGTTTGTTAGGGTCAAACGAATCTTCTCTGTCATCTTAGCACTAGCCTTACAAGTCTGAAGGCAATTAAATTGCTGTCTTGGGTCCCACGAGGGCCACCACTTCATGGAACGAGGGAAAGCCTCAGATATTGTCTTCGGGGGTAAGGGAAGTAGAGTTGACCTGTTCCCAAGAGGCAGGTTATGTATGTAGCCTCTCTTCCTGGCGGCAGCACAGAAGAACTTTGAGTCCACAAATTCTGGCTGAATATCATAAAGGAATCTCGAAATGGTTGCCCAAACACCTTTTGGAGCAAGTGCCACATTTTCATAATAGAAGTAGGGTGGTCCAATAGCCTGCCCAGGCAGAGATCTGCTGACTGTCCTTGGCCCATTTGGCAAGCCAAAACCAACCATCGGATTTGGGAGACGCATCGGCTCATCATTGCTGCCATCTAAGGGCCCTCTACTTCCTTGTGCTTGACTTCCAAGTCTCTTCCTCTTTCTCCTAATCCCTTCCATGGGCCCTCTTTTCTTTCTGCCTCCATAGAAGTCCTGCAGAATTGCAAACGCAGTTCTAGACCATTAAATTAGAACCAAATTTTTTTGTGGATTTAAATTGACAGTTAAACCGTAACACACCTCACGATCAGAAGAATTGCCACAGTAACCTTCCCCTGCTGTTTGTGAAGCATAGATCGAATCAACCAAAACAGAAATAGATGAATCCTGCCCTGAGTATAATTAAACCACAAGCCACAGTAGATGGTGTGAGGATCAGTGAACATGTTGTCTGCTTATTTTGCTGAAAAATCTAAGGTATACAGAAGTAGCAAAGAGCAATACCGCATCTAGTAATAGCCATGGTGGCCTCATCTTCCGGAAACCCCATTTTCACTAAGAATTTAACTTTCTCATCTGTCTGTGACATCTCATTTAAGAAATCCTGTATGAAAAGCACAGGAAAGCACGGAGAATACAATCAGTGCAGCTGCATAAACTGGTAATACAATTAACTTCGAAAGCACTTTTCTTCTTAATATAAAAAATACACAGCTCTCCTGCATATTCGAGAGAGAAACTTCCAAAGGACAAAAATAAAATGAAATTCTTGAATCATCATAACCATGGAAAGGTAAAAAACAATTAGCTGTTTGATTGAGAAAAAATTTACCAGTGCTGAAAATTTTTTGAAAGCCCAGCGGTAGTCTAATTCAATCAACTCTCAGATACAGGCAGTCACATGCCTACGACTAGAATGTACAGGACAAGCTCAATGTTACAGTGAAACAGGAATGCTGTTGCACTATAGAGATCCAATTCTCAGGATCAGTGATCAATTTGCATAAGTATCAAAAGGAGAGCACACAATTGAGATGACATAGGTTCTACTCTACAACTGAAGAACCTTATGTGAATGCTACTCGTGATGTATATAGGATCAGAAGTGAGATTTATTATTCCACAGTGGTGTCTTGTTCACGAACGTCACTGACACATGAGTTGTAGTGTTGTAGACGAAATGCAGTAGGTCACAGTTTATAGCTGACATAGCTACATTGACTACCAATACAATTTTCTTACAAAATCCAGGTCTCTAGTTTCATGGGAACATGTCGTTTTGCCTAAAAGAACACAATTCTCACATGGGAAATAAGAAACCAAATTAGATTACAGCTATGTAAGTAAGTAAAAGTAAGGAACCTTTATGGTTTTGAGGCAAGTAGTCTATTTACTAGATTATAAAATGAAACCTGTTTAATGCAGAAGAATATATGTTTTGAGTTGAAGTAGATGCATAACATGTTTGTCAAAAGAAAAGGTAAATGTTTATAGGGGATGTTTGGTAGCCAGCCGCAGACTGACGCCACTGCAGTGGCACCACAACTGGAGGTGAGAAAAAAAACGACGCCACAACAGTATATGTTTGTGGCTGCCGTAGCTTTGGCAACAACCAAGCAGCAACCTAGCGTGGTGTGGCGAGTAGCAGTTTGGCTCGGCGGGCAACCAAGCGCCAAGAGGGAGCATGAAAATACCTCATCACCGGATTCGTCAAGGGTAGGCCCCCTGTTTCTCTCACCAGCATCCTCATCATCCCAGTTTTCTAAAACATCATCATAATCACTATCCTCAGCAGCTTGGGGGACACAGCGAGAAGCAGAACCGTTATCCACAGAGGGATCATTGCCTATTTCCTGAATTTTGCATCAGTTGTAAATACAAGTACTCTTTCATGCCATGTGATAAGGTCATCAAAGAATAACTAATAAAGGCAGGCGTGTAGATGAATACCTGGTAGGTTAGAAGAAGTTCAACTAATGACTCTGCACCATCATCCCCTGAAAGCAAAAGCAGCAGTCAGATAGATTATGTAAAATCACCCTATAACCCAAATAAATGAGAATAAATGGGTTATTAGGTAACTACCGTTATCCTTCATGGCCTTCAGAACCATCTCCTGCGGGAAACCCATATCCACATATTTCTGAACTGAAGAGGCAGATGGTCCAGCCCTCCCGTCACCATTGGCAACCTTTCAAAACAGACCAACAAACAAACATCACATTAAGACATAGCCCCAAGAAGCAAGGTAACAGTAACAATGGGGGTGTTCAGACCAGCCCAAACCAGCTGGAAGGGAGTACACAAATCATGATCCTGTTTCTGTTCATGATTACTGTATTCCCCCAGCCAATTTGAGCCGATTGGCTAGCCGGTTCTACACTCCTGAGTAACATGAACTGAAGAACAACTAGTGGTGAGTTGTAGCATTGCTGTCTATGTATGGATTGGCTAACTGCATTACCCTTGTGGATGGACCTGGAGCATCAATATTCCCGGAGGCCAGAGCTGAAGAGCTGGCACCAGCAGCGTTGAAGGCGGCCGCCGCCTCCTCATCACTTTCCCACTCAAATTCATCACTATCCTCGTTGTCGCTAACCCAGTGCTGTAACACGAATTAAGAAGCACACGTCAGGTACTTGGATCAACAAGTGGAACAAAACGACCACCAATGCCAAAATGGCGTGCCAAAATGCAATTCCGGCCCAAAAAACCCCAACTCGGAGCTCAAATTCATCACTATCCTCGTTGTCGCTAACCCAGTGATGTAACACGAATTAAGAAGCACACGTCAGGTACTTGGATCAACAATTGGAACAAAACGACCACCAATGCCAAAATGGCGTGCCAAAATGCAATTCCGGCCCGAAACCCCCAACTCGGAGCGATCTAAAAGGAGCAAAATGAATATTGGGACAAGTACACCGCAACCAGCCAAGAACGCGCGGAATCACCGTAGCAGCGGGCAAAATAAGTATCTAAGAATTCATCAAAGAGGAAGCATACATCTTCTCACAATACATGGAAGGCAAGAGAGCAGAGAAGATGAGGAGGGGCCGAGAGATAGGTCTCACCACCATTCTGGAAACTTGGGGAGGCGTATCGGACTACCTCTCTCCCCTCGATCCCTCTGTTGTTGCTTGGCCCCGGCGCGGTGACATGAGGGAGCGGGGAGACCGCGACGGCGTGGCCCGGGCCCAGTCTCTCTCCACCGCCGCTGAAGAACCTCCCCACGGCCGGGCCGGACCTCCCGCCTCTCCCTCTCGCCGCCGTCGGCCTCGGCGCGTTGGGGGTCGGTGGCAGAGGAGGAGCAGGAGGCTGCGACGGCCGACGGCGATCAGAGTATCAGACGGCGCGCCCTGGGCGCCTGGCTCCGCCCACGTCCGAGAGGAGGGGAATGCGGCAGGGCTGGTGTGCTGCGCCCGGCAAGTAGCGCACGCCGCTCGCTGACCTGTGGGGCCTGTCTACAGTGAGCGCAGCGCGGTGCTTCGTGGAGCGAGGATCCCGTGTGGAGATCCGTCTGTGGTGACCCTGGTGCGGGGAGCGTTTCGCAGGGTTAATAGGCGCCGGATCGGTCCCGCCCCCGTTCAAATTTTGGGAGGCACACCACTGGCCTCATAGTTTGCCAGCGCAGCGCTCGTCTCGATGCAATATACTGTAGGATGCAAGTGGGGTGGCTGTTGGTGAGAGCTAGGAGTTGCTGCCAGGCTGCCACAAGCGCGTGGCAGCCTTTAGTATTCGACACGGTTTTCTGTCATCTATCTTAATATATCCATTTAGTTTGTTGGAGAAATTTTTAGATTCACTTTTAAAGTCTATTAGGAGTATTAAATGTATACTGATTACAAAATCAATTACACTAGTTGATTGGAAATCGCAAGACAAATCCATTAAATCTAATTAATTTGTCATTAGAGATGGTTGCTGTAGCACGACGTTGTCTAATAATGAC
Source organism: Cenchrus fungigraminus (assembly GCA_036936925.1). Lineage (NCBI taxonomy): Eukaryota > Viridiplantae > Streptophyta > Magnoliopsida > Poales > Poaceae > Cenchrus > Cenchrus fungigraminus. The sequence continues at coordinate 101,489,023 of CM072776.1, forward strand.
ATAATTAGGCTTGTTAGATGAAAATTAAGGTAAGGTTGTGGAATGGGTTTGTCATAATCCACATTTAGTACTCTTAATTAGTGTCCGAAGATTGATGTGATGGGTATTTTTGGAACTAAATCAATGCATATCTGAATCTGGACATCTTTGTGATTGGATACATGTTTGATGAGCTGCCAGGACGTCAACTAATATGGGATAGAGTGAGTAGTAATTTAATAATAACATCTTATTATTCTATTATAATAAAATGTTAATATTCTTTAATACATGCTATTAATGTTGTAACCATCTATCTTACATTCATTTCAAAACAGATACTACCTATATTCTAAAATATATAGTTTTGGCTACGTAACTAGACAAATATGTGTCTAGACACAAGGATAAAATCTCGTGTATGTCTTGACTATATTAACAATGTTTTAAACCTTAGATAAGAAATTACTGATAGAGTTGCATGTTTTATTACAATTTCAAAATTGTTGTTTGCCTTACAACATATAATTACTTGTCACGCTAGTAAAATGTGCTATGTGACATGTAATCGCTATTAACTATGGGGGGCTACCTCTAGATTATCCACGGCTCGAACTTCCAAAAAGTCTGGTGCTGGGGAGGACATGCCAAAGAGCTCTTGCTCGGTTGCTCCAATGCCAAAGAGACCTTTCTTGTTTATTGTGCCAATAGAGAGACCGTTGGATGGCTTATCTTTTGTACTAGTACTACCATCTTCTGTACACCTCTGGTAGATAGCAGTATGTTGTACCATCGCGGGTGCCCTAAGAAACAGGGAAAAGATTCTTTGACATGACAAAGAGTTTGATGTTAACCATTGCGGTTATAGTATCAAAGTAATGAAAAAGTTTTTATAGAAAAATTCGGGGAAAAAAAGAATATGCCCCAGCAATAATGCAATTGGATTTTAATGGAACGGGCTATTCCCAAGGATTTCATGTGTGATTTTGAAAACTATATATAGAACATTTAAATCCTATGTTTTTTGGATTGTTGTATTTTCGACAACCACTGGCCTCATAGTTTGCATGTGCAGCGCTCGTCTCGATGCAATATACTGCGAGATGCAAGTGGGGTGGCTGTTGGTGAGAGCTATGATGAGTTGCTGCCAGGCTGCCACAAGCGCGTGGCAGCCTTTAGTATTCGACACGGTTCTCTGTCATCTATCTTAATATATCCATTTAGTTTGTTGGAGAAATTTTTAGATCCACTTTTAAAGTCTATTAAGAGTATTAAATATAGACTAATTACAAAACTAATTACACTAGTGGATTGGAAATCGCAAGACAAATCCATTAAGACTAGTTAATCCGCCATTAGAGATTGGTTACTGTAGCACGACGTTGTATAATAGTGACATAATTAGCTCGTTAGATTCGTCTCGAAAATTAAGGCAGGGTTGTGGAATGGGTTTGTTATAATCCTCATTTAGTACACCTAATTAGTGTCCGAAGTTTGGTGACGGGTAGTTGGTGAAATTTTTGGGAAATAAATCAATGCATATCTGAATCCGGACATCTTTGCGATTGGATACATGTTTGATGAGTTGCCAGGACGTCAACTAATATGGGACAGAGTGAGTAGTAATTTACTGATAACATCTTATTATTCTATTATAATAAAATTTTGATATTCTTTAATACATGCTATTAATGTTGTAACCATCTATCTTACATTCATATCAAAACAGATACTACCTCTATTCTAAAATATATAGTTTTGGCTATGTAACTAGACAAATATGTGTCTGGACACAAGGATAAAATCTCGTGTATGTCTTGACTATATTAACAATGTTCTATCATGTGCTATGTGACATGTAATTGCTAATTAACTCCTCTAGATTACTCACGGCTCGAACTTCCGAAAAGCCTGGTGCTGGGGATGACATGCCAAAGAGACCCTTGCTCGGTTGCTCCAATGCCAAAGAGACCTTTCTTGTTTATTGTGCCAATAGAGAGACTGTTGGATGCCTTATCTTTTGTACCATATATAGATGAGAGCAGCATGTTGTACCATTGCGGGTGCCCTAAGAAACATGAAAAAGATTCTTTGACATGACATAGAGTTTGATGCTAACCATTGCGGTTAGTATCAAAGTAATGAAAAAGTTTTTATAGAAAAATTCGGGGAAAAAAGAATATACCCCAGCAATGCAATTGGATTTTAATGGAACGGGCTATTCCTAAGGATTTCATGTGATTTGAAAACTATAGAACATATAAATCCTATGTTTTTACGGTTGTTGTATTTTCGACAACCCTGGGCTCTTATGCACCATACCATGGTGGCTACTTGACGATGAAATATAACTTGTTTCGAAACGTACACTAATACGTACGAAACACTGTTTCTGCACGCACGGACGGACCCAGCAACACGAAGGCGAGTTTGTTGAAAACAACAACACGGCATACGGGGGTCCACGGCACACCGCATCGCACAGCAGCGTAGCACACACAAGATCGATCTCTGCATCTGCATGACACGCCATGGCCATGCATGCAGCTGCGGCTCTTTTATTCAGGAATCAGGAATCACGACGACACACAATTTCAATGCAGCTAGCATATGCAATCCGCGCGCTACGCACGGCGGCTGCTGCCGCGGTTGGGCGGCGCGGCGGCGGCGGGCTCCTCGTCGTCGGGCGGGCTCGGGCTGAGGGCGAGGTGCTCGTAGAGGAAGCCGGAGAGGCCGGCGCCGGCCATGGGCCCCGCCCAGTACACCCAGTGGTTGCACCAGCGGCGCGAGCCCACGATCGCCGGCCCGAACGCGCGCGCCGGGTTCATCACCGCGCCGTCGAGCGCGCCGCAGGCCAGCACGTTGGCTCCGGCCAGGAGCCCCACGGCGAGCGGCGCCACCGGCACCGCGCCGGCGGCGCGGCCCCTCCGCCTCGGCTCCAAGGAAGACGTGGCGTAGTAGGCGTACATGAGTCCGAACGCCATCGCCGCCTCCAGCACCGCCGCGTGCCAGCCGGTCACGCCACCCGCCAGCGCGTACTCAGGCAAACGCTGCAGCACGCATGCAGCAACAAATTGAAATTAGTTAGAGTGAATCGTGTGTGCATCAATTAATTATTTGCAAGTGGCCGACGACGCGCGACGTATAGTACAACTACGTACCACGCCGCCGGTGGCGAGGCTGAGCAGGAGCGCGGCGGTGACGGCGCCGATGAGCTGCGCGGCCCAGTAGACGAGGGAGCGGACAAGGCAGACGCGGCCGCCGAGGAAGGCGCCCAAGGTGATGGCCGGGTTGACGTGGCCGCCGGAGACGTTGAGGGTGCAGGCGACGGCGGCGGCGAGCGCGAGGGCGTGCGCGAGCGCCACCGCCACCAGGCCGCCGTGCTGCTGCTGCTTGATACTGTTCATCCCAAAGGAGAGCGTGGCGCCCTCGGCGGCGAAGACGAAGACGGCCGTGGCGAGGAGCTCGGCGGCCGCGTCGCGGAGCGTGCCGGGGTCCGTGGCCGTGGCCAGGCGGCCGACGTTGAACTTGAACAGGCGCCGCCCCGGCCTCATGGCTGCTGGCCGGCTGTGGCGCTGGCGCCTAGCTAACAATGATGAGATGAGATGAGATGGAGGGGCGGCCGGCCGGCGACGATCGAGGTGGCTTATAACGCGGGGATGATCGGACGAGACGACGGAGTGTCACGTTAATTTGGAGACGTGCCATGCGTATGTGGTGCCTCGTCATCGTACGTATCCCTAAGCCCCGAGACAAACGCCGCCGTTGGAGAAACACGGCCACAAATGCATTGTACTATTTATAGAGTTAATTTGATCGTCGATCATCATCAACGGTTTACATAGGCTGCTTGTGCTTTTATGTGCTGGCTTAATTCAACTTGGCATGCATGCCTCTCTTTATTCTGTTTTACTTTGTCTTTTCTCGCGCCTATTTTAATTGTTACTAATGAAAATCATCAACTTTCTGATTGGTTCGAAAGTGTTTGTTTGCACCTCGATTTGTCCTCTCTGCTAGTTTGAACTTTGAAGACGATCACACTCTTTGCGTGTGAGACGATGCTTATCATCATTTGCCGTTGTCTGAGCCGCAAAGAGTGTAGTAATCTAGAGAATCCTTTTTGTTATTTTGGGAAATTAAAAAAATGTAGGGTTCACGGATTTGACGATTTATACTTGGTAGCTCTTGTTGATTACTAAGATTGTACGCCGCTGCTCAAGTACAAGTTCGTCGTATCGATAGCCCGGAATGCCAGCAGTTACTAATGGGTCACGGTCTTGCCGCATTATTTAAGTTATTACTTTCCGAATCGAACAACAAATGCCCCTATAGCTCAGTGGTAGAGCGTCAGTCTTGTAAACTGAAGGTCCGTAGTTCGATCCTGCGTGGGGGCATGTATTTTCATTTGTGGTCATTTTTTATTGTTTTTGTTTTGACCATAAGTTCAGTACATAATGATCCTGTTTCGCCTAGTCCATGTATTTTCTTCTTATTTGGCCACCTTTTGTTTTGTCTACACTAGTGATGCTTTCGCATAATCGATACTACTCCTTCCATGTATTTTCTCCTTATTTGGCCACCTTTTGTTTTGTCTACACTAGTGATGCTTTCGCATAATCAATACTACTCCTTCCTTTCAAATTACTTATGGTTTTGACTTCTCTAAATACAAAAGAAATGTAAACACAAAAGAAATGTACGTAGAAATGTCAAAATGAAATATAATTTAGGATAGATGGAGCACACTTTTTTTTTGACAATAGCATAACATTATATTAAGCAGCCAGTTTTACATAAGGGTCCTCCGAAGAGGACAGAATTACAAAAAGGTCCTTAGACCAGATAAACACAACAACAACTACACAGCAGCGGCGGGCGACGAGCTCGCCGTCGAACAGCCGTAGGGGCACCAGGGGCGCGTACAGCCAGATGGGAGACCGTGCTGAGCATCGGTTGAAGACGGATCGACGGAGTGTTGGAGGCACACACCGGGCGACCGAGGGATAAGTTGAAAGTCGTCGCCGGCAATTGAAGAAGCTCCCGGTCAGGATCGGGGGGGAACGAGTTCATCGAACCACCACTTGATGTAGTGGAGCTGCATGTTTGGTAGATCTGACCTTGTAGAGGCTGCTTGGTCTTAGCTCATGCAAACAAGACTGTCGCACTGTTTTGATTTTCAGCCAAAGGCTCGGTTACAAGGCAAGATTTTCTTTAGATTAAGGTATATCAAGTTCCTATTAAGGAGTTGATGTTCCTCAATCCTCACACATGACAAGTCGAAGGAAGATTCCAAGCCGAGGAAGGGGGCAAAGAGCTCCTGCTCAATTTCCAAATCTGCCATTGACAAGTGGGCCCCGCACCATAGAGGGTAAGCCCCCAAACACACGCGAAGCGGAACCTCTCGCTCTCCAGTCTCCCTCCCTCCCCCCGCCCGAGCCCGTCTCCGGCGAGCTAGGGTTTCCGCTACGCCGCTCCACCCCCGCTCGTCAACCCCGCCCTCCCTGGATCTCCAGCCATGTACGGCGGAGGTAAGCTCCCCTCGTCATCCCCTCTTCTCTCCCTCCCGCTAAACCCTAAACCCCTCGAGATCTCACCGCTCCGTTTTGCCTTTGGCAGACGAGGTCTCGGCAATCGTCATAGACGTCGGCTCCTACAGCTGCAAGGCGGGCTACGCCGGCGACGACACACCCAAGGCCGTCTTCCCGTCGGTGAGAGGAATGCCCCTCTGCTGCTTCCAAATTCCTCACGTTCCGCTGTCGTTTCCGAATTTCCCTTTCGGGGCCACCTCTGCCGCGTGTCTGTAAAGCTGTTAGCTGCGAAATGCAGTTCAGGAGAATCTGTTAGCACTCTAGTAGTTTCAAAGTTCGTCAGCAATTTTAGGCTGCTGGCTTCAGACATGACACACACACGGCTGCTTCACTTCGTTCTGTACAGATGCACGCTGTGTTTTCTTACAATTTTGCAACAGATATTGACCTGCACGTAGATTCTGACTTTGTATGTGGATACCTAGTTGATTGCAGTGTTAATTAGTGCTTCAGCTTTGTGTTTATGGCAAGCCCTGTGGTGTAGCCTAACTGGTGAATAATTATCAGTATCACCTCTCTGTTGGGCACAGTGCAGGTGGTTCTGTCCGAGTCAGGTTCTAGAGGCAAACTTCAGATCCCACACAAGTGACTGGCATTTCGACCATGTCCACTTTGGGAGGCCAAGCACCTAATTAGTTAGTTTTGTGTTCTGTGAGTATAGGTTGTTAGCTTCACTATTTCGTTCACAGAAGACAAACTTAGGATATCATATATGACAAACTCACAAACGTTACCATGCTGTACAAGAAATTGTGTCTGTAATGACTAATGCAACTGCTAAGTGTTCAGCAACTTCTTATCATCTTTGCCAGCACAATTACTGCAGTCTAGGAATTCTTATTTTGTCATGCTTGGAAAGCTAGCTACAGCAACTTCTCACCGCGCCTTTTTTGACATGTTAAGGTTGTTGGTTCAATTGAACAAACGGGAGACACTGATGACTCCAAGCCAGAGAAAGAAGCTGAGTCTGCATCAGATTCTAAGAATGGAGCCAAGCCTATGGATGTGGACAAAGCCAAGACAAAACGTAAACTTTATGTTGGTCAAGAGTTGGAGTTCAGAAGGGATCATATGGAGGTTACTATCTGCATTGAGGATTAAGTTTGATTATAATAATTTTGTTAGTTATCCATTAATGGATGGTCTTTCCCTTCCCGTACAGGTGATTTCACCTATGAAAGATGGAACAGTAGCTGATTGGGATATTGTTGATAATATATGGAATCACGCTCTCAGGTGATTTTCTAGAGTGTTATTTGAATCTGAACATTGCTACTGCTTTACCCTTACTATTTCCTTTTACCCTAACGCAGCGTATTGATTGTGAAATCTCCTGCTGTATCTGCTGACCAGATACCATTTGTTGTTTTCTAGCTTGATTTAATTGATGGAGATGGTATATCTCCACAAGCAACTGTTATTGAACTTAGGTTTTTTATATTTCTGATGTGGCTCTGCACTTCCCTTTCCCCTTCTAATTGTCACCCTGACTTACCACACATTTCAGGCGGAGGTTGTTGATTAATCCTGAGGAGCATCCCATGCTCATAGCCGAACCATCTACAAACACTGCACAGCAAAGAGAGAAGTATGTGCATGCTTTCTATTTACATTGTTTGTATTACCAATACTTATGAATCATAGAACAACACTACTGGTTTCGTAGCCGCTCTTGTTAACAGTCATGATAGTACTGTTTTATACATAACAGTTTTATAGCAACAGCCTGAAACTCCTTTTCTCAATTGCTTGTAAGGATTTATTTGCAAACATTGCTATCAGTATACCTTTCTTATGTATTGTATTTAACTTGGGTTGTTTTTGTTTCATTCTGGTGGTGGCTCATGTTTGGGTTTCATCTCTTGCCTATCCCAACTTGCTTGAGTCTCAAAGGCTTTGTTGTTATCGTTGTTGTTCTCTTTTTGGTATAGACCTATTGGTATCTGTCTTTGGCTCTTTGCTTATTCTACTGGCTGTCATGTCAATTTAAATCAAGGTAGAAGGATTTTTCTAGCTTAACTGTCTTCTGAATATGGTTTGCTTATGAATTCTCAGGATGTGGATTTATACTTCGATACAAACTTATGTTTGTAAAAAATTGCACTCTCTTTTTCCTAATGACTCTAGTAAGATGTAATGCCTTCATGGCTGACTGTTGTTTTGCATGTTTTCATAGAGCGGCAGAACTTATGTTTGAGAACTACAAAGTGCCAGCACTGTTCCTAGCGAAAAATGCAGTATGTCTCTGTCACAATCAATTCCTGTTGCAATTTATTTGTTAGTTTTTTTATTGTTGATTGTGCTATCAGGTGCTCACATCTTTTGCCTCTGGGCGAGCTACGTCTTTGGTGGTTGACAGGTGAGCATTTTAATTAGTCCATTTCATCACTCAGCTAAAGCAGATACTGTTTCTGGTATGAAATGTAGCCCCCTTTGCTCATGTTAGACTGGCATTCATGAAAGGATGCATTTCCATTTGCTATCTGTTTTGATTAGTTATCTGTCCTCTTTATTCAATACGATGCACGAGCTATATTATTGCATTAAGTAAGCCACAATCGCAGAGGTGTGATTAGGCCATCCATCCATACCACCATGGAATAAAATAGAATCGAGAAACTCAAGTTGATGCTTTGTTTTGCAAAACTGCAACAACAGATGCAACACCATTTTGAGAATCGACGGATACACTATGATAATACCTTTATATCACCATCGATTCAGTTCGTCTAAATTCCATTGTTTTGAGGCATCATCATGATAAACATGGCTGGAATATGACAATGTGGCCATTTTTGGTGCAGTGGTGGTGGGTCTACTGTGGTTTCAGCTGTGCACGACGGTTTTGTTTTGCAAAAGGTATATGTTTTCATATATGACAAGCTCACAGGTTATAGCTAATTAGCTATCTTCAAGAGAAAAGTGCAGAATGCCATACTTGCATGTATCTAATTAGTGTTTTTTTCTTTTTATTCAGTATTAAAATTTGAAAATGTGATCAACCAATACTTGTTTAATATTTAATAAATTAGTCAGTTAAACTGTGTTACATTCACAGGTATCACCCAACATCCCTTCAATCTTATCCGATAGCTATTTTATTTATCTGATAACATGTTTTATGATTGCAGTCGGTGTCGACTTCTCCAGTTGGCGGTGAATTTTTAACTGATTGTATGATGAAAAGCTTGGAGAGCAAGGGTGTCGTTGTAAGCTTCTCTATAGCTTCACATGGCATATTAATATTTAATTTGCGCTGCCTGTTCACTCTTCTCTGGCATAGCATACTAATTTGTGCTGCCTGTTCACTCTTATTTGTTCCCTTTCCAGATTAGGCCCAGATATTCATTTAAGAAGAAGGAAATCAGCCCTGGAGAATATAAGGTGTTGTTTTCTTTAAATTGTGTTGATATTTAAACTATTTCTTTCTGCTTGTGATTCTTTTAATCCAAGGGAAAATTTGCTAATGATACTTTAGAAAGAATTTATGGGCTTGTTTTGATGTTAGAGATGCAGCAGGTGCAAACATAAAGAATATAGCTGAAAACAAACCCATGATATTTAAATGGCTGACCTCTTGAGCAGCTCGATTAAGTGTTATTCCAGCTATATGGTTCAGAAATAGCAACCTTGCATTCATTCATACGTGGACTTGTTTTATACCTGGTAACCAATAGTTTCAGCATATTGTAAGATAAATGCAATATCAATATGTTTCAAAACCCTTTTCTTCTCTCCAATATATTGCTCAAGTTGCATTGTGTATGTTTGTTAATAGTCAGATACAGGAGTCCCAGGATATTTGAGTGATTATTTTAGTTTCTATTCTGGACTACAGGACCCCTACACGGTTTTCTTACAATCTAAGGGTCGTAATCTCTTAATATATTAATCATGATTCTGTTATAATGTCTTATTCATTTTAGTTTACTACTCCCTCTGTTTCAAAATTGAAGACATTTTAGTTTTGTCCCAAGTCAATTCCAGCATGTTGTTGCATTATTCTGTAGATTTAGTAGAAATTTATAGATGACTAAAGCGTCATACATTTCTGAACAGAGGGAGTACTATTTGCTACTGTACTACATATAGTTAGCACTATGCAATACCAAGCTCTGACATGCTTTTGCAGCTAAAACTACTCACTAGATGAATGAAAGGGCAAACTTTCTATACTCTGTAACTTTATTGTTTGTCCTAATCATTTCAGATTGTAGATTTTGATCTTCCAAACACAACAGAGAGTTACAGGTTGTACTGCATGGTATGTTCACTTAAAAATTTTAGTTTTTCATTTTGTATTTCTTTTCTCTTTATGGTTTTAATTAATGATGACACGTTGGATTACAGAGGGCTATTGCTAGTGACATCAAGGAGTCCGTTTGCAGAGTTCCAGATACTGCTTTTGATGGTATACCATTGTTTTATTTATGTGGCAGCTGTTATCTTTGGTGCTGCTGTTGTGAATTCAATATTCCTTTGGCTGTTATGCATACATTGAGTGCCGTAACATACATACTGTTTATTTTGTCGATTATGTCGAAACATTTTGCTTATACTTCTATTTATGTTTGAGCACTCACTTTCCCAGCTTTATTTTTCTTGCAGAAGTGGCATATGCAAATGTTCCTACAACTTCATATGAGCTTCCTGATGGACAGTAAGTTATATTTTACCCAAATTTATTTCCAGTTATATGAGTACTTCTATTTTCTCGTTACCTAGGCCCATCCCTGTTAAGAATGTATCTTTACCTTGGGGGCTTATTTGGCGCACACCTCAAATCTTGGTGCATCTGTGCATCCCATCGTTGAATGGCATAAAAATAGATGGTGAAGGACTCATTTTGTGCATCCCATCGTTGAATAATCTGTCCATCATGAATGGCTTAATAATTTTGATAAAACTAATTTTACCATGCCACAAAATGGATCATGTGGGATGAGGACAGGCTAGCTAGCCATACAGTTTGGAATTCTACGACCATTTTCATGGTCTCCGAGGTGGATTTTTTTGTGCATCCCATCGTTGAATAATCTGTCCATCATGAATGGCTTAATAAATTTTGATAAAACTAATTTTACCACGCCACAAAATGGATCATGTGGGATGAGGATAGGCTATTGTTTACTGATTTTTTTGCCCTTATTTCGCGTAGTGTTAGTGGAGCATTTGCAACTTTGTTAGCTGGCCATACAGATCATTTGGAATTTTATGACCGTTTTCATGGTCTCCGAGAGGGTCGATGCAGTGCATATCCCATCTTTTCCATTAGTCTTGTCTTTAGTGTTATTTTCGTTTCTTTGGCATATGAGATTTTTAACTTATCTGATATTTGAGCAGAACTATTGAAGTTGGTGCTGATAGATTCAAGATTCCTGATATTCTATTTAATCCATCTCTATCCCAGGTGAGTAGTATGGAAAGTGGTAGTACTTGCTGGTTGGAATAATTGTAGGTTGTAACTCCCAACTTTTTGTGTACTATTTATTGTCTAGCTGATTTTGGTACTAGATTGTGTTATTGCACGGAAGAAAACTAGCCCATTGCTTTCTTGTTTAGTAGATATTAGAGTGGTCCAGAAAATAGTTTGAAGTCAGTGGACTTGTTTCTCTCTCCTTACATCTCTTGCTCTCATGCACATAAATTTTATGATGGACAGACTATTCCTGGGGTTGATGGATTTGGAGATTCAACGCCAGTCCGTGGCCTTTCACGAATGGTGAGTTTTCAGAGTTCCCTACTGTTGCGTGTCTGGCAGCATGCGTCGGTTCTTTGTATAGCTAAAATTGCTGATAACTTTGTTTGTACCCAGGTCATTGATAGCGTAAATAGGTGTGACGTCGACATCCGCAAGGAGTTATTCAGCAACATCTTGGTAAAAACATGAGTTCCAGAGCTGCCTTTTGCTACTTTATATGTATCATGCAGGATGGGATGTGCTCCTTCTGCATAATTCTTTCCCAAAATATCCTAACACCTGCAAACTTGTTTCTTTGATAGCTTTCTGGTGGCTCATCATCAATTCTGCAGTTAAAGGAGCGCCTAGAGAAAGAAGTACTAGAGGTACAACTTATTTTTAGATCGTTTTCACTTGTATTTACAATAGTGTTTTGGGTTTGTAATATGGACACTGATATTAGTAGATTTGTCATACGATAATTTTCATAGCACTAGTGTTTGATAATGTTCCACATGACTATGAAAGTATCGTGCATTGGGATTTTATTGATGTCTACAAATTGTATCTGGATATGATGAGTGCACTGTACTAGCTTTACATGCAGTGCCCCCTCATTTTGTGACCTTACTAGAAAAATGTGGAAAGATATGGTTCTCTCTGTTCTTGTTTGTAGAATCTAAGCTTCTGTGGTTAATACTGTTGAAATGCTTGCTTACTCCCTGACTCATTTTGTATGGCTGGTTCTTATTTTGACATTGAATATGTTTCAGGAGTCTCCTCAAGCTGCTCGTGTTAAGGTTATGGCAAGTGGGAATTCAGTGGAGAGGCGATTCAGGTTAGACTACTATACTTGCTTGTCTTTGTAGTATTTACCCTTCCTCACATGGTTGGTAGACAACTATTGCTTCTTTTGCAACTGATATGTGCAATGGCATGGCTGATTTGTTGGACCTCAAATACAGTGTTTGGATTGGAGGGAGCATTCTTGCATCTCTTGGGTCGTTCCAGCAAATGTGGTTCTCCAAAGCTGAGTAAGATTGGTCGTATAGGCCGTCTTCAGTTTTTCACACTTAACTTGGACACCTGATAATATGTGCAATCTCTCTCTCTCTCTCTCTCATCAGGTATGAAGAGCATGGAGTTTCCTATATTCAGAGGAAGTGCCCGTGAAGCAGTGGAACATGTATGCCAATAATATGCTTCACAAGGGTTGTACGTCCAAAGGGTGCGTGTGTACAACAATTAGATGCATTGCTATGTTGGCTTATGAAAACTTTGGTCGAGCTATATTTATGTTAGTCACGGCAAGTTAGTTTAGGTTATGTAAGGGTGTAAGAGCAGGGTCAGCCTAATGCTTGCCATTGATGTTAGATACTAGTTTCATGTGCTGAATCTTTCTCCCACCTGTACAATGAGATGGGATACTGAATCTTTTTCTCCGACCTGTACAATGGGAATTTGGGATGGGATACTCTTGTTTTGTACCGGAGCTAACTTTTCGCCGGCAGATTAAAGTCTAAGATGATGTGTTTTAACCAGGGTCGGCTGTCCCTGTCTCAACTCAACTGGTTTCTCTTCCAGATCAAGCAGTTCTCAACTTCAAACAACGTATTTTAAGCAAGCAGATGAAGCGTGGTAACATTATAGCGCTTCTGGTTTTGCCGGTTACTGCTCGGATTAGAAGTTGCTAGTCTCGTGATTGCTGGCTGCTGCAGCTGGGATAGCAAAGCTTACGCCAGGTGTCGTAGGCTCGTGTTATTTGTCGATTCCATCTGGTGCTTAATCCTATGGTGCTTTCGTTTAGCTTCGGGGTGTACATTGTTGTATTCTTAGTTATCCATGCTAGGAATATTTCGTTTAGTCAGGTGTATTTCGTCAGTCAGGAATAAAAATGTTTGTAGAGGACCCATTGGACTGTCATGGCAACCTATACATATGTGAATAAAAAAGTGGAATGAACAAAGCCATTTCTTTATTAGAGCATTGAGCCAACACACATGCTTCTTGACGTTTACCTTCTTTCCTATATGTGTACAAAAGAATACCCCACAAGAAAAGGCTCGAATAAGCCCCAGGGCTCTCATGTCTCAACTTCAATTTATAACGAGGATAATCTGTTGCTGTCGCCCTCTTGGCACACAGCACATTCAGTACAGTATGTATATGAAAGCTATGTATCATGTATCACTATCCATCACGCCACTGCAGCAGCATCTCTCCGTTAGCAGCGTCCATCTTCCCTTGTGTGGCCAGGGACCGAGGAGGTACAGTAGAAACCACCTCCTCCAGGCCCTTCCTGCACCTCCACTAAGATACCCCCCCCCCCCCCCCCACAAAAAAACAACCAATAAGTATAAGGCAGTAGTAACCCAGCTATGAACCTCACTAATCTTTGGCCGCCTTGTTTCTCCAAGCAGCAATCGAATTCGGGATGTTGTCCAGGAGGGGCTTGGGGATGCTGTCCAAGAGAGGCTTCGGTATGCCGTCGAAAAGCGGGAGAGGAAGTGTGATGGTGAAAGCATCTGGTTTCAAGTTCCACTTGCTCTTCAACCACACAGATGCAATGCTGATGCTGTCTGAATCTTGGAACTCCGGAGTGCTCGAAGATTTCTTCACAGCATGCAATCCATCCCCGTACGAAGGCATCCATGTCGCCAAAAGATCCTGCTGGCTACTGTTCATATCTGCTCGACTGCCAGACTTTGGCCTCATGGCCAAGCCCTGCCCGGCCCTCGCCAACAGGCTACCGCCGTTGTCCTCCCTTGTTGTCAACTCAATATCGGCTTTCTGGCGCCGCCTTATGGGCTTTTCTGCATCATCACTCTCCCTATTTGCATCTCCATTTTCAAGAGGGAAGCTGCTAGACAAGCTTCTAGCTTTCCTATGGTGTCCTGGAGCCAAGTGGTTCAGAGTTCAAGTTCAGAAATTCAGTGGATCACTGGATCAAGAATCGTAACCAAAGCAAATGGTAACGGGTTTACCTTTAGCGTACATCGCCATTTCAGTGCCTTCATTAGTCATGTTCCCCTGTGGGGTAGATGTAAGACCATAGTATCCCTGCAAGAGGCTCATGGATGGCGAAACTGTGCTCCGCGGCGGTTTAAGAAATGGATCCCAAGAAGCACCATTTTTGGGAGGGCGACACATAGTCCATTCTCTGAAACAAATCATAATGTTACAGCAGAAAAGGCATGAAGTAGTATACCTAGCCAAAGGAAAAGGTCCACCCGAAATTAAGGCAAATGGTCAGCATTGAGAAAAGGGCGCCACATGGTAGCATCATTATATACTAGAAAAGGCAGCAGCATATGCAATCACAACTAGGGGAAAGTACTAAGAATCTATATAATGGGGCGTCCATTAAATAAGCTGTCCTTTTACATCGAAATCCATGCAGAATAGAACAAAAAACTTGTGTATTTTGTCAATGGATTGATTTTGTAACTATCCAAGGTCATACAGATGCATCTGTCAAGAATAAAGGTGTGCACTGTGCAGTGATGTAGAGAGTGCAAGCATGTGGAGGGCTGGAGGCTGCACATCTGTTGCCAGGCAGGAATGCATCATCTCAGAATTTCTCTTTGGGTGTCTGCATCATTAGCCAAACAGGTGGCAGATCCCTTTGGGAGCTGAGAAAAAGAAACACACAGCCAAGTTGGAACTACTACTAGGTGCCAGGTTAGTGTTCAGCACACTCAACAGTGTGAGTGTGAATGGTGGAAGGGTTTCGCACCGGTGGAACACTGCCTACCACACCGGTTAGTTCTCAAGGGTGTCCGGGCCAAACCTGCCAACCCCACCGGACTTTGACTTGTATACCTCTACCACTGTGCAACACTGCCAAATCAAAATAATGTACGCATCCAGGAGCAAGGACGGGCGAGCTCAAAGTCAAAATCAAGCCCGAATTTGTCCAGAATAGTTGACAAGTGATATGCGCAACCGGAAAGCAGAGGTGCACGATGGGATCGTTTCCAATTCCACATCCTTCCTCACAAGTAGCGACTCCGTTCGTTCCAATGCAATCACATTATCAGAGAAGAAAGAAACGATCTTGATTTTGTGGAAACAAAATAGTGTGGGGTTGTATTGCAGTTGCAGAGGACAAGTCAGGACGGCGATAGATGAAAGGCTGAAAATTGGAGTATCGGCGTGCGTGAATGAGATGAGGCGCACCTGGTGCGATCGGCGTGGCTTGGGGAAGAGGACGGAGTAGAAGCGGCGGGCGGGTGGCGGCCATGGAGCGGCACCCGGAGCGTCTTGTGCGCGAACATCTGCAGGTCGGTGGTGAGGCCGTTGGCGCGCTTGACGTCCGCCACCTGAACCAACCAACCAACCGAATCGAATCGAATGAAATCAAATAAAAACTGACGCGCGAGGTGCCTGGGTGCTGGTGGCCATGGAATCGAGAATCTAGCAGAAGAAAGAAAGCAGGCCGCGATTGACGTACCTCGACGCCGTACTTGATGGCGACTCCGGCGAGGGTGTCGAACCTGCAGACTCGGTGCAGGACGTAGCGGCCGCAGGAGGACATGGGCGGCGGCGAGGGCGACTGGTCCAGGACGACCTCCTCTCGGGCTCCGGCGCCGCTACCGCTACCGCTGCCGGTGCTGGTGCTGCTGCCGGCGTCGTCGTCGTCGTCGTCGTCGTCGTAGCGACGGCGGTGGCCGCAGGGGCGGACGAGGACCTGCTTGACGCCCATGGGTCGCGGCGCCTGCCCACCCTGGCCTGCTATTTTTGGCGGAGCGCACGCAGGGCGGGGCTCCTCCCTTGGCTTCTCCTCTCCTCCCACCGGAGAGAGAGAGGGCACAGGAGGAGGAGGAGGGAGGGGCAGAGAGAAAGAGAAGCAGCGCGCGTCGGTGGCCGCCCGCGCCCGGCCAAAAAGGAAAGGAAGAGGAGCGATCTGACCCGAGTGCCCGAGCACGCGGCGTGCTTTGCTGCGCGTTTCGCTTCGCGCACGCGTCCTTGCTTGTTAGCTGGGTCAGCAGCAGCCTGATGCCTCTCGCTCGCGTCGGGTGGGGACGTGGGGTGGTGGGTAGTTTATTTGGTAGATTTTTTTTCGTTTCAAAAAATAGTTTTTATTGAATTTATACGATTAATTTGATGTGAAGAAAAAAACATCAGCATCGTCATTTTTTTTTCCGTTTTCATAGAAACAATGCGATGGCATATTGATGTACTATTGGCATGGTCGGTGTGGAATGGGCAACAGGGAACACGCATGTGCATCTCCATGTGTCGAGATGGGCAAACCTTAACCAACACGGGTGAGGCTGACCATACTCCTTAGTTTCCTTCTAATTCTGCTTTCAGATAGTTTAATTACTCTTCTTTTCTGTCTGATCATACACAATTAATATACAGGTAAACTTCTTTACCCAAGATTCCACGATCGATTACCGTAACATTATTATGCCCACATGCATGTTAGTATATGTTAGGAAACGTCCACAGGCGCCTTTTGGACCAAATCTATTACTAGAATAATCTACAAGAAGCTTGTCTGATTCCGAATCATATATTTTTCCACATGATCGAGTACATACATGACATCAAACACAAGGCAGCCAAGGAGTACACTACTAAGTCGTAGGTACGAAGCATAATTTTTGTTAGTGATTCACGGAAACGAGAAGCAACACGTACGCGACTTGCATTGGAGGCCGCCGATCTAAAAATATATGTCAACTCTAGCCAATAAATTTTTTTGCTTCATTTTTACATATACACTAATTTTGCTTCGAATGCATGCACAAGAATCGGCTAGCAGGACTACGGGAGAAGCTAAATTCCCCGAGTGTCACATGCTTCCCCGAGTGCTAAAAATCGGACACTCGGGGAAGCCAATCTTCCCCGAGTGTTGCACTCGGGGAAGAATTGCACTCAGGGAAGGGAGGCTTCCCCGAGTGCCTAAAAGTGCATGACACTCGGAGAAGTCCGGCACTCGGGGAAGGCCCTCTTCCCCGAGTGCAACACTCGGGGAAGAGGGGCACACGAAAAAGAAAAGTTGTATTTGACGGCGTAAAGAGACGGCACCGTTTCAAAAAATTCTTCCCCAAGCCTTCCCCGAGTGCCTCAACATAGCACTCGGGGAAGCTAGCCTCTTCCCCGAGTGCTCCTCTTTGGCACTCGGGGAAGGCTCCCTTCCCCGAGTGCTACGTTGAGGCACTCGGGGAACCAATTTTTTTTTTAGCTTTTTTTGCTTCATTTTTTTTGAGGCCTTCCTTCATTATTTAAAACTCTTTGCTCAAATTTGGAGTAATTTCAAGTTTTTTAGTTATATTTCGTTAGTTTTTTTTGTTTTGTTGAATTTTTTTTCATACTTCAGATTTGAACTACAGGTGCATGAAATCATATAATTTGGTGATTCAAAAAATGATATTCATGACATTTGGTGTATATTGAGGCTGTATCCAGGAACTCACATGAAATGTCGAGCATCTTGTTACCGTGACATGACGAACAACTTACGGGAAAAGTGTTTCTAAATTACAGAAAATCCGGACGAAGTCCGAAAATCACGAAACTTGTCGGGACATTGTGTTATCACATGTAGAGGTTGTGTGCAACAATTGAGAAGATTTCGAGCAAGTTGCGACGTCTGATGCCTAAAACCTAGACATCTCCACATATGATCCATGTGATAACACACTTGGAGATGTCTGGGTTTAGGCATCAGACGTCGCAACTTGCTCGAAATCTTCTTTATTCTTGCACACAACCTATACATGTGATAACACAACTCCCCGACAAGTTTCGTGATTTTCGGACTTCGTCCGGATTTTCTGTAATTTAGAAACACATTTCCCGTAAGTTGTCCGTCATGTTACGACAACAAGATGCTCGATATTTCATGTGAGTTGGTGGATAAGGCCTCAATATACACCAAATATCATGAATATCATTTTTTGAATCACCAAATTATATTATTTAATGCACCTGCAGTTCAATTTTGAAGTGTGCCAAAAAATTCGAGAAATCGAAAAAAACTAACAAAATATAACAAAAAAATTCAAAATTAAGCCAAATTTGAGCAAGGAGTTTCAAATAATGTGGGAAGGCCTCACAAAAAAAATGAGGGCAAAAAACAATAAAAAAATTTAGTTCCCCGAGTGCCTTTGTTGGCACTCGGGGAAGAGATGCTTCCCCGAGTGCCGGAACGGTGGCACTCGGGGAAGGGGCCTCTTCCCCGAGTGCTAGGGTAAGGCACTCGGGGAATAAATTTTAGTTTTTTTAGTTTTTTTGCCCTAATTTTTTTGTGGTGCCTTCCCACATTATTTGAAACTTCTTGTTCAAATTTGGGGTAATTTTAAATTATTTTACTATATTTCATTAGTTTTTTTCTTTTCGTTGAATTTTTTTACATACTTCGAATTTGAAGTACAGATGCATGAAGTATGCCAAAAAATTCAATGAAAAGAAAAACTAATGAAATATAGCAAAATGATTTAAAATTACCCCAAATTTGAACAAAAAGTTTCAAATAATGTGGGATTACCTCACAAAAAAATAAGGCAAACTAAAAAAAATTCCCCGAGAGTCGGTGGGCAGGCACTCGGGGAAGAGATGCCTTCCCCGAGTGCCTGCCCACCGGCTCTCGGGGAAGAAATTGAAAATCCCGAAAGAAAACACACACCCATATCCCGCAGGCCCATCATCCCGCCGGCCCATCTTCTCGACCCCTAAGACACCACACCCCCTACCCCGCCCCACACGGCCACACACCCCCACCCTCAGCCCGCCGCCGTCCCCAACCCTCCCCTCTCAGATCCACGCAGGCGCGGGCGCGCGCGCGGAGCGGCCGCGGGGCGGGGCGCGGGGCGCGACGGAGCGGGCTCGGGGCGGCGCGACAGAGCGGCCGCGGGGCTCGGCAGAGCGGCCGCGGGGCGTTGCGCGGCGGAGCGGGCGCGGGGCGGCTTCGACCTCCCTCCCGGCGCGGCCTCGACCTCCCTCTCCGGCGAGGTGCAGTGGCGACGCAAGGACGGCGGCCTCCTCCACCACGGCGGCGACTTCTTCCACCACGCCTCGAGCCGCCGCCGGCTCTCCACACACGGAAATCGATCCGACAAATTTTATGAAGCATTCTAGCAGTCATGCAATAATCTAGTAATTTGGCCAGCAACCACTTCCAAACAAAGGGAAAGCTGGGAATGATGGCTTGTTAGTTTTTTCCTTAAGTTATTAAAGTTATTACAAAGTCACAATTTTCTTCATGGATAATTTGTGCTGAAGGCTTTTAGTTATAGTTTGGACCATACACCAATATTAGTTTATCTGCATAAATACAATGTTCTTATTTGATCATTGTAGTTCTTTTTTATGTGAAGGTATCCTCCAGGCCATGGTGATGCTATTTGAACAACAGTGGGAAACTTGATCCTTTAATATGTTTATATTTATCTTAAATATATGTTGCAGTAACTTTAAATTTTTTCCTGAAATTCTGGACAGTTAACATTTACTTGTGAACTTAATAGTGTGTACTTTTGGACGTGTGGTTTGTAATATATTGTGGATTCCAAACATATTTGTTCGTTTGTGATTTATAAATGTGCTTTGTGATATATTTGTTGTTGTTGATTTGTGCTTATTCACAGGGAAAAGCAAAAAAAAAAAAGGGAGGCTTCCCCGAGTGCCTAGGCAGGGGCACTCGGGGAAGGTTTTTTTTTTAAAAAAAGGGATTCATTCTTCCCCGAGGATTTTTTAAAAAAAAACAAATTTCTTCCCCGAGTGTTGCACTCGGGGAAGAGGATTTTTTTTTTGAAAAAGGGCAGACGGTGCGGACGGCGTCAATTCTTCCCCGAGTGTTGAGACGACACTCGGGAAAAGCTTCTCCGAGTGTGCGATTTTTGGCACTCGGGGAAGACCTCTTCCCCGTGAAAGACATCCCCGGAAACTCTTCCCCGAGTGCTGCACTCGAGGAAGGCTTCCCCGAGTGTATTTTTGCCTTCCCCGAGTGCATTTGGCACTCGGGGAAGCCTGTGTCTCCCGTAGTGCAGTAATAATGGATCACAAAGTGTCATCTACATAGATATTCCTAAAAGGTTATGCGACGTACTTCTAGTACAATCGTACAAGGAAGAATTTGATCATCCATCTTTTATAGTAGTAATAATATAGTAGGTTAGATAGGCTGTAAAAGTCATCATCAATCACAGCATGTACTCCGTAGTAGTACATGGTACACATCTTTTAGTTGGAGGAATGCAAGTTTTGCCAGCGAAATGCAAGGGATTGTACGTTATCATCTGCTCAACTAGCTAGTTTGGAAGTCGAGAAAATGGGAATCCGGTACGTACCCGTGTCCAACCAAGCAAGGGAAAGGGATGATCGATCGATGAGCACATGCAACGAGCCGTGGAACTTAATTTGTTTCTGGTGAAGAGAAGAAATAATTCCAGGGACGGCAGCAAAGCTGATTACGGTTTGATAGGGCAGGCCGGGTCAGTATCGATAAGCATGGACGACAAGCTAGTTTGCTCTGTCCTCTGATGAACCCCGTAAAGTGATGGACGGAGTGCTAGCTAGCTAATGCTGGTGTAGGCTCCATGGCATAGTTCGTCTTGGGTTTAAACAAGAGTGTAAACCCAACGAGTAGCAACAGGAGTGCAACAGCTGGCAATGGAGTCCACCATTTATGAGAACGACCGATCATCCATGTCACCATGCCAATGGTAA
Source organism: Cenchrus fungigraminus (assembly GCA_036936925.1). NCBI lineage: Eukaryota > Viridiplantae > Streptophyta > Magnoliopsida > Poales > Poaceae > Cenchrus > Cenchrus fungigraminus. The sequence continues at coordinate 101,509,951 of CM072776.1, forward strand.
ACAGCACCTCAAGCACGGCGACCACATCCTACAAAACAGACAAGCAGCGAGAGCAAAGATATATTAGCAGGAGGCAGAGCACAAAAGAAAATTCTTCCATGTGAAGCAAACTGTATGGAATGCGTACGTAAATTTGAATGGACATTGTCGGCAAACAAAAAAGAAAACACATCTAAAGAAAATTGTTCCGGAAAACATCACATAGAATCGATGCATCAAGCGTACTGTATATTTTAGACGAGGAATCTAAAGAAAAATTGAAATTTCATGGGACATACTAATAGACGATTGGAATTGAACAGAGGAGCGTGTTATTAGAATCCGGAGTAGAGTGTAGATCTAGCAGAAGTAAGGAAAGTGGCGGGGGAGAAAACAAGAGACTCACCACGAAGATCATGTGTGCCTAGGACATGCGAGGGCCCTTCACCTCCTTGGTCGCCGCCGCCTTCACCTCGGTGGCGCCCTTCTCGAGATCGGACGACATCTTCGTCTGTAGATCAATCGATGGATCCAACGACCTGACCTGGTCCTAATATAAACCCTAGGGTTCCACGGGGGAAAACCGTTTTTTTATGCAGAGGTTGTATGTGTTGATTGGTCTGATCTGCATGCATATTGGACTCCTTTCACAAGGAGAAATTTGACACCCAATTCGAAATCATTGGATGTGCCAGCCAGCGCTGGAACGGGACAGAGACGGACGAGAGGTAATCACGAAAATTGCAGTCAGGTTTCATACGGTGAAGACCACAGAAGGCCTCAAAGCCTACCTGGGCTGCAATACATGGGCCAAAAGCTACGACCTCCCCTCCAAATTCGGCCCACTACGGCGATCATCCATCAACTCCGCCGATCGCTGCTGCTGACACAACGCCGGCGGCGGTGCAGGTCCAGTTCCAGTCTCACCGCCGCCTCCCAAAGTCCCTCTTCTCTTCGTTTTTCAACTTATGGCTAACAAAAGATTTTTTTCTTAACTTGTTTTTGATGTTACAAAAGCTGATTTTTTTTTATGTTGAAAAATGTTGATTTCCCATGTAACGGACGTTGGTTCTGGATGTTGCAAGGTGTGAACCCCACCGTCTAACGTTTAGCGCTCGGATCGGCCTTCCGCACGCAACGCTACCAGTTCCGTAATTATCATAGCCATCTCCATCTTTGTGTTTACCAGGGGAACCTCACCCGCGCGTTGCTGCGGGAATTAAGAAAATGTAATGATCATAAGGGAAATTTTTATGATATCATGTCTGCCTGATATGGATATATGAGCGTATTACAGATAGTGCGAAGTTATTTGACTTTATATCTGTACCGAGTATAACCCAAAAAGAATTCCCCGCACGTTGCTGCGGGAATGCATAGGAATTTTATATTACATTGAAGAAAAGCAAATACATAGTATTGTACGATCATTTAGGCTAATAGAATTTAATTTAATTACATAGAGGATATAGATAGTTAGATTAAGACGGGCAGATGTGTAATATATCGCTTCAAATCATTTAAGTATAGAATACTGTATAGTTGCCTAGAGGCTAGAGGAACTCGCATGTGTATGTAACAATGAGAAGAACATATATGTATACACACACATCATCCGAATACCATCCGCCGGCGCTCGATCACCCAAACCCTAACTTATCATTCCCACTCTCGTGCCTCTCTCTCACCACCGAAAACGGCAGCGGCGGCGGCAGCGGCTTCCCCATGGAGGCCGGCGACCGGACCTCACCGGACATCGTGCCAGGGCTCCTTCGGCTCTCGCCCTCTCTTTCTCTCCCCCGACTTTTCTCTGTCATGCACACCGAGCCATGCAACGGCGCCACGGCCGGAGGAGACTCGCCCGAGCTAGATCTCGGTGGCTCACCCGCCACACAACTCCATCAGGCCTTGCCACTCTTTGCACCACCATGCTTCCTCCACCAGGTTTTGCTCGCTATAAATAGCAGGATATGGCGATGAATTGGGCGATCGTGGTGGCAAATGAAGGGTACAAGGCTGAAGCACCGCCATGCTTCCTCCACTAGGCCTTGCTCGCTATAAATAGCAGGATAAGACGATGAATTGGGTGATCGTGGTGGCAAATGAAGGGTCCAAGGCTGAAGCGGAACCAATCCGTTGGAGACGATTTGGAATAGCCATAGTTAATTAATCAATGATCAATGCCATCATGGGGAAGAAGAAGGGATAGGGCCAACGGGACATCGGGTGGAGGCAGGGGGTCAGGGAGTGCTGCGCTGGGTTGGATCAGTTAAGTTTCAGTTACCATTGACGTGGACCAATGAGAGGGCTGAAAACTCAAAAAGAATTCCGAGTGGGAAGCTCCTATATAGGAGTTATAGATTTCCTCCATCATTGATTGATCACGCGGCTTCTTAAGAAGAAAGCTTTCTTGACACTAATTAAAAGTTTAATTATAAAACCAATCACACGTATAGAGTGTACATGGCGAGATGAATCTATTTAAACCTAATTACACAATAAAAACTAGGCACCAACCTACAAATATAAACAATAAACGGTGCCCCTTATTCACACTGTTTCTCTGCCCTGTAGCTTGTTGCTAAGATCTTGGTTGTCCCTTGCTGGTGCAGGCTCCATCATGGCATAGTTGGTCTTGGGTTTAATCCAGAGTCCAAACAGTAAGAACAGCAACACGATTGCAACAAATGGCAATGGGGCCCACCATGTATCAGAAATACTGAACAAATGTGCGATCGCGCCAATGGAAAGCAGCACCTGCAGCACAGCCACCGCATCCTGCAAAAACAAGCAGCGAGAGCAAGCAAAAGGATTAAACAAAAAACACAAGGTGTGTGCTACTACTCTTATTTCGAACACAGGCTTTGATTGATGGTAGCTCCGGGATCGATTGTTCCGGAGAACTAACAGCTAGCTAATTAAGAGAAGGAATCGATGCATCGAGCATATATCTAAGGGAAATTGAAAAATTCATGGGAGATACGTAATAATAGAAAATCGAAATTGAACGCTAATTCGACCCCGACACAATTAATCGACTACCAGCAGAATCTCAAATTTACACCAAGCCAAAAGAAGAGGCTCGCTCACCAGGAAGATCATGTGCGCCAGTGTCATGCGATGCTTGGTCGGCGCCGGCTTCACCTGCACCTCATCGGTAGATCTACGGGGCGGTCGGACTCTGACGACGACATCTTCTTCTGACCTGATCTGTATGTAGAGGGAGGAAGAAGGAACCTGACCTGGTTCTGAATTCCTCGTGGGGAGGGAGCGTCTCGATCAGCGGCAAAGACTCTGCTTTAGGTAGGGATTTTTTTTCTCTCTCGACCCAGAGCTCTTTCCTGACAAGAGAGAGCTACGATTTCGCCCAGAACATCGCGGCCTGACCCAAAGCTCTTTCCTTCAAATCAGCAAATTCGGCCCAATGCAGCCCACTACGGCGATCAAACAAGAGTTGACGGTGCAAGTCAACGAATGGACCCATTATGCAACGTAGGAGTACTAGCGATTAATAAGGACCCATAATACTACTACACGTCATTATATATATACTTGCTGCCCCCCTTGACAACCCACTATCATCACCGTCAGGTCCTCCAATCTCCTAAATACTGGATATTATGATGATATCACTAGAACACAAGGGGCAAAATGAGGAGCATCCCAAAAAACCCGCCGAGAACGAGGGCTGGCTGTCGTCTAGATGCAGAAGCACCCTCCTCCGCCGCCGTAGTACTTGCCGTCCTTCCCCTTCATCTGCTGGCCGACCTTCCTCACCGTGGCCGCCGTCGCCGGGGCGCAGGGCGTCCACTCCGCCGCCATCCGCACCCTCGACCACCACCACCCGCCGCCGCCGCCTTTCCCCTTGCGCCGCGCCGCGGCCACCGCGGCCGCTGCCTCCTCCGCGAGGCGCCTGTTGTCGGCGCGCAGCCTCTGGATCTCGGCGGCGCCGGCCTTGCGGTCGGCCTCCCACCTGGCCATGGCCTCGTGGCACTCGCGGTTGCGGAGCTCCAGCCCGTACACCTGCGCCTGCAGCGCCTCGATCCTGCGGCCGAGCAAGCAGACGCGGTGGTCCTCGCGCAGCTTCACCACCAGCCGCGCCATCTCCGCCGCCCGCCGCCGCGCGTACCCCAGCTCGGCGGCGGCGGCCGCGGCCTCCTCCTCGGCCGCCGACGCGCGGAACGCCAGGCGCGCGTTCTCGCCCAGCAGCACCAGGCGCTCCGACTCGAGCACCTCCACCAGGCTCCCCTGCAGCTCGATCTTCCGCGCCGCCTCCGCGCGCCGGCGCTCGGCCTCGTCGGCCAGGACGTCGCGGTCCACCCACGCCAGCACCAGCTCCGCCACGACCAGCTCGGGGTCCTCGTCGGGAGGCGGCGGATGCTGGAAGGAGAGGGAGCTGTCGGCGTCGGAGCAGCGGTCGTCGTCGACGTCGGAGGAGGAGCAGTCGGAGACGGCGGCGTGCGCGGTGGCGTGGTGGTGCTGCTTGTTGGCGTGGAGGGTCTGGGCGTAGCGGTCGGCGAGGTAGAGGTAGCGGTGGTGGAGGTCGGTGAGGAGCGCGAGCAGCTGCGGGCGCTTGTGGTAGTAGTTCTCGGCGCGCTCGGCGAAGGAGTGCTCGGCCGTGGCGGCGTCGGCGTCCACGGCGAGCGCGCGCACCCGTTGCTCGATGTCTGCATTCAAAAAGCTTACCGTTAAGTCAGCAGTATCAGGATGATCAGCAATAATGCAAATTTGACTGCATGTGAAAACTTTTGGCCACGGCGTCGACATGAATGATTGTTGCCAACTTTTGTCTCCTTGTAGAATGTTTTCGAAATTCGAATTTTGTTGGAAGGGAAGCGCTGCGACTGTGATGCACGGCGGAATGGAACTAGGAGATTCCAAGAGGACGCTAGGGAACAAAGGCAAGGCTAGCATGCCAGCCAGGCTCGTGAGGAGGCCATGGAACACCAACACGTTGCTGCAACTAGAAATCTGATCCTGTGCTGCGTGTGCGTCATCAATTAATGCCAAGCAAAGGACGCCCGTCAGCCCGTGACCTGAATCTCTAATCCAAGTATGCATGCATGATCCAAGTAGTGACAGCAGTTGCAGCAAGCACTAGTAGAAGGAATTTGAGAGCGATGCAATCCCTGGCTGGCTGGCAGCAGGAGGAGTACGTGCAGGTGGATGGGGTCCGTTGCATTAATAATCCACAGGCCCGGATCTACTAGTGGTATCGGCATTCCCCATTCATGACACCCTCCCTCCCCCGTGATTGGATTGATCCCAAGTCCAAGTAGTAATTTGGTTTTTGTCATGAGAACATGCAAGTACTACTACAGTAGCTAGTAACAAACAACGAAACTGATGATTCAAACATGAAACTAGTAGTAGTATGATAGAGGAAGGATGAAGGGAGCAACGGACCTGCAATGGCCGCTTGCAGCCAAGGCGGGCACGTGGGCGTGGGCGGGCGGCGCGATGCAGCAGCAGCAGCAGCATGCTCCGGCTCCGCCATTGCAGCTGCAGCAGCCGACGGGATTCGTTGCGGCCCGCGACCTGCGTCGCTACCCTTCTCGTGCTCTTCTGCCCCGATTGCAGCTGCAGCAGCGCCGCGTCGCTTTGCCCTGCCTGCCTGCCTGCTGCTTCCACCCACCTGCTGTGCTGACACAAGAGCTACAATACCACCACATTCCATTCGTACATTGCAAATAAGCAAAAGGAAAAATACAGTGAGAAACTGTACATTGCACTATTCCATTCGTAAAAATTACTTATATTATTGTACAAGAAATGAACCAAGAACAAATAAGCAGGCGTGCGTGCTGGGGTGAGTGGTGAGACTCTGGAACAGTAGGCGGCTACTTGTTGCAGAGGTGACCGGACGTCACGGCAGGCGAGGTGAGGGTGTTGTCGCTGTAAAAAGACATGGGATGGATGGGATGGGACGGGCCGATCCGTGGCCGTGCCGGTGCCCGGTCCCGGCATGTCGCCGCGGCTGCGTGTTGGAGTCAGTACTTATACTAGTATAAAAAATTCAAAATAATACGCGACCGGACCACGACCTCGGCGGGGAGAAGTTCAAACGGACACCACAAAAGTTACTCTACTACTTTTTTTTACTATACAGTTCAGTAGTATCGCACATTGCAGAGTTGAGGAAGTTCGGCAATTTTGTGTGTTGACAGAAGATGAAGCACAGTTGATCAGGATTAGTATTATGTAAAGAAAAGTTGATCCGGATGAACCGGCTGCCTGTGGGGGCAGCAACAAGTAGTAGCAGGGGAATTATTTATGGTCCTCCAGTAGAGTACTCTTCCCAGGAGTTTTACTGCACTGACACACTAGAATTTCTTTGCTCCATTTCTTCCCCCCACAACAGAATAATAGCGCTAGGTAAAGATGATGTGCTACTACCAACATCATCCTGGAGCATTTTACCAGAGATGGCAATTGAGAGCTGTACTATAATCTGCTACTGCTATCAAACCCCGGTTGGGTTTTACAAGACCAGGCATAACAAAAGAACATGTCAAAATCCGCAGCAGATTGGAGGGAGGATTGAAGCACATCAAGAACAAAGGATGAAGGGAGGGAGAGATCATCAATCTGCAGGACTGAATGTGGGACTTACCGTTACAGGCAATCTGGTCCGCAGCAGCACCTACGGATGGGGAGGAGAGACCGCCATTGTTGCTCCCTCTCCTCTGCACTGCTTGGTTGCTCTGCCTTCCTGCCTGCCTGCTTGATGAGAAGATAAGCTCTCTCTCCTCCCCTTCCTTCCTTTTGGCCTTTCGGGAGATGATCTGCGTGGACTGTGGAGTGTGAACAAGGAGGCTGCACTCTGCTAGCTAGCTACCTATATACTCACTGCTGCGCTCGTGACCTCGTGTGTCATCCGCCGATCCAAGCCCCACCGTTGATCCCAGCCGTCCAGACGGTCTCGTGCTTCATGACTCGTCAACGCCCAACAAACCAACCAACCAAAATTACTGAGAGCTGTTTTTCGGATTTTTTTTTATAAAAAAATTGCATGCAAGGAGACAAATCCAAACGAGCCGTACTTTGGTGAATTTGAAAAAACTTGCCGCTGGTATCCAGAAATTATGGTACTAGTTGAGGTTTCCAGTTTCAAAACTGCGGTGAATTCCACGTCTGATCAGATCAGACGACCGGGATGAGCATTTGCGACAAATGGAACGCCTACACTGAAATTATGGTTGCACGCACACAACACTGATCGCGTATAGGCAAACATGCTTTCTAGTATATACTAAGTGTCAGGTAGTACCTGTTAGCACCTATATGTCATTACATTACAAATGCTGCTAACTAATACCAAGCAAGTCCCAACACTGACCGCACTGCCTACAAAAATGCACTCCAAACGCTTGGCAGCAGGGAATGATACAGCATAGTAGAATTTTCCTATTTCTCCCCGGCACGAGCATCCCTACTAGTGGTCTCAGTTTTCATGTTATCATCGGCTTCAGGCTCGCACTGCCCGCTTTCAGGCCCTGATACCTCCTCGGGGCTCTGCTTCTGACCATCCTCCACCGCCCCATTGTCGGAATCCATTGGCAACGCCCCTTCTTCTGGGTCACCACCACTGCCACCTCCATCCGTTTCAGGTGTGGCTGCAACCTGCTCAATCCACAACAACAATACAGATAAATATGCAATTGTTATTAGTATACATCTATGAAAAGAAAATTGTGTCACATAACAAGCACGAACCTGTTGCTCTTTCGGTTGGGCTGAAGCACCTTTCGAATCTTCCCTTTTCACTCGTTTAACCTTTTCAGCAGGCTTTGAAGAGAACTTGGCGTTTACTTCAGGTGGCAGGAGCTCCGAAGGTACCACTCCTTCGATCCCGTAGTCGGAAAACTGAAATGGCAGTGCTGATTATTACCTTACCTGTATTCATTGAATCCTACACTCTAGCACACATCAAATAATTATACTCTTCACATACCCGGGCAAATCCATCCAAGTCCTGCCTGGCCGAAAAGCGTAACCCTTTCCAGCAATACACCTGTCACATAATCACCAGTCTTGAGATCAATCTACTAGCTACATGGAAGTTAGAACATGAAACAACATTTCCAACATCAAGCTGTACCATAGAAAAAGAACCGCATTCATGGAATCTGTGCCCATGTGTGGGCACCTTGTTTTCATGAACACTAACAAGTGACAAGCACTAACAAGTGACAAGCTATATAACGTTTCTTTTCTTTTCAACGAGACTGCCTGATTGGAGCTAATAAAGGTAAGAGGCCATGCCAGCATTGTGAAGTCTGATAAGGCCATCAGGGGGTTGCTTTGACATATAATGAGAAGTACCTATGCTATGTTGCTTGTAATACCAGGAAGGGCTTGATAGAGGACTCGGATAATTTGTACATAACTTGCAGGGTCCATTTTGAACAAATTCAACAGAAAGGTTGTAAAATCCCTCCCAGAGAGTCAAATTTTGAATAGCCAGCAATACATCAATTAGTATAGCTTGGACTCGAACTTACTCGATTACTTTTGTGGTGATACTCTTCTTCAATTCCAGCAGATGGATCCATCTGTATATTTTGATAGGTAAACAGTCATTACCGGACTGTTTGAAACTTCCCATTTTATTTAAAGAAAAAAGGCCAGAAAAAAGTTAAAGCACTTACATCTTCTGCAAGAGGTTTCCAATATTCTGTAATTGGTGGCATGCGGACACGGTCAGGATCGGTCAAAACATTCTACAGTCCAAACAAATATTAAACGTGAGTGGTTAAACTGAATGTCAGAAAATTGTACAGCAAAGCTAAGTGGTACAAGAGTACAGAAGAAGATTCTGTGCAACAAGTATAGCAAGGGAGCAGTGCAGTATATAGCTTGTCATTTTGACAGTGTACTTTACTCAATTAGGCAATTGACAGAGTGGGAACTTAGAAAAGTACGCCACTGTCCTGTCAGACTGCCACCAAGACTTGCAACAATTTCTATATACAGGCGGAAAATGGACTGCAGCCGCAAGTGCCATGGTTCATGTAATAGTATGTTTTTATCAAGGACCGATAAATCTGTGCAATTTCATTACCAAGCACTATAGTGAGAAGATTTACATACAGGATTTTGTTCTGCCCATTTCCAAAGTTGGCTAAGCTCTTTGTTTCCCAGCCTCCACCTTGGCTTCCTACAAAGCATGCAATATCATCTTCACTATATGAAAAGGGAATGGGCAATAAAAAACAACAATGAGCTTTCAGATTGCAACAATAATAAAGGATTTAGATTTTGTGCAAATCATCCCTTGATTTCTTTTACTTTAGCAGAATCCTAACATTAAACTATATGATCAGAATTTGGACGTGGTCTTTCTGAGAAATAAGTATGACTTAATATTACATTCAATTCAGTGCCTTAAGCAAAAAACTTTCCTGTACTAAATTTTCCTAGATCTAGACCAATAAACTTTGAGATAATCAATGGAAACCAATTGACAATGAGTTCAGTGCCTTAAGCAAGTAGCATACCGTTTTCTGCCTCCAGCCTGAACTGGTTTCTTTTCAAAGGGTGGTTTTTCAAATGCGAGACACCCATCTCGCTTCCACCAAACCTTTTCAAGACATATACAGAGGGATGAGAATAGTTGGTTATGTGAGATCCTATAATAAAGGTAAAAAAAACTTGTGCAGTTAAAAGCATACCCAGTTTTTCTCCCGCTCAAGAATATGTTCAATGCTTTTCAGAAATTCTTTTCCTTTCGGTGGAATAACCTCCAGAAGCTTCTTAACACGCTCTTCACAAGATTTGATTTCATCTTTCTGATTGAAGGGAAAACACATAGTCAATAGAAAATATTTGAAGATTATCCTGTTCCTCTATACACTAATTTAATACACCAGTCACTATGGCCAAGCTTTCTGTATTGGGTCAGGATCAGTTAGTATTGGTTGACACTGTTAAACAGGTACTACCACCAACTGAGCAGCCATTTTTATCCATATAAAATATTCTTTTTTGGTGCAAACCTCAGCAATTACAAATAACTAGTTTTACCCACACCAAAGGTCTGGGAAATATTTATAACTGTAACATATGAAAAATTTGAGCTTCATATAGGATTGAAGAAGAATATCTTCCATGCACGTTGATGAGATGGATGAAATATACATGTGGGGCATCAGGAGAAAAAGTCACCCTTCATTTGTTGACTGAATAGAACACATGGCCAATATTCTAGATTATTTTGGATGCATTTTGACATTTGTAAATCAGAGAACCTAACCACTGGATGTCAACCAAAGCTTGACATAGTTTTGAATGGTGGAATTCAATTATTTGTTGTTTAGAGCCCAGCTAAAGATCAGAGGAACACTATCCAGCTTATAAGGGTACAGGCACAAGATGCATAAAAAGAACCAAGAGGTTTCATGAGAACTGTGGAAAATTAGCTGTTGCAAAAATAAAAATATTGTTAAGCAATTATGAAATGAGACCTAGAATGTTCATGTCTTAAGGTATTTAACTTCATTAGAGAAAAAACTCATGTTTCAGTACTGACCATGCCCCCTGTTGGACCTTCTTTTTCATTTTTTCCAGGTGCCTGAACAACAATAATTTTGTCAACAGTCTACACTTCAGTGATCGTAACAGGCTAGTTAAATGAAATGATTAACAACAAAACAATACTGATACAGAAAAATAAGGAAATCATAGTGAATGTAGTAACACAAACATGCATAGGTGTACAGCAATGAAGGCTGACAAAAGTATTTTTATTTGCTTTATGACTTTGCCTTGTACGATTGCCAAATAAATGCCACCATTGCATCATTCCAAGTTAACATACCTTGAGATAGTCAAAAAATATAAGACATTGGACAAGGATGTGGCGTCGAAAACTAGGGTCCTTCAACTGAAAATATGGAACGGATATATCACAACAGTGAATAGAAAAAGAAAGTAAAACCACCTACTCAGAAGCTTTTACCTCCAAACCCAACAATTTACTGCTAGTCAGGTACTTAATATTGAAAGCAGCATCTTCTTCCTGGTCGAGATTGTTAAGTTTTCCATCATCATCACTAAGAGGCTGAGCTTCAAATGTGCTCAACACAACCTGGATAGTCAGTGATTATCTTAGTATATGAATCAGATATCCAGAATGAGCCCACAAGCCACAGAATTGAAAATGAGCAGGAACTGTCATGGGAAGAAAATTGTATGAAGGGACATACCGCCAAATTAGACGAGAATTTTTGCCATTTTGCCAGGTTTGTGTTAGTCAAAGCTGGGTTACTGAAATGCTCCTAACACACAAATATTTAAAAATAATGAGCATTAAATAAAAATGTTGATGATCTAGTGATAATATCCAATTCCATAGAATGGCAGGAGGTGCCAAATATCAACCTGTAGACTCCAGAGGGTTTTGTAGAAGTTGAAATCAACAGATATTCCTGAGAAATAAAAGTACACATCAGGATGTAACATTAAGGAAGACAGATTCAAGAAAGTGAAGATAGGACAAAAAGCAAATAATTTTGCAGCAGTCAGATGCAGCAAACAAAATAGAACATTACAGATTTACAGTGTTAACATAGATGAGTCATACTCACCATCCGTAGCATCTTTTTCATACTTTGTTACATTTGATGTGTTGAAAACCCCCTTAATGTTGAGAGCTGTTAAAATAGACAAACAAAATGAATGGTGTATCTGAAGACAATTATACATAGTTCACCAATAAGAGGAAAACTAGGTGGGGTTGCAAAAAAAGAGATACAATATGCAAACCTGAACGCTCCGATAGTGGGAAAAAATGTGCTAGAAACATGATAATGCGCCCACAGAACACCACATCGTTTGCCTGAGATATTTAATAACGAAGGATATCAATGTTGGTTCAAATAAAAGGGTAAAATGCGCCATGATGAGGTCCATAAATTCGTAGAATGAAGGGAATGTCATCGTTTACACCCTCCCTGTTGGGGGTGATGTTAGCATGTGACATAGGCAAGTTTATGCTAATTCAGTAGATCTGGAACTCAACTGGAACACTAAATGTTCATTTTAAAAGTTTAGGGAACAGGACGGGACAAGTTTAGGAATTAGGACTGGTGGAGCATTTTACTCTTCAGCAAATAAGAAGTGCCGGGAAAACCCAATAGATACAAAGAGTATAGTTGAAGGTGTTCATGGGGTTAAATGAACCATTGCTCCATAAGGTCAAGATTTTGTGGTATGGTCCATGGTATCATTTAGTTTAGCAAAAAGTTTAATAGCAAAGCTCTTACCGAACACCCATTGCACTTGAGTTTAGACAAATTGGTACAATAGAGAAGATCACTAGGAAATGAACCTAGCTTAGTTGGTTGGGGAGGTGTCGGTGATAACCGAGAGTTTACTCAAATTTGAGTTCCTATTCTTCTTATTTACAATATTAAAAAAAGTTCGTCACGGATCTGTTGAGTCTTTTTGTATATTTTTTATAGACAAGATCACCCTGCTAGTCAGCTGGCTAAAAAAACAGGTCTGCTTAACGTCAAACTGAAATAAGGACAACAGAAAATAAAATGCAAAGAGTACGCACAAGAAAACAACTGAATCTAACCTTTGATAGTCTTCGAAGAAGTTGGTTGCAAGTCCTTAGCATAACTAGTTTTCCCCGTCCAAAAAGTTCTTGCTATAAACAGCCCAACAAGAGAATCCATCAGCAAATTTACAAGCATGCACGCATCGTCTCTACCTGACAAAAAACTGACCAAACAAAATCAAATAAAGATCACAATTACCTTCCCCAGTACATCTTGTTGGCTCTCGATATACCCAAAGATATCTTTGCAGTCTTTTACTGTTGACATTTCAGTTAGGTCTTCTAACAGCTGGAATACCATACCACCCTCCACGTGCCCTCTTTCGCAAAGGTAAAGCACAATATCTAACAGCACAGAACATTGGTTTCTCAGAATAGAAATTAATGCTTCACAAGCATCAAATAGTGCTCAGAATTCAGAAGTTGATGCCCTAAGGTCCTCAAATAGATATGAATTTGAACAAAGAATGGTGGAAACTGACCAAGAAGGCGAGTTATCAGGCAATTACTTTCTCCGCTATCCAAGGAATTTCCGTATTGCATAATCTTTTTATCTGATTGAACTGCAGATGACTAAGAATACAAATATAAAACAGAATCAGCAATCTTTTCTAGTATCATAAATCAAAATGCACCTACACCTTCCACTTTCTATTAGAAACCATCAAGGGACCCTTACTACTAAGAAACATATTCCTAATGATGCGGCGGCCCAGTGAAATGCAGGTTCCTACAACAATCCTAAGCATTTTATTATGAGGTGAGAACAAAGACTAGTGTAGCCAAGCTTACCACAAGTTCCTGCAGCAGTGTTCGAAGAGCATTTTCCAAGGATTGATTCTCCTCTAGGACCAACACTGTTTCCTTCTGCGAAATAAGAAATGAAATACGTGTGTCAAACTGGATGAGTAGCTAAACCCCAAACTGCACGCGAATCAGACATGTAACTTACATAAAATACAAGAACTCAGGAAAACTAAATGAAATATAGTTAAATGATAACATGAATCACAAGCAACTCATCATCAATCAAGGTCATTGAGTATTAAATTATATACCTGAGGTTTAATTGCTTCCTGAACTGTCTGAAGGGCAAATGTTTCTGGGGGTTCATTCCTAGATAACGCACTCCGGAAAACTCCCTGCAAAAACATATAAGCATTTTCTTTCAGCACTCTTTCACCATCCTTTAACACAATTCCATGACTGATCCCGCCCAAGATGAAGCCCACAAATGCCTACTGCCCGTCCATTAACAGAGAACCCGCCAGGGCAGCTGTAACACACACTGCTTGAAACCTACAGACACTATTGCCACAGGATAATTCCGTCAGTGTTCTCAATGCGCCCACTACTAAATATTGAGCCGTAGCTGCGCATCTGCAGCCAATTTCTCGCAGCTAAATGGAAACAGAGAAAAAAACGATGCATCAAAGGCGCGGGAAGCTGCATCTCATGTCCACTGGCATTACCACTCGCAGAAAACAGGCATCAAACACTCGTGGAAACCAGAACCGTACGTGCTACTTAAATACAGCAACGGCAAGGAAAGAAAACAATTATGACGGCAGCTAGGGTTGAGGAGCAGGGCGGCAGGGACAGTGAGCTCACGATGATGCGGTCGCGGTCGGTGTGGCTGGAGACGGTGGAGCCAGCTGTGGGTGGAGGGGAGGGAGACGGCCGGTCCTTGGACAGGAGGATTCGGAGGCCAGCGTTCGACGCTGGCGGCGAGGGCTCCGCCATGTTTGAGATGGGCGGTAGGGCTTGCAGGCTTGGGGAGATCTACCAGGGGCCTGTAGCACCAGCTGGGGCCGCGAAACCACGGAGCGTGCCTTTGCCGGAACTAGGCAAGGTGGCGGCGAGCACCGGGTGTAGTGCAGGCCGGCGGGCGGCCGCGGCGGCGACGAAGGGAGAATGGTGAGCAGCAAAGCAAAGGAACGGGGGGAGGCGCGGCAGAGAGAGACAGAGAAGGCTGAGGCAGCTGGGCCGCGCCGCGCAGGCCTGCATCTACCATTTCACACTGGACGGTCCGGTCCAGTTCACCATAGGCCCAGTTTGCAACTTTGTGGGTATCTTAAGTTCTATTTTCCTTCCACTTGCAGACTTGCTCGTCATCATCATCTCCACGAATTTCAGGAAAAAGAAGGCATACGCATACACAACAGAATCGCACAAAAAAAGCCCCGAATCCGCTGTTCGAGTCTGCATCATGAGGCTGTTCGGCTGGCTTATCCCGGCTTATCTCGGCTTGTTTTGGCATATTTCCTCTCACAAAATACTATTCATTCTACTAACCGAGCACTATTCATTCTACCAGCCGAAGACCTCCCATATCGTCCAGCACCGGCAATCTGTTTCTAGAATTCTGTAGGCCAAGGGCATAATTTTTAGTCTTTTACACGATTGCCATGAACAATCTCAACATACAGCTCCGCGACAAGCAGGAGAAACAATGATACAACAACCATCACTGTGTAATGATCGAGCTTAGCATTGACTCCAGCAATCGCTCATCAACAACAGACTGCCCAGGTTCACAATAATGTAAGACTATAATACAAGTGATGTGATAAACTTAAGCATAAATAAAAGATACAACAAGAATAGCATTTGGTTGTCGAAAAACAAGGATGAATGTCGCTAACTGACTAACATACTCAAGCACAATGGATCGAGTAACCAAACGCTCACTTCTGAAGATGTGACATACAATTTGTTCCATATCCTGGAGATAAAACAAAGATCCGAGCCGTACATCATAGGAAAAACCACCAGGTTGAAAATAGAAAAGTAGATTTGGACCAGATACAGTTGTGATGGCAACAGACCAGATTACCAACTTATCACGGATCAACGCTAAATAAAGAAGAGTGACGAGATCCTTATATATGTACTTCACATTTGAACTAAGACTCCAAATCTTTCTGACAAACTGCATGTTTGATTGCTGATTTAGCAGTCTCCATAAGATATAAACACAGCTAAAAAGGTGTTACTCAATAGTCTATGACATCAATCAATGTAAGAAGCTCCAAGAATGTGAATGAAGATAGGCATTGAAACAAAGCATGCAGCTACCAATTTGTTGTTTAATGAAGTTGCACAGTATCACTCATGGACAAGTTCCAACAAGAAAAGATACGAACATTACTATGTCACTGCATAGACTGCTTCAGACCAATCTGCATCGTATTCACACCCCCAAAAAACAGATAGGCTACCAAACAAATAGTGTCCATTAGCTGAGTGGGAAACTTCAGCGTTTTTACTGGTCTAGGATTTCACCAGACTAACATACATTTATCCATCACTTATAAAATACTCCCAAAAATGTTAATCTGTGGAAACAGCAATTTACATGTTTCACCATTCAAATAATTGTAGAGCAGAAATGCTCATAGCTCGGGAAAACCGCAGAAGATGCATGGTCATATTAATAGACAAGTTCGAACAGGGAATGATCCAGTCATTAGTGTGTCGGTGTTGGATGAACAATTGCTTTGGAGCAATGTACTCTGCACAAGACTATCCAACAAATATAACTCCATCAGGGGAGGAAACGCTAAACGTTTCTAATCTGCAATTGCACTGGCAAGTGGCAACCACACATCACACATGGCATGGCACTATAGCAGCATGACTTGTAGAAAGAACAGCAAATTTTGCTTGACCATGGAAGTCAACAGGATTCATGTTTTGCTTGCAACAACAAAGTAAGATCATTTCAGTTTGACCAAGTAAGAACACATCAAGAGCGTATTCATTCATAATTTCATTTTCCTTTCCCCAAACGACATACATAGACAGAATCAGACAGACGCGACATATATATAGGTGCATACAGTTTATACTGCAGAATTCCAAGGAATCATGCAGTATTATAGTGAATGGGCCCTCGGGACGACCGAAGACGGATCCCCAATCCTAGTTCTTACCGGTGGCGTACTCCTCGGCGTCGTGGATGATGACGTAGCCGGCCTCCTTGGGGCTCTCAGAGTCTGAAAGCTGGTCCTCGTCGTCGCTGTATACGTCGTCGTAGCCGGACGCGCAGGTGGAGGCGATGAGCGACCAGACGAGGTACATGGTCGCGGCGGTGAGGGCGCCGCAGCCGAACCCGAAGAGGAGGCCGGAGACGACGACGAGGATGTCCTTGGCGCGCTCCTGCACGGACGAGGCGACCTCCGCCTTGGAGGCCGCGGCGGCGGCGGGGAGGGCCTCGGCGCGGCGGATCTGGTGCGGACCAAGGCGGCGGACGCGGAGGACGGTGACGACGGTGGTGGTGAGGGGCGCGGGGTTGGTGGGGTCCGGGTTGGGCCTGGAGACGGAGGAGAAGGAGATGAGGAGCGTCTGCGCGTGGCCGCACGGGCGCGCGTCGGCGCCCGGGGAGGCGGCAATGAGGGACACCGCCGCGACGGTGGCGATGAGGAGGAGCTTGCCGGCGGCGGCCATGGCGGCGATGACGCGGCGGATTTGGGGGGGAATTGGAGGGGGTGTCGTGTTAGTTGGGGAAAGGGGAAATTAATAAGGTGGGAGGTTGCAGACCTTTGACTTTTTTTTTTTGACAAACTGCAAATATATTGATATTTAGGCAGCCAAATTACAGCAAGGTCCTCTAAGAAGACCGGAATTACATGTAGGTCCATAGACTAGATAAGAACAACTAGTACACCAGGGGCATCGGCGACGGCGAGCTCGCCGGTGGAGGTCGTAGAGACGTCTGAGACGCATACACCCAGATGGAAGACCGCGCCCTGCGTCGGTTGTAGGAGGGTCGACGGAGTCGAGGGAGAACACACCGGGCGACCGAAAAGTAGATGGATACCCGTCGCCGGCGATTGATGAAGGAGCTCCCGGTCGAATCCCAGATGGTGGCGAAGACGTCGAGCCAACACCAGATGTGTTGTTGCCTTGTTGAGCTGAAACGGCTGTCGAGGTGGCTGCAAAGCGGAGGTGGAGGCGGAGGCGAGCAGTGGAGGAGGAGCACGGAACTGGCGAGGTGGAAAGGGGAGACGGGGGATCCGTGCTGTGGAGGAAAGGGCGAGGGAGGTGAGGAAGCGGATTTATTTTATTGATACTAACCTGAGTTGCGGCGACGGCGGCGACGAGGAAGCCGGTGAGGGCGACGACGGCGACGGCAACGGCGCGACCCGGGTAGCGAGTACCACGAATTGCGATAGCCATATAGGCACCAAACGGGAAAAAAACTACTAGAGGAAGGTATAGGAGCACTAGATCTAACGAATCGGTGGGCTCCCTGCCCTTCTCGCCGCCGGTAAGGTCGCCGGCGGGGAGGAAGGGAGGGGCCCGGTGAGAGAAGCGGCGCGGCAGACCTTTGACTTTGGTGGGGCAGCCAAACTACCACTCGTTGTATTTATTTATCCGGGGCGGGGGCAGTCTTCGTCTTCGCGGGGTGTTGTTTTTTATGATTTGGCCCTTGCAAGCCTATGTTATTCCGTAACGTGTGCCAGAGGGTTGAACTGGTGATTTGGTCAAAAGTCAGAAATTATATGGAACCTTTATTTTACACACGTAAAGCTATAGACACTCTCTTTTTCCCCTTCATCTTGGAGTGCATTTATGTTGATATTTGATTACGATGGTCAGCAACATCATCAAACTAGTCACTAGGTAGAAAACGGTATTTGTCGGAAATAAACACGTGAGACACTATATAGACACACACAAATAAAGAAAATAGGTTTTTTTTGTGATGGAATGAATGTTGTATAACCAAAATCGTAAATGGAACTTTCTTTAAATGTGAACGCGCGCAAGTGGTGTATGATGGTTTAGACGAGTTGATATGCTAGTAGCCTCTGAGAATGAAATGGGTGGCCACGATTGTTGTGGTGTAACAATGTTGATAGAGATGGAATAAACGAGGAGGGAAGATAGTCAATATTTTGCAAACTTTGAGTTTGTGAAACATTTTGTTTAGATTGTCAAATTACGTGCAAACTGTATGCTGGAACAGTGCATTGGACCGTGTGTGTGAAAGAAAATATAACTCGGTGTGACTGGTGAATAAAGAATTAGGAGGTGGAATTGGTTAATCTAAACCAAGGCCTCAAAATCTTTTCCCCTATTTTGCAAACTTTGAGTTTGTGAAAGATCATACTCCCTTCATACTGGTATTAGATGATGTTTAGGACAGCGACACGGTCTCCAAAGTATAACTTTGACTTCTCTTTTTTTATAAAAATATTTATTGAAAAGTTATATATGTATATTATTATGAAAATATTTTTAAAGACAAATCTATTTATACTAGCGAAGTGCCCGTGCGTTGCCACGGGCATTGGACACTAAATGATTGTATCTTCCCATGCACTTAAATTAAATGAAGCATTTCTTCCATCGCAAATACATATTTTAATTTTCGAAATTCATAATTAATAATAAGAACAATGAAAGTAACCATATGTTTAGTAGATAGGTTAGGTATTGTGCTACAGTGATAAGCATGTTACCTTTCCGCAAAAGAATAATCCACTATTTGCAATGTCTTACATATTTTAATTTTCGAAATTCATAATAATTAACAATATGAATAATGATAGTAAATGTATGAACAGTAAGATACTATGGTTTGATCGTACAAGAGATGTAAATGCATGTAAAAAATCCAACTAAAATACTAAATTAATATGCTTTTGTCGTACAAGAGACCAAAATAATATTATTTTCTAATGTTCTAGTATTTTACATCTTCTTGGACTTGATGCGTGAAAGAAGTCCTTTGATATCTTCGGGCGGCAACGATCTCGCTTCATTTGTTTCTGAATTTAGGAGGTCAATCGAAAACTCTCTCTTTATTTTTTGCACATCCTGCATAAAACGTATATACATTTAATTTAATTTTTGTAATAATTTGAACAACATAAAGCTTGTTGTAATTTTTTAGTACCTCATTTACTGTCACACTATAATCTTTTTTCGTTCCACACAGATATTGCGTTAAGCACTTGATAGCTAGATATGATGCTGCATCACATATATAAACATTTATGTGTTAATTTAAGAAAATTGATATGTAATAGGATAATATATTAACTCCTAGCAAACTTAAACAAACAGTTTACCCATGCTGCCCATAAAAAAATATGGATGCATTGAGAGTAGCTTAACGGTATAAGTGGTTGGAGTATTTATTCCCATCATGCTTAGATCAATTTCTAACAATACAGTTATCTGGAGCTCATCTATTCGCAAACACAACTTCTAACATTATTATGGTTGACAGCTACTTTCACATTCTGCACCTCACAAAATTTAAAACACTTCTCGCTAAGCTTAGAATTTCCTAATGCATCCTGAGTAGCACTATGTCCATATCAACCTGTCTGTCACCACCAAATCACACTAACACCCCATTTGTGCACAAATCACAGCCATATATACATCTATTGAAACAATGAATTTGAAATTTGTACTTCTGGCACATAATCTCCTCTCACATAAAGAAAAGCCTGGCAATATATACCACTAGAGAAGAAAATTTTTTGGACTTACTACACTAAAATGGCCAAGATTACCTATGGTATTTGTGTTGAGGTCACCAACAGGCACCCTGACCTTCCTTTGTAGATTGATTCATGAACACCGTGTGTGTAACTCGCCCTAGAATAAAGTCACAAGCATAAAAAAACATGAAGACAGATACTTCCACTTGATAAATTATAAAAGAAGCATAATTATAGAACAAAAACAATACCCATAGCAGAGATATACAATTTTTAGGAGTATATACAGACTGATTTTTATTTTAAGATGTCAATACCTCACATAGAAAATTAATGGCCATGAAAAAGATTTTGAGAATCATAGTATTGCAATGATATAAGATTATATTCACCATAGGTGCACAAGAATAAGAAATTTAACCTGGGAGCAAACAAAATCAGAATATTTGTCGAAGCACTCTCACTACTTTTCTGTGTGAGACATCATCTCCAAATACCTCTCAATAGATTTGCGGTAATTTGCTACATGCTATTTCAGTGAGCAATCTTTTTGGCATTTAAAACTCTTAGCATCTTTCACGAGCCAAACATGCATCCAAGACAGATGAGTTGTCACACCCGTTTTTCCGAAGAAAACCGAATGCATCTCATATGTGTGCCAGGATCATAATTTCACACATATGATAGACAAATGAGTGTAATATCACAAGACATTGCTCAAAACGTACAGAAAAGGTTTATTAACTTTATTACACTCACGAGGGTAGACACGAAGGTCTTTATACGAACAACGATAACTATGAAGACGCAACTCCATCTTCATCTTCCACAGGCATCTGACTGGTGGATCGCATTCCTCAGAACTCCTCGTAGTCGCTGAAGTACTCCACTCCAGGGTTCTCCTCTGAACAGCGTAAGCAAGGATGAGTACACTTATGGTTGGTACTCAGCAAGGCCACAGAAATAACCGGAAAGCAAATTAAGTCCATCTTTAAGTTCATTAATCATGTGAGGGTCCAGGCCGCTCTTGACCGTGAGCACGGCTGATCGATCAGTTTTACACTCTACAGAGGTTGCACACTTTCACCACAGTTCGCGTAAAGTTCTGAAGAACTTTAAACCCAACCACGCATGTGCTGATCAGGCACAATACCACACTTCCGAGGTGTGATTGCATAGGGACGCTACGAAGCCTTTACAAAGATATGCAAAAGCACCAACAACCCACGACAGTTACAGCTCAGGGCGGACCATAACCCTCCCTATTGGTCAGCACCTTAGCAAAGGCTGCTACCCCAAAAGAACCGGGCTATACCCCTGCAACCCCGAGCCCCCTGTGTTCCTTTCGGATAAGGTCATCAATACAATCGCACACCTAATTAATTGGCTAAGCCAGAGCCATGTGAACTGTGGTTGCACTGTTTTCCTGGGTGGTTCTCCATGTTCCGATTAATTTATAGTATTCTTGTATTAAAGCATAGGTAGAAGGGTGGTTAGGGTCACTTGCCTTTCTCCAACGATAAGCTACTCTCCTTTTCTCCAAAGCTCTGCACTTGTTCTTCCTCGAACGGCGTGTTGTCTACGATCATGCAAGAAAATATGCAATAAATAAAACAATACATCAAACATTGCTAAAATACTAAAACAAGCTTCTAAAACTAACGTACTTGTTGAGACGGTCGCGTGGACACCAAGAACGCTTAAAACGGAGCTAGGACGGAAAATATATGGCTTTAACAAGGTTCAGGGGCTAGATTGTGAAGAAACTAGACTTCTAGGGGTTTATCTGCAAGAAACCAGGGACCTAAACACAATTACGTATATAAACTCGTGGTTTATAACGTAAAAGGGCAAGGACGGACTGCGGGCTATAAAAACTAAAGAGTTCAGGGGTTAAAACATAAGAAAAAGGACTGAGCTGAAAGGAATCTTATAGGTGGAAGGATATTATTGTGATATTTAAAACTGCAGGGCCCCTTTTGCAAGATGGCGGCGGAGACCTAGGGTTGACCGGTATAAAGAAGTTTGACCCGGGGGCTGGGATCCATCTGGACCGCTCATTACGCGATGGACGGCGGGCGGTGGCTGCGGGCTGCCAAGCGGCGGTGGATAGCGGCGCGCGGCGGCAGGACGGCGGCGGCTCGCCGGAAGTTCGCCGGCGAACTCGAAATCGAGTTCCCGGGCACCAAACTTGACGGGACAAGTACCAAAAGGAAGATAAGGAGAGGGGAAACTCACCCAGGGGCTTGGGACGGCGAGAGGAGCGGCGGAGAAGGAGATCGGCGACGGCGGCGCTCCGACGGGCGGCGAAGCTTCGGGCGGCGGCGCTGCGCAGGTGAGGAGGAGAGGAGGGTGGTGCGGTTTAGAGAGGGAGCTCAGGGGGGGCCTTTTATATGTGGAGAGGGGAAGGGGAGGGGGCGCCTAAGGCGGTGGGGCGAGGTCGGTGGCCGGCAGCCATTGATGGTGGTGGAGCTCGGGTGGGGGCGGCCGTTTCGGGAGGTGAGGGGGCGAGGAGGCGGCGCCGACGCATTGAAGACGCCCGATGGTGGGAGGGGAAGCGGCACAGGCGTGGGGAGAGAGGGGAGGGCGCCGGGAAGACGGCGGTGCGGCGCGGCCATGGTGGTGGGTGGAGGCGGCCGGAGGTAGGGGACGCACCTGACAGGTGGACCCCACCTGTCGGCGAGCGCGTGAGAGAGAGGAGGAGGTGAGGTGGGCCGCTGGATGTTAGGTGGGCCGGGTGAGAAAAAAAGAAAAAGAAGGAAGAAGGAGGGAGAAGGAGATGGGCCGGCGGGGTAATCGGGCCAAGCTGGGCCAATTGAGAAAGAGGCGGTGGTTTGGGCTATAAGAAAAGAAAGAGGGAGAGAGGGTTTGAGGTTGTTTTCCAAACTTTTGGGCTTTTGAACTTTTGTTTTTTTAAAAAAACTACACAACAACAAGCAAAACAAATGCAAAGGCATGAGTGCATCAAACATTTTCGGTGAATTCTAAATTTAAATGTTATTTAATTTAATTAAAGGCAAATTTATTTAGTCAATTTATTTAATCCTTAGAAAATAAAAACTAAACCAGGTTTCTAATATTATTTTATTGTGATGAAATTTTCGGTTGTTACAGATGAGTGCATATGAATTTGGAGATTATTGTTAATGGAAATAAATGTTGGTGACCTTGTAAATTGTGTCTGATGAAGACAATGAGCAGCTACTTGGAAAAAAAGGCATAATCTGCTTCAGCCAGCTTGTCACAAGGGCACCACAATCAGATCACCACAATCTGTCAAGTGCATATCAATTTGCAGATTATTGTTAATGGAAATAAAACATTGATGAAGGCCTGGAAGATGCCCCTGTCCTGTCGCGACGATGTGGACCTCGATCCTGATCCAGACCAGGAGTTGCAGGGTCGGCTAGAGGAGCAGAAGGTGCAGGGTGGGCGCCCGGGCGTGGAGATGCAGTCGGGCAGGGACGCATCAGTGCAGATCAGAAGAGGCGGCACGTCGTGGAGGGGCAGCCGGGTAGGGGCGTTGCTGTAGTGGAGGAGCTGGTGGCGGCGCCGGCATGGAGGAGACGTTGGAGTGGAGCGGCGGCAGAGAGGACCGGGGACGGCGGCGGCGGATCCTAGGCACCGGTGGACCGAGGATGGCGGCGGCGGCGGAGAGGACCGTGATGGCAGATTCGGCGGACAGAGGATCACGGGCATGAGTGTGACGCCCCAGGTTTTTAATTAGCGTCATTAATGCTAATGACCGAGTCAAACCTGTTGACTCTAGTCAAACCTTGGTCAACCTGGGTCATCACCTCGAAGACCTAGTCAACATTCACTAGTGACCCTCTTAATCAAGTCCACACACCCTTGTGGTCAAACCTTGGTCAAACCGTAGTCAAACGTTGGTCAAAACCCCGGTCAAACCCTTATGTCTTCGAACTTCC
Source organism: Cenchrus fungigraminus (assembly GCA_036936925.1). Lineage (NCBI taxonomy): Eukaryota > Viridiplantae > Streptophyta > Magnoliopsida > Poales > Poaceae > Cenchrus > Cenchrus fungigraminus. The sequence goes on from CM072776.1 coordinate 101,533,887, forward strand.
TCCAGAACTTTTGCCGCGTTCTCAAAATTTCACATAAACACTCCAAAATCTCCCAATATAAAAGTTGTCCAGTTTTTCGAGGAACACAACTTTGCTGTTGGGTGGCATTGCAGATTTGGAGTGAAAAATGGAGAAAAACTCGGTCAACTGCAGTTCTTCCTATTCATCGGCGCCATGAAAGACATCAACTTCACCAGCAGTTCATGCTCCAACCGTTGCTCAAAACATATGTCGGCCTTTGCAAATGTTGTAGAGGGATGTCCCATCTACAACTTTCGTATCTAGCGTTTTTGTCGCGCAGTTCAAAAATTTGGAGTTAATTGCAGTCGAACAGGGGCAAACGAGAGCCGAGCGGGCGACGTCACGCGCGCCGCGCCGGGCGCGTCCACGCGCTGCCACGCGGCCACCGCCGTACCTCGGCGTCCGGACCCCCCCTGGCGCACGCCTCGAGCTCTGGGTTCCGCGCACGCTGACCAAGGCGTCGGACCCCCTCCTGCCCGTCCCTCGGCGTGCCGCGTGCCGCGCCCTAGCCACCGGCCCCTACCCGCGCCCGCCGCTGCCGCCGAGCCGTGCCGGGGTCCCCATCCCCGCGCGCCCTTGCCTTCGGGACGAAGGATGAGAGCGCCTGCTCGCTCGCCGCATCTATAAAAGGCCTTTGCCTCCCCGCGCGCCCGAGCCTTGGCCGCTGCCGACGAACGCAGTGCCAGCCGCCCCCGCCATTGCCGCCTCCACGGCGAGCTCCCCCTTCCGGCTAGCACCGTCAACCCTAAAGTCCTCCAAAGCCTTCCCCTCACACCCCCAGAGCTCCTCGGCCCACGTGTTGTCTTGGCCGGGCCGCAGCCTCGCCGGAGCCGAAGCTCCAGCGGCCGGCGCCGCCCATCACCGCCGAGCTAGCTCGCCGGAGCCGCCCCGACCTTCAAATCCGGCGCAAATCGAACCAAGGTGATCCCCTAGCCCTCCTCCGCACCTTCCCCGGCCGAGAGCGCCGCCGGCTCGCCGGAATTCCGGCCGGCCGCGCCGCCCTTGCACCCCAGGGACCCAATTGCTTCAATTCCAATCTTCCCAGGGTCTTAACCGTGATGCAGGGGCATATGTGTAAGAGTAGGAAAACTTCCAGGGACCTCCGTGGAAAGTGCATCTTGAATAGTGGTGGCAGTTTTGCTGATTCTTGTAAAATCCGTAGAAAATTTTAGAAAATTCATAAAAATGCAAACTCAATTTTGTTGGATTCCTTGTAAAAAACACTACAACTTTTGTAATGCATGACCATAGTTTTTCCTGATAGTTTTTGCATGAAAAATAGAAGACTATAAAACCTAGATCTGTTGTATATTCAAATCTATTTGTGTTATGTAGCTAATTTTTGGATATGTTGTGTGTTATGTAATTACTAGCTTCTGTACCAAAAAGTGCACAAAGTTATGCTGTAAATCTTTTATTATGAATTGTTTTGTATTTATGCAGTATCTAACTAAATGATTTTTGTAGCCAAAAATAAATTTAGTTTTGTGCTCAACTTCTGCATGTGATCTTTTTATGCCTAAATTCACCTCTGGTGAATTAACCATGATTTTATATCTGTCAAAAATATTTATTCTTGAAATATGCCTAATTTTCTTTGTAAATGCATAACTCAAGATCTATAGTAGCTCTAGGCATATATGTTGCATGCCTAGCTTAGTTTTGGACCAGAGGCCTTGTGTGAGAAAGTTGGGATCATTTTGATGCTCATTTATTTTTATATGCTTTTATCATGTTTGGATAGCTAGATTTTGTTATTTTGATATAATTAATTTATAGCTCCTCATAAGTGTGCATGTGTGTTCAGTGGCTTTGACTAGTGTTATAGAGCTTGGAAAACACCCCCACTGAATTTTATGAAGTTATTTTATGCATAAAAACAATGGAGACCAATTAAAGCTTAATGTTAAATTAAATGAGAAAATCAGCAACCACACCCCTCATGACCCTATGTGTGTGATGTAAATCTTTATAAAAGGCTTAAGACCAACCCCTTGCTATTTGTGAAATCTAAATTAATTTATTTACATAAATATGTACACAGTCACTATCAAAAAGAATAATTAATAAAACACCACAGGAAATTACTTTAATAGAAAGATTATACCAAATGTGTGTTTGTCAAGGTGAATATGGCCAACCATATTCTTCATGGTTGTCATATGTTGTTTTGTAATTAATTGAATGAAAACCGTCAATTGAATCTTGTATTTGCATCCTGGTGTAGTTCTTCCCGACGGTAGATATACGCTCGTACCGGAAGGAGGAGACGAATGTGCTGTCGGTGAGCTGCAGTACGTGTACGTAGCTCAAGGCCTGGACCAAAGTCCAGAAGGGCCCAAGGCCAACCTTTCCAGCGAAGGCAAGCCCCGGATCATTAACCCTGCTTTTAAAATTATGCAATTATCGTTGCTATGATTGTGCATTTACGTTTCAGGAGTTGAATGAAACCCTAGATGCATGATTCCTATGTACCTATGTTCTTTTAGTAGTATGCTAGGTCGATAGCTGCTATGCTATAGGACCCGGTAGAAGTCGAGTGATGTTCGTCACTCGCGAGAATAGGTTCTTATGTTGGAATCATAAGATCTTTATAAATGGATTGCTCATGTGGTAAGAGCATGGGATTTGGGCTCCGGTCCAGTGGCTTTCGTGGGCTAAGCTTTTGAACGTACTAAGCACTTGTCGGGAATGGGACCGGTAAGCCTAGTACCTGATTGACGCGGCAAGGGAACCTTTCCCTACTACCCCTAGGACACCTAATGTGTCCCCCTGCCTGCAACAGTGGGGTACCTGCGTGAGTCTGGACGTTCGTGTGGGAGCGGTCCAGTAAGCCTTGTACCGAGGATTGTAGGTTCCGATCCCGAACCGAAGAAAGATGGGAACCGCCTGGTGGTTGTCCTCGCGGGGGCACCCTCCGTGTGTTTAGGTTTACCTTGCAAGGTTATAAATCAATCGAATGTCGGCCTCTCACCGTTATCTGAGACTGCTTAATCAACTGGCCATGATATCTCTTAATGATGGAATTTGATGAAGTTTACTGCTTGAATTAATTGCTTGTACAATTCTTGATTGAATTAGTTGGCACACTTAGAAATGCTAATAAACTAGAATTTGTGCTAAAATATTGAAAGTAAGGACATACTCTTTGTTGCTTTTCAGCAAAGGAACTCCACCGGCCAAAAAGCCTCTCATGTCTAGAGTTTGGTGATGTAGTTATCACCCGACTGTTAAGTCTTGCTGAGTATTAGTATACTCAGCCTTGCTTTAAAAATGTTGTTGCAGGTGTTGTTTGATCTGGTGAGATTCCACCCGGCTGGGAGCAAGGATGGGTGGATGACGACGAGTGATGGCATCACGGACGGCCTCCTGTGATGTTTACCGTTGCGCTAGTTTACTTTTCCGCTGTTTTCGAACTCTGAACCTTTACCTTTCCTGTCATGAACAATGGTTTGTAATAATTAAACCCTTAGGGGTAATTTGGATTTAATTTGTATTGTGTACTCTGGACTCGCCTTCGCGTGAGTTTTAATGCATATGTTCGATCCTTTGTTGATATCCAAGTGATTTACGGGGCGTTAACCCGGCAACTAACGACATGATGATACTTTATTATTGCTGAATGACCAAAGTGGATTGGTTTAGGCGATAGTACGGTATTTTCCTGGGCGGGTTGTCACAATGAGTGAACCGGCGACGGCGACTCCTTCTCCGGCGGGTGCGGGGTCTCTAGCGGACGGCATTTTGCGGTGGGGGAGGAGGCAGATGGTGGAGGAGGTGGCGGCGGGGCTGCACGGCGAAGGGGAAGGCGCGGCAGTGCGCGGGCACAGGCGTGGGGGGGAGGGGTTGCGCGTCAGAGGGGAAGGTGTGGAGGATGGGAAGGCGCGGCGACAGGGTGCGGAGGAAAGGCGCGGTAGAGGAGGGCGTGGTGCGGGACGCGAGGGGCCCACGACGCGCGGTGGAGTGGCGGACGCCCGCGAGGTGCGACGGATTGAGGGAGGGGGCCAATATAGATGATTTTCACATTTCCAAACTCAACAACTTAAAAGTTATTCATAATTTTATACTCTCAATGTTTGATCCAAACCTTGTCTGAAACATCATTTAATACCAATATGGAGGAAGTATGTGTGCATCTTTTCCTTCTTCTTTTTTTCTTTTTCTTTTTTCTTTTTTTTTTGCTACACTAAAGCAGAACATATGGTAACTCTTGTACCCAAGCAAGAAGGGTCACAACTGCGAGTCAAAAATTATGATATGCCTGCGTGACCAATACACATTTACACAAATTGCATAATCACATTTGATGAGCTCCAACTCCAACCCAACAGTTAAAGATCACTTCCAAAACTGAGCTCTCTTTCGCGCCAAGAACATGATCATCCGCGGGAGGAACGTCGTCTTCCTCCGCCTCGCCTCCGCCTCTGCCTCCGCCGTCGACCCCATGAACTCGGTCCTAGGCACGTATCTTCCTCTCGGGCTCAGTATGTGAGGGTTCCCGCGCCCGTCGTCGGCGTCCGGGTCGTCGAGCACGGAGATCTCGGCGAGCCCCGTCCGGGGCGACTGCGGATCGTGCTCGGCGCGCCATTGTCTGAGCTCCCGCTCCACCGAAAGCTTCTGGAACTCTTCCTCTTCGGCCTCCAGCGTCGCCGCCTCCAGGGCCTGCCGCCTCTGCTCCGTCTGCCTTTCCTGCTGCACGAGCTTCTCCAGGCTACGCACCTCCACGTCCTTGGCCTCCTTGATCAGCTTCACCGCCTCCATCACCCGTTTGCCGGCGATCTCCTCCGTCTCCCGCGCTCTCCGGCTCAGCTCGTCGTACTCCTCCACAGTTAGTGTCACGCCCCCTTGGACGACGGCCTTGCTTTCTGCTTGCAGCAGCGCGCCTGCCGAGGCCGTGGCGATCTCTTCCGACGTGGTCGCGGCGAGTATCTCCCGCGCCACCGCCTCTAGCCGCGCCTCCATGGTGGCGACGGCGGCCTTGGCCACGCCGGCCTCTTCCCTGGCTTTTGCAACCTCCTCGCGAGCAGACCGGGCCTTCGCCTTCGCTTCCTCCGCTTGTCGCCGCGCCTCGCCAATCTCTTCGGTCATCCTGCTCTCGTCGTTGTCCGCCTTCGCTGCGGCCTCCCTCATGGCGATGAGCTCGGAGGTCGCCCGGCTCAACTCCTCCTTGAGGTAAGGGATGGACGCCGACGAGAGCCCTTCCCTCCGCTGCAGCGCGGCGAGCTCCGTCTTTCTCCTGTCCAGGTCATCGCGCATCGAGGCGGCGGCGACGCGCAGGCACTTGGCCTCGTCCTTGGCCCTTTCGACGCTCGCCTTCACGTCCTGGAGCTCCTTCTTGACCTTCTCCAGCATCGGCTGGGAGTTGGAGCTCACCGTCGGCTTCTCGTCGTCGTCAGCACCGGCGCAAGCGAGCAGCTCGGCTTTCAGGTTCGCCAGGAGTTTGGAAGCAGCCTCCGCCTTCATCTCGACATCACAGGCCACCTGGAGCTCAGCTCGTAGCCTCTTGGCCTCCTGCTGGGCATCCTCCAGCTCGATCTGCCATTGCGACTTGTCTTGCGCCAACGCCAACGCCAGCCTAAGCCTCTTCTCCTCCGCATCGACATGAGCGGCGTGCGAAGACTCGAGCGCCGCCTTCAGCTGCATGAGCTCGGCGGCGAGGTCCTCGACGGCCTTACCAGACTCCCGCGACTCCGCGGCGGCCTCCCGCGCTCGTGCCGTCGCGGTGTCCGTCTCGGCCACGGCGGCGGCGCGCACCTTCTCCAGCGAATCGACCTCCGCTCGCGCCGCCTGGAGGCGTTCCCTGGCGGCGTCGAGCTCCGCCTTCGTGGCGGCTCCCTCGGTGGCATTGCGCTGAAGGTCCCGGAGGCGGCGCTGGGCGAGCTCGGATTCCTGGCGCGCCTGGGCATCCTCGATCTGCGCCATCTTGAGGCTGAGCCTCAGCTTGTCGGCCGCTCTCGTGGTGCTCTCCAGGTCCCGCAGAGCTTGGGCCCTGCCGGCCTGTGCCTCCGTTGATCTCTTGTAGTACTCGGTGAGCTCCTCCTGCACCCTGTCCAACTCCTCCTCGGCTTGCTTGCGTTTCTGGTGCCATCCCATGACGAAACAGAAAATGCATGCTAAATCTTCTTGTGAAAACGAAAAGGAGATATATAGGATTGGAATTGCAGGAGCTAGCAATGCAGGATAATTTGTACCTCTTTCCAATCGAGAATTCCCCCGAATTTGGTGACGGCTCCTTTGACGGAATCGATGGGCGGCGCGGTGTCGACGTGCGACTTGGGATCGATGACCTCGATGAAGCGGCTGGCGATCTCTTCCGCTTTGTAGCTGCTGCTCTGCTGTTGCGACGGTTCATCTTGGTAGGGCGCGGGAGCGATGGAGGCCTGGCTGCTTCCTTGAAGGTTAGCTTCCTCCATCCCGCAGCATAGGTGTATGATGTAGAAGAAATGTCTGAACATGGCAATTGCGTCAGATTGCTGGCTTGGCTTGCAAACAATAAGACAGTAAAAAATAAAGCCACAATTTCTGACGAGGAACCGAAATTCGTATCCCCAAACACAGATACAGTACTCCGCAAAGCTCATGGTTAGGCATGGTTGCTACAAAACGAACCTCATGGTTCCCAGGCATGGCCGAGTGCCCTATCAATCAATCTAGGCTCGTTGGGTTCCAAATTATTCCAACAAGCTAGACTGATTCGGCGTCCGAATGGAACAGGAGGAGGAATGCACCGATGGATCGGAGAGGCAACGGAAACTTTACCTGGACGGGCCCTTGTATTCGCCGTCGTCTCCTTGCTGGGTTCCTCGCTGGAAGTCCGTCGTCGAGGAGACAGATTGGGAGCGATGCAATCCCTTCTGGTTTGGCCGTTGAGGAGGAGGAGGGAGAATGTGGTGGGGAGAGAAGCTCGCGCGCCAGCCGCGGGGGGATGGCTGGTGCAACCCCAGCCGTCGGATCAGATAGCCTGGGCCTCTCTCGGGCCGAATCCCTCCCTTCTGGGCAATCTATGGCCCACTATGCGGCCCACCCACAGAGGGGAGAAGTGCGCTGCCTTGCCTGCTGCCGTCACCACCCCACCCCCCGTCCGTGTCGCTCGCTGCGGAGTCCACCACAGGCCACGGCTCAGCCAGGTGCGGTCGCCGCTCGCCCGCCCGCCACCACCGGATCGAGAGGATGAGGCCGCCGGTCAGCAGAGCAGCCTTCGCGTCCGTGCTGCTGGGCCGCCGCGCTGTCGGGGCGTCGCTGGTACCCGCCCGCTGCGCCTCCTCGGCCGCCTCCCCCACCGCCGCCGCCGCCGCAGTTGCTGCCTACGGTGAGGCCAAAACCATATGGATGTTCCTGGTTCTCGTTGATTGCCTCGCATTTATTCAGTCGGAGTCCAAGTGAACTTCAGGTTCTACCATACTTCTGTTTATTTCACTAGTTTGCGCTTGGCCACTGATGCCCTTCGTCTGCATTGTCCATTCAATTCACTAGAATCGTGCGATTGGGTTATGACAATTTTACTGCTCACAAAATCCAGATCATGCATCGTTTGTTAAGGAAATTGCCGCAACGGATCCCCCGGAGCACCTCAACTCTCTCTTGAATGTGCTTCAGGCACGAGGTAGCACGCAAAATATCACACTGCCATCTCTTTCTTTTATGGACTTTTATGGTTGCTTCCCTGTTGTAGATCCTCTGTGCGTGCATATATGAATTCAGGCTGTTAAAATGTATATTTCAGGTGAAAAGATTGTTTCACCTGGAGCGAAGAGAGGGCTGATTCCGGTCGTTGTTCCATTATCGGAAAGTCCAGCAGGTTTGGATGTCTTGTAGATTGAATGAATCATTTCAAGTCTCTGGCTCGACATGACGTCATCTGTCAAAATGCAGGTAACTTGACATCCCTGCTTAGATGGCCAACTGCTCCAACCGGGTACATTGCCACTCCATATGTTGTGAATTTTATACCTGTTGTACATGTGACAGTGCCATCTAAGTACTGTGTATGCATATATGTTTGCTTGCCCTTCAGGATGGAGATGCCTGTGGTGGAAGTTCGCAAGCATGGCTTGTGGCTTGTGGCTAAGAATGTAAGTCTGCATTGCTCATATATATCAGGTGTAAATGAAGCAGTATGCGATAAATTTCTAATGACATGTTTACTCATATATATCAGGTGAAACAATATATTCACAGAATACTTGTTGAGGCTGACATCAATGCTGATTATGGTGACCATGTATGGGATGCTGTGGGCGAAGCTGGTGACAACCTTTACACTAAAGGTGACTTCAAAGAGTCACAGCTGGCAGATCTTGATGTCTATTTATTGAAGAAGGTTGAGAGATACATATCAGTTTGTCATTACTGAATTACAAGGCAGCTTTTGTACTGATGCTTTTTTGTAGGTTGGACTTTTCCCTGATGTTATAGAGAGGAAAACATTACGCCATCTAGAAAAGGGAGATTATGTAAACTCTTAGATCTTAGATCTTCCTGGAGATGCATCAGTCCTCTTCGGACAGTAATTTTTAACGTGTTAAATTTTCCCCTTCAGGTCTCAGCTCTTATAACCGGAGAATTCTACAGTAGAGATCAATTTCCAGGATTTGGAAGACCCTTCGTGTTCAATGCAGAGATTTTAAAAAGGTAGTACTGTAACATGAGCAGTTTAATTTCTATATTTGATCACAAAATGCAAGACAAGCACAATATTGGACACATTAGGATTTGTTCTCGAACAATTATACTACATTGCCATCTGCAGCCGCTGCAGCACCATATATTTTAACTGTAATGTATTTCTGCATGTGCAACTCCATGAGTAGAATTTAATGTTGTCCTATATTTCTTGTTAAGAGTCGGACGTACATCTGAAGCCAAAGATTCAGCTCGTGTGGCTTTGAAGTCACCATGGTGGACACTAGGCTGCAGCTATGAAGTACTATTTTTCTGGACTTTTCATGTTTAGTCTATATGCCTAGCAGCCAACAAATGGTTCCCCTGTGCTCTAGGATCATTCTTTCTGAAACCAAAGACTAACAGGTGCAGCTTTTTGATGAGACAGGAGGCTGCTGAATTAGCTGGGTGGGAGGATGAGCAGATTGAGTTTATAAGAGAGAAGGTAACCGAGGAGGGTAAACGTGAGGATCTGAAGAAAGGAAAAGCTCCAGAACAGGTTCCTAACGAAATTCTCCCTTTAACTTGTGATTGTAGAGGTGGATATTTTGTTCATCTATCTTTGCTGCTTTTGCGCACCCAGGTGGTCCTTGACGAGGCAGCCTTTCTAATGGATTTAGCATGTGTGGATGGTAACTGGGATGATGTGGTGGACCGGATTGCAGAGTGTTACAGAGAAGCTGGGCTTGATGACATTGCAAAGTTCATTGCCTATAGGGAATAGATGAAAGATTCCCTACGGTTTACTGTACAACTCAATTGAGGAAATTTTGGCTCTTTCATGCTGTGATGATGACTCCTTTATACTTATTCATAAGAGAGAAACTTCCTGCCCATAATAGACACGTCATTAGTTCATGGATTTCTTGTCATCATTTAGTGACGGGCGCCATAATGTACATTTTCACTTGTTTTTGTATAGCTCTCAGCATACGTTTTCCTTTGAATTTTCATGCTTCCAGATTGCAATTTTTATAGACTGAAAAGTATGCAGCATTTTTGTCCTCAAAATAAAAAAAAACATGTTCTCGGTTGATACCAGGACTCTATTAATTATAAATCACTGAAGTGTCATTTTGGGCCAATCACAGTAATGAAATTTAGATGCTAGCTTTTTATAGGTGTCAGTGAATACTGAGATTAAATTTGTACACCCCAGGGATTAACATTCCAGAAAAAAGGAAACTTAACATTCTAAACAAAGGTATATTGAACCTGAAGCTGCATAAAGGCTTCTTTTACAGGCTTACAGCCACTGTTCACAGGCTGGGCCGGTGTCTGACCTAGGCTGGGTACCCCCGTGGGTCAGAATGTATTCCCGGCTAGGTCGGGGTACCCCGTGGGTCAGGCTGTATTCCCGGTTGGGTTGGGTGTAACCAAACAAGGCCTAGGAGGGGGGGGGGGGGGTTGCGTTTGGCCTGCTGCGTGCTGGCACTTGGCAGGCGTGATTTGGAAGCCTTCGGCCGCGTCATTACGGGTGATCACCACTCTTGGTGTCATCGAGCGCGTTGCTATGCGCCATTGGATATAAGGATGATGCACAAGCGTGACACAAACCTACGAGTGCACTCTCAAACTTTTGAATCGTGTTAGTTCAGTTTCGATTTCTTACAAATAAATCAGTAGACGAAGAAACATGTCTGTGTGTCAATTGTTTTGCTATAGACTTTCTTCGTGATATAATATACTAAATGAAAGTGGGCATATATCACAATGTTCGATAATCATCGATTATACAATCAACACTTATAGAACTCTCTACTCATATCATGAAAGAAGAGTGAACTCTAAAATAAATTTTCGCTGGTAGAGTCGGAGGCTTTTGTACGCTCCTTTAGTCCCGGTTCAACTTTAGAGCCGGGACTAAAGGCCTTCGTCGACGTGTCCCGAAATGGGTGCGGGAGGCGCCCCCCTTTAGTCCCTGTTGGTATAACCATCCGTGACAAAAGGGTCTGTTTCCAGCAATGATTGACGCAGACCTTTAGTCCTGGTTAGTGTCACCACCCGAGACTAAAGGGCCCCCTTTAGTCTCGGGTGGTGACAACACCCGGGACTAAAGGTCGCGCCCTATATATCCAGCTTCTTCCTCCTCCTCTTGCCCGAGCCATTTCTTCACCTAGAGCTCAAGCTCCTCCTCTATGGTGTCTCAACCTTAGAGAGGTGCTGCTGAATTTTTTCTTCATCACTTTGTGAAAATTTCTCTCCTGTAAAGTATTGCCAAGGTTTGATTCTTCTTCCTCCCTTCATTTGTTGTGATTAAATTTTCTTTTATGTTTTAGAGATGGAGAAAATAGAAATCTTAATTCCTAGGTAGGAGGAGCTTATAAGAGATGAAGTTTTTTATATATTTTAGATTTAGAAAAAAGTGGTTAGCTAGATATTAGCATTCTCTTGTTATCTTTTAATTTGATGTAAAGAAAATTGAATTTTACTTTTTGATATAATATAATGATACATAGAACAAATTAATTTTACATTTAGCTAATACAGGGCACGACATTAATAGCAATGAGTACAAGTCCCAAGCTGAAACTGGTCAGCTTCTAGCTCTTGAACCTCTGCTTGAAATACATTTATGAATTCACGTATTGTCTTGAAATGATCAACATGTTCAGGAAGTATGTAGGTAGGCCTCCAGTTCTCATCATCCAGTTCATAACGGAATACATCATCAAACCCACCCTTCTTCATCTTTGTCTTGTTTATTATGATTTAAAGAAAATAATTTTTTGACTTAATATGATGCAGATGAACCGACAATGGATGAACGCCAACAGACGATGTCCGGAGTACATTGCTGGCATGCATGCTTTTCTCGAAGTGGCCAAAGCCAACAAGAACCCAAAGGGATTCATGTGTTGTCCATGCTCTCAGTGCAGAAACGATAAAGACTACTCTGACTGGAGGACTCTTCACCTCCACTTGATTAAAAATGGATTCATGGCGAACTATGTGGTTTGGACCAAGCACGGTGAAAGAGGGGTTGTGATGGAAGACAACGAAGAAGAGGAGGATGATAATAACATTCCGAACTGGGTCGCGGGGCAAGCTTTTGTGGATACTTTAATGGAAGATGCTGACGAAGAAGAGATACCGGAAGACAACCATGTTGATGATCTTGGTCAGGTTCTACAAGATGCACATAGGAACTACGAAAATGATAAAGAAAAGGTAAAAGTTACAGAGGGTGCCTGGGCCCGCGTCCACACGGGCACCCCTGTTGGCGGCGGCGGCAGTTCCCGTGGCGGCGCCGGTGAGGACCTCCCCGGGCGGGCCCCTGACCGCCGGCCGCCCGCTTCGCCACCAGAGCTCGTTCGACAGAGGGATTTGGAAGGGGGTGTGCGTGCGGGAGCTCACCCAGCGCTGGCTTGCCTGCTCCGCACGCGGGGAGGAGGGGGGCGGCGGAGACCAAGAAGCGGCGGGAAGGGGGCCGGCGGAGACGCAATGGCGGCGGGGAGGAGGGGCCGGCGCAGAGGGAGTATCCCGTGGTTGGGTGGTGGTGGAATACAAATTGACGTTCCTAGATTTTTTTAAAAAAATAAATAACATGAAAGTCTTCCGACCTAAGTCTAAGTGGCCAAACATGCGAGTTTCTCTTCTATTGTCGCGTCTCCTCCATATTTCTGGACACCTAAGGGTAAGATTAGACATGACCACAAGTATTTTTAGATCGCAACTTCCTGACTTTCGATTTTTCCCAAGGTGTTGCCTAACCCCACCTTTCACAACTTGTCTGTTTTATAGTAGTATTTGAGCAGATCAAGCTTAGTAGGGAATTGCTTCCCGAATGATGGTACAGAAAACTGTACTCTTGAGAATTGTATGGTAATATTTCATCTCAAATGTTGACAGACTATTCAATCATACAATTCAATCATCTTAACAGCAGCTTGCCTATGTTTTTGCCGCATTTTGATCAGGCAAATATACACCATTAGTTGTACAGTACAATTTGTAGTTTTTGTGTCAAACATTCAACAAAAATGAAAAACTTGTTCACATCTTATTCAGTCACAGGAGAGTTTGACTCCTACTATACAAATATACATCATGACATGCAGTTATGTCAGCACACGTAGTTGGCACCTCACAGAAGCCGCCAAAGTGTGCTTTAACGCTGCTTCTCAAGCATTAATATACATCTTCCTGCAAAAGTTAATAAAAATCATTTTACTACATAAATTAATTATTTTATTTTGAAAACACAAAATAAATTATAATGCAACATCGAACCTCTTTTTTACACGAGGGTGCAACATCAAAATTCTTTCTGAATGAGGGTCCTTGCATGTTTACATGCATTAAAATTTATATACAAACTTCTGCAAAAATAGAAATCAAAATACAATATACTAGAAAATTTGCATGCATTGCTATTTTTTGAGTAACCCCTGTTGCTACTTCTATTTTGAATCTTAGTGATCACTGATTTAATAATCATTGGAGAGTAAATTTAGGACATGGTTTGGTAAAAGTCAATGCTATATACTGTCAGTACGGTTTTTCATCAAACAGGCCAATAGCAAGGAAAGAAATCGGTAGGTTGGTTAACACTACCTTTGTTTAAGTCATGCATATTAAGGTGCATTCCTGACAAAGAAAATATTTGTGCCTCCTTACACATGTAAGACATGGCACATCTCTCTTATATGAAATACACCATATATGGTAGCTGAGGTCACAGCATGGCCCCGCACTAGTTAGTTAGTTAACTACCAGAAACTCTGCAGGAGCCATTGAGCTTGGATGTCCATTTGCAAAATTGTCAAAGCGATGATGCATTGTGCGCAGACAGAATAACTGTCAAGGCTGCCATCGCAATAGCATTGATGATAGACTCTCGTGTTATAAAAAATCACAATTGCATTGATGTTCAAGCAACACCTGCACGTGCTGTTGAGCATTTCTGTGCGCCCCGTAACCATCTGCAAGGTGTTGCTTGAACCATCAAATCCCTACAGGCCAAGCAACTACCATACACCATCTCGTTCACCTACATCATACTGTAGCAAAGCATGATGCATTGCACACAGGTACATGCTAGCAGATTTGCTGGAGAAACAGATTGAGAAATTTGGGAAGGAGATGTGGTGCAGGTTGTCAGATAATGGAGTTAACTTCAACGCAGCAGGATAGCATTTTGATGTAGAGGATTCCAACATTGTTTTGGACCCCTTGTGCTGCCCACTGTTGGACCATCTTTGAGAAAGCATCACCTTCGGACCTCTCATAATCATCAGCTTGTAATTCTAAGGACCCTCCAAGGCACCAAAAGTGCACACTCATTTCTAATTGTTTGCAGCAAAGTAGTGATGTTCGGTTGCATTCCATTGAAGACACAATCATCCCTGTGCTTCCAGAATTTTGTATATGGTATTGATCCATCAACTCGAGAAACGACCAACTGATGGTTGCAGTGTTATGGAGATGAAGTCCAGTAAACTTTTGTTTTCAATAAAAGAAAACAATAAAAGGGAAACTTCAAGGCTAAGGTAAATGTTCAATTATGTTCTATAGAAGATGATGCCAGATGATGATAAGCATAACATGATTAGCTAACAAGCACATGATTATGAGAGGTCCGAATGTGATGCCTTTGAGATGGCATCAGCAATAAAAAATAGGGATGAAAAAAATCCTAGTAAGTCACTCGTGTTATCTTGTAGTTCTTTGACTTCGTGTTCATTTTCTATGTCCTGATTAACCAAGATTGTTTTGTAGTTCTCAAGTGGGTGCCAATGGTAGCCTTGCATGTGAGCTTAGATTTTGGCAAAAAGGGATAGTTAACCACACTTAGGCATGAAGATGGAGCCGTCAGCTTCGATGGCCAACTGGTGGTGAAGAAGGATAATTTTTTGTATTTAGGATTGATGCTACAAAAAGATGGCAACAGTGATGAAGATGTTAGGCATAGAATTTCAGCCGGTTGGTTAAAATAGCATCAAGCTTCTAGCATCCTCTATGACAAAGAGGGTGCCACAAAAGCTAAAAGGTGATCAAGAATTATACTTTTTGGTACTTACGGTCGATACTACATGTCGTTTTTATAAAATGTGTTGGTCCACTATTAAGCCTGATGTGATGGCGGCCTTGGCTGCAGTTCAGTGCGGGAATGTCAGAAATTTACAACTTCTCAACACAGCCCTCTTAACTCTATTGCCCAAAAAGGAGGATGCCACAATGGTCAAGGACTTCAGGCCAATTAGCCTTATCCACAGTTTTGCAAAATTGGTCACTAAACTCATTGCTACTTGATTGGCAAGCAAACTCAATGAGATGGTGTCCGCCAACCAAAGTGCTTTTGTCAACGGGCCGGTGCATTCATGATAATTTTGTTTTGGTACAGCAGACAGCCAAGTTCCTACACCAACAGAAGCAACCTCGCATCCTTCTGAAGCTAGACATATCTAAAGCATTTGATTCCATCTCTTGGCCGTTTTTACTGGAGATCCTACAGAGGAGGGGTTTTGGGCCTAGATGCCGGGACTTGATCAGTGGAATCTTAAGCTCTTATTCTACTCGGGTCCTACTCAATGGGATTCCTGGTGAGACCTTATTCCATCGGTGAGTACTAAGGCAAGGTGATCCTTTATCGCCCATGCTCTTTATTCTTGTGATGGATGTGTTGAACAGCATGGTAGAGAAGGCAAACAATGAAGGACTGCTACAGCCGCTTGCTACGCAGAATATTCATCATCGGGTATCTTTTTATGCTGACGATGTGGTTCTTTTCCTCCAACCGGTCGCCTCTGATTTGCATATGGTTGAGGATATACTACAGCTTTTTGGGGCGGTTACTGGCCTCAAGACAAACATTCAAAAGAGTAGTGTCGTGCCCATTCAATGTTTAGAGGAAGACCTGACGGTAGTGCAAACACATCTCCCATGTGAAGTTCAGGAATTTCCTTGCAAATATCTCAGCCTTCCGCTGTCGCTTAAGAAGTTAACAAAAACTCAGCTCCAGTCGATCATCAACAAAATTGCTGATATGCTTTCGGGATGGAAAGCAGATTTAATCAACAGGGCACGTAGAGACATTTTGGTTCAGCATGTCCTCACGGCAATGTTAGTCTATGTTGCTACAGCCCTGGACCTACAACCGTGGTGTTTAAAAGCCATTGACAAGATACGACGGAATTTTTTGTGCCGAGGAAGAAAGGAAGCTAATGGCGGCCATTGCTTGTTAGCATGGCCAAAGGTCAGCAGGCCGAAAGAGCTCGGAGGCTTGGGCATTTTGGACCTTCAGCGGTTTAGCTGGGCTCTAAGGGTTCGTTGGCTATGGTTGAGCAAAACGGAGCCGGACAGGCCGTGGAGTGCATTTCCAGTCCCAGTTCACAACAGCGCCAAATTTTTATTTGACACCGCTGTGCACTCAATCGTCGGATGGGGCTAACACAAAATTTTGGACGGATAAATGGCTAAGTGGTTGCTCCATCGAGGTTGCAGCACCAAACTTATTTGCCTGCGTACCAAAAAGGAGAGCAAACAGGCGAACTGTGGCGTAGCCAGGGGGGCTGGCAGGGGCCATGGCCCTCCTAATGTTTGAACAAACACTAAACATTTACTTAGTACTAATCAATTTTAATACGTAAAAGTACATAAACAAGTGATTATGGAGTGAATGATGACTAGTTGTTAATTTATTTGTGACTTCTGAAATTGATATTAGATATTTTGTGCATAAGATAATCTTCAATTGAAGTTAGCAGTTCGTATATTGTTTACATGGCCCTCCCTATGCCAAAGTTTTGGCTACGCCACTGACTGTGCTGGAGGCCATAACAAATGATAGGTGGCTGCAAGATATCGAAGGACATTACTCTCTGAATACCTTGATATTTGGGAGTTGGTACAGGCTGTGGTGCTGCAACCTGATGTCGAGGATGCTCACATATGGAGGCTTGAGGCATCAGGACAGTTCTCCACAAAATCAGCTTATGGGGCCTTCTTCAATGGATCGATCTTGTTCCAACCTTGTGATCTGATTTGGGACACCTGGGCTCCGAGGAAATGCATGTTTTCCTCTGGCTGGTTGCACATAACCGCTGCTGGACTGCAGACAGACTCGGAAGGAGAGGCCTCCCTCATCCGGAGCATTGCCCTCTTTGTGAGCAAGAAGACGAGACGATCAACTATCTCCTTACAGCCTATGTATTTGCCCGGCAGTTCTGGCATGAAATACTCACCCTTTTTGGTTTGCAAGCAATCTGCCCTCAAGCTGATAACCAAGATTTCTACACTTGGTGGCAACATTCAAATGACAGATTGCCAGCTAGCCTCCAGCAAGGTTTCAACACCTTGGTCGTGTTGGGGGCTTGGAATATATGGAAGACAAGGAACGATGTGGTGTTTAATGGAGTTGATCCTAGAATTAGTAGGACCCTGCTGTTAGTACAGGAGGAAGCCGAGTTCCGAGTTCTGGGTGCTTGCAGGGGCAAAAGGGATAAATACCCTGGTCGCTTCTAGGCTTCCCGGCTAATTGCTGGTGTTAAGCCTAGCTGGTCATGTTTTATGCACCAGGCGCAAATCCTAGGCACTAGTGTGTTCCCGGGGGGGTGTGGGTGGGTGAGTCTTGGGTGCGTGGGGTGTGTGGTGTAAGGCTATTTTGGCCAACCTATTCTTCTATCAATGCAATGATATGCAGTTCTCCTGCATATTCGAGAAAAAAATACTATAAAAAGATGGCAACATTGATGAAGATGTTCAGCAAAGAAATCGATTGATGAAAATAATGTCAAGCTTCTAGTGTCCTCTTTGACCCATGACCAAAGGGTGTCACAACAGCTAACAGGTAAGCCCTATAGGACAACTATTCACCCGACAATGTTATAAGGTTTTGAACATTAGCCTAAAAAAAAAGCGACCGGACAAGCAATTAAGTGTACCTGAGATGCTACTGTTGTGTTGGTTTTGTGGGAATACAAGAAGGGATAAGAGTCCAAGATGAGGATATTCTGGATAGGCTCAGGGTGGCACCAATTGAAGAGAAATTGATTCAGCATAGGTTGAGATGGTTTGACATGTCTAATGGAGACCTCCCACGGCATTGGTGCGTAATGGGGTCTAAAGTGGGCTGATAATGTAAAGAGATAAGTCGGTTAACATAGGTCAACCTAACCTGACTTAGAACAAGTCGATTAACAGAGACCTGAAGGAGTGGAATATCTAACATTTAAAATCTATAAACAGAATAATAATTTTGTAATTGTATGAGATATATGAGTACCTGGAAAGTGATTTAAGCACTGACGTATTTTTTCCATGATTTCCTCTCAAAGCCCCTAATTAGATAATATTCCTATTGTTAAATTATCAGATAAGAAAATTATTTTAAAAATAAAATTTTACAAAGTAATAATAGAAATATTAGTCACCAAATATACCTGGTGATTTGAACACCATCCTTTCATGCATCAAGTTCACCTTCTTCTCATGTTTAACCGTCTAATAATCAAATTTTATTAGTAATAGAATTTCAATATTATTATTTAAGTTCATATATTGGGATAAAGTGAAAAACCTTGCTACAAGAATTAAAGCGTGCAGCAAAGTCAAACGTTGCATTTGTCTCTTCAAAGCAATCTTCTTCAGGTGCGACATTAACGAACATGAGCACCTTAGAATCTTCAAGTGAATTCTACAAAAAAAAGTTAAAATAATTCTTTTATAAGCATAGTAAACTGTACTCCTTTATTCAACAATTGTTGCCGTTTTAAACCAAGGAAAATAAATAAAAATGAGCTTTTACAAATTTATTTACCTTCAGTTCCTGTGTAAGCTTGGAGTCCCTGTGGTTTGAGTATGCATGACCAGCTTCAATTGCATTAATCATAATGCCTAAGCTAAGCAAACTTTTGTTTATTTCCTAGATAAGAGAATAGAAAAACTAATTTAGCAATGTTATATTAGACAACAAAAATTAATATATTTTTCTTTTTATTTTAAAAACATATAACTTAAATAACACTCGTCCGTTTGCATTAATCATAATGCCTAAGCTAAGCAAACTTTTGTTTATTTCCTAGATAAGAGAATAGAAAAACTAATTTAGCAATGTTATATTAGACAACAAAAATTAATATATTTTTCTTTTTATTTTCAAAACATATAATTTAAATAATACTTGTCTGTTTTCGAATTGTTGAGGTCGGACGTCGACAAAAGAAAAATAGAGTACTACGTTTACAGTACAAGACAACATAATAAAAAATATACTAGCAATAAATACATTACTATTATAGATAGTTGAGGAATAATTCTCAGTGTATTCCTTCAAACCCTAGAAGGGTAGGTGATATAGGCCTCTATATGGGCCTAACACATGGCCCTATGGGCCCAGATATTTACACACACACCCCCACCCTCCCCCCGCGCAGTCTGAACTGTCGAGGCAGCGGAGTTCAAGACTGGACAACAAAGAGAGCACCCCCCACTGCGGTCTGAACTACCGAGGCAGCGGAGTTCAAGACTGGACAACACAGAGAGCACACACACAAGGGTAACACCCCCTGTAGCCACAACTAGCCACCTGCTACATTGAGGCTGGAGCGAAACTCCGAGAATGTCGAGGAGGGCAGACCCTTGGTGAATATGTCGGCAAACTGGGAGGTGGTCGGGACCCGAACATCACCGATAGCAACCCGGTCACGAACAAAGTGCAAGTCAATCTCCACATGCTTTGTCCATTGATGCTGAACCGGGTTGCTGGAGAGGTACACAGCGCTGATGTTGTCGCAGTAGACGAGCGGGCTCTTGGCGAGCGGGCTATGAAGCTCAAGGACACCTCGGCCACGCTGTTAACGACAACCCGGTACTCCGCCTCTACACTGGAGCGGGAGACAACCGGCTGCCGCTTGGACGACCAAGTGACAAGGTTGCCGCCGAGAAAGACGGCATAGCCGGAAGTAGAGCGGCAAGTGTCCGGACACCCAGCCCGGTCAGCATCGGTGTAGACCACAAGCTCAGTAGAGAGGGATCGGTAAAGGACCAGGCCGAGGTCAATAGTGCCACGGACGTAGCGGAGAAGGCGCTTCAGCGCAGCAAGATATGACTCCCGAGGATCATGCATATTAAGGCAACCATGTTGAACAGCATATGCGAGGTCCGGCCTAGTCAAGGTGAGGTACTGCAAGGCACCAGCAAGACTCTGGAAGGCAGTAGGATCAGCCACGGGAGCACCCATATCTGCAGACAGCTTCGCCTGTGTCAACAGGAGTGGAACAAGGCTTTCAATCCGTCATCCCAGCTCGCTCCAGGATGTCAAGGGCATACTGTCGCTGGTGAAGGAGAAGGCCAGACGGGCGAGGCTCAACACTAACACCCAAGAAATGGTGAAGCTCACCAAGATCCTTCATAGCGAACTCCTGCTGCAAACAAGAGATAATGCGTTGAAGCAAATGCAGACTAGAGGCTGTGAGAACAATATCATCAACATAGAGCAGCAGGTATGCAGTCTCATGTCCATGACGATAGATGAAAAGAGAAGTGTCTGTGAACCCCAATGTCAGCAAGAACGTGTGTTATGACCGGCCGCACCTTTGGTCGGCGCCCTTGACGTGGCTAGGGCGCGCGCCGGCATAGGGGGGCCAAGGGCCCAATCATTTATTTCCAGCAAGTCTTAGGGGGTTAATTAGAAAGTCGTGTGCTCATAAATACTCTTGTAAACTCTTGGTTTTGATTAAGCAGAAACAATCTATTGTTTCTGGCTTCCCTCATGGAGCCGGGAGATTCAACTGCGCCCCGTAACCCTAGCCACCTCTCCTCCTCCTCCCTCAGGCGCGCGCGTGCCCAGCTCCTACGGCACCCCGGCGCCGCCCCCGCTCACGCCCTCCAAACCCTAGCCACCCGTACGCACTGCGAGAGATCACCGGTAGGATCCGCAATCCTATCAACCTGGTATCAGGGATGTCGGGTTCCTTTCCGTCTGCCTCCGTGCCGCCGATCTCCACCACGCAGCCACCGATCTCCACCATGCCGCCGCCTGTCTCCTCTGCGCCGCCACCAGCCTCTACGATGGGGTTTTAGGTGGTCTCCTCCGCCACCATGACCTCGTTGTCCGGGCTGTCGACGACCGTTCCAGCCCTGACGAACGAGCAATTGACGGCGGCGTTCCTCAACCTCACCACCATCCAGACGGAGATGCGCAACGAGTTCCGCGAGTTTCACGACTTCATGATGGGGTTCCTGCCCCCGCCGCACCGTGGGGTTGCGGGCGCCCCATCCTGGCCGATGCTTCCGGCAGCCACAGCCCCGGCGGTCGTCACGACGGCACCGGCGTCGCTGTCCACAGGCGTGCCGATCCACCGCATCTCCTTCCCGCCGTCCCCGTCCCCGATCCCGCCATGGCTGTTGGGGTCCACATAGGGCGCCACCCTGTCGTCGCCGGCGCCCAGCCCGTCGACCGAGCCTCCAGCCTGGTCCGGGGCTTTCACCGATGGGGGCGCCCAGCCGTCCGGCGTCCTCTACGGCGGGGTTGACGGCACCCTGTTTCCGTCCTCCGCCGTGCCCCCCCTAGGCGCCACCGCAGCGGCGCCCGCGCCAGTCCTGCCGCTCGACGGCGCGGGTCAGGCGGCCCCGCGTTTCTACAAGCTCGAGTTCCCGACGTTCGATGGCCTCGGCGACCCGCTGAACTGGCTCAATCATTGCGAGCAGTTTTTCCGCGGCCAGCGCACACCGGCCGATGACTACACTTGGCTGGCGTCCTACCACCTCAGGGGAGCCACCCAGACCTGGTACTTCGCCCTGGAGCAGGATGAGGGGCGTCCGACATGGGAACGCTTCAAGGAGCTGTGCCACCTTCAGTTTGGCCCACCAGTGCGTGGCTCCCGCTTGGCTGAGCTCGGCCGTATCCAGTTCCACTCCACCGTCCAGGACTACACGGACCGCTTCAACGCCGTCCTGTGCCGCGCGCGGAATCTTGACAGCTCCCAGAAGGCCGACTTGTACGTGGGGGGATTACCGGATCATATCCGGGTCGACGTCGAGCTTCGTGCCCCCCCCCCCGCGACCTTCCGACGGCAGTCTACGTGGCCAGGTCGTTTGAGCTCCGCGCACGTTCCTTGCTGGCGCAACGAGCTCCGGAGCCACCACGCTTCGGCCGCCAGACGCGCCCCGCACCGGCGGCACGACAGCCCCTACCACCGCCGGCGTCGGCACCCGCAGGCGCTCCCCCTCCAGGCGCACAGCAGCCGGCCGCGCAGCAGCCGATCCGTCAGTTTCGCCGCCTCACGCCGGCGGAACAGCTGGAGTGGCGTCGTCAGGGGCTATGCTACAACTGTGATGAGCCTTTCGTCCGCGGTCATCAGTGCAAGCGCCTGTTCTACCTTGAGTCGGGCGACTACGCGGAAGACGACACCCCTCCAGACCCCGAGGCGACCGGAGATGACACGGCGGCGCTCCTGGATGCGACTGCTAATGCTTTGGTGGTTTCCCTATATGCCGTGGCAGGTTTTACAGACGGAGAACAGCATGGTGGTCTACGTCACGATCAAGGGCGAACGCTTGCTCGCCCTCCTCGACACCGGCTCGACGCATAACTTCATCCAGGGGGGCACCTTGCAGCGCCTCGGTCTCGCGGCGTCGGGAGGCGACCAACTCCGGGTCACCGTGGCCAACAGCGACCGCTTGCCGTGCGTCGGGATCGCCCGAGGCGTGGAGGTGTCGATTGCAGGCGCACCCTACACCATCACGTGCGTCGGCATCGACCTGGGCTGCTTCGACTTCATCCTCGGCGTCGACTTCCTGCGCACGTTGGGTCCCATCACCTGGGATTTCAACGCTCGGACACTCGTCTTCCAGCGCGACGGGCGCCAGGTTGTGTGGCGCGCGGCCCCTGGCCTGGGCGCACCGCAGCCTGCCGCGGCGGTCGCGGCTACCGACGCCGAGCGACCCATGCTCGACCGGCTTCTCCAGCACCACGCCGCTGTCTTCAAGGAGCCGCAGGGGCTCCCACCAGCTCGGCCGTACGACCACCGCATCCACCTCCTGCCGGGTACCGCTCCCGTCGCCGTCATACCGTACCGCTACCCCCAGCTACAGAAGGATGAGCTGGAGCGCCAGGTCGCGGCCATGCTCGCGCAGGGCATTATCTGCCCGAGCATGTCCCCGTTCTCCGCACCAGTTCTCCTCGTTCGCAAGCCGGACGGGTCCTGGCGTTTCTGTATCGACTATCGCGCCCTCAACGCGCGGACGTCCAAGGACAAGTTCCCCATCCCGGTGGTGGACGAGCTCTTGGACGAGCTGTACGGAGCCCGCTACTTCACCAAGCTCGACCTGCGTTCGGGCTACCATCAGGTGTGCATGTTCACGGGGGACATCGACAAGACGGCGTTCCGCACCCACCACGGCCACTACGAGTTCCTCGTCATGCCATTCGGTCTCTCCAACGCCCCGGCCACGTTCCAGACCCTGATGAACGACGTGTTGCGCCCATACCTACGGAGGTTCGTTCTGGTATTCTTTGATGATATTCTCATCTATAGTTCGTCGTGGGCAGAGCATCTTCAGCATATCAACATCGTCCTCAACGAGCTCCGGGCGCACCAGCTCCACCTTAAACGCTCGAAGTGCTCGTTTGGGGCGCCTTCGGTGGCCTACCTGGGCCACGTCATCTCCGCGGCAGGGGTCGCCATGGACGCGGACAAGGTTGCGGCGGTCTTCGCTTAGCCGCAGCCTCGTTCCGCCCGTGGTCTTCGCGGCTTCCTGGGGCTAGCTGGGTACTACAGGAAGTTTATCTGCGACTTCGGCCTCATCGCGGCGCTGCTCACTCGCCTACTGCGCCACGACACCTTCGCATGGGACAAGGAGGCGGAGGACGCGTTCCGGGTGCTTAAGCGCGCCCTCACGACGGGACCCGTTCTCCAGATGCCGGACTTCGACAAGCTCTTCATCGTCGACTGCGACGCGTCCGGTGTCGGGTTCGGTGCCGTGCTCCACCAGGGCGCGGGACCCGTCGCCTTCTTCAGCCGTCCCTTCGCCGCTCGACATCTGAAGCTGGCGGCTTATGAACGTGAACTCATCGGCCTGGTGCAGGCTGTGCGCCATTGGCGCCCCTATCTGTGGGGACGTCAGTTTCTCGTCCGGACTGACCACTTCAGTCTGAAGTACCTGCTGGACCAGCGCTTGTCTACCGTGCCGAGCACCAATGGATCAGCAAGCTGTTCGGGTTCGACTTCACAGTGGAGGATCGACCGGGACGGCTTAACACGATGGCCGACGCGCTCTCCCGCCGCGACGCTGAGCACGCCTCGGAGGTCGCTGCCGAGCTAGGCGCTATGTGCGTCCGCTCGAGCCCGACCTTCGCCTTCCTCGACGATGTGCGCCAGGCGACGGCGCGGGCGCCCGACGCACAGGAGATGCTGGGGCGCCTGGGGGCCGGCGAGCTCCAGGCGCCATGGCGTTTCGACAGCGGCCTCCTCCTTCACGGCAGCCGCATCTTCCTCCCCGACCACGACGACCTGCGCCACCGGGCGCTACAGCTGGCGCACTCCGCGGGCCATGAAGGGGTCCAGAAAACCCTTCATCGCCTGCGCTTGGACTTCTACATCCCCAGCGACTGGGCGCTGGTACAGGCCTGGGTTCGTACATGCACCACATGCCAGCGCAATAAGACCGAGACATGCCAGACGGCCGGGCTCCTGCAACCGCTCAAGGTGCCCTCCCAGGTGTGGGCGGACATCTCCATGGATTTCATCGAAGGCCTGCCCAAGGTGGTGGGCAAGTCGGTGATCCTGATGGTCGTTGATCGCTTCTCGAAGTACGCCCACTTCATCCCGCTTGGCCACCCCTACACCGCGGCGTCGGTGGCCCGGGCGTTCTTCGACGGCGTCGTCCGGCTGCACGGGTTCCCCTCCTCCGTCGTCAGTGACCGGGATCCCGTCTTCACCGGCAACGTGTGGCGCGACCTGTTTGGCTTGGCGGGCGTCAAGCTCCGCATGAGCACGGCGTTTCACCTGCAGACGGACGGACAGACAAGGTGATTGCTATGTACTTGCGCTGTGTTACAGGTGATCGGCCGCGTTCGTGGGTGGATTGGCTCTCGTGGGCGGAGTATTGCTACAACACCTCCTTCCACACGGCTCTCCGCACCACCCCCTTCGAGGTCGTCTACGGGCGCCCTCCCCCGCGGATCCTGCCCTACACGTTAGGGCGGCCAAGACGGAGGCGGCCGACGCACTCCTCCGCAGTCGCGACGAGATGCTGGCCGAGGTGCGACAGCGGCTCCTCCAGGAGCAGCAGCTCTCCCAGAAGTACTACAACGCCAACCATCACGACTTGGAGCTCGACGTCGGCGACTGGGTGTGGCTGCGCCTCCTCCACAGGACCGCACAGTCGCTTGATCCAACGGCCTGACGCAAGTTGGGTCCCCGCTACGCTGGCCCGTTCCAGGTGTTGGAGCGCGTCGGCAAGGTCGCCTACCGCCTTCAGCTTCCAGCTGGCGCCCGGATTCACGACGTCTTTCATGTGGGGCTGCTCAAGCCTCACCGCGGGGAGCCGCCGGTTGCGCCTGGGGTTATGCCGCCACTACTTCATGGCCGCATCCTTCCGGAGCCTGAGACTGCAGTGCATGCCGAGCAGCGGCGTGGAGTCTGGTATGTCCGCATCAAGTGGCGCGGGCTGCCCGACGAGGACGCTACATGGGAACAGCTCGACACGAGAGCGAGGCAGTGGAGGTGGTGGTGGCGGTGGAGTCGGGGCCGTCGAGCGGCGCTCGAAGACGCGCACAGGGTCCGCATAGCGCACGGGAGCCTCCGAGGCCGGAGCCGGAGAAGCCGGTGCCGACACCAGACGACGACGGTACACCTACACCGCCTCGGCGTAGCGCGCAGGAGGGTCGGGGGCTGCGTGTGGCGCAGCAGGAGGTCCCGGGGCCCCACGCGACACAGCAAATGGCGCCGGGGCCGCACGCGTGGCGCAGCAGAGGGTGCCGAGGCTGTGTGTGGCGCGGTAGGAGGCACCGGAGCCACACGTGGCGCGACACGAGGCACCGGAAGTGGTGCCGGTGCACCAGGAAAACCTACGGGAAAAGGACGACCAGAAATGGGTGGCTGAACCACCGAGGCAGAAAACATGGACTCCAACTCAGGATCAGGAGAAGGACCCGAGGAGGTGGAGTACGAGAAGTCCGACTCGTCGAACACAACATGTCGGGAGACGAGGACCCGACGAGAGGCGAGGTCGAAGCAGCGGTACCCCTTCTGGTCAAGAGAGTAACCAAGAAACACACAACGTGTCGCACGGGGCGCCAGCTTGTGAGGAGCAGTGGCGGTGATGTTTGGGTAACATGCACAACCGAAGACACGAAGGTGATCGTAGCTAGGAGGGGTACCAAAGAGAGCGTGGTGTGGAGTGGGAGCAGGGGAAGCAGCGGAAGGAAGGCGGTTGATCAAGTAGGTGGAGGTGTGGAGACACTCAACCCAGAAGCGCGGGGGCAGAGAGGCCTAGACCAAGAGGGTGCGCATGACATCGTTCGTGGTCCGAATCATGCGCTCAGCCTTGCCGTTCTGGGGAGAGGTATACGGACAAGACATGCGCAACTGGACACCCCGAGAGAGGAAGAAGGAACGGGAGGTGTGGTTGTCGAACTCACACCCGTTGTCACACTGGACGGCCTTAATGGTGACGCCACCTAGGCAAAGAAGTGGAGGAGAGTGGGAAACGTCTTAGACTTGGCACGCAAAGGGAAAGTCCAAGAGTAGTAAGAGGAATCAGTGACCACGACCAGATAGTACTTACAGCCAGAAATACTAAGAACAGGGGAAGTCCACAGATCACAGTGAACAAGATCAAAGGCATGCGTCGCACGCGAAGAAGAAAAGGGAAGTCGAACATGGCGACCCAACTGGCACGCATGGCAGAGATGCTCATCAGAAACCCGAGTGCAAGGAATATGTGCACTATGACTAACCTAAGCCAAAGCGTCGCGGCTAGGGTGACCAAGCCGGTGGTGCCAGGTAGTGGAAGGAGTCGTGGTGAAAGCAGCGGACACAGGAGGCGCAGAATATGGAGTAGCGGAAGTAGGAAAACAGAGGGTGTAAAGGGGCCTGTACTGCCACACCGGAGAAGAGGACGGTGGGAAGCCAAATCCTTCACAGTAAGCCCAGAGGAGTCAAAGTCGAGAGAACAAAAATTTTCGGTGGTGAGTTCGCGAATGGAAAGAAGGTTGTGAACCATCTGAGGAGCAACAAGGATGTTGGAAAGACAAAAAGGACAAGCAGAGCCCACGGAGGTGACAGGAAAACAAGACCCATCACCAACCATGATAGAAGGATAAGAGGGGTGGGGTGATGGACAGTAGAGAGGACACCAACATCATATGTGGTGTGGAAGAAAGCACCCGACATAGTGAGGATCCATCCGGCAGGCCGAGGCGGAGCGGGTGGAATCCAAGACGATGGGAAACGGAACTGGGGAGCAGTGCCATCAAACATGGCCGCCGACTGGGCCTGAGCGTGAGTAGCTTTGGCAACTCCATTGCCGCCATGTCGCACAGGAACCGGTCGCCAACAGAGACCACCTACATGTGTGTCCTGCAACATTTGCAGGTCGTGGCCTCGGCTGCTGCCGTCATGGTGGACGATGGGCACCGCCGTCTTGAGCGCATGAGGCAACAGCCAATGAGAGCGGGCCCGCAGCAGGCCATGCACGGGCCGCGCGGGAGGGAGCAAGGACGCCGTAGGGAGCGACTCCAAGGCGGCGGTGCTCGGAGCAGCACCAGCAACGGCCGTCGCAGCGACGCTCCCAGTGGCGACCTGGCACGCGAGAGCATTAGCCGCGGTGCGCTCGCGCTCCCAAGTGACGGCAGCCGCTCAGCCCCGCCCTGGGCCGCCGAAGCCACGGACTTGGCGGCGAGCAAGGCCGTACGGAGAGAGACGTAGGCGAGTGGCGCGTCCTCGGGAGGCATGCCCAGTGCGGAGAGCGAAGGAGGACGGGTGCCGACCAGCAGAGCCTCCTCCCACGACCCCGGCAGCGAGATGCACAGCTACACCGAGAGGAAGAGTTCTGGACCGGTGGAAGGGGGGTGCCTCCATGGGCGGCGGCGGCGGCAGAGCTGGCCCCGGCCCGGAGCACGGGGAACTCCAGGGCCGGCGGCGAAGCAGAGGACGCGGCCCCCGTGCCCACGGCGGCAAAGGAGGTCACGACGGGCAGCACCCCCGCGCACGTGGCCCCCGCCGGGAAGCCCGCGGTGAGGAGTGCCAGGACGAGCGCTTCCGTGGCCGCCGCCGGCGGCGCCTGGGCAGTGAATGCCTGGTCGCGCTTGCGGCCACAGCGCCGGCAGTAGCGGCGGCGTAGGAGGGAAGGGGGCGGCGTCGGCGGCCAGTCATGGCGGCGGCGGGGGCAGAGAGAGGGAGAGGAGGAACCCTAAACCTAGTTTGATACCATGCTAGAGGAATAATTCTCAGTGTATTCCTCCAAACCCTAGAAGGGTGGGTAATATAGTAGCTGTACACAGGCCTCTATATGGGCCAAACGCATGGGCCATACGGCCAGATATATGCTTTCAGTTTCTTTTGATGACGACTCTGGTTCTGTTTCTGCAGAAGAGTTAAAACTTATAAGACAAAAAAGAATTAAAACTGCAGAAGAGTTAAAACTTATAAGACAACGTGGCATCATAACGAATTAGAAACAAAAAAGGAAGAAAGGTGCAACCTAAAGAAATATATGGAAGCGTATAACTAGCTCAGTGCATGCAACAAAAGGGTTGAGTTAATTTTAAGTTCCCATCTATTAATAAATCAGGACTGTCAAACTTGATTTATGGCAATGAAGTTATTTATTTTTAAGGTGCATGCGTACAGGTAAACATGTGTTCAGTACACCATGAACACACATAATTATGTGGACATACAGGACGATTTGCGCTACCGGAATCAGACTGACCAACACCAATGAGGTAATGCACTAATGCTACTGATGTCATATGATAGTATAACCCCGTGTAGTCTGTAACAGTGGAAATTGTGCA
Source organism: Cenchrus fungigraminus (assembly GCA_036936925.1). Taxonomy (NCBI): domain Eukaryota; kingdom Viridiplantae; phylum Streptophyta; class Magnoliopsida; order Poales; family Poaceae; genus Cenchrus; species Cenchrus fungigraminus. Next base: position 101,562,535 of record CM072776.1, read on the forward strand.
ACAATATTTCAAATCTTCCATCAGAAATGGGATGTTACATGTTTGATACTATTCCTTTGAATTGAAGACAGATTAGCTTTGATAGAGTAATGGTTGTATTTAAGCCAATAGCTCCAACAGATACAAAAACTAGAGTTAAGATGCATTTAACAGCATGCTCTTAAAATTACAAAAGGCAGTTCTCCTAAATAGTATTGACCTCGCTAAAAATTTATGCTAACTTGTGGCCATCACACTAATGTTGAAGATAGGATCTACAACTGGTACCAGATATGGAAAATAACAATCAATCATAGTTCGTAATGGATTTCTTGCAAGAACCTCGGAGAATAGGACCCTGATGCTAGTTACGCCAGGTTGGACTCGGCCATGAGCAGCTAATATAATACTGACCGTAACATCTTTTCACAATTTCACCTGCTTGGTCAGCATTTTAGCAAAAGACTGAGCTAGAAGTAATAAACTTCTTAAGCTTTTGTGCAGCACAATTTACAAAAATTAGGTCTGGTAACCTGGTTGTGCTCAATTTCTAGACAGGTTGAGTTGAATATGAGGTTCAAGAGTTAAGGGGTAAGTCTCACTAGCCAAGTAAACAACCAAAAAAAATTCTAGCAATAGCTTTTGGGAAGGAAGCCTATGTTAAATTGCTATAAAAACTGAAACTTGCAGTGAATTAGTAAAACAGTGAATGCACTTGACCAAATTGTAGCAGGGCATGTGACCCTGTAAGGCTGTGATAGAAGTGTGCTATCCTCCAGAAAAGCTATACAAAAAACAACCAGTCCTAACATATTGGATGTGGTCGTCAGTTAAGTATACACCAACACGAACACTTACTTTAGCTTCAGTTTTCAGTTCTTCATTGGCATTTGCTTCAGGCTGTTCACTGGCAGCTAAATCAATTATAGTCAACACACCTTCAGACATATTCTTTTCCTGTCACATTAAAAGACATTTATACTTTTATTTTGAGTATAAATTTAACAAACTATTGTAATTATGATGCTGACACTAACCTTGTCATATGAATATATCGATAGCTTGAAGATAAAATGACTTCTTGAACTCTTGTCATTTCTCGTGGTCTTAGCAACAGACCTAATTAAATAATAAATGTGAGGTACATAAATTACTTATATTTAATTTTAACAGCATAAAAGTGTATAAAAGAGGTCACGATTAGTCCTGGATGTCGAGTCAGCTTAGCTCGGTGGCCCGATCGAAAGTGAACCGAGCTGGCTCCGATCAACTTGTAAATTGAACGAGCTGAAATGTTGGCTTGGCTCAGCTTGATACGAGCTCAAGCCAGGTCGTTTGGCTTGTAAGCTCACATGTAATAAAACATTAGATACATAATAATGTCTACTCTTCGATTCCAAGTTTCCAACCATTCCAAACGATCAATGACGGATTAATCTTAACCCATCAGATTTACGTGACGTTATCACCATGCCTACGTGCGAAGATATATTGTATGTATTTATTTGATGAGCAATGTTAGGAGACGAGGAGACTTGAGCTATCCATCGATGCCGCTTTGTTTTGCTTGATGATCTGTGGCTTAGTCATCGAAATCGACAGCCAACACATGGAGGTGGGCTGCATCATGGCCAGGGACTGTTGTTGGGCCAAGCTTGTTTGGCTCGCTCAGCTCGGCTTGAAAACAAAACAAGTTGGAAGATTAGCTTGGCTTAGTTTGAAAATGTACCGAGCCAAGAGCAAGCTGAGCCAGCTCGCGAGCTTCGAGCCAGACGTCCAGTCCTAGTCATGATGTAAAGATAGATGATGTGGTAACGCGTGATCTCGAATGCTATGTTGCACGTTGTACTGCTTACCAAAATAGATAAGTCACATTTTAACCCATAATGTTTATACAAACTATTCTTTAAGAGGATAGTTTGATAAACTTTGTACTAAGACTACTTTGGACAAAGGGGTGCGATAGTACTTTTGCTGTTGTCGATCAATTCTCTAAAATGGTACACTTGATACCTTGTCCTAAAAGTTATGATGCTATATATTTTATCGATGTTTTTAAGGAGTCACCTAGGCGTCCATGCGTTTGCAGAAACACATAAGTGAAGGTAGAAGAGAGGAGGAAGGGGTAGGGAATGGTCAGCCAAGCAAAAAAATTCGCGCCACAACCATCCCCATCGGCATCTGTGTCGGCAGCTGAGTGCAATACGACTTAAGCCATACGTCAACGTTGAAAGGAGTAGCAGCTAGTGGGGAAGTGGAGGAGCATCAATAAAGGAGCAAGAGAGAAGGAAAGTAGGACTAGCGAGGAGGGAGAGGGGAGGGATGTGGACAGCAGCTATGCTCCATGCTTTTGTGGTTCAGCGATTTCGTTGTTGTGGGACATCTTAGCCATTGCCTAGATGAGCCCCACAATTGGAAGGTATCCATCCTATCCAAACCTCACAGCAATAAAGTGACATTTTCTGGTTCAGCTATTGCTTTGTTGTATGACATCTTAGCCATGGCCTGGATCACCCCACAATTGGAAGGTATCCATCGTATCCAAACCTCACGCTACCCATTTTTTTTATTGAGTTTTAGGTCATGAAAACCATTTAATCCAGATTGACACTTCCAATTCAAGATATTTTTAATGGCTAGTAGGCACAAGATATTTTCAATTTTTTATTGTGTAGTTTCAATTAATTTTGTATTGATGCTTTTATATATAACCTCAAAAAATGGAGAAACTACTATATATGACTCACCTCTTGCTCAATGCTTTCTTCAAGGCTTCAAGTGCCTCGGTGGTAGTTTTAACTTCAACCTCATCCATTGAGCTTAGATTTTGGGCCTTGCAATTGTAAATTTCAATCATACTAATCTGCATTACAAGCAAAAGTAAGCAATTTGTAAAACATAGGGATGGAACCAAAACATCCAAATTGTGTAATAGATTGATTATTTTAGATCACAATAAAATAAATTTGGTGCTAAATTTTTATGCATTATAACCAGCTAATTATTGGAAAAAATAAAAAAAATTAGCTACATTTTTTTATGGATTATTTGCTTTCGATAGAGAAAAAGGTGAAAAAACATCCGTATCCGAATCCGAATCCGAATTTCTTTTCATCATTTGATTAAAATATAGCACACATTTGGGGTTTATTTTGTATGAATCTTAACAAGCACAATGCCAAGAACAAGGATATAAATTTTTGGATACAAAATATTATGCCTAATTTAGCTAAAATCAAAAAAAGAACGGCTAAAAAATGATATCTGAATTGGTATGCGGTTCCATCCCTAGTAAAACATATATTAATTAAAAAAGTTATATTGCTAACCTTTATAGTATGAATTGAGCCATGAGATTCCCGACTCTCAGCGGTCGCAAAATTTTTCTCCAAAGTGCGTGGAATTATCCCCTTGGTAGAATCTCCGTCGTTCCCAAGCATAGTGTAGGTTTTACCTGAGCCTATTTGTCCATAACCAAAAATGCAGACCTATAAAACACAGAACACATAAAAAATGATATGAATTAAGAGACATTAAATAATAACTAATTAAATATTGTATCATAATCTTAAGAACTGCTCCTTCTGTCCATATTACTTGTCATCTATACTTATCCAGTTTTCTCAATTTACTTGTCATCCTCGTATCCCAATGTGCCTTTTTCTATTCCCAATACACTTCTATGTATATCTCTCTCGTTCTCTTTTTTTATGTATCTACCTTATTCACTTCTCTTTTTTTCTATTCCCAATACACTTCTATGTCTCTCTCTCGTTCTCGTTTTCTGTGTATCTACCTTATTCACTTCTCCTTAATTCCTATGCCCAAGGCTAAAGTGACAAGTAATTCGACAAGGAGGAAGTATTAGTTAATTATTACCTTCTTTCCATCCAATGCACTCTGCACTAGCTCTTGTATCTCTCGAAATATCATATCCTGTGAAGCGGTGGGATCAAACACTCGGTCACAAGTGAAACAAACTTTCATACCTGCATAAAGAAATCAATTTAACAAGTTATTATTTTGTTATTCCTCCAATGTAAACATCTTATTAAGTCAGTATTATAAATTTATTAAAAAAATTTACCTTGATGTTCCAGGTAGACACAGCTGCCAATGAATGGCCCAGTACTCGGGAACGACAATAGCACATTGTTATTACTTTTATTTTCTTTTAGTGCTGGCCGCACACGGCAGAATACTCGAATTTTTCCTTTTAATTCCTGCATTTAAAATAAAATCACAATTTTAAAACTTTGACCGTGTATAACGAAATAATCATAAATGCTAATAAAATAAAAATGGTATTGATAGATTTATCATGAAACCAACTATCAAAATATGTAATCTTCTCTATTTGACATAAATTATTTTGAGAGTTATTGTTGGTCAAAGTTGAAAATTTTTTACTTTGAAAAAGTCTAAACAAAGCTATATTCCGATGGTTAATGTTGAATAATTGCTCAGCCTTTCCTTAATCTCCTCACTAGTAGAAGTCAATGGAGCTGGTAAAGCTCCTCAAGTGCACTGCACAGTCGTGTAAGGCAGCAGGCACTCAATCAATTGTATCTAGGCAAGCATGCCCAAAGTATTGTCTTGTATATAGGTACAGTAGGTACTTGTAGTAGTACTAGTAGCTAGTAAGTAGTGAGTGTATTTTGTACCTACAGTTGACTTTGCTATCTATAAAGAAGAAGCACTGCTACAAAGCAAGGCAGTTCAGCCAAAAACAACAGAAGTGCAGCAACTAGGTTGTGTGTGTGTGTGCTGTGCTCAATTCCCCTTTCCCCTTTCTTCTACCTAGAGTTAGACCCTTTGGGAGTTTGGAACTCACCTGGGTGGTCAATTGGTGCTGCAAGGCAGCTCCAATTGCCAACAAGTGGTATCAGAACCGCGGTTGGGGCGTAGAGTAGGAGATGGCGGACCAGGGCGAGGGCGTGACGCCGGGCGCGGGCGTGGCCGAGGGCGCGGGCGTGGCCGAGGGCGCGGCCGCTCCGTCGGTCGCCGCGGGGAGTCGGTCTCGCCGCGTCGCGGGGCGACGTACGTGGTGAAGAAGACCATCCGCGACGTAGGGAATGCCCAGTTCCCGACCCTTACCAGGACGAACTACGCCGAGTGGGAGGTGCTCGTCAAGGTGATGTTCAAGGCGCGCGGGCTCTGGAGAGCCGTGAGCGTCGGCACTGAATATGAGGAGGACCAGCTCGCCATGGAGGGGATCCTCAAGGCCGTGCCGACGGAGTACCGCGTCGCGCTCGGGAACAAGGACTCGGCGAAGGAGGCGTGGGACGCCTTGAAGTCCATGCGGCTCGGCGGCGAGCGGGCGCGCAAGGCCAAGTCGCAACAGCTGCGGCGCGAGTACGAGGCACTCGAGTTCAAGGACGGCGAGGCCGTCGAAGACTTCGTGTTGCGCCTCACCGGCATGGTGACCGAGCTCGTCGCAGTGGGCACAACCGTTGGAGAGCAAGACGTCGTGCAGAAGCTCCTCCGCTGTGTCCCGGAGAAGTACGACCAGGTCGCAATCTCCATTGAGACCTGCACGAAGCTGGAATCCCTGACAATTAAAGACGTGACGGGGCGGCTCAAGGCGGTCGAGGACCGTTTCAGTGCAAGAGCGGCAAAGGCGGCCGCCACGACGGCCGGCGCCAAGCTGTTGCTCGCCACTCAGGAGGAGCGGGAGCTGCAGCTGCGCGAATGCGAAGCAGGGGAAGGATCCTCTGCTCTGCGCAGCGGAAGCAGAGGAGGACGCGGCAGAGGACGCAGACGCTCCAGCACGCGCGGCCGTGGCGACAGCGGAGGACGAAGCGGCAGCAGGCGCATCGGCAAGGACCAGTGCCTGAACTGCGGTGAAACAGGGCAATGGGTGCGCGATTGCAAGCAGCCGCGGCGAGAGCGCGCGCATCTGACCCAGGAAGACGACGACGACGGTCCGGCGCTGCTGATGGCGCATGTCTGCGTGCTCCACGACGACGTAGGGGAAGAAGCGCCGCGCAGGCGAGTAGAGCTCGACGAGCCGCGCGCGCAGGTCAACCTCGGGGAGGAGGACATCGGCGGCAACGACACAAGGGACAAGATGTGGTTCATGGACTCCGGCGCCAGCAACCACATGACCGGAGAACGCGGGGCCTTCTCCGAGCTCGACACAGGTGTCGTCGGGACGGTGAAATTCGGCGACGGATCGCGCGTGGAAATTCATGGGCGCGGCACCATCGTCTTCAAATGCCAGAACGGCGAGCACCGCGCCCTCACCGACGTGTACTACATCCCCAAGCTCCGGAGCAACATCATCAGCCTCGGGCAACTCGACGAGCGAGGCTGTCGGGTGATGATCGGCGACGGCGTGCTGCGAGTCCACGACACAGAGAAGAACCTCCTAGCCAAGGTGAAACGCTCCACTAATCGCTGCTACAAAGTGGATCTTCAGGTCACTCAACCAGTGTGCCTGGCGGCGCACGGCGACGACGAGGCATGGCTCTGGCATGCTCGGTTCAGGCACCTCAGCTTTGACGCGCTGAGGGACCTCGCGCGCCATGAGATGGTGCGCGGGCTGCCCAGGATCGAGCACGCCGGGGAGCTGTGTGACAGCTGCCTCGCCGGGAAGCAGAGGTGGCGGTCCTTCCCAAAGACGGCGAGGTACCGCGCCGAGGAGGTGTTGGATCTCGTGCACGGAGATTTGTGCAGGCCAATCACGTCGGCTACACACGGCGGGAGACGCTTCTTCCTCCTGCTGGTCGACGACTACATCTGCTACATGTGGCCGCACTTGCTGTCGAGCAAGGCAGAGGCGGCGGCGGCAATTCAGCAGTTCAAGGCCAAGGTGGAGACAGAGACGGGGAAGAAGCTCAAAGTGCTGCGCACAGATCACGGTGGTGAGTTCAATTCGATTGAATTCGGACTGTATTGTGCAGAGGAAGGGGTGCAGAGGCACCTCACCACGCCGTACTCACCGCAACAAAACGACGTGGTGGAGCGACGCAACCAAACGATCGTCGGCATGGCAAGGAGCATGCTCAAGGCAAGGAGAGTGCCGGCGACGTTTTGGGGCGAGGCGGTGAGCACGGTAGTGTTCATCTTGAACCGCTCGCCGACGAAGAGCTTGAAGGGGATGACCCCTTTCGAAGCTTGGCACGGCCGGAAGCCGGACGTGTCATTCCTGCGCACGTTCACGTTCGGGTGCGTGGGACATGTGAAGGAGACGAGGCCAGGCCTCGGCAAGCTGGCGGACAGGAGCACACCAATGGTGTTCCTGGGCTATGAGGCGGGGAGCAAGGCGTACCGCCTCTACGATCCACGAGCGTGGCGTGTGTGCATCTCGCGCGACGTCGTGTTCGACGAGAAGAAGGCGTGGCGCTGGGCGAAGCACGTCGACGGGGAAGACAGCGGGGAGGTCGCCTCGAGCAGTACCTTCATCATCGAGCACTGGGTGACTCGAGGAGCAGAGGAGGTGCAGGAACAGGACGGGGCGGGAGCGGCGGATGGAGCAGAGGAGCCGGGAACACCTATCGGACAGGGATCCCCGGTGCCGGCGACACCTGTGGGACAGGCATCACCGGCGGCAAATGCTTCCCCGGGCTCGACATCGACGATCCGCTTCACGTCTCCCCCGCCAGACGTATCGGACATCGTCGACGACGACTACAACGGCGAGCCACTACGATTCCGCGCGGTGGACAACATTGTTGGGCACAGCGCTCCGCCCGGGCAGGTGCTGCACCTAGGGTGCGCGGAAGAACCAACGACGTTCCGTGAGGCGGAACGGGATCACCACTGGAGGAAAGCCATGACCGAGGAGATGAACTCGATCGTGGAGAACAAGACTTGGGCCCTCGTCGATCCGCCGGTGAATTGTCGTCCCATCGGGCTCAAGTGGGTGTTCAAGGAGAAGCGGGATGAGCGCGGGAACGTGGTGAAGCGCAAGGCACGATTGGTGGTGAAGGGCTACGTGCAGCGCGAGGGGATCGACTTCGAGGAAGTCTTCGCTCCGGTGGCGCGTATGGAGTCAGTGCGCCTCCTGCTCGCACTAGCGGCCACCAAGGAGTGGGAGGTGCACCACATGGATGTGAAGTCCGCGTTCCTCAACGGTGAGCTAATCGAGGAGGTATATGTGCAGCAGCCGCCAGGATTCATCATCGCCGCCCAAGAGCACAAGGTGCTCCGGCTGCGCAAAGCGCTCTACGGGCTGCGGCAAGCGCCGCGGGCATGGAACACCAAGTTGGACGAGAGCTTGGTGTCCCTCGGCTTCACCAAGTGCGCGACGGAGCACGCGCTCTACATCCGCAAGAAGAAGCAGAGCATCCTCATCGTCGGGGTGTACGTGGACGACCTGATCATCACCGGCGTCAAGCTGCAGGACATCGGCGAGTTCAAGAAGGAGATGACGGTGCTGTTCAAGATGAGCGATCTGGGATTGCTCAGCTACTACCTCGGCATCGAGGTGGAGCAGACGGCACGCTCCATCACCCTGAGGCAGAGCGCCTACGCTGAGAAGCTGTTGGAGCGCGGCGGGTTGGGCGGATGCAAGCCGTGCCAATCCCCAATGGAGGAGATGCTCAAGCTGTCAAAGGACAGCACATCACCAAGGGTGAACACGACGAGCTACCGCAGCATCGTCGGCGGCCTGCGTTACCTGGCGCACACGCGGCCGGACATCGGTTTCGCCATCGGCTATTTGAGTCGATTCATGGAGGACCCGCGGGAGGACCATCTCGCCGCAATCAAGCACCTCCTCCGCTATGTTCCAGGGACAATCAAGCACGGATTGGTGTATCCGAAGAGAGGAGGCGGACGGCTGGAGCTGACGGGGTACAGCGACAGCGACATGGCGGGAGATGTAGATGGGCGGCACAGCACGACGGGGATCATCTTCTTCCTCGGGTCGTGCGCAATTTCCTGGCAATCACAGAAGCAGAAGGTGGTGGCGCTATCCACCTGTGAGGCAGAGTACATCGCCGCCGCCACAGCTTGCTGCCAGGGGGTCTGGCTAGCGCGCTTGCTCAGGGAGCTCACCGGAGAAGAGCTCCGGGCTCCAGTTCTGCTGGTGGACAACAAGTCTGCCATTGCTCTAGCAAAGAATCATGTCCTACACGATCGCAGCAAACACATTGACACTAAGTATCACTACAGCAGGGATTGCATCGAAGAAGGGAGGATCAAGGTTGAGTAGGCTCAGCAACTCGGCGATATTCTCACCAAGTCCTTGGGACGTCTTCGGCTCCAGGAGTTGAGAAGCAAGGTGGGAGTAGAGGAAATCAAGAAGGGGCTTCACAACTAGGGGAAGAACTGTTGAATAATTGCTCAGCCTCTCCTTAATCTCCTCACTAGTAGAAGTCAATGGAGTTGGTAAAGAAGCTGTACTATAATCTTACTTAGTCAGTCAAACACAACCCCCAGTTTCATCCCTGCTGATAGTGTTGCCAGTTCTTGTACTTGATAACTAAATAAAAAACGTGAATGCTACTTCCTTCTACTAAAAGTATGGTTGTCTGAAAAATGGCATAATCATGCTAGGGCAGTCGTAAGCACACAAGAAGAAGCGAGGTGGTGGTGCGGCGGGAGAGGGAGGGTTGAGGACTTGGGTCAAATCATTCTAAAAAAAAGGACTTGGGTCCAATCGGTGCGGATCTGATCGGGTTAGGCTTGTTCGGCAGGAGGGGGTCAAATCCCTAGGCTGTTTAAACACCGGCCGGTATTTGGTGAAACCCCCTGCTGCAACCCAACCCCTGTGGGGTTTAATACTTCTCTAATCCCTTTCCTCCACATTTTGTTCGGCAGGGGAACATGATTTTAAACCTGCTAGCTTCCCTCAAAGCTAACATACACCGGAAGACAATGCATAGTTAACTCATCATCTCAAAATCATTCCAAAGAATTATCTAAAATAAATAGCATTGTCTGCTGGTTACATATTTCTCATTGACACAGCATTGCAGGCAATATTTAAGTTGATTAAATTACACAAATCTGAATTTGGAAGATAAGAGACATGCATGACACCATAATTTAAGCACATATTGCCACACCCATATGCTCCAATGCAGTAATGCCAGTCGAGCATTAGATTGTTACTAATGACAGATTGCTCTCAGTCTAACAGGGAAGCAGATCTAATTATTGCAGCCCACAAAACATTAATAATTTAATTTCTATTCTGCCGGAAATCGTTCCACATTTGTTGTGCTATCAAATCTCTTTAATTATTTCCTTGGTCGTTGCTCTGATCATTGTCTTCATCACCATCGGGTAGGTTGACAAAATTTTCTGGAGGAATATTATCTGGTTGATTATCCAACCATGTCTCACCGCCCTTAAGTGATCGGATAATGTTATGCAGAATAGCAGCGGCCACTGGTATCTTCACTTGGTTTTTATCTTGTGAAATGTGCCCACTTTAAGTATCGGGAAACGCTTCTTTAAAACACCTAAAGTTCTTTCAACATGATTTCTCAGTACGGCGTGTCGATGGTTAAACAACTCCTTGTAATTCTGGGGTCTACGGTGACCACGTCCATACTCCTTTAGATGATATCTAACTCCACGATATGGTGCCGGGAAAGAAGGGGTGTTGGCATAACCACTATCAACCAAGTAGAACTTGCCCGGTGGTACTTGAAATCCATTGTTGATTGCAGAACTAAGAACTCTAGCATCTGTAGCAGATCCTTCCCATCCGGTAGACATGAACGTGATGTTAAGATCAAAATCGCACGCTACCATTACATTTTGGCTAAGTGTGCCCTTTCTGTTTCTAAATGAAGCAGCTTTGTCAGATGATATAGTGATGGGTACATGACTGCCATCGATTGCATCCAAGCAGTTCTTAAAGTAGGGATAAAATCTAGAATCTCTTTGAATTTTATGATGCACTTGACCAGGACTAGAGGCTTCAAAAATCGATTGGCGAGCGTGGGAACAACTATTTCAAAGAAATGCTTTATGTGCTGATGAAATGTATCGCCACTGTGCCCAAACTTTTCTTGAAGATCCTCGAATGAAGCATTGTGACTAAGCATAAACAAGAAAACCCCAAGCTTCTCCTCTACTTTAATCCGTGTATCACGAACCAAGCCCTCCTTCCTAAGATAGTCTACAAGTGTCATGAATATTCTAGGTTCCATCCGGAAAGCTACCCGATAGTTCTTAACATGACCTTCCAGCAATTCCCGAACACGTTCCTCGCCTGATAGTTTCGATGTATGTCGTCATTTCTTTTCCCTCATTACACTAGAACTGAAACCCAACAGAGAGAGCGCGGGAAGAAAGAACAACATCATATCATCATCCTCCTCATCCCTCCGCTTTCTAATCCGATCCCTTAAACTCAAACTCATTGCAAAAGTTAGGAGAGTATTGAGTCACCTCTAGGAGAGGGTACCAAATCCCAAGATGGTGGAGGCTCGTCCTCTCCGAGGCGAGCTGGTGCAGGGATAATCTACAGGCAATTTTTAAATGACCTTAGCTCCCAAAAACATACAGATAAATGATAAATACGATAAACTCAAACTGCAAGGGAGATGCATGATGCATTCCATAATGTTTTTCTAGATATATTATTTCAAATGAGCTCAGCATTAGCAGAGTTAATGTGAGGAAGCAAAACTGATCTAAACAGAAACAAAGCAAAGCATAGTACGATTCCAGAAAAAAGGAAACTTAACATTCTAAACAAAGGTATATTGAACCTGAAGCTGCATAAAAGCTTCTTTTACAGGCTTACAGCCACTGTTCACAGGCTGGGTCGGTGTCTGACCTAGGCTGGGTACCCCGGTGGGTCAGAATGTATTCCCGGCTAGGTCGGGGTACCCTGTGGGTCAGGCTATATTCCCGGTTGGGTTGGGTGTAACCGAACAAGGCCTTCGAGGGGGGGGGGGGGGTGTTTGCGTTTGGCCTGCTGCGTGCTGGCACTTGGCAGGCGTGATTTGGAAGCCTTCGGCCGCGTCATTACGGGTGATCACCACTCTTGGTGTCATCGAACGCGTTGCTATGCGCCATTGGATATAAGGATGATGCACAAGCGTGACACAAACCTATGAGTGCACTCTCAAACTTTTGAATCGTGTTAGTTCAGTTTCGATTTCTTACAAATAAATCAGTAGACGAAGAAACATGTCTGTGTGTCAATTGTTTTGCTATAGACTTTCTTCGTGATACAATATACTAAATGAAAGTGGGCATATATCACAATGTTCGATAATCATCGATTATACAATCAACACTTATAGAACTCTCTACTCATATCATGAAAGAAGAGTGAACTCTAAAATAAATTTTCACTGGTAGAGTCGGAGGTTTTTGTACGCCCCTTTAGTCTCGGTTCAACTTTGGAGCCGAGACTAAAGGCCTTTCGTCGACGTGGTCCGAAATGGGTGCGGGAGGCGCCCCCCTTTAGTCCCTGTTGGTATAACCACCCGTGACAAAAGGGTCTGTTTCCAGCAATGATTGACGCGGGCCTTTAGTCCTGGTTAGTGTCACCCCCTTTAGTCTCGGGTGGTGACAACACCCGGGACTAAAGGTCGCGCCCTATATATCCAGCTTCTTCCTCCTCCTCTTGCCCGAGCCATTTCTTCACCTACAGCTCAAGCTCCTCCTCCATGGTGTCTCAACCTTAGAGAGGTGCTGCTGAATTTTTTCTTCATCAATTTGTGAAAATTTCTCTCCTCTAAAGTATTGCCAAGGTTTGATTCTTCTTCCTCCCTTCATTTGTTGTGATTAATTTTCTTTTATGTTTTAGAGATGGAGAAAATAGAAATCTTAATTCCTAGGTAGGAGGAGCTTATAAGAGATGAAGTTTTTTTTATATATTTTAGATTTAGAAAAAAGTGGTTAGCTAGATATTAGCATTCTCTTGTTATCTTTTAATTTGATGTAAAGAAAATTGAATTTTACGTTTTGATATAATATAATGATACATAGAACAAATTAATTTTACATTTAGCTAATACAGGGCACGACATTAATAGCAATGAGTACAAGTCCCAAGCTAAAACTGGTCAGCTTCTAGCTCTTGAACCTCTGCTTGAAACACATTTATGAATTCACGTATTATCTTGAAATGATCAACATGTTCAGGAAGTATGTAGGTAGGCCTCCAGTTCTCATCATTCAGTTCATAACGGAATACATCATCAAACACACCCTTCTTCATCTGTCTTGTTTATTCTGATTTAAAGAAAATAATTTTTTGACTTAATATGATGCAGATGAACCGACAATGGATGAACGCCAACAGACGATGTCCGGAGTACATTGCTGGCATGCATACTTTTCTCGAAGTGGCCAAAGCCAACAAGAACCCAAAGGGATTCATGTGTTGTCCATGCTCTCAGTGCAGAAACGACAAAGACTACTCTGATTGGGGGACTCTTCACCTCCACTTGATTAAAAATGGATTCATGGCGAATTATGTGGTTTGGACCAAGCACGGTGAAAGAGGGGTTGTGATGGAAGACAACGAAGAAGAGGAGGATGATAATAACATTCCAGACTGGGTCGCGGGGCAAGCTTTTGCGGATACTTCAATGGAAGATGCTGACGAAGAAGAGATAACAGAAGACAGCCATGTTGATGATCTTGGTCAGGTTCTACAAGATGCACATAGGAACTACGAAAATGATAAAGAAAAGGTAAAGTTGCAGTGTATGAACGGTAAGGGTTATTGTAGTGCGGACTCTTGGCAGCCAAGTACGGTTGTTACGGGCTGGTGTCCGTTCCGTTGGGTAACGACTAACGGCAACGGCCGAGGACGCGAAGCATGCTTAAACCCCGCGGGCTCGTTGGACGAGACCGTCAGCTACCTTCTGTGCCATGGCGGCCTTGTCCACCTCTCCCGCCCCAACAATTCTCCCACAACCCTAGCACTGCCGCCTGTTACCTTCTGTGCTGCTTGCTTGCTCCGTCCAGGTCGTTCCGCTGCCATGGAGGAAGTGGAATTTGATTGTTGGAATTGGAGTGCCCCGCTGGCGACACCGGAAGCGGCGGATGGTGGATCGTCCCCGCCACCGCCACTGCCGCCGCCGCTGAGCGGCGACGGCTGCGCGGGGAGCAGCAACAGCCCGCGCCCAGCGGCCGCCTCACCGCCGCTGATCATCACCGCCGACAGAAGCTGGTCTTTGGACGACCTATCGATGCTTGGTAGCGACATCTTCACCACGGGGACCAATGGATCATTGGCGCTCGAAGCTGCGGATTGGAGCATGTTTGGCCCGCAGGAGATTCACGGCGACGAGGACGGCCTCCCCGACCACGGTGGCGGCGCGGGCGAGGAATCGCACGACCCACTGATGGGGTTCGACACACTCGAATCGCTGTTGGGCTTGGACGGCAACTCATCGGGATCGGGAGGAGCGAACCAAGAATCCGTCGACTCCCAGCTCCACGCTGACCACCCCTGGGGAGTGGACTCTTTGCTGCCGATTGCCCCGCCCACCGTCTCCAACGCCTCGTTGCCGGAGCAGACTCTGGTCGGAGCTGGCGACTCGCCGCCGGCTGCCCCGGCCACCGGCCAAAACCAAGCGGGGATCGGCGAGATGTCTCCGGTGTTGCCGGAGGACGAGATGGCGGACGTGACGATGACGTTGGCCGATATGATCCGCATAGCGGAAGAGTGCGGCAAGGACGAAGCCGCGAGCAGAGTCTGGTCCGATGAGGAGCACAGAGACTTGCTCTACGGCCTTCGTCGGTACGTACTACTAGTAGTAGTCAAATTCAAATCCGTTTTCTGTTTTTCCTGTATGTACCAATGCAATCGCAAGCTAGCAGTAGCGTTACTACTATGATCGTTTCATCCAATCCCCACTGTTCCTCTGCCTGATTTCTTCTTCAATTCGCAAGGTATGCCAAGCATGACCCTGCCCATACCTGTTTCAACATCTCAACTTATCTGACCAAGAAGACCGCACTGGATGTTGCCCTGCGATGCAGGTGGTTGCAGGTATCTGATTTCATTCGTACCAACTTGAATTCAGGGCGTGCATTTACAATTATACACACAGCACCATTTCTTCTGCTTAATAACTAAATAAAAGATCCTCTACCGGTTTTCTTTTGTGTTCCACTAGGACAAGGAGAAAACTGCTAATCAAGCAGAGTTACCGCAGAAAGATTCTGCTGGGGTCGTAAAGGTTAATAAGGTAAGCATGCAGAAGTGTATACCATTCTAGCTAGAATCGATTGGTAGTTATTCAAGGATCATCATATCCTATTGTGGAAAGAACATATCATTAGATAAATACTTGCATACTTAGTTCTTTTGTGCTTAATTTTCTGATGGTGATGAATTCCATCATCTAGGAAGAAAACTGGGGCATACAATTGAAACTTGCTCGGCCTGATTGATTGGATCTCATCACAGTAATATCTGTAGAAAACAGGAGCATACAATTGAAACTTGCTCGGCACGGAAATGCCACCTGCTTTTCATAATCAACCTTCATTACTAAGTTATAATCTGTAGAAAGTGTCGTGCTTCTTCTGTTTGACTTCATAATCATCTCACTGGACAGGGGCAGGGAACAAAGAGCGCTAGAAAAAGTAAAAACATGTATCCCCTTTCCAAAGGTATGTTTGATTCTCCGCATCATGCTTTTGGCAAACTTTGCATATTCAACATCCAGGAATTCTTGTTTCATTATATCTCGGATTAATTAATGGCTTGGTGATTGAGATTGGTCTTGTAGTCAGTAATTTGTGCCCTTTTCCCCTGAATTATAATGCTATCCAGTTTGTCAATAATACAATCATTGGCCACAGCGTTTTGGTTATTGCCTGGCCAAATAAGATTCAGTAAAGTCTAGTTATCTCCAACTTTGTAAATGGCTGATTTACCCTTTTTTTTGCCCCCTGTTATGTCACAGAGGCTCTAGATTCCAAGAGTACTAGAGAGCTTCTCCGGGACAGTTATATTTTTATGCAACAAATAGAAGAGAACATAAAGTCAGGAGAGGTAAGGTTTGCAATGCAGTACATTAATTTGTATGTTTACAAGCCTTGCGAGGGCATTTCAATTCATGTGCATCATATCACAAGGTTGTTTAGTTCTTACAGTTGGGTTTGCTACCAGACTAGTGTTGTTTATTGCATTCTGAGTTAGCTGCGCTTTCAAATGTTATGTTGTTGCTGGGGGGTAATATTACTTGCAGAGTTTTCAGTTTCATCATGGCAGTAACCTCCCTGTAGTTTTGTTTATCTGAAGGCAACAAGCGCACTGGTCTGACATTTTTGTGTCCACAGTTGGGCGAGGAGACTGCAGACTACTTTTACTTGGTGAGAAGTAACATGGATGCTATAGGAAAGAGGTAAAATCAAGACAGGCAGATACTGACTGATGAAATATACTGGTTTGGGTATGGCCATTCTCTGAAAACAAATCAAACGTTTGGTTGTGCAGAGAGAAGGAATTTTGTAGGATCAGCATCCCCCTGCCTCCGATAGATGAGCGAGGCCTAGAGGAAATCCTACAGCAGTCTCGTCACAGTTCATCGGTAACTCCTGGCATTTGTTCCCTCTGTTGCTGGTTTAAGTAAATCTTGCTGCCCTAAATGTTATCCTTGTTTTGGCAAATAATTCAGGCCGGCAAGGAGGGAGGCTCCACGACTTAAAATCTGGGAGGGGAAGTGTTGCCCTGCGACGAGAGGAGGAGAAGAAACAAGCTTGAACGTTTGTTTGTTTCGTGCCCATGTTAGCTCCACCACCGGCCGTGTGATGAATTTTGAAAGATTGAACGTTTGTTTGTTTCGTGCCCATGTTAGCTGGGACAAGCTTTTTTTTTCTTTTTTTTTTTGAGAACAGCTGGGACAAGCTTTGATTCGTGACCTTAACATTGTTCGTGATGATTCAAACTGTTCGCTGTTGAATTTGTACGAGCGTCAGCGTATCAGTCGACTCATGAGTAGCGGCGGCCGATATGCCCGCGAACCCGAGACCGTCCGTCCATTTGGAGGGGAGCGACGGCGTCCGTCCATTTGGATGCGGCGGGCGGACGGCCAGGATTGGCCGGTTGTTAAAACCCTAACGCACGCCACGCGGGGGAGGAGAAAAGAAAAGCCCACCTCCGCAGTGGTTGGCCTCCCGAGTCAGTCCTATCTGCTAATCCCCTTTCTTCCTCCCTCCCCCTCTCCGCCCGCCCGCCGCCGCCGGCAGCCGCGGCCGCCTCCTATTCATTCCAAGGTGAGTGAGACCACCCCTCCTCCTCCCGTGCAGGACCGAATGTGTACTCTTGCCGTGTCGCCGGTTTCGTTTTTTTGCTTTACTGTTTGTTGCTACTAGGGTTTGGAGCCCTGCTGATGCGTGGTTCCGTCGATTGATTGATTGCTCCGATGGTCGGTATTGAATCTAGGTTGCCGCTTGCTTGCGCGCGTCTTCTTCTTTTGGTTCAGTCTGTGGCCTAGATTTATCCCTCGAGCAAGCGGCTTGTCAGATTTAGATTTAGCAGCACGACTTGCCTACTATCTGCCATTTTAGTGGATTCGGCTGTACGATTTGGAGAAACCTCCGCTGGATTTGCGGAAGCGCGGCTACTTTTCACTTCGTATATGCTCACTTGTTATAACTGACGACGGACGGGTCCGTGCTGTCCGTTTGTTCTACCCCTGTGGGCTGTGGCTCATGTGACTGACTTTTGTGACTTTGCCCTTTCAGATGAACGTCGATAAGCTCAAGAAGATGGCGGGCGCTGTGCGCACCGGAGGAAAGGGCAGCGTGCGCAGGTGCTTCCTTGGTTGATTCTTCCTCTTCACATGTGTTATGCTGTTTGTGATTATCAGTCTGAAAGTGTTTGCATTTGTCACCTGGGAGTGACTTCCCAATATTTCCATTATTACAAGTATCTTCTTCTCATTACAATTCACATAGCATCTGGTACCGTACAGTTCCAAAATTTATTAGTTATTAAACTGTGCTTCTGATGCCACACTATTTATGGCAAATGGACTACCAGACTACAAGTTGTGCCAGCTATGTATGGTAACTGGACTACGAGCTTTGTTAACTATATGTGTGTGCTATATCTTGTGGAAGTACATCCTTGTGAAGTTCTTCACATGAATTTGTAGATATCTAAGCACCTAAGCTTGTATTCTGATAGTGTTTCTTCTCCACACTGATACTACATGAGTTAAATTTGTTGGCAGGAAGAAGAAGGCAGTTCACAAGACCACAACCACAGATGACAAGAGGCTCCAAAGTACTTTGAAAAGAATCGGAGTGAACACTATTCCTGGCATTGAGGAGGTCAACATTTTCAAGGATGATGTTGTTATCCAATTTCAGAACCCTAAAGGTGACATCTTGCCATGCTATTGCATTAACTTGTATAAACAATTGACTTTGTCTAACAGTGTCGATCTTTCTGTTTCCTGCAGTGCAAGCCTCCATTCCTGCAAATACATGGGTAGTCAGTGGTGTACCACAGACCAAAAGTGAGTGGATATAGAATCTGTGCATGCCTGATCATAGTTTAAGTACCATAACCTTTACACTGTCGCACAAATACATAGCTAAGCTTGTCCCTGACACATGGTTTGCTGCTTGGCTATATGTTACCATCTTGGTTCTTATGTCCATGGTTCATTGAGATAGTAAAGTAGTAGGCATTAATACAATCTTAATCTTACTTGAGATACGTATAAAAGCAAGGATTGCAACTATATTTTTACTAATAGTCTGAATTTGAATTGTCCTGTTTTGCAAAATGTAATGAGTATAGTTCCTTATATTTTTCATGATCCTTGCATCATCGAATTGTATAGTATCAAAAACTGCTGTAACAGTTCTTAATGTTTAATGCAATATACATCTTCATTACTGCATTATTATAATTCTTCATTGTGGTGCTATTCTCATCATCCACTTTCTTACTTGAATAGGTCTACAAGACTTGCTGCCAACAATTATCAACCAACTGGGTATGACACTTAGATTTCACTGAATGCACTTTGATTAATTTCTCCCCTACTTGTGGGGGGACAACTGATTGTTATTGCTTGGGTAACCTTGGCTTCCTCCTTTTCAGGCCCTGATAACCTGGACAACCTTAGGAGGCTTGCTGAGCAGTTCCAGAAGGTACCTGGTGCTGAGGGTGGTGCCAGTGCAGCTGCACAGGATGATGATGATGTCCCAGAGCTTGTCCCTGGAGAGACTTTTGAAGAGGCTGCAGAGGAGAAGAAGGGAGCGGAGCCAGAAGAGAAGAAAGAATCGTAATTCTGTTGCACATCTCATCCGTTGCTGTGAAGGGTTGTTGGTTCAGTGTTGCCATGGACCATGCAAGAGGCGAGCTCTTATGTGAACTCTGACGTGCCTCATTAGTTGCCATGTGCTCCAGTTTTCAGTTTTACAAGAATTTGGTCGAATCCCAGTCAAATTGAGTTTTGCAACAAGTGTGTGTTTCACGTTTGCAAGTGATTTTTTGATAACGAGAAATGCGTAGAGCTGTAATTTAGTGGAGGCTAAACTGCAAATGGTGGTGGGTGGTGAAGATGGACGAGAGCTCTTAGCTCTTGAGTTTGTCAGCATTCTCAATGGCTGCTGTTGTAAGCACGTGGTCATTCTTCGATGGTCGAGTGATAGCGATCTTAAGCTTTGTCCACAGAAATGCTCGGTTTTAAGCTTTGTCCACTGAAATGCTCAGTTTTACTAACAAATGCTAGCGCCTCAAACAAGAGCAAATGAGACAAATACAAGTGAGATCAGACTCTGCATAACTTCCAGTTTGGTCATAAAAATACACTGGATTGAAGACCTAGAACTAGTGCAACCAACAGAAGCCTTATCACGGCCGATGATGATTTCCCTCGTCGAGATCATACAAAAATGGATCTGCTAATCACAGACAAGCTCGGCATCACACAAAGGACCAGTTCACGAAACAGAACGCCAGGCAGTGGACGTTGCTGTCCTCGCCTAGCACCTTCCACGCTACAGCTTGATCGAATGAAACATGGCGACCCATTCCTGACATGCACACTCCTGACGGCAGGTACACGTAGCCCTAAAACAAAGGAATACTCGTCATATGGACGTGAAGATTTGATGCCGGGGTGCACGGCTGCGGTTCTAACCTGTTCCATCAATTTTGAGATATCTGAGAACAATGCTTTTCTTCCGGACTCGTCAAAGATTTTGTCTAGCGTCAGATCTTGTAGGGCAACAAGGGATGTCTCTAACATGTCAAGCCCTGCCTTGTTGGCAAAGGTAAACATAGGTTTCTCCTGAAACAAGACAAGAGATCCCAGCATGATCATCACAAACTATGCACATGATATCCAGAATTTCGTTTTGCAGTAGAATAAATATTTTTCACATGGTAGCGAAAGGTTATTTCATAGCATTCAGATCAAGTATAACATTTGAGTGCAACATTCAGCAAGTAAGGTGCAGGCTCATCTACTCACACATAAATCATATATAGTATGTTATTAGGTTTAAAGGGTGACTTTAACTCGACTTTTCACACGATGCCTTTTGGGATATCTTTCCCCTTGGGTATAGTTTTTTTTTCTTTTAGGTTCAAAAAGCAGCACAGATATTGTAGTGCAAAAGCATAAACATCACGGGCTGAGCTACCTGCCTCTATAGATTACCAAAAAAAGCAGATTCGAGTCACTTCAGCAAATACCTTAAAAGAGCAGCAAAGAATAGCATCTGGGTGATGCCAGAGCATTTTCAATAATGCCTCACCAGCTTCACCTGATTGATTAAGCAATTCCACGCCTAGATGGAAACTGCATTGGAGCCCAAAAAACAACCATGAGCTTACAGTTGAAAAGAATTTGACCATATGGATATGGGTGACATATCAGAAATGGCATAGAAAAGCAACTATAAATCCACTTACTGATAGCTCTGGCAAACCCATCTAGCCAGTGTGCCTGCTTCAGGGAAGCCAGGCAGCATTCTCTGCCCAGCATTTAGACCAGATTGGGAGGGAGATATAGCCATGGAAACTCTTTGTACAGCAGAAACAACACTACGAACATATTGGCGGGCCATAGTTGCAACGCTATCTTGAAGATGCATCTCGTAAGGGAATTGAAAGGCGATTGTCAGCACAGATCTCAAGTTACAGTCATCTGGAGATGCATCCCCTGAGGCTTGGGGTGCAGCAGAACCCACATCAAGACTAGATGCCAAATCTAGTGTCCTACCAGAGGATACACCATCCTGCGTGAGATACGACAGTCAAAAGCTGCAGTGGAGAGGGAATTACAAGGAACAAAAACTTGCGTATATTTTAAAATTAGAATAGACCTCTTAGCTACATATGGCCAAATGACTAGGTAACAAACTACAGTTAGCTAGAACAAAAGGCAATATGTTTTCTAAGAAAATATTACAATCCCTTTATACAGTATGCCAAAAGCAGAACTGTGATGAATTGCGAAATGGGAAAATAAGACACAATGGAAAACAAACAAGAGACCTAAACATATAATGATCTGTGGTGAACACTGAACACACTACTATAAGATGTGTCTGATGAACAATTTTTACTTATGAAACAGGAGGAGCTACCCCCTCTTCTACCTGCTATCTTGTGCATGTTTTGTGTTTCTCCTACCCTTGTTTCTTTTGGATTTCATCTCTAGCCTACCCCAACTTGATTGGGACAAAAGGCTATGTTGTTGTTGTTGTAGGAGGGGCTACCCCTACTGGTTATGTATATATTATAGATAAAAGAGTGACTGCTGTACAGACAAAATCAGGAGACAGAAAATCACTAGATATGAGTTAAGTTAGATATGAACGATTTTACACTAGATCTGAACTAAGTTATACCATGGCAATGACCTATTGCGGATAATCACAAAACTTAATAGACGTCCACAATCCACTACCAATTATTGCAACAACGAAAACAAGCAGTTGGCGATACTTAACTGTTTTCATATCAAGTGGTATGACACGAAAGCCAGAAGAAATCAATGCAGCATCATCTGGAAAATGTTCGTCGATTGGTGCAAACACAAGCTGGAATGAGGAACCCACAGATTTCTCATCAATTCCAGTGCATAGCTGAAAATTAAAAGAACAAAGGAAATGTTAGCAATTCATGCATGATATAAACTAAATACTTTCTAGGATGGTCAACCCTTTCAAGGGAAACTCTGGTTGCGCTTTGGTTGGCTTTCTCTTTTTTTTCCTCACTCACAGGCCTAAACGACGAGTAAACACTAGAACGTGTGAATGACAAAATAAATGAGTTAGTATTCTTGTCCTACACATCATATATTTAAAAAGAGGACTAACACAATTAACGATACATAGTTTAAAAATTGCTCAGGGGTGAGGATACCCTGGGTACTGTACCTATTTCTTTGTTCAAGTCTCCAACTAGTATTACTAAACATACATGGCCCAGTTATTAATCTAATCAGATGTCAGATTAGATTATTTGATGTACTGTAAAAGAGACAATTAAACAAATATAGACAAAACACCATATACTATGAGCATACAAAATAAAAATGATGTGAAGGAGACTATAAACATAACATTTAGAAGCTACCAAATAACATTGACATTGTGCTACTAGACACATTTTTTTTGCAGTTAGGCAATGCAGGACATCAAAAGCTAAGAAGCGATGAACCCTAATATTACCTGGAGAAGGTGAATGTCCCTTGAAAGAAGAGCTTCATCATGAGTAAGAGATTGTCCTTCAAGGCGGACAACTTCAAGAATCTGTGAATTATTCAGTAGTTCATGAAAGTAATTAATGTCACATGGTACATCTAATATCACTAGCCAACAATGAGAATGAAACTACCAGTGGGAATGTAAAAAGGTAACAAAATCAGTTTGAATGAAACCAAATTTCTCAGTATTGGTAATTAATATTAATATCATTTCAGTTAAATTGTAGCACTCAAGGTCTCACAACTCACAAACATACCTCCTCGTTCTCCACTGTGTGAGCAAGTGGCATGATCATCTGCCCCCCAGAAAATCTCATGGGTCGCAATCCAGGAAGTGAGCACGCACTGGCTTTCAGTGATGAAGCCAAATAGGCATCAATGTTGTAATCGGCCCATTCAGATCTATGCTCCCTCAGAAATCGAACCAGTACAGCTGGTGGAACACTCTAGAATAGCAATAAGAAACAGGTAAGGATTTAGCATTTCTCATTTTATTTACAAAAATCTTTTGTACATGGGGAAGCTATGTTGGTAAGTATCATGTTGAAGACACTCGTATCAATCTCACATTTTTTTACTTTAAATCACCAAATAGACGTGTTGAAAATCCATCTGTATGACCAATTCATCTATCATGCTACTTTTACCAAGTCAAAATCCAAATGTTAGAAAACAATGGTAGCATCTCACATGCAAATATTAACAAACATGAGGTGCACAGACAGGAATCTATTCATTTATGTTCAAATCAAGTAGTAAACACTCAAAAGAGTCAGACCTCAGCAATCCATTTATCAGTTTTTTCCCTTTGTTTCTAAAAATGAAATATGAAAACTGTACACATACTGAAGGGAACTCACAACATAGCGATTACCGTTACCTGCAGTAACATGGATGCCTTTGCACAAATAATGCCTCCAGGGGCTCCAAATGCAATGCCAACATTGCTGTTATTCCTAATTTTCTTAGTTGAATTGCAAGCAACGACGACGTCTTCAATTCCATCTCCACCCATTATAGACCAGCCATCATCATTGAAACCGCTAATGGCATCATTAAAGCCCCTATGGAAGCATAAGATGTTTTTCAGTTTTTAACTGGACAACAAGTTGTTCAAGAGAGTTGGGATGGAAGTTCAATAAAAATTACCTGCTCAGCCTTTGACTAAAGGTCCTTAGGACTGCAGGTTGCCTGCCCAAGGCGTACACTACTTCCCCACTTGTCTCTTGAGCAATTTGTCTAAGGTGGCGCAGTGCCTGGATACACAAAGCAGCTTGGAAATTTTAGCATTAAGTATAGTGACAAGAATTACTACGAAGTTTGGTCATTAGTCATTTTAGGACATATACAAGACTCTATACCAATCATGAGTAATAGCTTCCCACAAACTGATGATTGGCAATCTTTCGACAAAATTTACAAATTTAAACTGAAAACATCAGAGCAAAAATATTGCAGTAACATACCACAGTAGTCATTTTCTGTGCAACTACTATAGAAGACTCATACAGTGGCCGAAGCACTTCAGGAACACTCCATGCCTAAAAGAAGAAACCAGATACAATCATTAATGGAGAACATACAAACTGAAAGCGTTGAAGGATTCAAATACAAATACAAATACAAAGTGGGAACCAGACCTTGAGATCTAGATGGTCCACTATATGCACGATCGAACCCCCACCTTCGCATGGGCGGACTAAATACCCACTTGGAAGCATCTCAGCTCTTTCAAATTGCTGTGCGGAGGCTGCATTCAGACCACCCCCGGAACCACTCAACGATCTCTCACAGACCTTGGAGATGGAGGAAGATTAACAAATATAATATAATGTCCTGGCTTATTCGTTACCAAGGAAACAAAGATAAAACTGCAGTTCAGATTCACACATACCACAAGGCTGCCATCTTCCATTGTTGTCGTGTATCGTAACGTCCAAAAATCACGTGCAGGGACTAAAGTAGTTGGGGCATACATCTGTAGGAACATTAAAACAATAGCATACACAAAATGGATCATGCAGTTCACCAGAAAGGCTGACAAAACATTATGAATGCAGCAAAACAGAATTGCCCACCTGCATGTAGACAAGTTCAATTGTTCCCCCATTTCCAGCTGGAAACATTGTAAACACTTCAAGGCTTCGACAATCACGGAACCAAGATGGACGATCTTTCAAGATCTCTATGACCTGCAGAACACGGGTACAGATGAACACACTAGAACAAAGAAAAAAATGAGGGATATCCATAAAGGTAGTGTGAAGTCCCAAGCAACTGAAATACTTACTTTTGTTGGTTCTAAATTAACCAAACCACATGCGCGCGCAGCAACACCACGGCAACCATGCGAAATGGCCACAATACCAACCGAATCCGGACCAGGCTAATATCACAAAACAAAATGTAATTAGCACCTAGCAGTTATCAGGACAAAAGAACAGAGAGTGTGCAAGCTAAAGAACAAGAAACCAGAGTTGGCATATAACCTTCATCCCAGGCATCTGGACCCAATCAATAGCTGTCCCAGTAGCCTTTGAGAGGAACTCTGTGAAGGTCTCTTCTGCAATCGCAAGGAGTCTGAAAGAAGAGCAAAATACCACATTATGGTTGATTCAAATGGCAATGATAAATGTGATTCTCATTATTTTCCAGACGATTTACTTACCCAGAAGGGTTACTTGCATCCCTTATAGGGTTTGGAGGTGTAGTCACATTTGATTCGCAACTTGTATCATTGGCCAATGAAGTCTGTACCCAATCAATGGATGATATCAGGAAATTGTAATGGCAGAATACTCTGGTTGGCATTGTATTACCCCAAGGATCAATATTAAATAGGTTGTATGCCACCAGTGCGCGCACACATGCACAATATACGTGTTACATGTGTAAGGGGTAATCCCCTGCACTGCAGCTGCACTGCTTTTGTTAAGTATGGCCTGTCCTCTTCAAGGACTAAGCCATGTAGCTAGTAGTAGTTGAAATAGTTGCCATAGTGTAGAGTAAGGTCTAGAGTTATGGCACAGCACGTCCTATGGACTGCTATCTTGTAAAGTGACATATATATAGTCAAGATGTAATGGAGAAAGGTGAGGCAATTCTGCTCACGCAAATTTCCTGTGTGTGTGCTGGTTTCTTCCACTGAAAAGGTGTGTGTGTGCTGAGTTACCAGGGCCAACAGTTGGTATTCAGAGCCACGGTCGGGGGGGCTGAAGCTCGGTCGCGGCGCGGCATCGCCGTTGGAATCGACACCCTGCTCGCCGTTGCGTGCTGATGGCCGGGGACGACAAGACGCCACCACAATCGCCGAAGAAGAATGGCTCCGGGAAGGAGAAGGACGCCGGTGCCGGAGGCAGCGGCAAGGGGGAAGTCGTGCGCATCGTGCGGGAGTACGCCGGTCCGGCGAACTGGCCGATGCTCACGAAGATCAACTACACGTCCTGGTCGACGTTGATGAAGTTGAAGATGGAGGCTCGCGGCTTGTGGAAGGCCGTCGAGTCGGACGACGTGTCGTTCCAAGACGACCGTTCGGCGCTGGAAGCAATCACCAGCGGGGTGCCACCGGAGATGGCTCCGTCCCTGGTGGCAAAGGGGACGGCGAAGGCGGCCTGGCAGGCCATCAAGGAGCGGCGCGTCGGCAGCGACTCCGTGCAAGAGACAAAGCTGCAGCGGCTACGGCGCGAGCTCGAAAACATCCGCTTCAAGCCCGGTGAGAAAGTCGATGACTTCACCGACAGGCTGCAGGAGCTGGTAGCTGCGATGGAGACGCTGGGGGAGGAGGTGCCGAGCAGGAAGGTGGTGACGAAGCTACTGCGCGTCGTCCCCAAGGCGCTGTCGCAGGTGGCGGTGGCGATTGAGATCACCTCTGATCTCAATACGCTGTCGCTGGAGGATGCGAGCGGGCGGCTGCGCGCGGCGGAAGAACGTGATGCAGAGGACGACGAGCAGCCGCAGATCCGCGCTGACGGCAAGCTGTACATGACTCAGGAGCAGTGGGTCGCGTGGACGAAGAAGGTGGAGTCCGGCGAAGGCTCCAGCAGCCGCGGCGGCAGCCATGGCGGGCGTGGCCGTGGCCGTGGGAGGCGAGGCTCCGGCGGCGGAAGGAGGCAACCTGGGCCACGTCCACCATGGGACGCAAGGCCGAAGATGGAGACGACCGCTGGCGACATTGGGCCAGACCAGTGCCGGCGCTGCAAGAAGACCGGGCACTGGGCTCGGGAATGCCCGACCAAGCCCAAGAACCAGGCGGCCCATGTAGCGGAAACAGAGGAAGAGGAAGGACCTGCCCTCTTCTTTGCCGCGGCGTCGGTCAACGCTGCTGCAGATGCGCCGCCGGCGGTGGTGCACCTGGTGCAGGAGAAGGTGCTGGCACAGCTCGACGACGACAGCAAGCGCGACGCCGGGCTCTGGTATTTGGATACCGGGGCCACCAATCACATGACCGGCACGCGGGAGATCTTCTCCGAGCTCAACACCGGGATCCAGGGGACGGTGCGATTTGGGGACGGTTCCGTGGTCGCCATTGCAGGCCGCGGGACCATCCTCTTCGAGGCGAAGACGGGAGAGCACCAGTGCCTGACGGACGTCTACTACATCCCGCGGCTCACGGCGAACATTGTGAGCCTCGGGCAGCTGGACGAGGGAGGCTGCAAGGTGCACATCGACGACGGGGTACTGCGGATTTGGGACCAGCAGCGGCGCCTGGTGGCAAAGGTGAAGCGGTCGGCAGCGAGGCTCTACCTACTCCGGCTGGCGGCGGTCAAGCCGGAGTGTCTCGTGGCGCGGCGCGGCGAGGAGGCGTGGCGCTGGCATGAGAGGTATGGACACCTCCACTTCGATGCGCTGCGCATGCTGGCGCGCAAGCAGATGGTGCGCGGGCTGCCCGACATCGAGCAAGTGGAGCAGCTGTGCGACTGCTGCGTGGCGACGAAGCAGAGGCGCACGCCGTTCCCCACGGCGGCGAAGTACAGGGCGGCGGATCAGCTGGAGCTGGTTCACGGCGACCTGTGTGGGCCAATTTCTCCGCCTACACCTGGCGGGCGACGCCACTTCCTCTTGCTGGTCGACGATGCGTCGAGATACATGTGGGTGACCTTGCTCAGCAGCAAGGATGAGGCTCCGGCGGCAATCAAGCGCTGGAAGGCGTTGGTCGAGGCGGAGTCAGGCAAGGCGCTGCGGGTGCTGCGCACGGATAACGGCGGTGAATTCACATCTGTCGAGTTTGGGGAGTGGTGTGCAGAGCGGGGAGTGCGGCGACATCTGGCGGCGCCGTACTCACCACAACAGAACGGTGTGGTCGAGCGCCGGAATCAGACCGTGGTGGCGATGGCGAGGAGCCTGCTGAAGGGGAGATCGGTGCCAGCGGAGTTCTGGGGGGAAGCGGTGGTGACCGCCGTCTACCTGTTGAACCGGGCGCCGACGAAGAGCCTTGCCGGGCGCACTCCATATGAAGCCTGGTACGGCAAGAAGCCCACGGTGGAGCACTTGCGCACCTTCGGGTGTGTGGTGCATGTGAAGACGGTGAAGCCGCACCTGAAGAAGCTCGACGACAGGAGCGTGAAGATGGTGCTGCTCGGCTACGAGCCGGGCGCAAAGGCGTACCGGGTGTTCGACCCGGTGGCGCGGCGCGTGCACGTGGCGCGCGATGTCATCTTCGACGAGGAGGCGCAGTGGGACTGGAGCACATGGCTTCAGAAGGAGGACGGCGACGAGCACCACGACATCGGCCTGGACACCTTCACGGTGGCGGACGAGTACGTGGTCGGCGGCACTGAACCTGTGGAGGAGGGTTCTGCTTCGGTGGAACAGGGCTCACCTTCAGCCACAACATCGAGTGAGCCCACGACGCCAATGGAAACGACTACCGGGTCGCCCATGCAGGTGGATTTTGCTACTCCACCAAGTAATGTGCAGGACTATGTGGATGCCTTTCATGAGGAAGATGAAGAGCTCAGGTTCAGACTCGTGGATGAAGTGCTTGGTCCTAGCTCACAGCCAGGCTTGGCAGAGAGGGACCTTGAGCAAGGGGAGCTGTTGCTTGTAAGTGCAGAAGAGCCTGCAACATTCAAAGAAGCAGAGAAGAATCCGAGTTGGAGAAAGGCCATGGATGAGGAGATGAAGTCCATTGAAGACAACAAGACTTGGGAACTTGTTGATCTGCCAGCAGGTCACTCTCAAATTGGTTTGAAATGGGTTTTCAGGGTGAAAAGAGATGAGAATGGGGACATTGTGAAGCACAAGGCAAGGCTGGTTGCCAAAGGGTATGTGCAGCGCCCTGGTATTGATTTTGGGGAAGTTTATGCCCCAGTGGCCAGATTAGAATCTGTGAGATTGCTGCTGGCTCTTGCTGCTCAGGAAGGATGGGAGGTGCATCACATGGATGTAAAGAGCGCTTTTCTGAATGGTGATTTAGATGAGGAGGCCTATGTTGCACAGCCACAAGGTTACATTGTTGCAGGTGCAGAACACAAAGTGCTGAAGCTGAAGAAAGCTCTGTATGGGCTCAGGCAGGCTCCAAGGGCTTGGAACACAAGGCTTGACAGCAGTCTCATCTCTCTAGGGTTTAAGAAGAGCACAGCTGAATATGGTGTGTATGTTAAGAGGTCAGGAGGAGTTCAACTCATTGTGGGTGTCTATGTTGATGACCTGGTTATGACTGGAAGCAATGGCATCGAAAAATTCAAGTCTGAAATGAAGAAGATGTACAAAATGAGTGACCTTGGCCTGCTGACATACTACCTGGGGTTGCAAGTGAAGCAGCAGAAAGGGAAAATCAGTATTGGGCAGGAGGCTTATGCAGCAAAGCTAATTGAAAGGGCTGGTCTAACTGGCTGTAATCCATGTGCAGCTCCACTGGAGTCCAGAACCAAGATGAGCAAGATCAGTGAAGCTCCTTTGGTTGATGCAACTGAGTATAGAAGCCTTGTTGGAGGGCTCAGGTATTTGTTGAATACAAGACCAGATGTGGCATTTGCTGTGGGTTTTGCTGGGAGATTTCTGGAGGAGCCACATGAGGATCACATGGCAATGGTGAAGCATATCCTCAGATATGTGGCTGGAACACTGGAGTTTGGGCTGATTTACAAAAGGAAGAAGAATTTAGAAGAATGCTTTCAGCTTAAAGGCTTCAGTGATAGTGACTTTGCAGGAGATGTTGATGATAGGAAGAGCACAAGTGGTGTGCTGTTTTTCTTGGGGGAAATGCCCATCACCTGGCAATCAAACAAACAGAAGGTGGTGGCTCTATCAACTTGTGAAGCTGAATACATAGCAGCATCTCATGCAGCTTGTCAAGGGGTTTGGCTAGCTCGCCTACTGAAGGACATGGTGGGTTCAGAGGTTGGAGCACCAAGGTTATACATTGACAACAAGTCAGCCATTGATCTTTGCAAGAATCCTGTTCTGCATGATAGAAGCAAGCACATTGAAACCAAATACCACTACATCAGAGATTGTGTGGAAAAGAAGAAGATCACAGTGGAGCAGATTTCTACAAAGGATCAGCTGGCTGACACACTCACAAAGCCACTTGGTCGTGTCCTGTTCCAGGAACAACGCGACCGAATTGGTGTTCTCAAGCTGGTAGCTTAGTGCAGGGATTAGGAGGAGAATGTAAGGGGTAATCCCCTGCACTGCAGCTGCACTGCTTTTGTTAAGTATGGCCTGTCCTCTTCAAGGACTAAGCCATGTAGCTAGTAGTAGTTGAAATAGTTGCCATAGTGTAGAGTAAGGTCTAGAGTTATGGCACAGCACGTCCTATGGACTGCTATCTTGTAAAGTTACATATATATAGTCAAGATGTAATGGAGAAAGGTGAGGCAATTCTGCTCACGCAAATTTCCTGTGTGTGTGCTGGTTTCTTCCACTGAAAAGGTGTGTGTGTGTGTGCTGAGTTACCAGGGCCAACAACATGCACCAACCCCCAGAAAACAGCTCAAGGTGGAACAAACATTTCATCTGATTGGCACGAGTCTGTTTGCACTATCTGGAAGTCATCCACCACTAGTACAGTACGATACTTGAGGTACAAAGTAACGCACGAAAGTTGACTTGACTTCACACAACCCGCCAACCCACCGGAGTACAAATGCAGTACCAACAGAGGAGTTTGAGCAATAACATGATTGTGTAAGCAACGAGGCCTGAAAACTTACATTCTGCAGCTGCTGCCGCATGTGAGCATTTTCATGAACCAACTGAGAGACCTGCTTCTGAAGACGCTCATTCTCTTCCATAAGAAGCTTGTTCATTGCCGTCAACTTCCTGTTGACAGCCTGAAGCCGAGACGACTCCTTGCGCTGCTTATCGCGGCACCTGACAAACAGGCACACACACTTGAGAAAAAAGAAGAAGAAATATGGAACGCATAGAACAAGTGAGGAGGTAGGGGAATTACCTTCGGTTCTGGAACCAAACCTTGATCTGTTTGGGCTCAATGTTGGCAAGTATGGGGCACTCGCGCAGCAACTGCTGGCGGCGTGAGGAGCTTGGCTTGGGGCAATCGATGTAGAGGCGCTCGAGAACCTCAACTTGCTCTGGGGTGTAGCGCACGTATTTCCCCGAGTCCATCCCGGGGACTTTATCGAATCCACCACCACTATCACTGCTTCCGGCTCGCATCGCCACGGCGGCAGCCATGGTTGGCTTAAAAATCCCGAGCACACAAATCCCGTCCCCCTTGCTCTTCTTAATTATACTTGTCCCCTGGGCTCGACAAGACTCATGTGCTCGCGCTTGAGCTTGCAGTTGACGAAGATCCCTCCCTCCCTTCCTCCCTCTCTGCGTAGGAAAAGGAAGAGGATAATTGTGAAGGGAATTTTGCTATAACTGCACACTACCGTGCTAAGGGGGGGATGGAAATGCAGACAGATGCAAAAATGGTGAGGTCGTTGTTGGAAATGCAGACAGATGCAAAAATAGTGAGGTCGTTGATGGAAATGCAGACAGATGCGAATTGGGGATAACCAATTGAAGTGAGGTGATGAAATCCACACACACACACACAGAGCACGAGTGGGTGAGCAGATTGAGATGACGAGATCTACGCAGGCACAGGCAAAGGACGAGGCAAGAGCAGAAATGCAAAAAAAAACAACAAGCAAACGGTGGGGGGATAGATCCTGTCAGACAGACCTGCAGACTGTAGCAGCGAAGAGGAGAAGCGCGCAAGCTCTCTAGAGGCTCCTCCCCGCGACTGAGTCTGAGACTGAGCCGCCTCCCGCGGCGCCTCCCATCGATCGGCGGCGGGGCGGATCGGACAAAGCAGGCAGGCGGGCTAGGGTTTGTTAGGGTTGGGTTGGGGGCGTCGTAATTGAGCGAGCGAGGGGATGGGGAAAGGTGGACAGCCTTAAAGCGGAGACAGAGACGTGGAGCAGCAGCAGCAGCGGCAGCGGCGTTGTTGTTCAAGGAAGGAAGGAAGAAGAGGATGGGGGGCTCCAGCTGGGGGCACTCACTGTACTGCAGCTGTGCAGCACGCCTATATACTCGCCGTCCAACGGCGGCACGGCGTCTCTCTGGCGGGAGGGCCCCGGTGGCGCGTGATTGCGCTGAGCTTTCCGGTTGATTGAATCGGCGCGGGGCCCACGGGGGCTCAAATCAGCGCCGGGAATGCCCCCCGCCCGAGCCTTGTTCGCCGTTGGTGGACTCGGTGCACCGTGGGTGTTGTGTTGAACAGCGCCGTCGCAGGTAACGACACCGACGCCGACGTGCGGGCCAGCGCGCGTGCGTGCCGTGTGAGTGGGGCCCGGACAGCGTTGGGTGCGCGGACGGCACGCGCGCTCGCTGCTGTCTCAGCTGTGGCGCAGCAGCAGGGAGCAGGCAGTGAAAAGAGAAGGCATGGCATGGCCTCCTTTTTTTTACGGTTTTACCCCGCTCGCTCCCAAACGGCGCCTTTTCACTCACGCCACGGCAGCAGCGTGCACCGTCAAAAGCGTCGCAACTGGACTAGAGTATGCAGTTACTACTTACTACTACTAGGGTTAAAGCTTGATTATCGTGTAAGCAAAGCCATCTACGTACTACTGACGGTTGTCCAAGCTAGCATGCATATATAGATTAGCAAATCTACACAGCATTGGGTGATGTAGCGACTGTGAGGTGGGCCCCCCGCCACTTGATTGGGAGGGACTACTAGTAGTGAATGGAAAGCAAAGCAAAGGGAAGCGGTTCCTCTGCCGTTCGGCTTCTGCCGTTGTGCCACTGACGTATGGGTCCCATCACCGTAGGGCCCACGGAGCAGTGACTCAACGGCAGAAGGCCGAACTGCAGAGGATCTCGTCGCAAGCAAAGGACCGGGAGCCATCCGCCCATCCCGTCCGGGTACGACGTACTCCGTAGTAGTAATCCGTACAGTATATATATACCTGCTGATATCGATCGATGAGGCAACAATGATATCTCATAGGTTACAACGTGCCAACGTTTTCTACACGCCTTTTCCCTCCGATGATTTGATTGGTTAATTCAACTCCAATTTTTCAATTTCACTAATAACATATATAGTAGCACTAGTACGTACGTGCGTACCTACGTACTGCAGGAGGAAAAAAGCATTGAAATGCTTGCTCTCCCTTACCTTTCTACATCATCTAACCTTGGATCAAGTACTTCCTAGCTACCACATTGCCGCATGTGGCAAGCGGCTCCTCGCTTTTTTGATTTGTTGTCGACGTCCTCCAAGCAGCTCGTGAGAATTTAGTCAAGATGCACAACAAGTTGAAGTAGTAGCCTTTAATTTCTAGCTTAATAATCAGCTGGCTCGTGTGTATTCAGTTTGAGAATGGGAGTTTAAGACTCTTGTAATGATGATGTACATGTAGAGTCTAAGTACTATTGTAATTTTTCGTAAAATGCATGTATCCACTCATGAATATAGATTCCATTATTTATTTTTTTTAAGAATTCCAAACGCAAGCATGCTTTCCACCTGCATTCATCTTCAAGCAAAGAGCACCCCCTCGCCCACGCACTCTTTAATTGATGAGTTAATTAATCTAATAATGCTTCTGTCATCAGTTGATAGATAGACCATACTTTTTGCCTTTTAACCCTTCGCTTGAAAGAATTTCACATTTGGACCCTTTGGTTACAAATTGTGTTTTTCGGCCTTAGGGGCTACGTGCCTCACGACGCCAAGCTATCAAAATGTTATAGTATTTGTACATCACAGGTGCATACTCCTATCGCTATTTGTTCTCAAGGGTCTAAACGGAATTTTTTTCAAACAAGGAGTAATAAAAAGGTAAAAGTACTACGGGATAGAGAGGCCGGGCAACTGTCCAGGTAGAGCGCACGCACGCACGCACGGGCCGCCGGCACGGAACAGTATGCGCGCCGGCCGTTTTTAATTAATTTGGCACCTGCATGCACCTAAAACTAATGAAATACATGCATGCATGCATGCGTGAAAATAACATTATCTTATGCGGCACGCATGCACGCCAGAAAAGAAGGAAGCACATGCCCCCCAATTAATTCCTCCCTGTCCCTGGGGGTGTCCATGCAGATGCAACCACACGCAGAATGGCGGTTTTTTTTAAAAAATTATATTGCATTGACGCCCGCAGCAGTGAAGCTGCTTCTTCTTCTTCCGGTTGTTCTTCGTCCCATGCACGTATATACGAGAGTCACAAAAAAAAAAAATGCATGCATATACGAGAGCTCGGCCGGTCGGCTCCGCATGCAGCTCCAAGAAAATAAATAAGTAAATAAATATGTAATTAATTACACCCATCTAGGTTAATTAGCTTCCCATGATAAAAAAGAGAGAGAGAGAAGCCGGAGGAGTACTTTGGAAGGGATTCAGGGAAGGCTGTGTACGTTGTGGGATGTATCTGCTGTGAATATAGTATAGTGCTAGTTAGTAGCTACAGTACTCTTGATAATTTGCAGTATGGTATTCCCTCCGTATTTCTATTGACTTTGTTTAATCTCGATTTATTTTGACCACTCATTCTTATTAAAAATTTTTGTTGTGCTTTAATTTATCAATAAAAAAAATCTTGAAGAATAATTTAAATTTGATTGTATTTCCAAGTGGCTCACTTGGACCTTGCAGTCAAGTCAATGCATCACAAGCAGCAGGTCCTGGACTGACAACCAATGTAAGCAGCTGGTCAACGGAGCAATGGATGATGAACACAACAGGGCAGGCAGCAGAGCAGACAGCAACCACCAGTAGCAAGCAATGGGCCCCTCTCGCGACTTCACCTCCTCCCCTCCCTCATAGTCATGCATCTCGCCAGAGAAGTTGCTAGATTTTCAGCCCAGTAGGTGAAATTGCTCGATTTTTAGCATTTCTTCTTGAGAGTGACCAACATTTCCACTACATATCTTCCCTACGGTTTTAATTAATAGATACTACTAGTTTTCTAAATCAATAACATAACATAAAAAACCATATATTAGCCCATTGCAAACAAACTGTTGCAGAAAATTAATTCTTGTAGCAGCGAGACTTGTGTGTGCCTCGTCCTGCTGGGTCAATGTAACGGTTGCAATGAATATAGTATTAGTAAGTAAAGTTCCACCGCGCATTCCAAAAGCTGGAATAGCTCAGTTGGCCAGAGCGTGTGGCTGTTAACCACAAGGTCGGAGGTTCGAGCCCTCCTTCTAGCGATTTTTTATTTTTATTTATTTTCCGATATTTTCTCTCTCGTTTTGAACCCACTTTTTCTGTCACATGCGATTTTTTATTTTTATATATTTTCCAATATTTTCTCTCTCATTTTGAACGGACATTTTTGGCACATGTCGTGGTGATTATATTACTTTTTTAGTTATTTTCCAATATTTTCTCTCTCGTTTTGAACGCACTTTTTCTGGCACATGCGATTTTCTATTTTTATTTATTTTCCAATATTTTCTCTCTCATTTTGAACTGACATTTTTGGGCCGTTTTTTTGGCACATGCCGTGGTGATTATATTACCTTTTTTTTTGAGGGATTGGTGATTATTATATTACTAAGAATGGGGATCATCTCGACAGTGGCGGAGGCAGGTTTTTCATATTGGGTGTACATACTGTCGTCGGTATATTTGTTGTGAGAGAGAGAAAATACTATGTGTTGATCTGAACAACATATTTGTTGTAAGAAAAACATGCTGCAAAAGAAGTAGAAAGAAATCGAAATAAGAAAAGTGAAAGCTCGACTAGTATGAAGGAAAACAAAGAAAAACAACAACAGAAAAGTAAAATTACTCAGTACTTTAACTTGTCCGGTTTTTAGTTTTGGTATGGAGCTGGTAGTTTTTTAATAAAAGAAAATATTGGTTCTATTATACTGATGTGTCATGTTAGTAATCTTGCTTTAGACCGGAGCCGCTCCCACGACTGGAGGTTCTCATGACCGGTGGGACTCGCCTGCGGCCGCGACGGGGCTAGCGCTCGACAGCGGCGGCGGGGCTCCTACGACTGTAGCACCCATGCCCGAGGGGGCTTGCCCGTGGCCGGGCTCGCGTGGATAACGGCGGGTGGGTTTACCCGCGGCACGCTCTCCGCGATCGGAGCTCGCTTGTGGCCGGCAGCGCCCGCTCATGGCTAGAGCACGCCCCAGGATGCGGTCGCCGACAGATGGAGGTCACACGTTGGAGAGATGGGGCCACTGCAGTGGCGTCGCGGAGAAGCTTGTGACCGCCGTCGGTGGACCTGCCGGCGATGGATCGCTCGACCTTGGATGGTGAGCAGGGCCGCCGCGGGTCCATCGGAGAGAGAGGCACACAAGTTGAGGGGGAGAGAGAGGAGGATACTTACGGAAGGGGAGAGTATCGAAGGAGGAAGAGCATGTGGGCCCCACCACAACATGTTGTGTAGGACCGAGCTCCAGATTTATGAAACCACCCTTGAAAACAAGCGAGTGACTAAAGTCGAGGGATGACGAACCATTGGTTTTGCGAATGGGATGAAAGTTAGATTCATTATTATAATTGAGGGAAGGTAAAAGGACTTTTTACTATTTGGACCGGGCTGGCTTGTTTGGACTGGGCTGATCAGCCCAGATGTTTGGCAGCCCAGTCGGCAGGGCTAGAAGCGAGCAGGAGGCGTCGTCCGTCCGTCAGTCAGTCGCTGGGTCCCTCACTCGCCTTCGCCTCCCTGCGCACCGCACCAGCCTCCGTCGCTTGGTTCCGTGCCGGGATAGCGCCCGCCGTTCGTCTCTCTCCCTTAGTCTCCCCTTCCTCCCTCTCTCTGTGCCCGTTGATAGCGCGGCAGCGGCGGCGGTGCCGGGATCCCTGCGCTGGGGCCGGAGGAGGACGTGGGGCTGCGGGTGGTGGAGCAGGGAGGAGCGCCGCGGCGGCGGCGAGTGGAGGTAGAAGAGCGGCGAGCAGGGCCGCGGGGTCTATTTCCCCTCCATTCCCCCCTCCCCCACTCCCTCTTGCCGCTTTTTAGCTAGGCGACCAGGATTGTTCTAGCGCCTTAGACGCCTGGCGACACCTTTGAAACCCTTCGTCGAGCGACGGGCACTTCGCCGGCGACGAAGATCCGACAGGGGCATCCCTTCCTATTCCCCTCCCTTCCCATCCTGATGCGCGAAATCAAACACCCAAACCCCTAACTTGTGGTATTTGTATTCAGATCTGACCATGATTCTACCTACTCAATTCCATCTTTTTTTTGTTGGGTGTGCATGTGTGTGTACACCCATGTCCTCCGCCCCTGGTTGCCCGGGCTTGGGCCATCAGCAATGGCATAATGGGTGGATGCTTACTTATTGTGTATGTTTTGTGTGCAGATAAAGATGATGGATGTGGTGTTTGTATCTCTTCGCTGTCTGTGAAGACCCATCAAGATATGGTGATGCGGAAGAGGTCGGATTCTGCATCCCGTGGCCGCCGAGCTGCAACCATGCCACGTGTTCCAAACTCAGCTCGGGTACACTTTCTTTTCATCTTGTTTTGCTTTGATCACAATTTTCCCATTGAATCCTTATTAACGATCCACATTATTGCAGGGGAAACGCACCACCAGGAAAAAGAAAGACGAGATGTGCGCATTTGATTTGCTTGCCGCCGTTGCAGGAACGTTATTAGCAGATCAGGACAACTCAGACAATGTTCCTAATACCAGTGGTGCAGAAAAAGCTAAAAACAAGAAAGCGGTTAAAGAAGAACTCTGCGATGAAATTCTGCCCCTAGATAACATGGCTGTGGAGAAAGATTGCTGCAATGGATGTGTAGTGGGTTCTGGTGGAATCTGTGCCTTTCCTGGGCAAGCTAACAACTGCTCGGCAGAAAACTCGTCTACAATAAACGAAGATGGATCAATGTTAGAGTCACTAACAGTGAAATCAAATATGTTACTTAGGGATTCATTGGTTAGTTGTACAAGACCATGTGAAACTAGCTGTGGTCTTGGCATAATTCCTGAGGTTGGAGCTCATGGAACACACCAACCAGGATGCTCAATTTCAGCAGAGGCTGAACGAATGCACCAAGCTGGACCTAAAGTGGTCACAAGTCAAGCAGATGGGCATGCTGTGGTTCTTCACAGTTTGTTTGACTCCATGGATCTGGATGTTAGACCCGCTTTGGTTAGTTCTGACAGTAGCTCTTGTGTTCCTCTGTGCAACCATGACAAGGACCATCAAACGGCTTCTTTGCATCAGGATGAAGTACAGTATACTGCAGACAGAGATGACGATGAAAATTCTTCTGGGTGCACGCATCCAAGCACCACAGGGTATAACGGTCACAGGCCACAATATCCTGGTAGCCAAAGGATAAGGAAATTGCTTGCCTCGAAGGTAAGGAAGGCAGCACGTAATAAGATTTGTGGTGGGATTCCATCAAAAAAGATTTGTGGAGGGATGTCCAACAAAGGTATGCCGATTCCATGTTCACATTGTGTTAGTATTTGCATCATCTACACTCCTAGTTGCTTAATTAGCTTCCATAGAGAACCATGTTTTCTGTTGCTTCTCTCTACTGTCATGGCAACTAGCCAACATAGGAATTTAACTAATCAGGGGTCACTGGTTGTTTTACTCAACTAGGCAGCAAGCTCAATTTATGCAGCAAAAAGATACCCGCCACACGTCAAAAGGTGCAAAGGACGAATTTCAAGAAGAAAAAACTAGCACGTCATTCGGCATCATTCGCTAAAGAGAAGCTAGCTGAAGGTATTTTTTTACTGTTAAATACATCTCCATGGTATTTTTAAAGTCTTCAGCTCTTTAGGATTATGCAGACATCTTTTTTTTTCTCGGAAAATGCAGGAGAGCTGTGCATCGTTATATTAAGAAGATGAAAAAGGGAATAGATCCCAACCCATACAACACAAAAACCCCAAACACACTCAA
This sequence comes from Cenchrus fungigraminus, assembly GCA_036936925.1. NCBI lineage: Eukaryota > Viridiplantae > Streptophyta > Magnoliopsida > Poales > Poaceae > Cenchrus > Cenchrus fungigraminus. The sequence continues at coordinate 101,601,432 of CM072776.1, forward strand.
ACTCATGACACCCCGAAAAAACTATAAAAACACTATGCCTCAAGATACAGACTTACCTGTGCCTGGTTTTTGAACAATGACCATTAGAGAATTCTCAGGAAACTACTCTCCTGAAGTGGGGGCAATCAAGAGGGAAATTCCTTGAGCCCCTGCCAACGGCCATAACTTTCGCTTATCACTAGATATGGTCAGAGCACAAGTCATATCAGGAACAGCTTCATCAAAGACACTTGTTTCGTTGGTTCCAGAGCGTCCAGGCCCTGAGGATTATGGGAGAGTTAAGCCCTTGCAGTATGAGGCCACTAGCTTCCTTGCCCACTCTTTCCCACCAGTCATAGAAAGATACTTCTGTGGCCTGGGGAGAGAGGGACTGAAGGCTGACTTACAAGAGGAATCGGTACCAGTATTCCCTTGCAAAGACACAATGGACAAGGAGGTGGTCAATGGTCTCTGTCTCTTGGTCGCACATGAGGCAGTGTGCAGGATGAGGAAGATTCCGGCGGGCTAGACGATCCGCTATCCAACATCTCTTATGGGCTACTAGCCACATAAAAAAACGACATTTGGGCGGTGCCCAAGTCTTCCAGATTTTGTCACATGGCCCAAACAGAGTTGATCCAAGAAATAACCCCTCGTAGGCTGATTTGCCCGAATATTTTCCATCTGTTGAAAGCCGCCATATGTGCTTATCCTCACTGTATGGCTGTAGCTGAAAGTCATATAAGATGTCCCATATATGAAGATACTCAATAAGAACCCCAACAGTAAGAGCCCCCCGTATATCCAAAATCCAAGCATGGTTGTTAAGGGCTTCCTGTACAGTTCTTTTCTTGCGTCTTCTGGCAGTAATGGTGGCAAGGAGGCGGGTTGCCAAATCTGCAATACTCTGTCCATGGATCCATCACCGACTTCCGAGTAGATGGCTACTGCAAAAAAATTCTCTGACTTGTCCTGGGACATGTATGGGGAGGTCTGCCCATGGGCGATCAGGTTCTGTTTTTTGCAGTCAAACCCGTCGCATATGTAGACATCCAGCTCTTACATTTCACTATTTCAGTAAGTTGGTCCAACTCAGCCTTCCACATGGCAGTGGACCTCAATCCTTGTTTCAATACACTTGCTAAAAGAAAATGTTGCTTGCTATTTCAGCCGCTGGGACATCATTCTCTACAGAAGGTCGAAATAAATCATCGGGGTCTGACAATTACCATGGTATTCTTGGATAATGTGTAGTGTTGTGTTCGTTGCTTTTATTTCCACGGCTTATCATTCTTTTCTCTTTTCAGTTAAGCTAAGAATAAAGTCATTCAACATCCCAGAAGTGTTCATCAATGTTCCTGAGAATGCAACCATTGGTTCATTGAAGGTACTATATGGGCATCTACAAGTTACTGATTATCAATCACACATTCATTTTTGCAGCCTGATATTCTCTTTGTTGTTGCTGTTGTTAATCTACTATTACAGTATTGCGGATGAAATCTGCGAGACTACAAGAGGCCATTTAACTTTCTGTCTTGCAGTTGGAAAAAATATAGTAATACACAAGTTACCTGCTGAAAATGCTAGACTGGACAGTCATGTTAGATTGAATAGCCAAACAATTTCTCGCAATGTGAAATACTGAGTCTTCATAATAGTTTAATTGCTACCTGATACAGAGCATTTTCTAGCTGGAAAATTCAACTTCCATTGTTTATAAATATCACCTCCTTGTGAGTGTTGCCCAGTAACTATTTCCAATTTGTCTATAGAGAACCGTTATGGATGTCGTCAATAGTATAATGCAAGGTGGTCTACGTGTTGGTGTTCTTCTTCATGGAAAGGATATCCAAGATGACAACAAGACACTTCGTCAAGCTGGGATATGCCATGATAAAAAACTAAATAACATAGACTTTACGCTGGAATGTGAAGGTGGGCAAGATTTTCCATCTGGAGTCGTAAAACCTGAACAGATGGATTTACTCAGTGCAGATGTTGTGGAGCCATTAGCTAGGTAGGTGATGGTGCAGTTGTCTCTTAGGAGTAATGATTGAAAAATATTGTCAGGATGCAGCTTAAATATTCCATGTTTTTTCAGGATGAAGCGTGATGAGCATTTTCCAGAAACTGGCGGCGATGAGAACCAGCAGTGCACACCTCCTTATCGAAGCCGCTCTCTCTCTGATCTGTATTCTGTTGTTCATCCTGTTGAGATGGCCTCACAAGATACATCAACAAGCTCCCAAGCCATTGTCCCTGTTGAACCTTCAGACGATGGTGCTCTAGCCATTGTGCCTCTTTGTAGTGTCAGGCGGTATGAAACTGGGCAAAGGCGCACTAGGATGCCCTTCACTGTTGATGAGGTTGCGGCACTGGTGGAAGCAGTCGAACTGATTGGGACTGGAAGGTCTGTGTCCAATAAATTTGTTTTCAGTTCATGCAACCTGTTGCCTCATGTGTTGCTCTTAATCTTGTTTTTCAGGTGGAGAGCTGTTAAAATGCATGCATTCGAGCATGTGGAGCACAGGACATATGTTGACCTTAAGGTGATTTTCTTAGACATAATCTCTCCTTTGTGTACAATTAATTTTGTGGTGCCATCCTGCCAATCAGAAGATCCGCAGAATCAGCCATCAGTACAGTTTCCTTATGTTGGATTTCAATGCCGTGTTGGTGTTCCAAACTAGCTACCTCTCATTGAGTCATTTCTCTCTGTTTAGTGTATCTTCTGTTCTCTAACATAGTGATTGTTGAACCAGGACAAGTGGAAGACCCTGGTTCACACTGCAAATATAGCCCCGCACCTACGACGAGGCGAGCCAGTTCCACAAGAACTGCTGGACCGTGTGCTTGTAGCGCAGGCCTACTGGTCCAAGCACCCAAAGATCCGTGGCAAGGCCAAGGCTGCTCTCCCTGCGATATGCTCTGCCTAGAAAGTAAGAAAGGAGAGGGCGTGAGCTGGTCCCTGTGTACATACTGTGCCTAATAGAAACGATGTAGGAGGGGTGTCCAGAGAGATGAGACTAATTTGTGTGCCATTGCAAACTTACAACATTGGTTTTGTTTTCAATGCTCCGTTCTTTGGTCTGTCTCTGTGGAAGCCAGGGGTTGTGTCTCCCCTATGGTTAAATAAGGGAGGGAGAGCCTCTGGTTCGGGCACTTGTAAATGATGTCGCAAACTGCTGCTATGTTTCATAAAGAAAACCGTCGACTTGTCGCAGTTCTTCAGTATGGGCCATTGGCTGGGTTGGTTGTTTGGCACAGAGAGTGAGAAATATTTTGGCTAATTGCAGTGCTTGGTGTGGATGGCTGAATGCTTGGTGCTCCAGCTGCTGTCGGCAGTTACTTTGAGATTCATTTTAACCGTTGGCTGCAGACGTTACATGCCTGCCTGCCATCAGTTATTATTACTGGTACTCTCCGATCTCCGAATGTTGGCTACAAATCCCAAGATGGCTCTCAAAGTCGATCTGATATCATTTCGGGTGCTGCCACACCACACCTGAAGGATATAGAGTATGAATATTAACCACGGTAGCTGCTGACCTGAGTAACTCACACATGAATATTCCTAGTTTGTTTAGGTGGGTAGCCATAAAACCAAAATTTTCTTTTCAACGGCGGACGGCATCGCCACCATTCTCCAGTACCCTCCCAGGCCTCGCGATCACCGCCCTCTTCCCCCGCGTTCCGCTTCCTGCACACCGTCGACGCCGATGGAAAATGCGGGCATGCGGCGGCCCGACCAGACGAGGGCACGAGGCGATGGCAGGCCGTTTCGGTGTCGCGCCGACATTCAACTCCCTTGTTGCAAGCATGGGGCTAGTAAAGTGCGATGCTGGGTCGGGGCTTGCTGCAAATGCTTCAGCAATGGATGCGAGCTCAAGCGGCTTGGCTTAGTCAAATTGGTTCAGAAATTGACAGGTCTAAGGCGTTCAGTGCCACATTCCACAAAGTTACCTGGCAGTTACAGGGGGAAATAAGGAAGGCTATTTCAGATGTTTTCGAGGAGCGTAAAGATCCAAAGAATGTGCAAAATTGTCCTGAAGAAACTGATGTCCAGGTCGCAGATAGGATAGGATAGGATAGGAGCATCTCTGGCTTCAACACTGATTTGCATTGTGTGCACTCATAAGTTTAATCGCATAATGATGGCTTTAGTCAACTGTTTGTCCTCCCTCATCTCTTTGCTGGCAATTTTTTGTTTTGTTAATAGGCTTATTTGGTTTGAGCCCAAATCAAACGAAACTTTGTGGCATGATTAAGATTAGGCCGATAATATTGTTTGGTTTGCTGCACTACACTAGTAAAATGGACTGCCTGAGATTTAGGGTCCTGCTTTGTAGATTAGTAAAATGGTTGACACACAAATCACCGGAAGGAAGGCCTGCAGAAAAGCCCACGGCCCAACCTAACATCCCGTTCGCACGCACGCTACGCTCCGCTCCGCTATATAGAAGAGAAAGGCCGCAGCTTCCCTGGCGGGCGACCCATCTCTCCCCTCATTCTCTCCACCCACTCCGCTGCTGCTGCTGCTGCTGCTTCCGACCGGATGGAGGCGGGGAGGGACGGCGCCAAGCGCATGCGCGCCGCCATGGTAAGATGCCTGCGACCTCTCTCTGCCGCCTTGAATTCCTCGGCGCTGGATCTCGTCGCGATCTGCTACGAATTGCTGCTGTTTTTGTCTCCTGATGACGAGTTTGCTGCGGTCGGTAGGGTTTTAAATCGAACTGCTGCTATTCGAAACCAGACTTGGCAATCTGTGGATGCGTGGTTGCAGTTCAGTTTTCGAATTGGTCCGATTTCGAGTGATTCCTGATGACGAGTTTGGAGGTGCTATTTCTACTTGCAATTTGGAGTCGGGGATCGGGACGTGTTTTGCTTGCGTTTCAAGGGGCGTGCGATTTGGTTTGGAGTTGGTCACTGCTGCTTTGGTTGGTCGTGGATTGGAGGCCTGAGATTTTTGGTGGATGCGTGGTCGCAATCCAGTTGTCGAATTGGTCCGATTTCGAGCACAATTGGGGATTTCCACTACCACCCATTCAGGCTGTGGGTTTTCAGTTTTATCGTCAGATTTTACTAGTAAACTTTTTTTTGATGATGTGTTGTGTTGTAAATCCCCCCTACTCTGCATGCGTTGCAGAGCAACGAGGTGGACACGACGAGCCAGGGGAGCGCCGGCGGGGGAGCGGCGGCGGAGGCGGAGGAGCAGATGGGGTCGGCGGAGCAGATGGGGTCGGCGGAGACGGAGGACCACATCCAGCGCATCCTTGCCGCCATCGACAACTACACCCGCCAGGTGTCGGAGATGCTGGATGCCGGGCGCGCGCTGTTCAAGGACCTCGCCGCCGACTTCGAGGAGCGCATCTGCTCGTGAGCATCAATCATCCCTCTCTCAATTCCATTCCTTGGGCGTCGTCGGTTTGCTTGCCGGAATTAATTAATAATAATAATCGCGCAGGATGCACAGGGAGAGGGTGGAGCGGTGGGAGGAGGAGATCCGTGAGCTGCGCGCCCGCGACGCCGCCAACGAGCAGGCCCGCGCCCTCCTCCACAACGCCCAGCTGCACCTCCTCCACACCGTCCGCGACTAGACCACGCTCGCTCGCTCGCTCTGTGTCACATGACCATGTAGCAAAGCACTAGCACTAGCCTCCTCCTGCTTTTTTTTTTCCAAACTTATTATTACCTGCTGCAAATCCCTGCTATTATCTGTCTAGTTTGATGTGTACTAGTATGCATGTACTATGGATCAGTCAACAATTAGCTGCATTAAGAAATGAAATGATCCTGCAATTGCCAACTGGTTCTAGATGTATGCATGTTCAGAAAGTAATTTCTGTGGGCACGTCGTGCAGCGGGTGCCCCTTGATGTTCCTCTCCATCACCCTCCTGGCCAGGGACACCTGCTTGCCCACCGCGAACACGAACGCCTTGCCGTTGCCCGACGCGCCGCGGGCCGTCCGCCCAACACGCCGCACGTACTCACTCGGGTCGCGCGGGTAGTCGAAGAGCACCACGTGGTTCACGTTCGCAAAGTCGATGCCTCGTGAAGCCCTGCCAACACCATCATCATCAAATGTATACTACATCAACAATGGCCTGCAAGTAGCTAGAAGACAACCTATATACCACAGCAGAATGCAGTGCAGACCTATCCGTGCACACCAGGAACATGGAGTCCGCCGTCTGTTTGTTCTTCAGGAACTCTTTGATGTTTGCGATGCGCTGGGCCTGGTCCAACGCGGCATGGAACGGGAGAACTTTGATTTGCGAGGCTTTCCTGTCAAGCCGCCTCAGCACATTCTCAACCTTTCTGCATGTCTCGATCTGGCAACAGAAAATACACACTCATGAATCATGATATGGTTTGTTGTCATCAACCCATGAGAGTGCGACTACCTTGTTGCAGAAAATAATTGTTTTGCAAACAGGAGATTCCTCTAGTAGCTTTACAAGCGCCGATTTCTTGTTCGAAAAGGCTGTTTCTGGATTCTTTTCTTCATTGTCATCTCCACTGCAGTCCACAAGGATCTGCAGTTGACCACCCAATACAGATGTAAGAACTCTAAGAAAACAATGATGCATCACATCTAACGATCTGCAAAATGTTTATATGAACTGGCAAATAACTAATCTGACATTCAAGAAGAATTTCCTAGAAGTTCTTCAGAAAGCATATGTATGTCAGAGAACGAATGAAAGGTAAAAAAGAACGAGGAAAGTGAGAAATGGCCCACCTCTTCAAGGCGGGAGCTTGTTCGGTGCACACCAGGTCCCATGATAACCTCACAGTCAGGAAATGTTTCGACAACCTTGTTATAGATGTCGAGAGGAAGTGTCGCAGTCACAAAAAGATACTGTGTTGTCACTGGTGCAACGGTAATCAATTGATGAAGCACTTGCTCAAAACCTTCCTCACCAAATAAAATGTCCACTTCATCCAACACAACACTGCAAACAGAGAACAACTTTATGCTCACAGGTTAACCATTCTTTTGGTACATGTCTATCCTTCTGTGATACAAAGTCCAAACAACGAAAATTTGGAAAAAAAAGATAACGGAGATCCATACCATCTGAGGCTAGACAACTGCACAAAGCCTTCCTGAAGCAGATACAAGAAACGGCCAGGTGTTGCTATAAGTACATCAAGCTCTTGCTCAAGGCTTTCTAACTGCGTCTTCTGTCGAAATCCTCCAGTTGCCACCATAGACCTAAACGGAACCCCAGATTTTGATATCAACCGGCAATTGTGAAGGACCTGAGATTAGAACACAAGGCTCAACTGGCAATTCCACATCTTTAAGTATTTTTTTGGAAAGCATTAAACAAGAAACGTACCTGAGAAGCAAGTTCAGCAGTAGGTGTCAACACTATCACCCTGGGATTCCTAGGAGATGATTTATGGAGCCCCTGAACCTCTTCGTTCCTTAAATTTTGTACTATAGGGCAAAGATATGCCAGTGTCTTGCCAGACCCACTTTGATCAGCAATAACGCAACTCCTCCCATCCAAGATAGGACCATATGCCAGAGCCTAATATAGTTAATCATGTGGTTAATAAAGCACGACTAGGCACATGGATACAAGAATTCAGCACACCAGAGATTAATGGCTGACTGTTAAGGGCTTGTGCACGTATACAGAAATACAGGATGTTTTTCCTCACAACAAAAGAGACAAAACTTAAGGTGTGTCCCGTAACTGTTCTTTTGACAGTATTTACCTGGATATGTGATGGACGAGGGAAATCGAAATTTCTCAATGCACCTAGAATTTCATCGCTGCAGCCAATCTCCTTGAAAGATCTGCGACTGAAAAATCCACTGTCCAAAGGCCCTTTTCTTTTAGGGAATTCTAGAGGCTCCCTTTGCCTTTGATTCTGTCGTCCATAAGTAACATCGGCAATATTACCCCATCCTTTGGACCCAGAAGTAGCTTTTGAGCCCGGGGTGTCCAAATCATCACCTTTGTATTGGCTCAAAACAGAATTCAGAGAATGTCCGCTTCGAGTCCTTTCATTTCTGGAGTTACTGTTCTGTTTTGCATGGCGTGCTGAGTCTGAGACAGGCTTTCTTCTTTCGAAGTAGCTTTCCTCTTCATCGGAATCATCAAAAGAAGATTCATCAAATCGGTTGGTGCTTGAGCGATTAGAACCCTCTCTCTTGAGCTGAGCTGATCTTGTAACCAAGGATTTTATTTTCTGTGCCTTAAACCTGCCAAAATTCCCTACACCTGTACCTCCCCCACTACCTGTAGTGTGAAACGCAGCTTAGCTTTAGCAGAAGTGAAATTCAGACGACACCAGAGGCGAAACAGCACAAGAATTACAGGTTGCAACACAATGGCATGAAACAGCATTCGCTAAAGCTGGAAATTGAGTGCACTAGACTAGAGGCGGTATGGATGAAGGAAAAGCAATTGGCGCACTCAGCCGGCAACAAGCATGAGCCCTGGGAATGAAGGAGTGATGAGTGGGTGTAACCTCTGCTGGGGCGGTCGGTGGTCCTGGAGAGCACCGCTGGGGACGGCATGGCGACCTCGTCGCCTTGGTCGGTGCCTCCCCACACGATGACGCTGCGGCCGGTGGCCCGGTCCACCAGGCGGTACGCTCCGGGTGTGTCCATTGGCACCTTGTCGTAGCCGCGGGTCTCGTCCCCCTCCGCCACGGCCGCCGCCGCCCAGCTCCGGCGGGAGATGGATACGAAGGTCCGCAGGGAGGCGGGGTGGCGGAGCATCAGGGGAACCGCGCGGGCCTGAGCCCCCGCCACCTCCATCTCTCTCTCTCTCTACCGCTCCTCCTCCTCGGCGTCGTCCTCCTGCTCTGCTCTGACCCTGAGCTCGCTATCCGATAAAAGAAAGATATTCCTACTCCATTTCCATTTCACTATATTGGGCCACCCACACAGTTTGCCTTCCTTCATTCATGGACTGCTGGCGGGCTGATTTTATACTGCAATTTCGTCAATCGGGGCCCAGCCCAACCATGCGGAGAGAGGAATTACTTGCTGGAAAAAGTCCTATTTACCTCCCTGATCAATGGCTCGATTCCAGCTATTCTCCGTAACTCTAAAACCATCCCATTTTGAAAACTGCTCTAGATTCAAGTTGAGGAATCGGAATGGATGTTTTTAGAGTCACGAGAGGAAATGTGGACTCAAGCTATATTATAGGACTTTTTCCTTACTTGGCGAGCCAAATTCTCGCATCAAGGAAGCCCATAATAAACAGCAAGAAATCCTGTTCATTTATCTCAAAAAATCAAAAGGAAAAAAAGATATCTCAACCTGAAACACGAATAAGCACCAAACAGGGGTACATGCATAGTACTTCTCTGTTTGGATGGATGGATAGGCAAAACAATGCCAAAGGGGTTTTTGTACAAAATTAGCCCCTTCAAAAAGGAAGAGCCAAAGCCAACCCAAAACCTGTTGCCTGCCTCCGCTAAGCTCCTACCTTAACAGTTACTGACTCGTTGCTATTGCTAATGTATTTGGCATCTATATCTATCTTATCTAGATTAGAGCTACCCAATGACCTGTGAGGGAGCACCAGCGGCCTAGATCTTGATCACCTCCAGACCTTGACGCATCCATCACGCGATGCGGATGCAAGCAAGCCTGTGCCAACACATCCATCCAAATCTAACACATAGCACTCGTGAGCCTGCACAGACTCCACCTTGTTCTCCGCAAAGTTCCACAGTGTGATGGTCTGCACATTTTCCACCCCAGCCAGCCAGCAGACAAATGAAAATGTCACCCAAAAAAATCATTCTGTAAGAACAATGTGATCATAATGATGGAAACTCAAGACAAATATTGATAGTACCTCGTATCCCCCAAGGACCAACGTGTTTTCATACTTCGGGTGGAAGCTACACGAGCGGAAATAGCCATTCTGGTTTAGCTCGCGGACAGGTTGTCCATCTGTAGACCAGACCCTCGCACAATTATCACTGACACAAGCCAAGCAATTGACACGTTCATTCCAGTTCCAGCATATGGAGTGCAAAGGTTTGTTATCCTTGTTACCCTGCAAAATTTGGGCACTTCCATTTTGAACCAAACCGGGAAATAAATGTGATTTTAAAAATACACACGCATACTCACCTGGAAACACGCAAGCCTTTCATCCGTCTCGACATCAGTGATGTTCACAGTGTGTCCAATAGCTGAAGCAAGAATGTTGCCATGAGGGTGGAACCTTACTTTTGCTTTACCTGTCTGCACGATCAGATAATAACATACATGTCAGGGACTAATATGCAATTATTACACTGGAAACTGAAACTGGCAAGATATTGGACCTACAGCTTTAGAGATGCGCCTTGGGTTAGGTTGGCCTATTTTCCAGTAAAGAACCTTTCCGCCATCATCACACGAGCAGAGGAGTGCAGTAAGCTTCGGATTAAAATCTACTGAACTGACCTGAGTGCTATGCCCCGTGAAGCTCTGGGCATGGACACAATAATCACTCTGTGACAAGAAAACGGTACTTAATCATCTCCATGACTAGCATACGCTGGACAGATCAGAGTAGTTTTGTTACCTGAGATGTGTCCCACAGTCGCACCGTTTTATCAGATGAAGCTGTTGCAAGCATGGCTTCATTCCGATGAAAGCTGATATCTGTGATGAAGCTAGAGTGTGCTTCCCAGCTGCGGTGCTCTAAATTGTTTCTGAGATTCCAGATGAAAACCTAGCAAGTTTCATAACAGAAGTTTATAATGATATAAGAAATTACTGTGTAAATGCAACAGTACATGTTAAATGCACCAGCAGGTAATAACATGACAAATTTCCCAGTTCCCCTAACATGAAAAATTTCACGAGCTTTTTTGGAGTGTTCTTCTTATAAACAATGAACGCTTTCTTCATTTCATTAATTCACAAATATTGGATTATTGAATGTGTTGGACATCAAATTCCATATAATTTCTCAGACAGTATTTGCAAGCTTAAATACCAAACAAGAACGGGCAATCCTACCATGAAACAAATACTCAGAGATTAGTAAAGAAGCAGGATCTGCTAGCCAATCAGTATTCTCCACTCTAAAGTTTTGCAATTTACAATGACTCAAATTACACACTTTACCTTGTTTTCGTCTCCGGCACTAGCCAGTAATGCCCCATCCGAAGAAAAATCACAGCAAAAAATCTTTTTGCTACTGGCTTTCAGACTCAAAACTTCCTCGATGATGATTCCTGGATGTGTACCAAGTATTTCATATCATTACATCTCTTGGATATATACAGTGGTGATTGGTGAATGTGGTGTTCTTATCTGATTCTTTTCAAAGAAACTAGTGCTTTCAATAATTCCTTAAATGTGGAAAAAATACCCATTGTTTTCTTCGTAACAACATCCCCTGATAAATCAAGCATGTCATCTGCACATTTTCCATCCTGGCAAGAAAGCTTTAGAAATCACGATGTACATCATATAGCTTTTCGATAACAAATATGAATGTCTACTGGAACAATGTATATTAGCATAACTTCTGTCCAACATACTGCAGCAATGTTTATTAGAATGCAGAAATTCTGTCAAATATCTTTGTGATGTTAGTTACTTCACAACAATATAAATCATAACTGCATGAAAAGCATACGAAAGAAACTAAAGAAATAAAGGCAATATTTGTAGAAACTTACAGGTGGCTGTTGATACAGTTGCGGCATATGCCTGGGGGCAGTCCTATAGAATGTGCTGGTGCAAGAAATAATTTTTGTGAATATGATTGGAGATGATGGAAATGTAGATGAAAATGATTAAGGAAATTTAGCAGAACTACAGGTGTTACCTCTTATAGACAGGTGAATTTACTAGGTCCATCCTGCCAATACCAGGGAGTTGGTAAAACTCTTGAGAATTCATCTGAGCTGAATCAGCAACAGGATCCTGGTGCATTATATGGTTGGATATGACATCATTTGATCTATTTGAATTGGCAAGAGTAGCAGCACTTTGCTGAATTAGCTCCTCCGCTTGACTGAAGTAGTTGCCCACCTCCAATGGTTTTTGCTCTGGTGCATGCCCCTGGATCAACTTAGAAGTTAAACTTTAGAGAAACGCATCGATATTTTTAAAAAACACAATCCTCCTTCAGAAGGGACTATATTGTTTCAGTGCACAAATACATCCTATTAGAAAACAGGTGAGGATGCTAATTACTCACTTCCAGGCATGCTGGATCACCTGAACTTGAAATGAAGGTTGGCCAAAAAATAGACCACCAATCAGAGAGGAATCCTCCAGGAACATCAATTTCTGGCATGCATAAAAAACATAGTCCCATTAAGAGATATCATAGTAACTTACTTGAGGATAATTAATTAACAAATTTATTTCAGGAAAAAATGAGCAAGTAATCTGGCTGTATGAAAGATATTTGGTATCTCAGAATAAGCATATCTACAACAGATGATGAAATTTACAGATGGCTGTTGCTACGGATGATTACCAATAATCATAATTTCAGATGTAAAATGGGAAGAGACCCATTTGTTAGGTACATATTGTATTCCATAAAACAAGCAACAATGCTCAAAGCCACTTTTTCTGGAATGATCAAGAAATGAGTCAAAATAACAAAATTGTTGAAAAATGATGTTATCTATTCTGGGACAAAATTCTGTTATTTCTAACGAGTTGGGGTGAAGACAACAACAGATGCTTAAATGCACGTGAAAAATTGTATTTTGGGAGGATGTTTGTGAAGGTGATAACCATGTTGAGTAACAATTAGACACCATGGTTACTGTTAGGACTGGTTAGAACGTCTAATGGGCTAGTGGAGGTAGTTAAGGTAATTACTTTGAGGATCAGTTGCAAATGGCTTTACTTCAGTCTCTTTCACAAAGGCTTCAGCAGTTGTGAGCAGATTGCGTTGGATCAGGTAATCGTAAATGTAGACATCCAGGCTATGAAGGAAAGAATTAGTAAAATATGAAATAAGCTCAATGGCTACTCAAGAACAAAACAGAGAATAAAAATGATACTGTAGGCAGGCAAATCCACAAAACTAGTAAAGAAGCTACCAGTAACCAGCTGGGTAGTCTGAACAGACGAGATAAAATGCACTGAAACACAGGTGCACGTGAAAAATAGTGTAAATTATCACCTCTTCTTAATAATATTTGTTTGGTATGCAGTTAAGATTATACAGAATTGTATATTTACCAATGTAAGAGTTGATCTGTGCAATGGCTACAGGTTTGATATGATTCCACTAAATGTTCCTCCAATAGTATGAGACGATGGGACTAACATGAATAGATGCATACCACATACCAGTGACAATAGTTGCACAGCTAGTTTAACAAGGGGGTGTAAAAAGGTCTTCAACAGTGTCAACATTTAGACCAACTTGGCAAGATGGCATTAGTAGGTAAGTAATGCTCAAGATGTAATATAAACTTCTTTCCTGTATTATATTCTCAAGCTTAATGAAGGGCATTTCCATAAAAGCATGCTCCAAATGGAGCAAGTCATCACATACTAAAAAAACTTTATTCAGGAAAACTGCATCCGGAATTTATGATGAGTGCAAACATGATACAGCAACAAACATAAGGTAACAGGCCCCCCATTTTTTAATAAAGAAAAAACTCACTCTGTAGTGTGAGGTGGTGGAGATACCTCCCTGTCCATGGCTAAATAAGCTCACTGACCTGCAACTGCACCAATAAAAGAGAGAACAATAAAGCTTCCTTTTAAAAAAACAGTGACCAGTCAGTAACTTGCAAAGGTAATGTGTGACTAAAGTGGCAGATGGAATCATGAATAAGAGGTAAAATCCAAAAAAACTGCTTCAAATTGGTAATGATTGATGAAAGTAGCCTTGATAATGAATAAGGCTCCAAACACTTGACGGAACTCCACCGCTAACAACATGCAAAGCAGCCAAACATTAGAGAGAAAACTCGTGGCAGCAGCCAGGCCGTGAAAACAATAGCTGTGTACACCGTTCCGAATCAACCGAATAAGCATTGCGTTTCACATGAGTACTGTTCATCCCAACCCCAGAAATAGACGCGGCACTTAAACAGACAACAAAATAGCCTACAATAAACATCAGATCGAGATGGATGATTCTTGGTGAGGCAAATAGAGCGAGGACAATATTAGCTCGATCGCCCGAATAGGTGGAGAGACCTGCTGTTTAGAACCAAAACCCACCAAAATCCAGAAGAAACCCTCACTAAAATTTCGACAAAGCAGCATGCAAAGCGGTTATCAAGCTAATCCGATCCAACCCCATCCCATCCCCACAAACCACATAGCGTTATTCGAATCGAACCGAGGAATGCGAGAGGGAAATAAACCAAAACCCACGCGAGCGAGATTGCCCGCACGTAATCAATCCCCAATCTCTGGCCCGCCCGAATCGCCCGGATACCACTCGAAAACCCACGGGGGGTTGACGGGAGAAGCAAGCTCACCTTGTGCTGGGCGGATGGATGAGGGGTCCTGGCCTTGGGCTTCGGCGAGAAGCAATCGCCTCGCCCGCCGCTGGGGGGAGCGCGTTGGTGGTGGTGGAAGCGGCCGCAAGCGGAGGGTATTTATTTGTAGCGCTGCCGCGGGCTTGCCGCTCTGCCCCCCTTCCCTCCTTCTCTCTCTTCTGCTGGCGCTGCTGGATGGGATGGGGATCGTGGGCTGGCAACGAAATTCCTTCGCTCCTTTCTCTGTTGTAAGCGAGGAAGGAAATTCGGCGGTTGGGCTCATCGGTCATCACCCATTCATTGAGGGAAAAAGTCTTTTCGACGTCCCTCATGTATTAACAAAGTCTGAATTTCATCCTTCGTCCACACAATCAGGTAATTGGGCAGTTTATTTTTCTCCTCCGTTGGTTTGATAGTTGGCACTGGGTCCCACATGGCGGTGGGCCCATGCCACATGGCTCTGTCCCTCCCCCTCTGCCTTCGATCGGCAATACTCGGGTGTCGGGGACGGTCATAAGGGGTCCCTAACCGAGGGGAAAATCACCCTCTCAAAACGCAAACCACTCCTAAAACTCCCACGGGCTAACAAAGGACAAAACGCGCGCAGGGCCCAAGGCCTACCACGGCCCAGCAACCGCCCGGGCCCATCCATCGAGGGCTCTCGCCCGCGCGCCCAAATCTCCGCCTCGCTCGAGGGTCCCGGTCGCCCTCAAGTAAACTTCCGCCTCGCTCGAGGGTCCCGCGCCCCTCGAGCAAATCTTCGCCTCGCTCGAGGCCACCCCTCGGCCGACGGCGTCCCGCCCGTTCCACACAACAAGGGCATTAAATGCCCAAGTCCACCGCAAGCGCCCTAGTCAAAAGGCAAACCCTCTCCCGCGCCGAGCCACTGACACTGCCTGGGGCTCTGATCCCATCACTGTGCGGCCAACCCTCATCACTGTACAACCATCCCTGACGCTGTGCAGGTACCGCGTGACCCTGTGCGGACAGGCCGGCGTCATTCCACGGTACTGTGCCGCCTGCTCCCGTCCTCCTCCCACGGCGAGCCCCTCGAAAGGGCATGGGGCACCCTCGAAAGATGTACGGGTGGCGACCGAGCGCACGCACCAGGCGGCGTTGCGGCACGAATTACGCGGAGCACGTCTTCCCCACCATCCCTGTCGCTGTGCGGCCATCTTCGGCACTATGCGGCCATCCCCGGCGCTGTGCAGCCATCCCCGGCGCTGTGACGCCCTATGCTGACGGGACATCGCCACGCCAGCGCCTGTGCCACCGGCGTTCTCCCCCACTGCGAGACCCTCAAACTGGCATGGGCACACCCTCAATCGACGTACGGACGACGACCAAGCACGGACGACGGGCAAAACGCCCCTCGAAGCCGTTCCCCGACAAGCACAGGAGTCGCACGCCACCCGCGGAAGCCGGAATTCGCCGTCAGCCCACGCGCGGAAGCAGAGATTCACAAGGGCAAATGTCACACCCCACGTATTGTACGCTAGTACACCATTACTGTACACAACATTATGCAGCACACTTGTAGCTGCCTCCCCTTGCTCTGCGGGGGGAGAGGGGGACGCTAACGCGCAAACACACTCACTTCGCTTCATCACACCACCCCTTTCTGATTTGGCACTTGCCTCAATCATCCTAGCAGGGACTTGGAGGCTTCACCTCCTCTCCCGTCTTACTTGTAGCCCCCCTCTACGAGCACCGCCGGTGCGAATCAATACAGTGCGTGAGCACACTCTGCTAGACGTACGACCTCGGGGTCGGAACCAGGATAAACTCGTGTCCCTGTGTTGTCATTAGCACCGACCATCGAGAGACTTATCGCAGCGCAACACACTAGTTAGTGTTGGGACTAATCCTAACACCGACATCGGGCCTTCCTCTCTCATCCTACTCCCTCATTCTACCCAAACGTCCCCCCCACCCACACACACACAACGGCGAAGCTCGACGAGTCCCATGGGCGGCGCGGCCCTAATGGCGGCGAAAAGGCAAATAGAATCAACAGTATTTAAAAAAGGAAAGTGTATTTTTCATCCCTCAAGTATCGTAAAAGTGTGACATTCATCCCTCTATTTAAAATGGGAGCGTATCAGGTGGAAACCAACCTACCTGTGCAAACTATGCAAACTGCGATCAGGGACGCATGATCTAGATCCAATGGCTAGAGGGAGAGAAGAGGGCAATTTACAAAAAAATGCCCGCCGGCCCCCTCCTAATATTGTATTTTTGTAAAATCCCCCCTACCATAATCTCGGCGCCCACGAGCATGCCTCCGCCGCCGCTGCTCCGATGGAAACCACCGCCACGGCGCGCGTGCTCGAGCACCGGCCGGCACGCCGCCGTCTGGGCCACACATGCGACGGTAGAGCTTGAGGGCGTCGACAGCTAGGCCGTTCTGCGCGTGCGCCGAGAGCACGGCGTTCCACGACACGAGGTCGTGGGAGGCCGTCGGCATCTCGTCGAAAACCCGTCATGCGAGGGCGGCGCCGGCCGCTCCTCCACGCGCGTACGTGGATAAGCGCGAGTAGTTGGCCACGGAAGTCTCGACGGCGAGCCCGGCACGTGCCGCGAGCGCGTGAACCTGCGGCATGACGCTCAGAGGCGCGGCGGGGACAAGCGCGAGCAGGGTGCCGGCGTCGAAGCGGACCGAGGCGGTGCGCATTCGGCGGAAGACGGCGAAGCACGCGGCCGGCAGGGCGTGGAGCGCGCAGCCTAAGATGATGTCGTCCGCGTTAATCCCTAGCGCCCATGAGCATGTCGCCGCTGCTGCTCCGATGGAAACCGCCGCCGCGGTGCGCGTCCAGGTTCTCGCCGAGACCGGCGTGTCCCGCCTCCCGGCGCAGTACATCCAGCCGCTCGAGCACCGGCCGGCCCCCTCGTCTTCCCCTGCCCCCGCCGCTCCCTCTTTCCCGGTCGTCGACCTCCATGGAGAAATTGGAGAAAATAATGCATCATATCCACTAGCTGCTTGCACGCACATGATGAGCATCCAGATGCTGCCGCTTAATTTCTGAATGCTACCGCCCAATTTCTGAATGTTTCCCTTGTGCCTCTGAGGCGATTGCCAACAGACAAAGGTCCTTCACGGCTTCCCTCGCCGACTCTGATTCTCGGCAGTTCCGTTTAGTGCGCACACGGGCATCATCAGACGATCCCTAGCTGAAACAGCCGAGGTTAGTGTTTAGCGGCTCCGTGGAACACAACCCCTTCCCTACACGCCGCCGCGGGTGGGCGGCGATTCGCGGCCGCCGAAGTCCGCGAGTGCTGGCGTGCCCACTCGCGAGCGGCGGCGGTGTCTGGTCGCGCCGCCGTGCGTCGGGGCGGCGCTTGCGGTCGCGGAAACGAACCGGCCAGATGGGAAACGTCGTGGCCGCAGGGACTAGGGGGTGATTTGCAAATAAAAGGCGATTAGCAAGGGGCTGGCGGGAGGGGTTTTGCAAAATTACCTCACCTCTCTCCCCAGCCTCTGGATCTAGATCCAACGTCTCTGATCGGAGTTTCCATAGTTTGCACGGGTGGGGTGGTTTCCACCTGATACGCTCCCATTTAAAATCAACCCCTTAACTATCTGAATTGTGCATTAATCATCACTACCTTAGTTTAACAATGATTTAGTATCCTATAATAACATTTTAGACGACCATGCAGTCATCTTGCTAATTACTGCTTATCCACATATTATGTTGAGTTAATCTCTATAATAATTGAGTGTCAATCAGCGTCATTATTTTTTCAGAAAGGATTATTGAGTATCCAATTTAGAGATTTTTCTAAAAATAATTGCAAGCTTTATATTTTGATTTAGCCTATTGCATCCATATGTAGTGATTGATGATTAATCAAATAATTATGTGGCATAAAGCGTCAGTAGATTTCACTAAACCATTGTTAAACTATAAGATGGGATGATAAATGCACCAAATTAGTTAGGCAACTCCAATAGTTTGGCAAATCAACTTGGCATCCATCTAATTTTGGCAAAATAAGAAAAAATAGCCTCTAACAGTTTGGCAAACCAACTTGGCAAAAATAGAAACTTGGCAAAACTCACCTCTCCGCGCGCATATATGCGCGCGCGGATCGTGGTTGCCATCGTCGTTTCCCTGTAGGTGGGAGGGTGAAAAAAGAAATAAAGAATAGAGAAGGATTCCTGATGTAAGTTTTCAAGAGGTGGAAGGGCACAAACATAATTTTATTTCTCTCAGGATTCCTGATGTAAGTTAGATCTGAGTTTGGCAAGTGAATTATGCCAAACTGTTGGAGATGAACTCTTTTTTTACTTGACATATCTTTTTAGGAGTTGGCAAAACACAAGATTTGCCAAGTAAAATTTAGCAAACTCTTGGAGATGCTCTTAAGGGATTGATTTGCGCCAAATAAAACATAAGGGATGAATACCACACTTTTGCAATACTTGAGGGATAAAAAATACACTTTTTCCTTCTAGAAATATAATATTCTAACTAAATTGCAACGTATCATGCAGAACCTACAACCTTTGTAAAAATTCGTGCAAACCACGCATTTAAAATAACAAATTTCAAGTCAGAAAGTTGTCCAAATGATTTGTTAGAAATTTATTATTTTTATATCTGACAAACGAAATTGAATTTGGGCAAGATATTTTGCAAAGTTGTGTTTCATCATATCATCTACATATGTGATTTTTTTTTGAATTTAGACGACTTTTTTGATGTGGTTTGCACAGGTTTTTCACGAAAGTTTTGATTTCAAGTCAGAAAGTTGTCCAAATTGGAATGATGTCAAGTGGGATCTTATTGTCTCTTCTTGCATTCTAGTACTTTTGTGAAACAGTCTAGCAGGGATGCATACATACTAATTATTTGATTTTTATGTGGAGTAATTAATAAGGGGATCTAGAAGGCGACAAATAAAGCAGGATTGTCGCATCCCCAAGTTACGGGAAGTCAAGTGCATAGATTTACCACCTCATACAAACTTTGATCTTTTTGACATGAGCACTAATGGAAATCATTCTTGTTTTCCTCTTATAAAAGACCAAAAAATATATATACATCACTGTGGGGTTAGGTACACTTCAGGAACCTACTACTCCCTCCATTTTTAAATATATAACATGCATTTAGGACAAACAAATTAGTTCAATTTTGAACTAACTAGTTTGTTTTGAATGACATATATTTAAGAACGGAGGTAATACAATTGAAGGCAATTGCCAAACACAGTAACCATGAATTATGCATGATTCGATTGCATTATTAATTGTAGAAATTATTAGGCTAGAAAGAAAAGGGGGAGCCGTACAGGGTTGGTTGGTTTGGCAATTCAGAATCTGTTAGGTTGTTGTTGGTTGCACTTTGGACGCACGCATATAGTATCGAACCCTGGTTTGGCTGACAACATGCATAAGTTCTCATATATTGATTACGAGCACCAGAAAGAACCCTGGTTTTAGGAGAGATGTCAGGGTCTAATAAATTAGTGACAAGGAAATTAAAAAGGTGCCGTACGTGCAGGCGGTTGCATGCTTTCTCTTGCTTGTTCATATATACTCTAGCTACGTATATATGTATGTATATATATATACGTAGGCCATATATGCATGCATGTATAGATTTGCATCTTCTTCCGATAATATAGATCAAAGGACAGAGAGGCTGTTGCAGTAAATGCAATTATGCAGGCACACGTTTTAAAATAAAAAGAAAAGAAAAGATCCGGAGCGCAGTGCATATGCATGTGATGGTGAGGACGACATGCTAGCGCTCTATATATGATCCGGAGTGCAGTGCACAGTAGTAGCTTGAGTTTGAAGCGTCGTCAGCTCTCGCAATAAAGCATGCTATAGCCTACTATATGGATATAATACTGCATGCATGCATGCATGCAGTGGCTGATCGATGATTTGTTGTTTGGTGATTGGCCAATATAATGCACTGCAAATTGGATCGATGCTCAAATATACTAGTATGTGATGTGATGTCAATGATGCAAGTGTAACTATCTAATACTAACTGAGATGCTGCATCTATCTATCACTGCATGAATGCATTTGTGCATGATGCTTGCTACTGCTAGCTACTGCATAGCAATTAGCAAGTCAAATAAATAGCTAGCCATGCATGCTACTGCAGTGCACATTATCTCTGTTAGTTAATTCAATTGTAATTTAGCCAGATTAAGGAAGGCCAATAAGCGTACTACTGAGATAGCTAGGAGAAGTTGCATTGCTGCATGCTGAATATGATCAATGCCCGCATGCAGATCCTACTGAACAGTGGCGGAGTTAGGATTTCCAAGTTGAGTATTCCTGTCTTTAAAAAAAATAATGACAGAGAGTGTGGAGAGCGATTGATGGACCAAGTGATGTGTCTTTTGGGCAAATGGCGGAGGTTTGTATTTGAACTCAAGAAACATGAAACACAACCGACTTAAATACAAGTGACTCAATAAGTCAGTGACTTATGGGAACTAAGCAGGGTCTAAGTATAGTAAAAATTAAGGTCCTCCTTAACTATCAGCAATCATCGCATTCTATATATATCGTTCTTCCCCTACAATATATACTCTTTCCGTTGTAAATTATCGGTCATTTAACTTTTTAACTCCAAATTTGACCACTCATTTTATTAAAAAGAGTTGTGCAAACATAGTCAATGTAAGTAATTTTAAAGATTTTTTTATTAATAAAGCAAAGTAAAAATGATATTTTGCATAATTTTTTGAATAAGACGAGTGGTCAAATCAAACCAAGAACTATAATTCGAAACGGATGGATGGAGTACGATTTAATATATTTCATGGACGATGATGGTTGTGTCGGTATCTAAAAAGGAGTCTGTGTGGTGGTTAGATGAACAGAATTTATTACTGTAGTACCTTTGTTTGCGTTTTCTTTTGCGAGAGGATTCATCATTACTGTACTTGTTGGTTGGTCTTGAAATGTAGATTTGAGGTTATCATTCATTATATTCATCTATCTCCACGCACGTACCACTACGGCACTAGGCAGGGGCGAATCCAGCGTGGGGGCTGGGGGGGCTAGAGCCCCCCTACCCCCATGCTGTCCATTGGAGCCCCCCGAGTACCCCTTAGAAATTTTGAGCCATGGATGAGAAGAAGAGAAGGAAGAGAGGAGTAAGAAGAAGAAAAGAAGGGGAGAAAGGAGGAGAAGGAAGAAATGAGCCCCCCTTTTCTTCCATTCTGGATCCGCCACTGGCACTAGGCCACTATAGCTGTGCAACTTAACCTCCATATGCATATGCATCGTATCCAACCGCTACCTTGGGCCTGGAACTCTATATATATATTGCAACAGCAGAGGGAGAAGCAGCTAGCAGGCACACACGCAAAGTACTATTGCTCTGCAAAGCAACTGCTCTCGATCGCTCGAATTATTATTGAAGCAAAAATTTTTTTTAAGATGCCTGAGAAGAAGAAGAACCTCCTAGCATGCCTGCTGCTGGTGCCTGCCATGGCGGTGGTGCTCCTCCATCCACCGGCGGCGGAGGCGCAGGCATCCCCCGGCTACTACCCGAGCTCCATGGTGAGTTCCATGGCTTTCTCGGAGGGCTACGTCAACCTGTGGGGCCCGCAGCACCAGACACTGTCCCAGGATCACAAGGCGGTGACGCTGCTCATGGACCGCACCTCAGGTACATATATACAACGGTGATCAGTTTGTTAATTACCATTGTAATTAATTATAAGTAGCATCAGCAGGAGTATATATATATATACCAATTAGTAACATACGAATACTCGATCCCGGCATGCATGCAATGCAGGCAGCGGGTTCAAGTCGAAGCGATCGTACCGGAACGGCTACTTCGGCGTGTCTATCAAGGTGCAGCCGGGCTACACCGCCGGCGTCAACACCGCCTTCTACGTACGCTAGCTCGAACACCGCCTTCTCATCGATCAATTAGTATATATATACATATATATATATTTATGTATGTATATATATGTGTGTGCGCGCTCATGTATATATATAAGATTGTGATTAATTATTACTTGTAACAACAACAACAAATCCTTGCACTGCAGCTGTCCAACGACGAGCTTTACCCGGGGAAGCACGACGAGATCGACATGGAGCTTCTGGGCACCGTCCCCGGCGAGCCCTACACGCTGCAGACCAACGTGTACGTGCGCGGCACCGGCGACGGCGCCCCCCTCGTCGGCCGGGAGATGCGCTTCCACCTCTGGTTCGACCCCGCCGCCGACTTCCACCACTACGCCATCCTCTGGAACCCCGACCAGATCGTCTTCCTCGTCGACGACGTGCCCGTGCGCCGCTACGCCGCCGCCGCGCCCTTGTTCCCGGACCGGGAGATGTGGGCGTACGGCTCCATCTGGGACGCCTCCGACTGGGCCACCGACGGCGGCCGCTACCGCGCCGACTACGCGTACCAGCCCTTCGTCGCCCGCTTCCAGGGGTTCAGGACCGCCGGCTGCGAGGTCGCCGCGCCGTCGACCTGCCGCCCCGTGCCGGCGTCGCCACAGGGCACCGGCCTCAGCTCGCAGCAGCAAGACGCCATGCGCTGGGCGCAGCACAGGTCCATGGTCTACGACTACTGCCAGGATCACACCAAGGATCGCGCCCTATACCCCGAGTGCTAGCTAGCTACTGCAGCAGCAAAGTCAAGCTGAGCGGCAAAATTAAGGAGGCGTGCGAGTGAAGCGCCGCCCTGCCACCCATCCTCAAATTGCTTAATTATTGAGGCGTAGTAATTATGTTATGTTTAAGTGACTAGTATATACTCTTTAAGGCTAGTCTCAATAGGAGTTTCATGAAGGATTTCATAAGTATTAATTATCATGCCACACCACCAATTTTGGTTATGTGGCAAGATATTTATGAGGAGTGAGAAGAGAGAGTTTCATCATATGTGAGAGGAGTTTCATCACCATCAAACTCCTGTGGCACAGTTACCTAGTTCCCAGTCTAGGTACCCGTGCAATGAAACTGTGCACTGAGACTGGCCTAATTCGTATCTTCAGATGCACATCTTATCTTATATATACTATACTACTCCATTATCTAAAATTAGATTTCCAACTTCGTTCCAAGCAAACCTGAGATTTCATTAAATTTTCCAACTTCAATTGAATTTGGGGAGGCGAGGAGGAGCACAAATGAATTTCATCGCAACTTTAACACCGACAATATATAGGCATACCGGGAAAAAATATATATAACTGCGCTGCCGAAACAGCTGATATACAATACAATTGTAGAACAAGATGTTGTTTCTCCTTTGAGAATTAAGAAACACCACCTGTGTGGGTACACAGCAAAAGGCTTTCTTCTGTACAAACTAACTAGGAGTACTATGTTAGACACCACACCACTGCCGAGCCGAGCTATCAAAAGGCTAATCAAGTACACTAAAAAGCTATGCTCCCTGACATGCTAACTAATTTTAAAGACCTCCAACTTTTCCTCGCTTAAGCATCCAAGGTACCTCCCTCCACCTGAGCTTTCAGCATACCTCAAATCAAGGATCGGCTGCCGGTGCGGGGAAAGATCAGCATGAATAGCAAACGAAGGTAGTTGCCAGGTCCGGACCCCACACAGCGACTCATCCCATAGGCGAAGAGATGTTGACTGTCTCCATAAGGTATCATTGCTGATTTCGACATGCGTACTTCACTTACGTTGGCGTAGCATGTTGGGCCTTCGGTGAAGGATGCATTACCTGTCCTCCTCACAAGGGCGTGATGCCCCAATTTTCCTGAACCGACGGGCTGCGTTGGCGTCTGCGATAGGTACACTTGAGATGCAGTGCCATCTTCTGATGCCTCAACCTTGGGCCGGAAGGAAGCCACCAAAACATCGCCCGACTGAGGGGCACATGCAAGGGAAATGCATACACGCTGACTGTCCATCTCAGTTAGCAACTGCGGCCTGAAACATATATAACCCGCAGAACAAACAAATATGAGAACCACAATTCATGGACCTGTAAAACATAAATGCACTTCCTAGATAACATTTAATTGTCATCAGTACCAACAGCAACAATTCTATGAGGTCGAACGGCATCATATACCTGCTTTGGTTGTCGTCAGCATCCCACATGCAGGGACCTACAGCAGAAGCTGAAAGAATCTTCCTGCAACCATTATTATCAATGACAGAGTGGAGCGTATGAATCGGATTCTTAGGAAGCCCCACCAAACAATGCAAGGGTCTTATAGTTTGACGGACATCAAAGACCATAAGCATGCCGTTCTGCAGTATGTAAACAAATCGATTCAATTTAAACGTTGCAAAGCATAAGAAGCTTAATATGATATGTTGAAAGATTAACCTGCAAGCCAGCATAAATATGTCGTGAACTAGAAACATCTGCTGCACACGACCAACCAGGGACCTGCGCAGTATAATGACAGTAAAATGCATAGTATAATGACACAGTAAAATTAGGTTGAATATACTTATGTGCTTCACCAAATACTCTACTTTAGTTTTTTTAATGGAAAGATTGCTTATTCTCTCATCGATTGTATAGGTCTCGTTAGAGTCAAATAATTGATGTATAGTATGTTTCGTTGCGACAACATAACTAAGTAGCACTAGATCAGCTTCATCAAATTCGGAAAAGTTAAAGACAAATGTATCAAATAATATATCTTACAGGGACCTTGGTATAATAAAAAGTACCATTATATTGTGCAAACGTTTAGAGTCCTGTTCTACTTGCTCGAAAAAGAGTCTCCTATACTTAGGTAGGTTTTCCTATACGAGGAATTAATCATCCAGACTGTCTCTTCGACCAATGTGCATTGAGATCCTTTCCATCTTAATGCTCCACTTAATAATCCAATCTTTGATGTATGTGCCAGGTTGAATATCTTCTGTTGTAGGCTCAGGTTTAGACTTCTTACTGGAAGCAATCGTAGTGCTTTTAGTTAAGTTAAGTGGAGTTTAAGTTAGCAAGGTAAGATAATTACCGGCAAATCACACTGAAGCACGACACTGTCTGTTCTCATGCTGGTATCAAAATAAATCATGAGAGATGTTAGAAAGAACTATGGTGAAACACAATCAAACAGTTATTTGAAAAAAGCAAGAAAAATAACTATCCCAAAATTCAAGCCAAACCTGAAAAGTGATAACTTCCTTCCAACTGATGTAAAAATTGCATAGCTACCAGGAAGGATACATATATCCCTAACAGCTTTGGTATCAAGAGGAAGGCGGATTGTGCAGGGTTGATGATTGGAAATCATGTCAATCTGTTGCCATAAAGATTATAATGAAGTGGATGTTGTAAAATCCCAAAGGTGATAACCACAAGTTCTACAGTTCATCTGGCATTGCATATATAATTTAAATTATATACCTTGGTAATAACATGTTCGGCACCTACAGCACCTGCCCTCCCAGAAGCAAGTATTGTTTGGTTAGATGCATCTATGGCGATGACTCGAGCTCCATCCAGAACTAATTCTATCTGAACCAAGGTTAACAATTAAAACAATGCCAGGAATTTAGTTTGGGATGAATGACAGAAATGAGTGGATCACTGACAATCGGGAATCAAACAATTTGTATTCAACGTTTTTTTTGGGGGGTGTGGGGGGTAAACAAACTCCGCCTATGTGACTGGAAGACTAGCTCTCAGCCTAGTCGTCTCAACATAGCAGGTCCCAAGCCCTGGTAAAGGAGGAGGGCGGGTGATAGGTGTGGCGAACCATCCTTGTACTTAGCCGATCTATAGAGATGAAACCTATGAGAAATTCGTTGGGGCGTAACCCACCTAGCGACGCGCCATATCGGAACCCGGGTATGGTGTTAAATGAGCAAGGGGCGGGTCGTCTCCCCCTTGGTGACGCGCCGTGTCGTGGTCTGGACACGGTGTCAAGTGAGCAAGGACCGGGTCGTCACTTCCTTAGTGGCGCGCTACATCGGCGCCCGGGTGTAGTGAAAAATGAGCAAGGGTCTTTGCACTTCCCTCGGCGGGTGCGAAGGGCAAGGAAGCTAGTCGAGCCAACTAGGTTTCGTGTAGGTAGTTGGAACGTAGGGTCCCTAACGGGTAAGCTACGAGAGCTAGTCGATGTAGCAATTAGGAGGCGTGTAAATATTCTATACGTCCAGGAGACTAAATGGAAGGGTCAGAAGGCGAAGGAGGTGGAGGATACTGGCTTTAAGCTTTGGTACACAGAGGCAACATCGGGCAAGAATGATGTAGGCATCTTGATCGACAAAAGCCTTAAGGGTGGAGTCGTAGATGTTAAGAGGCAAGGCGATCGGATTATCCTTGTTCGGTTGGTAGTTGGGGATTTGGCTTTGAATGTGATCAGTGCCTATGCCCCTCAGGTAGGTCTTAGTGAGAGCACCAAGATGCAGTTTTGGGAAGATTTGGATAGCATGGTTAATACCATGCCGATCAATGAGAAACTCATCATTGGAGGAGACCTCAATGGCCATGTGGGAGCGACGAATGTAGGGTTTGAGCGAGTGCATGGGGGGGTTTGGGTATGGTGGTAGGAATCAAGAGGGAGAGGATGTTTTGAACTTTGCGGTGGCCTACGACCTCTTGATAGCAAATACCGTCTTTAGAAAGAGGGAATCCCATCTAGTGACCTTTCAGAGTGGTCACCACTCGAGCCAGATCGACTTTATCCTTGCAAGGAGGAGAGATAGAAGTGCTTGCTTAGATTGTAAGGTGTTTCCTGGGGAGTGTGTTGTCTCTCAACACAAGCTTGTGGTGGCAGATTTTCGCTTTCAGGAACGTGTTCACAGGAACAAACGTGCCAAGGTCGCGAGAACAAAGTGGTGGAAGCTTAGAGGGAATCATTTCTCTCCCTTAAATATGAAACTTCCTGGAGAGTCGGAGCAAACTTCAGTCCACGCCATGGTCATGAAAATTTGCAGAGGAAAAGTAAAACAGCTAACCTTTTCAAGTTCATTTTTTGGAATGGCAACCTCTGGTGCATAGAGATTGATTATGTCCTTGTGTTTAAACCTTTTGCTACACTGAGGGCACTGAAAAACAATGAAGGGAAAACTGAGAATGAAATCTTCGGGAGAGGGAACCCTCATCATTCATCAATCAAAGTAACTAAAGTAGCCATGTAGCATACGCACCGTCGCACTTCGATTCCCACGCTGGGTCAACCACCTCTCTAAGCAAGATCTCCCGTAGACATGGCCACAGGGAATACAGCTACACGGCGTAGCGGCGAGTTAGGCATTTCAGGTGATATCCATTGTCAATTGGAGACAGAATAATCAGATAGATATCAGGAAACACAGATTCAAGTTCAAGAAATCATTGCCGTGAACAGCAAATTTTTTTAAAAAAATGTGCAGTTCTGCATTCTCTGAAAATGTTGAATCGGCCTATATCTAGAAATGTGGATGAATGAAAAATGAGTGATTAATTTGAATCTTCATGACAACAACCATTAGTTGAAGTTGGTTGTCAGAGAGGGGAATATGTCCACAACACAATGGGAAGCAGAAAGATTGTGGGAGAATGCAAAAGTCACCTGATCCGATGCGGGCCCTGGGAAGTCCATGGGTCCAAACAGACGGGGCAGGTGGGCGTGGTCGCCCTCTCCGCCGCGGCGCCGGCAGCCGCCACCGGGGAAACCCTAGCTCGGGCGGACGGCCCGCCCTCGACAAACTGTTCCTGCTCCTGCTCATCGTCTTCTTCGTCGTCGCTGCTGGATGCTTCACCGTTCTCCTCCTCCTCCGAGGCTCCGTCATCATCGGACCCCTCCTCCTCCTCCTCGGCCTCGCTCCCCTCGAGGTCCGATTCGCCGTAGTCGATCTCGACGACTTCCACGAAGAGATCGTCCAGCGCCACCGGCTGCAGCGTCCGCTCCCTGGTACGGGAGCGTGACGGCATGGTGTGGCGGCGTAGGCTAGGCGGCGGACCAAGGAACGGAACGGATACTTGCAGGAAGGGCGGCGCGCGTCGTCCTCGTCTCGTTGTCTTCGTCTCGTCGTCGTCCTTCCCCAGAAGCCGTCATGGGCCTATTCTCAACACTCATGGGCCGTCTATCTATCTATCTATCTATCTGTTGACACCTTTTCGGGATCAACAAGTGCACGGAGGAAGCTCGCTGCAGCTCCTCTGCGCAGGGTGGTCAGACCGCCTGGGTAGAGCGGTTAGACCGGGGTGCCGGGATGAACCTGTGACAGAACCGTCTAAATTAATTCCGTATTATCGCATGAACCATTCCTTTTGGTCATTACGCGATAACACAGAGTTAACCTGTCGTCTCTGCCAGGTCAAGCCCGGTAAATCACGAGTAACCCGGATCGCAACATTCATACATCAAAACTCACACGAAGGCGAGTCCAGAGATTACATCATCACAAATTATATTACGTCAATTCCCTTAAGGGTTATTTTATTACAAACCGAGTTCATTGCATAAAAGTAATTAGTTCAGAGTTTAGTACACACAGCGGAATTAAAATACTACGCGTCATAAGTAACATCCAAGGAGGCCATCCGAGATGTCACTAAGCACTGTCCTCCTCCCATTCGATCTCCCAATCGGGTGGGAACGATCCAGGGCACGAAAACCTATCATTCACATCACCTGAAAACATCAACAACAGCAAGGCTGAGTATACTAATACTCAGCAAGACTTATCCGACGGTGATATTATTCACCGAACCCCTAGACATGAAAGGCTTTTTGGCTAGTGGTTTATTTTGCTGAAAAGCAACAAAGAGTATGTCCTTACTTTCCAGTTTTAACTCACAATTCTAGTTATTTAATCATTACTAGATTGGCAACTACTGCAAGCAAAGTTGTGCAAAACAATTAAGTAATATCCAAATTAATTCTCAATTTCATCATAAAGGGAAATGAGCTGTATGGTTAAGCAGTCCCGGATAACGGTGAGAGACTGACGATCGATCAATTATTAACCTTGCAAGGTGGACCTAAACACACGGGAGATGCACACCCCAAAACGACAAAGAAACCAAGGGGGTGGGGCATGCACCAACCAGGCAGTTCCCAGCATTCCTTGGTTCGGGGGCAGAGCTCACAGTCTTGATACAAGGCGGGAAGGTCACGGACTTCGCCGCCCAACCAAGCACATGTACCGCATGGCCTAGAACATGGGGGCCCTCCCCAAGATTAGTGGTCCAAGCTCCCTAGCCGGTTCCCAAAGATACTAAGCTTACCGGTCCCATTCCCGACAAATGTTTAGTACGTTCAAAAGCTTAACCAGTGACACCCACTGACCGGAGCCGATCCCAAGCTCTTACCACATGAGCATATCAGATTAAATCTCATGATTCCAACATAAGAACCTATAGCTCGCTAGTGAGGGATTTCACTCGACTTTTACCGAGTCCTTAGAGCATGGCAACTATCGTCCTATCATACTAGTAGAAGAGCATGGGAACCTAGGATCATGCAACTAGGGTTTCATTTCAACTCCTGAACGTAAATGCACAAGCATCCATATATATAATTGCAGAAGTTAGAAATTGGGAAAATGCTTCGATGCTTGCCTTCACTAGCACAGTCAGTGGTGAAATCCTCCGAACTTTGGTCCGGGCCTTGTTGCACTTCCACTGCGTTCACTCCTGCGTTAGCGAGGTCCTCGTTAGCTTCTGGTACTAGTTCGTAGTTTCCGTCCGGGAGCTCTACACGATATGCATATGCATGAGATTGGTGTGTTCAAAATAAAATAAATTCAGTTCTGATTTTAATACCAACCATGAGGTGTTTTGATGGACCACAATCATCATGAGGGTTAATACATTCAGCATACTCTTCCAGAAATTATCGATGTGTTGAAACTTATTAACTTCCTTTCCTCGATAGTGACTGTGTACATATTTATTATCATTAAACTAAATTTACTTCACCAAGGACATGTTGCTGCCTCGGGATTCAATTTAGTCCAATTCAATCATATAAACTTGCATTGCATGAAGGTGATGGTGAGTTTTCCATTTATTCCATTTATTGAGTGTGATTTGCTTCCAAAAGTTTATTTCAATAATTATAAATATAAACTGAACAAAACACATCTCAGCCATGAACTTGATGCATTAAGCAAGCCACAGCCCAAAAACCAACTTATATCATCAACTAGTGCTAGCATGAAAAATCACACAAAACTATGCCTAGCATATGAAAAATAAAACACACATAAATAGATATACATCTGTTTGAGCTGAAACTTCACACAGGGCTAAATGGAAGCATAACTACCAGAGATATACACTTCCTCAGCAAATAAACTTAAAGGAGCTACACTCATGAATAAAACCCTAATAAACCATGGCAATTTATTTGGCTAAGCTAAACATGTCAAAATCATGCATACTATTTAACAGGGGTACATTATCATGAAACAGAGTTGTGCCAAAAAGATTGACATGAATTGATCAACAGATTAGTTTATAAAATTCAAAAACAGAGGCACTAGCATACATGAAAAATAATACATAAGTAAAGATACACATGATAACTAAGTGCCATCTTTCTATCATAGATCATACATGTCAAAAGTAGCAACATATCCAAAATTTGGCAACAGATCACTTCTGGAATTTGAATTATTTCAAATCTAGCCAAACTGATCAATTTGAACTAGTTTAAAAACTACTCAGAAATTTGAAAACTTCCTTTGTAGAAAAGTTGCATATAGTCATGATGAGCACAGGAAAAATGAGTTTGCATTTTTAGCATTTTTTTGTGATTTATGGTGGATTTTACAAGATCACAGAATTCAAACCTAGATCTATAGATCCCTTTTACAAAACAGCCCCTGGAGTCTTACAACTAGGCCCTTCTAAAGAACTCGATCTTCACAGATGTTCCCTTGGCGGCTCAGGGGAGCTCGCCGACGGCTCGTCGGCGGCCGGGCTAGGTCGGGTGACTAGCTAGGGTGGCGTGTGTGCTCACCAGAGACTGATTGGCGGTGTCGGGGTCGACGGGGAGAGCTCCGGTGATCGCCGGCGGCGAAGGAGGCGGTGCTGCGGCTGCGGTGGCTCGGACTCCGGCGAATACGCGACACGATTGAGCAATGTGGGTCTCGGGGAAGCTTCCACGGGGCCTAGGGGAGATGCTAGGTGTGTCAGCCGGCTGCGGCGAAACTCAGGCGAGCGAGCTCCATGGCGGTGGCGCAATGGCGGACGGCGGAAAGGGGGAAAGTCCGCGCGGGTGCTCCGGTGGTTTCTTTTATAGGCGCCACGGCTTGGAGGAGGGTCCAAGGTTTCCCTGGGACGGATAAACTCGCCCGTGCGGCTGTGGGCCAATGCCGGCCTCGGCGTCCGCGGCGACGGCGCATGGCGACGCGGCGTGTGGCAGCTAGGCGGCTAGAGCGCATAGGCGCTCGAGGGCCTAGCTCGGGAGGTGGCGCGGCACGAGTAGATGACGGCGGTGGTGATGCGACGAGTCGACGGCGCTGCTGACCTTCCCCTCCCGGCATGCGCTGCACAGGGTCCCGCGGTGGCGATGGCCGGCGCGTGTCAACGCCCTCCGCGGCGGGAAGAGGAGAGAGGATGGGGGAAATCGTGGGCGGTGTGTGGTTTTGGCGGCCGACGTGGCAAGTGGGGTGACGGCATGACGGCAGGGCCCACTGAGTTAACGGCCGGGGCACGGACGCCGGGGCGCGTCGGCGGCGCGGCGTCACGCGTGGAGCGCGCGCTCTGGAGCGCCGAGCTCCTGTGCATTTCACTGAAGGTCTGTTTGACCGCTTCAAACTAAAAATTTTTGAACTAAACTTTGAATTCGCCAAAAACAAAAGTGGTAGCCCACCTAACCAGCTTCAACTTTCACAAAGGTCGACCTATGTTTTACTCAACAATTTGGCCAGAAAATAGTTGCAAAGTCTGCACTTTTCTCAGCCTGGTCAAACCGGTGCTCTGAGAGTTGACTGCATTTTCGAGGCTTTTCCACTTCGAATTTCAAATGCCACCAATTAGATGAAATGTGTTCCATGAAAAACTAGACAACTTTTATATTGGCATAATTTTGAGTACTTAAGAAAAATTTTGAGAACAAGCTAGAACACTAAGGAGAGGTATAGGTCTCTAAGGGTTTGACTTAGGGTTTGAAGGAGTTGACCCATAAGTGGGGGTTTGACCAAGATAAATAATGGTTAGGACTACTAATGGTGATGATTACTATTGCCCAAATATCCAGGATGTTACAGCCTACCCCCCTTAAAAGAAATCTTATCCCGAGATTTGGAAGTTAAAACAAAGGTAGGGTAAAGTTCTTACAGTTTCGAGCTTGTAGGAATCCAGGATATTTGGTATTGAGGAAATGTTCAGTTTCCCAAGTAGCTTCTTCTTCTGTATGATGGCTCCATTGTATCTTGTACATTTTTACAGTTTGCCTTCGAGTTTTCCTTTCCTTGCGATCCAATACCCGCATAGGGTGCTCGACTAGAGAAAGATCAGTTTCAATCCACGCATTTGCTTCTTCAATGATTTCAGTTTCCGGCTCGTGGACACACTTTCTCAGTTGAGATACATGAAAAACGTCGTGAACAGCAGAGAGCCGATCCGGAAGCCGGATACGATAAGCGGCTGGTCCACATATTTCCGTAATTTCATATGGGCCAATATAGCGTGGGGCTAATTTCCCTTTTACTCCAAATCTTTGTACACATTTGTTTGGTGAAACTTTCAAATATACCCTTTTGCCAACTTGATATTCTCTCTGCGCCTTTCCTTCATCATGATAACTCTTTTGTCTCATCTGTGCGGCTTTAAGATTTTCCTGTATCACCTCTACCTTTTCCTCTGCCTCCTTAACCAAGGCTGGGCCAAAGAACTTCCGCTCTCCTGCTTGAGACCAATTTAGAGGAGTTCGACACCTCCGTCCATAGAGGGCTTCGAATGGTGCCATCTTTAAGCTAGCCTAGTAGCTATTATTATAAGAAAACTCCGCTAATGCTAAAGATTGGTCCCAACTCTTATCGAAATGAATGATGCAAAGCTCTTAGCATGTCCTCCATAATTTGATTGACTCTTTCTGTTTGTCCATCTGTCTGAGGATGATAGGCCGAACTACGGATCAACTTCGTTCCCAAAGACTCATGTAGTTGTTCCCAAAAACAAGCTATAAATTGAGGGCCTCTATCCGAAATAATGGTCTTTGGAACCCCGTGTAAACGTACGATTCGATCAAGATAGAGATATGCATATTTCTTAGCCGAATAAGTGGTGTTAACGGCAATGAAATGTGCGGTCTTAGTCAGTCGATCCACAATAACCCAAATGGAGTCGTGATTCCTGGGAGTAAGTGGTAGTCCAACAACAAAATCCATACTGATGTCATCCCATTTCCAAGAAGGTATGGGTAACGGTTGAAGTTTACCCGCAGTCTTCAAATGACTCGCTTTTACTCTCAAGCACATATCACACTCCGAAACGTATTTAGCTATCTCCACTTTCATA
The DNA here is from genome assembly GCA_036936925.1 of Cenchrus fungigraminus. Lineage (NCBI taxonomy): Eukaryota > Viridiplantae > Streptophyta > Magnoliopsida > Poales > Poaceae > Cenchrus > Cenchrus fungigraminus. The sequence continues at coordinate 101,635,272 of CM072776.1, forward strand.
TTGGACCACCAAAAGTTCTCTCTCAAATCTTGGTACATCTTGCTACTTCCTGGGTGAATCGAAAATTTGGAGAGGTGAGCCTCATCAAAAATTTCTTTGCGGATAGTAGCATCTTCGGGAACCACAAGACGTTACCCAAACCAGATTGTACCCTTCTCATCTTGACGAAAGCAAGCATATTTGGGATCATTCTCGGATAGTTTCTGCTTTATGGTTTTAACACCCTCATCACTAGGCTGAGCCGCGATGATTTTATCATACAAGGTAGCCTCAATGCTAATTGCATTTAATTCCCCTTGCGGAACAATTTCTAAGGCCAATTTCCTTAGTTCTTCACATAATGTGTCATTGTAAGATTCTACTGTTAAGCAGTTGCAGTGAGCCTTGCGGCTGAGAGCATCTGCAACAACATTGGCTTTGCCGGGGTGGTAGTGTACCTCCAAGTCGTAGTCCTTAATGAGTTCTAACCACCTCCGCTGCCGCATATTCAAGTCGGCTTGAGTGAAAATATACTTGAGGCTTTTATGGTCGGTGAAAATATTGCAGCGGGTCCCCATAAGGTAATGCCTCCAAATTTTGAGAGCATGAACAACCGCTGCTAGCTCCAGATCATGCGTTGGGTAATTCAGCTCATGAGGTCGAAGTGCTCTTGAAGCATAAGCAATGACCCTATTTTCTTGCATGAGGACACAACCGAGACCAGTACCCGAGGCGTCACAATACACGTCATAAGGCTTGGAATTGTCAGGCTGAGCCAAAACGGGTGCTGATGTCAGATGTTGCTTCAAGGTGTGGAAGGCTTTTTCACATTTCTCACCCCACACGAATTTTACCCCTTTCTTCAACAATTCGGTCATGGGTTTGGCCACTCTGGAAAAATCAGGGACAAAGCGACGATAATACCCGGCTAACCCAAGGAAGCTTCGAATTTGATGGACCGACTTAGGTGGCTTCCAATCCATTACTTCTTGTATTTTACTGGGGTCCACGGATATACCCTCACTAGAGATGGTGTGTCCCAAAAATTTGACACTGTCTAGCCAAAACTCACATTTGGAGAATTTGGCATAAAGCTTGTGATCTCTCAAACGTTGTAGAACAATGCGAAGATGTTTAGCATGTTCCTTTTCATTCTTGGAATAGATCAGAATGTCATCGATGAAGACAATCACAAACTTATCCAATTCGGTCATGAACACCGAGTTCATGAGATACATGAAGTAGGCAGGCGCATTGGTAAGGCCGAATGACATGACTAGATACTCATATAATCCATATCGGGTGGAAAAGGCAGTCTTGGGAATATCGCAGGGTCGGATTTTAATTTGGTGATATCCAGACCTAAGGTCGATCTTGGAAAAGACTTTGGCTCCAACTAGCTGATCAAATAAAACATCGATGCGGGGTAGGGGATATTTATTTTTGATGGTCACCGCATTGAGAGGTCGGTAGTCCACACACAACCTCAAGCTACCATCTTTCTTTTTGACGAAAAGACCAGGACATCCCCAAGGTGAAGAACTCGGGCGAATGAAACCCTTGTCCAACAATTCCTGAAGCTGGGATTTTAACTCAGCCAGTTCCTTGGGTGGCATACGGTAAGCTCTTTTTGAAACAGGTGCTGTACCGGGCTGAAGTTCAATGACAAATTCAATGTCTCGGTCGGGTGGCATACCAGGTAGGTCGTCAGGAAAGACATCAGGATACTCACAAACTACTGGGATATTTTCCAAGTGCGAAGTTATGGCGACAAAAGCGCTGGGATCCGCGGATTCTCTCAAGGGTAAGTAGAGTGTGGAAGTCCCGACAACTGGTGAACTGATCTCTATCCTTCTTTCAGCGATATCCAGGGTCACTTTATGTTGGGTCATCCAATCCATACCCAGAATGACATCTACCCCATCTAAGCCCAAAGTTATAAGATTGGTAAAAATAACCTTGCTACCTAGTTTCAGTGGTACTCCGGCGCTGATAGTGTTGGAAGAAATGTTTCCTCCCGGTGTAGCAATTTTATAGATATCCTTAACCCGAGCCGTATCTAATCTTAACTTGCTTTGTGTTTTCTCATTAATAAAGCTGTGGGTAGCACTAGAATCAAACAATATCTTAATAGGTTTGCTTCAGATAGAAAATGTACCCGTCATGACTGCTGCTCCTTCTGGAATTCCCACCATTGTAGTGAAGTTGAGGCGGCCTTGCTTAACCTGCACGGTCTACTTCTTTCCCTTGTCCTTGTTGTCCTGGTTAGAACCACGTCCTTGGTTCTGCTGGTTCTGCTTCTTTGGGTGGGGACAATCATAGGCATAGTGCCCAACGTTCCCACAGTTGTAGCATTTGTTGTCCCTGTTGTTCCAGGCAGGTGGTGAAGCATTGGGCTTGGCATTCTGCTGCTGAGAAGCAGAGGAACGCTGACCTCCCCACTGTTGCTTTTGGGGTGGCCTGGCCACCCACCTCCCAGATTTCTGGTTCCCCTGGGAACCTTGGTTAACCTTCTTTACCAGTCGGAATTTTCTGTTAGGCGCGTTGTTAGAGGTGAACGCCGCCTTTCTCTTCTTTGCCTTCTGGGTCCTTTTCATAGCATCTTCCTGGGAGATGGCTAAATCCACCAGCTCATGGTAGGTCTCAGTCTTGATAGGATTGATACGCTCATAAAGCTCCTCATCAAGGCCGCGACGGAAACGATCCATCTTTTTCTCATCCCTATCAACATGGTACCCACCATACTGGCAAAGGTTGTTAAATTTCTGTGCATACTCAAACACAGAGTCAGACCCTTGCTTTAGTGCCAGCAGTTCATTCAGCTTCCTCTCCACCATTCCCTTGGGAATGTGGTGTTCCTTGAATGCTCTTTTAAATTCATCCCAGGTAATGACATGCCCGGCCTGCTGCATCAACTTGTAGTGGTCCCACCAGATAAGTGCAGGACCACGGAGTTGCTGTGCTGCAAAGCTAGCCTTGCGCTCCTCCGAGCATGGTAGAGTCAGCACATCAAGCTTAGCCTCGATGGCACGGATCCAAGCGTCAGCTTCCAAGGGCTCATCCGCTTTAGAAAAGACAGGTGGCTTCAAGGCAGCGAATTGATCCCACCTAGCCACACGGGGCTGCTCGTCACGTTCGCCCTGGGGTGGCTGCGGGGGCTGCTGGTGTTGCATCAGGTAGCGTATTGCTTCAGCCTGCGCCACCATGAAAGCCTCCATAGGAGTCATGTTTGGTGGCGGTGGCGGTGGCGGATCGTTGCTACCACTAGCATCACCGAAACCGTTCGGATGACCGCGGGTTGGTCCCACCATCTGAAATTTGGAACTTGTATTAGCCACATATTCATAAGCTTGCTGATGTAAAAATAAACAAGTAGAACATGTGGATCAAAATTCCAAACATTGCAACAAAATTTGCAGACGGGGCAGCCGCGCTTGTTTTGAGCGAAAAATTCATAACTCTTTACTCGAATATCGAATGATGCTCATCTTCGGTCAGAATTAGCGCGATTTCGTACTCTCCAACTTTGGTATTCAACTGGACCATGAATTTTGAGCTTAACGTGTTCGAAAAATTCACTTTTCGTTACTCTGTTTGTGCTGTTTTGCAGAAAACTGAGGTTCACCAAAACGTTCATAACTTTCAATTTACAAGAGCAATAAGGCTGAAATTTTGTGAGCACGCAAGACATGATATTTCACACAACTTTGTTATTTATATTACAGCCCAGATCTGATCACAACATGGTTCATATTACACATTACTTAAGCTACGGCAGAATATCTTACATCTTACATACAACACTTGCATACATATGCTAGAGTTCTTGGTTCACATACATAGGGGGTTATTGTGTAGCACCAAGCTACACAAGGGTTACTCTGTATACGCTAGCCTATCCCATCCACGGACCAAAAACTAGGCTACCCGTCAGAGTATTGGTCGTTGCGTCGAGTCTCCTAAAAGTCGTCCAAGTTCCCCACCGAGGAGTCACTACCCACGGAGGAGTCAGGGGTCCTGGGGGCTCCTGCACCGGAGTACTGAGCACCATCCTCGCTGTCCATCCCTGACTGGGCGTCCTCCTCATCGCCCTCCATCACTCCAGATGGTGGTGGTGGGGCTGGCTGCTGCATCGCAATGATCATGTCGTTGGCAGCCTGCAAGTCAAGGTCAAGCTGCTCCAACTGCTCGCCCATCTGTGCCAGTGCCTGGATGTGCTGCATACGCTCATCCTTCAGCTGCTGCAGCTCTACCTGCATCTCGATCCGCTGCTCCTGCAGTCCAATCATGGTCTGTAAGCGGGTGGCAAGCTGATCCAGCAACTGCGCATCACGAGCTCTCCACTGGGCCTCACGTGTCTCCAACTCAACGACCCTCTGCTGTGCCATCACAAGGTCCCTCTCCATATCCATGTAGCCAACAGAGATGGTGTGCAAGTGAGCAGTACGCTCACCCAACACCCCAGAGACAGTGTGCGCAGCCATAGTCATGTCAGTGGTGGAAACGCTGCGAAGAGCCTGTAGGCGGTACAGTGCGCTCAAATACCGCACCAACCCCTGCACGGTCTGAAGTGGCGTAGTGTGGTCGATGAGCGACGCCACGTTCCCCACGCGCTCACACCACGTGGGGTCCTCAGGGTCCTCTGTCGGTAGCAGACCCAACGGAGTCAGGAACACCTCAAGGGGGTGCTGATCGTAGAAGGCGTTCAGCGCTCGCAGAGCAGCCACCTCGAGTGTCTCCAGCAAGCGGACGCTCACCACCTCCATGCCCAGGTCCGGCCACTCCGGGTGGTCTGGGTGAAGTGGCACAGTCACCAGAACACGGCAGCTAGGAATCCCCAGCTGCAGGGACTTAGTCGCCTCGTACGTGGGCGGTGTCGCGTAGCCGGAAGTGCGAAGGGCATCCCACAAGACGCGGGCAAAACCCTCCCTCTTAGTTTGTAATCTTCTCCTGGCAATGCAAACATGATATCTCAATCGACATGTTTCATTTCCATTGTGTGTGTATGCATTCTGAAGTACTCAGATATTCTGTGATGTTGATATCCTTGAGTTGATCACTTTTGATCTCTCAACTTCAAAATCTTTCTTTCTTAACCCTGCTCATACAAATTTGAGTAAATGAGAGCAATTTACAAGTGGTAGAATCTTTTTGGTATACATGTTGACCATCATTCCTTTCCAAAAATTTTGTCATTTGCCAACTGAAAGTTGATACTTCCAAGGACATACCCTGTGTAGACATCTTGTTGCTATCCTAATGTAATTTCAGAAATTCTAGTAACAATCTTAACAAATTTTTGTTTACTAGCCTTCCCTTTCTTCATGGAAATCTCTGAGGAACCATTCGACTTGGTCTCTTTCTGCCTCCATCTCAAAGTTACCTAGTATCAAATCAACCAGACTAATTTGAAGGAGTATGAGCAATCAAGGTTCTCTAAAAGTCAAGATACGAGGAGTTTTCTATCGATCAGTGATCCGTGATCCTTTTGCAAATCTCTTTCAAATCAATGGAATCATGAATTAAGTACGCAAATGACAGGCAAAATCCTTTGACAAGTTTTTCCTGATTCAATCTCAATTTTGAATTATGGATACCCCAAGATCTTCTCGTTTTCCCCCAAGATCACGGTCATTTCTCTCGAGCCGTTTGACCCCATCCTTTTCAGTGCCATGTCTGCATTTGGGCAGCATTGCAGCTCTGCCACCTTTCCACCGTAGAGGCTGGTCGCCGCCTACGCACACGCCACCGCGGTCACTGTCACGTCGCCAAGGCATCTTAATGCCGGCCACTACCGTGCCGCGTGCAGCTCTCACAGCATCGTTTCACCGGCCCCTACTACAACTTGGCACGCACCACCGATGCCGCAGTCCTTTGGCCCTCGATAAAAGGAGCACCTCCTCCCCTCGGCTCTCACCACCCAGAGCTTGCTTCCACTTGAGCCTTGCATCCCAGCCACTCTCACGCCCACCGGCTGCCCCTTTGAGCACGCACGTCATCCATCTTCTCCGCCTACGACATTCATCGGTGACGCCAGAAGAAGCTCAAGAAGAAGTCCAAGAGAAGGATCCAACCATGAACCACTCCATGGCTCACTGGCTGGAGATGTTTGATTTAGTTCGCTGGACTCTCGTTGCATTGTTCATCTGCTTTGCATTGCAGTTTCTGATGATTTTAGCTTTTCATATGTACATTCACCGTCCGCTTCCTCATGAGCGACGTTGAAGTGTGTGAGGAAAACCATGTATCCGCTATCATCTTTGAGCTTTAGATCTTGAAGAGTTTAGCCGTGCTCTGTAGTTCCCTCTATGTAATCTTTATCTTTCCTCGAAGATTGTCATCTAATCTTGTTGTTGAATCTCGGGACGAGATTCCTTTTAAGGGGTAGGCTGTAACACCCCGGATTTTTGAGGAATAGTAACCATCTTAATTTATGGAGCTAAGCATGTTCACTAACATGGTTACTTGGTCAAATACCCACCCTTGGGTCAAACCCCTCAAAAACCAAAGTCAAACTCCCTAGAACCCTAGACCCTGCTGCAGTCATCTAGCGTGTTCTCAAAATTTTTCATAAAAACTTCAAAATCGACCAATATAAAAGTTGTTCGTTATCCCCGGGAACACATTTCATCTAATTGGTGGCATGTGAAATTCCAAGTGGAAAAGCCTCTAAAATCTCGGTCAACGCCTGGATGTCTCCCTGACCGCGCCATGAAAAATGCAGACTTTGCAGCTATTTTCTGGCTAAACCATTGAGTAAAACATATGTTGCCCTTTGTAAAAGTTGGAGCTGGTTAGTTGGTATACAACTTCTATATTCGGAGATTTTTAAGTTTAGTTCAAGACTTTGGAGTTTGTTTTGGTCAAAGAGCCCTACACTGAACTGAACTCAAGGTCTGGCGCTCTGGAGCAGAGCTCCCGCGCCGGGCGCGTCGCGCGCGTGCGCTGACTGTGAGCCGTGGGTCCCGCCCCGGCGTCCGTGCCACGCCATGCCGCGCCGTCAGCTGGCCCCACCTCACCCCGTGCGCCACGCCCGCGCCCTTATCCCCTCCGGGAATTCCGTCGTCCACGCGCCGGCACGCTGTGCGCCGCAGCCACCGCCCTGTCCTGGCGTGCTAGCGCCGTCCGTGCCTCGCGTGCTGCCCAAGCCGACGCCCTGCGCTGCCTTGGAGTAGGGGGCAAGCCCCGGCCACCTCTAAAAGGTGGAGCTCAAGCTCCCGCCGTGCACCGCGCCACCCTCGACTGCGCCGTCAGGCTGCCGCCGCCGCGCCATGGCCACCGCCATGCCGAGCTCCCGTGTCCGGTCACCTCCCTCCCCGTGTGAGCTCACTTACAACACCTCGAGGCCTTGCTGAAGCTCTACAGGCCACGCATTGACGAGCACCGCCGCCCAGCTCGCCGGAGCCGACCCTCCCGCGGCCGCCGTGCCCCTGTGCCGCCGTACGAGCTGTGACAGAACCGGCCAAATTAACTCCATATTATCGCATAAACCACTCCTTTTGGTCATTACGCAATAACACCGAGTTAACTTGTCGTCTCTGCCAGGTCAAGCCCGGTAAATCACTTATAACAAAGGATCGACAACCGTACATCAAAACTCACACGAAGGCGAGTCCAGAGATAAACAAGTCACAATTTATTACATCAATTCCCATGAAGGGTTATTTAATTACAAACCGAGTCTTTTGCATAAAAGTAAATTGCTCAGAGTTTATAAATACAGCGAAAATAAAACTAAACGAGAAAAGGTAGCATTATAGGAGGCCATCCATAATGCCAACAAACATCGTCTTCTTCCCATCCCAAACTTCACCTTAAAACAACAACAAAGCAAGGCTGAGTATACTAATACTCAGCAAGACTTAACCGTCGGGTGATGTAAAATCACCAACTCTCTAGACATGCAAAGCTTTTGGCTAGTGGATTATTTTGCTGAAAAGCAACAAAGAGTATGTCCTTACTTTCCAAATTTTAGCTCAAATTCTAGTTGATTATCCATTACTAAGTAAGCATCTACAGCAAACATAAGTTGTGCAATACAATTAATCAAGCATCCATATTAATTCTCAATTCCATCATAAAGGGAAAATAGACTGTATAGTTAAGCAGTCTCGGATAACGGTGAGAGGCCGACGATCGATCGATTAATAACCTTGCAAGGTGGACCTAAACACACGGACAAGTGCACACTCCATGTGTGCACCCACCAGACCGTCCCCAGCCATCCTCGGTTCGGGATCAGAGTCCACAGTCTTTGGTACAGGCTATCCGGTCACGGTACAATACACCCCACCCGGAGTTCACTCCTGCATCACATTTACTGCAGGCATGGGGACTCTTCCCAAGATTAGTGGACCAAGTTCCCTTACCGGATCCAGAAGGTACTAGGCTTACCAGTCCCATTCCTGGCAAATGTTTAGTACGTTCAAAAGCTTAACCATTGACACCTATTGACCGGAGCCGATCCCAAGCTCTTACCACATGAGCATATCAGTTTAAGTCTTATGATTCCAACATAAGAAACCTATAGCTCGCGAGTGAAGGATTTCACTCGACTTTTACCGGGTCCTTAAAGCATGGCAACTAATGACCTATCATGCTAGTATAAGAACAAAGGAACCTAGGATCATGCAACTATGGTTTCAATTCAACTCCTGAAACTTAAATGCACAAACATAACATATATATTTGCAGGAAGTTAAAATCATAGGATTATGCTCCGGTGCTTGCCTTTCAAGCAGATGTTAGTTCTGACTAGGCCTTGGGCACTTCCAAACTTTGGTTTGGGTCTTGTGGTACTCCACGACATCCACTTATCCCTCGAACAGTCCTTCGTCTTGTTCCGGGACGATCTCGTAGCTATCGACAGGAATTTCTACATGAGATGCATATGCATAAGATTTATTTGTTCAATTAACAAGATTTCACTTTTGAAACTTAGAGATAAATGCGGGGTTTAAGGGTGACCACATTCACCTAGATATGATATTCAGCATACTCTTCCTCTATTAGAGAAAGGTGTGTGCGGGTGATTTTTATTTCTCATTTGATGGTGACTGTGTACACATTTAATAAGATGATTAATTTATTTTACTTCACCAAGGTAATGGTGCTGTTTAGGGTGTGTCTTGGTGAGGTGCACGCATTTAAATTTGCGTCGCACAAAAGTGATCTTGGTTTTCCTTTTTCTCCCTTTTATTGAGCGTGTGTTGTTTCCAATTTAATTATGAAATTTTTATACCGCAACTTGAGCCATAACTTCACATAGAGGTGTAAGAAACCTAACCATGCAGAGATATGCACTTACTCAGCAAATAAACTCAATTAAACTATACACATGAAATCAGCCTTAATTACACACGATAAACCATGGTAAATTATTTGACTAAGCTAAACATGTCAAAAAAAGATATACTATTTATCATGGGTGCATAACCATCAAACAGGGCTGTAACAAAAATATTAGCTCCATTTGATCAACAGATTAATTTATAAAAATAAAAAATAGGGGCATTGCAAAAATCAAAATTAAATCATAACTAAAGGTCTACATGACATATATGTGCCATTTTTGCACACAAGATCATACATGGCAGGACTAGCAACATACCCAAAAATCAGTTGCAGATCATTTATATAATTTGAATTATTTCAAATCTAAGCAATTTGATGATTTCAAAATATTTTAAAAACTACACCGAAATTTGAAAACATCCTTTGTAGAAAAGTTTCTCCTGGTAATAAGGATCACAACAAAATTTAGTTTGCAATTTTACGAGTTTTCTGTAATTTATGGCGAATTTTACAAGTTCCTGCATTTTGGATCTAGGTCTGAAAATTGAATCTTCGCAAACAGGTCCCTATTTCTTACAGACAGGTCCCTGGAATGAAAACTGCAATTGCAATGTAGTCCCTGGCGGCATGGCCGGCGGACAGAGCTCGATTCCGGTGAGGGGAGGGCTCGGTCCGGCCGGGAAAGTGCGGGGGAGGCACGTGTGATCACCTAGGGTTCGATTCCGAGGGTTGGTTGGGTCGGAGAAGGTGCCGCCGGTGAGGTTTGGCGGGCCGGCGGATCTGAAGTCGTGGGAGCTCCTACTCCGGTGAACTGGTCGGCAGAGGAGGCGAGCTCGTGGCCGGGGAAGTTGCAGTGGGGTCCTGGGATGGCTCAGGTACGCTCAAATGGCGGTGTAGAGGCGCGGCATGAGGAGCTCCATGGCAGAGCGCCCATGGCGGATGGCGGCAGCCTGGTGGCGATCTGTGTGCGCGCGTGCGAAGCTGCGAGCATCGTTTTATAGGTGGTCGAGGAGCTTGCCTTCAAGGTTAAGGCAGCACTGGCTTGGGCAGCAAGAGAGACAGAGGACGCAGGCGACGTCCATGGTGCGTGCTGCGTGGCGGTCGCGGACATAGCACGGGCGGCTGCGCTCGCCGCGTGTCGACGGATTTCGCGGGCAAGAGAGAAGAGAAACGGTGGGCGCCGGGTGGTTTTGGGCTGCTGACGTCGCGTCCCTGACGGCGTCTGTGGGGCCCAACGGTTTTGGGAGGCGCACGGCACGGACGCCGGGGCGGAACGCCGGCGGCGGCACGGCGCACGCCATGGGGCTCTGGGGTGCGTGGGAGGGGTGGTCTAAGCAAGTTTGACTGAGATTAACTTCAGATTTTTGAACCGAACTTTAAAATCTCCAAAACTAAAAGTTATAGATGGGTCTAATGACTACAACTTTTACAAAGGGCGACATATGTTTTGAGCGACCGTTTATCCAGAAAATCGCTGCAAAGTTTGGGTTTTTCTCGGTTTGGTCAAGATGAGGTCGTGAGCTTTGACTGAGTTTTTGGAGTGTTTCCACTTCGAATTTCAAATGCCACTAATTAGATGAAATGTGTTCCCAGAGATAACGAACAACTTTCTTATTGGCCGATTTTGATGTACTTATGAAAAATTTTGAGAACGCGCTAGATTACTGCAAGGAGGTCTAGGGTTCTAGGGGGCTTGACTTTGGTTTTTGAGGGGTTTGACCCAAGGGTGGGTATTTGACCAAGTAACCATGTTAGTGAACATGCTTAGCTCCACTAATTAGGATAGTTACTATTCCTCAAAAATCCGGGGTGTTACAGCCTACCCCCTTAAAAGGAATCTCGTCCCGAGATTCAACAACAAGATTAGATGACGATCTTCAGGGGAAGATAAAGATTACATAGAGGAACTACAAAGCACGGCTAAACTCCTCAAGATCTAAAGCTCAGAGATGACAGAAGTACAGGATTTTCCTCACACAACTTCAACGTCGCTCATGAGGAAGCGGACGGTGAATGTACACATGAAAAGCTAAAACCATCAGAAGCTGCAATGCAAAGCAGATGTACAATGCAACCAGAGTCCAGCGAACTGAATCAAACATCTCCAGCCAATGAGTCATGGAGTGGTTCAGGGTTGGATTCTTCTCTTGGACTTCTTCTTGAGCTTCTTCTGGCGTCACTGATGAATGCCGTAGGTGGAGAAGATGGATGGCGTGCGTGCTCAAAGGGGCAACCGGTGGGGAGTGAGAGTGGCGGAGAGGCAAGGCTCAAGCGGAGGCAAGCTCTTGGTGGTGAGAGCCGAAGGGAGGAGGTGCTCCTTTTAACGATGGCCAGAGGACGGTGGTAGCTGTGGCGCTCGTGACCACTTGAGGTAGGGGACGGCAGATCGATGCGGTTATGGCTGCGTGTGGCGCGGTAGTGGCCGGCATCGAGATGCCTTGGTGACATGACAGTGGCCGCGGTGGTGTGTGCGTAGGCGGTGATCAGCAGCCCTGGTAGAAAGGTGGCAGAGCTGCAATGCTGCCCAATGCAGACATGGCACTGAAAAGGATGGGGTCAAACGGCTCGAGAGAAATGATCGTGACCTTGGGGGAAAAACGAGAAGATCTTGGGGTATTCACAATTCAAATTTGAGATTGAATCAGGAAAAACTTGTTAGGGGATTTTGTCTGTCATTTGCTTACTTAATTCCCGATTCCATTGATTTGCAAGAGATTTGCAAAAGGATCACAAATCATTGATCGGTGGAAAACTCCTCATATCTTGACTTTTAGAGAACCTTGATTGCTCATACTTCTTCAAATTAGTCCGGTTGATTTGATACTAGGTAACTTTGAGATTGAGGCAGAAAGAGACCAAGTCGAATGGTTCCGTAGAGATTTCTATGAAGAAAGGGAAGGCTAGTAAACAAAAATTTGTTAAGTTTGTTACTTAGAATTTCTGAAATTACATTAGGATAGCAACAAGATGTCTACTCAGGGTTGCCTTGGAAGTATCAACTTTCAAATGTCAATTGACAACATTTGGGAAAAAGATGAGAGTTAGGAATTAACCCTTGCTCAAGGTGTTTATCAATGGTGGTGTATATATATATATATATATATATATATATATATATATATATATATATATATATATATATATATATATATATATATATTTTATGGTATTGCCTCAGGATGCAATGCATTTAAACTAGTATTTTGATGCACTGATGAGTCATGAAATGACAATGTTTATGCATATTGGAAATGACTTGCGCACAAAGTGACAATGCTCATGACATGATGTATTAATGATGCCATCCGGATGGTGCACATGTTTATGAATGCTTGATGCCCATGCTTATGATGCAATGTTAGCATGACTCGTGTTACCCATGAATTCAGTTAGTGACATGGAGGACAACTGAAGGTTTGAGAAAGAGGACGTGTGATGAGTTGCCTTCTCACAACCAAGATACCTAGCGCGCTCCTGGTGGTAATCACATGGCTGCAGCACACACGATGCACCAGGTTCCGTCGCCGCACCTTTGGTTATGAAACAACAACATCACCACCAAGGAGGATAGAGTAGAAAGGTTGAGACCTTCAGTGCGTATGCAGGTCAGTTGAGACCAGGTTTCCAGATGCGCATGTCATGTAATGCATTTCCATGCTCATGAATTATTTTGCTAGAGGTGCAGCATATGCATGTTGAGATGATGCTCATTATGCTTACCAACATATTGGAAGGCTTGGTGCCCATGTTCTTATTTATTTATTGATTTGTGAGCAAGGACAAGAATACCAGGACCAACGGTTGAGAAATTAAGGTGATCAACGTAAGGAAATTGTCAAAGCAAGGAGGGATGAGTGATCAAAATTACATAGTCGTCACAAGTTGGTTAATTGTCTTCTACACTGATGAAAGTGTGTAGGAGCAATAAGAAAGCATGAAGAGACTTTGTTTGGATTGGCAAAGAAAATTTTGTTTCTCTCATTTTGGGTAACCAAAATAAATGAAACGGGGATGATTCGATCTTGCATAGATTGTGCCCACTTTCTGAACAACATTGACTAAAACTCGGAAAATCCAAGATGGGTGCTCCAAAAATCCTCATATTTTACTAGAAGCTCGGTGAGGTTACGAAGCACAAGTTTGGTATCCAAGGGTAGGGTGAAACTGATCCTAAGAAGGAGAGAACGGACGGCACAAAACAGGCGGAGCATGGATATGGAGGTAGCAAACGTACACCACGACTGGGTTGTGATGACAAGCAAAAAGAGGCAGAAGTTTAAAACTATGGTAGAGGTCAAGTACCTGTGGCAACTTGTGATCCTCCGGGCACGTTCCAGGCCAGGCCCTCATGCTCCTGATCTCTCGGTCGAGACGTTATCTTAACTTTTTGGTTCTTGCGACCGTTTGCTTGATGCTTTCTTCGGAGCTGGGGGCAATCACGGGCAAATGACCCATTTCAAAGCAATTGTAGCAACCCACTGGGTCACTAGATTCTTCATAGCAGTACAAACGAATGGATTGATGACTAGGGAAAGGAATCCTAGGAGTTGTCAAATGCTGGAGTAATTCCCTTGCCTTTATAAATTCCCTACTAAGTTCAATCCTCTCTCCTTGGGGTGACACGATGTCCCAGTCTTTTCTGTTGTTCCATGTGCTAGAAGGGCATTCGCGAAGGGAGTGATCACACTCTCCGCATTTAAAACAACTTTGGCATTGTGCGGGAAGACTTCTTCCCATAAACTTCATTAACCTCTTGGGCTTCGTAGCGCACTGAGTTTTGACTGGCCGATTAAAATTACTAGTCTCGTCGCTTTGTTTCCTTTTGCATGGACGAAATTCTGTGCAGGTGACTTCCCATCCACCTATGTCAACCTTAGGTAATATCTGCTGGCTGCACCAACTTCTTCCCTCTTCCTTCCGGAGGTCCAGGGGTAGTTTTGATGGTGGTAGGATAGATTCTAGGATGTGTTGATTGGAATCTTCACTTTGTTGAATCTGGGTTGCATGATTCATCAACATATTGAATAGACAGGCATGATCAACCATAGATTCCGATAAGGCCTGGGAGAGGCTGTCAGCTAAACTAGTTTGTGACAAACCCGGATAGATACCATGGATGACGTTATGCATTATGTGATCTAGTACCATATTTTGTGCGTTCAACATCTCAATTGCGCCAACAATGGTGTCTATGTCAACCTGGTTAGGTAACTGGGGCGAACAAGACCCATATGGCTCAGGACTCTTGGTATTTCCTCCGGTGGAGACCATCGTCCTGAAATTTTACCACGTACTCAACAAATTAGAGAGTACAAAATTGGTATTCAACGGTTGAGCTAAAAACTAGAAGAAGATAGTGTGTGTGAGGAAAACCATGTATCCGCTATCATCTTTGAGCTTTAGATCTTGAAGAGTTTAGTCGTGCTCTGTAGTTCCCTCTATGTAATCTTTATCTTTCCTCGAAGATTGTCATCTAATCTTGTTGTTGAATCTCGGGACGATATTCCTTTTAAGGGGGGTAGGCTGTAACACCTTGGATTTTTTAAGAATAGTAACCATCTTAATTTATGGAGCTAAGCATGTTCACTAACATGGTTACTTGGTCAAATACCCACCCTTGGGTCAAACCCCTCAAAAACCAAATTCAAACCCCCTAGAACCCTAGACCCTGTTGCAGTCATCTAGCGCGTTCTCAAAATTTTTCATAAAAACTTCAAAATCGACCAATATAAAAGTTGTTCGTTATCCTCGGGAACACATTTCATCTAATTGGTGGCATGTGAAATTCCAAGTGGAAAAGCCTCTAAAATCTCGGTCAACGCCTGGATGTCTCCCTGACCGCGCCATGAAAAATGCAGACTTTGCAGCTATTTTCTGGCTAAACCATTGAGTAAAACATATGTTGCCCTTTGTAAAAGTTGGAGCTGGTTAGTTGGTATACAACTTCTGTATTCGGAGATTTTTAAGTTTAGTTCAAGACTTTGGAGTTTGTTTTGGTCAAAGAGCTCTACACCGAACTGAACTCAAGGTCTGGCGCTCTGGAGCAGAGCTCATGCGCCGGGCGCATCACGCGCGTGCGCTGACTGTGCGCCGTGGGTCCCGCCCGACGTTCGTGCCACGCCATGCCGCGCCGTCAGCTGGCCCCACCTCACCCCGTGCGCCACGCCCGCGCCCTTATCCCCTCCGGGAATTCCGTCGTCCACGCGCCGGCACGCTGTGCGCCGCCGCCACCGTCCTGTCCTGGCGTGCTAGCGCCGTCTGTGCCTCGCGTGCTGCCCAAGCCGATGCCCTGCGCTGCCTTGGAGTAGGGGGCAAGCCTCGGCCGCCTCTAAAAGGTGGAGCTCGAGCTCCCGCCGTGCGCCGCGCCACCCTCGACTGCGCCGTCAGGCTGCCGCCGCCGCGCCATGGCCACCCCCATGCCGAGCTCCCGTGTTCGGTCACCTCCCTCCCCGTGTGAGCTCACTTACAACGCCTCGAGGCCTTGCTGAAGCTCTACAGGCCACGCATTGACGAGCACCGCCGCCCAGCTCGCCGGAGCCGACCCTCCCGCGGCCGCCGTGCCCCTGTGCCGCCGTACGAGCCGCCGGCGAGCTCCCCTGAGCTGCCAAGGGCACATCTGTGAAGATCTAGTTCTTTAGAAGGGCCTAGCTGTAAGACTCCAGGGGCTGTTTTGTAAAAGGGATCTATAGATCTAGGTTTGAATTATGTGATCTTGTAAAATCCACCATAAATCACAGAAAAATGCTAAAAATGCAAACTCATTTTTCCTGTGCTCATCATGACTAGATGCAACTTTTCTACAAAGGAAGTTTTCAAATTGCTGAGTAGTTTTTAAACTAATTCAAATTGATCAGTTTGGCTAGATTTGAAATAATTCAAATTCTATAAACGATCTGTTGCCAAATTTTGGATATATTGCTACTTTTGACATGTATGATATCTGGTAGAAAGATGGCACTTAGTTATCATGTGTATCTTTACTTATGAATTATTTTTCATGTATGCTAGTGCCTCTATTTTTGAATTTTATAAATTAATCTGTTGATCAATTCATGTCAATCTTTTTGCCACAGCTCTGTTTCATGATGATGTACCCCTGTTAAACAGTATGCATGAACTTCACCAAATTACACCATGAACAACACCCTTACCTTGGTGAAGTAAAATAAATTAATTATCTTAAATGTGTACACAGTCACTATCAAATGAGAAATAAAAATCACCCGCACACACCTTTCTCTGATAAAGGAAGAGCATGCTGAATATCATATCTAGGGGAATGTGGCCGCCTATAAACCCCGTGTTTACCATTAAGTTTGAAAAGTGAAATCTCATTTAAATTGGACAAATAAATCTTATTCATGTGCATCTCGTGTAGAATTTCCTGTCGGTAGCTACGGGATCGTCCCGGAACAAGGAGAAGGACCGTTCGAGGGACAAGTGGACGTCTTGGAGTACCACAAGGCCCAAACCAAAGTTTGGAAGGGCCCAAGGCCTAGCTAGAACTAACATCTATTTGAAAGGCAAGCACCAGAGCATAATCCTATGATTTTAACTTCCTGCATATATATATGTTATGTTTGTGCATTTAAGTTTCAGGAGTTGAATTGAAACCATAGATGCATGATCCTAGGTTCCTATGTTCTTATACTAGCATAATAGGTCGCTAGTTGCCAGGCTTTAAGGACACGGTAAAAGTCGAGTGAAATCCTTCACTCGCGAGCTATAGGTTTCTTATGTTGGAATCATAAGATTTAAAATGATATGCTCATGTAGTAAGAGCTTGGGATCGGCTCCGGTCAATAGGTGTCACTGGTTAAGCTTTTGAACGTACTAAACATTTGCTAGAAATGGGAATGGTAAGCCTAGTACCTTCCGGATCCGGTAAGGGAACCTGGTCCACTAATCTTGGGAAGAGTCCCCCTGCTGCAGTAAAGGTGATGGATGAGTGAGAGTGGGCGGCGAGGCCGTAACCACCTCACCTTGTACCAAAGACTGTGGACTCTGATCCCGAACTGAGGATGGCTGGGAACCGTCTGGTTGTTGCACACTCCACCCCCCTTGGTTTTAGTTGTCATTCTTGGGGTGTGCATCTCCCGTGTGTTTAGGTCCACCTTGCAAGGTTATTAATCGATCGATCGTCGGCCTCTCACCGTTATCCGAGACTGCTTAACTATACAGCCTATTTCCCTGTATGATGGAATTGAGAATTAATATTGATGCTTGATTAATTGATTGCACAACTTATGTTTGATGTAGTGGCCTACTTAGTAATGGGTAATCAACTAGAATTTGAGCTAAAATTTCGAAAGTAAGGACATACTCTTTGTTGCTTTTCAGCAAAATAATCCACCAGCCAAAAGCCTTTCATGTCTAGAGAGTTGGTGATTTTACATCACCCGACGATTAAGTCTTGCTGAGTATTAGAATACTCAGCCTTGCTTTTGTTGTTGTTTTCAGGTGAAGTTTAGGATGGGAAGAAGACGTTGCTTATTGGCATTATGGATTGCCTCCTATAATGCTACCTTTTCTCATTTAGTTTTATTTCCGCTGTATTTATAAACTCTGAACAATTTACTTTTATGCAAAAGACTCAGTTTGTAATTAAATAACTCTTCATGGGAATTGATGTAATAAATTGTGACTTGTTTATCTCTGGACTCGCCTTCGTGTGAGTTTTGATGTACAATTGTCGATCCTTTGTTATAAGTGATTTACCGGGCTTGACCCGGCAGAGACGACAAGTTAACTCGGTGTTATTACGTAATGACCAAAAGGAGTGGTTTATGCGATAATATGGAGTTAATTTGGGCGGTTCTGTCACAACGACAGAACCGCCCAACCTCCCAGAAGAGCTGTCCAGCCATCTGTATCAACAAAAACTCCCACGAATCAGTGTGAGTTCAAAAGATAGCAGATTCTGTACAATGCATAAAAATACGCATAACTCATAAACTGGTAGGGCAAAAATGCTAAATTTTTGTCAGCAGCTCTGTTATGTTATGGAGCACATAATTGGTATTCAATGGTTGAGCCAAAAACAAAAGGATCTAGCCCAACAATTCAAAATGCAGCTTGCTGTTCACCAGAAAATTCAGCAGACCAACATTCACCAATTTGTCCATAACTCAAAATTTACTTATCCAAAAATCCTGAATTTTTGACAGCAGATAAATGATAAGATTTGTGACAACTTTTGTATCTAACTTTTCTTCAAAAGCTTCTGTTATCAAGGTCGAAAAATTCATGCAAACAGAGGTACCCAAAACTAGATAGACAGGAAAAACAGCAGGTGTGCAGGAGTGAGTAGGAATTGTATGGGTTGATTTATTTAAACAATTTACACCACTGAAATGCTTAATTATTCAAGTCTTTTAGCATGATGCAAAAGCGTCCTACTTTTCCTCACAAGGCAAAACCATGCCTAAAATCGAAGTTAGTGCCGGTGGCGGGGCATACATACGTCTCTCCCTATAATAACTAGCCGGAAAGCTATTCGTTCTAAGCGTAACGAATCACGGTTAGTGTACCTGCAGAAAATCACAGAACATCCCGAACCTTTCGTGCCAGCACTCACGAAAGCGTCCACATACATTACCGTTCACTATAGAAACGGCATCCATGCATAAATCCGTTGCATGGACAGCGTCCAACCTCAGACACATTCCGTTTGAATGGAGTGCATCCTTGCCTCGCATTTTGTAATACGGAACGTCCACATATGGCAAAACGTGGCGAGACACAAACGTGACGGTGGGTTCCCTTTGGAATAGGTCCCATCCATCCCTCACATGACTTCCATGTGGCACCACACACGTGTAGCAAAACGTGGTGTACTAGTATGGTTGTGCGAGAAAGTAAGTTCTGACAGAAAGTAATGTGCTGGAAGTTAGACTAATAAACCATAGATTACTAGCCACCTGAAAGTACCCAAAAATCCCTCTAGGGCCTCTCGGACTAGATAATCCTTAGCGTTCCTAACGCATTTTGCAAACACCTTAATCTTGCCAAGTTTTATTCCAAAAACATGTTATTAAGAGTGTTTTAAATCCCTAGTGTACGAATGAAGCTCTGGTACCAGCTGTGACAGAACCGCCCAAATTAATTCCGTATTATCGCATAAACCATTCCTTTTGGTCATTACGCGATAACACAGAGTTAACCTGTCGTCTCTGCCGGGTCAAGCCCGGTAAATCACGAGTAACCCAGATCGCAATATTCATACATCAAAACTCACACGAAGGCGAGTCCAGAGATTACATCATCACAAATTATATTGCATCAATTCCCTTAAGGGTTATTTTATTACAAACCGAGTTCATTGCATAAAAGTAATTAGTTCAGAGTTTAGTACACACAGCGGAATTAAAATACTACGCGTCATAAGTAACATCTAAGGAGGCCATCCGAGATGTCACTAAGCACTGTCCTCCTCCCACTCGATCTCCCAATCGGGTGGGAACGATCCAGGGCACGGAAACCCATCATTCACATCACCTGAAAACATCAACAACAGCAAGGCTGAGTATACTAATACCCAGCAAGACTTATCCGACGGTGATATTATTCACCGAACCCCTAGACATGAAAGGCTTTTTGGCTAGTGGTTTATTTTGCTGAAAAGCAACAAAGAGTATGTCCTTACTTTCCAGTTTTAGCTCACAATTCTAGTTATTTAATCATTACTAGATTGGCAACTACTGCAAGCAAAGTTGTGCAATACAATTAAGCAATATCCAAATTAATTCTCAATTTCATCATAAAGGGAAATGAACTGTATGGTTAAGCAGTCCCGGATAACGGTGAGAGGCCGACGATCGATCGATTATTAACCTTGCAAGGTGGACCTAAACACACGGGAGATGCACACCCCAAAACGACAAAGAAACCAAGGGGGTGGGGCATGCACCAACCAGGCAGTTCCCAGCATTCCTCGGTTCGGGGGCAGAGCTCACAGTCTTGATACAAGGCGGGAAGGTCACGGACTCCGCCGCCCAACCAAGCACATGTACCGCATGGCCTAGAACATGGGGGCCCTCCCCAAGATTAGTGGTCCAAGCTCCCTAGCCGGTTCCCGAAGGTACTAAGCTTACTGGTCCCATTCCCGACAAATGTTTAGTACGTTCAAAAGCTTAACCAGTGACACCCACTGACCGGAGCCGATCCCAAGCTCTTACCACATGAGCATATCAGATTAAATCTCATGATTCCAACATAAGAACCTATAGCTCGCGAGTGAGGGATTTCACTCGACTTTTACCGGGTCCTTAGATCATGGCAACTATCGTCCTATCATACTAGTAGAAGAGCATGGGAACCTAGGATCATGCAACTAGGGTTTCATTTCAACTCCTGAACGTAAATGCACAAGCATCCATATATATAATTGCAGAAGTTAGAAATTGGGAAAATGCTTTGGTGCTTGCCTTCACTAGCACAGTCAGTGGTGAAATCCTCTGAACTTTGGTCCGAGCCTTGTTGCACTTCCACTGCGTTGACTCCTGCGTTAGCGAGGTCCTCGTTAGCTTCCGGCACTAGTTCGTAGTTTCCGTCCGGGAGCTCTACACGATATGCATATGCATGAGATTGGTGTGTTCAAAATAAAATAAATTCAGTTCTGATTTTAATGCCAACCATGAGGTGTTTTGATGGACCACAATCATCATGAGGGTTAATACATTCAGCATACTCTTCCAGAAATTATCGATGTGTTGAAACTTATTAACTTCCTTTCCTCGATAGTGACTGTGTACATATTTATTATCATTAAACTAAATTTACTTCACCAAGGACATGTTGCTGCCTCCGGATTCAATTTAGTCCAATTCAATCATATAAACTTGCATTGCATGAAGGTGATGGTGAGTTTTCCATTTATTCCATTTATTGAGTGTGATTTGCTTCCAAAATTTTATCTCAATAATTATAAATATAAACTGAACAAAACACATCTCAGCCATGAACTTGATGCATTGAGCAAGCCACTGCCCAAAAACCAACTTATATCATCAACTAGTGCTAGCATGAAAAATCACACAAAACTATGCCTAGCATATGAAAAATAAAACACACATGAATAGATATACATCCTTTTGATCTGAAACTTCACACAGGGCTAAATGGCAGCATAACTACCAGAGATATGCACTTCCTCAGCAAAGAAACTTAAAGGAACTACACTCATGAATAAAACCCTAATAAACCATGGCAATTTATTTGGCTAAGCTAAACATGTCAAAACCATGCATACTTTTTAACAGGAGTACATCATCATGAAATAGAGCTGTGTCAAAATAATGACATGAATTAATCAACAAATTAATTTATAAAATTCAAAAACAGAGGCACTAGCAAACATGAAAAATAATTCATAAGTAAAGATACACATGATAACTAAGTGCCATCTTTCTACCAAAGATCATAAATGTCAAAAGTAGCAACATATCCAAAATTTGGCAACAGATCACTTCTAGAATTTGAATTATTTCAAATCTAGCCAAACTGATCAATTTGAATTAGTTTAAAAACTACTCAGAAATTTGAAAACTTCCTTTGTAGAAAAGTTGCATCTAGTCATGATGAGCACAGGAAAAATGAGTTTGCATTTTTAGCATTTTTCTGTGATTTATGGTCGATTTTACAAGATCACAGAATTCAAACCTAGATCTATAGATCCCTTTTACAAAACAGCCCCTGGAGTCTTACAGCTAGGCCCTTCTAAAGAACTCGATCTTCACAGATGTGCCCTTGGCGGCTCAGGGGAGCTCACCGGCGGCCGAGCTAGGTCGGGTGACTAGCTAGGGTGGCGTGTGTGCTCACCAGAGACTGATTGGCGGTGTCGGGGTCGACGGGGAGAGCTCCGGTGATCGCCGGCGGCGAAGGAGGTGGTGCTGCGGCCGCAGTGGCTCGGACTCCGGCGAATACGCGGCACGATTGAGCAATGTGGGTCTCGGGGAAGCTTCCACGGGGCCTAGGGGAGATGCTAGGTGCGTCAACCGGGTGCGGCGAAACTCAGGCGAGCAGCTCCATGGCGGCGGCGCAATGGCGGACGGCGGAAAGGGGGAAAGTCCGCGCGGGTGCTCCGGTGGTTTCTTTTATAGGCGCCACGGCTTGGAGGAGGGTCCAAGGTTTCCCTGGGACGGATAAACTTGCCCGTGCGGCTGTGGGCTAGTGCCGGCCTCGGCGTCCGCGGCGACGGCGCATGGCGGCACGGCGCGTGGCAGCTAGGCGGCTAGAGCGCATAGGCGCTCGAGGGCCTAGCTCGGGAGGTGGCGCGGCACGAGTAGATGACGGCGGTAGTGATGCGACGAGGCGACGGCGCCGCTGACCTTCCCCTCCCGGCATGCGCTGCACAGGGTCCCGCGGTGGCGATGGCCGGCGCGTGTCAACGCCCTTCGCGGCGGGGAGAGGAGAGAGGAGGGGGAAACCGTGGGCGGCGTGTGGTTTTGGCGGCCGACGTGGCAAGTGGGGTGACGGCGTGACGGCAGGGCCCACTGAGTTGACGACCAGGGCACGGACGCCGGGGCGCGTCGGCGGCGCGGCGTCGCGCGTGGAGCGCGCGCTCTGGAGCGCCGAGCTCCTGTGCATTTCACAGAAGGTCTGTTTGATCGCTTTGTAACACCCCAGATTTTCGGTGAGGAAAACCCGAGTCTCTGTACCTTTGCGATAGTCCCGGGATCAGTGGCTATCGCGTACAGATCTCATCACAGAAGGTAAATCACAACCATACATCGCATCACACAAATGTTAGTACATAATTTAATACATGTCCATAATGGAGTACAACATTACAAGCCTCTTGGCTGAATCAGAGTGAAATTCTACGCAGCGGTAGCTAGCATCTCAGGAGGGTCTCCATCTTTTATTCTTCCCGTCCACAGGCATCCTTGAGCGCAGCGACGCATCCCTCAGTCGTACCACCCGTCGGCGTCATTGTCGAAGTCGGACTCGTACCCTACACACCCAAAGTCTATCCCTAAGGAGTGGGATAGGTTCACGTCACCGACTGTATGCAGCTTTAAGTGGCCTATCTTCTAAAGGGTAAGAGAAGAGACAAGGTAGAAGCTCAGGTTTCCTATGCAGCAGCAGCAAAGCATAAAAGAGATCATCTCCATATAGGTCCCAAACCATACTCTCAAACACAGCTCGGAACCACCTGGTACCCCAGGGCCCCGTCTCCACAACCTATCTCCATCTAGGGTCGATGCGAGAACTTCCTCTCCTCGCACCTCAATGATTGCAATCAGATCCGCGAGGTAGAGGGAGCCTCTCTCCTCTCCCCGACTGCAACCACGGCTCACCACACTCTCAACTACAGGGGGGTAGAAATCCCAAAACATGAGGACAAAGCTATCAGGGGACTTGTCCATGACCGAGGACGCGGCTATACGTATAGATCTAAACTCTGCAGAGCGTGTACACCTGTACCCAACTCGGGATGGCACCCGGCGGTGATCAGCCAACCGAGCCCACCCTACCGTGCAAACGCTCGGTAGTTACGGTCCCATCCTGCATCCGGCCCTCAAAGCGATCCCCTCCGCAAAGGGAATTGCACCGGAACTGTGAAATGCCCCCGTGTGGCCACACGGGAGACGCACTGAGAGAAGGTGGTCTCACTCCCACCTCTCCCCCACTGATACCCTCTATCCTGCTGGCAGGTATGGTTTCGCACTTGCCGAGCTCAACTCGGCCCTAACCCCACTCTCGGCGAGGTGGTGTGTACGTAAAGGTCCCGTGAAAAGGTCTGTCCACTCGGTTTCAGACCGGGGCGAGCTCATGTCCTCCAAACGTCAGTAAAACCCCAACACCTGTGCTCCGAAAACTGTACAAGTGGGAATACACTGAGGAGTGCACCCCCATCCCCGATCCCAGATCGGTTGTTTCGAGCTCACCCCCGCCAAAGTACCCAAAACGCCTTCTCCTGCCGGTTTTACCCCACTCATGCCAAGAACCACTATTCCCATCCCAACACATGCATCGCGAAGCTCAGCGCATATACACACTTATATACATATATAGTAGTAGGGCAATCAAGGACAGGGTAAATAAAGAAGGCAATGCAAGGTTCTTCATCATGCAATTTAAGTAAAGCGCTAGCATACTACATAGCAATGCCTAATAGGAATTTCAGAATCAGTCGGGCGTGAACACCTGCGTGCGAGTAGTCGTCGGCGGCGTAGTCGTCGGTGTAGTCGATCTCCGAGCTCAACTCCCCGGCTCAAGCTACTCCTATTAACGCGCAATTAAATTAAAGGCGGGTCCTATTGCAATTAACTCCAAATGAACAACAATTAAGAAACAAAAGAGAGTGAACACTAGCCTAACACGGAGTTTATAATTTTAAAAGAGTTTTGGAAAAAGTTTTATATTTTTCGGAGTTGAAATGGATTTTCTAGGATTTTCCAAAGGCAAAATACATTTTCTGAAATCAAAAATACGCATACACAATACACTTAACTATAAGCTATCTACAGGTTAGCTCTAAAGGGCTTTAAGCTAGCTCTAGGCTGGCTGCAGGCCGGCTCTCGGTGACCACGTGGCTGCCACGCAAGCGGCTATAAGCCAGCTCTTGCACAAGTAGCTGCTGACTGTGCAGCCCAAGTGGCCGGCGCATGGGATCCCGGCCGGATCCACAGCGGCCAGGGGCGGTGCAGGCGGCAGTGTGGTCTAGCTATGATCGGTTGGACGCAAAAGATCCCGGGGGATCTGGTGTGGCGGGCTACGGTGTAGGCGCGTGTGTGAAGGGAAACCCCAACTGGGTTTTCGGCCAGCCCGAAACGTGTTCAACGAAAAGCTCCAAGGAGCGGCAAAACGGCTTGAGCTCGCCGGCGGCGAGACGGTTCGGCGACGGGTCGACCAGCGACACGGCGTGGTTTAAGGGTTCCTAAGGATGCGTTCTAGTCGCAAAAAAGGCTTGGCCTTGGGTCGGATGCCGGCCCCATGGCGGCGGCAACCAACTGAGCCGCGAGACAGGTCAGGACGGCGCGGTCGTGCGGCGACACTCGCCGGACTTGTGCAAGGAGCGCCAAGGCGATGACCTGATTGAGCGCACGCGCATGCGCTCGGCCGTGAGGCGAAGCTCCCGGGCGAGCACATCGGCGCGGTGGAAAACGGCTCGGTGCGGCTCGAGCTTCGCGGCATCACGACTGGGGTATCCGCGGCAGCGTGGCAGCTCGCTTGCGAGGGCTTGCGCGTGTGCTCGAGAGCAACTGCGTGTATGGGGTTGGTCCAGCGCTCGTGCGCCTAAGCGGCAAAAGGGCGGCCTCGGCGGCGAGGTCTCGGCCGCGGCAGAGGGACAGGGTCCCACGGCGGCGAGGCTAGGATGGCCTGTGTCGGAAGGGGTGAACGCGAGCGTGAACGCGTGACCGACCGCGTGGTCAAGATTGATCTGGTGCTCGCTCACGGTGGCCAAAGATTCGGCCTTGGCTTGGATTTTGCCCGCTCGGCGTGTACGTGTGCGTGTGTGCAGATCGTCGGCGGCATGGCCATGGCGGCAACGCTACACCGGCGGCGTGCACACGGTGGAGGAGCAAAGAAAGGGTACGGCGAGCGGGGCTGAGGTTGGGTGGTGTTCAGGATCGAGGCGGCCATCAAGGCCCGGCCTTGGGTTCGGTGGTTCGACGGATACACGTGCGCCGGCGCGTGGGGTTCGCGGCGGCGACACGGCAGAACAGGACGGGGCTCGGCGGACACGCGTGCGTGCGTGCGGCCACGGGTTGGACAGGAAAACGCACAGGCTCGGCCCCTCGGGTGCGGGCGTTCGCGTGCGTGCAAGCAGGTTTGTGTGCGCGTGCAAAACGTCGGCGGCGCAGCCATGGTGACGACACGAATCCGACGGCGCGCACACGACGGAAGGACAACGAAAGGAGAACGGCGAGGAACGGCCCGGCGGCGCTGGTTATGCGCAGATGCCGGCGTACGATCTCGCATGCGCGTGAGTGCGCGTGCACGGGTACGTGCGTGCGTGCACAGGTTCGGCCAGGAAAGGCTAAGCTTTGGCCCGGCGGTGGTGTGCGCGGGCATGTGTGCGCCGGCGGCGACCCGAAGCTCGGCGGCGCATACCGAAACAAAGGAACGACACAACGAATAGCAAAGGAGCGCGCGCGCGTTGAGGAAGGCAGCGGCACCTGCAAAGCGACTGACTCGGCTCGATGGCCGGCTCTCAGGCGACGGCGGGTCTGCGCGGTGGCGCGGAGCGACCATGGTTCACCAGCAAGCACACAATGCCCAACGAGCACACAAGGCTCGTTCCAGCCACGGCTCGAAGGCCGGGTCCACAGCAAGGTGAAGGGATCGGGTGCTCACCTTGCGCTTCTGGATGCGACGACGAGACGGTGGTGACGAGGGTGGAGCAGGGACGGCTGTGGTTCGGCTCCTACTCCGCGGCGGCGAATTGACCACGGACGGCTCCGGCTTCGCGGTCCGCGCACGGGCTTCTTCCGGGGCGGCGTCGCCTTCAGGACCGCGCGGTGGCGTTGGCACCCCCGGCGTGCGCGGCTTCAGCTCCTCCCCGGCGAACGGCGCGGGCTCCCTCTCCCTCCTCTCCTCCCTTATCACTCCTCCTCCTCCTTTCTTGCGGAACAGGGGAAGATCCCCAAGGGCGGCGGCGGATCAGGGAGAGGCCGGTTGGGGATGGATACTTATGGGGCGGTGTTAGGGTTTGCGGGCGCCCCTGGGCGGTGGGGATTCCTCGGCGTGCGCGCGTGGCACGCATCCCGCGGTGCCAGCTCGGTAGGGCGGCGGCCATGGGGGCCGGCGCGCGCTTGCGTTGCCTCCCTGCCCCACGGCGTGCGCACGGTAGAAAGCAGAGAGGAAGGGGAAAAGAAGGGGCTGACCGGCGGGGTCCGCATGTCAGCGACACAAGAAGGGGGGTAGGTGTTAGACGGGCCGGCGGGCTGAGGATTAGATGGGCCGGCGGCTTGTGTAGGCTGGTGAAGAAAGGTGGGGGTGGTCCGGTAGACTATAGCAGAGATGGTTAGGGCCCAAACGGAATAGGAGGTTTTCCTATTTTCTAAACACCTTAACTCCTATTTAACTTTAGATCCAAATTTGAATTTGCATCCAAATTCGAATCCCACACAATAAAATCCAAATAAAATCCAATGAGCACCAAAGTTCTCACACTAGCATTTTATATTTCCTAAATTTTATTATTTTGCACATAATAAATCTAGGAAATTAGGGAAGGTTCAAAGAAGACATCCTTATATTTTAGTTAAGCACTCAATTTTCAAATTGGAATTTTGAAATCCACATTTTCGCATTGCTAACATTCTGGAGAAATTCCGGGATGTTACACGCTTCAAACTAAAAATTTTTGAACTAAACTTTGAATTCGCCAAAAACAAAAGTGGTAGCCCACCTAACCAGCTTCAACTTTCACAAAGGTCGACCTATGTTTTACTCAACAGTTTGGCCAGAAAATAGTTGCAAAGTCTGCACTTTTCTCGGCCTGGTCAAACTGGTGCTCTGAGAGTTGACTGCATTTTCGAGGCTTTTCCACTTCGAATTTCAAATGCCACCAATTAGATGAAATGTGTTCCATGAAAAACTGGACAACTTTTATATTAGCATAATTTTGAGTACTTAAGAAAAATTTTGAGAACAAGCTAGAACACTAAGGAGAGGTATAGGTCTCTAAGGGTTTGACTTAGGGTTTGAAGGAGTTGACCCATAAGTGGGGGTTTGACCAAGATAAACAATGGTTAGGGCTACTAATGGTGATGATTACTATTGCCCAAATATCCAGGATGTTACAGAACCGGCGGTAGACCTACGAACGTCGGCTCGGGAGGGACCCCGTCGGAGCTGATGCACGTAGGGTTGCTCTAGGGTCGGCAGGCCACCTAAAATGCCTTCAGACGTCGCGGAGACGAAGGAAGAACAGCAAGTAGTAGATTGGAAAAGTTTGAGGCAAAGAGAAAAGGTAAAAATATAAAAGTAGATTGATTTGATCGATTGATGATACCCAATCGGCCATGGCCCTTTATATTTATAGGGAGGAGAGGTCTTGCCCCATTAGGAGTCGAAACCCTTACAAAATCCTGTCGAAATACAACTCCTAACCAGTTTTGGCAGGACGGGGCGGTCTAACCGCCTATGTGACGTGCAGATCTTCCAAAAGTCATATCTCCTTCATCCGAACTCCGAATTGGACGTTCTATATATGGATCTTGATGTACTCGACGAGTCCTATCCAATGGTGAAGTCCAAATTGCCTTTTGAGGACTTTGACTAGGGCGGTCTAACCGGGTGGGCCCACCGGTTAGACCGGCCTACCTAGTCTTGCCAATTTTGGGTGTCAACATATGCCCCCCTGTTTTATGGCAAAGCTTGCGTGCCAAAAAACATCTATAATGATTAAAATTGGCAGAAAACGATGATTTAACAATACATCGTCCATATTTTTGCTCCTAAGGGCGATAATTGTTTTATCGGCCATGAACTTGCTATGAACTCATGGAACAACTTGTTTTGGTCTCCATACCTGCTTAGTTGCTGACCTTGCCGGTGCGACCATTGTAGATTGCTCCATTGATTCTTGCTTTCGCATCTGTTGTAATCTCCTTTTTTGAGTGCAGGATAAGCCTGAGGGACACCACCTCGACTGCATACCCTTAGAATTTTGCTCATTGCTACCCCCACCTTGCTTGATAGTAGCACATACACTATTTTTGACCAGATTGTTGTTGTAAGCAATCGGTCTTTGCAATTTACCATAATTTGGATGTGCAATAGGATATTGAATCATATATGGTTTCATGTACATACTACTATAATCGGTAGGTGAGTAATAGCAAGGATAATACCAAGAACATGGTGTAACTGATCCAACAAAAGGATAAATAAAATTACCTTGTTGGTGATGCGCACTTTCTCGCTTCTCACGTCTTGGTGGTGCTTTTTCGCCCTTTGCACCTATTGGCTGATTTCTTCGTTTCCTTGCAGCTCCCTTCCTCTTATATTTGGCCAGGAGTTCTTCAAAACTCGGCCTTCCCTTTTTCTTGGAAGCATCTCCATTTTTTCTGGAGATAGTGGTCAGACCGCCCTGGGACGCGGTTAGACCGCCCCTGGACCCGGTTAGACCGCCCCTGGACCCGGTTAGACCGCCCTGGGCAGTGGCCAGATCGGTCGATGCACCGTCGGCTTTTTCTGCAGTGTCTTGCCCCCTGAGCGTTGAAGCCTTCGCTGCAATCTTGGGGGTCTCCTCCAGTGACAGCTTCTCGTCACGCTTTTACTCTCCAATGATTATATTCTTCCCCTTAGCTTTATCGGCTTGATCCGGCCGAATGAGTACCTTGGGATTTAGCAACTCAAGAGTATTCATAAAAGCATTAACAGGGAAAGGATTTTGGTCGACTTGCATATTATGAAGTACTAAACGGCCTCCGTTAATAGCCGATTGTATTTGCCGACGAAAACTATTACAATCATTAGTTGCATGAGAATAAGAATGATGAAATTTACAATAGGCACGCTTCTTTATTTCATCAGGTGGTGGCAAAGTGTGAGATATTTTAATCTTACCCAATTTTAATAACTCATCAAAGATCCTATCACACTTAGCCACGTCAAAAGTGAATTTTATCTCATCTTGTCGACTCTTATGGGCCGGCTTGAGAGAAGCACAAGTATTTGGTTTATCATCAGATGACCATGTAAATTCAGCAGCATATACATCTTTACTCTCATCGTCCGAATAATCAGATGCATAATAAATAGGACGATTAGACTTTTCATTGGTTTTTTGCGAATTCTTAGATTCCTTAAGTCGGTTTTCATTAGCTAAAGCTTTTTGCAACAACCGACTAACATCTAAGAAATCTTGACCATCTAGCTTCTCTTTATGGATATCAAGCAAACCAGAAAAAGCAAAATCAGCTAGGTCTCTATCAGAAATTGTCAAACTATAGCATTGGTTTCTAGTGTCTCTAAATCTTCTAATATATTCAGAAACAGATTCATTAGATTTTTGTCTAACCGATACAAGATGTGACAATTTCAACTCAGTTTCACCAGTAAAGAAATAATCATGAAATTTATTCTCTATATCAGAAAAAGTGTAAACTGAGTTGGGTGGCAAAGAAATAAACCAAGTAAATGCAGCACCCGATAGAGATAAAGGAAACAATCTCATTTTACAAATATCATTAGAAGCAGCTGCACCACATTGTATAGTAAATTGACCTATATGCTCTAATGTACTTCTACCATCATCCCCACTAAATGTAGTAAACTCTGGTATTTTAAATCCCTGTGGGTACGGGATATACTCATAATTCTCAGGATACGGTCTTTGATACGACCGACTCTTAGTTTTAGGCTCTGTACCAAAAGTTTGTCTAAATATCTCGAGCGTCTCTTCTCTAAATCCCTCCATCCCCAAAGCGGTTCTAGGTCTAGCGGATCTAGGATGTGGTGCTCGATTTATAGTAGGTTGTGGTGTGCTATATGTTGATGTTTGGTTCGGCAGTGTGTTAGGAACATGCTGCAACGAACTATTAGGAACATATGCACTTGGCTCGCTATACACAACCGTATGCGACATCATTGCATTAGTAGCGGCCATTGTAGTCCCTCCACCAGCCGAAGCACCAATAGTGGTACGGCTATGTACGTGGTGGATTGGAGGTACACCAATGGGGACTTTAGGTATTTGCAAATATGAAAAATCATCTAGCGTGCTATCTTTAGAATTTTCGGTATTAGAAGTAGATGCATTAATATCATTACCAGAAAATTGTTTACCAAATTTGGCCTCTATACGATCTAAATGAGAATTCATCGTAGATTCAAATTTTTCACTCATGGCAACAAATTTGTTATTCAAGCTAGCACTAACAGCCCCATCAATCATGTTTGCAATATCTGAATTAGCTTCGAGTGGTTTACTCACAGTGGGTGTTACCTTTGGTTGTTGAAGAGGAGGAAACTCAAATTCTTGCACTTCCACCACTTTTCCATCGCGAGTCTTCCGAAAACCCGATTTGAAGTCCTTCCACTCAGCTTCCCTTCGAGCTTTCTGATACTCCTCGAAGGCTTGATGCTTCGCATCCGGAATGTCACCGTCAGTCATGTCAATGATGTTCTTGGGGTCAAGATCACAAAGAGTTCCTTTGTCATCGGCCATGGTAGCCGATAAATCTTTCTTCTTCTTCCCCAGCGGAGTCGCCAAAATCTGTTGACACATTTTCGGGATCAACAAGTGCACGGAGGAAGCTCGTTGCAGCTCCTCTGCGCAGGGTGGTCAGACCGCCTGGGTAGGGCGGTTAGACCGGGGTGCCGGGATGAACCGGCGGTAGACCTACGAACGTCGGCTCGGGAGGGACCCCGTCGGAGCTGATGCACGTAGGGTTACTCTAGGGTCGGCAGACCACCTAGAACGCCTTCAGACGTCGCGGAGACGAAGGAAGAACAGCAAGTAGTAGATTGGAAAAGTTTGAGACAAAGAGAAAAGGTAAAAATATAAAAGTAGATTGATTTGATCGATTGATGATACCCAATCGGTCATGGCCCTTTATATTTATAGGGAGGGGAGGTCTTGCCCCATTAGGAGTCGAAACCCTTACAAAATCCTGTCGAAATACAACTCCTAACCAGTTCTGGCAGGACGGGGCGGTCTAACCGCCTATGGGGGGCGGTCTAACCGCATCTGTGACGTGCAGATCTTCCAGAAGCCATATCTCCTTCATCCGGACTCCGAATTGGACGTTCTATATATGGATCTTGATGTACCCGACGAGTCATATCCAATGGTGAAGTCCAAATTGCCTTTTGAGGACTTTGACCAGAGCGGTCTGACTGGATGGGCCCACCGGTTAGACCGGCCTATCTAGTCTTGCCAATTTTGGGTGTCAACACTATCTATCTTATCTATCGTGCGTGCTGTCTCAGGACTTTTGTTTGGCCCAACTTTCGACAGAGTTAGGCCTGTAGTACAATCCATGCATGAACACAGACCGACTACAGACGCTACTGTCTGACAGTGGCAGTTCCCTCACAAATCACTGTAATTCTGACAAGGAGATTGCATGCATTGGTAACCAACCGGAATCGATCAACGTGCACAAGGAGTTAATTAGTACTAGTAGTACGTGGGCACAAGCTGCTGCAACAAGGATGTCTGGGAGAGGTGGATGCCTACACAACACGGATCATATCAGAAGGTGAAGCAGAGCACAACACACACGAGGAAGAGGACAAGAAGGATGGCGCCGAGCAGCAGGATCGCCTCGCTGGTATCAGGAGGAGGAGCAGCAGCAGCCGCCGTGGAATCGATGGTCCAGGCCACCTCAAGACCCCTCCAAGCTACGGCTCCCTGGCGACGATGATGGCCTTGGTTCATGTTCATGTTCATCCGGGCTATGCCATCCACTGCTGCAGCTGCAGGCAGGCCCTGCTCTTGCTGTGCCTCCTGCTGCTGCTGCTGGTGGTGGTGCTCATCAGGATCTGCCTCTTGTTCCTCCTCCTCCGTCGCAACCTGCACATGTTTCCATTATCCCGTAGAAAAATGTAATTAAGATGGAGCAAGTGTAGTAAATAACAGGTGAAAAGAATTAGGTAGCGAACCTGCTGGTCCAGGCGGAGGAGGTGCTCCGTTGCCCCGTAGATGTTCACCATGTCCCGGCGTCTAAAAGCTTTCCCGCACCAAAGGCACTGCGCGCAGCCCAGGCATGAATCGAAGGGGAAGGTTCAAGGTTGGTTGATCCATGGATCTCAAGATAGGCCAAGCTAGGAAGCGATCGAACCTTGGCCGCGGCGCCTCCGGATCGGGCCAGCCACAGCTCCAGGCAGGATCTCCCATACACATGCCCACAGGGGATGCAGCTGCGACCGAGGCAGAGGCAGGCAGTACTAGCTAGATCAACAATTGACCGAGCAAACTGCGGACAAATTAACAATGCGGTAGCGTACCAGACTCGGTGGCGGCCTGAGGATGCCCAGGGCTCATGGCAGATGCAGCAGCTGTTGCTCTCCCTCTCCCTCTCCGCCTCCTGCCGCACGCCGTCGTCGCCTCCCAGCTCCCCCACGGCGATCTCGGTCTCCTCCTCCTCCCCGCCGGCGTTCCCCTGGGCAACGGCGCGCCTACGCAGACCTCGATGCCCATGGTTGTGCTGCCCCTCTTCCTCCTCCATCTTGGATGGAGGCGCACCGGCGACGGCGACGAAACCCCAATGCGAGGGAGGAGCAAAAGCAAGCAAGCAAGCAAACGTGTCGTGCGGCTGGGGGCTCGGCTTCCAGTTCCAGCTACTTTGCTCTTTTATTGACGCGAGGCCCAAGCAAAACAATTTTGCTGGAGAAAAGCAAAAGTTGCTCACTGTATATTTCGTTCGAAAAATGGGGGAAAATCATCACTTGAGAAATACTAGCAAGGTGTCATATAGTATTACATAAGAAACGGAATGGATGGATAAAGCACGCTCGATTTTTTTTTAAGAGTTGAAGGGGTGAAAAAAAACCAGTCCGATTGCATTGCATAAAGGACAAGTTTTTTTGCAGCATGAAAGTGCAAGGCAATTCTCCACATAAAGCTTGGCACGATTTTTTTTCCCGAACAACACCCCCCACCTACTTTTTATTTGATCGAAAGAGTTACCGTTTAGTTACAATGCATGTGTAGTCCTTGAAGCTAAGACTAAAGAAGAAAATTGAGAATTACAAGAGAAGTTACAGAGGGGGAGATTACAATCGTTAGGAATCTTGGAACGATTAACAAACCAATCAACGACATGATTAATTAACAAGACTAGAATGTATTTTGGCCTGTCCACAGCTGAAGAATCACCAGATGAAGCAGGCTGCAGCGCCAATCATTGTTACTGAATTGTTTCGAGAACCACCAATTGAGCTGTTCCTCCATGATTGACTCGTATATTTATTTGATGAAGAACAGAAAATAAACAAAACTCCACCAACGAGGCAGTTTATAAACAGATAACTGCATTTCAGTGCGAAAATTCAGAGTAGCATAAGCAGATAGCATCACATTTGAGAGCAGGGCGCTCGATCTACAGATGCAGCAACTGAGTGAACATATATTGATATATCACCAGAAGAGGTAGACTACGCCGCAGATTAGGACAAGACAAAGAAGAAGCGCCGCGGCCACAATCTTGAGAACTCGATCTACCTCCTCCGTCTCCCGAGCTAGCACAACTCTCGCGCGAGCCAGCACTGCTCTCTGCTCAGCCTCAGCAGCCATGGCAGCCACAGTTTTCTGCCATGCCGTCTCTTGTTGCTCCTCAGTATGCATTCTTGCAGCCGGTGCCTTCTGCATTATACAAGTATTATTACTCGATTCATTCCGGATTGAGCACAAACAATAAATACTACGTACGAGAGACGAGTGCATGTACAAAGGAACAATCCGTAAGCTTGATTTCAATAAGCTAGCTAGCTAGCTAGCTGATCTGATGAAGAAAACAATAAAAATGAACCTGCTCTTGAAGGGTGGCATCGTCATCCCTGATCATCATCTGCTCCTCCGTGTCCATGGGCCGCAGGAAGAGGTCGAGCATGTCCTCGTCTTTGAACTCTCTCGCGCACGTAAGGCACTGTATGCAAAGATACATTCACGAGTACTACTAGATTATTATTAAGTTGATGAAGAGAGAGCCACGAAGGAAGGGGAGGGGAAAAAAGCATGCATTTTTGGTACCTTGGCTGCCTTGCCCCCGCATCGAGCCAGCAATGCCTCCAGGCAGGATCTGCCATAGACGTGCCCACAGGGGATGCAACTGCATTCCGCCATCGTCACAAACAGGCCAAACGAAATGAATTTCAGTCCAATCAGATCAAAACAGGGCTGTATGTGTTTTGTTTCATATGCATTCCGTCTGCACACTGACTATCCCAACAAGGAGATGCACAAGCTTGCGGCAGATGTAGGCATGTAGCTCAGCAAATGTAATAAAAATGCAACATTTTGTCGCTAAAGAAGGCAGATCATCGATTCATCACTTCCTCTGGATCACAGCGGATTTATCAGAGACAGAAGCACGAAGCAAGTAGAACAACCAAGAAGCGAGGTACAACTAGCAGACAATTCATTTTCATCTGTTTGAAAGCAACTAATTAGACTGATCTGCAAGCAACCCCAAGCCACTGCAGTACAAGCGGGGTGCAGCCGAGAAGAGCGAGATCGATAGACCAATCAGCAGGGTACTAGCACCAAAGAAGACCGAATGTGTATATACCAGATGCGGTGGCCGCCGTAGGAAGTCCAGGGCTCATGGCAGATGCGGCAGCTGTTGCCGTGATCGCCACCCGCCGCAGCGATCTCCTCCTTCCCCTGGGCGACGGCGCGCCGACGCAGAGCCCCACGGTGCCCCTCCTCCATCTCACAGGCAGCGGCGGCGGCGGGCGGCGGGGTGACTCAGCTCGAAAACCCCAACCAACCCAAGGGAGCAAAAGCAAGCAAACCGTGTCGTGTGGTGTGGGGGCAGGGCAGCCAAGGCAGGGCTCTTGACCGGCCGTCTTGTCTTTCTACAGTTGGTACGCGAGGAGGCCCAAGACAGAGGAGAGGATCCTCCCAGTGACTGACAGTGAGCCCGGCCAATTGTACACTGATCAGTGATCACCCCCAGCTAGCAACCTGATTACTACATTCCCTGCGCCGCTTGCAGCATTGGCACTTTGGCAGAGCCCGTACTAAAAAATGTTGTCCCTCTAACAAATAGTAAAAATTGGTGATTGTACTAATTCACTGGTGCCCCTAGAAAAGAAAACAAAAACAACTAATACACAGGTCAATACCTCAATATAATTTATATTTTTTATTTATAAAGGAGAGAGGCGAGTGTTTTAATTTTGTCGTGTATATATGACACCATGCTCACCAAACCAAAAATTAAACTTCAATAGGTGTGCTAATCTTTTGGGTCCAGAAATCTTGCTGTTGTG
Organism: Cenchrus fungigraminus; assembly: GCA_036936925.1. Lineage (NCBI taxonomy): Eukaryota > Viridiplantae > Streptophyta > Magnoliopsida > Poales > Poaceae > Cenchrus > Cenchrus fungigraminus. Next base: position 101,671,446 of record CM072776.1, read on the forward strand.
ACGACTGTAATGCACACTCCAACATGAATGAGGAGAAGACCCTAGATTGTGGCACACTAGTGCGGCGTAGCTAATTGTGGCACATGTTCCTGACATATGTAAATAGTAGAGTAGCATCATCGTGCAAAACAGCAATGCACAAAGTCGAGCAAGAGAGATACAACTAGAAGATGCTAAAATAAGTAGAAGAGAGAAGCCATGACGAGAGGAGTGATGACCGCAAACAGCACCGTGAGTCGAGCCATCTTGAGAGTCTCCCGAGCTATCTCAACATTCTGTCGAGCTACCTCTACATTCTGTTGAGCCATCTCTGCATTCTGCCGAGCAACCTCTACAATCTGTTGAGCTATCTCTACATTGCTCTGGGCCATCTTCTCTGCATTCAGTACTTGAGCAGCCGCCTCTCGAGCTATGTCGTCAGCCGCAGCAGCAGCCTGCTTTTGATTATTGTTATCCTCCGCTGCAGCGACGACGACATGGACATGGCTGCTCCTCCTTGTGCTTGCCTGCTGAGGGCTGCTGCTGCAGTCGTCGCAGAGATTGGTGCGGCGCCCGTAGAGGTTGAGGATGTCCGCCTCGTGTTTCAGGCCTTGGCCGCACTGCAGGCACTGCAGCAACATATATATTAAGCTGTTAGCACTACTAGTAGTTTGTAAAGATACAGATGTGCAGGGAGCGAGCACGCCCACCGGACCTTATTAGACGACGTGGTGCCTCCGGCAATGCCGTCGTCGTCGTCGTCCTCGTGGTTCATAGTCATACTGGTAGAAGAGCGTCCGCTGCGGAACATGGCAATGGCGTCCTCCTCCTCGCACCCGTACATACGCCTGAGTGAGAGCTCCATCTCGTCTCGTCGACCGATCTGCACCTCCTCGCCTTCCTCTGCTTACTAGGTCGATTTTTTTTTACAAATAAATATTATGAACAAGCTGGAATCGTCGACGGGAAGGATTCGTATTCGAGGACCGTTTGTATGCAATATCAATCAACCAAAATTAAACTCTGATTCGACAGATCAGGTTTCAGTCTCCCAACACAGACAGACAGGAACAAAACAAACTGGAAAGGTGAATCGTGGCCCAATCTATGGCCCGGCCCACCAAAATCGTGTCGCCGCCGACCCCCCCTTCCCCTCGCTGGAACATCCAGGAGGCTCTCCTTCCCTTCGCCGCCCCACCCACCACACCTCTCTCCGGCGGCCGGAGGATGGCTCGGAGGGGCGTGTCCTACGTGTCGGCGGCGCAGCTGGTTTCCATGGCCCGCGACCCCCGCGTCGCCATCGTCGACGTCAGGGACGAGGAGAGGAGCTACGACGGCCACATCGCCGGCTCCCACCACTACGCCAGCGACACCTTCACGGACCGGATGCCCGACCTCGCCCAGGCCACCGGGCCCAAGGAGACCCTCGTCTTCCACTGCGCCCTCAGCAAGGTCTGCTCAACCTCCCTCCCTTGTTCACTTCCGTTTCTCTATGCACCAGCTTTGCTCGCAACTTGGATGGCAAGGTGCCGTGCAACGGGGCAAGTGGATCTAGTTCCCCTGATCTCGTGGATCTCAAAATGTTTCTGCACCATGTAGTTTGTCGTCTATGTTGACGTGGTCGTGCTTCATCACAAGGCTAATGAAGACCACCAGCTTTCACAAGGTTTCAATTTGACATGTTTACAGTAATTCCAACCCAGTTCACAGTTGTAGAAATATTTTTTTTTTTGAAAAAAAATGCACAAGGGGACAGCAGATAGTTGTACTTAGGGCCTGTTTGGGACGGCTCTGCTCCACTTTTTCTAACTCTGCTCCACCAACTCCACCATGGAGTAGCTCTACTGTGGAGTTTACAGAGATTGTGTTTGGCATGTAGAGTAGCTCCACCTCCAGAAACGCAAGATTTCTTTGAGAAAAGTCTAATTTGCCCCTAAATAATGGGTCCACATGTCATTCTCTTATCTTTCCCCCTTCTTCTCTCGTCCCACCCTTTTCCTATGTTCAATGGCGCTGCGGGAGGGAGCGGCCAGGAATGCCTGCGCCGCGCCAGAGGCCAGGGTCCGGTCGCGGATGCCCGCGCCGGAGGCCAAGGAGCGGACGCGGATGCCCACGCCGCGCCGGACCAGCTCTACGCCGGAGGGAAATGAGAGAGGATGAGGAGGACCGCCGGAGGGAAAGGAGAAAGAGAATGAGGAGGACCGCCGCGCGGAGCGGATGAGAAGAGAGGCGCGCCGCTGCAGCTCGTCCGCCCCGCCGCTGCGGCGCGGCTTGACCGGGCCGGACGGGGAAGATCCGGCGGCGCGGGCAAGTCCCGTCGGAGGGAGGAAGGAGGGAGAGGGGTGGGCTGGCGGCGCGAGCTCCGAGCGCAGAGGGAGGGAGGGTGCGGCTGGTGGCGGTGTGGGGAGACGCCGTGAGGTCGTCCCCGTCGGTGCGGAGGGAGGGCGCGGGCGGCTGGCGGTGAGCCGGTGACGCGAGCTCGGAGGGAGGGTGTAGTGCGGCTGGGCGCGGCGCGCAGTGAACGTGGGCGCGGCGCGCGCATACACCGCGAGCACGTACCCGTCTGCGCTGAGGGAGGGCGCGGGGCGGGGGGCTGGCGCGGCGCGAGCTCAGAGGGGGGGTGAGGTGCGGCCGGTGGCGGCGCTGAGAGGGAGGACGAGAGGAAGAAGCGCTCACGGGGAGGAGAGACGCAAACAGATCGAACCGGTATTTCTGTGTAACAAGTGGCATTGGTGGGTAAATAACTCAGAACTCCATGAGGAGTCTCAAAACATGGATTTCGGGAGCACCTCTTGAGGTACTCCAAGAAAAATGTGGAGTTGGGCTGGAACTCCACCTTTTTTAAGGAGCGGAGTTTTAGGAGTTGGAGGTATTTGGTTGGACAAAGTTGGAGCAGAGCTGTGAAACGTGGAGCGGAGCAGTCCCAAACAGGCCCTTAGATAAATCATGAGGAGGGTAAGTTTAACTTTTTCAGGGATTAGATTTTGGTGGTCCCTCGTTTTGATTGGAAAATAAAAACCCTCCTTCCAAAGTAGACTCCATTGTGGTGATCCACCAGCTGCAATGTCAATCACAGATGGGGGAAATCAAGAGAAACACACCACACATTCATTCTTCCTCCTGAATTCTAGGACATCATCACCCCTGTTCCATCACAAAATAAATCACCTCTCAATTTGAGTCACTGCTGCTTGTTTTTCTCGTAACATGTTCCCTCAATCTTGCAGGTGAGGGGCCCATCTTGTGCACAGATGTTCCATGACTATCTATCAGAGGCCAAGGAACAAGATTCAGGGGTAAAGAACATCATGGTCCTAGAACGTGGGTTTAACGGATGGGAACTTTCAGGGAGGCCCGTCTGCCGCTGCAAGGACACTCCATGCAAGAGTGTGTGCTCTTGAGTACTTCAACTCATGGCAGATGCTGGTAAAATGTCATGCAAGGACACTACAGATTGATAAAATGTCATGTCTCCGTTGGGTGGACAAACAATGGCGCTATGTGAATTGAATTGTTCCGGTGAATAACAGTTAATGTCATCTTGTGGCATGTAAACTGTAAACCACTTTAAGAATGCTTGGTAATGTTTTGCTTCCAATCTTCCATCAACCTATATGGCCATTCACGCCTTGTCTACTGGCTGCACGCTGCAGCTTTACAGCATGTTCGTTTGGCTGGTGGCTGGTGCTGATTTGTTCTGAGAGGAAAGTACTGTTGGCTGGTTGCTGATGACTGGTTTGTTCTGAGAGAAAAGTACTGCTGGCTGGTGGCTGATAAGCCAAACGAACAGGGTGTTATTCACTCCACAACACTCATGCATATCTGCACCCTTTACACACATGTTTTTCCAATTACTCTTTGTGGATAGCAATTCATCAAGAGATTTATATCCTTTTATTGTTCAAACTGGTTGCAAGAGGAACATGGGTGGAAAAATACCAAGATAATCCCTTTTGCTTGGGTAAATCTACTAGCGTGCAGGGTAGAGGAGGCCCAGGTGCGCCGGCTGCAACACATCTTGGAGACCTTCGCGATGGCGACAGGGCTCCACATCAACTTCCACAAAAGCACCTTCGTCCCGCTACATGTCGACGCCGGCCGCGCCTCTGAGCTCGCCGCCATCCTCGGATGTCCGGTGGCGGCTTTCCCCCAGACTTATTTGGGGCTGTCGCTGTCTACGCACAAGCTGTCCGTGGCAACCTTGGACTCCATGGTGGTGAAGGCGGAGCGATCAATCCCCGGCTGGCGCACCGCTCTCCTCTCCAAAGGCGCCCGCCTGACCTTGGCGGAGGTCGTCTTGACGGCCCAAGCCGTCTACGCGATGTCCGCGGCCCCGCTGCCGCTCACCACTCTCGAGCGCCTAGACCGCCCCCGCCGTGGGCTGTTCTGGTCCGGAGCGCCAAGATGCAGCGGCGGCGCATGTCAGGTCGCCTGGGAGGTGGCCTGCCGCTCAAAGGAGGATGGCGGGCTGGGACTCAAGGACCTGGCGGCGCTCAACACCGCCCTGCTGCTCAAACACGTCCACAAGCTGTTCGCCGGGGAGTCCAACCCCTGGGCGGACTGGGTGCGTCGCTGGTACGACGGCGGGCTTGCGGGGGAAGACACGCCCTGCTGGCGCATGATCAAGGCCTTGATCCCGCTGTACCGCAGCATCACGGTGGTAGCGCTCGGGGATGGGGAGACCACCTCCTTCTGGCATGACTGCTGTACGGAGGCCGGCGTCCTCCGCGACACCCTCCCTGCCCTGTACTCCCACTGCGTCGACACCGACGTCACGGTGGCGGAAGTGGTGGCGGCCGGCGGGCTTGGGCAGGATCTCCTCCAACCCCGCCTCTCGACTGTCGCCGCTGCAGAACTGGAGCTGGTCACGAACGTCGTCGCCTCCCTGGAGCTCTCGGGCCGCCCCGATGACAGACGCCTCCCTGGCGCCCGCCTCGGCGTTCCGCGCGCGGGCGATTTCTACAAGGCCCTCGGCGCCCAGGACCCGCCTTCATCGCCGCCGCCCTTGGGGGAGCTCAACTGGGACACCTTCGCTCCGAAGAAGGTTCAGCTTTTCTTCTGGATCCTCCGCCAGGACCGCGTGCGCACGCGGGAGACGCTACACCGCCATGGAGCCGTCGAGTCGCCACACTACCCCTTCTGTCCGGGAACGCCAGAAAACGCTGATCACCTCTTCGCCGCCTGTCCACGCTTGGATGGGCTGTGGGCAGCACTGCTCCCAGCGCCGCCGCTGCCAGCATCCGCTCTCGAGTGTGCCCTGGCCGTGGCGCTGGCCCCCTCCGGCGCCTCCCCGACGATCGGCCACACCGCCGCCCTCGCCGTGCTATGGGTGATCTGGAAGACAAGAAACAAGATGGTGTTCGACGGCGTCCGCGCTTCTTCCCGCGACGTCGCCCGGCAGGTTGGTGAGCATCTTAAGCTCTGGGCCTGCCGCGCCCCGAGCAAGCTCGACACGGAACCGCTGACGTCCTGGTGCCACTCCGTTCTTGATGTAATAAACTGATCCTTGTAATCCTCCTTTGTCTCACCTCCGCTTCTTTGCATTCCCGAGCGCCTCTGTGCTTGCTCGTGTACCCCGGACATGTCCGTTTTGTGGAATATAAAGTTCAGGTGGGCTCCTTGCCCCCCGTTGCTTCCTCAAAAAAAAATCTACTAGCGTGCTACGCTATTTTGGCCACATTTTTTCTTCTCTGGCTCCAACATACTGCTGCAGCAATATTTTCTTGCGTCTAACATAGGCTGCTGATGAATGAAGTCCGCCTTAGCTAATGCCTCATTGATACTGTGGAATCAGACTTAATTCTATCAGGGAAGCTCCAAATACAACCAAGGAAAAGGCTATTTATTGCCTTTGTTAGGACTTTAGCTGTAGTTTTCTTTGATGTGTTCATTTCTGGAGGTGTGTTAAGTATCTGAACTGTGAAGCTCCAAATACAACCAAGGAAAAAGGCTATTTATTGCCTTTGTTAGGACTTTAGCTGTAGTTTTCTTTGATGTGTTCATTTCTGGAGGTGTGTTAAGTATCTGAACTGTCAAAACCTGCACTCTTGAGATGGTTACAAAAGGGCTAAGGATTGGTGAACAATGAAATATATCTTTTCTTCTGTTCTGGTATTTAGTTGGGTTGCGTTCGTCAGAAAGTTAAAATGGCCACATCATAGGGTTTTCCCTCCCAACAAAACAATCGCTGCTGAAAATTGCAAAGAATACATCCTGATTATGTTTCACTGTGCTTCCAATAGTTAGTGCCTCTGGTTATAGTTCAATCACCAATACTACATTCTTGGGCACCCTTCCATTTACAAGAATTTAACTAGCACGCTAACAGTTGAAACAGCCCAGCAACTCTACAATGTACAACAAAAAAAAACATGAATATGCATCCTGTAATACAGTAAGATCTATGTTCTTCCTATGGCAAGAAAAGCAGGCCCTTCCCACTTCTCATAAAAAAGAATAAATAAATGAGTAAACAATTTCCTATACACGCAGAATTGGCCAACTTGTCACCCTGAGATTGGGATCTCCAGTTAAGCACCAACCAGGCAACCAGCCAATGCAGGTTGAGCTAGCATTCCATTGACTAATGAAGGTCCAGATCTCATGAGATTGGTATTCTGAATTTCTGATGAGAAAAATCCATAAGAAATAGAGCTCTGCTTGATATTCGTATTCTGAATTTCTGGAGAGAGAAATCATCAGAAGTAGAGCTCTGGTTTGAGATTCATATTCTGAATTTCTAGCGAGAAAAATCTATGTCAGAAGTAGATCTCAGGCTCAAGTCTCGTCTGGCTATCCATGTTGCCAGTTGGGTGGAATGTGGTCATGGACAATAGTTTGCACAGCTGCGACAGATAAGAAAAACGGATCCTCTCTAATCTTCACCTCCAGGATCCAACATACCATTACTTCGAAAAAAAAAAGGATCCAACATACCTCCTCTGAGACTGGTCTAGCAAAACCTCAAGCTCCATCAGCACTTGCCATGTAGCATCTCCCACTTCCATTGGACGGTTGAAAACCAGTGCCTTCCGCTTCACTGGATCCCACAAGTTGTTCTGTATTGTGGTCAAATTGGTCGCCACAACATGGTCGAGCACCATCTCAAGACTGGCTATGTCCTTCTCAGTGACCTGCAATGAGATCTCTGGCCACCGGAGGACAGAAGGGAAAGGAAGCCGTATGTTATCAGCAATTATGACGGGTATGCAGCCGAGGAGGACTGATTCCACAAGCCGAGGACTCCATGGGGCCCATCCCAGTGGGCAGAGGCAGAAAAGCGACCGAGCCATTTCTGATCGGTAGTTGTCAAACCGCTTTCTCTTAAGGTAAAACTTGTGATTGCGGCCATAATGTTGAAGTAGCTCAGTCCTCACCTTCCTGTTATAAGGAGAAGGCATTAAAGTCATATTCAGTTTATGTTCAAGATCTTGCTATTCATATGTACAAGTATTGATGGAAATTGAACTACTGTGGACAATGAGGCAGAACCTGGGAATGATCTTAAAAACAACCCCCTTACAAGCCATTATGTGAGAATTGCTAGATGAAGCGACTAGAAAAGAAGTGTCTGAGGTGTATGCTTACTTGCTGTAGAAGCGGCCACTAATGTTCTTGGGGTGCACCTCCATCTTGCCCCTGAAGAAAGCAAAAATGTCTCTCCGCATCTTCTCTGGCTCCGGAAGCTCACGAGACACCTCCGGTGGCACATGAGGTGGGATGACCACATGCTCCACCTCCTGACACACGTGATGGCCCATCACACCGAATGTCTGTAGCAGGATGGACCTCTTGAGGAACGCCGGTATGCCATCGGCGATGGCTACATCCTCCTAGTTGAAAAAGAAGAAATTTTGTTAAGTGGAAGAGCCAGTTCCCTTAAATAAGCAGAGCTGGCAAGCTGTGTTTGTTGGATTAAATTGCAAACTGAGTTCCATCGTGATAGCACAAGATGAATTCCACAAATTTTGGGTGAGAAATTAGATGGCGAATGCTCATTTTGGCAAGAAATTAATGAACTGAATCAGTATCAGTTTATTAGGATTCACAACTAGGTGCATTCCAAAATCTGATCCCAAAGACGAATAACAGCTGGTCTATGGCATTTACAAGCCAGCGAGCAAGCAGCTGGTTTCCTACAATCTCCTATTTGCACGCAAGAAATTTAGGTGTGCTGTGGTTTCCTACAATCTCCTATTTGCACGCAAGAAATTTAGGTGCGCGAGCACAGCACGCAACAAACGAATCCGTCACTGACCATGGGATGGAAGCAGGCGCCGAAGTCGTGCGAGGCGACGAAGACGTGGTCGGCTCCGGCGGATCGATTCCAGTACGGCATCTGGGTGCGGACGAGGTGGACGGCCTCGGCGAGCATCCCCCGCGCGTGGGACAGCGAGGGGAAGCCGTTGGGCGTGGAGAAGTTGCAGGAGACGTAGACGGGCACGAAGAAGAGGTCGGCGTCCTCGGGTCGCGCGGCGCGGCCGGCGTAGGCCAGCAGCGCCTGGTGCACCGCCACCTCTGCCGCGAAGAGGTGCCGCGCGCACCGCGCGTCGGCGGCCACCCAGTCGCGGTTGAAGCGGGCGGGGAGGTCGTAGACGTAGATCCGGACCGGGGGCGCGGCGCCGGCGGTGGTGGTTGAGAGGGCGCGGGCCTTGGAGCGGAGGAAGGCGGAGCGCGGGAGCGGCGCGGCGGCGGGCGGCGTGGCGGAGATGAAGAGGTAGAGGGAGAGGGCGAACCACAGCAGGAGGAGGAGCCAAGTGGAGTGCTTGCGCAGCTTGGCGACGAGGGTGGGAGCTGCCTGGCTTCTCCTCGGCTTGGGATCTCTCATGGCGGGGGCGGGGCGGAGGGGGCGCGGCCGGAGCTGACAGCTGAGGCTGTTGTGAGCTTTGTTTGGTGTGGAAGCCGCCGACTCGGCAGAGCAAAGCCAAACCTTTCCCCCTTCCTTCGTTTAATAACCCGCTTTGCCTTCGAGAGGATTTATTTCATTAATCTTCCTCAGAGATTATATATAAATAAATAAAGTTAGCAAAGTTAGTATTGGAAAATCTCACCTGGAAATCCTTTGGCTAGTTTTTTTGTTAGGAAAAATAACCAATTGAAAGGAGAAGACCACTGGTTTGGTGTGGGTAAACTCGAGCAGTGCATTCGAATCCATAGCATTTAGCACATTTTGGAACGCATATACATGTTTTTGGAAGCTTCCGATAAAGAAGCATACATTGTCACGTTTAAATACACGGACTAGCAACAACCTTATTAAACGCTACTTCCTTCTGTTCAAATTGTAAGTTGTTTTTGTTTTTTTATAGATTTATAACTTTTGTTGTGCACCTGTATATATGTTTATGTCTAAATACATAATACATACCATGTACAAAATCCAAAACTACTTATAATTGGAGGGGGTACGTGTTAAAGACGACAAAAATTCACACCAAATCCAAATACCTATATAGCCATTACGCTCAGCTGCAAAAGGTGGTTAGTATCTTGATATCTCTCAAAGTATGTGTTAAGATGTGATTATCACGGATATAGTTGGCCACGCCCACACTCATCAAATCTTAGGAGTAATATATTTAGTTTCTTTTGGTATTTTCTCTTGCAAAAAACAATATAACACACAGAATACTTTACTCCTTGCGCTGTCCTTTCTAAACTGCGTGGACTGGATACTAGGGGGCATTTGGCAGGCTGCACTAGCTTCTAGTCAGGCTAACTCTAACCCAGGCTAAGGTTGACCAGGCTAAATCAATGCAAACTACTCGTGTTTGCTAGGGTGGCTAGAGATAATCAGGGTTGCTATGCTCGTGTTTGGTAGGCTGCATAATATGGTAGGATGACCCTATGGTGGCTAGAGGTGAGGTTACCAACTCATTGTTTCCTTCCTCTTCCTCTTCCTCTTCCCCACCTCTGCCTGTGCCCGGCCGCCGCCCCCGATCCGCCGCCGCCGCCCCCTTCTTCTTCGCCGAGCTGCTCCTCCTCTCTCCTTCTTGCCGGGCGACGTGGCCAGGGCGGGGTCGCAGCCGAGCGGGCCGCCGCCGGCCGCGAGCACCGCTCCGCGGCGCGGGCCACGAGCTCGGTCGTGTCGGCCGCGAGCGTCGCTCTGCGACTGTGACAGAACCGCCCAAAATAATTCCGTATTATCGCCTAAGCCTGTCCACCTGGCCATTAAGCAATAATAAGGAACTATTCTGTCGCCTCTGCCGGGGCATGCCCGGTAAATCACTTACACAGGATCGAATTATGCGCTAAGCCCACACGAAGGCGGGACCAGAGTACAACATTATATTACATAAAAGTTCATAAATACTTAAAATTACAAACCAAGTTTTGAGTACATAAAAGTAGACATGGTTCAGAGTTTTAGACAGCGGAAATTAAACTAAACGCATGATACACACAGGAGGCCATCCATGCATATCACTCATCAACATCGTTCTCCCACTCAAGTTCCCAACCATCTGGAATAGATCCAGGCGAAATGGGATTACCTGAAAACAACAACAAAAGTAAGGCTGAGTATACTAATACTCAGCAAGACTGACCCGACAAAAATAAAAGACACAGCTAGACATGCAAGACTTTTTGGTTGGTGGGTTTGTTTTGCCAAAAGCAACTAAGAGTTGATCCTTACTTTCAAATTTTAGCTCAAGTTCTAGTATGTTAACCATTCTAGGTAAGCACCTAGCTAAGCAAGCATGGTTGTACAAACAAGATTAATCATCCAACAATATTAATCCGAAATGTTCCATAAATAAATATGGGGTAGCCAGTTGTCAAGCCGACTCAGATAACGGTGAGTGACCGACGATCGATCGATTTATATCCTTGCAAGGTAAACCCAAGATACACGGAAGAAGGTAGACCAAGTGCAGTGTCTACCCCGACCAGGCGGTTCCCGTCATTCCCCAGATTAGGAAAAGATGATACAGTCCTAAGTACAAGGTTTACTGGTACGCCCAAACATGGCACGTCCAGAATCACACTTGCACTACCGGTAGCGAACCGGGAGACGCATCTCAAGATTAGTAGCAATAAAATTCCTGCACTGGTTCATTAGGTACTAGGCTTACCGGTACCATTCCCGACAAGCACTTGGTACGTTCAATAGGTTAGACCAGCACCATGCTACTCGGTCGAGACCGAACCCATTGCTCTTACCACATGAGCGAGTCAATTTATCCAACTTATGATTCCAACATAAGCATCCTATATCTCGCGAGCAATGAGTCATTACTCGACTTGTACCGTGTCCTTAAAGCATGGCACTAGCGTTCCTAACATACTAGTAAAAGAGCATAGGAGTCCTAAGGATCATGCATCTAGGTTTCAAAACAACTCCTGAAACTTAAATGCACAACTCATAACATAAATACGAAAAGTAAAGGTATAAGTTTAGAAAAAGGGTTAGATGCATCCGGAGCTTGCCTTCTTCTATGTTAGTACTAGCCTTGGGCTCTTCTGGACTTTGGATCAGGTCTTGCTGCACACTAAGCTGGTTCACTTCACCATCAACTGCCCCTTCACCCTCCTGGGTCAGCGTGTATGTACCGTTCGGTAAATCTACACGTACACATGCATATGTATTAAGTGAGGGTGTGAGAGGTTAATTAAAGGTTAACTTTGATGGTGATTGTGTAGATATTTAAGCAAACTAAAGTATTTAACTTCACAAAACAGTAAGGGAGTGTGATTAAACATTCAAAAACAGAACCATGACAAGCTTTCTCAATTTTGACACCTTAAATTCATTTCTTTATTTAATTACATAAAACAAGCCTATCAACCTTAAATCCAATTTAAAATAGAAACTCATCAAATAAATCCTAGCTTATGCACACAGCAAGATACACCTAATCTAAGCTCACACATCAAAATTTGGCTTAAGATCATTTATAAATTAATTTATACGAAAAAGACAAATTTTAGCCTAGTAAATCACCATTAATTCATATAAAAAGATTTACTAAACTTTTTGATCTCAACTTTCTCCTACAAACCATTTAGACCAAAAATAAGCCTCTGGCCAAAGCATGCTTTCAGATTAAAATTATTTTTCAAAATTTGAATTGAAACTCCTACACAAGATTAAATCCAAATCACCTATTAAACAATTTCCTAAAATTACACCCACTTCACCAGAGGTGCTATTTATCATGGTAAAGTTCTGAGGTGCACTGGTGATTTAAATAAAATTTATTTTAAAGGGCTATAAAAAGCATCAAGCTTAACTAGCATAAAGCTTACATAAATCATAACTAATTATCTACACATCAAATTCATGCCAACTTTGGTCAAAAATCTAAACATGTCATAAAGAGCAACATATCCAAAATACTCAAGTTCATATCATGTGTATATTTTAAACTACACTAAAAACACATCAAACTGAGTTTGAATTTTTAAATCAAAAACTACACAGAAAAACCCTATATAGCCTTTCTAGAAAAGGTAGAGTTCTACACCAGAAAACCAACAAAATTAGATTTGTATTTTTATGATTTTTCTACGATTTTTAATGGATTTTACAAGGTACAGCCGAAACCCTAATGTAACTTTTACAGGGGGGACCCTCGGAAACTTTTCCTAAATCACAGATGTACCCTTACTTTGCACAAATCTCCCTGGAAAGAACGGAGAAGAAGCAATGTGGTCCTTGGGCGGAACTGTGCATCGCCGGCGGCGGAATTGAAGGCCGGAGGTGGCCGGACTTGGCCGGGAAAGGGTGGGGGAGTGGTCCTTGCTCACCTAGGGTTCGATTTTGGTGCTTGGATGGGTCGGAGGAAGTGCCGGCGATGGGGAACGGCGGAGCCGTGGATCTCCGGCCGTGAACGGCACTGCTCCGACGTGGATGCTCACCGTGGGGGTCGTCTGGTGGCCTGGGGAGCTCCGGTGGGTGCTTGTGGTGGTGGAGGATGGCTCAGGGGCCGGTGGCAGTGAGCGGGAGAGGGAGCTCGGCTGGGGCGCACCAATGGCGACTGGCGATGTGCGAACTGAGGTGAAGCCGTGGCGCGTGTCGGACGACCCGGGCGAGCGGTCCAGCGGCCGGCCTTAAGGCCTCACGGCCAGCTGGCCGCGTGCATGCGCCAGGGGCGCCTCGCGACGCCCGCGCGCCGACGCGTGGCCGCTCGGGCCGCGGCCAGGCCGCGTTCGCGCCCCTGGGCACGGCGTACGGCCCAGAGGTGTGCGGAGCCCCCTAGGGTCGTGTGGTCCACCACGGAATCGTCCAGGCAACGTACACCGGGAGAAGCCGCAGGCGCCACGTGGACGCAACGACGCAGCGCCCCCTGCGCGCGTGCACCGGCATGCAGCAGCGACGTCGTCATCGTTTTAATTTCGCGATCATGTTTTCAAAATTCGAAAAATACGCAAAGTGCTAACATACTCGAAAATCTCCAAAAATAAAAGTTGTAGAGGAGCTTTAGACCTACAACTTTTACAAAGGGCGACATATGTTTTGATCCACGGATTGGTGGGAAAAACGGGATTAAAATGCCAGAATTCTCGACCCCGGTATTACTGTGCACATGAAGTTCATCTCGAGTTTATGCGGCTTTGCACCCAAAATTGGAATGTCCACCAATTATGAAAAATGTGTTCCCGGAAATAAGGAACAACTTTTATATTGGCCAATTTTCAACTTCTATAGCAAAATTTGGAGAACGCGTAGGAAAACCAAATCAGCCTTTTTGGATCTATAGGGGTTTGACCAAGAATTATGACTTTGACCGAGGTCTTTTGTGCAAATGTGTGCCAAATCATGTCAAACATGTTTAGGAGCCAATTAAACTTGATTAAAACGACTAATTAAGGTATTTATCTTTAATAAACACCTGGGGTGTTACAGTCTACCCCCCTTCAAAGAAATCTCGTCCCGAGATTTGACAACAAGATTAGAGGAAAACCTCCAGGGGAGATAACAGGCTTGATGAGGATATCAATGTCGCTCGTGCGGGAGCGGGCGATGAATGTACACATGAAAAACTAAAACCATCAATAACTGGAACACAAAGCAGACGTACAGTCCTACTAGAGTCTAGTAGATGGAATCAACATCTCCAGAAAACGAGTCATGTTTGGCGACATTGGGTTGGATCCTTCTTGTGGCCTTCTTCTAAACTTCTCCTTTGGGTCACTGAGGAGAGGATGGAAAGCCTTCTTGACGCTGAATGTCGCAATTGATGAAGATGGTTGGCGTGAGCGCCGAAGGAGCAGCCGGATGAAAAAGATGGTGATGGAGGTTTAAAGCTCAAGTGAAGGTCTGGCTCAGAGGTGGTAGAAAACGACGAGCGATACTCTCCTTTTATCGAGGGTCGCCATGGTGCAACAGCGGTGGCATACCAGCCACTTGTGATAGGATTGGCGGAGGGTTTGGAGCGATGGCTGCTACGGTGAGGGGTGACGGAGTGATAGACGACACGAGACAGATGGAGCACAGATATGTAGACGGTCAAATGACCGTCAAGACTTGGTCGTGGTGCAAGAAATGAGATGAGAAAAACATCTATGGTTGAGAACTCTCTGTATTTTCTTTGATGAGATCATCTCTTTATGATCCCTTTCTATTGATGTCTAATAAGAATGCCAATTTCTTATGGTATCTACGGAGAACATCCTTCAGTTTCCAAAACAATTTCGGATGAGAAAATAGTTTCTTGAGTTTAACATACTCGGAAAAGAAAGCGAAGGGAGTGTTCTGTCGTTAACTCCTTCATTTCGTGCATGGGTCACCTGTTGGGTCAAAAGAGGTGACACTTGTCGTAGATGATCGCTAGTGATATGGTGACAAGGATGCATGATAGTCGAGGTGCCATTGGCGACATGGCAGCGATACTGCAGTGATGCATAGGCGGCGATCAGCAGCTTTGACAAAATATGGCAAAGTGACGATGCTGCGCAATGCTGGCATGGCACTGAAAATGATGGGGTCAAACGACTCGAGAGAAAAGACCGTGACATTGAGGAAAACGAGAAGAGATTGGGTACCCACCATCTAGGAATGAGATTTATCGAGGAGAAATTAGCAAAGGATTTTTGTCTGTCTACTGTTTGCTTATACCCTGATTCCTTTAATTTGGAAGAAATGTGTAAAAGGATCATGGATCGCTGATCGATAGAAAACTCCTCATATCTTGACTTATAGAGAACCTTGAATGCTTATGAAAAACTTTGCTCATCCTCTTTCAATTTAACTCGGCTGACTGGATTAGGTATTAGGCAAACTCTGAGAATTTGGAAAGAAAGAGACCAATCGAAAGGTTCCATAGAGATGTTTCTGAAGACGAAGTCTGGTAAATAATCATGTTGTGAAGCTCATTTACTAAGATTTTTTTTGAACTTTACTTTTAGAAGAGCACAAGGATTTCAACTCTGGGATTGTCTTTGGCTGTATAAATTGTCAAATGGCAAGAACAAGACTTTGGAGAAAGGTGTGCTAGGAGCTAGGAATTTTACTCTTGCTCAAGGTTATTCCTAATGAAGTATTTTAATTACTTTATGCACCACACCAGGGCGTAATGATTTTGAGCTGGAACTCATGCACTTGATGAGTCATGGGATGACAATGCTTATGCATATGGGAAATGACTCGTGCAACAATGGGATGGTGCACATGTGGATGCTCATGATGAAGTGCATATAGTATGATGTACATGTATATGAGCATATGATGTTTATGCATAGGAGCTTACAGTGTAAATGTCATGGTGCATAGTGAGAGATGCACATGATATGTGCTTGATGTTGTGCACGCATGATGATGCATATGTTTATGAATGCATGGTGCATATGCTTATCAGATATGGTGCTCATGATGCAGTGTCAGCATGATTTGCGTTATTCACGAAATTAAATAGTGGCTTGGAGGACTGAGAAATTAGGATCCGGGGTGAGTCGCATTCTCACAAACAAAGATACCTAGCGTGCTCCTAGTGGTAATCACATGGCTGCAGCACACATGATACACTAGGTTCCATCGCGGCACCTTCGTTCATGGATCACAACATCACCACCGTAAGGAGAATAGAGTAGAAAGGGTGAAACTTTCAGTGCGTATGCATGTTAGTCCAAACCCAGGTTTCCAGATGCACATGTCGTATAATGCATTTCCATGCTCGTGAATTATGTTGTTAGAGATGCAGCATATGCATGCTGGAATGATGCTCATTATGCATACCAACAGATTTTTGATGCCTTGTAACCATGTTCTCATTTATTTGTTTGTGAGCAAGCATAAGGATATTTAGGTCAAGGGCTGAGAATTTATAGTGATCAATGTAGGGATATCGATGCAAGGAAAGTGGAGTGATCACCTTTACATAGCCATAGGAAGTTGGTGGATCGCCTTTAAATTGAAGAAAAGGTGTATAAGCAATCAGGAGAGTACAACGGGGTTCCACTTGACTCGGCAAGGATATGGGTATGCTTCTATTAGAAACCATCCTAAGAGAAGATGGAGATAGATGTATCTTGCACTGATTGTGTTCATCTGTAGATAGAAACTTCAAAAACATACGTGGAGCATTCTTCCACCACCTAAATATCATCATCTTTAGGCAGGGGATGTAAAATCTCGTGCCTTCCAATATTGGTATTCAACTTAGAGATAATGCTGAGGCTATCATGCCCGAAAATTCAGATATCGCTTTGCTGTCAGGGCTGTTGGACAGCAGGCCGAGGGTCACTAAAAATTCCATATCTCTCAGCTCAAAACTGCAATGATGCTGAAATTTTACGAGCATGTAGAATATGAAATTCTAAACAACTTTGGTATTCAAGGTTTGCTCTGGATTTCAAAGGAAGATGACCTAAAAATTTGAATTTCAGAGATCACTAGTTCTGAAATTCAGCAGGACAGAGACCTAATGTTTTGGGCATATCTCCCAAACCAAAAAAAAATATAGTGACATTGAGATTTCTATAGGAGGTAGATAGATACCTAAGGAGCATTTTTGGTATTCAAGGGTCGAACCAATTCAGATTGGAAAAGGGTCTAACTGATCAATTTTTAGAGTGCTGTTGCCCAGAAATTTTCAGCAGGACAGTGCTTCAATAAAAAGATCATATCTCAAAAATTAAGAACCCTATTACCATGAGATTTTGACAGCACAAAGTAGGTTATCAATGGAATATTTTTGGTATAGATTGTCTAAGCAAAATCTATTCGGAACAAGGTGTAAAAATTCGAGTTTTCAGTCTTAACATCATTTTGACAGAAATTCCAGCATGACCTGGGTTTAGTGATTTGAGCATAGCTTCAGTTTTATTCATCCTAAAATCATGAAAAATTCATTGAAGAATCTTAACTAGTTGATGAGTAATTTTCCTAAAGATGACCTAACCAAAAACTTTCTAGATCATCCTTAGAAAAATCAGGACAACAACTAGACATACTTTTAATCACATCACATAATTTACCAAACTAGCATGAATGGTCCTTAAGAACTATAAATTCAACTTATAGAGACCAAGCAACACATGATTTAAGTTCAGATTTAGGTTTGATAGCTTTTACATGATGCAAAAAGCGTCCTAAACTTCCTCACAAAGCTTTTAAGCTTAAAAACGAAGTTAGTGCCGGTGGCAAGGCATACATATACGTCTCTCCTTATAATATCTAGTCGAAAGCTACTCGTTTCTTAAATTACCGTTCCTAACAACCGTGGTTAGTGTACCTGCAGAAAATCACAGATATTCAAGACCTTTTGTGCCAGCACTCACAAAAGCGTCCACATTCATTACCATTCACTATAGAAACAGTATCGATGCGTAAAGCCGCTGCATGGACAGCGTCCAACCTCGGACACCTCCGTTTGAATGGAGTTGTCCTTTCCGCCTATTGCGGGTTCGCACATGTATGGCAAAACATGGCTAGACACAGACGCGACGTGAGTGCCCATTGGAATAGGCCTCACTAGTCCCTCACAGGACTTCCCTGTGGTACCACCACGTATGGCAAAACGTGATGAACTAGTATGGTTGTGCAAGAAAGTAAGTTTTGACAGGAATAAAATGTGCTGGAGGTCAGATTAAATACACCATAGAGTACTAGCCACCTGAAAGAACCCAAAAATTTCCTCTAGGGCCTCTCAGACTAGATAAGACCTTAACGTCCTACTCACTTAGCAAGATTATTAATCTTGGCAAATTTTATTCCAAAAACAAGTTTGTTAAGGTATTTTAATTACTCTGGTGCATAATCTCGCTCTGGTACCAGCTGTGACAGAACCGCCTAAAATAATTCCGTATTATCGCTTAAGCCTGTCCACCTGGTCATTAAGCAATAATAAGGAACTATTCTGTCGCCTCTGCCGGGGCATGCCCGGTAAATCACTTACACAGGATCGAATTATGCGCTAAGCCCACACGAAGGCAGGACCAGAGTACAACATTATATTACATAAAAGTTCATAAATACTTAAAATTACAAACCAAGTTTTGAGTACATAAAAGTAGACATGATTCAGAGTTTTAGACAGCGGAAATTAAACTAAACGCATGATACACACAGGAGGCCATCCATGCATATCACTCATCAACATCGTTCTCCCACTCAAGTTCCCAACCATCGGGAATAGATCCAGGCCAAATGGGATTACCTGAAAACAACAACAAAAGTAAGGCTGAGTATACTAATACTCAGCAAGACTGACCCGACAAAAATAAAAGACACAGCTAGACATGCAAAGCTTTTTGGCTGGTGGGTTTGTTTTGCCAAAAGCAACTAAGAGTTGATCCTTACTTTCAAATTTTAGCTCAAGTTCTAGTATGTTAACCATTCTAGGTAAGCACCTAGCTAAGCAAGCATGATTGTACAAACAAGATTAATCATCCAACAATATTAATCCGAAATGTTCCATAAATAAACATGGGGTAGCCAGTTGTCAAGCCGACTCAGATAACGGCGAGTGACCGACGATCGATCGATTTATATCCTTGCAAGGTAAACCCAAGATACACGGAAGAAGGTAGACCAAGTGCAGTGTCTACCCCGACCAGGCGGTTCCCGTCATTCCCCAGATTAGGAAAAGATGATACAGTCCTAAGTACAAGGTTTACTGGTACGCCCAAACATGACACGTCCAGAATCACACTTGCACTACCGGTAGCGAACCGGGAGACGCATCTCAAGATTAGTAGCAATAAAATTCCTGCACTGGTTCATTAGGTACTAGGCTTACCGGTACCATTCCCGACAAGCACTTGGTACGTTCAATAGCTTAGACCAGCACCATGCTACTCGGTCGAGACCGAACCCATTGCTCTTACCACATGAGCGAGTCAATTTATCCAACTTATGATTCCAACATAAGCATCCTATATCTCGCGAGCAATGAGTCATTACTCGACTTGTACCGTGTCCTTAAAGCATGGCACTAGCGTTCCTAACATACTAGTAAAAGAGCATAGGAGTCCTAAGGATCATGCATCTAGGTTTCAAATCAACTCCTGAAACTTAAATGCACAACTCATAACATAAATACGAAAAGTAAAGGTATAAGTTTAGAAAAAGGGTTAGATGCATCCGGAGCTTGCCTTCTTCTATGTTAGTACTAGCCTTGGACTCTTCTGGACTTTGGATCAGGTCTTGCTGCACACTAAGTTGGTTCACTTCACCATCAACTGCCCCTTCACCCTCCTGGGTCAGCGTGTATGTACCGTTCGGTAAATCTACACGTACACATGCATATGCATTAAGTGAGGGTGTGAGAGGTTAATTAAAGGTTAACTTTGATGGTGATTGTGTAGATATTTAAGCAAACTAAAGTATTTAACTTCACAAAACAGTAAGGGAGTGTGATTAAACATTCAAAAACAGAACCATGACAAGCTTTCTCAATTTTGACACCTTAAATTCATTTCTTTATTTAATTACATAAAACAAGCCTATCAACCTTAAATCCAATTTAAAATAGAAACTCATCAAATAAATCCTAGATTATGCACACAGCAAGATACACCTAATCTAAGCTCACACACCAAAATTTGACTTAAGATCATTTATAAATTAATTTATACGAAAAAGACAAATTTTAGCCTAGTAAAGCACCATTAATTCATATAAAAAGATTTACTAAACTTTTTGATCTCAACTTTCTCCTACAAACCATTTAGACCAAAAATAAGCCTCTGGCCAAAGCATGCTTTCAGATTCAAATTATTTTTCAAAATTTGAATTTAAACTCCTACACAATATTAAATCCAAATCACCTATTAAACAATTTCCTAAAATTACACCCACTTCACCAAAGGTGTTATTTATCATGGCAAAGTTCTGAGGTGCACTTGTGATTTAAATAAAATTTATTTTAAAGGGCTATAAAAAGCATCAAGCTTAACTAGCATAAAGCTTACATAAATCATAACTAATTATCTACACATCAAATTCATGCCAACTTTGGTCAAAAATCTAAACATGTCATAAAGAGCAACATATCCAAAATTCAAGTCCATATCATGTGTATATTTTAAACTACACTAAAAACACATCAAACTGAGTTTGAATTTTTAAATAAAAAACTACACAGAAAAACCCTATATAGCCTTTCTAGAAAAGGTAGAGTTCTACACCAGAAAACCAAAAAAATTAGATTTGCATTTTTATGATTTTTTTACGATTTTAATGGATTTTACAAGGTACAGTCGAAACCCTAATGTAACTTTTACAGGGGGACCCTCGGAAACTTTTCCTAAATCACAGATGTACCCTTACTTTGCACAAATCTCCCTGGAAAGAACGGAGAAGAAGCAATGTGGTCCTTGGGCGGAACTGTGCATCGCCGGCGGCGGAATTGAAGGCCGGAGGTGGCCGGACTTGGCCGGGAAAGGGTGGGGGATTGGTCCTTGCTCACCTAGGGTTCGATTTTGGTGCTTGGATGGGTCGGAGGAAGTGCCGGCGATGGGGAACGGCGGAGCCGTGGATCTCCGGCCGTGAACGGCACTGCTCCGACGTGGATGCTCACCGTGGGGGTCGTCTGGTGGCCTGGGGAGCTCCGGTGGGTGCTTGTGGTGGTGGAGGATGGCTCAGGGGCTGGTGGCAGTGAGCGGGAGAGGGAGCTCGGCTGGGGCACAGCAATGGCGACTGGCGACGTGCGAACTGAGGTGAAGCCGCGGCGCGTGTCGGACGACCCGGGCGAGCGGTCCAGCGACCGGCCTTAAGGCCTCACGGCCAGCTGGCCGCGTGCATGCGCCAGGGGCGCCTCGCGACGCCCACGCGCCGACGCGTGGCCGCTCGGGCCGCGGCCAGGCCGCGTTCGCGCCCCTGGGCACGGCGTACGGCCCAGAGGTGTGCGGAGCCCCCTAGGGTCGTGTGGTCCACCGCGGAATCGTCCAGGCAACGTACACCGGGAGAAGCCGCAGGCGCCACGTGGACGCAACGACACAGCCCCCCCTGCGCGCGTGCACCGGCATGCAGCAGCGACGTCGTCATTGTTTTAATTTCCGCAAAGTGCTAACATACTCAAAAATCTCCAAAAATAAAAGTTGTAGAGGAGCTTTAGACCTACAACTTTTACAAAGGGCGACATATGTTTTGATCCACGGATTGGTGGGAAAAACGGGATTAAAATGCCAGAATTCTCGGCCCCGGTATTACTGTGCACAGGAAGTTCATCTCGAGTTTATGCGGCTTTGCACTCAAAATTGGAATGTCCACCAATTATGAAAAATGTGTTCCCGAAAATAAGGAACAACTTTTATATTGGCCAATTTTCAACTTCTATAGCAAAATTTGGAGAACGCGTAGGAAAACTAAATCAGCCTTTTTGGATCTATAGGGGTTTGACCAAGAATTATGACTTTGACCGAGGTCTTTTGTGCAAATGTGTGCCAAATCATGTCAAACATGTTTAGGAGCCAATTAAACTTGATTAACACGACTAATTAAGGTATTTATCTTTAATAAACACCTGGGGTGTTACAGCGACGCGGGCCGCGAGCTCGGTCGCGTCGGCCGCGAGCGCCGCCGGGAGCTCAGGCGCGCCGGCCGCGAGCGCCGCTCCGAGCGCCGTCGGGAGCTCGGGCGCGCCGCTCCGCGCCAATCGGGGGTGAGGGGAAGCAGGCGAGACGGCTTGTGCAAGCCTGCACAACCGAAAACGCTCCTTCCACTCGTTTCTGTGGATGCAGGCTAGGGGACTCCTTTTGCACAACACAAACCTGCATAAGGCCCTATGCAGGCTACCAAACAGCAGTAGACTGCATTCCATAAGCCTGGATAGGCCTTATGCAGCCTACCAAACACCCCCTACGTAAATACATCTACACCTTTTAAGAATGCTCATGCAGATTTTACATAAAAATTCTGATACAAAATTAGAATTTGAATGAGCAGTAAAATTTAGCCAAACGGATAGGATAATTTTACATAAAAGGTTTCGATTCAGAACTAGAAAAAAGAAGTCTATACATGAATATATATATTTTTTGAGTATTTTTTTCTTGCAAAACACAATATAACACACAAACTACTTATTCACTCCGTTATAAACATCATATATTGAGGTAGCACATAAATACATCTACACCTTTTACGAGTGCACATGCAAAATTTACATGAAATTTTAGATACAAATTTAGAATTCAGATGAGTTGTAAAATCTATCTCGGCGGTTAATTTTACATAAAAATTCCGATACAAAACTGGAAAAAAAGTCTCGGAGGATATGAGATGAGTGACCATGTGCACGAGCAAAGGGTCTGCTGCACAAGAAAGGCGAAGGGGCAAGCTGGATAAGCTGCACAACAAAGGCAAAAGGGACGATCGATCTGCTGCCACGTGTGGAGTTTTGATCCGTCCGATGCTGCTGACGTGCTTGACCCGTCGGCGTCCGATCGCTATCGCAGTGGGGAGAACGGGTCAAAAAGACTAAACCTGGGCCCACTCGATTTAGCCAAAGCCCACGTCCCTGCCTGCGTGGGCGCAGTGTATAGACCGCCGCAGAAGGCGTGGGCGACGCCGCGACAGGGCTTAATAGACCGGGTCCACGCAACGCAGATGCTCTTCCCCTCCTCGCCCCCCCGCCCGTCCCCGTCGTCGTCCCTCTCCTCTCCGTCCACCGCTGCGAGTGGGGGAGCTCGCCAGATATTTTTAGGGCGTGTTTGATTTCTTGGTGCTAGCGAGCCTGGCCCATGAGCCTGGCTGTGGCCAGCCAGAGCCAAGCTCCACCCGTACAGCTCTGTTGTTTGATTCTTTTTCTCCATTGAGCCAGGTTGAGTTCATATTTGTGTTTGATATGGTACAGAGTGGGATATGGTGACCTTGCAACTGGCATTCGGTGGCCTTACCACCCCTCCCCCTCTTTGGCATTTCATCAAACACTCCCGCCGCAGTGGTGAGCACCGTCGTGGGCACGGCCGCACGGGGGAGCTCTGCCCCGGCCGCCGCCGCCGCGCGTGGGTGAGCTCGCCCCCGGCTGCCGCCGCTCTGACCACTGCCGCCGCGCGCGGGCGGGGAGCGACCGCGGGCGCGGGGGAGCTCCGCCCGGACCACCGCCGCCGCCGCGAGCGCGGGCTCAGGGGAGCTCGCCCCGGCCACCGCCGCCACGCGCAGGCGCGACCGCGGGCGCAGGGGATCTCCGCCCCCGGCCACCGCCACCGCGCGCAGGAGGGGAGCGACCGCGGGGGCGAGGGAGCTCCGCCCCACACCACCACCGCTGCCACGAGCGCGGGATCATGGGAGCTCACCCGCCCACCGCCGCCGCGTGCAGGCGAGACCACGGGCGCGGGCCCCCGGCCACCGCCGCCGCGCACGGGAGGGGAGCTCGCCCCGACCACCATTGCTGCCATGACCCATGAGCAAGAGGGTGAGGGAGGTGAGAGCATCCGAGCGAGAGCCAGCCACGACTTGGCTCTGGAAAAACGAGGAGGAGAAGCGTGCGGCCAGAGCCAGGAGAGAGAGGAGAAAATGGCCGCCGGCAGCCTGGCTCCCAACTCGGGCACTGATATCAAACAAGCGAGATTGGCTCTGGTGGGCTTGGCTGGGCAAAATTGGCCCATATCAAACACGCCCTTACCCTCCGCCTCCTCGCCGCTCCGGCCGCACGAGCGGTGGAAGCCATGAACTGCCTCCAGAACCTGCTCAAGTAAGCTGGCCTGGCCCCCTCCTCGATCCGCTTCGATGCGCCACCGGTAATGCCTCACCTGCTCATGGGTTTTCGCTTGATTTCGCTCAGGGAGCCTCCAATCGTGGGATCCAGATCCATGAGGCGGCCCTCTCCGCTCAATCTGGTGACTCCTCCAATCCCGTCCATTCGTGCATCCCCGTGGATTTCTGTTTTCCTTTTGGTTGTGTGTGTGTGATTTGTCGTTCTGATTTTTCTCATTAATAAAATAATTTGGGCGATTAGGCAATGGTTCGTGGCGGGAGTCGCCGATCGAACACCGTAAAAACTGTAAGCGTTAACACCACCTCTGTCATTTCTGATTTTGATTTCGACGGGATTCTTCTGCTGCCTGGGTACAGTACTGAATAGAGATTGTAACGTCCGAATCACCGTTTACTGTTACTTTAACTGCGGGTTGGCGCTCAATTGCTGAATGTTGCGGGTTGGCAGATGCAGCCACCTGGGGCGTCCACTTCTGGCGCCGAGAGCAGTGCAGTGGAGGTGGGCACGGAGAAGTCTGAAGTCTACAGCACTAACATGACACAGGCTATGGGAGCAGGTAAACACAATCATCGTCCTGCTGCATGTCCGCTTCTATGTTGCTTGTAATGCTGTCAGATGTTGGGCAAATTAATTGCTAATCTCATGCATTGATAGACCGATAATAAAAGATTTCCTAGAGTCATATCGGTGTCACAATCACAGTGTGAGCTATCAGTGTGATTAGACCATTTGAAACAAACACGTACTCTCCATTCTAGTTTGACATTTTCCTTTTTAGTCCACCTCATGGACTTGTACTGAATAAGTACTGATTATCCATAGTTGTTTCACCTAAACACCTCCTGCATATCTAACTTCTCACTGTCAAGTGTGCCAACATTTGCTCTTGCAAGGGTGCTTCAGCTCTTTCACATGTAGCGATGTTCCTATCACCCCCTTGTTGTTGTGCTTTCCATCTACTTTTTGTGATCACATTGTGCTTTTAGCAAGTTTGGTCTATTAACATTTCTGAAATGTTTTCCTCTATAGCATTGACATACAGACATGAGCTCGGGATGAACTACAATTTCATCCGCCCAGACTTGATTGTAGGCTCCTGCTTACAGGTTCTCATTCCAACCTATTTGAGATGCAAATATCTCTTCATACCTCTTTCTAATTATCTGCATTTGTGTGTAGAGTCCTCTCGATGTTGATAAGCTTCGGAAGATTGGTGTCAAAACTATATTCTGCTTGCAGCAGGATTCAGATCTTGAGTATCCTATCGATATTTTTAACGCATAATCAGCTTACCTATACAATTCTTTTGAGTTGAAAAAAAAATCAATACGATTTGCATTTGAGGGCTCAAATTTACTAAACCAGGCAGCTCACTTACTAAATTTACCTTATAATATGAGTGGCACATGATTCGCCATCCTGGCCCACTTTCAATGAGTCAGATGGTCCCTCATGTCAGTGACACAGGTAACTGAGACTTCATAATAATGGTAGAAAAAGCCCCAAATCAGTGGTTGTAAAGTTAATCCCTCCATTTTTGGAACAAAGGCACGAAAACAGTCTCTTAGTCCCAGTAGCTTAATTTTGTATGCAGCACAAGACATCTTCCAAAAGTCTGTTTGTTATTTTCATGAAATAGTATTTTGTTGTTCGACTGCCATGTAATGCTTCCATTCCGGGAATATATCTTCTTTCCTTTACGAACCAATTTGTTCAGATATTTTGGTGTCAACATCCGTGCCATTCAAGATTATTGTTTACAATTCAAAGATATTGAGCACTGCCGTGCTGAAATTAGGTACCCAAACAGCAATAGTACTGTTATTTCATATTTGGAAGTTTGGGGCTAAGAACCTTTTGCAAACATCATTGGCATAGTTTAAGTTCAAATCAGCAAGTCTGTTTCATCTTGAGGAACTGCTGTAGTGTCCATCAGTAAAGTATACAAGATGTATAGTTTCTAGAGAATTTGTATTTCCATCAATGGCATTGCCAATTTCTTTGTTTTTAAGTTGTCTTTACTGTGCATAATTGAACTAGTCTAATGTTTAATTACGCCAGGGATTTTGATGCTTTTGATTTGCGAGTGAGGCTTCCTGGTGTGGTTAGCAAATTGCACAAGCTTGTCAACTGTAACGGTGGTGTAACATATATTCATTGCACTGCTGGACTTGGAAGAGCTCCTGCTGTGGCAGTAGGTTCACGTAGCCCTGTTTCTTTTTGTTTGCCGACACAATCTGCTCTTTTTAACAAGTCCTTTTGTTTCTCTAGAGTTGGGCCGCAGTAGGTTTTCATCATTTTTCTTATGTTGCACTTAACTATATTGAACAAATGAAAGTTTTAAGAAAACCATGCTTATGGCCTGGGCAGGTAACTAAATACCAACCCATCGAAATTGGAAAATCATGCCGAGACAAAAACATAAATCTTTCTATTATGCACTGACATAAAGACAAGTGCTGCAATTTGAAGCTTTGTAGCACTTTAATAACCTCAACACGTTTACACTGACTTGAAGATTCTAGTTTCTCATTCCAAGTTATGGAACTGAATTAGAAAATTGGCTTAAAGATCCTAGTTTCTCATTCCAAGTTATGCAACTAAATTAGAAAGTGGTACTTAAGGGGATACATCATTGGCTACAGTTTGATGTTTTCCACTGCCTTGAGCAGTGGTATTTGATAGCTTTCATTTGCAACTCTGACTCTCTGAGCACTTGTAAAATTTCAGCTTGCTTATATGTTTTGGATTCTTGGGTACAGTCTTAATGAAGGACATCAGCTACTACAGGTACTTCATAAGCAGTTGATACAACTTTTAACTACTTACCTTTGCTGGATGTTCAACAGTTTGGTAGGAAAAAAATACCTATTATATGTGCACTGGAAAACCAGCCTCTAATGTTTGGCTGTTTGTGTGAATTTTGTTGGTCCTGCTCATCTCTTATCTACAGTAAATTTATGTTGATAGGCTTAGTTCTGTTACCAAATGGTTAGTTTGCGTGTTCTGTCAATTTATTAGCCAATTTATTTTTTGTAGAGCAAAAGAGCTTGCTTTCCAAAGTTGGAAGCCATTAAGTTGGCAACTGCTGACATTGTAAGTGAATCCTCTACTGTTTTCTCACTGGTTGTTATGGTGGAGAAATTAATGTAACCACATATTGTGGTGAGTCACAGTTTTTTTTTCTTGCTAAGCGATAACTATGTTATTATTTAGCTGACGGGATTATCCAAAAATACAATCACTTTGAAGTGGGAAGATGATAGTTGTTCTTCTGTTGAAATTTCTGGGCTCGACATTGGCTGGGGTCAGGTATGTTTCCCCTTCACTTATGTTAATTACATGTTGGGTGTTAATTTCCATTAGACAGCTGAACATAAACCTTTATTCAAGCTGCTTAATAGATTAGGGACACATATCCATGTTAACATTGTTATCACTTTTATGCTGTATAAGGCTTATCAATGCTGCCATTAAAGTAGCTACTGAAACCGTCCTCTAGTATATGACATTGGACAAGCTAATTACTTGAAAAATGAAATGGCATATATTTATGAATGGAGGGAGTATAGATCCATATTTGGTTGCTTAGTGGATTAAACTAGTTCATTGATATAAGTAAGTTTCAGCAATTAACAATGTCTAAAACAGGAAGACCCTTGTCCTGGCTAATATTTAAGATTGACACGATTTAAGTAGCATAAATTTGAAAAGGAAACTACTGACAACAAAGCTATTTGCACATGGGTGTTACATTGTGAACAATGCAGCAGGTTACAACCATCTATGGAAAATAGTTTGGTCTCATATGTTCTTCGTTTATTGTATGCATTCCACAGTTAGCGTTTCATAGCAGCAGGGTACAATAAAACCAATACAAGACTATTTTGCATCTTATCACATGCACTCACTATTTGCCTGTTGAGCCATCAATTACAGAGAATAGTGATATTAAGCAGTGCTATCTGCTCTCAGGTTGCACAAATTGTTTTTTACAGTCTGATTTTGATAGATCAAATATGATTGCTCCTCACATTCTCTAGGGGCTATGATGGTTGAACAGGACCATCTGCGTCTTAATTAGTTTTTCCTTTGTTAATTTTATGCTTAAGTGCCTAATTGATTTGCGCTTCATCCTCACAGAGAATTCCTTTGACATACGATAAGGAGAAAGGGGCTTGGTTTCTTGAGAAAGAGTTGCCGGTGAGTATAACATCTTTTATCATGGAATTATATCTGTGGCCATGCTGTCGTAAGTTGAACTAGTGATACTAGTAAGTAGGAGGCATAAAATACTGCTTGCCATACCTAGTGTATACAAATGTAGCAGTGAACTTTCTACTTGCCATATGGCTGTATCTTACACCTTTTGGGTCTCTGTTTCCTGAAGGAAGGACGGTACGAATACAAATACATAGTGGATGGCAAGTGGCTGTGCAATGAGCATGAGAACATAACGAAACCGAATGCTGATGGCCATGTGAACAACTTTGTCCAGGTGAGATGATTTCCTGTATCTGCGGACACGTAGAATCACACGTATGACAGCTGAGCTTGCGGCTTGTGTGCAGGTCTCAAGGGACGGTACGAGTGGCGAGGAGAAGGAACTAAGGGAGCGTTTGACGGGTCCAAACCCCGATCTTTCGGATGAGGAAAGGCTGATGATCAGAGAGTACTTGGAACAATACGTGGAGGCTGAGCAATAGGAGGTGCAGAAGCTGCTAGTGGCTGGGTCTGGCTTTGGCGTCAGTCAGGGAAGGAACAAAGAGCACAGGACGATGAAGAGGCAGGCGATGGACTTCCCGCTGTCAATGGCAGCTTAACCGTGGAAATGGGCTCATTGTGCATAGAAGGAGCAATCATCAATCTGTGTTGTTGACAGGACACACATAGAAAATAAGTATCTGTAAAGTCACTAGCATGAAATATATGATGCTGAATAAATCGAATGTAGCCTTTTCGCTTCTGTGATGTATCCATCCTGTGATGCTGTGAATGTGATGGATGAATGTGAGGGGCAGAGTCAAATGTCAAAGTCGTCTCGTCTTGGTGTGGAAGCAAGTCAAAGTCGGGTGGCAGCTATTGTATTGAGATTCATTCAGGTAGGAGTCAAGCCAGCCATCGGTGACTGACCAGCTCTGGGGCCTGCCTGGTCGTGCTACTGCTTGGTGACCGACCCAGGCCAACCTGCTTCAATTGCTTCTCCACATAACATGGCTCTAGTTCTCTGATAATCTGAATTTCTGAATTGAAGCGGCAAAACATTGAGAGAAAAAAAAAAGGAAATACATATATAGTATATAAAAGAAGAGGGAGATGCTGTTTGCTGAGATTTTACAGGCTACAGTATGGGTACTAGCAGCGACAAGTAAAAGCAGTTTGATTTACAACAGTTGGTGGTGCTACTGCTACTCTTCTAGAGCTAGAGCACGCACGCACGGTTACAACAGTAATTTACCAATAATTTGATTTGCTTTGGTTGCTTGATTTCATGATGAATTGGTATCCAAGGTGGTGGTGGTGGTGGTGGTGCAGGTGTTTTGGGCGGCGGTGGGTGGGAGATTCTTGTGGCGGAGGGAGCGGCGCTTGGTTGTTGGTGGGACTGGGCGGAAGATGCGCTCCAGCTCGTCGAGGCGCACGCTGATGAGACCGAGGGGCTCCTCCTGCTGCTGCTGCTGGTGGTGGAAGAGGCGCTTCTTGCACACGGGCGGCGCCGGCGGCTTCCTGGGTGCCGGCGGGCACGTGGTGGGCTCCTTGAGGTAGGTGATCCCGCTGCCCGTCGGCGTCCGGCAGCTGTAGTAGTCGTCGTCGTCGGCGGCGGCTCGGAATCCGACAAATCCGGCTGCTTGGAGCGGCGAGGCGCAGGGCGAATTGAAGGCCGCGGGGGCGGCGGGCTTGTAGAACTCGGGCGACGCCGACATGCCTGCGGCTGCTGGTGGTGGTGCTGGTGGTGGGGATCTTCTAAATACAGTAAATCAATAAAGCAAGCTAGGTCGGTAGCGGAGAGCTGAAAGGCAGAAGCTGAGAGGGAGGATCCGGAGGATGTAAGCAAGGCAAGGCCTGGTGCGTGCGAGCGACGCGGACCTACCTCTGTTTATAAAGGAGGAAGGAGGTCTGGAGGCGGCGAAGCGGAGGAAGGAGGTGTGAACTGAAATGGAGGAAGGAGAAGACGCGTGCGCCGTGCGAGGAGGGGAAAGGTGAAGAAGGGTAGCCGACACGGCCTGCCTCCACCTGCAGCTGGGATAAGGAAGGGTTCATCGCCCCGACCCCAAATGAAATCCCCAATGCACAAGCAGCCAGAGACGACGCCAATTATTCGTGCGGTGCCTGCGTTCCTGCATTACGTACAGCTCCCGCAGAGGGAGGGCTTGTTGATTCCGCCACGTTTTAGGCATGACTACGCTAGGCCTTTTTTACCATTTCAAATGTTGGTGACGGAGCTTGAGTCGGGGGCTCATTCCTTTCCCCTTGCTACGGCCCCTTCTTCTTCTTCATCTTTTTTTTTCCATTCTCCCTTCTTCTTTTCAATGGAGCGAGCGCGTGACAGTAGGAGGAGGGCCTCGAGACCATCTCGCCCCACCGGCGGGTGTCACATCCATTATCCTTTGGGATAATCTGACCTGAGACTCCTTGTGTGGCATTCATTCATCAGCATGAATTGTCACCCCCGTCCTGACCTGTGACAAGACATTCTTCTCCTTCCACATCATCTTCTTTAATTATTTTTATCAGTTACGGATCATTATTATTCTTTTCCCTCTTTCTTTAAGAAAAGAAAAAGGACAAGGCAGGCCATCGTGCGCACGACCTCGTCACCAACCAGAAAAGAAAGAATGTTAATCCATCACCTTTGTTTACTGCCCTGCCCATCATGGGAAAGATAAACGCATTTTCTAAAAGCAGCTTTTTGTTTCAAAAAACTGCAGCTCACAAAAACACGCTCTTGTAATCTTGGTGGTTGGGTTCTTTTGGATCACATGGATGAATTTTTGTAGCCCGTCTCTATATAGTCCCAAACAAACCCAATAACGTTCATATATTATTACAACAACAACAAAAAAAAGCACACGATATTATTAACTTGTGCAGTACTACATGATATGTTGCCACACTTGGCTAAATACTAGTAGCTAGTTGGGTGAGACGTGGGTGATGAGCGCCTGGGCTGATCGGCGCGCGAAGTGCCTCTGCCTGAGCTGCACGTAGGGGTAGCAGAGCGCGGCGAGGACGTGTGCAGGCTTGGAGAAGGACACCACCTGGTACCACACCCGGTCCTCATCGTCCACCTCCACCGAGAAGCGCTCCTCCCCGGCCTACAATCCGCTGCTGTCAGTCTCATCAGTCATCTGCTGTTCTGTTCATCAGTGAGTCATCAGGCAGGGAGGGGGGATACAGATACAGCACGTACCAGCAGATGGCCTTGCAGGGTGCCGCTCCCGAACGCAAACGCGGTGCTCTCGGACCTGACGTAGGCGATCTGCAGCGGCAGCATCACCCACACCCAGGGGATCACCTCCTTGTAGCAGATGCACAGCCTGGTCCCCACCTGCACCGGGGTGTCCGCCTCCACGTCCGCCCAGCCCAGCGCCAGGTGCCTCCAGGAGCGGAGCGCGGATTTGGCCCGCAGGAAGGTGCCCGCACCGGACCCGATCAGGACACGCGACCGGTTCACGAAGAAGCCGCGCTCCGTAAGGGCCGCCGCCTCGTCGTCGCTTGCTTCTGTCGCTCGTGTCGCGCCGTGGAGAGCCGCGTCGTAGTTGAAGCCGCCAGCCTCTGCTAGGCAGGCCTTCTGCTGCTCCTTTGTCGGGCGACCCAAGCTCAAGAACAGACCTCCCCACGCCATGGATGCCTTCTTGCACTTGTTCTCGTTCTCTCCTGGAAACCAAAGCTCATCGCCAAATTGGAACATCAATCACTACTGGGTGAATGATATGCATGCTTGGCTCACAGAAATGCGCACCAAAAGCCCGAGGCTGATTTCAGGGGGGAAATTTCAGGCGGGATTTTTCTGAAATTAAACTCAACACGCGAGGCAAGCTGTGCAGCTGCCAACAAGTTGAGGGCACGGCTACTCCCAAATTCAACCTAAGCTAGTGCCTAATTTCTTTGGAGTAGGTGCCGTACCTAGAGCCGGGGAAGGAAGGGCCGCAGGTGTGAAGTTGGAGATTGGAAACTCGGGCCGCCGCGAACAGGGCTTGGATGGGGAGAAGCGGGCGGAGGACGATGTGACGGAGATGTATGGCGTCGTAGCCGCCGCCGCCGCCGCCGCGTGCGTGGTTGGGGACTTGGGTGTGGGTGGGGTGAACTGAGTGAGTGTGAGGGAGGGGGCGGATATCTGCTGGGCCCGATATTGTTAATTGGGCCTGGCCCGGGATTCTGGACGGACTCACTCATCATCATCGTCTTCCCCCCAAATCCCTCCCGACCGAGCAAAGTCCTTCGGATCCGTTGGCCACCGCCGCCGCCGCCTTCCCCGCTGGATATATATTTTTTTGCTCGATTCGCGCGCGGATGGCTTCCAACGCCCCGGCCCAGCAGCCCAAGCCTACCAAGGTCTCGCTGTCCTACGAGGAGATCTCCAAGCTCTCTCTTCTCCCTCCCCATCGCCGAGGCGGCCTCCATCCTCGGTATGCGCTCTGCTTCGTCTGCCATAGTTGCATCCCACTCACCACCACTCGTCTCAAATTCTTCATGCAGGAGTCTGCACCAGTGTCCTCAAGAGGATATGCCGCTCCCACGGGATTGTTAGGTGGCCATATCGAAAGGTATAGTACAAACCCATTGCACTAGTACACCATAATGCATTTTTATTAAGTTATATGATGACCTTTGCATACCCTTTCTCGGGGAGAAATTTCAAAACATGACACCCAATTCGACGACCTCACGCGATTTGACACTCGATTCGTCTGTCTTTCAAAATTTGACACCGGCGACGCGAATTCCTTCAGGGTGCACCATAATGCATTTTTATTAAGTTATATGATGACCTTTGCATACCCTTTCTCCGGGGAGAAATTTCAAAACATGACACCCAATTTGACGACCTCACGCGATTTGACACTCGATTCGTCTGTCTTTCAAAATTTGACACCGGCGACGCGAATTCCTTCAGGGTGCACCATAATGCATTTTTATTAAGTTATATGATGACCTTTGCATACCCTTTCTCCGGGGAGAAATTTCAAAATATGACACCCAATTCGACGACCTCACGCGATTTGACACTCGATTCGTCTGTCTTTCAAAATTTGACACCGGCGACGCGAATTCCTTCGAGACGAGGGACTCTCCTCCCTTTCCTCTCTTCTGCCCAGTAAAATGACCAAAACGCCCCCTTTCTTCTTCCCGGTGGCTGCCTCGTCCAGACGGCCGCCGTGCCGTGCACGGTGTACCTCCACCAGCCCCGTGCTCCTCCGCTGCCTCATCCAGACCGCTGCTGTCCTCCTCCCCTCCTCGCCTTCCTCCCGCAGCGCCGGGCGGGAGAGCTCCGCAGCCGGCCGACCAGGGAGCAGCGCGCGGCGAGCTCTGCGACGGCCCAGCGCGCCGAGCTCCGCGGCGGGCCGGCCAGGGCGCGGCGCGAGGTGAGCTCTGCGGCGGGCTCCGCGGCTCCGCCAGCGCGGCGAGCTCCGCCTCTCCCCTTAGCGTCGCCGGCCTCCGCCGTCGCCGCCCCTCCCGTGCTCGTACGCCGCACACGCGGCCGCTGGCGCTACCGCCACCACGGGCTCCTCCTCCTTCTCCACTGCCGGCGCGGGGGGCTGCTCCTCGTACCCCAGATCCACCTCCCCGGCGACTGCAGGCTAGGGCTCGGGCGCGGCGCCGCGCGCCATGGCCGGCCCGCCGCACCAGCCGGTCGCGGAGCTCGCCGCGCCCTGGCCGGCCTGCCGCAGAGCTCCTCCGCCCGGCGCGGCGGTGCTGCGGGGACAGGGGACGGTGCGGCAGTGGGCAGGGACCGGCCAGGGGAGAAGGAGCCCCGCGGGGAGCTCGCCTGAGCTGGTCGGTGGTGAAGAAGAAAGAGATGAAGAAGAGAGGGAGGTAGAAGAATGGGGGTATGCCGGTCCTTTCACAGTGGCTGAAGGGTAAAACAGGAGAGAGTCCCTCATCTTGAAGGAATTCACGCCCCCGGTGTCAAGTTTTGAATCGAACCACGTGAGGTCGTCGTATTGAGTGTCATTTTTTGAAATTTCTCTTTCTCCGGGCGGTAACAAGAGTCATGTTTTTTCGCACACTTTTCTGCTTGCACTACATGCGTTGCCCATATATATGCAATTGGCAATTTCTGGATCTGGATTCTCCAACAATTATTAACAGCTGCTCTGTCCTTACAAAATCACTACCAAACCCCAATCCAAGTATACGAGCCAACTTGTTGAAATAAATTTAAGGAGCTAGGAGGTGCTCATGAGTCAGCAGAGCCCTAAGCCAACTCTTCCGCTTCTCATTCCTATTCGAGGCAACCACGAATTCTATTCGATGCCATGGTGTTTGATCTCTATTTCTGAAACATGTGTGGCACGCGCATAGAACAACACCATATCCGTTCCTCGTGTACAAGATTCACTGCCACATATGATAGTCTCATCTGAGCATAAACCCCCTGTACATAACTAACTGCTCTGCAAAAACTTGTCTTGCTCCTCGCAACTTTTAATAGTATTTAAGGATATCTCCTAACGTTGTTTTATTTGTGTTTCTTACTCGGTCTCTTCATTTGTAGTGTTACTTAAAAAATCATCATACTTGCAGCTTGTTTCTGGGAAAGCTGGCGACGACACAAAAGGTCCTGAAAGAGCCAAGGAACTTCTTGAGTTGTCAAAAATTGCAAAACAAAAGGCTTCGAGCCCATCTGGTTCATCAATAGTGTGAGTAATGCTTTTCCCTTGAGACCTCGATAGTCGATATTGTTGCAATTCATACAATTTAGCTGCCTGTGCATTCTTCTCTCCTGGAAAAAAGAGGAAATTAAACTCTCTCCTTTTCAATCCTCCTGTGCTCTGCCCTTAAGCAGGTTCATGCATTCGATGTGTTTCACGCCACTCGGTAGTGCATTTTAAATAGAAACCTATGCAATATACTGAACTATTGTTGAAAAAGGTTTTCCTGAAGTGCAATGTAGACACAAGTAATTCTGTGTCACACTTTGCGCATCAGCTTAAGTTAAGTTTTTAGATTTCCCACAAAAGAAGTACAATATGGGCCTATATTGCTATGTTATATTGTATCTAGTTGAACAGTTAACAGCCTGGCTTTTGTATCACTAAAACAATCTCAGTTGTTGTTTCACTATGGTGCTTTATAGTACAATCTGTGTGTCCCAGAAACTCAGCAAGTAGAAGGTAGCTATGAACTCTTTGAACAGTGATATTTTCAACATCAGTATACAAGGCAAATGTCTCCAGGATTGATTTCTGTGTAGTTTTTCTTGAGAGTAGGTTGGGAAGTGTGCTGATGCATTTATGGTTCCCAGTTTCATGTGAACTAAACTAATTATCTGCATGGACGTCAGTATTTTTTTTTGAAATTAGTCAGTATTTTTAATCTCTATTACTTTTGGCCTTGATTAGTTAATCACTACATTGTGCTGTGGGCACTTGAAGCGGGGGATGACTGTGCATATGGACGTCAACTGGAGAACATAACTTTGCATTGCATACAGTGTGTTTTGTAGTGGTTTGTGATTCAGCTTTCTACTGCCCATATGCTTTTTTAGGGCTTGGAAGGTGTGTGGTAGTGGTATGCTATGGTGGTTACTAGTTAGATCCTGATGATGACCAGACCACTCACCTGTCTAGAGTTCTCCAATCTAGAAACAACGCTTCATGTATTGTTGATTTTTTTTTTGGGTGCTCCCCACCCTTTTGCCCGACTAGTACATCTGCACCATCCATGGATCGTAAGATGATATGTTTTATACTGAAGAAACACATTGCATTATCCGTTTAACACTTGGATTGGACTGTGCATGCTAATAGGTCATCGAGCACTTCCCAAGGAGCGGCAAAATCTCAACAGGGCAGTTCGAAGGCAGGACAAGTTTCGGTTTCACCCCCATCAGGTAAACAAAATGCATCACCAAGTTTGGCCCTTGGTAGCCAAACCAAAGCAATCCCTGGCTACATGGATGATTTCAAGTACGGCTTCCCATCATCTGGCTTGCCCCGTGAAAGTATGAAATGGTGGGGCGGGAGCAGCGACACAGACTGCGAACCCACCAAAGATGGAAACCGTGAAGCCCATGGCGATGCATCAAAGGGCATGACTGATGATGACGAGTTAGACTGGGGAGCAGATGTGGGGGAAGCCGAAGCTGATGGCGCTGTTACAGCAGAAGCCTCGGGGCAGTTGTGCTCCCTGAGAAGGAAAGCAGTAGATGATGGGCGCAAGCTACTGAATGGCAACACCCGCAGGGGCCGGGAATTTTCTAGGCTGAACAAGAGGCAGAAGCTGGCGCTGGCTCAGGCATTTGGGGCTTCACTGCCAGATGTTGCATTACTTGTGTTTAGTGAGTGAGCAACTGGACCCATTATTAGGGAGAAGCGTGAAATCCTCTCGGCGAATTGAGGTACAAGTCTGCTGCTTTTTTGTATGTATTTTGTCGTGTCTCCCGCATGCACAGCACACGAGGAGAGCATCTAATATATGTGTATGCACTAATATATGCACATAACATAATTCCATTGTGTTGTGTTCCTTGATTTCAAGTCAAAACTGTACAATACTAGGAAGATCATGGTTGTGTGTTCGCATTGCATAGTATCTTAACTGAACCAAAGTGAACCTCTGGACATATATCGCCTATGTTCTCTGAATGTTTGCTCTTTTCAGTGTCTCCAGAGGCTGATCCATACAAACGAAAGGAACCTTAACTCTGAACATAGAGAGTACAACACTGTTGATGATCCCATGGATCACTTTATTTCATCTCACTGCTGCTGGATTAGATCACATTAGCATGGAGGCTAGAGAAACTACGCAGAATACAACCCAAACCCACCATCCCTAAGATCCAGCTGCTGCTGCAGTCAAGCTCAAAACTGAAGAGAAAGCCTCATCAAATTAACCACCTCCATCTCCTATAAATTCCTGTTACGGTTACAGTATGCAGTAGGCTCGGATGACCTCAACTATAGGCGCACGGCACAGCGGGCATTTGCCGACCCCGTGGAGTAACTCGCTTGCACACTTTGAGCAGGTGCACATATGCCCACACCTGACAGTACGAGCAAGATATATGTTAAAAATGAATTGTTCATTGTACTTATTATTACAGCTGATGAAAATGCAGGTAAGTATGGACCTGTAAAGAAGCGAGTCAATCTGGTTATCACAGCAGATGCAGCAGGTCCCTTTCCTTGCTAAATTCCATTGTGATCCATCCTCTAACGACACTTCTTCACCTGTATGCTCACAAATTCCATGGAAATAAAGCTTCTTCAATCATGCATTCTGTTCAGAGCAGATTGCCAGAGAATGAAAGGAAAAGAGTAACTTGTTGCATACACACCTTGCATGTTTAACGTTGATCGGTTCAGAGCAGCAGAAACTTCTTGTTTGATGGAGCGCTGTAACTCTATCTGCATCTCCATGCACGCTTCCAGCATCTGCTGCATGCTGCTCATTCCTCTCTTTACTCCACTGAGCTCATCTCGCAAAACATGGATGGCGTCCCACTCCTGCCACCAACATTTTCCATCTTTTAATGATATATATTTAATAATGCAGGGATATTTTAGTGTCTACTAGGATATGCAAAAGATCCAACTCCAGACTTTGCACCACAGTGGGAATGGGATGGATGACTCACAAGTTCAGACCGATGCATGGTTTGCTGGCTCCAGTTATGATATTGCTGCCATTGATGTTGCTGCGGGGAAACTGGCTGATCAGATAGCACAGCCGAAGGCTGGGGTACAGGGTCACTCGCAACCCGAGTTGGTTCATCGATCCTGATCTCAATAGGATCTTCGTTGAGTAAACCAGTGCTCGGTCTCAGCTCTTCTTCGAAGTCCCAATCATGTTCTTGCCTCTGAGCATAAGACTGAATGAGCTGGTCCAGACTTTCACGGAAGCCGCTGCTAAGAAGGTTCGACACGCTTCGCCTACAAACACAAGGAGTTACATATCTGAGCATTTTTGCCACAAGGACCAAAAATTTTGACTTCATGAAGTTGCGCAACAAGTACCTGCTTAAGAGTTCTCTGAGCTCAAGTCTGTAGACATCATCTTCAGGTGGAGTAAATCTATTCCTGGTTGAATTGAAACTTGGACTTAACTGCCACTGCGGTTCCTGTTCCAGAGATTCGATGACATGCCATTCCCCGTCTGTATGTAGGAAGGCGCCCTCATGTCCATCAGCCTCAGGTTCTTGTCTATAAGTTTCAGCTTCTTGCTGCATGCTGTCGCCAGACGCAGTTTGCTCGCTATCCAGCTCTGAGGACCGCGAATCTGAATGCTCCTCATATTCTTGTATTTGTTCTTGGGAAAAATCATTTTGCGTAACACTGCTACCGTCAGGTACAGTGCTATCGACATGCACAGCTTCATCTTGAACTGATCGATTTGTCTGGATTTCATAATCATGAGTTGTTGCATTCTGGTTATCGTTACTTACGACCTGAGCATGCTCATTATCTACAGAACTGTTTTGAGCAGAGGACCTCCCTGATGATGATTGATCGCTGGTGACACTTTGTGTCTGAAAGCGAACTTCTTCCCTAGTCAAGAACAACATACTGTCAGTGATCAGATGCCAATAACGTACACCGTCTGATTCTTGTCAATGATACTGGAAATGAAGAGCAACAGTACCTCAATCTAGAGACAGGATGCCTCTGTCCTAATTCTCTGGCTGCCATAGAGTTAGAGTTTGGTCTCTCATCGCTATCGCTACGGAAGAATAAGGCTCTACCTTGGAGAAAAGACTGAAAAACAATGCATACATATATAGGTATCAATTCAGTGAAGGAAATATATACATACATACTCTAGATCGATATATACTCCTTCCGGTTTGGTAAAAGAAGTCGTTTAGGACAGCGACACGGTCTCCAAAACACAACTTTGACTTCTCTTTTCTACAAAAATGTTTATTGAAAAACTATATATGTATATTTTTATAAAAATGATTTTCAAAACAAATCTATTGATATGATTTTCACATTTCTATACTCAACAACTTAAAAGTTATTCATCATTTATATTCCCAATGTTTGACCTGAACCTTGTCCAAAACGACTTCTTTTACCAAACCGGAGGGAGTAGAGGACAATGCATGCAAGAAGGAATTGTAGTGACAGACCTGAATGCGGGCTCGGTGAGCGAATGCGGAGACGGCGCGGTGGTCGGAGAGGCCCTGCAGCTCGCGCTGGCGCTCCATGGCGATGCGCCTCACGACGTCGGCGCGCGCCTGCCGGCCGCGAAGCAAGTTGAGCGGCGGCGGCTGCTGCTGGTGCTGGGCAGTGGTGGTGGCCATGCGGACGCGTTCTCGGACGGAGCGCACCCGCTGGCGCTCCGTCTCGCCCAGCCACTCCTCGCCCCGCCTCCGCGCCGCCGCGCTCTCGAGCTCGCCGGCACCCCCGCCCGCCCACTCCCTGGCGATCCGCCTAACCAGGGCGCGCTCCGGCGACCGCGCGCGGCGCCTGCCGCCTCCCCGGTCTCGGTCTCCGCCGTGAAGGAAGGAGGCGTCCAGCATGGAGACGGCGTGGAGGCGCGCGAGGGCGAGGAGCTCCGACTCGCGGTCGCGGCGGTCGAGGTCCAGCGTGGTGAGCATCATCTGATGCTCGCACGCCTGCCGCCGCCGCGCGGACCATTGGGCGAGGAAGATCCTGGACGCCGCGGCGGCCGAGGTCTCGCAGGACCGGGTTATCTGCTTGTCGGCGGCGTGGACGAATTCGCCGTCCATGGACGTACTACCAACGCGTCGTCGCTGCTAAGGTCAGTTACGTTCATGGCGGGAGAGGGTATAAGTAGCTAGAGGCGGATGAGGAGGAGAGCATTCCTCGCTGGCTGGCGAAGAGCAGAGGAAGAAGACGAGAGAAGAAGTGAAGAGAGCAGATCCCGAGAAGGGAGGAAGAAGAGGATGGATGGATCGGCAGGAGGTCACTGTATGTACTATGCATATGGCGGCCATGGGCACTTATAATTTTTATAGCCGACGCCGACGGAGGAATGCTTTTGAGTTCTTGGAGGAATAACGGCGGCGCAGCGATCTATATACATATACATATATATATGTATGTATGTAGCCAGCGTAGAAGATTGACAAATGGTGGGTTGTGATTTGTCCGTGCATATGAATATGATGATCCCCATATGTACTGTACTGGATCCGGGTGGATCGGAGCAGCAGCCACCGGCGCGGCGAGCTGAGCATGGGCGGCCTGTATGGAGATCCACGAGAGAGACGTGTGAGAGATGATCCGCCATGCATGCATGTCTGCCGCCGATGGATCCGTACCGTGTCCATGCGTGCTCGCTATCTTCCGTGGAATAAAATCCGCGATGGATGGATTGGAGGAGTCTCCAGAGACCCTGCTTGCCTCCAGAGATCGAGGGAGACTTGACAGTTTTGTGCTGCAATTACTATAGCACGTCGGTCTCTGATCTGCTTGTTGTTCCTGGCTGACGGTGACGGATCGACGCGATCACCTCACTACTGTAGGTGGGGTTTGCATTGCTATCGATGGATCACTCTTGTGTTCCTTAGTGATTGTTGTTTCTTCCGTTCGTCTAGTACCAGTGATTATTGTATCCAATAATGCATGCTGTAGAGCAGCGAGCAGACAGGCAGGAGGAGAAGAGAAGGCATTGTCCCCCTGCCCACCTTACATATTTTCATGGATGCAAGTTACGAGGCGCATGATCCCTCCCATTTGCATTTGGTCACTACCCATTCATTGGATGGCTTGCTTGGCAGAATGCAAAGAGAAGCGAGTGATCCAAGGAGTACATCATACATAGTATATGGGATCTCTTCTCTTCTGGACCGCCAAATGAATCAGGGATCACTCCACTACAGCCTAGCTAATCATGCACTGCAGCCTTGGAGATGTCAATTACTGCATACATGGAAGATGGAACGAAGCAACTCAGCTTAGCTCTCCTCCAGGGCTCCAGGGGGAAAGAAAATAAAGATCATGGCATTGAAACCATCTCTACCTTGGGATTTGCATAATTAACCATATAAAATGCCAAAAAAATACTTAACAATAAACTTAAATATTATCCGTACTCGCATCCACTGCAAAAAGATACAGGAGCAATAATCTTGTCCTTGTACACCCAAAACTACAATAGAGAGCTGTATAGCACAAGTACTAACCCATTATCCTCTACATGTACTGGTCTCACCAAGAAAATACTAACTACATTTATTAACAAATTCCATCATGTAAAGTAAAACAGGAGTAACCATATCAACAACTGACCATCACCATCCCCCACTCAACTCCATCACAAACTGGTGTATATACCAGATAAATCAAGAAAAGGAAAGGCATGTCATTACAAATAAATATAAATATGTTATCATATCATATCCAGCAGCAGCCTAGCTCATAGTGTAGGGGCTGCATCCTCAAGGGGGAGTGGGTGGGTGATTAGTCCCACAGGCTCACACTTCACCCTATCACGGAGACCTTTACTTGCCTTGGTGCGCACCCTCCAACACCAGCTACCAAGTCCAATGTATATGGCGTTTGGCTCTGCAATTACTCGTCCATTCTCACATGATAATCTGACACAAATGCTGCGTTGTTACCACGCGGACATAACAAGGCTTTATGGTGTCCATCTGTGGAATCAGAAACCTTTTAAGACTTTGTAGCGGATGAAAAGAGGTGTCAGCGAGTGATGCAATCCTTTTGATGCCAAGCTTTAAACAGTTCCGCCAGAAATGTTGGCGGATATGTCCAAATAATCAATGGTAACTGGGCGCCGTCAGTGTCGTAGTTAAACGCAGTACCTGTGTTGTCAGTCCCAATTGTTATGGCAGACCATAGTTACCCATCACACTAAAACCATCGCCCTTTCTTCATAGCTTTAAGCTCCATTACTAATCGTTCCCTCTGAGCCTCAACTTCTGCATACTGCAAGCTCATGTTGAGTAGCCGCTCCTTCATATCTCTCAGCTCTCCTTCCAGTTGCAAAACCCTATCAGTGTTACCATCCTGGCCATCTCCACCAGCAGATTGCCCCTCAGGCATCGGACTGCACATAAAAAGAAATTGCCTTCTTCTTAGTTAAAAGATGACAGAAAACTATAGGACTAATTCCCCATGCTCAGTGCCATGGATAATATCCCAAACTAATAAGATAAATATAAATATATTATTGCATAGTAAAAGTAACAAACTTCAAGATTTCCGTTAGCTACCAACGTGTGACACTAAGATCATTCAAGCTTTTCCATGTGATATGTACAATTACTGTCAAGTCACAAGGCAATGCATAACAGAGTACGCAAACATATGGCCCAGCAGTTCCTCAAAAAAAAAAAAGGCCAAGAACAACAGATTACTTTCCTGACCCAATTTAATGAGTTTATCATTATATATACTTAATAGTGTATTACAGGGTTGCCAGTTTTTCTTTTATTAAAAAAGGCACTTTTTATGGTCCATCAAGAAGTACTATAATGTATCAAAATTATAACCAAATTTGTCACCTCCCGTGCTATAATTTGTGGTACCTCTTGATGGACCACAAAAAGGCTCTTAATTTTAACATTAAATGGAAAACACATACATAAAAGGCACTTTCTGGACATATAGTTGCCAGTGCTTCGGTTCATTATAGTCGTCTGGATTGACGAATTAAGTTTTTAGTCATAACAAAACAGGATATAATAGCTACTAATATCAATTCTATCACTCTATGTATAGTGAACAACACACTTAAGCTTGCTATGGAAGGTGTACGTACCTCTTTTGTTGAGCTCTGAACAACTTATTTTCCTCCAACGCCTCTGCAAGCTTAGTTTCCAGCAACTGAATTTTCGACTGAATGGCTGCCTGATCATCTCCTCCAATCTCCTACAGGCACAAGCAGATAGAAACATCAATAAGGTGGAATTGTTTAATCATCAAAGTTAGTACTTTATATGGCTAAGGCTAACCTGCATTCCAAGATTCTCTTCTTTAATGTGGGGCATTTTCTCAAATCCCTTTTCCATAACTTGAACTCTCCTGGCGAGATCCTCATTTTCCTCCTCAAGAGATTGCAACTTCCTCTGGTACTCGCTATTTGATCTCTTGATCCTACTAAGCTCGTTCTTCAATTCTGCTTCATGTACATGCGATGCTTCCGATGCTGATAGATCACTCTCCAACCTCACCAGCTTTGCGTGCATAGCTATTCTGCTTCTTCTTTCTTCTTCACCATTTTTCAAAGTCTCCTGCATGTCAGAAACCTTATCTGTTAGCATAGCCTTCTGTGCTTTTAGTTCTTCACAATCCTCAGTCACCGAGCGCAGAAGCTCCTCCAGTTTTCCTTTTTCGAACTTAACCTCATCAAGAGAGCTCTGAAGTTTGAAAACCTCATCTTGAAGATTCATTATCTTCTGGACCTGCAGATTCAGACCAGATATTTCCTCCAGCATCTGCTGTTTCTCATAATCACTAGATTTAAGCTTCAGTTCTAGTTCATTATAAGTCTTCCTCAACATATCTTCGTTGGATTTAGCAGCTTCCATTAACTTTTTCATATGTTCAGCATCTGCTGTCAACATTTCCTCACTCTGCTTGGAGGCATTAAGGGAATCAACTAAACCTTTAATTTTGTTTTTGGATTCCTTACGCAGGTCTTCCAGTTGAGACTCATAATGTCTCAATTGCGCACTGACATCTTGGAGATTGGCCTCAAGTTTAGCCTTGTCTGCTCGCAGTACAGATACCTCTCGAATAGCATCCAGTGTGGCATTTTCTCGTTCCTCGTGTGTAGAGGAGACCTGTGCAGTGAGGCTGATGACCTCTCTCTCAAGATTCTCTACTTCAAGAGTCTTTTCATTTTCGATCTTGTTCAGCATGAAATGCGCACGATTAATTCTTTCTTCTTGTTCGGTGTGCTCCTGGAATATACTCTCCAGTTCTGACAACAGAGACTGCTCTTTAGAAGAAATGTCCTTCTGCAGTGAAGAAAGTTTTGCCTCAAGGAATTCCACCGTTTTGCTAAAATCAAAGTTCCTCTTTTTCGACTCATCCAGTTCCTGCTCTTTTTGCGTAAGATGCCCATGCAATTCCAACTTCTGCTTCTTCAGATCAGCAATTAGATTCTGAAGAGAACTGCACTCTTCAATAAGGCTCTCAACCGTAGATTGCAGTTTAGAATTAGATCTTCTCAGAACTTCAGAGTCGTCCTGTGCTTCTGACAATCTTCTTTGAGATTCTTGTTGTTTCTGCTTAAATTCGAGCCTCTGACTTTCCATCTCTGATTGCTGCCGCTCTACTTTATCTTTGAGATTGACGATAAGAGATCTGGACTCATGTATCTGCAGCTCGCTTGACTCCTTCTCGTTTGTCAGGTAAGTCAATTGTGCTTCCAGTCCAGATATCCGTTCTGACAGCTCTATGTTTTCCTGTTCTAGCTCCGAAATATGCAACTCTAGTTCAGCTTTGCAGCTCTCTAGCTCAGTTACATTCCTTTGAAGAACCTTATTAGCAGAAACATGGGAATCTATGCTGCTGGAAAGCACGAGGATATCTTGCCGCACTTCGTCCAAGCATTTTGAAGTGATGCTGCTTTC
Organism: Cenchrus fungigraminus; assembly: GCA_036936925.1. Lineage (NCBI taxonomy): Eukaryota > Viridiplantae > Streptophyta > Magnoliopsida > Poales > Poaceae > Cenchrus > Cenchrus fungigraminus. The sequence goes on from CM072776.1 coordinate 101,716,269, forward strand.
TTTAAGTGATGCGGACAGGCGTTCCTCAAGCTTACTCTTCTCTGCCTGAATTTCAGAAATAAAATTGCCCATTTCAACCTTGGAACGCCGCAGGTTTTCATTTTCCTGTAGTTGTGTTTCAAACCTCGCCTTCAGTGTATCTTTCTCAGATTCAATATCTTCTAGATCTGCTTTTCTATCCTGGTAAATTTGTGTACCACCAGATTCACTAACTTCTGGTTCTGTAGAATGGTAACCATTAATCTTCCTTCTCATCTCAGACAACTCAATATTTCTTTGTTCCAAATCCTCTTGGCTTTTTTGGAACTTTTCTTCTAGCTCACAGGTTTGAGACCTAAACTTTAGCAGCTTCAGCTCAAGGTCAGCACATTTTCTCTGCAATTCTTCTACATTAGACATTGATGCCTCAGAAAAACTGCCATCTCTTAACATTTCCTTGTTCCTAAGTTCCTCCTCCAGTTGATGTATCCGTGATGTAAGCTTTTCAAATTGCAGCTCATTGTTGTTTGAAATGTGAGGAACCTGCCCCTTTGTCATCCCATTTTCTTTCAGCTTATATATAAGCTCCAAATTTTCATCTGTTAGTTCAGAACAGTCCTTCTCAAGCTCTTGTATTTTAGCCCTTAAAATTTCATTTTCTTTCTCCAATTCCAGATAAACGGTATTGGAACCTGCACCACCTGCATTTCCAACATTGAGAGCACGGTCCAATTTCTCCCTCAGCATTTTGATTTCATCCTCTTTTATTGATAGTTTTTTAGCCCACTCCGTGTCTTTGACTAACAACCCATTTTCAGGATCAGCAGTCTGCTTGACCTTTGAAACCTTAGATATTTCTACTCTCTGTTCTTCTATGGTCTCCTCAAGTTCCTGAAGAATGGAAAGGAGCTCAATATTTGCCTCTTGAGTCCTGTTTACTTGTATGGTTAAGTCTGCATTCGACTCCTTCAGATACTTCACCTCCTCTTCAAGTTCCTTCTGCAGGTCTATCCAGTCTGAACGTTTCGGTATTCCTGTAATAGTTTGTCGTGTGTTTACATCTTGTGAGGATGACTTTAATTCTTCAATTTCATGCCTATAAGAATCCCGTTCAGCTTGTGCAGCAGACAGCTCAACTGCTAGCTCAGCCTGTTGCTTTGATTTTTCAGAACACTCCTTCTTCAGCAACTCTAGATCAGCCTTCAACTTACGAGAATGTCGTTCCCACATTTTTGCCTCATCACGGAGTTCCTCGATTGTTTCTTCAGCAGCTTCGAGAAGATCTTTAGATGAGTCAGATACCCCCATAGATAACTGAGAAAGGCCGTTTCCAAATGTTTTTGGAGTACTCCCTTGTAACATAGTTGGACCTGATGCCCGAGAACTGAAAGATGAATTGTTCGATCTAAATCCATCATCACCGCGGCCAGCACTAACATAACTAGCATGGGAACTAGCAGAATCCTGCCTTCCCACATAAAGTCCTCCATTAGAGTTGTCTCTAGGAGAGAAGTTTGTTCTATCTGCAGTACTATCTCCAGAATTAGAACTCCGGTGGGACCCTGATGCTGAGAAACTTGTTTCCTGAAAACAAAATGATGACAAGTAATTGGCATGAACCATAATACTCTGATATAGCATGACATCTAACCAAAGTAATTGTTAACCGTTGGTGGTGAAATTGTAGTCCACATAAAAAAACATATCCAAACTTGTGGAGCTTGCAAGAGTTCCCATGCAAAAAAAAAAACATATATCTTTACAAGATTTTTATTGCGTATGGGTTCACCATGTTCCACATTGGAGTGGCATGTGCCATGGAGGATCCTTTGTGGAGGATGGGATCATCTGCATGTGGTTTATAGTATGACTTTTGTGGCAAGCTGATCAGTAGCGAATTATATGTCACTTCCAGATTTATGAATAAACCACTGGGTAGTGTTTAGAACTTGTGGTAACTTTCATGTGTGATGACAACAACTGAAACAGTGATTTTTGGGTAATGACAAAATGCACAGGATTTCTTCAGTTAGCGGCTTGGAGAAAAAGATCCGTGGATGGGTTCTTTATTTTATTTCATCCAGGGTCTGCCATCTAAACATCAAAATGGGGTGTTCTAACTTCTAACCACAAGGTTGAAACCATAGCACTGGCAACTAGGAGTTCTGTTGTCATTTATATTATTAACAAATTCAGTGAAAAATTGCTAGATCTCAAGGTATCAGGAACAGGCTAATGAGCAATCATGATGGATGGGAAAAACTTGGGACAGAAAATTGTTTGGAAGGATAGTATACCCTGTTTCCAGGTTCATCTTGATAAGTTGTACCGACATGATTTTCTGATGAAGAACGAACCCCCCTGTTGAACATACTTTCCGAGCAATCTGACCTATTGTCCATGTCATCGTTGGTTGGCGTTGGACTACGGTCCTCAAGACGGGGAGACATGTCTCTCAATGATCTGACACCACTACACAGAAATGGGAGGATTGTTACGATTCGAGATTTGGAGGAAGCAAAAACCAAATAAAATTTGCCAAGAATGAAATACTGAAGCGTCGGTTTAGTTACCTCAGCTTAGATTTTGTGCCAAGACATTGAACCTTAAGCTGCAGGTGAGAAAAAAAAATTGGGCGTCAACATAAGTAGTAAGCATGAAACAGGCGCTTGTGTGACAGTAGGCCTTGAGCATTGGGTGTTGAAAAGAATACCATCATTTCTATGGCTACCAAATCATGTGAGCAACACACAGATAGCCTTTGAAAACGAAAAGATGTAAATAACTCAAACACACCTGTAAAACTGTTCCAGAGTTGCATCTCTTCAGAGGCAAGGAGATAGCGGTTGGATCCACCAAATTCAGAAAATTAGACAGGTTTAGAAAAATCTCCCCAAGAATGCCAGATTTGGTCGATCCCTGCAACATGACATGATATAAGTTGGTAGCAGCACAATGGCATAGCTCGGCAACAGGAATAGGAAAGACTGAAAGTAGGTGTGGAGATTGAAACAGAAACTTGATGTCCAGACATAGTTAAAGTGGCAAAATATCGGTACTTATTCCATACCACGGAAACAATAATCTTGTATTGGCACTCTTCATACTCTTTGGAGGCTTCATCCTTGGAGAACCATATTGGTTCCAATATGGTGTCGGGCCATTGGCATATTCCACTTCGAGAAGCTGCTTTACTGGACTTTGCAATTGTTTTTCCAGAATCCACTGAGACTATTGAAAGGAAGAGCCTGTCTGATACTGCAGGGACCTGCAAAAACACAGAAGGAATGATTCTTGAAAGCATCATTGGCATGTGAGGCAGAGGGCAAGAAGAAGCAGCATAATTTTAAGAGGGGCATAGTGCATGGTACAAGTGACGAAGTGAATTAAGAAGGCACAAGAATTGTAATTGGCAGGCATATGTGGGTTATGTAGTAGATTTTGCCCCCACCCACCTCTTTTAGTGCTGGACTCGTGGTGGTCTGAGGTACTAGGTCATCACTACCAAACCAAGGCTGACAAGTACTAGTAACATGGCATAGCATATGTAAGATTGAGGATCTTCGTCCCACGATGATGTATATGTTGGCGTCGGGCTGGAATGGAATGGAATCCCGCGAGCAAAGCAGAAGGAAGCGGAAGCTAGAGCAGAGCGGGGTAGAACCTGAACGGCGCGGAAGTTGGAGAATCTGAAGTCGTAGCGCTCGCCGGCGCGGTCGGAGGAGCGGTGGCGATGCAGCTTGAACATGTTGGTTCCTTCTTGGTAGTGGAGCCGGAATCCTCTTGTCAAGGTGTGCGGAGATTGGGACCTTGGGGGTGGTCAGGTCAGGTCGCCGGTGCAGGCGGGGGGCGTACGGCGGCGCAAATCATTGCGGCGCAGTACAGGAGAAGAAAAGGAACACGGGGGGAGGAATCTTAGGAAGAAAGCAGGGATCTCCCACCTGCACTGCACTGCACCTGGGTCCTCCCCTCCCCCGCCCGGCACCGGCAGTCGGCGGAGACGAGACGACGAGGGATCGGATTGGAGGAGTGGGAATGCAGGAGGGAGGCAGAGCGAAAAATCCCACCTTTTCCCCCCGCCCCCACCTTCTCCAGTCTCCTCCTCCTCCTCCTCGCTGCTGGTCTCCTAATTACCCAATTATTTAACCACTAAACTAAATAATGAAGTACTTGCTCAATTAGTAGTAAGGAGGAAAGGACAGGAGGCCGCCTTGTGGTTTGCGATTCCGGTTGTCCACTTGCGCAGCTCATCCATCGCCGTCGTCGTCGGTTGCGGCCGGCCACTCTCATGCCCTTGTTGTATTCTACCGCCCGCCACACCACAGCTGCTTGCACCTTGCCTCTCCCTCCCTACTACTGTAGTACTAGTACTTTTATTACCATTGCCATCGCCATTGCTGAAAGTGTCCTGGGAGCAGCAGAGCTTTCCGTTCACTCAGCGGGTCAACGCTGCCTAGTACGTGGTCGTCAATTGCCATCCACATCACTACAAGTTTTTAGTAAAAATTCTCTAACCAACCACCCGTCACATTGAACTTTGAACACTAGTTAGAAGTACTGAACGTAGATTAATGACAAAACACATTCCATGCCTCCGGACTCAAATCGCAAGACGAATCTAACGAACTTAATTATGCCATGATTAGACTATGTGATGCTAATGTAAATAATCTTTAATGTCAAGTTAACTAGACTTAATAGATTCGTCTCACGATTTCTCATTCATCTATGTAATTAGTTTTATAATTAGTCCATGTTCCAACTTCGAAATATTAGTAGCACTTCAAATTTGACGAAATATTATTAACGCTTCAAAATATGACCAAATTTAATTTGAAACCCAGCTTATTCTTTGCGAGGTCAAATGTGGAGATCCGATCGTATCCCTCTCCTCTCCTCGGGTATTGGTACCAGCAACTCCAATGTATATAAACTAACAATCTATTGTCCTCCCGGTCGGTTGGGAAAAAGTATGGCAAAAGCGTTACATTCATCTTGCACGTTTCATTTGGTACAAATCAGTCCATTAACTAACTAAATCGGTGCATTTATCATCCCCATATTTGTTTAATAATGATTTAGTGCTATATAATATCAGCATAGGCCATGAAAATATATAATCATCTTGATAATCACCACTTGGTCATGTCTAATAATGTTGAATTAAAAGTCTAGTATGAATAATTTTCGTCAATTTTTTCGATAATTTTTGTATAGGTAGCCAATTTAAAGGATGTATTTGATTTTTCTTGCGAGCCTTATATCTTGAACTCAACATATTACTTTAAATAGTGGTTAGTCAGATAATTACCTAGGCATAGACCACTGTTAGACATCACTACATCATTGTTAAACTATGGTGGGATGATAAATACACCAATTTAGTAAGTTATGGAATTGGTTTATTTTTAAAAAAAGTTAAGGAATTGATTTGCACCAAATGAAATATAAGAGATGAACACACTTCTGCAATACTTAAGGGATGAAAAATACACTTTTTGCATCGGCCGGCCTTTCTCGAGAGGAAGCAAAATAAAGCCCTTTTCATTTATTGTGGACGTTGAGATGGTGGTTGCTTGGTTTAATTTGCACGCCCAACTACGCATGCCATTAACCATCTGTACGTTGTGAATTAAGAGAATGTTCCGCTTGCTTTTCTCCGCTTATTTAGATTTATTTTCTCTCACATAATATTATTTAATCTACCAGCCAAATACAATTATTCATACCAGTCGAACAAGCTATAGTTGTACTGTTGTATACGCAGGAAGATAAAAAAAGAAAAAAAATCACTTCCCTCCAGTATAATCAAATTTTGAATAATTCCTAAAGTACTTCTTGATTCAGTTTACCTTCTAAATTATGTCATTGGTTCAGCTCCTAACATGATGTGTGTTTTTTCTTTTTGCATAAGTGGAGTTCAAGTTCAAATTTTTGCAAGACGATAGCAGACATTATGAGACGATAGCAGACATCATGAGACCTTAATTATATTCATAGAAAGAGGAATACCTTTTATTTTACTAGAGTAGCGTATTTAAAAATAAAATGCATTCTTTAGCTAAAAAACATTATATAAATATTAATGATGAAAAGTTCCAAAAAATAATATATATCATTAACACTCCGTAAAATTTCAAATTAAAATTCAACTTGTGTAGAAAAAAAATGACTTGCATTGTGGGGTGAGTCGAACCAATCAAAATTTAGTGGGTAAATAATTGAACCAAAACATAGTTTATAAGGACCTAAAATAGACTCAAGTTTAATAAAAGGTATTCCTCTTTCTATGAATATAATTAAGGTCTTAACAAATTTTCACAAATATTGGGTACAGAAGATTTAAAGTTGTCATACATGAAATCATTAAGGTAAAATCATTAGTAGCGCGATGGACACAATAGTCTGAACAAAAAATATATATAGTTAAGGTCTCTGAGTGCGGCATGCATGCCGTTCATGGCACTTAAAAAAATAGGTAAAAGGAATTGAGAAAAGAGAAGAAGAATAATATTATAGACTAATAAAAAATTAAAGGCGCGCGGTGGTTGAGCGAAAGCATCATCTCAAAGCGCTAGCGAGTGGTGTGTGTAATTAAAAAAAAAGTCTCCCAGCATAAAGCTTAGTAACACGTACGTACACAGCATAAAGGTAGTAGGATGCAGAAAGCCCACTTTGCATAATTGGCTTGCTTCCATACATAGTTGCATGTTCTTCTGGAACTTTTTAATCTCCCACATTAATTATACCACCAGGGAGATGCTAGCTAGTAGTAAACGAAAAGCTCAATTCCTTTTCTTATGTTGTCAAAAAAATCCTTTTCTTAAAAAGAGGTTGGTTGTTTTGTTGTTATATAAAAATACTCACTTCATATCAAAATATTTGTTGTCGTTAACCTTTTCTCTTACAACTCTGATCATTCGTCTTATTCAAAAATTTATTGTAAATATACAAAACATTTAATGAGGACAAATATTATATGGAGTACATTTTATCATGATCATTAAATTATGTCACAATATCTCAATAACAAAGAAAAAAGGATTGTATCTTGACGGAGTCATTGAAAACTGAATGAATCGTTGCCTTATTTAGTTTCCTCTCCAAAAAAATTTCACCCCCTCACATCGGATGTTCGACACTAATTAGGAGAACCAAATGTGGACTAATAACAAAAATCCATTTCATAACCTCATGGGTAAAATCGCGAGATATCTAACGAGTATTAATTATGTCATGATTAAATAATGTCGTGCTACAATAAACAATCTCTAGTGATGAATTAATTAGGCCTAATAGATTCAACTCATGATTTTTTGTCCATTCATGTAATTAGTTTTATAATCAATCTATGTTTAATAGTGTTGTTGCTTCCGTTGGAGTGTCGGCGTCGGCCAACGCATATGCATGCTTCCACCTACCTGGTATTTGATTTGGTTTGGCTTTTCTCTTGCAGGATGCATGCCGGGGATTTAATAAATTTTGCATGGCATGCATTTGGTTCAAGTCAACTGCGTGCTTAATTTGCAGATTACAACAGGCAGCAAGCGACGGCAGGTATTGCACTCTACAGTTCATACACGTGTTGTGCATCCATCCTAATCGAAAAAAAAGAAAAAAAAGAAACTCTAAGCTACCGGGCTGGCCTCGCAACGAGGTGGCCGTTCTTGGGCCCAATTGTAATTGGGCCATCTGCTCTCGCACATCCATTCACATGCTATTCTGTTTTCCATCATTGTTCATTTGTTCGGTTGGCTGGTAAGCTGACGGCTAATTTGTTGCGAGAGAAAAATATTATTAGTTAGTTGATTGTTGGTAGTTGATGCTCATTTAATATGAGAGAAAAGTACTGGTGGTTGATAAGATAGACGAACAAAGCGACGAACAAAGCTGTACAAAAAATATAACAGGAAATCCTAATCTCACAACCAATCATCACCACAACCCGGCAAATCCCCAAAATTATTCATTCCTATGCAGCAGCCAGCAGCTATGCTTCATATCTTCATCCAACGTTTGAGATTTGTAGAGCTGAGGACTTGATCTTATTCTTCCTTCTATCACCCAGGGCCCTGTACGAAACTAAATGGGCTCTAAATTGCAGTGATGAAAAAGAATAAAATTAATTTATGCACTTTCTGCCAGATTTATAATTGTTCATTGAAACAAGAGCATTTTTAGAACAAATATTGTGACTATATGTTTCTTTTTCCTGTAATAGCAACGGTAGCTAGCTACTAGTAGCTATAGGCAGGGGCCCTTGCAGCCATGCAAATAAAAAGAGACAGCTAGGAGAGGTTTCCAGCAAAAGGGGGTTGCCTGCCAGAGATGTGACGGTGCAAGCACTAAAAACTGACCAAAGTCTGATGGATGGAACTATACATACATATATGGACGATCTATCGATTGTTTTTAGCCCCAGTCAGGTTAAATCACAGCAGATTTCGATCGACCAAATAGCATGCATATATGTAGCTGGGATAGATATATGTAGGTAGGCTTTAGAAAAAGGGAGAAGAATAAGTTCTGAATGTCTCTGCTCTCGTCTCATCTGTCCAAACAAAACCCCAAATCAAACTTATAGGCCGCTCAATGCAAGCAGCAGTGTACGTAGCAACTTGGTGGATGAGAGCATTCCTCACCCCAAACGGTGACACCTAGCTAGGAGACTGTCCAATGGCCGGCGGCGCGCAGCAGGGAATTCATTATTCACCATCGATGATCAGCTATCTAGCACGCAGCAGGTGTTTATTCAATCAGCAATATATTCTACGACATGATCATCGGCGTGTTGATCCCGTATATGTATCATCATCATGTACGTGTTCAATCACGGAGCTAATTCTCGACCGGGCAGCGGCTGTGATCGCTCGCCACATTCAACGCCACTTAACCATTGGCACCTGGGCTAGCTACCCACTGACCTTGCGTTTGTAGGATGACGCCCCAGCTGTGTTCTGTAATTGTCAGATGTCAATTCTTCTTCTTCTTCTTCTTCTTTTCCTGCAATATGTATATATATAGTTTCAGACGTCAATAACGTCAGCTACAATATATAGTTTCACTAATTAATCAGGTTTAGGTATATCATAGAGATGCCAAATGGCATTTGCCAGCATCGACAGATTATTTGCACTGTCAAATGACAAATACCACATACATAGAGATGAAAATGATCTAGCACCTAGTTTTTTCCTTGCCCAAAAGGACCAAGACGCTGTGTGTTTTAATTTTTTACAGTAAATCTGCCAGCATTACTTTTGAATGATGGATCTGGCTGTATTTATTTTTCTTAATTGGCATGACAATAATGGGGTAGGTTTATGTTGAAGGTAGTAGCAGAGAAATCGGGAATTTATAGAACCATGCCTATGTAACAGGGAAGGTTGTAACAAAGTAGTCAGTAGTACCTATTTTTTACAAGATTCATTCTCTTGGCTACTTGGTGTGTGCAGATATTTCTTTGGCTCTCTCATGTTGCATTTCCTTACCAGCAACTTGACTGTACATTAAACTATGGTTCCTTTAATAATACATATCTTTTGTATTTTTTTTTGCAAAAGAATACATATCTTTTGTAATCAGTAACTGCTACCAAGACTAGTTGCAAAGTTATGTAGTTGTGGTTAATATCAAATGGATGCAATGGCTATTGGTGAGCACAAGTAGTCCGGGTGCAGATCATATACACCGCTAATTTGGAAAAAAATTAAATAATAGCACTCTTTATATTTTCTTCACATAAAGAATTGTCCAGTTGTGTTAAGTTTAGCAAACAATATAATTGTTCTCAAAAGCTAAGTGCACTTCTTTCCAGATGGAGGAGCAGATGGGGTTTGATCAACATCAGTACGTAGTTTGAATCAAAAGGTTGGCTAAAAATGGAAGAGAAATTATTTGTATGGATAAAAAGTATAGTAGTTCACCTTTGAGCTTGAGCTAGTGGCCCTCGTGGTGCCACCGTACCGCACGCCCTATTTGGAGTACTACATGAGTGCACTCGGACTGAACAAACACCTTGAACACACTATATATATCCTCCAGATCTAAAGGTTTGAATTAATGAATTTGTTATAGTCCAATCGATAAAGTCCAACAGAATGTCGACAAAACTGCCAAGCAAGTACATGTATTTGTTGATGAGCTCGTCCTGTTAATTCTTCTAGCTGTCAAAATGAGGAGGAGAGATAAGAATCTGCTGACACTGTTGAAAGCCTGAATTAATTAAGGAGCGGTTAATTTACATAATAATAAAGTGGAAGATATATGTAGTCGAAAAACTGTATCAATTCTAATTTCAGTCACGAGGTAGCTAGACATACGACATACAAATGCTGTGCTTGCCCTATATATTGGCCAGAAAGGCATGATGGAGACATCATCCGTCACATCCACCATGAAAATGAATTGAAGTGTTGTATAATTAAGGTTAGACAGGTCCACACGGCCGGATCAATCGACACATCAGTCTAGTTTATTCTGCTGCAGATACGGCTGGGCCAATCGCCTGCAAGTATCGGCTGGATCTCCATGACCCTAACCATGTCATGATCAATAATTTATTGACAATACTATCTTATTACCTATAATGTTATGGGAAACTAAGCCAAATGCTGAAGTTGATAGTTTGCTGGGTGCTATAATATAAGTAGAGCAATAATCGATGGGCAACTTGATCGTACTTCCTCCGTTCCAAATTGTATGTCATTTTGGCATTTCATGATTCATATTTTTTGTTATTCATCTATATATATACTTGTGTTTATATACAATAATCTACATTTGCCAAAACGACTTACAATTTGAAACACAGGGAGTACTTTAATAAGAGTGCAGCAGTGACGCGTGATCTTGAAAGTGGCAGTGCAAGAGTGCATTTGATTAACACCATCGAGCTTAACTGCTCCATCATCAGGGAGCTTGGCAGCTTGCATTGTTTGTTGTGACTGGTCACACTGAGCTACCGTACGTGTACCCATCAACGATCGACCTCCTAATTAAGGAAGAACAAGCTAGCATATATTGCTGGATTTTTATTTGGCGATTCATATATAACACCACCTTTAATTTGGACGCTCCTCACTAGGTAGTGCCGCTTGGTGTTAATCATGCACTAATTAATATGGCCGATAGATGAATCCATGTGTGCACTGATGAAGCACGCATATACCATATATTACCGCCACAGGGTTAACTGCATGCATGTTGTATGCTGTTGTCTTGCGTTAATTTTGATTTTTTTAGGTGCATATATAGTTTTTGCTATACATTTAGATATACCGTATGTCTAGATTAGTAACAAATGTTATACGTACACCATTGCCTTATTAGCTTGCTTGCAGTATATATCTATATATAGCTAACTATATATATATATATATAAATGTCTAATGTACTTTAGAACGTTGTTTTGGGCCAATAATACGCGAGTGCCAGCCTGAGTTACCGACCAACGCATCAGCAGCTTACTACTTTAACCCCTTATTACTTATGTTAATTAGCTGTGTGATCTCATGCATGCATTGTGCTAATTTGACTCTCAGCCCTGGTTGCTGCACTGCTAGCATTGGATGAGCCAGCAACAAATTAAAGCCAGCAGCCCAGATGATATATGAGTATGCACGCACGAGATGTCACCCTAATACCCTATGCATGACATCAGCTGACGATCTCCATTGATCAGCTGCTTCTATTTATAGCTGCGTCAAGGCTCTCTCCCATATGCAGCTAGCAGCACTCGATCACTACCCATCACTTGCCAAGCAAAGCAAGGCGTGTGTGTCGATCATATATCTGAGAGAGCTCAGATCAGCGAGCTGCTGCTGGCACGCCGATCCACGACGATCTAGCTAGCACACTCGCTCAGATCGAGCCAGATCATCATCAGCTATAGAAGAAAGGAAGAGGTAGAGACAACGTACTTGACGACGATGGCTCTGGCGTCGGTGTCCAAGGTGGTTCTGGGGTCGATCGCCTTCGGCGTGTTCTGGGTGATGGCGGTGTTCCCGTCGGTGCCCTTCATGCCCATCGGCCGCACGGCGGGGGCCCTGCTCAGCGCCGTGCTCATGATCATCTTCCACGTCATCAGCCCCGACGACGCGTACGCCTCCGTGGACCTGCCCATCCTGGGCCTGCTCTTCGCCACCATGGTGGTGGGCACCTACCTCAAGAACGCTGGCATGTTCAAGCACCTGGGCACCCTGCTCGCCTGGAAGAGCCAGGGGGGGCGCGACCTGCTCTGCCGCGTCTGCATCGTCACCGCGCTCGCCAGCGCCCTCTTCACCAACGACACCTGCTGCGTCGTCCTCACCGAGTTCGTCCTCGAGCTCGCCGCCGAGCGCAACCTGCCCGCCAAGCCCTTCCTGCTCGCGCTCGCCTCCAGCGCCAACATCGGCTCCAGCGCCACGCCCATCGGGAATCCCCAGAACCTCGTGATCGCCTTCAACAGCAAGATCTCCTTCCCCAAGTTCCTCCTGGGCATCCTGCCCGCCATGCTCGCCGGCATGGCCGTCAACATGGTCATGCTCCTCTGCATGTACTGGAAGGACCTCGAGGGCACCAGCCCCGAGCTCAAGCAGATGGAGGCCGTCGAGGAGGGCCTGGCGGCGGCGCCATCAAATTTAAAGACCCCCTCCCCAGCCAAGCTGACCAACGGCGGAGGGTACAGCTCGCCGCTCATGACGGAGGACATCTCCACCAAGCACCCCTGGTTCATGCAGTGCACGGAGAAGCGCAGGAAGCTCTTCCTCAAGAGCTTCGCCTACATCGTCACCGTCGGCATGGTCGTCGCATACATGGTCGGCCTCAACATGTCGTGGACCGCCATCACCACCGCCATCGCCCTGGTCGTGGTGGACTTCCGCGACGCCGAGCCGTGCCTGGACAAGGTGTCCTACTCGCTGCTGGTCTTCTTCTCGGGCATGTTCATCACGGTGAGCGGCTTCAACAAGACGGGCCTGCCAGGGGCTATCTGGAACTTCATGGCGCCCTACTCCAAGGTCAACAGCGTCGGCGGCATCTCCGTGCTGTCCATCATCATCCTGCTCCTCTCCAACCTCGCCTCCAACGTCCCAACAGGTACGTACGTACGTAGGTTATTGCTGCTGTACTATATATATACACGTAGCCAGCATTTTTGCATACACACACACACGTAATAATAAGTTAACTGAAGAGAGGAAGGAGACGTTGCTATACCCCCAGTAGCTAAGGGAACACACACATATATATATATATATTCAAAGCCAATTAAAAAGCAAAAGAATGCTAAAGTAACCAAGGCTGATCATGGCACTAACGCAGCATGTATCGTCGTTCTTTATTAGTTAACTAGACTAGAATCTTAAGAGCCAGCAAGCTGGGTAGATGATCACACCGCGCGCGTATATGCATGGAATTAATAATTTTATTTTGTTATTAATTTGGAGTTGTGATAGATGTTACCTGCCGCGCGCGCGTGATGTAACACATGTGTATATATATGCAGTGCTGCTGATGGGCGGCGAGGTGGCCTCGGCGGCGGCGCTGATCTCGCCGGCGGCAGTGATCAGGTCGTGGCTGCTGCTGGCGTGGGTGAGCACGGTGGCGGGCAACCTATCTCTGCTGGGTTCGGCGGCGAACCTGATTGTGTGCGAGCAGGCACGGCGGGCGCCGCGCAACGCTTACGACCTCACCTTCTGGAACCACCTCGTCTTCGGCGTGCCCTCCACCCTCATCGTCACCGCCATCGGCATCCCCCTCATCGGAAAGATCAACATCTAGCCGCCACCATCATCGTCATCAACGTCTAGCGAGCTGCATTAATATTCATCATGGCCTGGGTGAAACGAAACCTGCAGGAATGCATATGCGTATGATCGATGTTGTTATTAGCAGCTAGCTAGCGTGCCGTATATACATATAAATTGTACGTACGTACAGTGTTCGGTATGTGTGGTGTGTAATGCGTGGCTCCAAATTAGAGAGTTTCACTTAGCTACTATTGTACGTGATTGTGGAGCGAGAGGCTGCTATATATCCACGAAAAACGCAAATAGTAAGCAGTGCACTGTCTGTCTACTCGATCTGTTGCATGAAGAACGAATATGCATGTGGTACGGTTACCAATTGTATTTCTAATTAGTACCTGGTTGATTGAAAAGGAAATGGCCAGTTGGCAGCTTCTGTCTCATGATTGGTTGGAATAATTAATCATTCAGCCACCGCCCATACTTCATTATACTACTTGTTGGCATTGGGTGCTGGTAGCAGTTGGAGTTTGAAACCAAGAAACCTGGAACCAGGCCCTCTGTCCTATATATTGATGAGGATTGGTATATGATTCAATCTCTTTCTCAATCTCACTGCCTTTCTTTAAAGGGGACAATCGTTCTCTGCAAATTAACTAAGTTTAGGCCACTAATCTTACAACAGAGTCTGACGTTGAAATATCTGCAAATTAAGTGCAATGCCATGCACATACCAGTTGTGCTTGTGATGCGCTGTATCGACATATATCACCTCTTTTTTCGAATCCATCCATCCAGCTAGCCTCATAATTCACCAAATATTAATTAATGTACCTAAAAAATAGAGCATAAATATTTGTTTTGTTTTTTCCTATATATACCTACTAAAAGAAGGGAGCTGAGTCTACCATATGCATCATATACAGATGTTCTTCATCAGCAGCTTACTAGAGATGATGCTGGTCAAGCTAGTATGTTGATGTTGCTAGAGTAACAGTATGTGAATTCTGACCCTTTAATTTATGACTATAAAATAAAACTGATCTCTCTATGAGAATACTATATAACGGCAAGTGTATTGTAATGCATATGTATGACCTGTTAGAAATATCTTGTATGACAAGTGTATTGTAATGCATATGTATGTGTGCCTTAATTTATGTTTTCAGGCTTGATATTTGCAACTCAATTCAGAAATCTTATTCTCTCACAATAAAACATTTCAGAGGAAAAAGGTATAGAATGTGTGACAAAGTATCTCATGAGCATATGCTTCTCACTGGCATCGATACAGGGGAAAAGGTCAACTAAAAGCATGATTTAGTTTACCTTTTATGACAGGAATCTCCTAACCAATCCAAAGTTAGTTTCTATGTACTATATACATATATAACTTGATATCTTCCCAACTACCCCTCTTCTATAATTCATAGGATGATGCAAACCTTGTTACTTTCTACTCCAATGGCCATCCGACAACACATTTATAAATTCATATACCTATACTTTCAAGGATGATGCAACATTGCTGTTGTCCTCTACGAAATGGGAACATTGCTATTGGAATGGACTGAGCCTGTATCCGACAACACATTTCTCCACTGCATAAACATTTGCATAATAATTTAAATTTTCATGAGCTGTGGCCTTCTGCATGCGACAACACATTTTGCACACGTATAGATATTTGCAAAATAATAACATGTGTAAGGGTGACGCTGGAAACTCACCTGCCAATGTGATCGTGAGGACTGCTAACTGCACCACCATAAAACTACTGAGGCAGGAACCAATTGATGCACATGCATAGCAGTTCTCCGTGACTCTCCAGCAGCCACCTAGGTCATGCATGACCTGCTTGATTGCCACTGTAAACACTAACTAAGTTCCAGTCTATGAAGATAAGATATCTAAACATCTCTTGAGAGTTATAGCATTCATAGAGGGCTTGAAGATTGTGCCACAAGCCCACAATACTATTAGCAGATGAGAGCATTTTACAGGAGATAACAAGCTTATCTTGAGCATTTCATACCGTCATAAATAATAAGATTGCACATTTCACAACAAAAAAGATAATTTGTCAACTTTTATGCCTTCAATTTTCAACATTGATCCAGTGCTGGAGATAATATCCATTCAGCTCAATATGGTAGAGGAGTTGAGCTAAAAATTCTTAAAGGGTTGAAATCTGAAAAAAAGAAGATATATACTAACAATAGAATGTCAAGTAGAAAGCCAACTATACATGGAAACAAGAAATGTTAAAATAAGTAGATAAGAAAACTGACAAAAATGGAACTACATAGAAAAGAAAAGGTAAAATGTTAGGAATTGACAAGATAGATTCTTCATGTTCAGTCAATCTGTCACAAGTGTACAACAATGATCCAAAACTTAGACACTTAGTATTCTCGATTGTGAGCTTCAGGGAACTATTGTATGTCTGTATTTGTTCTAGAACAAAGGGCACCATATATTTCTCTTGCGCAAATATTGCCCCTTAACTGTTATAGCATAGAGTTAATCAATGAGCATTCTGTAGCTCAAGCAAAAAAGAAATTTAACCTTACTAACATAACATAGTGACTCCACAACTGTAAGTTCTGAATCATGAAGGGTTGGTCAGATGGAAAATCTTACGGCATATATTTATTTACTCGAGAGATTTACAGGTGATACACGCCAACCATGTCAATGTCTTCAATCTAACTGAAGACCGGCTGTTGTACCCTAACATCAAGTATCACGTACGATAACCATAGAAGAACTATGTGTAGGATGGATGATCGCATGCATATTGTCAACAATTTTTCACTAGTCATCTTTGAGTGTCTCCATTTGCGACCTGTCAAATAACAGAAATTTTATGCTTTCTGCAAATTAAAAGATAAGTAAAGGAACATGTAAATATGATTTATTATACAAACTCTAGCGTTCAATCCAGCAACTTACAAATTGAAACAAGGGTCAAAAGCAGGATTAAGTTGTATAACCATATCAATCCAGCCCTGAAATAGCCGATGCCCTTTGGTAGGGCAAAAATCAAGTCGCCATAGACAGCTTTACGGGTTGCCACCTGAAAGAACATAACTGATTTAATAGTTCTTGAGCATATAAATGTAAAGTACTGAATTTCTTGACAGAATGAATCCAACTACGGACATCTCTAATTGTTAGAACATTGTTGCTAGACACAAATCCAGTACTAACTCATGGTGCTAACAAAAAGAAAACATGCAGAAACCAAGGAATTTGCAATAAAGCAAAGAAAAGGAAACAACCACTCACCATCTGGGAAGCAAAAAAGGCAAATGTGACAAAAGGCCCAGGACATCTGATGAGGCAGCAACCATCAGAATGAACAAAGAGTGCAATGGCCTGGTTCACTATGCTCATCTGAAGGAATAAAGCAGCTCCGATTTCCTCATCAGTTCCCATCAGTGGTTTGCCTTTGAATTTACACTGTCCAAGTACTAAATAATCAGCTCATCACCACCTTAAAGCCAAACAAAGTTATCTTTCATAAGAAGGAAAAGTGCTCACTGAAAAGGGATCTGCAATTCTTGCAATCCTGTAAAAAATGACTGTACTAAGAACTATGTAGATTCCAAAAGCAGCACCACTTGCAATGCTTTTCTGAACTCTCCATCTATCTGGTGAATTGTTCAATTCCACCCTTTCCAATAACATCGCAAGGGATGTAACTGGAAATAAAAACAGAAACGAGGAAAGAGTAAGTAAAAAATAATATGTACTGCAAAGAAAGGTTGCGGCTTTTCGCAACTGATACTCACAGTAATTACAAGAGGCAATCACCAAGGCCAAGATACTTGACATGTCGAAGTTCCAGAAATGAAATATGATACGGACACCAAACTTCATTAGAATTAAAGATTGGAGTTAGCCTTACAGAACCATATACATAAAAAGGATTATCAAAATTAATCATAATTGAACTCACTAGATGGACTGTTGATGAAATGGTGTATATCTACAGAAAAAAGAACATACTACAAATGAGTATCCATTCATATCTAGATACAAAATATATTGTGAGTAATCAAGCATCTATATGCATCAGAATGACCTATTGACCTACAGTGTAGCTCTTTATCATTTGACAAATCTTCCTACTGATCTGCACAGCTGAAGAAACAGGTACCAGGGCAGGCTTAGTCAAGACAAGATCAGATTCACTCTTTGTGTAATCAGCTGCATCAACAACTGAAATTCCAATATGGCTTTCTCCTATGGCATCATGATCAAGAAATTCATACCCAACCATGGCACAACGATAACCGAAATTTCTTAGCCTTCTTACTATATCACTTTTGTCTTCTGCACTAACAAATCAAGATAGTAGAATGGTAAGCAAAAACTTCTTGTAGAAACAAACTCTGCCAGGAGGACATAGAAGACAAGGATAGACCTGGAAAGAGATCAGAGATCCCATTGATATTTAAATGGACTTCTCTATTGTTGCGCGCTAACTCGAACACTGAATGGGCCGGTACCACATTGATGCCTAGTTTTCCAAGCTTTCCACAAACTTGCTTTGTGGTTGACAATGGGCTTTCTGAAGAGAGAACAAAATTTCTGATAAAGACTTGTCTATTGGAACAAATGGAAATAGCTAAAATCTCAAAAATAAGGCGTGCACATCAGAATGGCCACCTGTGAGGACCCTTATGTCCAAACCCAGATCGATAAGGCTGTCAACAGCTTCAGCACTATCACTTCTAAGGTTATCTCTGTAAGGAAGAAGGCCAATAAACTCCCAACATGAGTCTACCTGGAGGAAAACAAAAGAAATTATAAAGATCATAATTTTGCAACTTGAAGCATGCTAATGTGAAATCCAGTTGCCGACCTGATGTCCTACAGCTATGGCCTGATATCCATCAAGAGCAAGTTCATCCATTATTGTGCTTATTTTCTCTTTAACTGCTTTGCTGCAGCCACATTGATGAGCAACCTATGGCACAACAACAAATAATGACTAAGAAGCAGGGTCTGTGAACAAAACAGATTCTACTGCATGCATGCATATTTCTCCATGTGAGCGTGTTGGCATGCTTGAAATTGTAATGGCGACTTGCCTTCGCAGGATCACCTTTGAATACACAGCACTTGGAGCCATTGCCATCATCAATGTATGTAGTCAAGAACATCAGCTTCAGCGCAACAAAGAAACGGGCATGGTTCTCTAAGACTTGAATACCCGACCATGCCTACAAGTATCATATGCATCTTGTCTATTCAAACGGAGCGCACAGACGGATTAAAACTCTGCTAGTAAGAGAAATTTTACCTGTTCTGGGTCATCAAGGAGGCTTATAATAGCTGCGTCAAATGGTTCGATGTACAATTCATGCTGACATCTTGATGCTCGTGCAGCTAAAATAATGGCACGGTCTTTACTGATGCCATCTGCAAATAACTCAATCTTGTCCCGCGCAAAACAGGGTTCATTACATGTTAAAGTACCGGTCATGTTGAACAGAATCACATCCATACTTGCCAGATCTTCAACTGCAACCGTCCCTCGGCTAGCAATCCCCAGGAAACAAAGTCTCAGAGATCCCAATGCCAATGCCAGGTAGAGGACAGCAGGCATTGCCATTGGAATTCCACCAATCAATAGCATAAAATGGTTGTTGTGCAGCATGACTTTGAAGTTTTGTTTTCGGAACAAAAAACTTAACACTATCTCGGCAATAGTGCCAACAAGCAACAGGGAAACACAGAAGCAGCCTGCAACCATGATCCCCTCTTTAAGCTGGCCAGGTCGAGCATAGCGTTGTGGGTAGAGTCGTAGCGTGCTTTTAGGTATGCCACGGCCAGTTGCGATGACAACAGCAGTTCCTTGGCCACAGGAAACAGTCCAAGCATAGTAAATGAGGAAGCCATGCGCACAGTCGACAGACCTTTTGGCCCAGCAAGTCATTGTGTCGATTTTCTCAAATCGGAGGACACGAGCATTGGCGGGGACAATGTCCCCAACCTTGAGAAATATGATATCCCCAGGGACCAGATTTGCTGCATTTACATCTCTCCACTTGCCATCTCTGAGAACCTTGGCCCTTGGCGCGTGAGCTTTGGCCTCCAGTGGAGCCTTAGCATACTTCAAAACAAGCTTTGCAGTGAAGCATGCTGTGAGGCTTGTAGCTAGTATGAAAATTATGATGGCTAGCTGGCATGATCTTTGGCCAGCAGAGGTGGCACCGGCAAGAGACGCAACTGTAATCAGCACAGTAACCCATGACATGGAATTAAGTATGATCCGGACCATGTTGTTGTAATTGGGGAAGACGTGATCCCATCCCCATAGCGAGAAGAGCCCCCTCAGCAACTTGTGAAGCATGGTGCCCTCCTGCTTCAATTTTGACGTGCGTTACAGACCAAGCTAATCATGATGGGATTCTTTTTCCCCTTTTGCGAACTACTTACTGTATGTCTATCTATGCAATTTTGACGTGACGTGCGTTACAGACCAAGCTAAATCATTATTCGTCTGTCTATGCAATAATTTATTGGGCTTGAGTAGTTAACCATTTGCAGTGCCGTCGAAACTGGGATATTATATACTCCTGAGTAATTACAAACCGAATCATCCCGGAAATACTTCGAAACGAATCAATTACGAGCAGATTATATACATAGTGAGAGCAGTGCAGCTGCAGGTTGGGGGAATTGGAAATGCTGGGGGATCGGGATGGATTTAGGAGGAGGGATGGAGACGCCGGGCACGCACACGCACCTGGTGGTGAGAGAGGACGACGACGTTGGGGCCGTCGACGCGGAGGCGGCGCGCGGCCTCAGTCTCGGTGAGGCCCGCCTCCTCAGCCGTGCCTAGCCGCCGCAGCACCTCCTCCTCCTCCAGCGTCTCCTGCGTTGCACAATCACAATCACATGGCGCGCGCTGCGCTGCTGGCTCCATCGATCGCCCAACCGAACATTCACGAGAAAATTTAAAGGTGGCGAGCAGTGCGGAGGGTACTCACGAGCTCCGCCATGGCGGCCTTGTCCTCCGGCGACGCCATTCCGGCGAATCCGCGCTCGTTTCGTTCGTTTCCCTTTTCCGCCTTCCGTTCCTCGTCGTCGTCCGTCGTCGCAGAAAAGCACAAGGAAGACTCAAGGCCCAGTTATCAAGCCCAGGCCCAAGAGAGTGAAGAGAGAGAGAGAGCCCAGCAGCAGCAGGTCTTGGTTGCAGCCCAATTAAGAATGGGCCCATTCGAGCGGATTGATAATGTAGCTGATAGATAAGGAGGAGGAGGACCCCCTCCCTCCCTCAACACCAAACAAAAACTGAAACCGCTGGCGGACGCCCACCAACCAAAAAACCACACCTTTCCTCGCCGCCGGCCGCCGCCGCCGCCGGAGAAGCCTCACCTCACCTCTCCTCTCCTCGTCCCCCTCTTCCGGGAGCGCCTGCCTCATCCCGCTCCCGCCCGCCGGAGGTAAATCCATCCCTTCCTGCCTGCGTAAACCGCGCGACCGATTGTTGGGGCTAGGGTTTTGGTCGGCCTCGCCGTCCTGGGTGCGCTTCCGGACGGGCAATCCGGCTAGGGTTTGGCACTGCCGCCTCAACCTGCAGTTTCGGTATAACCCCACCCATTTCGCTGCCCCGGGGTTGTGGGATCATCTGTTATGATAGGATGCCAAGACTATTTCTCACCTTTGGTAATTAGTTCAGGGAAAATAGTCTATTCTTTTCGATAGGCCGCCCCAAAACATTGATCTTCCCACACATGTGAGTTAGTAATGTGTGACATATTATAGATGAACAGCTCGGCTCCACATACTTCTGTGTACCCATTGATTAAAAACTGTCTCTGCTCTCTCTGTATTTTCGGACTTAACATTCTGTTCATCTACATCTTGAGATTGCTACACTAGCAACTTCAAAACAGTATGCGCCGTAAAGTATGTAGTCGTGTCTATTCTGTGTGTTCAGCCATTTCTTACATTTTCTTCCGTCAGTCACGTCTATTATGTGTGTTCAGCCATTTCTTGCATTTTCTTCAGATGCCACCCTTTGTTTCGTTGTCACTACATTGACCACACATTATTGAAAAAAGAATCCCTTCATTCATGCATCCCTAGGTTGACTGGTAACAGTACTCCACTGAACTGTGCTGTTGAAGCCAAAGTTTAATCTGTTTTCCAAATTGCAAATAAGCATCATTCTTAGTTCTGATTGCAAAGAAGATAATTCTGGGATGCCCTGATTTCTTCTACAGGGTAATTTTTGCTTATTTACTTGCTGGGAACTAGAGCAACTGATGGTGGTATTATACCTAGAAAGGAGTTTCCTGTAAATTCTCGTTCATTTCAACTCTGCTATTATCATTTTCTTCACTGGCGTTTGGCAATAATGTCCGAGAGTGAGCTAGCAGTAATAAAACCAGAGGTATGCCCCTGTGCATTTCTTAACTGCAACTCCTTTTTGATGTCATTTGGAGGGAAAGAACTGCTTTTCAATCTTGTGCTCTTAATCTCAACCTACCTTGAGCGTATTGTTGAACTCTTAGCAGGCGTTGAAGACTTATATTTGGCTTCAGTGTTTTGATGGTTCCATACAGCAAGTGGAGGAGGAGGTTGCGATGTTCTGTCCCATGATATGTCGGGAAATAGTAAAAAATGGCACAGGCTCATCAAAAAATCATGCTATTGCTCTCCCCGAAAGAGTTAATCCAGCTAGTTTGAGTTTGATTCTTGACTATTGTCGGTTTCATCAGGTACCTGGGCGCTCCAACAAGGTATGCTGCAACTTTTACTTTTCTTGCAGATCTCGTCTGGTTGAGTCTACATGTGCTCCATATATCTTAGTACTGTTTACTGTACAGGAGCGGAAGTCCTTTGATGAAAAGTTTGTTAGGATAGACACAGAAAGACTCTGTGAATTGACTTCAGCAGCAGACAGTCTACAGTTAAAGCCACTTGTCGATCTTACTAGTCGAGCTCTTGCTCGAATAATTGAAGGAAAAACACCTGAGGAAATTCGCGACATTTTTCATTTACCAGATGACTTAACAGAGGTAAGAGTGCCTTTTGTAATTGTAGCTTTAGATTAGTTATCGATTCACTCAATACTTATTGTCTAAGCTTGCATGCACTCAGGAAGAGAAATTGGAGCCTCTAAAAAATATAAATGATGATCCTAGGATTCGCTTATTGAACCGATTGTATGCAAAGAAGCGGAAAGAGCTCCAGGAGCGCCAGAAGCTAAAGGTAATTATGATTGGATTTTGCATGTTGTGTTCAACGGTGTTTTCTAACTTCACCTGGCAGTTTTCATGTTTTGCGTTAGAATCTGAAGTTCACTTTATTCCAGGATGTTCAGGTACAGGAAGAGCAAAAGGATGAGAGATCTTTGGATGAGTTACTTTGTTTTATAAATGGAGATGGAGGTATAATTACAGTGAGTTATATTAACTATATAGCTTATGTTATTCTGTTCACCATTTGGTCCCAAAATTCTATTCATGACTTATATCTGAGGGGTCAGATTTTGGCTTCTGTTACTTCCTATGATTCTGTTTTGTTGTAATATTTACAAACTGTTACTGTGGTCAAATTTTGCCAGTCTCAAGTTGAGCCAAAGTTCATAAACTGCAAAGACATGCAACATATCAACTTGTTCCATGATTTTTTTTAAAATAAAAATATCCTTATCTCCCGTTTAATCATCTGACAGGTTCTGTAGGTGGGAAAGCTGCCAAGGGTAAGAAAAAGAATAAAAGAAGGAAAGATCAAGCTAAGAATCCCCCAAAAGCTGACTCTGTAAATAAGGTTAGGTCTCTCTTCTTCTTTTTTTTGTTCATGTGTATTCTGTATACAATATGCAGTTTTACATGACTATCTGGGTATTTTAGGAGCGTGTGACTCCATACAAAGTGGATGGTGGCAATATCTCTAGACCTCCGTGCCAAAGTCCAGATATGCAAGATGATGTTGAGGACCCCTTTGAAGATGCTGACCTTGATGATGGACTTGATCCTGCAATGAAAGAAGAGCTTGATAGGTGAGAACATGAGATATCTCATGGGCCCATGGAGGACTCTTTCTTAGCTTTGTTTTTGTTTTGCTGTATCAACTCATTATTTTTTTGGAACTGTTAACTTTTTTAGTGAGTATTTTTTTTGTGCATACTAGTTTGTTTCTTAATTCATAGAATGTGTAGTTTTCACTGAAATGGTAAATTCTTGAAATTTCTTTTTTTTTTGAATAATAATTCTTGAAAATTCTGAGATGTGAAGAACTTGAGTCTGCAAATGCTGTAATACATGGTAATCAATTTCAGCTGTACTTGCATTGCTGCTTGTGCTTGTTGTTTGCTCTAGGCACACTGCCATGGTCTGAAGAATGATGGCCTTTGTTTTTACAAGCAGAGAAGTCGAGGACTTCGCGAGGAGGTTGAATTCAGTTTGGCCTGAAAGGATGCATTTGGGACAGGACAGAAGGATTGAATCACATATAGGTGGTAATGGTTCTCTGCAGAGATTTCCTGGTAAGTTTTTCTGTATATAATTTTCTTGATGAGAATCCTGGTATTATAGTAGTAAAACCATAGGGAGAGGGTGATCTATCAGATAGATTCTGGCCAAGTGTCAACATTATTTTAGTCGAAAATAAAAGGACATGTCTATGATTTGCATGTGTTCTGCTGTTGAGAAGTTAGCAGTGCCACTTTTGCAAGGATAGGCCGTTGGCACTGTTATGGTTAACATTTTTGGCTCCAGGGCTGCATCTTTGGTATTAAGGGTTTGTTTCACTTCACCTGAATAGTATGCTGAATTCAGTGGTCTATTTCTCTCACCCAGTTCTTGATTCAGTAGAAAGAAAACTCTCTTACCCAAACCAAGATCACCACTCTCTTAACCTCATTCAAGCAGATGGTCAACTTGGAAGCGGTACAACACTGTTTACTTTTTTATTTTTGTAGTTGGAACATACTGAGCTTGGCTGGGCATTGCTTTATTGGAAGGGTAGGGTACATTAAAAACCAGAATACGGAGCTTAGGACTTTAGTTTTATCCTGCATTTGAAGTGCCCAAATGCTGTTTTCGGGGAAGCCTGTTGACATATTTAATTTTGTTTGGCTACGTTCAGGATTCAATCACAGGTGAGTGTTTAAGCTGGCAGGATCAAAAGACGGAAGCAGAGGAGATTTGTGGACATGCAGCTTGGATGAGAGCTAAAGACCAAACTGGCCACCTGGCACCTGAGTGTTGAGAAACCTTGATATCTGGTAACGGGTAACCAAGCGTGTGGATATGTGGCCCTAGTCCATTTGCTTGGGGCAGCAGGGGGGCACCGAGTCAGGATGAAGCATAGCTAAGTTTAGTCTCAAAGGAAAAGGGCAGGGTTGTTTCTTTGGGGATGGATGGTTAGAGGTCTTAATTTTTCCTTTGCTGCTCTGTTGCCAATTTTCCTTGAGAGAGACTGGTGATAGCGGTTGGAGCTCTTACTTACAGATATCCGTGAAATTATGTTGATTCACTATTGTGTGGTGCACATAGAAATGGTGATGTTCGTTTCGTGGCCTGACGTAAGCTGGGTTGATATACAACTTACTCCTTCCGTCCTATATTACTATATCATTTTGGTTTTTCTAGATACATTCATACATAACAAAAGGAATGCACTAAGAAAAGCCAAAATGATAAGTAGTTTGGATCGGAGGGAGTATTACCTCTACTGTGACTAGTTGTCCTGCATTATCTATATTTTATATTCATAATAATATGTGCAGGCGATTAGAATATTATTAAATGCGGTTTGAATGTGGCGCTTCTTTGATATGCTATTTTTTATAAATCATGGCATTTTAAATCAAGAAAAATAAGTGTAATAACAGCAAATTTTGTAAGCGATCTAGTCAAAAATTTTATTGCAACTCTTTATACACTAGAGTGCTACTGGTGATCAGAGTTACGGAGGCTTCGGACGGACAGTAGGAATTAAAAAATGACATGTTTTGAATCAAAGCGAGTAATATTGCTTTTTACACATGATAATTATTCCATGAAGACATGCATAGGCGCCTAACCGTGCATACCAGAGAAGTGACTTAGAGCATCTCTCCAAGAGTGCCAAATATTTTTACTCCCAATAATCTATTTTTTCCACATGCCCAAAAGATTTTTAGGCAAAAAAATATGACCTTATCCAACAGTAGCTCTATTAATTTCTCCAAAAAAAAACTTATAAAAACAGTCATCTCCAGGAATTTATATGCATGCATGCTCCTAAACTCAACCGAGTCATGTGTATATAGAGTTAACCTTTTTTTTTGCACATGGATATAGTTAACCTTTTTTAGTTCCCTTAATTTCAGACAATTGGACCCAGTCTCATCGGTGGTGCAGTGTGCCACGTGTAATGTTGGGAGCAACCACAGGCGCCGTGCGGTTGGCTGCATGCGTACGTACGCACGAACGAAGAGCACGGACCGACATGGCCGGAGCGTCGCGCGTTGGTGGCATAAATACCCAGCAGCAGCGGCCTTGGCTCCCCACTCGATCATCGATCGATCCCACCAATTGCAACGCCGGTCATCGTCGGATCGGAGAAATTTATAAGCTAGGCAGGCATGGCCCCCTCGTCGATGCCGATGGTACTGCTGGCGGCCGTGGTCCTTGCGTCGCTGGTGGGCGGCGCGGTGTGCGGCCCTCCCAAGGTGCCGCCCGGCAAGAACATCTCGGCGACGTGCGACGGCGAGTGGCTGGACGCCAAGGCGACGTGGTACGGCAAGAAGACGGGCGCCGGCCCCGACGACAACGGCGGCGCGTGCGGGTACAAGGACGTGAACAAGGCCCCCTTCAACAGCATGAACGCGTGCGGCAACTCCCCCATCTTCAAGGACGGCCTCGGCTGCGGCTCCTGCTACGAGATCAAGTGCGACGAGCCCGCCGAGTGCTCCGGCGAGCCCGTCGTCGTCCACATCACCGACATGAACTACGAGCCCATCGCCGCCTACCACTTCGACCTCGCCGGCACCGCCTTCGGCGCCATGGCCAAGAAGGGCGAGGAGGAGAAGCTGCGCAAGGCCGGCATCATCGACATGAAGTTCCGCCGCGTCAAGTGCAAGTACCCCGACGACACCAAGATCACCTTCCACACCGAGAAGGGCTGCAACCCCAACTACTTCGCCGTCCTCGTCAAGTACGCCGCCGGCGACGGCGACATCGTCGCCGTCGACATCAAGCAGAAGGGCTGCGATGAGTTCGTGCCCCTCAACCACTCTTGGGGCGCCATCTGGAGGATCGACACCCCCGAGCCCGTCAAGGGCCCCATCTCCATCCGCCTCACCAGCGAGGGAGGAACCAAGCTCGAAGAGGACGACGTCATCCCCGAAGGATGGAAGCCCGACACCGTCTACCCCTCCAAGCTCCAGTTCTAAATTAAATTGACTAATTAATAATTCTCACCGCCATCTTTACATTTTTTTTATTCTTTATTTTTATTTCAAGAGGAGGATCGGATGATCATCCATCCCTCCATCTAAGTAATTTCCTCCCTTAATAATTCAGCAAAAACATCAGCCGTTATTACATTTTACAATATTAATTCCGCCTCAGCCCGTCGTTGTACTGCTTGTAGTTGAAGTGATATTCAACTCATCATGTACGGGTAACAATGATCAATTTGAATACATAGATCTCTTATGTTTGCCTACCTGTAGAAATGTATTTTCATAGACAGCACTTAAGTCAACCATCTCTTATCGTGCATAAGAACTATATATAATGGGACATCGTCGTTCGGAAAAAGAACCTGCTACAAGGGTTTTTTTTTTTTTGACAAGAGGTCTCTACACCTATATATCCACACATATGAGGTTGTAAAATCATAACATTCCTAGCCGCTCTCTAAAATTATTTTAATGAAAACTAATATTCTCGCCATGGAAACTAATGTTGTTTTGGCTCCATAAAAAAACCTCAAGCATTGATCAATTAAGAAGCTAGTTTTCATGGGGTAAATGATGAGGACATGACATCCATGCTTAGCGGATGGAATGGAGTAGAAGGAGTCCAAAGAGGGTGTCCAAGTCAACGAGGAGGTTCAAGGCTAATCCGGTTCGAGTCCCCAATGTGGAGACCCAAATCAATTCAAGTTCGAGTCCAGTTCGGAGTCCAGGAGCAGCGTGCAATAAAAACGACGCCCAGGTCGCATACGAAGTCGGTTTTGGACGTTCTATATATGGTTGGAACCGGAATTTCATAGAGCTTCCAATGGCACCGGTCTCATGCCAAAATTCATCCTGAGTCAACGGGAATCGTCGAAACAAGTTGACGTCCAGAATCTGCCAAAGTGCTGCGTCGCCGGTTTTGTTGGGCTTTAGGCCCAAGTTGAGGGCGCCCCCTCCTAGGTCGCCCCCAACCCTAGGACGCCCCCTTTCTCATATATTCAGTAGCCGTCATCTTAGAAACTTGGGTTTTGCTTAGATTAATCTGTCAAGAACAGTTTCGCCGTCTATCGGTTTGTAGAACCCCAACTATCGTGCTTAATCATGCATCTGCAGTGTCACTTCATATTGAGAGCTGCGTTTTTTCGAGTTCTTGCTTGTGTTCTTCGTTTCGCAGGCAGGGATTAGCCTTCTTGGCGAGGTCAACCGGATTGTGACACGGTTGATAACCAGAGGAGTTGTGGTGCTAAGATTGCGGGGTTCGAGTTTGCTGACTTGAAGCCGGATTGGTGTGTTGCGCTCCGCCCAAAACGAGTTATCCTTCACCTGACGGAAGATCGGGAACCCACGTCCCCATCAAGTGGTAATCAGAGACTCAGGTATTACCGTCAGGTTTACCCTAATTTAGTGTTCATCCGTTTCGCCATCGTCCTAAAGCTCCAGAACACCACCCCACAAAAATATTTATTTATCGTGTTTCCGCTGTCCTATAACCCTTTTGTGCCCGCACATTTTTTCTTTTCAGATTACTTTTCTGAATTTTGGTCCCTCGTGAGTCATTGTGCTCGTTGTGTCTAGGTTTTTCTTGGTCCATCAAATCTTGCTTGCTTCTGTTAGCGCCTAGTAGATTGATTCCCACATTTTTTTTCATGTGCTGCTGTGCGCCACCATCTTTCTTTACATAAGCAGCCATAGTGTTCCCTGATAGTTTGGAAAGGCAGGCAATAGCTATCTTTTTGTCACAGCTTGTGATCTGTTTGTCCACGAGTGCCTTTGAGGTGCATGTGCATGTGGAGTTCTAGAGTTGTATAAAATATTTCTTGCAGCACTTTCTGTTAGAAAAAAAAACAGTAAAAGGCAAGGGTGTAGAAACATAAAAAGAAAAGAAAGAGCCGCACCATAAAAAAAAGAAGAGAAGATAAAAGAAGTGAGATAAAAAAAAATTCCGAAGTGCTTGCATCTTTTTTGTCCTTGGCTGGTTGTATCGATTGCTTGCTTGAACTAGGTCTGAGACGAGTTTAGGCCGGCGACATAGACTAGCTTGGGACTAATTTTCAGTTTTGCAATTTCTGAATTGAATTATTGTTTATCCTTGCTACCATATTTTAAGCCTCCCAAAGCTCCACATATATATACTTCAGATCGGTACAGAGAAAAGAACCCTTGCAATCTTGGTACTACTTCCTCACAAGTATCACGAACCAGCCACCGGTTGTACCGTCCACTGTTTTGCATTGGTAAGAACCTTGTAAGAACTTGGTAAGACGTGTGAGAGCGTGTTTCCACTGACACACATATAGTAGTTCATAGGGATAACCTTTTGTGTTTTCTCTTGTCTGCATACTAACAATGGCAGGGAACGACGAGATTGTTCGAGAAGTACTAAGTTATCAAATGAAGAAAGCGGAGAAAAATCAAATCAACAATTTATTTCAGCTTTTCTTTGTTGTGATGGAGAGACGTTGCCGAGTCATCATTGATGGTGAAAGTTGCAACAACCTTGCAAGCTTAGAGCTGGTTGAGAAGCTTGGCTTGACCACAAAGCCACATCCACATCCGTACTACTTGCAATGGGTAAATTCTTATGATAAGATCAAGGTCACTGAAATTGCACATATTGAATTTAGCATTGGTTTTTATAAGGATAGTGCTGATTTTGACATAGTACCTATGCAAGCATGTCATTTGTTGCTAGGCACGCCTTGGATTAATATGAATAATGTACACAAAAAGGTTGGTAATAAATATTCCTTCAAGTACAACGGCAGAAAACTTACACTTCTACCTTTGACTACTGCTGAAATTTTAGAAGCTGATCTCCAAAGGGAGGAGAGAAGAAAAAATGAACCTTTTAGAAAAGAATGGGTTGTTTTCAATGACACAACAAATTCATCTAAATCTGAATTTTTACAAAATGATGATATTGTTTTGCCTATTATTGGAACTGATACTTTGCAGCATGTACATAATGAAGATGACCATACAAAAGAACAAGAACAGGTAAACTTTTCAGGTAAAAGCTCTCTTGATGTGCTGAATTTGCCCTCCAATGATGCAAATAATGATATACTAGAACCTTCTCTTGTATTACCTTTGTCACAAATAGAGAGGGAGCATGATACTTTTGATTTTAAGCAATATACATGTGCTGAAAATAATATTATTCTGCCGATTACTTGTGCACATGACGAACTGAAATTATTATCTTCTTTAAACACTTTGGGTTATGTTGAGTTTGATACTTTATGTGCTCTTAGTAGTTTGGAAGAGAAATTTCGATGTGCTGAGTTGCCATGGTTGTCTACTTATACATATCATTTTATTGGTAAATATAATTGTAAAGGAGAGTATATGGTACATCGAGTCTATATTTATGCAAATCTGAAATCTCCTTTTGATGTACAAGATTGTGATCATCTAGATTGTCCCTCTAGTTTTACCATAACGAATCGGGTTCACTCTCAAGAAGGGGAGCATTGTTGTTGGCTGCTACCTATGTGTGCTAGTGCTGATTTTTCTTGCATTGAACAAATACTAGCGGTTATGCAACCATCTATTCCTGCCTTGCGTTTTGTTAGTGCTAATCTTTTGCAGGTTAGTGTTGAGAAAGATCGTGTGAGTTTTGATCAAGGAGCCTACATATTTGCCGACAACACTATAGGAGATGATATTTTGAGAGATTGGAAACATGGTCATGTCACTCCCCACAATATTCTCAGTTCCCATATTTTCCGCAACCTCGTGTTTCTTTGTGTTGTGCAGGGCCATCTTAGAGCACAAACGACGCCGAGGACGGCTTTTCGTCAAGAAGGGGAGGATGATGAGGACATGACATCCATGCTTAGCGGATGGAATGGAGTAGAAGGAGTCCAAAGAGGGTGTCCAAGTCAACGAGGAGGTTCAAGGCTAATCCGGTTCGAGTCCCCAATGTGGAGACCCAAATCAATTCAAGTTCGAGTCCAGTTCGGAGTCCAGGAGCAGCGTGCAATAAAAACGACGCCCAGGTCGCATACGAAGTCGGTTTTGGACGTTCTATATATGGTTGGAACCGGAATTTCATAGAGCTTCCAATGGCACCGGTCTCATGCCAAAATTCATCCTGAGTCAACGGGAATCGTCGAAACAAGTTGACGTCCAGAATCTGCCAAAGTGCTGCGTCGCCGGTTTTGTTGGGCTTTAGGCCCAAGTTGAGGGCGCCCCCTCCTAGGTCGCCCCCAACCCTAGGACGCCCCCTTTCTCATATATTCAGTAGCCGTCATCTTAGAAACTTGGGTTTTGCTTAGATTAATCTGTCAAGAACAGTTTCGCCGTCTATCGGTTTGTAGAACCCCAACTATCGTGCTTAATCATGCATCTGCAGTGTCACTTCATATTGAGAGCTGCGTTTTTTCGAGTTCTTGCTTGTGTTCTTCGTTTCGCAGGCAGGGATTAGCCTTCTTGGCGAGGTCAACCGGATTGTGACACGGTTGATAACCAGAGGAGTTGTGGTGCTAAGATTGCGGGGTTCGAGTTTGCTGACTTGAAGCCGGATTGGTGTGTTGCGCTCCGCCCAAAACGAGTTATCCTTCACCTGACGGAAGATCGGGAACCCACGTCCCCATCAGTAAAAGCTCAGATAATCGATAGACGTGGCCACCAACGCGCGGCGCTCCGTGGGGTACGTACGTACGCATGCAGCCAACTGCACAGCGCCGTGTGTTCCGTCCGTGGCTGTGTGTGTGTGGTTGTAGCTTTTAGTCCCAACATTACACGTGGCACTGCACCACCGATAAGGTGGATGCTTGCGGAATTTGACCGGAGGTTGTAGTTTAAAGATTTTTTTTATGAGATTTACATTTGCCTTCTTCATTTTTTTGAGAAATTGAGCTACTGTTGGAGTAGATCATATTTTTGCCTAAAACTCTTTTGGGTGGGTGAAAAAAATGGATTATTGGGAGTAACAATATTTGACACTCTTCGCGCATATGTGTACGCAGCTAACCGTACCAGTCGCAGTGTTCCGCGGTTGTCCGTGGGCGGTGGGCTTGTTGTCATAACGTTACACACACGTCGCACACTGCCCTACCGATAGAAAGAGAGGTGATCTATGCTCCTGTTGTCGGATATGCAGAGATTGAGTTTTTGGATTGCTAATTTGCTATTGATCAACCGTCCGGAATTAAGGGGAACTGAAAAAATCTTAAGTATACTCTGTTCTATATTATAGGTCGTTTGGTTTTTTAATCTCAAATTTAATCACTCATACTATTAATAAAATTGGGCAAACATTGTCAAGTTTAAATTATTTTTGATAATAAAGCAAGACACAACTATTATGATATTTTGCATAATTTTTTGAATAAGATGAAATTTTGAGGTCAAGAAAGTCAAACAAACTCTTATTTAAAAGGGAAAAGTCTAATTTTCAACCTCCAACTATAACAGAAGTCTGATTTTCAACCTTCAACTACGAAACCGGACAAAAAGAGCCATCGAACTGTTAAAACCGGGCAAATTTGGCCCTTAGGGTGGTTTTGACGGTGGTTTTGCATTTTCTAGAAATTTCAGTTCTTTTTGATTTGGTCAAAATCCATAACTAATTCGTTTCAAATCTTAAAAAAATGAAGCTGATACCAACAGTTTTCTGAAAATGTAGGCCATTTGTTGGTATTCTATTTAGTGTTATTTACATAATATTTGTTGCTATTCTAGTATTTTATTGCTTGTAATAAAATACAAGGAACACAGACAACTAAGTTTCAAATAATGTCAAATAGAATAGCAATAGATAGGTTACATTTTTAGAAAAAATTTGGCACTGATTTGATATTTTTCTGATTTGAAATGAAATAGTTATGAATTTTTGCATTAAATCTAGACTTTTAAAATTTTTATAAATGCAAAACCACTCTTCAAAACCACCCAAAGGGCCAAAATTGTCCGGTTTTGACAGTTCAATGGCCCTCTTTGTCCGGTTTTGTAGTTGCAGGTTGAAAATCAGACTTGTGCAATAGTTGGAGGTTGAAAAATAGACTTTTCCCTATTTAAAACTGAGTTGAATATACTATTTAACCGAAAGTTGAGAAGGTGGGCAGCATGCAACCGAATATATAATCGATTCATGCGACTCATCATCATATTCTTTAATTTGTTTCGTTATTAGGTTATTGTCCCACGAGATATGGCGCGCGCACACACAGATACATATGATGTTTGAACATATACTACGACCGTTCCTTTTTTTTTCCTTTCTTTTTGTCGTAATACGTTATTTAATCCATCGATCATCCATGTGATGTGAGTATGTGACTCGTAGATCGGAGAGTCTTCGTCTTTAGTGATAGACTACAATAGTATTTAATTTCTTTTATCTTTTATAAGAAAGAAAATCAAAGGTGCGCGCGGTTATCTTAAAAGAATCGAATCTGCTTAATCTTAAAAGAATCGAATCTGCTTATTTACTTTGGAGTCGGTACATTTGTGCTTTTCCACGCGTCTACATATTATATTAGGTCAAGTCTTCGCAGCAAAAAAAAAAAAGGTCAAGTCGTCCACGAAGAAAACGTTGGTGATGGCCCCGTACGTAATAAGCTGCTCGATCTCTCTACATATACAAGGTCACCTGGGTAGCTACGTACTACTAAGCAGCTAGCTATAGCCTCCAAATAAGCTACCGTAGTAGCTAACTAAGCAACATCAGCCTCCAAAACTAGCAGCAAAAACGTAGTATTGTGGTTGCTTTACTGGTTTATTTGCAGTGTTAATTAACGGAGTACATATGGCGCAGAATGGCTCCCGCTATGCTACCACCACCAATCACAATCAGGTATACACATACATCTTTATTTTACTTGCACACTAATCTCGAATGATTTCATTTTTGGCATTGCCCACCAATTGTATATCATCATGTACGTTGTTGTATGAAGGATCAGCATGCATGTCACCAAAAAGTACAACATTAATTAATAAGTTGGTGTGTGCAAGCAACTTTTCGTACTGTTGTTTCCTGAAATACTACTCCCTCCGCTTCAATTTTGGTTTTTCTAAATTCATAATTATTTAAAGATTATGTCTAGATGACTGATCTGACCGCAAAGTGGCCGGCTGTGTAGTTTGGTGAAAAGTGATGAGAATGTGACGGGTGAATAATGAAAAACTGTCAGGAGGTGTTTTAGTTCAGTTGAATTTGATGAGGATGTGACCGATAAATAGTGAAAAAATTTACATTAAGCTGATTAAGCTGTATGATGTGACGGGTGAATAATTAAAGTTATCTTGAAGTATTTAATTTCGGTTAAAAATGATAAAGATGTGACGAGTGAATACTGAGAAATTGTCGGATTAGAGGCCCCTTGGCAGTGGGACCAGGCGTACCGCCTCACGCGCCCGGCTATCGCATTCAGACAGCGACCGACTCTCTGGCGTTGACCGCCGCCGCCGCCGCCGCATTCGCTCCGCCGCCTCCGACCTCCCCCACTCGCTTGGCCCAGAGCTTGCGCTACAAGAGGAAATGGAGCCCGGCCTCGCCTGCCGCGGCGCCCTCCCGACCGCTCCGCCACTCCCAAGATGGCTGACGCGCCACTCGCTCTCGCCGTGCTTTAAGGTCCCCCCGCTCCCAAACTTGGCTTAACCTTACAAATCTGCTACACTAGTAGATATATATGTGTGTATTCACATCTTTAGATGATTGTAGAGGAGGGAACTTGTACCTTGCGTAAAGCGGCCAGACCTTTGATGGTCTTCTCTCTTCCGCGGCTTGTTGTTTACCAATTGCTACTAGTGCAGTGTGCGTCAAAACTTATTGCCTACCTAAATGAGCATGGTCCATGGCATATATTATAGTGCTCTGAATCCCTTACTAATAGTTTGTTTCACCTGTTTTTACCACTTTATTCATGCTCGGTTGCTGAGCGTGAAAAGCAGGCCTACATGGATGGCACTATAGCTAGCCTCCCCACTTTTTTTTCAATACTAAGAAAAGAGGATAACCTATCAAAATGAACACATACTTTGTAGTTTCTTGTAAAGATGCCAAAGAAAAGAGGATGCCCAAGAATCGGCATCGATCCCCATTTGATTGCTTCAGATGGATATATCTAACCATACTTTTCTAGTTCCTTGTAAAGATGCCAAAGAATCGAGACAACTTCAGTGGCTTCCACTGTGATTACTTCCGACAGCCTTCTGATTCTGATAAATGATTCTTTCATGTTTTTCTTGATCTGCAGATCCAAAACCACATTTATTCAATGCCAGGTCTCGATTGCAAGGTTCCTAGCGTGACAAAATGCCAGGCTTCTTTAGCAACTAACTATATGTATGTGATTCTGAGCTACAAACTATATTGCTTACTGACATGCACTTCATCATTGGTAGGCGCTCGTCACTTCTAGCTTTGCACTAATGGTTTAACTCTTAGCAGGGAAACATCTGAGGTGGTTGATTTGGATTGGAAAAACCTTGGCTTTGGCCTTGTCGAAACTGATTTTATGTATGTTGCAAAATGTGGGCCTGATGGAAACTTTTCCAAAGGTGAAGTCCTACCATTTGGACCTATAGCCGTGAGCCCATCTGCTGGAGTATTAAATTATGGACAGGTTAGTGAGGCATCACACCATGTTTCTTAGTCCAGTGGGTTGAGAATCTGGAATAATGATAACATGGCAATTAGGTATCTTTGAAGACCTACTAGTACCGAGTGTTCTTAAGCATGATATTTCTGGTTCGCAGGGATTGTTTGAAGGCCTAAAAGCATATAGGAAAACTGATGGATCCATCCTGTTATTTCGTCCGGAAGAGAATGCTACAAGGATGATAACTGGTGCAGAGAGGATGTGCATGCCTGCTCCAACTGTTGAGCAATTCGTTGATGCTGTAAAGCAAACTGTTTTGGCAAATAAAAGATGAGTTGGTACTTTTCTTTATGTTTTTATGCCTATTAAATAATATTCGTTTGTTTAATGAGCCATTATCCCCTCCTCTAACATACCGTGTTTATCCCCTCCCCCCTTGAACTAGGTGCCTCCTGCTGGTAAAGGTTCCTTGTATATTAGGCCACTACTAATGGGAAGTGGGGCTGTTCTTGGTCTTGCGCCTGCTCCTGAGTACACCTTTATAATCTTTGTGTCCCCTGTTGGGAATTACTTCAAGGTATGTATTGAGTTTGTTTCCTTTCAAACTCCATTAAATTCTGTGGCACTTATCCAAAATGTAAAGTCATCGACCTAGAGTAAATTATGATAACCAGTGTTCTTTCCTGCTCAGTGAACCATGGTAAGGATACCTTAATTATAATTTTTCATGAGATTTCATTGCCACAGTACCACATAGAACATGATCTCATTCTCTGTGATGCATCAAAAACAGTTTCGTTCAACATAATGCCAGCCTATTTGTTAATTAACTTTGTTAAACTTTATTGTGCAGGAAGGTCTGTCTCCTATCAATCTGATTGTTGAAGACAAATTTCACCGTGCCAGCCCTGGTGGAACCGGAGGTGTGAAAACCATCGGAAACTATGCCTCGGTAACTTTATGAATCAGCACTTATTGAAATTGTATATATCGAGTAGTTTAAATTTGGTTACTTAATTGCACATTTTGTCATCACTATCTAGGTACTAAAAGCTCAAAAGATTGCAAAGAGCAAAGGATATTCTGATGTCCTTTATTTGGATGCTGTTCATGACAAATATCTTGAAGAAGTGTCTTCCTGCAATATTTTTGTTGTGAAAGTATGATCCTTCACTCCTGCCCTTGTTACTTTGGCAGTATATTTGCTTCAAGCTGCTGTTAATAGTAGGTTTTAGTGCTCAAAGCATACAATGGTGATAAAACCATTATCACCATTCCAGTTATCCACAACTTTTTCTTTAACCTATATGAAACATCCTTTGGTTGATAAAACATACTATTCTATGGAATGATGGATATATCTTATTGTCTTTTTCACCAGGACAATGTTATTTCTACTCCTGCAATAAAAGGAACAATACTGCCTGGGATAACCAGGAAAAGTATAATTGAAGTTGCTCACAGCAAAGGCTTCAAGGTAAATTGCTCATCAGTCTCATGGATTCACAGGAACTGTGAAATGAATGACTGCCTTATCAGTGCGTTGTAGCTGAAAGTTTAATTGTTCAGATGTATAGTTTTCACACATACACTTCACGCCTGTAACTCATTAGCATAGAGAGAAGGATATGTCAAGTAGGCATCAAATGCTGCCAGTAATATTATGTATTATTAACTGATGCAATCTGCTTCTTGTAAGGTTGAGGAGCGCCTAGTCTCAGTAGATGAATTGCTGAATGCTGATGAAGTTTTCTGCACGGGAACTGCTGTTGTGGTGTCACCTGTGGGGAGCATTACATATCTGGGGGAAAGGTGACAATTCTCCTACGCCTTGCAAGTTTATTTGGTATTTCATATGCATGTGCCATGAACAAGTCGTTTGCCCTTTTTGTGAAGCACTGTTAAACATATTTTCTTGTGTAAGGCATTTTTCCCTGTTGTTGCAATAGCACCAAGATGTTACTGCTGAAATAGCAGATGATGTAACAGCAGCAAATTTCACCACCGCTCGCATACTTGGAGAACATATGACATGATTGTTGTGTTGTGTTGTTGATTTGTACTTTTGTAGAAAAATAAAAGTTCAATTTTCGAGAGAGTACTACTCTATATCAATGCTGGACTCTGAAATCCCATGGTCTTCATTTGCAGGGTAGAATATGGCAACCAAGGAGTCGGTGTCATATCTCAGCAGCTATACAAGTCTCTTACAAGCCTCCAGATGGGTCTTGTGGAGGACTTTATGGATTGGGCCGTGCAACTGAGTTAGCTAGATGTTGTGATATTAGTTTTTGCAGAGCGCTTCTGAATTGGGTTTCTAACTTCCTGTTGTAGATTACAAACACAGTGCATATGTACTGTATCTGTTTTCCTTGCTTCCCTCGTGGTATGTATGAGCATAGAGCAGCAATGTCATGTGCTGCTTGCTAGCCCTGAGCTTCTGACCACAAGAACACTCATCACTCGTGTTGCCTTCTTATTATCTTTTGTTTCATAGTAATAAATAAAATCTTCCGTGGTCTTGCATCTTGTGTGTTGCCTTCTTATTATCTTTTGTTTCAAAGTAATAAATAAAATCTTCCGTGGTCTTGCATCTTGTAACGTGTAAGAGCAACTCCAACAGCTATTGTATCCTTTTAGCTAATTTTGAAGATTTTAGCCTCTTTGTAAAAATACAAAATCATTTAAAAAGGTCTGGTAATCCAAAAGACTAGCTAAATTGATTTGTTATATTCGAGGGAGAGAAGCGCGGGAGCAACAGATAGCGAGCGGAGCCGCTCGACAAAGATACTGAGTCGGGAACGATTTTTTCCGAACGAGATACCGAGCCGATGTTGATAGCGAGTCCGTTGGATTCCAGTTTCTGTGCTTTTTGCCAAAATTTAGCTAGTCTATGAGTTTTACATAGTCTCGGATTCGTTGATTGATGCTGTGGCTTAACATGTGGTGTATATGTAAAGATGCCTTGGCTATTGTCAGTTTTCACAGTATGAGCGGATTGATTCTGATTCCACTTTCTTTTGCATCTACAGGTTCAGGAAACAAATTCAGATTACCACGCGACCAGACTCAAAACCTCCCAGCAAACGAAATAGTGGCGTAGACCAGTTCGAAAAGAAAATGCACCATGGGTCTCAAACTTGGACATTTCACAAACAAATTTCTTTGGTTTCGGGAGTTCTGATATTGCATTATGATATTCAGCGAGGATATTAGTGATGCTCCAAAGCTACATGAACAAAAAATAGGCAGCACAAAAGTCCTAACTCAACCATCAAACAAGACATAATAATTCAAACAGAAGATGAGACTGCTCAAGCTTCAACAGCAACCCTTCCAGCAACTTGGTCCAGATCACGCCTTCCCTGGGAAGTAATCAGTCGTCCCCTGCAAGGCAACAACAATAAGCACGTTTCCACAACCATGGAAAAACAATCGAGCAAGAATATAATCATTTGAGTTACCCCTTGGGATCAACATCAATGATGCCCATCCTCTGTAATTGCTGCAGGATGTTGCGCGAGATGGCACCACTGCTCTTGCAAAAGTGTGGTGGACGGGAGCCATTCCTCTGGCGGCCACCGTAGATCTTCTGGAAACCACCCACACCGATGCCTTGCCTCAGGTAGATCTTTCTTGCAATCGAGGCTGCAGGGGAAGAAAATTGGAAACCTGATTGTGGTGCAACATCTGGATATTAAAGTTGATAAATGATATTGGGGAGAACATGATTGCTCACCAGCCCTGGTGTAGTACCAGTCAGGGTCATAAGGTGGGAGCTCCTTGAACCTCGCAGTCTTCACAATGTCAACACACTCAGGAAGCTCCATCTGACAGAAGACAAAGCATCATCATCATAGTTATAAGAAATTCCACATAGCAACACAAGAATATGGCATCAATAACTAATGCAACAGTGAAGATAAACATTCTTATAACCTAATTGGTTTCTCTTATAACACATAAGCTTTGTTTCTTTAAGCAACGAAAACTGTGACTACGAGTTAAAAGCCACCTAAACAAAAAGAAAGATTGGTAGTAGCAACATTTGAGCGTCATGAGCATAATATTGTTATTGTTAAAACAATAAATGTTTTATATAATTCCAATAGGAAGCTATAGTGTAGCCATTTCCAGCCTGTTTGGAAGGGAAATGCCCGTTGAATTATAAAGCATTCAATTGTCTAAACCCTAAGGGTTTACAAATCCTGAAACACCCCTTTGAAACAGAACCAAGGTCAGAACAGACTATCTTCGGTGGAAATCAATATTAACAACATAAATCACCTCATTGGTTCCTGTCCTGTTGTGCTTAGGGAATTTTACGAATTCACACAACTTGCCTGCATCCCAAGCATAAGGCACATACAATCAATGGTTCCCTCCAATAGAACATCATGTGCAAAACCCAATCTACGTAGAACTTAACAGAATAAACTACATACGCCTACTAACAGAAAAAGTTGACCTTCCACACAGGCCCGAAAGACCCAGCAGGGCAGCATCTCTAGCACCCTAATAAATCATGCTCCAATCAAGTTCCTCACAAATCATGCTCCAATCTACCGATCAAATGCCCATAAATCACACAATATATTGTCTAACCAATGGGAAATCCCGCAAAAGACCAACCCGCGCGATGGAGCCAACGAATCAGAGGGTTGCTCCTAAAACTGCACGGGCAACGGCAATCCGATTCCCTCGCACAAGATCAGCACCACACCACTGCTGACTGTCGTGGGGAAGGCGAGTGAGGTAGCGTTACCTTGCCCGAGCGCTTGAGGTGGGCGGAGTACGCCTTGACGAACTCGTACGGGTTGACATCCTTCACCGTCCTCGCCGTTGAAGCCGCCATCCTTCCTGCCGCCGCGCCGCCGCTGCGGGACGAGAGGGAGATGGGTGTGGGGGTGATGGGGTGGGCGGCTGCTGCTGCTGGCTCGGGGCTAGGGTTTTGTGGAAGCTGCTGGAAAGGGGATGGGGTTATATGGGCCGGCCCGAGTTGGGCTGAGAAGAGTCCATTGGGTGGGGTGCGTTCTGAAAAGTGAAAAAAAAAGTCAATAGTATTAAAAATTAGATGAATACTAGAAAAGTGAACGTGACCTTGCCGCGCGAGGCCAGTGTCCTTCATTGATTCGGCAGCATCTTCTTTTTGACAGTGTGGAGTACGGAGTAGTGGTTGTAAAGTTTGAGATTGTTTGATTATGTTTGAGTGTTTTGTTAATTTGTGGGAAGTTGAAGGCTTTTTTAAAAAAAAAGCCTAGCGTATGCGAGTGGGTTGTATCGAAGTTTGAGGTATTTTTTGGAAAATTATGGGCTACAACATTTTTTTCGAAAAGTTTAGAGGCTCATACGTAAAAATTCATAAACAGTGGGGTTTTCGTGTTGATTGTTACGAAATTCGAGATCCTTTTGGGGGAAATCATGAACAACAAACATATTTTTCCGAAAGTTTAGGGGGTTCATATGTAAAGTCATGGACTGCAAATATATTTTTCTGAAAGTTTAGGGGTTGATATGTAAAAATCTATGGACCGCGGTCATGATTTTTGCTAAGTGGAAGGGTTTTTCTTTATGCAAAATGACTATTGCTCAACCATTCTGGGTTGTCCGTGCGGCCGATCCGACGGTCGGGAGAGGCTAGCGATTATGTTTGGGTGTTTAGTTAATTTGTGGGAAATTGAAGGCTTT
Organism: Cenchrus fungigraminus; assembly: GCA_036936925.1. Lineage (NCBI taxonomy): Eukaryota > Viridiplantae > Streptophyta > Magnoliopsida > Poales > Poaceae > Cenchrus > Cenchrus fungigraminus. The sequence continues at coordinate 101,757,638 of CM072776.1, forward strand.
TTTTGTACAAGTCTGGGTCTACGGGTGGGTTGCATCGAAGTTTGAGACCTTTTTAAAAAAAATTACGTGTTGCAATTTTTTTCCAAATATTTACGGACTTGTACGTAAAAATTCATAGACAGTGAGGTTTTCAGGTGGATTATTACGAAGTTCGAGGTCCCTTTTGGAAAATTATGGACCGCAAACATATTTTCGAAACTTTAGGGGTTCATATGTAAAATCATGGACTACAAACTTATTTTCCCGAAAGTTTAGGGGTTCATATGTAAAAATCTATGGACCTCGGGCATGATTTTTGCTAAAAAGGAAGGGTTTTTCTGCAAAAAGACCGTGCTTGGCCGATCCGAGCCGTCTGCGCGCCCGATCTGGTGGGCGGAAATTGTTGGCGACGTGACTAGCTTCGTTGGCCTCCGTATTAGCCAAAAAACTAATGAAAGATGCCCAAATAAACAGACCCTCATGCGGGTTCAAGCGTGGTGGTAGTGTGGTCGGTTGATGTTGTCGATGTTGCAAGTTGTATTGCAGGTAGTTGTGGTTGGTTTTGGTGCTTCTAATTTCGCACCTCTAGTCTATTTAGTTAGAGGAGTTGAGGTATGGTCGTAATCAGTGTGAGACATGGGTACCCCTGGGTCCTCACCGACCAGACTCACGGTCGTCCCTGACAAGTAGGTCCGGCCTACCAGAAGACCCGCCGACCTGTCAGTGGGCCCAACCGACCTAGTTGGCAGCCCACACGACCTCCTGAAGACCTTCCAGAAGATTCCCCCGACGACCTAATTCAACACGACCTCAAGACTTGGCGTACAAGACAAGACATCGGTGGATTTCGACCAAAGCAGATCGACGGATAATGGCAAGTGTTGTCAGCTAGATTTAGGTCTCCTGGTCGTATCCGACCTGGAGTCTGGGAACCGACCTTGTCCGCTGGCCAATATAAGGCGGGCAGGGCGACCCCTTGTATCAATACGCAATCCTCGAGCAATCTACACCAACAACTGGACGTAGGGTTTTACTCTCCGGAGGCCCGAACCAGTATAAACTCGCCGTGTTCTTTGTGTTTCGTGTGCTCTTGCACAACCTTCGAGTTCTTAGTCTTAGATTCCACCCCGCCGAACAACTAAACCACAGGGATTAACACCCCCGTGGGCTGTCCAGATCTCACCATCTGACAGTTGGCGCGACAGGTAGGGGCGAATCAAGGTTCTTCGTGCAACTCGATGGCTTCGACCAACAGCGTCATCTTCCCGGAGAGCATGGCGGACATCCTCGCCAATCCCGTCGACATCTGCTTCGGCTCCATGCCGGCGAAACCCACCGCTCCAGCCGCCTGCCTCGTCATCGAGAGCAACGCGGTCACCTCCGACCAACAGATCGGGACAGATCCATTGACGGAATCCCACCCACCCACTCCTAGCGACCTGATCGCGGGTATTGATCGTGTTGAAGGCATGCTCTCCGACACGATCAAAATCTGCGAACGCGTCAAACGCCCTCGTAGGACCTCATCATCATCCAGCATGCCTCTTGGCTTGCGGAACGCAGCTTACACAGCATCCCGCTACATGAAACGCAAGATCCAGATCGAATCTGGACCCAAGACACCAGATCGTGGAAAACGCAGGAGTCACCTCGACGAACCCTGCCCTATCCACGAGAATCCCAAACACACGGCTCGCCAGTGCCGTATCCTCAAGAAGCTTCGACGACCTCTTACTGCAGCCCATCGCCGCCAGATCAACCGAGAGCCGTCCTCGGATCGCCTCGCGTTCCAGATCGCCCGCACGACCATCTCCCCGAACTATCCGGGAGAAGTGTTCGAGACTCCAGATCGCGAGGTCTTGGTTGTCTCTGCGGATGTACCACCTCAGGATGGAGAAACAGATGAACAACGCGTGGAGCGCGAGAACGCCAACGCCGACCGAGCTGCACGTCGTCAACAAGAAATCGAAGCAGCCGCAGCTAATGTGGGACAAGGCGCCGACGACCAACCCGGAGGCAACGTCGTCAACAACGGAGCGCAAGCACCCGCGGCTCCAGTAGCTCCTCAACAACGTAACGAGCCTCGACGGAACCGCCTACGTGCCAGAGATCTCCTCAGGGACTTTGAGCAAGATGGCCTTGAAGTCTACAACTCTCCTCAAACCAACCAGGGAGCCGCTCTTGCTGCACTAAATCAGCTCGAGGACACTCCTGCGATACGGCGTCTCCAAGCTAATGTCCGCGTCGCCGCCGCTCAGATTGAAGAACGGGACCCAGGGTACAGCAGATCGGCTGCAAGCTCCTACTCCAGGAGTAGGTCGGACAACCCTCGGCAACTACGTCGCTCCAACGCCAACGCTCCTCTTCAGCCGGTGCCTGAAGGAGGCGGTGAAAACGAAGTGGTACAGCCGGTCAACCCCGCTGCTAATGCTGCCGCTAACGCCGCAGCCAACCCTGCCGCCAACGTTGCAGGCAACGTCGCTAATAATGCAGCTAATGCTGTTGGCGCCCAACAAAACTTCGAAGCTCAACCTCCGCCAGTACAAGCCAACCACGCTGAAGGTAGCCAGCGTCGACGGATACGAGATGAAGTGGAGATAGCACGTCGTGCTAACTATGACCGCGTCAATGGGGTCCCCGATCCCCTCAACGCCAACAATCCAATCCAAGCAACAGAGCTACGGAATATGCATGACCAAGAACTTCTACGACGCGCCCAGTACGACCAAGACAACGGCCCTCCCGATGACCTCTACGTCATCCCAACAGCCTACGCCCCGTCAGCAAGCCCGGGTGCGGTCAACAACTTCCCTGCGTTCTCACGACGTCTCCGGACGATCAGATACCCCAAAGACTTCAAGCCAGCTATTGAGAAATACGACGGTCGCTCCGACCCAAGTATATGGCTCAAGATGTACAGCATCGCAGCACGTGCTTCTAGAGGCAACGAAGACCACATGGCGGGATACTTCCCCCTTGTGATGGGCAAGGCGCCACTCCTGTGGCTCGACAATCTCCCAGCAGAGTGCATCACCTCTTGGGTAACATTGTCTCGGCTCCTCACGACCAACTATCAGGCGACCTACAACCGACCTGGTAATAATCATCACCTCGCCAGAGTGCGGATGAGACACGATGAAACTCTTCGGGAGTACACCAACCGCTACTTCGAGAACCGCAACACCCTCGCGGGTGTCAAAGACGAGGACGTCATCGCCTACTACAAGAAGGGAGTCACCAACATCAAGCTCTTCGAGAAGATCCATGAAGCTGACGCTCACACCATCGCCGATCTCATGGCTTACGTCGACAAGCTAGTCGACACTCAAGACGCGGTGATGCACGACTTCAATGGAGAGGATCACGATGATGGAGGAAACAGGTCGCGCAAGCGATCTGGCGAAGCTTACATGGCAGATCCACCAAGACCTTCCACCTTCCTCGAGGGTGACTTCAACATGGTCATGGACGACCAATGTCAGTTCCATCGCGACGCCAAACACACCATGAGGGAGTGCGAGCAGCTGAAGTGTGCCCTTGGGGTACCCTCCGAACCCAAGAAGGCCAAAAGCGACAACAATGACGACCAGAACGGTGACCGGTGTTTCGACAACCGTAACCGTCGACCTGATCGACGTGATTACCGTGACCGCAGATCCTACCGTCGCAACGACGACAGGGATCGACGTGATTATCGTCGCGACTACCGCCGCGATGACAGACGCGACGACTACCGTCGCAACGATCGTCACGACAACAACCACAACGACAGGCGTGACGACCGAAGGGGTGATCGCCGTGATGACCAGCGCAATGACCGCCGAGATGATCGGCGTCGCCAGGACGACCACAACCGCAACGACAACAACCGCAAGGAGCGCTCTCCACCACTACCACCTAAAGGGGGCAACCCTAATGGTGTGTTTCAATCAGCCAACCGAGAGATCAACTTCATCGTCGGTGGTCGCCAAGCGACCAAAAGCAACAGGCAGCTCCGATCGAACGCAAGGGAGATCGGGCACGTCAACACTGAAACTCCACAACCTCTATGTTGGTCGTAGTTCCCAATTACTTTCTCCAGGAAAGATCATTGGGTCCACATACCTGACCCCGGGACCTACCCGCTGGTCGTTAACCCCATAGTCGACGGGGTGTTCCTGCCTAAGACCCTCATTGATGGGGGCAGCAGCCTGAACATCATCTTCACAGAGACGCTCAGAAAGATGGACTTCGACTTCAACAAGATGACCGCCTGCGACGAACCCTTTTATGGGGTTGTACCCGGCAAGGCTGCATACCCCATAGGTCGTGTATGCTTGCCGGTTACCTTCGGCACAAAGGAGAACTTCCGCACAGAGTACTTAACGTTTGAGGTCGCGGACTTCCGCTCCTCCTACCATGCCATCCTCGGCCGACCTATGCTGGCCAAATTCATGGCCATACCTCGTCACACCTACCTCATCATGAAGATGCCGGCACCAAACGGAATCCTTTCCGTCCTCGGGGACATCATGGTCTCCTACAACTGCGAGAGCGCCACCGTCGAGCTCTCCAAAGACTCCGCGGTCAAAGCTGCAGCAACGGTCATGGTCGCCCAGGCAGCCAAGATCGACCACACCACTTTGGAGGTGCCAGAGCAGAAGCGCACAAGCACAGCTTTGGACCCAAGTCCAGCTGTAAAGAAGGTTTGCCTCGGCCTGCCCGACGCATCCAAGGAAGTCGTCATCGGGGCCAACCTCGACCCCAAATAGGAACTCACGCTCACCAGTTTCCTCAGGGACAACGCTGACATCTTCGCATGGAGCCCTTCCGACATGCCCGGTGTCCCCAGGAGGTTGGCTGAGCACGCACTTGAAGTAAACAAGACTGCACGACCTATCAAGCAAAAGCTCCGGCGATTTGCAAAAGATAGAAAGCAGGCCATAGAAGTAGAAGTCTGTAAGCTCTTAGCTGCAGGATTTATCAGAGAGTGTAAACACCCGGTTTGGCTCGCAAACCCGGTCCTTGTACCAAAGAAAACTGGTGGATTAAGGATGTGTATCGATTACACCGATCTCAACAAGCACTGCCCGAAAGATCCCTTCCCTCTTCCTCGCATTGACCAGGTCGTGGACTCCACGGCTGGTAGTGTTCTACTCTGCTTCCTCGACTGCTACTCGGGATATCACCAGATAGCCCTGCACCCCGACGACGAAGACAAAACAGCGTTCATAACGCCCCATGGCATCTACTGCTACAAGGTCATGACTTTTGGCCTAAAAACGCTGGAGCAACATATCAGAAGGCAATTCAGAAGTGCCTGAAGTCGCAGATCGGGAAGAACGTCGAAGCCTACGTAGACGATGTGGTCATCAAGACCACCGAGGAAGATCAGCTCATCGCCGACCTCACCGAAACCTTCGCCAATCTACGGGAGTTCCAGTGGAAGCTCAACCCGACCAAGTGTGTCTTCGGTGTACCCTCCGGATTTCTCCTGGGCTTCATGGTCGGGCACCGAGGCATTGAAGCCAACCCTGCGAAGGTCGACGCTATACGCAACATGGCCAAGCCATCTAGTAAGAAAGACGTCATGAAGCTTACAGGGATGATGGCGGCTCTAGGTCGTTTCATCACCAAGCTCGGCGAGAAAGGCTTACCCTTCTTCAAGCTATTGAAGAAGGCAGACAAGTTCGTGTGGGACGACGAGGCACAAAAGGCGTTTGAAGCTCTCAAGGAATCCTTGACGACACCACCAGTTATGACACCACCAGTTCCGGGAGAAACACTCCTCCTTTACATCTCTGCCACCACTAATGTGGTCAGCACGGTTCTCGTCGCTGAACGAGAAGAAGAAGGGCAGGCCTATCCTGTTCAACGACCTGTGTATTACGTGAGCGAGGTCCTGGCCGACGCTAAGACACGTTACTCACAGCCTCAGAAGTTGCTCTACGCACTCCTGATTACGTCGAGAAAGCTTCGCCATTACTTCCAAGCCCACAGGATCACGGTCCCATCGTCGTTTCCACTAGGAGAAATCATCCGCAACCGTGACGCCAACGGCCGCATCGTCAAGTGGGCGGTCGAGCTTGGAGAGTTTGACATCGAGTTTTGCCCTTGGCAAGCAATCAAGTCACAGATCCTCGCAGACTTTGTGTCTGAGTGGACAGAGATCCAGATGCCCCCTTCCAAGGAGCGGCCCGAACACTGGATAATGTACTTCGACGGTGCCCTAAACCTCGAAGGAGCAGGCGCAGGCGTATTACTCATCTCTCCTCAGGGGGAATAGCTCAAGTACGTCCTGCAGATACACTACAAGGCCTCCAACAATGGAGCAGAGTACGAAGCCCTGATTCACGGACTCCGTATAGCAGTGTCCCTTGGCATCAAGCGACTACTAGCTTTTGGCGATTCCAAGGTCGTCATCGAGCAAGTCAACAAGGAGTGGGACTGCGTCAAAGACACAATGGATGCCTACTGTGCTGAGATTCGCAAACTCGAAGGCCACTTCGAAGGGATTGAGTTTCAGCACGTACCACGAAACAACAACGTAGCAGCCGACGTACTCTCCAAACTAGGCTCTCGACGAGCTCTAGTCCCGGCAGGCATTTTTGTCCAAGACTTACGTAAGCCTTCAATCAAGCTACTGGACCCAGGCAGTCCAGATTCACCTCAACACGAACAAGCCTCAGCACCTCCCCGCGACGTGCTGATGACAGAAAAAGAAGATGATTGGCGCAAGCCTTTCATAGACTTCATACTCGACCAACTCGTTCCAGAAGACAAAGCAGAACGTGAGCGTATCACACGACGAAGTGCCAACTACGTCGTAATTGGTACCGACCTCTATAGAAAAGCCGCCTCCACAGGCGTCTTGATGAAGTGCATCTTGCGATCAGAAGGTCTACAGCTCCTGGCTGAGATCCACAGCGGCGAATGTGGCTGCCATGCAGCATCCGCCAACCTGGTCGGTAAGGCGTACCGATCTGGATTCTACTGGCCCACGGCCATGACCGACGCAAAAGACCTCATGAAGAGGTACAACGGATGCCAATTCTTTGCCAAACAGCAGCACCTGCCAGCTCAGGCCCTGCGCACAATTCCTCCATCATGGCCCTTTGCCATGTGGGGTCTCGACTCAGTGGGACCGTTCCGAACGGCCCCAGGCGGATACAGGTTTATACTAGTAGCTGTCGACAAATTTACCAAGTGGATTGAAGTCCGACCTGTTGCGAAAGTAACATCGGAAGAAGCAGCAAAATTCATGCAAGACATAACACACCGCTTCGGTGTGCCTAACATGATCATCACCGACCTGGGCACGGCCTTTACCGGCTCTGCCTTTTGGGATTTCTGTCAGGATAACACCATCGACGTCTACTACTCCTCGGTCACCCACCCTCGGTGCAACGGCCAGGTCGAGCGTGCCAATGGCATGGTCCTTCAGGCTATCAAAGATCGTATCTTTGACGATGCCTCAAACTACACCACCCGGTGGTTAGCCGAGCTACCACACGTGATTTGGGGTCTAAGGACCCAAGTCAGCTCCGCCACGGGCTTTTCGCCCTTCTTTTTGGTCTACGGATCAGAAGCCATATTACCCACCGACGTCGCCTTTGGAGCTCCACGCATCCAATTCTACGAGGAAGGAGAAGCCGAGCAAACACGTCAAGTTGACCTAGACAGCCTTGAAGAACAGAGGCTAGCTGCCGTCATGAGACAAGCTCGTCACGACCAACAACTTCGTCGATATCACGATCGCAACGTTAGGGAAACTTCCTTCAACGTTGGCGACCTCGTCCTCAGGCGCATCCAGAAGACCGACGGCATGCACAAGCTCTCTGCCCCCTGGGAAGGACCCTTCATCATCACTGAAGTCATCAGCCCATCCACGTATCGCCTCCAATGGGGTGACGGGCAAGGAGTGCCAAACCCTTGGAACGTGGAACATCTACGACGATTCTACCCATAGAATAATTTTTAATTACAGCTATGTATTTCTTTTTACCTTTTTTCAGATTAAATAAATATTAGTTCAAGCAGTCATCTGCTGTGTGCCGAGCCCTACCTTCTCCTCTCTCATGTCATCAACACTCCCCCTCGACACGCTCGGGGGCTTGGCTAAAGCCAATACATGGGTCGTAAAACCTGAGAGTTATAATTTTCTCCTACTCCTCCCCCTCGACATGCTCGGGGGCTTGGCTCAAAGCCAACCTAAGGGTCGTTCGACCTGAGAACATCATCCCTAATGGGTATAAGCCCTCTGTCGCTGCGAGCATGCTTGGTCGATAAGGTCGCCAGACCTGAGTCCTAGACTCCTCCTCGCGCGCCGACCTCACGTAAGCCTCCACGCTGAGCTGTGGAGGTCGGTAAGCCAGCCTCTCCGTGAGTAGTGGTCAGCGAGGCAAGAAACAACACGTCGTCATCTACAAGACTACCAAGCTCGCGCAGGCACAAGGCAAGTACTTCACTTAGGCATAACAAAATATTCATCAAGAAGCATTGTTTACACGACAGAGAAGAGGAGGAGGTACAGCTCTCAGTCCAAGACTACTGCCCGCCGTCATCACCTTCATAGTCCAAGGAGTTCGCCACTTCCATGGCGGCATCTTGAACTTCCAGCTCCAGGGCTGCGAGGTCTTTTTCAACATCAGCACCCCTCTTGACCTTGGCCATGTCAACATCGGGGTAGTGCGATTTCACCCTCACCAGCGCATCAGTAGCTGCCGCCAAGCTCGTCGCCTTCAGCAACGTGAGGAGTCTGTCAGGGGTCTCTATGAGACGATCAACAACAGACTTGGCCTCCTCCCCTTCAACCGGCACCGCTATGCAGTCCATAGCGTAATTGGCGGCGCCCTTCAGGTCCTTCAGCTCCACCTCATATCCTGCAATGGTTACTTGGTCATTCTGCAATGACTTCAAAGCCACCTCAAGATTGACCTCAAGGTCTTGCCGAGCTCGTTTCTCATAAGCCAGCTTTTGAGATACGGCATACTCACTGTCAGCAGCTTCTTTCATCACCCGCTTGAGCTCTTGGCCCCCAGCCTCGACCTCACGAAGCGTCACCTCCAAGGACCGGACCTTTTCCTTGGTGTTCTTTAGTTTGTTGTTGAGGTCCTCCTCACGCTTGCGGAAGTCTGCAAAATATTCAACAAAATTGATACTCAACACAAAGACCTCAGCTCTACAAGAAGATTAACAACATAAAGTCTCGACCTTACCTATGCTCACAGCATTGAACTGCACATTGGCCTCCTGGGTCTTGCGCTTTTCCTCGGTGAGCTCGTCCTCGAGCTTCTTCTTCTCTACGGCCGCCGCCTCGCGGACCTGTTTGAGCTCTTGCTCAAGATCAGTAACCCGCCGCCGCGTCGCCTCAGCGTTATTCAGCAGGTCGATCCGGCTCTTCGCACGATCTGCTAGCACCTGGCATAACACAACAGCTCGTCAGTAACAAATCAACAACACGTCGTCAGAAAAAAAAACATCAGAGGCAAACTCACCGTCAATGCAACGTTGATGGTTATAATGCCGGTCCGCACGGCCTGCATATCTTCATTGTCGTCAAAGATGTCCTCCTGCCAAGGGGTATTATTCCAGTCAATCTCTCGTCATGGCAACCTCGGGCTCGACGGAGAAGAATCAGGTACCTGTGCGCCAGACGTCCCCGGACCTTTCGGCGCTTGGTCAATCTGGGCCTGATCCTTGACCACGTCTTCCTCCATCCCACCAGGCCTCGCGCTGATGGGATGCACGTCAATGACCCACGGAGAAGCCGACGTTCCGACGCCCCCCACGGCACCTCCTGCTCCCGCATCATCTGCAGGCGGCGGAGTCACCGTCCTTGAGTCCGTAGCCGGCAGCGGAGTCGCCCCCCTTTCATCAGCAGCTGGTGGTGGGGTCGCCGTTCTCGCATCATCAACTAATGACTGCGCCACGACCTTAGGGTCGGGCGACCTCGTGCGGGAAGGCGAGGCCTGAGCGCCCAGGCCGTGCTGAGTCTCCGCAACCGACCTACATAGTCCACCACACACAAACAAGCATAAAAAACACGGCAACAACGAGTTAGAGATATCGAGTGTTCAAGACCTTACCTCGTGATGGTCGGGACACGAGGCTTCGGCCTAAAAACCCGCGGCCTATTCAAAACAGGCATCTTTGCCTGCGTAGCAGCGATAGCTCGCTGCGCCTCCAATCCTAGACGGAGGGCATCCTCCGTCGTCTTCTGCGCCAACTCCCGCTGCCTCTTGGCTGCGGGGCTCAACGACCTCCTCACCGATCATTCTTCTACGACTGGTGGCTCCTCGGTGGCTTCATCTTCTTCTTCATCAGATTCGACCTCCCTGGATGGAGGCGTAGGAATCACCGGCGTCTCAACCGCCGGCGGAGGACTTGTCTTCCTCTTCCTCTTCTTCTTCTCCGCGGCCTTTACCGCGGTGACCTTAACAGCAGCCGTCGAGACTGACTGCTTCGATACCGCCGCCCTGGTCTTGCGCCTGGGCTTCGCGGCACTACCCGCCTCTGGGCCGGTCCCGGCGTCGTCACCGACCTCAGTGTCGGTGTCCTCATCAGCCTCCACCGACGAGTCGGACTCGTAATACTCCAGCAGACGGGCTGCCGGAGGTTGGTACTTGTCCGATCTCAGCTTCCGCCGGTGCTGCTCGCCTTCGCGAAGAGGTGCAGGGCACTAAAACTGAAGTTCACGATCCTGCAACAACCAACGACCAAAAGGGTTAAACGACGTAAATCTACAAACGGAGTAAAACGACCTAAAGTAGTCCCAGGACTTACCGGGTCAGCCGGCCTCTTTAGCGAATGTGCCTTGGGGCACTTCTTGATCTTCACCTTCCCAGAGTAGATCTGGGACACCCTGGCCGCCATCTCCTCCTTGGAGACCTTGCGGTCCACCTCACGAGTGGGGTCTGACTGCCCCCAGTATTCATACGCAGGGTGGACCCGATCCTTGATCGGCTGAATCAGCCGCCGGCAAAACGACCTGGCGACCGAACCCCCTGTCACACCCCGGTTCTTCAGATCCTGGACCAGCTCCAGGACCTCCTTGATGTCATCAGCTTCACGAGAAGACAACCCCAAGTCCCATTCAGCAATCTTCACAGGCTTGTGGCCAGAGCGCCGCGGAAGTGCCGGCAGCTGATCAGCGACGTAAAACCACTCCGACCTCCACCCAGCGGTGTTGTCGGGCAGATCGGTGTCAATCCACTCTGACTTGAGGCCCGACCTCAAGCAGAACATCACAGCCCCTACTGGCCCAGACCTCTTGCCAGTACTCTTCACACAGAACAAGTGTCTCCAAAGAAGAAAGTGAGGCGATATCCCCAGATATGCCTCACAGAAATGGATGAAGGTCGACACTACGGTGATGGAGTTGGGAACAAGATGTACCAGCTCTAGCTTGTAGTAGTAGAGAAGACCCCGGAAGAAGTCACCCGCGGGGAGGTTGAAGCCATGCTCGAAGTACGACGCGAAGACGACCTGCTCCTTCACGTCCTCGGTCGAGAACTCCTCTCCCACCGCCGCCTTCCACTCCACTTCCTCCTTCGGCCTCAGCAGCCCGCGGTTCACCAGTGACTGGATCTTGGCCTCCGTCATCGTCGACGGCACCCACACAGTGCGTGGGTCCGGAATCGGAAGAGCTTCCGCCGCCATTTTCCCGCTAGGGTAGGATCTAGATCTAATGCTGCACAAGGTTTTGATGCGCATGCGCAGCGCCGCACGGCGCGGGCGGCGGTACTAGCACGCGAATGGCCGGAGCTGGCGATGGATTGGCGGAGCACGCAAGAACAACAGGTGCAAGGCTACGGTGGCTACGGTGCGACGGCGGCAAAAGCGATGGGAGGAGGAAGAAGACGAGTGAGGTCAATCACGACCCTTGATATTCTATTTATAGGGGGTCCACCGGGTCCGCCCGTTGCGGCTCCTTCCGCCATACGGTGCTCGCCGCAACGGCTTTGTTCCGATAATTTCGCGAGAAGATCACGCCGGATTCTTCGCCAGGAGAATGAGCAACGACCTAAGCTCCGAGTTTAGGTCGTCAGTCACAGTAACGTCACCAGGTCATCCTGATGACATTATTTCGATCCTCACAAGGTCGACAAGCCCCCAAATCATATCAATTTAGGTCTTTTGACAAATCATTTTGTCAAAACGACCAAGCACATGACAGAAGAGAGCGAATATTACACGGGTCCTCCGAAGGTACATAGGTCGCCTGCGACCTCATTGGATCTAGAACCCGGCACAAAAATATAAACGTACTCGAAGACCTGATCTACCTAGAGCAATCCTTGAGGCGCACTCCGATACAGTAGAGTACGTCGCAAGAATTCTTCTAGCCTCAGGACCTCGATGGTGGCCTTGCGGGAGACAGCTGTCGGACGTCACACGTAGCAGGGCACGTTCGGCCCCGACTATTGGAATGCAGATACGAGCTTGCTCTTCGGCGCGGGACTCCGACCCCCGACGAGCACCCGATGCTCACCAGCGACGCCCAACTTCACCTCGGGCCTCTACAGCATCACCTCCAAACTCTACCTGGTACCACGCAGAGGCACGGTACAAAGAGTGGGGGTGCTGCCTACATTTCGCAAGAGTTCTTCTAGCTCCAAGCTTCTACAAACATGACATCCTACAATCTGGTGGACGAACACATGCCCACGGCATGACTTCAAAACTACCCTGCGGCTTCATAGCTTAACAATGCTCGGTGCTTGCCTCTTTCAGTCTCACGGTGCTATTTATAGCCAAAGCCAGACCTTGGGTAGGTGGCTGAGTGATGACACTGTCGCCACGTGGTCCAGAGGGTCTGCAGACATGTGCACGATTAAAGGTGATGACTTTATTTCCTGTCTCACGACGTCTTTTGTCGCTAGTGCATCAATGATGCCTGAGCCCGTCGCAGAGTCACATGGCTACAGTACCCTCCTTGATTCGTGAGCAGTTTGTCATTTTCTGGGTGGCAAGAGAATCGCCGACCACTGTTGACCCGTGACCCTGCAGTCTACGGAAAAAGGACAAAGCCTGACTATGTGTCAGAGGGCCCTGCGCCTCGTTACATCTACGGACAACGACGACGTCGACGACTCCACGACCCTCCTCTACGACCTGATACCTTTCGTTTGCACCCGCTAGACTCTGCATCCTGGTGCACCCGCTATGGCTCTGCACGTAAACGGACCTATTCCAATCAGCCTATATTTCTGTTTCCTGAGCAGAATGGTCGTAGGTTCGATTGAAGACCTCCCGAGGTAGGCGTGCCTCACTGCTCTGCCAGATCCTTCTGGGCGCCTGGAGATCAGAAGCATCATGGAGATCTACGATTTTTGTCGGACCCCCGTGGTCGGTGTGCCCGCTACTTAGGTCGTCAATACCTTAGTACCATGGCTCTGCTGGATGACTGGCAGCTATGTTGGTCGTCTGGACACCAAAACGACCTTCCTGAGGTCGGCGTGCCTTAATACTTAGGTCTTGCAATACCTCGGTATGTCTACGGCTCTGCCAACCTAGTTGGGCGCCCTGGATGCGTGACCTTCCGAGGTCGGTGTGCTCTTGTAGCCCTGCCAGTCTGCTCTGGACACCCAGGATTTTATGTCGGGAATGAAGGCCTCCCTGTGGGGTGCGCGCCTAACGGCCCTGCCAAGTACTTCCGGGTGCTTGGGCGCTTTTGATTTGAGACCTTCTTGAGGTCGGCATGCCTCGAGTGGCTCCGCCAGACTCTTTGCAGCCATGCAAGATATCTGGGTGTCTCTACACTCCATGCGTTCAAGATCAACATTATTTCACCAGCTTCATCGTTGACCGTTTCAACCACTACACAAGACCTCTTCATGCGATGCACCTTTCAAAGATCTTGCTGGGAATTCTCGGATACTGGACATCGTTGATTTGAGGCCTCCTTGAGGTCGGCACGCCTACAAGGCCTCCCTGAGGTCGGCCCTGCCAGACTCCTGGCAGCTATGCTAGGAGATCTGGGTGTCTCTACACTTCGTTCGATCAAAACCATAACTCAGTTTTTCTTCTCTTTTTTTTGAGCATCAAACCAGCTATGCTGCCTGCTTCAATGCTCGGGGACTACTCTACGAGAACGTCTTCGACACCCTCTTAATTTCTTCGTCGTACCGACCTGTTGGGAAACATGTTTCTCATCACATCATTACTCGACCTACTTCTTCTCTTCTTCTTTTTTGGATCATCATACCGGCCATCTTGCCCGCCACGATGCTCGGATACTACTCTATGAGTCCATCCTTGATGCCCTCTGAATTTTTTCATCGTCGTTTCGATCTATTGGAAGCCTGCTTCCTATAGGTCGTCACTCGACCTCTCTTCGTTCAGCAAGACTACAAACAGGTCGGCTGCTAAGCTGATTTGTTCTTTTTTGGACCGACGTGCATGCTATTCGACCTGTCGATAGCTCTACAACTTCGTCATGACCTTTCTAAGGTCGCTGCGCCTACACCTCGCTCGGGGACTTGTGAGACATGGGTACCCCTGGGTCCCCACCGACCAGACTCACGGCCGTCCCTGACAAGTAGGTCCGGCCTACCAGAAGACCCGCCGACCTGTCAGTGGGCCCAACCGACCTAGTTGGCAGCCCACACGACCTCCTGAAGACCTTCCAGAAGATTCCCCCGACGACCTAATTCAACACGACCTCAAGACTTGGTGTACAAGACAAGACATCGGTGGATTTCGACCAAAGCAGATCGACGGATAATGGCAAGTGTTGTCAGCTAGATTTAGGTCTCCTGGTCGTATCCGACCTGGAGTCTGGGAACCGACCTTGTCCGCTGGCCAATATAAGGCGGGCAGGGCGACCCCTTGTATCAATACGCAATCTTCGAGCAATCTACACCAACAACTGGACGTAGGGTTTTACTCTCCGGAGGCTCGAACCAGTATAAACTAGCCGTGTTCTTTGTGTTCCGTGTGCTCTTGCACAACCTTCGAGTTCTTAGCCTTAGATTCTACCCCGCCGAACAACTAAACCACAGGGATTAACACCCCCGTGGGCTGTCCAGATCTCACCATCTGACAATCAGGAGACCTAGATTCGATTTCTCATTGGAGCGATTTTATGGAGTTGGTTTTCAAAAAATCCCCTCATTGGTGAAACCGGGGTTCGGGGGTTTTCTAGGCCTGAAGGCCTGGAGAAGGTTCCTTCTTCTTAATGAAAACCCGTGGGGCGGGCTTATCCCACCGGGCCTAGTTTTAATTTCGCACCTTAGGACCTTTTTTAAATTGCTCAGTTTCTTTCTTCTTAATAAACTACGTGCTATGCGGTTCTTTTAAAAAAATAGAACACTAAGGGCATGTGTTGATGCACTCCATCTAGTACTCCCTTCATCCTCAAATAGATGGTGTTTAGGACAAGTAATTTAGTTTGTTTTGAATTAAATTTATTATCTTAAACGTATGGAGGGAGTATTTGGTAGTGGGTATTTGTTTTTGAAAAGAAAGAGATCCAAGAAATTAAAATGGCACACCTATAGATTCCTTTTTCCTTTAGTCCGCAAAAGTTACTGAAATTGCATAACCAGGAAGAAATTTTGTTTCCATACGCGATTGTTGAACATCACATTCATATATTCTTTCTCTCTTGTATAGTTACATTATAAATCTTTTTCTACTCTTTATATTTTTCTCATTTCACATTTAAATCCGTTGACAAACACCCTCGAGAGAGGAGATACACGTGATTTAGAAGTCGTAACTTTACGCATAACATGGTGATTTTTCTCAAGTTCTAAAAGATTAGGAGGATAGATTAGAAATTATTGAAGAGGGGTTTTTTATCGTCTTGCTAAAACTAAAGATCATGAAAGGATTTAGGTAACTCTTGGTGATGCTCTTAGAGGATTTTTTCCATCAAATATTTTGCTTTTCCCGGGTACTCGAGTTCAAATACCCATGGATTTTTTGTTTGTTTACCGACTTCGTATAATTCTGAAAACACGTGTTTTCTTGAAGCCTCTTGCTCATATCTCTCATCAAAGGGTGCTATTCTACAATCTTTCTATAAGCCTCGTTTTGTTTTGTTGGTTACTCGATGTGAAATTGATTTGGTCAGTTGGGCAAAATTATCGGTAAGTTCTGAGATCGATTTAATAGAAAAGAGAACCAAACTATGGTGGTGGGTTAGGGTGTTTTAGCTTCTAGACATTTTTTTTCTGGAGCCATGTGAGTTCATTTTTAGTTACAACTGTGTGCAGTGAAACTGTAGGATCACATTGCTTTTGCTCAGCCTTCATTGCAGAACTTGTTTATTACTCATGCCTAAAATTGTTCCGCTTTTTTATGTTTCCTGAACGGAGGCTGGTGCGTAGTCATTGGTGGTTTTGAGGAAGTGTAGCAGCGGAGGTCAGTTCATTTGTAATACCTAATACTGTCAATTCTTATATCCTATCACATTGTAGTGTAAGGCTTAGCTGATTCAGCAGCCATGATAAATCTGCAAGTGAGCTTGAATAATATGAACTTGAAAATCAAGTTGTTACTATCCTGCAGTTTTGCAGATTTAGCTTGTGGATCTGTTTTGTGCAAGTTGTGAGATTCAATAATAGTCCAAATTCCTCAACTTATCAGCATAGAATATAAATAAGTGTTGTCTTTTATTTTTGTTAAAAAAATTCTACCATGCCCCCTCCACTTGCAAGGTTGATGTTAAAACTGATGACCGATGCTAACATTAAGCCATCGATGCCAACTATACTCTCTTTTAAATTTTCTCACCATTAATTAACAATTAAGAAGATCATCTTTCTGTTTTTGCATGTATGAATTTCATCTGATGGAGGACAATACCTCCATTGTTTCATCATGTTTCACATAATACTAGGAGGGATGGTGAAGAAAAATGATGATAAAGTTCTTCCTGTTCATAAACACTGGATGCAGTAGTTCTCTACCATGGTTGTAGATTATCTCATCGCTGTATTTCCGATTCTTTTGGTTTTACAGTAAGTAACCCTTCTTTGTATTTTCACTTTTCCTTAGATGCCAGTTTTTTGAACTAAAAGGGATCAAAGAGCTCATAGAGATACAAGCTTTAGTGCAGGGCACGCCTTAACCATTATTTTAGTTAGAAGCAAAGTAAAATAGTGAAACTTTTGTTATTCCTCGTTTTCTTGCATGTCTTAGCTGAATGGGCTTATATGTGTGCTATTTCTCTTCTAATCATGATAGCTATAGCGAAAAAATATTATCAGACACCTAAAGATTTGATGTAATACTATGTGATGGTCATGTTCATACATAAAAATATGGGACACGTATAGTGAAAATATTATCTTCTTATTATACTATAAAGATCGAAAACAAGTGATAACGTTCTTTATCCAAAATGGGGACACCGTACCCCTCAACTCGGACCCACCCGTCATATAATTGAGGAGTGGATAGGGTGGAAGCCACATAGAAATAGCAATTTGGAGGATTAATCTGCCAAAAAATGATTGTTTTTTCACCCCTCGCGCACATACCTACGTCGTGTACCTGTTGGGCCCAATATTTTGATACCCTCCATCTATGTCCCACCATCGGATCTGATTCACGTGAGGTACGAGGCGTTGCCATTGCTCTTGGTTGAGGACACGTTTGCCGGAACAAGGAAGGGTGTGGCCTCAACGGCTTCATGTCGTTGTCGTTCGACTGCCCTCGCCTCGGTACCGTTTACATGAATAATATCTGAGAGCTAGCCTAGCGCTAACTAGTGCTCCGCGTTGAGGTGCCCGAAGAGTTCAAGGTCATCTCTAGGGTAGATCTTGTGACGTTGGACATGACAGCACCCAACCTCCCGTCTACTTGCATGCAAATGTGAGAATTTTCCATTTTGGTTGGTTATTGTCTAGAAAATTGATGCCAACTTTTAGTGTGAAAATCTGACGAGACAACCAAATCTATAGTTATAATGTGAAGTTATTAATTGCCAAATTTTCACATACCACGTGTGTGTCGCGCATACATCTATGCTAGTCTTAAAAAAATCTGATGTGACAAATTCTCGAGATTGACAAAGTTACCACCGACTCCTCATTGCGTGTGCTCACACCGTTAGAGAAAATATTATTTTGTAAACCGCATTGATGTTGCGACAGACTTATATTTTCAATTAGAGGTGGTTTTGCATGGTGTTTCGGGGTTTCATCGATCAATTTTGCAGATAGTCAACCGGTTGGGTTTCCCTGTTCCGTTCCGTTAAAAGAGACAGACGGAGGAGCAAATCCGTGAATCCTGACCCAGCGGCCAGTGAAAGGAGGAGGGACTTGTGTTGTTTCTTCCTCCCAAGCAATACCTGCTAGTCCTCTCTTCCTTCGGTCGTTCCCCAGACGCACCCACCCACCCAGCAGCAGCAGCAGCAGCAGGCCAGCAGCAGCGCTGCGCAGAGCACAAGAGCACGCGAGCAGCAGCAGCATCAGCCGCAGCCCATTCCATCGGAGAGGAAGGAGAGCAAGGAGAGCATCAAGGCAACGCAGCAAGCAGAGCTGCCCCGCCACCTCCCCCGCTCCGATCCATCCCCACCCAAATCCGGCAATCCCCCAAACCCTAGCTCCCCCACCGAGGGAGGCCCGCCCCGAGGTGACCTTCCCTCCCCCCCTCCCGCCGCCCTACTTGTCGATTTCGGATCGCGAATCTGGTCGGAGCCCCCTCCAATCGCCTCCCCCCCTAGGGTTTCGCCGCCTCGCGATCTGTAGCTCCTTTCCCGCTGCTTTTTTTATTCGAAAATTCCACTCTCCTCCTTCCCGCTGCACCGATCCACCTTGTTTCGGTTGGATTGGATTCGACCACCCCTCACTTCACCCTCCGCCGGACCTCTTCGTCCTACACCCTGATCTGCGCTCATGTTATTTGCTTGGTGACCTGCTGCCTGGGGGCCATGCAAAGGTACACCGGCGCCGCCGGCAACAGCGCTGGCTTTAGCGCCGCCAGGGACACCGCAAGGTTGGAAGCCTCGCCCTTCTCCTCCTCCTCCAACTACCCTGTCACCTCCAGGTATTTACATATTTCTATCTATTCACATGCTTTTATTATTGTAAGCCTTTCACTATAGCCTTTCGAATAAGGCAATCCATAAATGTACCTCTTGTACATACAACTGAAGCCACACCTATTTGCCACATGTTGCGTTGCATTTTCGGTTACTTTGGTTCCTAACACCCCTGTCTTGCAGGCGGCATCAGCAGCTAGCTCCCTACAAGCTAAAGTGTGACAAAGAGCCGCTCAATAACAAGTATGTGTAACTTCCGGAACAAACACAGCTAACTTCCCTTTCTTGGTCCTTCCTTTCTGCTTTGAGACATGTTTTTCGCATACAAACTACATTTCCATACTCTTCGTTTATAGCTTAGGCTTGTTGGTTTGCCCCATAATATCGTTTCCTTCCCTTGATCTTACGTGGTACTCCCTACATTCTAACTCTTCTGTAGGCTTGGCCCACCTGACTTCTATCCACAAACGCCAAACTGTCCTGAAGAGACATTAACCAAAGAGTATGCGCAAGCAGGGTACAAGGAGACTGTCGAAGGAATTGAGGTGCGTATGGAAACACAAGTTGTGAACAACTCACTTTGGCCATCATGCGACTTTTTCTCTACCACTACACTTTTAGGAGTTTAGACACTAAGAAACTCTGATTCGTTATTATATGCATCTTACCTTTTCTTTCACTTCCAGAGTTCGGACATATTCCAGCAATCTTGTGCATTTACTGAAATTGAATTTTCCTTGTAATGATAGGAAGCCAGAGAGATTGTACTCAGCCAGATCCCATACTTTTGCAAGCCAGATGCTGTCGTAAAATGCAAGGAGGTAAGGAAAGTCTGCCTATATTCGTTGAATTAGCTCAAAAGGCAATCTTTCCCAGTATGAATAAACCTATTTGTGTAATTTAATCTCGGATCAATTCATGATTGGTTGGATTTTCATCATGCTCTCTTTTATACTGTTCAGATGATTGAGACAATAGTCTCTTGCTTTATATGTGAAAATGCTAGGTCTTATAACATTATGCGTATCTTCTACTAAGTTTAGTTGACCAGCCCTGGAACAGACTACAGAGACTGCTTCTGCGGTCAGCAAACCTTTTTTTTTAAATCATGAAATGCTTGCTTATGCCAGCTGATCATAGTCAATATAAACATGCACGTAGGAAAATTATACATGTGGTACTCTGCAAAAAAAAAAATCACTGAAAAAGCTTAGTTTTGGCCATTGGAATTCTTGTTTGTAACACAAGCACAAGTGAGCACACTAAGGCTCTAGTGGTTAAAATGGATCATACTGCAGTGATTGCAAGGAAACACTGTCTTGAGTTTTAATTTATTGACATTTTTTTGTTTTAATTTTGTTTGTCGGGCCGCCTTCGATTTTGTTCCGTCTTTGATGAAACATGATCTTTTCTTTTCTTTTGTTCTTTTGTGTTCTTGTGCTTTGTGCTTCTCCTACCCTTGTTTCTTGTGGGTTTCATCTCTAGCCTACCCCAACTTGCTTGGGACAAAAGGCTAAGTTGTTGTTGTTGTTTCATGTTTCTGCATTCACAAGCTGCACATCCTGCTTAATGTGTTGTTATGAAGCATAGAATAGTGTCTCCTAAGGGATTTGTTAAGTCTTTCATGCTGGAAGATAGTGGATATAACCTCCCTAAAATTAGGTCTAGTAATTGTTTTTCTCCCAAAAACCTTTTCTGCTCCCCCCTTCCTTTTGCTTGGGGTCTATTTGGTGTATGGTTTACGTAGCTAAGGCTACAAATTAACACTTTCTTGGTGTTCGTTGGTCCATGAAGGCACTAAAGAAGCGGTTAAGGGCTATCAATGAATCTCGTGCTCAAAAGAGAAAGGTATTTGTGACATCAGTCCTGTTTGGTGTATTTATTTTAGTGTTGGTGCCTGTAAAATATATGGCTCTTCTTATCTCCTTACATCATGTCAAACTTTAAAAAAATGATGCCCTTTTTCAATAGGCTGGCCAAGTTTACGGAGTTCCTCTTTCTGGATCTCTATTAATAAAGTCTGGAGTTTACCCGGAGCAAAGGCCATGTAACGAGGACACACGCAGAAAATGGGCTGAGGTCGAGCAAACTAACCTGTCATTCGTTGTAATAATATTCTGTTCAATGGGACTTTGATAAATATTTCATGTATTGCTATCTGAATTTTTTAATTCTCAAGCTTGCCTTGGATTTGATAGTTAGATGTTCTGCTTCCTTTCGAATATTTGATAGTGGTAGACATGTGACCATTTTTAGTGTTGATTTTTGAACCTATTTACTTGGCATAAAGGGCAGCTTATCCCTTTTCACTAAAGTTGCAGAATGGGTTTGAAGTCATGCAGCCTGGAAGATTTAATTAATTGTGCTGAACGCTATTTTGTACTTTTGTTACATTGGTGCTGCAGCTGTGATCTCAGCTCCCCTTTCTTACATGCATCATTGCTTTGCAGGCCCTTGCCCAGCCAAACAAGTGTTTGCGTTCACTATCTGAACACGTTCCTCATGGTTATCGTAGGAAATCACTTTTTGAAGTTCTCACTCGATATAATGTCCCGTTGTTAAGAGCAACATGGTTTGTGAAAGTCACATACCTCAATCAGGTTTGGAAACTCTCGTAACCTGTATCATACTTTACTACCAAATGGGAGCATCATTATGACAGCATGTTTTTGTATTTGATTACAGCTACAGGCCCGACCGACACCAAACAGTATCTCAGCAGGTGCTTCTGATAATCAGCGATCAAATCAGTGGACAAAGGATGTTGTTGAATATTTACAACAGATTTTGGATGAATTTTGCTCGAAAGAGGGCACTGTTGCACCTCCATCCTTTAGAGAGCAGTCATCACCAGGACTTAATGCTGGAACCAATCAAATAAAAGTGAAAACTGAAGCATCCCCAACTGGTGGAGATGGCGAAGAGCCCTTGGTGCACTTCAAATGGCGATACATGGTTCGTCTCATCCAATGGCATCTCACAGAAGAACTGCTTGTTCCTTCGGTACTTATCGAATGGTTATCTAACCAACTTCAGGTACTTCTGTTTGACAGATAAAAAAACATGCTGTTTTATGTTTCTGTTTCTGTTCCACCTACTGAAATTATTGATCAATATATCTACTTTGTTCAGGAGAGAGATTCAATTGATGTTTTAGAGCTTCTTTTGCCTATTGTACTTGGTCTGGTTGACACAATTACCCTCTCGCAAACATATGTGCGCATGTTCGTGGAGCTACTAGTTAGACGTCTCAATGACATTTCAGTTGTTGACAGTCCAAAAAGGCCATCAGTTTCTTCTGTTATAGCAGAGTTATTGCGATACATGGTACTAGCAGTTCCAGATACATTTGTTTCTTTGGATTGCTTTCCTCTTCCATCATTTGTGGTACCTGATGTACATGGTAGAGGTGCTTTGTTGAAGATAACTGGTGGTGGTGGAATTGCTAGTTCTAAGAGGTGTGATGCTTATCGCTACTTGTCCTGTGGGTATGCTGTTTGTTCAATTCAGAAACGCGCATCTGATCTTGCAGCTGTTGCGAACCCTAACCTTCAAGTGCGTGGTGGAGCCAAAGTGGTACAGGCTTTGGACAAAGCTCTTGTCACAGGAAATTTGTCAGTGGCATACTCTTTACTCTTTAATGATTTATCTGATGCGTTAATGGAAGAGAGATGGATTAAAGAAGTCAGCCCCTGTTTGCAGTCTTCTCTGATGTGGATTGGGACTGTTGAGCTATCCTTAATCTGCTCTATATTTTTCCTTTGTGAATGGGCTACATGTGATTACCGTGATTGCCGTGCATCTCCCTGTCAGAATGTAAAATTTACAGGAAGAAGGGATTTGTCTCAGATACATCTGGCAGTGTCTATCTTGAAGAATAAAATGGACGAAATGAATAACTTGTCTCGTTCTAAGAGTAGCAATCGCATTACCACGGATAATATTGTTAAAGGTTCTTCTTTGAATGATGCTTGTTTGCCAGCAGCTGCCGTGGGTGATTCTTCTGGACTGAGAAATAATACAAATAATTTCAACGAGAAGAAGGCTACAAGCGGAATCTTTGAAAGCCCTGGTCCACTGCATGATATTATCGTGTGTTGGTTGGATCAGCATGAGGTTAGCAGTGCTGCAGGTTTTACACGGGTGGATGTTCTCATTGTAGAACTTATCCGCAATGGTATATTTTATCCTCAGGCTTATGTCAGGCAGCTAATTATCAGTGGAATTACTGACAAGAATGACATCATGTTGGATGTTGAAAAAAAAAGGAGGCATCACAGAACTTTAAAGCAGCTTCCGGGATCTTCTTTATTTGATATTCTCGAGGAAACGAGAACTGCTGAAGAGCAGCAAATATATGAGATAATGTCAACATACTCTAGTGAGCGCCGCCTTGTTCTTTCAGAACTTTCATGTGGTCCCTCCTTTTATGCAAGTAGCAGAGGTGAGTATACTTCCACTTCCTGCATTCGGAAGCAGAATGATCTTCCAGTTGCATCAGGAGGTGATAAGCATGGAAGGGTGCCAGAACAAGTTGAAGATGTAAAAGCCCTAGTGTCAAGTCTGTTGAGTCTTACATATCCTCACACAATGGAGTCAGAATCATGCCAAATCAAAACAAGCTTTCAAGAATCAGCAACTTTGACCCTCTCACAAGTTGAAACTGGAGAAGCAAAAAGTGGATGTGAGGATTGCATGAGGTCCAAGGGGCAGAAATTGGATGATGGTGCCACTCCATTCCAAGGCTTTCCATTGATTCAATCAGACGAGGAAGATATTTGGTGGGTTAGGAAGGGGACAAAGTTACATGAATCTTTCAATGTTGAACCTGCACAGAAGTCAGTGAAGCAAACTTCTAGGGGTAGGGCAAAAGTGGTTCGTAAAACACAAAGTCTTGCACAGCTTGCAGCTGCTAGAATCGAAGGTAGCCAGGGGGCGTCTACTAGTCATGTTTGTGAAAGTAAGCTGAGCTGTCCCCACCATAAACCTAACATGGATGGTGACAATGTCAAAGATTTTGATCACACGAGGACAGCAAATCTGACTGAAGTTGGGAAGTCACTAAAAAGACTTAGATTGCTTGAAAGAAGATCTGTTTCTTTGTGGTTGTTGAAATCAATAAGACAACTTGTTGAAGGAAACGAAACGACAGCTAGTAAAGCTACAAATTCTATAAGCACCCTTTCCTTACAGCCTGATGATAAATCTGCATCCAAATGGAGGCTAGGTGATGAGGAATTGCTGTCAGTTCTCTATGTACTGGACACATGCTGTGATTTAGTGTCTGGTGCAAGGTTCCTTGTATGGTTGCTGGCAAAAATTCGTGGTGGTTTAGGTTCCTCAGGACAACCTGGGAGGAGTTCTATGCATATGAGGAACAGAGAACACCAAGTTTGTCAGGTCACCGAGGCACTTGTGTTCTCATCTCTGCTTAGGTATGTTCACACTGATGTTCTATTATTTTCCAAAAGATTTCGTGCAATGATTTGTTTAGAGAAGCGAGGAACATGTCATGAACAAGGGAACAAGAAAAGGACATACTCCCTCCGTCCCAAAAAGAATGTCATTCTAGGAATTTTAGGACAGATTATTAAGGATGTCAAATGACCTCGATTGCCCCTATTTATTTGCCATATTAGGTGCTAATTGATTGTTGCATGCCTACATGCACATGCACACATGCTAAATTAAGTAAAACGTCATTCTTTTTGGGACAAATTTTGAATCCTAAAACGTCATTCTTTTTGGGACGGAGGGAGTATGATGTTTTGGTCTATAAATGACTTCTGATAGACATTTTAGACCATTGTTTTCATAGTAATACTTTTAGTAGAAAGTACTACAAATACCATCACATAAGCCGTGAAATCTAACTATGAATGTAACAGTACTATTTTTGAACAGTTGTATTCATAAGCTGTGAAAACAATAACTATATGTTACGTGAGTTAATATGCAATAAAATCTAACTATATTTTTGAACAGTTGTATTCATAAGTACTACAAATACCATCACATAAGCCATATGTTACGTGAGTTAATATGCAATAAAATGATAATTGTCAGTGAGGGATTTCAGTTAGCAGCCATACAAGGCTCTTTGTTCACCACTGCTATGGTTGCATTCCATGTTGATATCTTCATAATGCAATGCTTGCAGGTACGAGAACATACTTGTTGCCACTGATATCTTGCCTGATGTTCTAAGTGCTTCAGTGAACAGAAATTCTGTGCCAACGACTGCAAGGCATCCTGGTTCAGCAGCTTTTGCTTATGTCCGATATTTTTTGAAGAAATACAGAGATGTGTCTAGTGTGGCCAGGTGGGAGAAAAACTTTAGGACCACATGTGACCAGCGACTGTTAGCTGAGCTTGATAATGGGCGGTCAATTGATGGCGATTTGGTTTCTTCTTCGGGGGTTTCAGCAGGTGAGGAGATCGATGAGCAGGTCCGCCAAAAGTTGAATGGAAGGAGTTCAAGACTTATGCAGAGTATGAAAGAGATAGTACAGAGGCAAGCTGATGAGGTTCAACGCAGTTTAAAGGAAAAGAAAGTTCTTCCAGCACCCAAGAGTCCACCTTCTTTCGACAAAGAAGATAGTTATCAAATTTCACATGACATTGTTTTGGGCTTAGTAGAATGTATCCGGCAAAATGGGGGTGCAAATCCAGATGGAGATCTTTCAATAGTTGCTTCTGCTGTTTCTGCAGTTGTTGTGAATGCTGGGCAGGTGATAGCGAAACATTTGGATTTTGCAGGGGGTAACTATCAAGGTGTTAATTCTGTGAGCAATTCGTTAAATTTTGTTCGACACACTTTGCATATCCACATAAATTCTCTTTGCTTACTGAAAGACGCACTTGGGGATCGCTTCAGTCGTGTGTTTGAAATTGCTCTGGCAGCTGAAGCTTCTGCAGCTGTTACAGCAGCTTTTGCTCCCGCAAAGATGCACCGCAATCAGTTTCAACCTTCTCCCGAGACACATGATGCATATGGAAATCATACAAGTGACCTCAGCAACTCAGGGAAAGGATTTGTTGGGAGGACTGCAAAAGTAGCTGCTGCTGTTTCTGCTCTTGTTGTGGGGGCTGTTGTTCATGGAGCTATTAGCCTAGAGCGGATGGTTGCTGCTCTAAAAATAAAAGATGGTTTGGACATTCTGCAGCTGCTAAGAGGTTTGAAAACGAGTACAAATGGTGTATCCCGTGCTGCTGGAACTTTCAGGATGGAGAATTCCGTAGAAGTTTCGGCACACTGGTTTAGGATTCTATTGGGGAACTGCAGAAATGTCTACGATGGACTTATTGCAGACATTCTTGGTGAATCATATATTCTTGCGCTCTCAAGGTTGCAGCAGACTCTTCCTTTAAGTGTGATTTTTCCTCCAGCCTACTCAATTTTTGCCATGGTTCTTTGGAGGCGATATATTTTTAATCGTGAAGATCCACAACTTTATCAGTCTCTGTTAAACGCAATAAATGATATCACCAGACATCAGCCTTTTCGAGAGATCTGCTTCCGTAATACACATCAGCTGTATAATCTTCTGGCGTCTGATGTTGGGGATTCAGAGTTTGCAGCAATGCTCGAAAGTCATAGCCCTGACAGGAATTCAAAAATATTGCCATTTGTACCTCTCCGTGCCCGGCTTTTTCTGGACGCCCTTGTTGATTGCAACACCCCGATGACAACTCAGGGGGATGGTGCTTCAGAACCTTGTGATCCCAAAGATAATGAGTTAAAGCTCTCAGAGAGGCTTATGCAACTACTTGATACTCTTCAGCCTGCAAAGTTCCATTGGCAGTGGGTTGAGATGAGGCTTCTTTTAGATGAACAAGCTCTTATGGAAAAAGTTGCAGCAGGCAAGACAGCACTTGAGTCACTTCGGTCATTGTCACCTAATGCTGAGGGTTTTGCCCTTTCTGATAGCGAGAAGGGGTTTACTGAAGTCATTCTGTCAAGGCTACTTGCTAGACCTGATGCTGCTCCTCTCTACTCAGAAGCTGTCCACCTTCTTGGAAAGCTTCAGGAGTCACTTGTCATGGATGTAAAATGGATCTTACAAGGGCAAGACGCTATTCTTGGGCGCAGGTCAACTAGACAGCAGCTTGTTCATATTGCCCAACGAAAAGGGCTTTCAACAAAGGCACAAGTTTGGAAACCATGGGGTTGGTCCAGCTTGCTTAGTGATGTCATTGCTAGTAAAAATGCAAAAAGGAAGTTGGAGGTCACATCAATTGAGGAAGGTGAAGTTGTGGACGACACTGTTGATGCTAAAAGGCCTGTCAAGACTCCCTCCCATAGTGTTGATAGAAGCTTTGAAGGGATTAGATCTGTAAATAAATATTTGACTGAGAAAGCCCTTGCTGAATTAGTATTGCCATGCATCGACAGAAGTTCTGCCGATATCCGTGGTATACTTTCTGGTGATTTGATCAAACAGATGGGGACTATTAGTGAGCATATCAAAGCAGTAGCACGAAATGGTGCTAAACAAGCTGGTTCAGTTCCTTCAGGAAATGAAATGCCATCAAGCAAATCCAGTGGTCGTAAAGGAATTCGTGGTGGAAGTCCAAACATTGGCAGAAGAGCTCCAGTTGGTAATGACCCCAGTCCTCCTTCAGCATCTGCTCTGCGGGCTGCGTTGTGGTTACGCCTCCAATTCATTATTAGGTTACTTCTAGTAATCATGGCAGACAGGTGAGTTTACATTCTCTTTATAGTTGACCTTGGCATTTGATCCTACATGTGGTTCTGATAATTATACATATTGGTTGTCATAGATATATTTTAGACACTAGCTTTCTGAGACGTTGAACGTTTTTTTCGTAGATCGCATTTCTATGCAAGAAGCCAGAGAGAACCTTAGTTTGTACTGGAATCATTTAACAAGAAAAATATAGATCTTTACAGCAGTGCATATATGATGAAAAATCAGCACTTTTTTATATTATGGAAGAGTTCATCTGAATATTACAGATTTACAGCACATAATCTTTTCTATATAGGGTCCACTCTGTTGTTTACACAGGTTATGAGTGACCGTTCTGTCCTTAATTTGGTGCACCATCACAATTTATCAGTGTTCGTTTGATGGGATGTTATGCAAGCAGCTGGGCATGGAGTACTGCATTTACTAGATTAGCAATGTGTCTAAGTAGTTTCTGTCTCTCATTAGACATTTCCCTTTGTGGGCAATAGATCGGTTCTTCCTTTGATATTTTAGTGTATTGCTCTTCGTATGGTGAATATCGAGGTACATTTTGATAGCAAATGATCACTCTCTTATTCTTACATCTACTTATTATGGAAAATTCTAGGACCATGAGGCATACACTTGCTACTGCAATACTGGGCCTGCTTGCAACACGCATGATTTATGAAGACGCTGATCTGCCCCTTCCTCCTACCAATGCAACTGCTTTAAGGCGGGAGGTGGATTCCTTGCTGGAGCCTCCCCTGGATGTCCTGCTTGATCGCCCTGGTGAAAGTCTCTTTGAGAGGCTTTTATGTGTTCTCCATGCACTGCTCGGCAGCTGCAAACCAAGTTGGCTGAAGTCAAGATCAGCCTCTAAGTCGACCATTAGGACTCAAAGAGATTTCTCAGCGTTTGATAATGAAGCAGCTGAGGCCTTGCAGGTTAGTTCGTTTGTCTTTTAGGCAGTTGCATCTGTATGCTCAAAGTTCCTTTTCAGTTATCATTTGCTACAAGTAATTGGCCATCACTTAAAATCTTTTCCCTGATATGCTAAAAGTGGTTGATTTGTACTTTTATTTTGCTGTATGTTATAAAGCCAGCCATTGGTGAGATTCGCAGGCCTAGTTCTGATTCGGATTCTCTCTTGCAGTCTGCATTGGATCACATGGAGTTGCCTGAAACTATCAGACGGAGGATCCAAGCAGCCATGCCTATTCTGCCACCATGCCGGCACCCTTCTCTACAATGCCAACCTCCTCAGTTGTCGTTAGCTGCATTAACACCACTCCAGAGCTGTACATCGGGTGCAGGTCCTCAGCAGAAAAGTAGTTCTGTGAGTTGGGTGCCTACTAATGTCTCGAGCAGAAGCAAAGCGGTATTGCCTTCTCATGATCCGGAGATGGAGGTAGATCCATGGACTTTGCTCGAGGATGGCACAAGCTGTCCCTCCACTTCATCCGGAAGCAATGGTGCGAGTGGCGCGGCGGGTGACCATGCCAATCTGAAAGCGTGCAGCTGGCTCAAGGGTGCCGTGAGGGTGAGGAGGACAGAACTGACCTACATTGGGTCTTTGGATGATGACAGCTGACACACATGTACTGTTGTTATGGTGTCTCTCACATTTCTGCTGTGTGCAAGTCGAAAGCGAAAATTGTTACAAAGTACATTTCTGTAGCACAAAGTAGGTTGGCCTCGGTTTAGAATCCTCACCCTGGTTTTTTTTGGGTCTAGGGCCTGCGGGGGTGACTGACTGTGTATATAATGGAGACCACATTGATCCATTATTGGAAGCATGGCCCCGAGAAGACATCCATTTGGGGGGGCCTTTGTGTAGCTTACCAGGATTATTAGGTAGTTATATGCGGTAGGTTTTAGGCAAAAGGTCATGTTTGTTTTTTTGTTTGAATGTAATGTAGTGAATGGGCTGAAACAAACAGGAGTATATTCTTTTGATCTCAAGCTATGCTTATTCTTTGGCTTGGACCTAGAATGTGAGACATGTTGGCAGTTTCCCGTGTAAAAGATTTTTGGATAAAATTTGTTGGAAAGTTTTGCTCTCCTACACAAAACACAGGATTCAATTTTTTTCGCTCGAGGCGAGCGACCGAGCGAGTGGGTCGCGTCGCAGCGCATCGCATCAGAATTCCCAACCCTAGGGGGGATAGATATGGCGATCGCCGCCGCGGAGGAGGAGACCCATCACCTCCTCGAAGTCGAGCCCGCGCCGCCGCCGCCGCCGCCTCTCCGTGAGAAGACCAAGGGCACGAGGAAGGTGGTTGCAGCCTTGGATCCTGCCACCGCCCAAGGACGAGCCGGCGACATGTCCGCCGCCACGCCGCGCCTGCCCCCGCTCGGATGGCCCTAAGCAGGACCCCTTCAGGTAGGTAGGCAGCTCATCCATCTACTTTTTTTTTTGGGTTAATTAGATCTGTGCCATTATAATTTTCATGTTTTTGAAGAACGTCATTACTATTCAACTTACTATGTCAGTGCCATTACAATTTCACACTTGTTTGAAGAATGCCATTATGTACGCCCGACGCCGTCCATGGCCCACCTGCAGGTGTATTGGAGGGGGTCGTATATTTGTATGGACAAGA
Source organism: Cenchrus fungigraminus (assembly GCA_036936925.1). NCBI lineage: Eukaryota > Viridiplantae > Streptophyta > Magnoliopsida > Poales > Poaceae > Cenchrus > Cenchrus fungigraminus. Next base: position 101,787,892 of record CM072776.1, read on the forward strand.
TTGCCCTTGCTCAATCCACCTCTCATTTCACTGACATGCGGGTCCCACACGTCATGATCTTCTTCAACCTCCCTCGCTGCTTCTCCCGTGGTCGCCGAGCCATCGACGTCGCCACCTTCTCGCCCGACCTCTCCCCTGACCCTCCAGCCGGCGCGCAGGGTCGCGAGGGAGCTCCTCCACCGGGGCCGGCCGAGCCCTGCCGGGGTGCAGGGGCGAGCTTCCCCGGCCGTCCTCGAGCTTCGCCACCGGACCCAGGACAAAAAGCTCCGCCGGGGCCGCGGGGATTTCCTCCGCTGCCGGACCCAGGACAAAGAGATCCGTCGGCGTCCACAGGAACTGCGGCGGCGCCTGGAGTAGGCCTGTGAAGCCCTGCGCGAGGCGGTCCGCGAGGTCCTGGCCGTGCCGCTGCACGCCTTCCCACGCCTTGAACGAGATCTCCATGCCGGCGTCGAGCAGTCCACCAGGGAGCCGGCCCAATCAACCTTCCTTTCCTCAGTAGGGTTCCGCAGGCGATTGGAATTGGAAGCGAATCAAAGCCGGCAAGGATTTGGAGGCCTCCTCCGAGGACTGCAAGCCGGTGGGCGCGGGGTCCCCGCCGCCGGCCATGGCTGCAGCGCACAAGATCCAGCTCAAGAGCGGCGCGGCGAGCACGTGGACGATGTAGGCAGTCGTGGTAGGGGCGGCGCTCCTCCCCGCGGCCGGGGCTGCTCCCGCCGCTACATGCCGCTCCCTGCGCGCATCTCCTGCAGCGCGGCGTGAGGTTGAAGAAGGCACTGACGTGTGGGTCCCACACGTCAGTGAAATAAGAGAGAGTGAAAGAGAAAGCTGAGTAGGGGTAATCTTGTCCATACGAATATACGTACCCCTTATACACCTGACAGTGGGCCCAAAATCATCTCCAAGCGTACATAATGGCGTATCTCAAACATATGCAAAATTGTAATGACAGTGACATAGTTTCTTAAATAGTAATGGTGTAGTTCAGAAACGACAAAGTTATAATGGCACAGATCCAATTAACTCTTTTTTTTTTGATTAACCTCCTCCTTCTTCTTTCTGGATCGGCCCTGCCGGGCCGCTCCGAGCGATCAGCATTAAATCGCAAGCTCATCATGGATTGCCTTCACTTCTACAACTCTCTGCATCCGGTGACTTGATTCTTCCTCTTCCTGTCGGTCCTATCATAACTATAATTGTATACTCCTGAGTCCTCCTGCCCATAGTATGCCTGCCTGCCTGCCTATGATATGAATTTATCTGCTACATTCTTAAACCAATATAATAGATAATACTCGCTCGAATTCATCAGGATGACGAGTATGAACCTGCTCCCGGCCAGCTCACTAGATACAGCTGCTTTGACCGTGGGTTTTGCTGGACTCATGGCAATTTTGTGGCTCGCCGCAAGCGCTCTGGCTGCTTCTCCTTCCTGCCTGCCCCACGAACTATCTTCTTTTTTGAGCTTGTGTCCAGAGAAGATTTCGATGGAGTTGTCACATGCATTCCCTTAGGTATGCAAATACTTTTCTACCTTATTATGTACTTGTTTGGGCTGACATAGCCACATATGTTTCTTCTCTTATGTCTAGATGTAAAACTTGCATACTCGAGTGAAGGAGTGAATGGTGTGACCAATTAAATTGCAATGTGACCCCTGCAAAACAATGGTGCCCTTGATTTATACTCCCTCCGTTTTTAAATAGAAGGACAGGAAATTTAGTTAAAAATAAACTAATTTAAAGACAGAGGTAGTATATTTTCATAGCTTGTCCTTTTGACCTTGTAAATTTGAGGGTTTTATGACCCTGTTCCATCAAAACCAGTGACCCATGCTTTCACTATTTTCATTTCGAGGCAGAGCATTTTGTGCACGTTCCCTTACTGAAAATATTTATCTTGATTTTGTAGCAAATGAATCACTTTTCAGAAGCTCATTTATTTATTTATTCATTTTCTCCTCTATTTTCCCCTCCACATTCATCATCATCTAATACAATTGCCCTTTGAACCTTAAGCACCAATTACCATCATATTTTGAAAGCCACAATGTTAAAATGAATCTACCTTATATTCCTCTTGACCCAAACTGTTTTTGTAATTACCAGCTTTCCTAGTGGAAGTTATTTGTCTCATTGCTTGGGTCAGCCATTGCTCACTTTATGGCTGATGCCTTCAGCTCCTACTATGATGCCTTTCTTATCCTGCGTTGCTTAGTTCAGCTGAAGGACTTGTGATGAACATGTTTTAGGATAGGGATGACTTGTAATTGAGTAAAAATTGCTGTTGCGCATAAATAAAGGTGTTCTCTGTAAAAGCTCTTCTTTCAAGATAGAGAGAACACATCTGATTACACTTTGCAGGTTGTCAGCTGAAACCCATGTCTCTTGTTTTCAGATGAACCAGTTACTGAAGCCTACAATTTCCTTGGCATGTCCCTTGGGTGGCGTACTCGCCGCGATGGCCGCGGTAATCTGATCCCCTATCTCAACTTGGCTTACCTTGGTTCCATTTGTCGATTGGCTTTTGCTGTGTTTTTACATACATACAATGCAGGGGATAAAATTTGCAAGACATGCTACCGTCGGTGTGAGGATCATCCTGGCCCAAGGAAACCATTTGCGTGTGGACATAACCACCAGGCGGAAATAGTATGTGAGATGTGCTATCGTCGTTCCTGTGTGCTGCATCCATACCCAGGAGAGTTCACGTTTGGCTACAAAAGTAGGACAAGCACCCACAGCTGAGCTGAGCACTGCTAGTAAAGTAGTAAATGGATGGATTGATTGTTAGTCAGATACCCCAACTTTGTTTTGGAGTAAAAGGCATTGGCTGTTGTTGATCATTGATATGCTTTGCTAACTTGTAAATTCTTTTCTGGCTAAAAAAGAAGTGGTTTTCCGTTGTATACTCCTCCGATCCAAATTGTGCCATTTCAAAAAAAAAAATAAATTGGAAAAAGTCAAAACATCTCGAATTTGACCAAATTTATAAAAAAATAATGCTCTTTATGATGCCAAATACTAAATACAATCAGTTTCTTCATTAAATATATTTTTGTAGATACATATTCGAATAATTAAATAATTTGGAAGAACGAAGGGAATGAAAGAAAAAGTCGTCTAGTGTTGTTGCTCTTGTTTGGAACAACAAATAACATCCCCACGCAGCTGAAGAACAAATTGTTGCCTTGGATCAACAGAAAAAAGAAAAAGAAAATATGTATGATGGAGACAGTTGGCAAGTTAGTTTGTCCCCATCTCATCTGTGTGTGTGATGCCAGCAAAAGCAAAGCAAGGGAAGGGACGGGACGGTCACGACCCGATCCGTTCGTTCTCCGCCACAGACTCCAACTCCACCCCCACGGCCATGGCCATGGCCTGATCGAACTCAACCGCTCGCTCGTCGAGGGCCGGCCATGGCGGCGCCGGCGCCCAAGCACCCCGGCCCGGCGCGCCACCTCCTCCACGTGGCCCGCTGCTTCCCCGACCCACCACCACCACCACCACCACCACCACCAACAAAACCGAACCCTCTGGTGTCCCTGCTCTCGGCGGTGCCCGACTGGGCCGACGCCGTCCAGGAGCGCCGCATCCGCGACCGCCGCCCGCTCTACGACCAAGCCACCTGGCGCGAGCACCGCAGCTCCCGCCGCCACCTGCGCCACTTCCTCACCTCGCTCTCCTCCCGCGTCATCCTCTCCCTCGCGCCCCCCGTCTCCGCATTCACCGCCTTCGCCGCCGCCATCGCCACCTACAACACGCTCCTCCCGGACTACGCGCTCACCGCGTCCTCGCTCCCCTACCAGCTTACCGCGCCCGCGCTCGCGCTCCTCCTCGTCTTCCGCACCGAGGCATCCTACGCGCGATTCGACGAGGGCAGGAAGGCCTGGATGCGAGTGCTCGCCGGCGCCGCAGACCTCGCGAGGATGGTCATGCACCCTCCTCCTCCTCCTCCTGCTGACGACGCCGACGAGCCGCTCAGGCGCGCGCTCCTCAACTACATCCTCGCCTTCCCCGTCGCGCTCAAGGTACTAGTAGTCTGCCTGCTGCTGCAATGATCAGTGTCGTTGCAACTAATAAACTGATGTTTCAGTGCCACATCCTTTGCGACTCCGACGTGAGAGCGGACCTTGAGGGCTTGCTCGCCGAAGATGACCTCCATGTTGTTCTGGCATCCAAGCACCGGCCCCGTTGCATCATCGAGTTCATTTCACAAAGTCTTCAGATGCTAGATCTCGACCAACAGAAGCGGACCATCATGGTATATATGCATTGTTATCTGATGAATCATGTGCTTGCTTTTAAGTAGTTGTTATTATCAGTTGTAAATACTTATTTGCTAGCCTAATGCTATTTATTTTTCTTGCTTTGTAGGAGTCTAAACTGTCTTGTTTTCTTGAAGGAATCGGTGTGTGCGAGCAGCTCGTGGGGATTCCTATTCCCGTGTCATACACCAGGCTTACTTCCAGATTCCTTGTTCTCTGGCACCTTACGCTCCCAGTGATACTCTGGGATGAATGCAAATGGATTGTTGTCCCAGCTACCTTTATCAGTGCTGCGTCACTCTTCTGCATTGAGGAAGTAAGCTTTCATTTCTTCTTTTACAACAGAATTTCTACTTTCATTCCACACGCTGCGAAATCAGCGACATTGTTCCTTGATTTTAACTTTAATGTCACTCTCGAAACTGTGGACACACTCCAACTAGCTAGCACTACGGGATAAACTTGTCAATGATATTCGGGTAATGCAGTAGTAATTTGGGCTGGCTTGGCAATCCGTATATATGGTAGGAGGCAGTGGATGTTTCTGTCAAGTGTAAAAATCACAATCTCCGGAGATCCAATACGTACGTACTCAGGTGCTCGGTGGGTCTGTTGTACCCAATGCTAGATATGCTCATGTTGTGTGCCCCTTGCTCGAGGCTGTATTACACCACTAACGCTCCTACATTCCAGGTTGGTGTTCTTATTGAGGAGCCGTTCCCCATGCTAGCTCTTGATGCTCTATGCAAGCAGCTCCATGATGGCATTAAGGATGTGGTGGCGGTGCAGAACTCGGTTCACACACGACTAGTTGGCAAGACCAAGGGCCGTGGGGGCAGCAGGGGCACAGACAATGGGTGGCCTAGCTCCAAAAGAGAAGAAGCCAAGATTGATTGAGCATTTAGATGAGTGAATTACTCGCAGCAAGCAATTCAGGCAATCCGATAGCAGTGAATTACTCAAGAGAGCCGAGTTTCTTCCTGGTACCGTATGTCTATATGTTAAATAATCCACTGACACGAGTGTATGGTTTTCTTGGGGGAAAGCTGGGACTGGTCTTGAGATGAGCTGAGCAGGAACTGCTGCAGTGTCCCGTGTGAGTAGAGCAGATTATTCTGCCTGTATAAAGCTAGGAACGCCGCTCGAGCTAGCTAGCTGTGTACATAGATTGTATGATATATGTTTATATTAACATGGTGGCTTTTTGCGTCCATGTCTGACGGTTGATCTGAGCAAATTAAATTAGACCGCCTCAAATGTATGTATACATAAGTTTCAAAAAAATTATGTATATACAATATACTCCCTATGTAGCTCCAGCTGGTGAGCAAGCTGACCTGGATCTGTGATGATACGATTACCAATCACTTACTTGAAACTCAGTTCCAAATTGCAAGTCGTTTTGGTATTGCCGGAGGAAGTACCAGTGTTGTGCATTTCAAATGTGACTACATTCAACGTACATTGAGCAAGAAACTTGTTCCAATGTATATAGATACCGTGAGCAGAGAGGGGGAGAAAACAGAAAGAAGATAGATGGGAACAGGGTAGGAGAAGAGAGACAGACATGTGGGTCCATTCATTAAGGGTAAAATAGACTATTCGCACTACATTCTATGTTTCTGAAGCACTAGAATAGCCAAACACACACAACAACTCCATATTTTTTTAGAGTTGATGGAGTGGAGCTACTTTTTTTTTTAGAATGGAGTGCTGTCAAACACCCTCATACTTTCAGCAAAATTATAATTTGAAATGAAGGGAGTACCGAGGATTTTAACTGGTGGAGGCGTGTTGGAAGTTGGAACTAAACGGACAGATTTGGTGCTAGTGGTAGGCTTTGTGGAACCAAGTGAACCCGTGGCTCAAGAATCCAGTGGTAGTAGGTTTTAGTTTAATATCGCTTGAAATCTTGTTAACGAGCTAGTGGATCTCAAACAATTGCTTTGCATTTTGTGAGGTTTACTGTGCGAATTGGACTGGCGCGCATTTTCGATGTAAGCTTGTTTTTTAAAAAAAAAAGAAGTTTGATGTGTGTTTGTTAGTTTGGCTTTTTGCCTGTTTTATTTAAAATAATAGCTCAACAGAATAATATTGTTAGTCAAACATGCCGATATCCTGATAAATCTAGGAATATTGTATCAGTGTTTAAATTCAGTCAAAATCATGACCTAAGTAATGGAAGGAGTATATAGATTAGTGAGCGAGGGAGTCCTAGGGAAGCAAAGAAAATAAAAATGAAGAGGGAAAGAGAAGAGGAGGTGGGAGGCGCCGCCATGTCGCCGTCGCTCGCCGGCGGTTCCTCCGCTGCTAGGGTTTCACTTTTAGGCCGAGCAATGGAGTCGCCCTCCGGTTTCCCCAGCCTCCGGGCGCCTTCCCCCATTGTGCGGGCCATGCGCACCCGCCTCGACCCGCCGCCTCCACCGCTCGCCGCCGCTCCTGCCCCTCCTCCTCCTCCGCCGCCGCCACCGCCGCCGCTGCCACAGATAATACCAGAGAAACGGCGGCGGGGGCGCCCGCGTAACTGCGACCGCCTCCTCCCGCCGCCGGGCTTCCTCCTCACTCCGCCCGCACGGCCACCGCCGCCGACTCCGGCTGCTCACGGTGAAGCTTCCTGTGACGAGTCTTTTTCCACTTTATTTATGTTCATTCAAAAAGGAAAAAAAAGTAATTTGCTGAAATTTGGTTCGTCGTTGTGGACAGGGCACGGCCAATTGGGTGGGCTCCAGCCGCACGTGCTCACAATAGATGTGGGAGAGGTATGCTATGCTTGGTGCTTCACCTGCCTCTTCTTTGCTAGTTTGGTCTCTTCTGTGCAGTCATCCTTTCTATCTGCAAATTAAAACATTTATGGGATTGCTGGAAAGGCTATGGAATCGGGCCTTGTAGAATGTTGGTTTGTCTCAGCTTCCTCAGCTTGCATTGATATCATCTTTTTCTGTAAAGAGCATAGGAATTTTGAGCACATCCATTACACTTCGCTATGCAGGTCATATCTGCAGCAAATGATATCTTAGCTGGCGGAACATGATAAATGGATCTTGATATCCTGCGGACTTGTTGATCAACCCAAATCTGCTCTGCCCTTACTGATCCTGTTGCCCTTTTTTATATGTATGATGCACACGGCAAACTTTGCATGGGTCTATAGATGGGGTTGATCACTGAGTAGTTGCTACAATTTTTTTTGTCCATCAAAATGATTTATGGATTTTGATTATCTGAAAATCTCGCACAGGATATCGTATCAAAGATTGTGGGGGCCTCAAAAATAATTGGGAAGGCTGTATGTGTTCTCTCAGTGCTTGGGGTCATTCAGGAAGCAAATCTACTACACTCTGCTGTCATATTAAATCACAAGGTTCAAACCTTTAGTCCCTTAGAATATATTACATGACCAAATTTTAACCTTTCCCATGCCACGTCATTCATTTTTTCATATTCTCTTCAGGGTCCTTTAGAAATCATCCGCATGTTCGGATCCATTTTTACATCTAATGGCCCTGGATTTGGGTGCTTATCTGTGACCCTTTCTTGTGCTGATTGTTCTGTGGTCGGTGGCGTTGTAGCTGGGCCTCTCGTGGCTGCAACACCTATACAGGTACATTCAGATGTTCAGACTTTTTAAGTTATTCAAATACTTTGATACAGCAACCCATAGAAACTATTGCAAACTATTGCACGGTGTATCCCTGTGGTTGTTTATTTCTAGTTTCTTAGTTGTTCCATCTTTATATACATGTTGTATGTTTCATGCCTCCATAAAACATATAGGTGATAAACTATCATCATAGCTAAGTTAATCTTAGAATGTGGAACTGGAGAAGGAACTTCTTATCTGACTTGGCTCTGGTTATCCCTGGAGCTAATGATTCTTTATTTTGCAGTCTTAGTATCTGTCTAGAGTACCTTTGAACCCCCCCTCCTTTTTATATCCTTTCTTTTTTTTTCTAATACATATGCTGAAGATGAATATCCTATTGTTTGAGGTTCCCATTGATGACCAAAGGATTGATAACTCGCCCCCCTGAAACAAGCTAACTTAATATGCACCTTGCAGGCAATTGTTGGAAGTTTTTACAATGATGCTTTTCGGGCAAACAAGACACCTGGCATCAATGCAGGTTACCCCAATTCTCGGTTTGCCACTGGCTATTGGGTGTCACATTACCCCAATTCTGAGGTTGCCACTGGCTTCGGGGTCATGCATTACCCCAACTCTCATGCTGCAACTGGCAGTGGCTGCACACCTTCTTACCCCAGTTCTCAGGTCACCGGTGGCACTGGTAGCATGCGTTGCCTGAATTCTGAGGTTGCCACTGGCATTTGGAGCAGATATCAACCCAATTCTCATGTTCCCATTAGTCATGGGATCACTTATCGCTCCAATTCTCAAGTTACTGTTGGCGATGGAAGTACTCATGCACAGCACCCCAATTCTCATATTACCTTTGGCACTTGGAGCACACATCAACCCAGTTCTAATGTCACTGTTGGTGATGGAAGCAGAAGTAACGCCACTTCTCAGGCTACTGTTGGCTGTGGGAGCGGACATAAACCCAATTATCATGTTACTGTTGGCGACAGAAGCTTAAGTAACTCCAATTCTCATGTCACTGTTGGCGACGGAAGCCCAGTTGATGCCAATTTTCAGGCTAGTGTTGACCATGGAAGTGTGCATATGTCTGTGGCTGCCGTTGGCGATGGGAGCACAAATAACACCGGTTCCGAGGTTGGAGTAGGAGGTGGGAGCATAAGTAAGGGAAATTCTCAGGGTACCCTTGTTGATGGGAACACAAATTGCCCCGATTCTGTGGTTCCTGTTGGCGATGGAAGTACTCATGCACAGCACCCCAGTTCTCTTATTACCTTTGGCACTTGGAGCACACATCAACCCAGTTCTAATGTCACTGTTGGTGATGGAAGCAGAAGTAACACCACTTCTCAGGCTACTGTTGGTCGTGGGAGCGGACATCAACCCAATTCTCATGTTACTGTTGGCGACAGAAGCTTAAGTAACTCCAATTCTCATGTCACTGTTGGCAATGGGAGCACACATCAGTCCAATTCTCATGTCACCGTTGGCGACAGAAGCCCAGTTGATGTCAATTTTCAGGCTAGTGTTGACCATGGAAGTGTGCATGTCTGTGGCTGCCGTTGGCGATGGGAGCACAAATAACACCGATTCCGAGGTTGGAGTAGGAGGTGGGAGCATAAGTAAGGGAAATTCTCAGGGTACCCTTGTTGATGGGAACACAAATTGCCCCGATTCTGTGGTTTCTGTTGGCGATGGAAGGTCCCATTACCCTAATTCAAAGGTTACTGTTGGCGACCGGAGCACTCCATCCACTGAAGGCTCCAATCTGCACTGCGGTGGAACAGGGTGAATTAGGCGAGATAGATGTGAAGCCCTCAGAGGTGGTGGCTTAACTTAGCAACAAGTTTAGGAGATTTAACTCAACCGGCAATGTGTTTTCCTCTGAAGGAGAATAGGAAACAGCAAAGCTAAATTGTCTCTGGGTTTGTAGGGAAGTTTTTAGTTGAGAAGCAGCTGGCTGGGTTGTTTTTGTAGGGAGACTGTAACGGTTGGTTATAGCTTTTAATTGATATTAGTTTTAGACTTGTGTCGGTATTTTGAGCATTGCCAAAGGGTATGTATGTGTGTAAGGGGCTGCATTGCCAAAGGGTGAGAAGTTACAGTTTATGATTGTGCAAGGCATCTCTTCTCTGGTGCAGCAATCTAAAGCAGCAGCACCAGCAGCAAGGCTCTATTGCAAGCAGAAACTTGCCATGCATAAATGTGATGGATGTCATCAACCCAATTATCGTAGCGCTTCATGTGGAAATTTAGGTTCTGTTCAGCTTCTCTTCTTTCCGCTTCTTGCACAGTATTTTGCTCTTACATCAAATCGGCTGTACAAACCAGCACATATTACTTTTCTTCGAGAACAAATCAACTGTAGAAATCTGATGAAGTGTTAATCGTTGCCATCCTTCAAGAGTGTTGGGCACAAGGTCAGCTTCCTGATTGGATCTTGAAATCATCAACCCCCCAAGTAGTTGTGCAACACATCTCTTTTCGTCTTGGTTACAGGACGAACATAACAAGCACTCACACCAACAGCAAATTCCAAGCTTTTGCTATTAGAAATTCAAGCAAAAGCTTGGAATCTAAACAGGGAAGCCAGATGAAAACTCAAGCAGCTCTCCATTAGACAGGAACTAAGATTAACATAACAATTGTAATTAATCGTCAGACACATGACAAATACTAAGAAACAGTTGTAAGGAACAAGCACGGTATTGCACACGATCGTGTGAAATACAACATGAGCCTGCTGCCTTCTGTTTCAACAAGCACTGGGGTAGGATTAAGCAACAAGGAACCTAATAGTAATGATAAGTAAACAGCACAAGACGACATGAATAATAAAAATCATAATAAATTCAACTAGTCCTGGAGGTCTTGTTCTTCCTCCTCGTCGTCCTCGTAGTCTCCCTCCTCGTCGGCGGTGGCGTCCTGGTACTGCTGGTACTCGGACACGAGGTCGTTCATGTTGCTCTCGGCCTCGGTGAACTCCATCTCGTCCATGCCCTCGCCCGTGTACCAGTGCAGAAAGGCCTTCCTGCGGAACATGGCGGTGAACTGCTCGCTGACGCGGCGGAACATCTCCTGGATGGAGGTGGAGTTGCCGATGAAGGTGGACGCCATCTTGAGGCCGGTGGGCGGGATGTCGCAGACGGTGGACTTGACGTTGTTGGGGATCCACTCGACGAAGTAGGAGGAGTTCTTGTTCTGGACGTTGAGCATCTGCTCGTCCACCTCCTTGGTGCTCATCTTGCCGCGGAACATGGCGGAGGCGGTGAGGTAGCGGCCGTGGCGGGGGTCGGCGGCGCACATCATGTTCTTGGCGTCCCACATCTGCTGGGTGAGCTCGGGGACGGTGAGGGCGCGGTACTGCTGGGAGCCGCGGGAGGTGAGGGGCGCGAAGCCGACCATGAAGAAGTGGAGGCGCGGGAAGGGGATGAGGTTGACGGCGAGCTTGCGGAGGTCGGAGTTGAGCTGGCCGGGGAAGCGGAGGCAGCAGGTGACGCCGCTCATGGTGGCGGAGATGAGGTGGTTGAGGTCGCCGACTGATGCAATGCAAGCAATGCAATTTTTTGGTTAGCTTGAGCGTCACCTGCTGAGGTCGCCGAATCCACCCAATCCAATCGAATCGAAGAAGAACCGCAGCAAGCAAAATAAGAAGAGGAGCCGAGGAGGGTACTCACAGCTTGGCGTTGTTAGCTTGAGCGTCCTGAAGCATATGTCGTAGAGCGCCTCGTTGTCGAGCACCATGCACTCGTCGGCGTTCTCGACGAGCTGGTGCACGGAGAGCGTGGCGTTGTAGGGCTCGACGACGGTGTCGGAGACCTTGGGCGACGGGAAGACGGAGAAGGTGAGCATCATCCGGTCGGGGTACTCCTCGCGGATCTTGGAGATGAGGAGGGTGCCCATGCCGGAGCCGGTGCCGCCGCCAAGGGAGTGGCAGACCTGGAAGCCTGCGCGCGCAGCGCAGCAGATCTACTGCTAGTGAGCGAGCGGAGCGGCGGCATGCACACACAAGACAGATCTGAAACTCACAAATAATCAAGCAAAGCGAAGGCAACGCACCCTGCAGGCAGTCGCAGTTCTCCGCCTCCTTCCTGACGACGTCGAGCACCGAGTCGATGAGCTCCGCTCCCTCGGTGTAGTGTCCCTTTGCCCAGTTGTTCCCCGCCCCCGACTGGCCGAAGACGAAGTTGTCCGGGCGGAAGATGTTGCCGTAGGGCCCCGAGCGCACCGAGTCCATGGTTCCCGGCTCGAGGTCCATGAGGACGGCGCGGGGCACGAAGCGGCCGCACGAGGCCTCGTTGTAGTAGACATTGACGCGCTCGAGCTGGAGGTCGGAGTCGCCGCCGTAGCGGCCGGTGGCGTCGATGCCGTGCTCGGCGCAGACCACCTCCCAGAACTTGGCGCCGATCTGGTTGCCGCACTGCCCGCCCTGGATGTGAAGGATCTCCCTCATGGATTTGATTTGGGTGGCGGACTGGCGGTGGATTTGGGGATCGATTCGAGGGGGAGCAGCAAGGAGAAAGAAGGACGGCGACGACGTTTGTGAGGAGAAGGAGAAGGTGCCCTTTATTTATAGTGGAAGTGCAAGCCAAGGGCTGCTGCTGACGCCGTCACACGGACGGAGGGAATTCGAATTTTGAAATTTCGGATTCGTTTTGTTTTTGACCCACCTCCTTCCTGGGGCAGTGTGCGTGCGTGACTGACTGCCAGCCTGGTCCCCCGCCCTAACGGTCAAAATTTAGACTTGCTGCTGGGCTTGCTTGGTTTGATTGTGGCCGGCCCATGTTGACCCCAACCAAGCAACTAAAGGCCCATATTGCTTGACTTGATCGCTAACAAAGCCCAAATTCCTAGCAAATTGATCTGCAGTATCGAATTTTTTCTTTTTTTACATTTTTCTTTCCTCTTTTTTGCAAAAATATATGATCCGCAAAAAAATTTGCAAAACTATACATCTGGCGCCGTGGGGGACGGCGGCAGGGCACGGCGGTAGGAGGCGCGCGGTACTGTAGCACCTTCCTACCGCTGTAGGGCACGACGGTAGAGGTCCAGTCTCTTTTCAAAAATTTGTAATTTTTTTGTTTGAACTCGGATGGAGGTAAACTTTATATGAAAATTGTAGCTTTCGACGAGATCTACAACTTTGTAGTTCAAAGTTTTTCATTTGATGTCATCTTCATAGTCAAATAATCGATAAACTATCCAGATCTCAGTTTGCAGTCTTCAGATCTGAATAGTGTATCGATTATTTGAGTATGAAGATGACTTCAAATGGAAAAATTTTGAACTACAAAATTGTAGATCTAGTCGAAAGCTACAATTTTCATATAAAGTTTACCTCCATCCGAGTTCATGCAAAAAAGTTACAATTTTTTGAACGTAAACTGAAAACTGAGATCTGAATATGAAAACTGAGATCTAGATAGTATATCGATTATTTGACTATGAAGATGACTTCAAATGGAAAAACTTTGAACTACAAAGTTGTAGATCTCGTCGAAAGCTATAATTTTCATATAAAGTTTATCTTCATCCGAATTCAAACAAAAAAATTACAAATTTTTGAAAAGAGACTGGAACCCTACCGCCGTGCCCGCGCGCCTCCTACCGCCGTGGGGCACGACGGTAGGTATAGATGGCCAAATGGGCTGGGCCAAACGGGCAGCACGAGGCACGACACGATTTGGCCCGGCCCAAGCACGGCCCGGCCCCCATAAGGATGGGTCGGGCCGGCACGGCCCATTATGGCGGGCCATGCTTGGGCCGCTGCCGCGGCACGTGGGCCGGCACGGGCACGGCCCGTTTAAGTGGATGTCACGATTTGGCCCGTTATATCTTTCCTTACACATTAAAATTAGTTATGTTTGTGATTGTCTGAACATATTATACCTAAATATAGGTCAATATATGACAACATGTATATGTGTATCATTATATGTATGCTAAAACTATCAAAATTCTAAGAATGTGGATATATTATATGTATTTATGCATCAATTGTCATCTATTTTAGATTTTTTTTTCTTAGTGGGCTAATGGGCGGCCCGGCCCACTTAGCACGCGGGCTGTTGGGCCGGCACAGCCCACATATGGCATTCCCAGGCTGGGCCTAGGCCTATGAGGCGGCACGATGGGCGGCCCGGCCCGGCCCGCCAACATGGCCGGGCCAATGCAGGCCGGGCCAAGACGGGCCTGGGCCAGGCCGGGCCGGGCCGCCCGTTTGGCCATCTATAGCGGTAGGTCCCTGCCGCCGTCCCCCACGGCGCCAGATGTATAGTTTTGCAAATTTTTTTGTGGACCATATATTTTTGCAAAATTGATGTGAAAAAAATGTAAAAAAAGAAAAAATTCCGCAGTACTCCCTCCGTCCCGTAAAAACTGCAATCCTAGCATTTGAAAAAAATCCCACAAAGAATACAATTCCAGAAGATAGATCTAATTACCTGTCTAATTAAGTAATCAGATCCGATCTGCATGCCAAAACTTACTGCATGTGGCTAAAAAATAGGGGTACTAGAGTCTTTTCGCGCCACCACTAATTTGTCCTGAAAAAACTAGAATTGCACTTTTTATAGGACGAAGGGAGTATCATTTGGAGGGAGGGCAACGTGGCGTGAGAAACGAGGGCAGGTCGGCACGCGGGATTGACCAAGCCGTCCGTCGCCCGGAGCGGACCGGATCGGACCGGAATATAAGATCCGCGGCGCAGGCAAACCGGCACTCATCTTTCTTCTTTCCCCTTCTCTCTCTCTCTCTGTTTGTGAGTAAGCAGGAATCAAGCAAGGTACGAGCAGGAATCAAGCCCCTTCCTCCTCCTCCGATTTCGATTTCGATTTCGATTTTGCTTTTGATTTGATCCCCCAACCCAACCCAACCCGGAGGGATTTGTCCGAGGCATCAAACACCAAAGGGATCCATTTGGATCTGGATCCCCTTGATCATCCGTCTTCTCCTTGTCAATCAAATCAATTTTCGATCGCAAGCTGCCTGCCAGATCCTGAACGAATGAATCGCTTGCAGGCAGGTTCGCCGGCATGTTGGAGGAGCTGCTCATCTTCACGCGGGGCGGCCTCATCCTGTGGTCGTCGTGCAGGGCGCTCGGCGCCGCCGCCCTCAGGGGCTCGCCCATCGACGCCCTCATCCGCTCCTGCCTCCTCGAGGAGCGCTCCGCCGACGCCACCTTCTCCCAGGACAACTACGCCCTCAAGTGGACCTTCCACAATGACCTCGGCCTCGTCTTCGTCGCCGTCTACCAGAAGATGCTCCACCTCCTCTACGTAGACGACCTCCTCGCCGCCGTCCGCAGGGAGTTCTCCCAGATTTACGACCCCAAGCGCACCTCCTACGATGACGACTTCACCGACGTTTTCCGCCAGCTCCACCTCGAGGCCGAAGCGCGTGCCGAGGAGATGAAGAAGTCCAAGCAGGCACTGTCGTCCCGCCCGCTCCCGCCCGCCTCCTCCCACAAGACTCGCCGCGGCGGCGGCGGCGATTCTGATTCGCGTGGTGCTGCCACCAAGAAGAAGGGCACCTCCGGGAAGGATGACTCCGATGGGGACGACAAGGACCACCACCACGCCCTGACAAATGGCGGTGCTACCTTCAACGGCCACCAGAATGCTACCGCTGCTCCTGCTCTTGTTAAGGGGGGCAAGGAGAATGGAGGCCCCAAGGACAATGGGGCCTTTGATGTAAGTAAGCTACAAAAGTTGCGCAAGAATGACAGGAAAAATCCTGGTGCTGACAATGCAGCCAAGAAGCTGACTAAACCTGATACAAAGAAGAAAGGCAAGCAAGCCAGGGTGTGGGATGACAAACCTTCCAACAAGAAGCTGGATTTCACCGATCCAGCTGATGAGAGAGGGGATGAGGTGACACAGCATGTGGTAGTCAACCAGGGAGAAAGCATGATGGATAAGGATGACAATCTCAGCAGCGACAGTGAGGAGGAAGAGGTCGAAGATGGACCCAAGAAGAAAGGCTGGTTCTCCTCAATGTTTCAGAGGTAATCCACGCCATGCGCGTGCGTTTCGCTTACCTATCTGAGCAACAATGCAGTCATGCAACTAAACTACCTGAGCTACATACTCCTTTTTGCCCTAAGAAAAAGAAAAAAATTGATTCTGATACTTTGTGATGCTTTTGATTTACTTCTGTTTGAATGTCCATTGCTAGTACTACAACTCTTGGTGGTAAGAAGATTGAAATATTTTCTAATAGATGACCATGGCACTTGATACCCGAGTGCCTGATACGTAACCATAGACACTTTCCGAGTACGATGCTCCGTCCTATGCAATATTTTGTAGCTATGCTAAGGAAATAAAGCGTACACATGATCATGATCTAATGCTAGATTTTGTGGTGGCTGCTAGTCTTTTCCAACCTGCATTCTGTCAGCGTTTTCGCGTTTAAAAAAAAACTTATGGCACCACATTAACAGTTTAATCACTGCCTTTGTTTTCGTGGACTTATGCATTATGCCTATAAAACTTCCATATGATCTCCAAATCTGTGTACGTATCATTGATGAAATACATTGTACTTTGCTGTGCTCAGTATTGCTGGTAACAATGTATTGGAGAAGGCTGATCTGCAACCTGCGCTCAAAGCTCTCAAAGATAGGCTGATGACAAAGAACGTGGTATGTGGCTATTCTATAGTTGTTTATTTGCTATACTTATTAATAGTCAGCCTTTTCGGTTTGGATAAAGAAGGTGGTCTTATTTATGCAGGCAGAGGAAATTGCAGAGAAGCTTTGTGAATCTGTTGCAGCTAGCCTTGAGGGCAAGAAGCTTGGATCATTCACAAGAATATCATCTACAGTCCAGGTTTTTAGCACATCTTCTCATCGAACTATCTACATTTTAAGCCATCGATACATTTATTCTATAGGTTGGTAATATGGTTCATTTGACGGTCATTACTCCTGCAGACAGCCATGGAGGAGGCTCTTCTTCGTATTTTGACCCCAAGGCGGTCTATTGACATACTGAGGGATGTGCACGCTGCCAAGGAGCGTGGGAAGCCGTATGTCATTGTTTTTGTTGGGGTGAATGGAGTCGGCAAATCCACCAATCTTGCAAAGGTTTGCAATCCAGACACAACCATGAAAAGAAAAGAAGAGGAAATCTTTCCTTGGAAAATCACTCATTCTGTGTTCATTTGAACTTTTGCAGGTTGCTTATTGGCTTCTTCAGCATAACCTCAGTGTAACGCTTGCAGCATGTGACACCTTCAGATCTGGTGCTGTTGAGCAGCTGCGAACTCATGCACGCAGGCTTCAGGTACTGATCTAAGTTCTACCCAAAAATCCAATGATTGCACTGCCCTGTTTCAATTGTCATCAGTTTATGAACTCAGATTCTGTTTGACAGTTTATTCCAGGCACTTTTATGAAAGAGTAGTTTTAGATTGTAACTTTGTCTCTGGATTTTATTTCCTTTTTTGAACAAGTACTTGTTTTATGATGAGGTTAAGAAAAAATATCCCTTTCCATACCAAATTTTTGCTGAAAGTGGGTCATGCCAAACAAAACCATGCCAATTTTGGCCCAATGAATCTTCAATTTTCTCCGCCAATCAATTGCTTTGCCATTTTTATTTTTTAAGAAACAGGAAAGGCATGCATCCATGCACCTACTGACTAATATATTATTAAAGAGAAGACAAGAAGTGTATGTATGATGTGGGCTAGGTATAGATTAGCTTTATTGATGAATCTCCAACCAAATCCTAACCAATTCAGCAGGAAGATTATCTGATTCTCCCTCCCGCAGGAGGCTCTGAATCTCAACAATCTAATCTCTGCTTGCCTAACAAATCTCTCTAGCTCGGCTTATATGCTGCCGGCACCTAACAAACCTCCTAAACTGCAGCTAATGCTAATCTCATCCAACTAACCCTCCTCTAATCCTGGGCCGGCAGGGCCCTTCTTCTTGCGCCTGCTGTAGACACGCCCCGCAAAGGCGTCCACAACAATGTATGAAACAAATCAGGAAAAAGAAATTACAGAGCATTGTGCCATTTTGTGATTCAAGGGGAGTTAGAGCACGTTTGGATCCATAGCTAGCTTTACCTTGCCTTGCTTTGCCAGTCAAGCTTATCCTTGCTTGTGCATGATAGCCCAAAAGATCTATTCCTTTCACCACAGCCTTCCAAAGAGGCCTTGGGTTACATATATAGGCTGCCAACCAAGAGATACCTTGGTGGCTAAGCATAGGGGTAAAATAGAAGTAAAAATACTAAGCTACTAGACTTACTACTAACATTCTCCTCCTAAGTCTAGCAGCTGTTACATAGAGCAATAGAGCTTCAGTGCACTTAGGCACGCCCATAGAACAACAAAACAAAAACATTTATTCTTGATCCCGACTCCGGAGCGGTGTTCCTAGAACAGAGCCGCCTCCTTGTCATCCTTCACGACTTGTGTGATCTGGGCCCGACCGCGTCGCGGCTGGTGGCACTCCCTCGCCCAGTGGCCAATCCCGCCACAATTGTAGCACTTGTCGTCCCGGGTGACCTTGCGCTCGCCGGTGGCACCACCCCGGGTACCTCCGCACGCACCACCCTTGGCACCTCCGCATGCGCAGCCGACGCCTCCGTGCGCCATGCCGCGCTTGCGACCGCCTGTCGAGGAAGAAGGCTCCCCCTTCTTCCGCTCCACCTGGCGAGCAAGTCACCGCCCCTTGGTGAAGTAAGGCTTCCCACCAATGGAGACGGGCTCGCCAAGTGAAGACTTGTCGGAGTCCGAGGTCGAAGTCGAGGACGGAGCTCCCCCGGCTCCGGAGACGCTCACCGTCCCGGTGCTGGCCCGCCGACGCCTCCTGTGTCGCGGCCTGCTCCTCCATGTCGTCCTTCGTACCTTGGAGTCGAAGTCGCCGGTGCTGGCCCGCCGACGCCTCCTGCGTCGCGGCCTGCTCCTCCGCGTCCTTCTCCGCACCTCAGAGTCGAGGCCGGAGTCGGGGACGAAGCTCCTCTGGCTCCGGGGACGCTCCTTGTCCCGATGCTGGCCCGCCTGCACCTCCTGTGCCGCTGCCTGCTTCTCCCGTGCCGTCCGCACCTCATCCTCGTCTTGTGCATCCTTGGGCACCTCCCGTTGATCGCCCTGCGACCCGGAACGGTCGCCCTGCGTCTCGGCACTGGTGGTCAGTGCCTCGCACTGGCTGCCACGTCGCTCCTCCGCTGGTGCCTCAGGCTCGTCGGCCTGGGCCTGCAGCGCCGCAAGCTGCCTCGCAAGCTCCACCGCCTCCAGCTCCAGCTGGGTAAAGGTGTCCCAGGCAATGCGCGCTGCCTCGGTTGCGCGCGCCACCGCGGTCTCCAAGACCGCCGCACGCGCTGCTCGAGCCGCAGCCGCCTCTTGCGCCTCGACGTCGCGCAGCCTTGCTGCCGCCGTCATCGCAGCATCCTCCTCTGCCGCACGGGCCTTCGCAGCCCGACGCGCCATGCGCGTCTCCTCCTCGAGCTCGAGCACAGCAGCTGCACGTCGCAGCTCCGCTGCCCTCTCCTCGAGCAGCCCCGCTCGCTGCTCCTCCTCCGCCTCGCGTGCACAGCCTTCCAAAGAGACCTTGGGTTACATATATAGGCTGCCAACCAAGAGATACCTTGGTGGCTAAGCATAGGGGTAAAATAGAAGTAAAAATACTAAGCTACTAGACTTACTACTAACAGTGCAGGAGAGCAATCCTGGCTCGCTTGGGTTAGCAAGAGAAAACTGGAAAGCACAGGCACCTAGGTACTCTTCCCAGGGAACCAAACTCCAACACCGAGGCTCTCTCCTTACCCAGCCAGGCAACACAAGGCCAGCATATAAATCCAAAGGACCCTTAGATTTCGCTGTGGGTAGCCAAGGTGAAATCGTGAACAAACTTTGCTTTGCAGGCAGATAACGTTGGATGCACATAATATAAAATCCAATCGTCTATGTGCTCCAAGCGCTGTCAGATTTTTGTCACACAGTAGTTTGCAGATGTGTGTCTCTGTAGCCTTTCTTTTGTTTTGCCATGCTCCATATTTGCCCGTTACCAATTTGTTTTTGCACAGCAACTATTTTGGTCATAACCGCGCACATATGCTTGTGTAACTGCTCTTCTTGGTGAAGACTTGCCCATGGCTTTCTGCGTGGCCATCTGACAAATTTATATGATTTGACATTGAGCTATGTGTTGAAGTTACGCTACGTCTTTTGTCTCCCAGAAAGCATTGTTCGTACATGGATATTGATGTGATGGTACGTTACTGTGTGCAGATACCCATTTTTGAGAAGGGTTATGAAAAAGACCCAGCAGTTGTAGCAAGGGAAGCTATTCAGGAAGCAAGCAGAAACAAATCAGACGTAGTTCTTGTTGACACTGCTGGGCGTATGCAGGTAGGCCGGCCAAGTGGTTTTGTTTCAAGTTCTTTCTGTGCTTGTACCGGAAGAAGTATCCTTTGGTTTCAAGCCGCCCTGACAGTAACTTTCCGTCTAACTGAATCTTGTCAGGATAATGAGCCGCTCATGAGGGCGCTCTCCAAGCTCATCAATCTTAACAGCCCAGATTTGGTGTTGTTTGTTGGGGAAGCATTAGTTGGGAATGATGCTGTCGATCAGCTCACTAAATTCAACCAGGTATGTTCTTGGTTCTGAGACTGGTGGATGTTATTGAATTATGCCCTATCTATTCTTAGTCCTGTGGAATTTTGCTTTGATGGTTAACTGTACCGAACTATTCTATTTGTTGAACAGAAATTAGCAGACCTGTCGGCTGTTCCTACAGCTAGATTGATTGATGGCATCCTTCTCACCAAGTTTGACACCATAGACGATAAGGTCTCAACCTGTACACCTTTTTGTTCATCATTATACGAGGACGCTGTTTGTGGTGCTCTGCTGATACAAGCTTTGGAAACATGCAGGTTGGAGCAGCGCTTTCCATGGTGTATATATCTGGAGCTCCAGTGATGTTCGTCGGCTGCGGGCAGTCATACACGGATCTGAAGAAGCTGAACGTGAAGTCCATCGTTAAGACCCTCCTGAAGTGAAGGGTGTTGAGCTGTTGTACCAGCACAAGTGTGTTCATCTTTATAATCCCCAGTGACCTTGTCGTGTTCATGTTGGACGGTCGTGGATCTCTCTTTGTTGAGAAACCTGTTTAACTACATGGTCGTCTTGCTCCAATAAATAATACAACATATTATGGAATGTATACGCGCTTTCCATGGTCGTCCCTCCCACTCTCGCTCTCGCTCTCCCCTTGTCAAAGTTCAATTACTCAACCATGCATGATGATGCTGATTATATTTTGTCGTTAACTTGATTAATTGCTTGTGGAGCTAGCGCCTAGCGGTAAGCAAAAGGCAATTGGTTTCCGTACGTGCTCTGGTCTAATGTGTTGGCAGCTAGCGGACGATGCATGACATTGGATAGGATAGATGTGCTATCTTACCAGCTGATCGGCGCGTGGCTAACGAGGATTCTTGATTTTATGGTTATCTTACTTTAACAATACTCTTTCTTAATTTGTCGGCTAATTTGCCCGATGGCACGTGCTATGATTGATTTATTTTCTTACATCATTCCGTATCTATTCACTAGGTCAGAAACGATTTGTATTGTCAGCTAAAAAAGTTGTGCTGATGGGTGGAGCAACCGCCGGCACTCTTACAGCCAACAGAAATGGCGATCTGTGAGACCTCAGTGCTGGCGGGTGCCTTAACGCACCCGCTAGCACTATGGTTTTTCGCATATTGCAGAAAAAGCTCAAAATAAATAACAAAAAAAATTTAGGAGAGGACCCCATTGGTCATTTCTCGCGCAAATTTGCAACGCTTCGCGGTCGGTGGGGTTCAAACCCACGACCTCCCTCTTACACGTAGCCTCCCTTACCACTACACTACCTCTCACATGTGTTCATATCTCGTTTTTACTATCCTCATATTATACTACACTGAGTGTAAATTACTTCTTTGAAGACCTAAATAACTTCAAATTAAAAAGTTATAAACTACAAAGTTTCGTAACTTGTAATTTTAATTTTGGGAGTTTCTCCATTCGAGGTCATTTACAAAATTTGAATTTCAAATTTAAGAGATTCAAACTTAGTGTTTCGTTGACAATATGATTTCAAATAAAATAGTTGTAAACTACAAAGTTTCAAAACTTTTCAAGATCTACAACTTTTTCTTGAATGTTTCTCCATTCGACGTCGTTTGGAAAATTCAAATTTCATGTGACTAGATATTCAGACGTACTTTTTTGTTGACAAAAGTAATTCAAATTAAAAATAGTTCAACCACAAATTTTATAATTTCTGAAGATGAACAATTTTTATTTTGCTCATTTGCTCATCTGGTATAGTGTTAGTAGCATTCTTCCCACCTCTCTTATAGTTTCAAAAACTATATAAGAGATATATATCTTGCGAACAAAATTACTACCAGTTAAATAACTAAAATAAATGTTGTACATCTTGAGAAGTTATGAAACTTTATCGTTTATAACTTTTTGATTTGACAACTTTTTCTTGATTTAAAGGGGTTGTTGGATATGCAAGGCACAGTGCTGGCGGACGACATAAGGCGCCCGCCAGCACAACTATTTGTGCTGGTGGGCGCCTTATGTCGTCCGCGTGCATTGTGTCATCTCTGCTGGCGGGTGGCAATTGCGCCCGCCAGCACTGTGCCCCAGCCACTGTGCTAGCTGTTTCATGTGCCAATAGAAATCGATTCTGGCCTATTGTATTTATTGTGTTTAGTCTAAGAACACCTACCCATGATGATTATATAAAAAGACTTTACATCCGATCGGTTCAGAAATTTAATGTTTTTACCTTGTCAATTTTCAATTTTTGACTGGCACGACCTCGCACCGCTTGCGAGCCGGATATATATCTGATATCTCTCAGCTCCTGGTGTGTTGCATGACGTTGAAATCTGAAGCGCTTGGTTTTTCCGTCAACAGTGTCTTGTATATTGTCGTCCTTTTGCAAGCATGCATATATTGCATTAAGAGTATTAAATGTAGATTAATGATAAAATTCATTTCACGACCCCTACCTTAATTTTCGAGACGAATCTAACAATCCTAATTATGACATAATTAGACAACATCGTGCTACAGTAACCAATCTCTAATGATAGATTAATTAGACTTAGTGGATTCATCTCGCAATTTCCGGTCCATTCGTGTAATTATTTTTGTAACTAATGTACGTTCAATACTCCTAAGAGCAACTCCAGCAATACCCCCTATTCAAAGGCCCCTACTTGTTAAATAGGTGCTCTCCTTATTTTTTTGGGCTCTATTTTTCACTCAACTCCAGCAAGAGTCCTTACTTTGGAGCCCCTACTTCCTTCTGACATACAGGTTCCACGCGTCAGCCCCTACTTATCCACCCCGTTGCCCAGCCCAGCCTCGCTTCCATCTCCTTCATTCGCACGACCTCGCTCCCATAGCCACCACGCAATCCTCGAGCTCGTCGACGCCGCCCACCGCCTCACGCGCCAATTCGTCGTCGGCCACCCAGATCCGGCGGGGTTGCGACTGCATGGAGCACCTCGACCTCTGGTCGGGTGCAGGGCGCCTCGCGCGAGCTGCACAAATCATGCTCCGGCGGGCCTCGGTCTTGTCCCCAGGCGCGGCGACGGGAGGTGCTCGAGCTCGGCGTGCGCGGACCGCGGAGGCGACGACGTGGGGGAGCTCCACCTCCGCCCAGGCGCGCCGCCGGGGGAAATCGAGCTCTGGCCGAGCGGGCACGGGCGCAACACTGCACGGGCGGGATCCGGTCGGCCGAGCACGGGCGAGATCCGGCCGCGTGGAGGCGACGGCGTGGAGGGAGCGCGTCCTCCGGCCATGCACGGCGGGAGCTCGACCTCCGGGTGACGAGCTGCGGGCGGGCGGCGCATGTCCACGTGCGAGCTCTGGGAGGGCTCCGGGCAGGCGGCGAGCTCCAGCCCCTACTTTTTGAGTATAGGGGCTCAAGTAGGGAGACTGCTGGAGTTGCTCTAATAGACCTCGAAAGAGGATCCAAAAGTTTGACCTCAAGAACTAAACAGGGCATGTTCATATCGGGTCGACCACGGGAGCTAGCTGTTGGCACAAGTTGGTTTGTTTCCGAACCTTAGGGCACGTTCAGTTCCAAAATTTTGATGGCAAAAAATTTTGTGATACTGAACTAAGCTCTATTAGGAGGACTAAACATAGACCAATTACAAAATTAATTACACAAATGGATGGAAAAAGCTCATTAAGTTTAATTATAGAGATTGTTTACTGTAGCATGACATTGTATAATCATAACCTAATTAGGCTCATTAGATTCGTCTTGAGTTTTTAGTAAGAGATTATAAAATGAGTTTTATCATTAATTCACATTTAATACTGTAAGTGCAATCAAGCCCTATGAGGGTTTTGGTGATGTTGACCACACAATTAAAGAGCTAATGAGCCTTTGAGTTTATTGTGCAGTACAAGAATGTTTTACAGGTGCAAAAGAAAGAAAGGAGACCCCTCAATTACATGAAGAAGGCTACCTTTGCTCTTTGGAGGATTTTATCTATTTTATCTTTTGAATTTGAGTATAGGACAAGCCGTACTATCAAGAGGGATACTAATGGTGAGTTAGGGTGGATTCAAGTGCTCATAGAACATCTATCCTAATCCTAACCCATTCCTTGAGGAGAGAGACCTGCTGCTGTTTTGCCCCTGTTGTTTCCTTGTTCGGAGGTTCCGAGTTTAATCTCGGAGGTTCCGACCGTACGGGCTTCAGTCAGCAGAGGTTTCAGGGTTCGGAAGTTCCGAGATTTTTCTCGGAGGTTCCGGATTTTGAAATATGACCGTTACAGTTCTGAATCTGGGGGTATTTATACCCCTTGGTCCCCCAACGGTCATTCTCTCTTCTCCCCCGAACAGTGACGCATTCTAGCTTCATTCTCTCACCTTGCATTGACTCCAAACCTACTCTCTTCCAAATCCTTGCCTAACATTGATTGAGAGTGGAAATTGAAGTGAGATTGTGAGCAAAACCTTCCATTCCTTGTTCTTGAGCACTTGGAGAAGTCCTAGCAAGCTTGGTGGATCTATTACTCTTGGAGCCTTGCTCCTAGACGGATAGAGGTTCTTGGAAGCTCTCCAACCCGATTGTGAAAGCTCCAAGCTGTTTGTATTACCCTTGTGATTCTAGTGGAAAGTCTCCACCTATTACCCAAAGTGATAGGTGAGAGAGAGGAGTGGATCTTTGTGGTCCTTAGCCTTTGTGGCTTCCTCAACAACGTGGACGTAAGCAAGCCTTTGTGGCGAGCTGAACCACGGGATAAATCTTGTCTCGTGTGTGCTTTGATTTATATACTTGCTTATCCATGTTCATGCTTGTTCTTGACTAGATCTTCTAGGGTTTGTCTCCGATCTACTTTGTGGTAGCATCCTAGCTGGTTCTTTGCTTAGAAATCATCTTGCTAGGTCCTTAGTATCTCCTAGAATTTGGTAGATCTGTTTTTCATCAAGTAATCCGCAGTTTATTTCATAGTTGCTCTGAACTAACAGATCTCGGAAGCTCCGTGATTATTTTCGGAGGCTGCCTCGTTCGGAGGTTCCGGAAATAATCTCGGAAGTTCCGAACCCTGACAGTCACTTTGCAGAAAAAGTTTAAATCTGTGTGCAGGCCTATTCACCCCCCCTCTAGGCCATAATGCCTCGATCCTTTCAATTGGTATCAGAGCAGGTTATCCTTGCAAACACTTAACCGTGTGAAGATATGGCAAGTGAAGATGACAAGCAAGAGGAGGAGGAATTTGAAGATTTGCCAAGTGAAGTTGAAGGTGATGCCTCAGAGGTAGGCAACACCTCAGCCCAAGAGAAGTTTGACAAGCTCAAGAAGGCTGTCAAAGAAAGTTCCAAGAACAATGACAAGAAAAGCAAGAAAGAGGACAAGAAGAAAGAGAAAGAAGAAAGAGGACAGCAAGCAAGAAAAGAAGAAGAAAAGGAAGAAAGAAGAAAAGAAGAGAAGAAAGAGAACACCTTCACCATCTCCATCACCATCTTCATCATCCTCATCATCATCTTCATCTAGTGAGAATGGAGATGGGGATGACGAGTACTACGGCACAAGAATTCCCAAGAGAACACTCAAGCCCAAGCCAAAGCCCAAGGCCAAGTCCAAGGATGATTATAGAAGCGTATCCTTTAACTATGATTCTTTGGAAACTAAATCTAAGGATGATATCACTATACCCGTTGGCAAGTTGCCCCAATTTGATGGGACCAACTTTGCTAAATGGAAGCATATGATGAAGGCTTATCTAACCGGTTTGAGTTTGGAGTTGTGGAATATTGTGTGTGTAGGTTTTGATGATCCCGAAGACTTTGGAAACCTCACACCACGTGATCGTCGCAACATTAGGAGGAATGCTCAAGCTACAAGCATACTCCTTAGTGCCTTGAATGCCCAAGAGTACAATCGTGTTAGTGGACTAGAGATTGCCAAAGAGATTTGGGACATCCTCCACATTGCTCATGAGGGTGTTGACAAGGTCAAGAAATCCAAGATCAACATATTGATGGCCGAACTTAATAGATTCACTATTTTTGATGGAGAAGGGCCACAAGAGATGTTTGATAGGTTGATGGTCATAGTTGGGAAGATAAGAAGCTTAGGTGGTGATGAGTTGGATGACCACTTTGTTGTGAAGGTGATGTTGGAGGCCTTTGCTCCAAGAAATCCTACTCTAGTCACCTTGATTAGAGAGAAGAAGAGATTTGAGGAGTTCTCTCCAAATGATGTTCTTGGGAGAATTCTTACTCATGAGCTTATGGACAAGGAAATCCAACATAGGAAGAAAATTGGTGAGCTAGAAGCCAAGTTGAACAACTTAAAGGTCAAAGAGGTTGCTCTCCATTCTAACAAGTCAAGCAAGCCTACTACTTCATCCAAGCCCTCCAAGTCAAAATCAAAGAAAGTGGAAGTAGAGAGCTCTACAAGTGACTCAAGTGAAGATGAAGATGAAAGCTCTCATGTTGAGATTGGGGATATGGCTTTGTTCATGAAGACATACAAAAGAGACTTGAAGAAGCAAGGTTACAAATTTGCTAAGAGAAGGTTCCCCAACAAGAAAAAGAGAACTTGCTACAATTGTGGAAGCACCGAGCACTTCATAGCGGATTGCCCAAATGAGAAGAGAGAAAACAAGAATGACAAAGGCAAGGGAAGCTACAAGAAAGATCAAAAACCACATCACAAGAGAAGAAACTATGGTGGAGAAGCTCATATCGGTCATGAATGGAACTCCGGAGATGAGAGCTCTAGTGAAGGAGAAGAAAAAAAGGTTGCAACCATGGCTATCAAGAAGCTCCCTTCTACCTCAAGGTTGTTCAACAACTTGACCGATGATGAAGAGAGCTCATCCATTCATTGCTTCATGACCAAGGGTGAGAAGGTAAAAACTAGCTCAAAACCCTCTCCTCCACCTAGTGATGAGTCAGAAATGGACTCTAGTGATGAATCTAGTGATGAGGAAGCAAACCAACTTTTAGTAAGATGGATGAGCAATCTAAAGATTTTATGGCTAGGTTGATAGTGGAACTATAGAAAAACCAAGACATTCTTGCATCCGAAAGAAGTGAGCTTGAGGCTTTGCGTTTGGAAGTGAGCCAAGCGGAGAGCGTCATAGCTACTCTCAAGGAAGACCTTGCTGCCTCTCAAGCTCAATGTAATTCTCTCAAGTCGAGGAATGAAGAGTTTGAGGAGCAATATAGTCTCCTTTGGAGTAGCACCTCACATCCTTCGAAGGTAAAGGGTGACTCTAGTGCTTCTACTAGCAAGGGCTGTGATAAATGCTTCAATGTTGATCTTGAATCCTATGCTACTAATCTTGCTAACATGGAAGCTATGAAAAAGGAAATTGCTAGGTTAAACTCAATCATAGCTAGAGGATGCATGAGTGAAGAGAACAAGAAGGGAAAGTTCTCCAAGAGAAAGATGTTGAAGAAAACTGAGAAACCAGGTTTTGGCTATGTTGAAGGTGGCAAGACCAATGAAAGAAAGATCATCAAGGAAAAAGAGTGCCTAGAATTCAAGAGTACTGGATTTCTGTTTACCCAGACCCCGGAGGTTCCGAGCTCAAAGCCCGGAGGTTCTGGAGTCTGGAAGCCTCGAGCCACACAGACAGCAGAACTCGGAGGTTCCGAGAAAATTCTCGGAGGTTCCGGAGTCTGCAAAGACAGAACCAAGAAGAAAGGCAAGACTCAACCTCAGCAAGCTTCCAAGGCATCTAACACTCGTTTGCAGGTTCAGAACCATCCAATCATGCCTAGAAGGAACTTGTCCCTCAACAAGAACAAGGCTCATGCATCTAGAGACATACCCCCTAGCTATGTGTTGAGACGCAACAATCTTGGTAAAGTTGTTGCCACGTATGTTGGAAATGAGTCTAACATATATGTGAAAAGATCACAATGGGTTCCTAAAATTTTGGTTGCTAACGTTGAAGGCCCCAAGTCAAATTGGGGACCTAAAAGAAGGAACTAAATTATTTTGTAGGCATACTCCTCCGGTGGATCAAGTTGGGTGCTTGATAGCGGATGTACACATCATATGACCGGAGAAAGGAGTATGTTTTCATCCTATCTCCATTTGGAAGGACCAAGAGAAACAATTGCCTATGGAGGGGATACAAAAGGAGAAGTCATAGGTATAGGTGATATTCCGATCTCTCAAAAATATTCGATTACCAATGTTTTACATGTTGATCCGTTAGGTTACAATCTACTATCGGTCTCACAACTTAGTGAGATTGGTTTTGATTGTCACTTCTCGGATAAGGGTGTGTCCATCATAAGAAGGGAGGATTCCTCTATTGTCCTTACGGGTCGCTTGAGGGGGAGGCTTTACCTAGTTGATCTCAACAAAAGTAAGGTTTCTCCCAAGACTTGTTTAGTGGCAAAATCTAGCATGGGTTGGCTATGACATCGCCGACTAGCCCATGTTGGCATGAGGAACTTGGCCAAACTTTTGAAAGATGAACACATTCTTGGACTAACAAATGTAAATTTTGAGAAAGATAGGATATGCAAAGCATGCCAAGCTGGAAAGCAAGTAGGAGCACCTCACCCACCAAATAGCATCCTCACTACATCAAGCCCGTTGGAGCTCATTCACATGGATCTATTTGGACCGGTGGCCTACATAAGTATTGGTGGTAACAAATATGGCTTGGTTATTGTTGATGATTATTCTCACTTCACGTGGGTGTTCTTTGTATTTGACAAGAGTGAAGTACAAGGGAAGGTGAAGACCTTCATAAGGAGAGCACAAAGGGAGTTCGAGCTACCAATCAAGAAAGTGAGAAGTGACAATGGCTCGGAATTCCGGAACACCAATGTTGAAGAATTTCTTGATGAAGAGGGCATCAAGCATGAATTTTCAGCTCCTTATACCCCTCAACAAAATGGGGAGGTTGAGAGGAAGAACCGGACTCTTGTTGAGATGGCAAGAACCATGTTGGACGAGTACAAGACTCAAGACATCTTTTAGGCCGAAGCCATCAACACGGCTTGCCATGCTATCAACCGCCTCTATCTTCACAAGTTTCACAAGAAGACCTCCTATGAGCTCATTACCGGTAAAAAGCCTAAGGTGTCTTACTTTAGAGTGTTTGGGTGCAAATGTTTCATTCTAAACAAGAGGCCCCGAACTTCTAAGTTTGCACCAAAGGTCGACGAAGGATTTCTTCTTGGTTATGGTCCAAATGAGCATGCTTATCGAGTCTTCAATCTAACCACCGGGAGGATTGAAGTCACGGTAGATTTGACCTTTGATGAATCTAATGGCTCTCAAGTGGAGCAAGTTGACTTAAATGTTGTAGGTAATGAGAAACCATCTTGCGAAGCAATCAAGCAATTGGCCATATGTGATGTTAGACCAGTTGAAGCACAAGAGGAAGATGAGGACCAACTCCAAGCTTCAACACCACTCGAAGGGCCTGAAGTCACTGGTTCAGCAGATGTGCAGACTTTGGAGGTTCCGAGAAAATCTCTGGAGGTTCCGGGAACTGGCACTGGAACTCAACCTCCGGGAAATTGTCTGGAGGTTCCGGGGTCTGGAAACTCAGCACCACAAGACACTGTGAACCAGCAATCTAATCAGCAAGGGGCTGCTCAAGCAAGTACATCTGAGCCTCAAGCTGATGAAGATGATGAAGACCAACCTCTACACCAACCTCTTGGACCATCACATCCTCGTGTACATCAAGTTATACAACGGGATCATCCCGTTGACAATATCTTTGGGAGCATAAGGAGAGGGGTAACAACACGATCTCGTCTTAAGAATTTTTGCGCATTTTACTCGTTTGTTTCCTCTCTTGAACCTATCAAGGTAGAGCAAGCTCTTGAGGATCTGGATTGGGTGGTGGCTATGCAAGAGGAGTTGAACAACTTTGAAAGAAATCAAGTGTGGGAGTTGGTGGAAAGACCGAAGACGAACATCATTGGCACCAAATGGGTCTTTCGAAACAAGCAAGATGAGTTTGGCATTGTGATTAGGAACAAAGTAAGATTCGTTGCTCAAGGGTACACTCAAGTTGAAGGTCTAGACTTTGGAGAAACCTATGCACCGGTGGCAAGACTTGAAGCAATTCGATTTCTACTTGCTTTCGCTGCCCATCATGACTTCAAGCTATATCAAATGGATGTCAAGAGTGCATTTCTCAATGGACCACTCTCCGAAGAAGTCTATGTTGAGCAACCACCGGGTTTTGAAGATCTCAAGCGTCCTAATCATGTCTACAAACTCCGTAAGGCGCTCTATGGGCTCAAGCAAGCACCAAGAGCATGGTATGAATGCCTTAAGGATTTCTTGCTCAAGCAAGGCTTTGAGATAGGCAAAGCTGATGCTACTCTCTTTACTAGAAAAGTTGATGGTCATATCTTTGTGTGCCAAATATATGTCGATGACATAATATTTGGTAGTACTAATGAAACTTTTTGTGAAGAGTTTAGTAGGGTGATGACAAAGAGGTTTGAAATGTCCATGATGGGTGAGCTCAAGTTCTTTCTTGGATTTCAAATCAAACAAGCAAAGGAAGGGATGTTCATATGTCAAACCAAGTACACATGGGACATGCTTAAGAAGTTTGACGTGGACAAGGCAAATCCCATCAAGACCCCAATGCCTACCAATGGACACATGGACCTCAATGAAGAAGGGAAATCCGTGGACCAAAAGGTATATCGCTCCATGATCGGCTCTCTTCTTTACTTATGTGCATCTAGGCCGGATATTATGCTTAGTGTCTGCATGTGTGCTAGATTTCAAGCTAACCCGAAAGAGTGCCATCTCATGGCCGTAAAGAGAATCTTGAGATATCTAGTGCATACCCCTAACCTTGGCTTGTGGTATCCTAAGGGCTCCACTTTCGATGTACTTGGCTATTCGGATTCCGATTATGCCGGTTGCTAGGTAGATAGAAAGAGTACATCGGGAACTTGCCAATTCCTTGGTAGGTCTCTAGTGTCTTGGAGTTCTAAAAAGCAAAACTCAGTAGCCCTTTCCACCGCCGAGGCTGAGTATGTTGCAGCCGGCGCTTGTTGTGCTCAACTACTTTGGATGAAGCAAACCTTAAAGGATTACGGATGTCACTTTACCCATATCCCACTTTTGTGTGACAATGAAAGTGCCATAAAGCTTGCAAACAACCCCGTAAGCCATTCTCGTACAAAACATATAGACATCCGTCATCATTTCTTGAGAGACCACGACGCCAAAGGAGATATCGCTCTAAGTCATGTGAGCACCGATAAACAACTAGCCGATATCTTCACTAAACCTCTCGATGAGTCAAGGTTTTGTAGTTTGAGGAATGAGCTAAATATTCTTGATTCTCGTTGCGTGGCTTGACCTCTAGCATGCCTTGATTGTTTGCTTCTTAATTTTGATATTCTCTGAAAAAATTCTTTTGAAAAAGCTTTTGTGAAAACTTTGGTTTGATAGTGCTTTAAAATCTATTTTCATATCC
Source organism: Cenchrus fungigraminus (assembly GCA_036936925.1). Lineage (NCBI taxonomy): Eukaryota > Viridiplantae > Streptophyta > Magnoliopsida > Poales > Poaceae > Cenchrus > Cenchrus fungigraminus. The sequence continues at coordinate 101,819,735 of CM072776.1, forward strand.
CTAACTTGTCTTAAGTGGCTATAGTTGTATGTGTGATTGCTTGTTTTCTAGCCACTTGAGTCAAGGATGCCATGACCTAAGGATCTCAATTGATAAAAGGTTCAAAATCTCAAAAGGAGTGAAAGTTGAAAGTCTCTGGAATTCAAGTTTCGGAAGCTTCGGAAAAATCTTTGGAGGTTCCGAGCCTCGGAAGCTCTGAGAAAATCTTCGGAACTTCCAATCTTTATCGACTTAGCATTCAGTCCGTCAGAGGAGCAGTTTAAAAGGAATCAGGCATCTACCCTGGAATATTCTTTTACCCCTAGGGTTAACCCATCTCTCCCTTTCACCGCGCAGTTACCAGATCCCTTTTCACCGCATCCACCTCTCTCCTTCTCGCTCCGGCGCCCGCATCGCCTACTCTCCCTCTCTCCACCGCCGCGCCACCGCCTTTCTTCCTCGCCGCCGGTGACCGTACATTCTCGTGCGTCCCACGTGTGAAGCCGCGCATCTTTCTTCGTCGGCGGGCCGCAGAAGCTAAAGAAGGAGGGGGAGCTGTACGGGGACTCGATCCAGATTCGCCGTGTTCCAGTGAAGAAGGAGGAGGACGTCCTAATCTTCTACATCACCTTCCTTCCTCGCCGACTTTCTTTGTGAAGCAGAGGGGAACGGCATTGCACCGCTTGAATTCGTTCCAGCGAGTTGTTCCTCCTCAGCGCCACTAGATCACTCTGTGATCTGGAGGGGACCTCTGGGCTACGTCCCCTGGCGTCAAAAGCTTCACAATCTCGTCGGTTTCCATCTTCTTCCCTCTAATCCAAGGTAACCCTAACCCTAATCTCCAGATCTGTCGGTTACCTTAGGGTTCTAGGTTTTCTTAGTGTAGAGATGCTATCCTGTGCTATTCTATGGATGCTGTGATGCCTGTTTGATTGAACTTAGTTGAAGGTTGAATCAAAGTACAAAATGCAGGAAGGTTCAAAGAGTCTCGGAGGTTCCGAGAAAATTCTCGGAGGTTCCGAACTCTGTAGCCAGCTGTAGGTTGATTTTGATTCAAAATTCCACTAAGATACAATTCACTTGCATCACTTCACCCATTCCTTGTCAGTCCTTTTATATCTAGTTTGGATCTCTTGGCTAGGTTTCAGTTGAAGGTTGAATCAACAAACTGTTCTCTGTCAGTGCCCAGACTCGGAGGTTCCGAGAAAATCCTCGGAGGTTCCGAAGTCTGTATTGACAAGGGACAGTCTGTGATTCAAAATTCCACTGAAACTTAACCAATTGATCTCCAATATTTGTCTTTGGTGCTCTACACCTACTCTACTTGATCTATTCCTTATCTGTTACCTATCCCTTATCTGACAGATGTCTGGAGGGTCTGCTGACAAGACCTATGCCAAGAGGCAGAGGCAGCCTTTTGAAACCCCTGCAGGAGAAAGGGCCTTCAAGCTTGCAGCCAGAGAGGCAGTCAGTGGCAGTAGCAGCAGAGGCAAGGCAACCCCCAGAAGAGGAAAAGGGGGCAGTTTGTCAGGAGGAAGAGGGTCTGGATCAGCAGCCCATGTTGAAGACAATGGGGGAACAGAAGGCAAGACCATCCCCATTGAACTAGAAGATGATATGTTGCTTGGTGAAATTGACTCCACCTATCTGAGGTATCATAAGGCCCTGCTCAAAAGGCGTCCCCTAACTAAGTATGATAATTCAGTGTACATTGAGCACACCAACTATGATGGAGCAGGATACCTTGTCAAGAAGGCAAGAGAAGAGAATCCTTATGTCAACCCGAAGATGGCTGCTATAGACTATAGGTTCTGGTCTGTTTTTCACTTCAAGTTCTATGAGACATGCTGAACACCAAGATGAAACTGATCAAGATGAAGTGGATTGACTTTACACACTTGGAAGCAGTAGAAGAACCAGTAAAGAGGGATGTGCTTGATTTGGTGGACAAGTACAAGATGAGAGACATTATGAGCTTCAAATATGACTGGAATATTGAAGTACTAGCACAATTCCATGCTACTTTCTTCCATGAGGACATCAGAGAGACCATCCACTGGATGACTGAGGGGGTACACTACAAGGTAGACTTCACCACTTTTGCCAGGCTTTTTGGATTCAGTAAGGAAGACAGGGATGCTGAGGTGATTCACTTTGAGCCACACATGAATCACAGCATCATCTCCTCAGCCTATGAATATGATGAGCTTGCAGATGGGTCTACAACAGCTCTTAAGTCTGTCTACTATGTGCTGAACAACATGTTCAGAGAGACTATCTATCCCAAAGGTGGGAGTGACTCTACCAGCCTCAGGAGATTTGCTCCAAATTTGCTTGCAAGGATGCTGCCTGGGGCAAAACCCTTCTCTGTCAGCAAGTTTATCTGGTTCAATCTGATAGAAGTGACTGAGAGTGGCAAATGCAATCTGCCATATGCACCTTACATTATGTACATGATTGAGATGGTGTCAGGCATTAGCTTCAAGAAGGATGTGGAGCATGCCTCTTATCAAGTGAAGCAATGGCAGCATTAGAAGAAGCAGCAGGTAGTTGAAGATTACATCTTGAAGACAGCAGGGTCTGAGCAGCAAGAGGAACCCAGCAGGGCACCTATGCCTGCTGGTCTGCACAAGCTGAGAGGCATGGTGAGGGACACCTGGAGATTCTGCAACTGGACAGCAACACAAATGCATGAGTTGAGGCAAGACATGAACAGGATGCTAAAGCATCAGGGGCTGTCCTTTAATGCCATGCTGCCTCCTCCACCCATCTTTCCAGATTTTCCTGAGTATACTACTAGTGAGGGTGAAGATGAGGGTGAGAAGGACAGAGACAGCCCACTGCCTGAAAGAGACATGCCAGAAGAAGAAGAAGATGTTGAGCCCCTTAGTGCTAAGATGGCCAGGCTGAGGAAAGAAGCTGTTGGAAAGAAAGCCATGGGGACCTCCACTCCTGTCAGAGCAAGGAGGAAGGACACTGCTGGGAGGTCTGTCAGGAGGCCTACTGATCTCTCCTCTAGTTCTGACACTGATTCTGGAAATGCATCTGACAGCTCTGTCCCTGAAGCTGAGGAGTCTGCTTTCAGTGATGATGAGTGATTTCCTGCAGGTCCCAATCTAACTTCCTCTCTTCTTTTCCTCCCTTTTTGTTAAGTGTTGACAAAGGGGGAGAAAGATGAAGATTGAGATGATCTATTGACCTAGCTGGCTGGCTTAGGGGGCTAACAAAAATCTTTTGTTCTTTTGGTGAGATGAGAGTGCTAACTGTTCTTTGGGGCCTCTCATGAACTCCTGGTGGTATTGTTGATGAACTTCTGTAAACATTTTAAGCTTGCCTCTGTTGGCAAGTATGGTCTGGTCATGGTTGAACTTTGGGATGTGAAGAAAACTTTAAAACTCTTGAGTGATGTGTGTAATAGGGCTAGAGGTGCTAAATTATTTCTATCTGTATCTAGCTGCTATTACTGGTACATGTTATTGGCTTAATTGTGGTTGATTGGTTGTTAGAGTATCTGTTGCAGACTTCGGAGGTTCTGAGAATTTTTCCGGAGGCTCCAACTCTGGGTTCATCCTGGAGGTTCCGGAAACTTTCTCGGAGGTTCCGAACTCTGTTAACAGATAACTCCCTGTGTGTATGGCATGCCATATGCATCACGTATTACTTGTTACACTTCTTTTGCACCCCTCGATGATGTGAATACAACATATCCTGTCACTTTACTCACAATGTATGCAATTCAAATGTCATAAGAGACATATCACTCTATTCAAAAGGGACATGCATACATTGAGGGGGAGACTTGTATTCAAATCATCAAAAGCTCAATCTTTCAAATTAAATTGTAAACTTTAATTGGGTTGTCAACATTTACCAAAAAGGGGGAGATTGTAAGTGCAATCAAGCCCTATGAGGGTTTTGGTGATGTTGACCACACAATTAAAGAGCTAATGAGCCTTTGAGTTTATTGTGCAGTACAAGAATATTTTACAGGTGCAAAAGAAAGAAAGGAGACCCCTCAATTACATGAAGAAGGCTACCTTTGCTCTTTGGAGGATTTTATCTATTTTATCTTTTGAATTTGAGTATAGGACAAGCCGTACTATCAAGAGGGATACTAATGGTGAGTTAGGGTGGATTCAAGTGCTCATAGAATATCTATCCTAATCCTAACCCATTCCTTGAGGAGAGAGACCTGCTGCTGTTTTGCCCCTGTTGTTTCCTTGTTCGGAGGTTCCGAGTTTAATCTCGGAGATTCCGACCGTACGGGATTCAGTCAGCAGAGGTTTTAGGGTTCGGAAGTTCCGAGATTTTTCTCGGAGGTTCCGGACTTTGAAATATGACCGTTACAGTTCTGGATCTGGGGGTATTTATACCCCTTGGTCCCCCAACGGTCATTCTCTCTTCTCCCCCGAACAGTGACGCATTCTAGCTTCATTCTCTCACCTTGCATTGACTCCAAACCTACTCTCTTCCAAATCCTTGCCTAGCATTGATTGAGAGTGGAAATTGAAGTGAGATTGTGAGCAAAACCTTCCATTCCTTGTTCTTGAGCACTTGGAGAAGTCCTAGCAAGCTTGGTGGATCTATTACTCTTGGAGCCTTGCTCCTAGACGGATAGAGGTTCTTGGAAGCTCTCCAACCCGATTGTGGAAGCTCCAAGCTGTTTGTATTACCCTTGTGATTCTAGTGGAAAGTCTCCACCTATTACCCAAAGTGATAGGTGAGAGAGAGGAGTGGATCTTTGTGGTCCTTAGCCTTTGTGGCTTCCTCAACAACGTGGACGTAAGCAAGCCTTTGTGGCGAGCTGAACCATGGGATAAATCTTGTCTCGTGTGTGCTTTGATTTATATACTTGCTTATCCATGTTCATGCTTGTTCTTGACTAGATCTTCTAGGGTTTGTCTCCGATCTACTTTGTGGTAGCATCCTAGCTGGTTCTTTGCTTAGAAATCATCTTGCTAGGTCCTTAGTATCTCCTAGAATTTGGTAGATCTGTTTTTCATCAAGTAATCCGCAGTTTATTTCATAGTTGCTCTGAACTAACAGATCCCGGAAGCTCCATGATTATTTTCGGAGGCTGCCTCGTTCGGAGGTTCCGGAAATAATCTCGGAAGTTCCGAACCCTGACAGTCACTTTGCAGAAAAAGTTTAAATCTGTGTGCAGGCCTATTCACCCCCCCTCTAGGCCATATTGCCTCGATCCTTTCAAATACCCATAATTAGTGTTCCTAATTTCGATGTGACGGGTACCAGAGAAAATTTTGAAACTAAAGGGGGACCTTACCTTGCTCAATGACTCCATAAGGCCGGCTCTGGCCCTACATGCTGCGGAGGTGACCGCCGGGGTCCAAGAGAGAAAGGGTGTAATAATGCATTAGGGTGTAGAATTGTGTAAAAAGTACATATTGACACGCATGTCATGAGAGAAGATGTGACTCGATGTGATGGATGAATAGTTTGATGTGATAATTTTGCAGTGCAAATTTGCGCATCTAAACAAGTGCAACAAACTTCACGCTGTAGTCAAAGACTTTAGCACACATGAATTGTATCATTTTCTATCTTCAGAAGACTGGCACTTTGTTGTTCGAGGACTCATCTAGTTTATTTAGCATGTTAGTTTTTCAATTTTAAACTTTTAATTGTAATGATACTGTATAATTAAGATTTTAGATGTTGCTGAAGAAGCAATTGTCGTTAGTGCTAAAAAAAAGATGATCGATCGTAGGAGTTATTGAGCTTAATTATTACCATTCGAGGTAATCATAAATCTATATATATTAGTTTCATTTTGCCGCTCGTTTAGCTTGTAAATATATATTTGATGAATACTATTATCTCGTTTATCAAGTTACAAATTGAAAAAAGATATTTGTAACCTAAAAGACCTATGATGCTTGGTTAGCTCCAGGACCCTCCAAATCATAGAGCGGGCCATGTAGTAACTAGGTTCCGATTCCAATGGGGCGCTGCCAGTGCCAGTACTACAACTAACAAGCTAGCAACAGCAGCTATATATGATAGGTGGGGTTCAGGGCCGGGTACACGTAGCTAGTAGTTAGTTAGGCACTCGAGGGATATGATCATTCATTTACTAGAGTTTTTATATATAGAAAAAAAAATCAATTCACTAGATCGAGCTCATATGCGTGCTAGCTGGAGGGCCTCATCAGTCCAGAAAGAGTACAACACCAAAACACGGACCTGCATATTGTGGAACGGAGGGATCGGAGTAGTACTTATCCGCTGTAGTAGTATATATATATTGCATTAGTCCCCAAAATAATGTTGAGATTCTGCAATGGCATGCATGATGCTTTAGACTATCTCCAGCAACAATGTGCATCTTCATCTGCAAACTCCCTTTTTGAGAGAAAGAGAGAGAACGAAACAGTAGCGCCGTGGGAGGAGCACTCCAGCAGTAGCCGCTTCTCCTTGTGCATCTTCTCCGGCAGTTGCCTCCCGCGGTTTTTGCGAGCGGGAGCGCCGCCGCAGGCCCTGCGTCGAGGGGCGCCGTCGCCGTGGAGAAGAAGAGGAAGGCCGCTGTCGGGGGCCGAGGCGGAGGTCGCGCGCACCTCTCCAGGGGCGCCGCCTGCAGCTCCGCTGTTGCTGCGAGACGAGGAGGAGGCCACGCCGTGCTGCTCCCGGAGGCCGGATCTGCGTCGCGGAGGAGCTCCCGCCGCGCTGCTCCCGGAGGCCGCCTCCTGCTCCGCCACCACGCCGTGGAGGTCCTCTGCGCGCGGCGCGGGCCTGCAGCGATAGAATCGAGAAATCAGAGAGGGGACGCGTTCCAAATCAAGGAGCGTGGGGAGAACAGGGGCCGGTGGCGTACCGTCTCGGTGAGGTGGTCGAGGTTGACGGACGCGAAGTAGAGGAGGTCGTCGCAGCTGTAAGAGCAATCAAGCCCTATGAGGGTTTTGGTGATGTTGACCACACAATTAAAGATCTAATGAGCCTTTGAGTATATTGTGCAGTACAAGAATATCTTACAGGTGCAAAAGAAAGAAAGGAGACCCCTCAACTACATGAAGAAGGATTCCTATGCTCTTTGAAGGATTCTATTTATTTTATCTTTTGAATTTGAGTATAGGACAAACCGTACTATCAAGAGGGATTCTAATGGCAAGTTTGGGTGGATTCAAGTGCTCATAGAACATCTATCCTAATCCTAACCCATCCCTTGAAGAGGGAGACCTGCTGCTGTTTTGCCCCAGTTGTTCCTGTGTTCGGAGGTTCCGAGTTTTATCTCGGAGGTTCCGACCGTACGAGCTACAGTCAGTAGAGGTTTCAGGGTTTGGAAGTTCCGAGATTTTTCTCGGAGGTTCCGGACTTTGAAATATGACCGTTACAGTTCTGGATCTGGGGGTATTTATACTCCTTGGTCCCCCAACGGTCATCCCGACTTCTCCCCCGAACAGTAACGCATTCTAGCTTCATTCTCTCACATTGCATTGACTCCAAACCTACTCTCTTCCAAATCCTTGCCTAGCATTGATTGAGAGTGGGGATTCAAGTGAGATTGTGAGCAAGATCTTCCTTTCCTAGTTCTTGAGCACTTGGAGAAGCTCTAGCAAGTTTGGTGGATCTTTTACTCTTGGAGCCTTGCTCCTAGACGGCTAGAGGTTCTTCGAAGCTCTCCAACCCGATTTGTGGAAGCTCCAAGGTGTTTGTATTACCCCTTGTGAATCTAGTGGAAAGTCTCCACCTATTACCCAAAGTGATAGGTGAGAGAGAGGAGTGGATCTTTGTGGTCCTTAGCCTTTGTGGCTTCCTCAACAACGTGGATGTAGGCAAGCCTTTGTGGCGAGCTGAACCACAGGATAAATCCTTGTCTCGTGTGTGCTATGATTTATATACTTGCTCATCCTTGTTCATGCTTGCTCTTGACTAGATCTATTAGGGTTTGCTTCCGATCTACTTGTTGGTAGTGCTCTAGTTGGTTTCTTGTTTTTATATCATCTTGCTAGGTCCTAAGGATCTCCTAAAATTTGCTAGATCTGTTTTTCATCAAGTTATCCGCAGTATATTTTGTATCCTTTCTGTTCTAACAGATCTCAGAACTTCCATGATTATTTTCGGAGGTTGCCCCGTTCGGAGGTTCCGGAAATAATCTCGGAAGTTCCGGACCCTGACAGTCACTTTGCAGAAAAAGTTTAAATTTGTGTGCAGGCCTATTCACCCCCCCTCTAGGCCACATTGTCTCGATCCTTTCAATTGGTATCAGAGCCAGGTTATCCTTGCAAAACACTTAACCGTGTGAGGATATGGCAAGTGGAGATGACAAGCAAGAGGAAGAGGAGTTTGAAGACATACCAAGTGAGGTTGATGGTGATGCCTCGAAAGTTGGTAACACATCAGCCCAAGAGAAGTTTGACAAGCTCAAGAAGACTGTGAAGGAAAGCTCCAGGGAAAACAGCAAGAAAAGCAAGAAAGAAGATAAGAAGAAAGAGAAAGAAGAAGATAAGAAGAAAGAGGACAGCAAGCAAGAAAAGAAGAAAAGGAAGAAGGAGGAAAAGAAGAGAAGAAAGAGAACACCTTCACCATCTCCATCACCATCTTCATCATCCTCATCATCGTCTTCATCTAGTGAGAATGGAGATGGGGATGATGAGTACTATGGCACAAGAATTCCCAAGAGAACAATCAAGCCCAAGCCCAAGTCCAAGTCAAAGAATGACTATAGAAGCGTATCCATTAACTATGATTCTTTGGATACTAAATCCAAGGATGATGTGACTATACCCGTTGGCAAGTTACCCCAATTTGATGGGACTAACTTTGCCAAATGGAAGCATATGATGAAAGCTTATCTAACCGGCTTGAGTTTGGAATTGTGGAATATTGTGTGTGTAGGTTTTGATGATCCCGAAGACTTTGGAAACCTACACCACGTGATCGTCGCAACATTAGGAGGAATGCTCAAGCTACAAGCATACTCCTTAGTGCCTTGAATGCCCAAGAGTACAATCGTGTTAGTGGACTAGAGATTGCCAAAGAGATTTGGGACATCCTCCACATTGCTCATAAGGGTGTTGACAAGGTCAAGAAATCCAAGATCAACATATTGATGGCCGAACTCAATAGATTCACTATCTTTGATGGAGAAGGGCCACAAGAGATGTTTGATAGGTTGATGGTCATAGTTGGGAAGATAAGAGGCTTAGGTGGTGATGAGTTGGATGATCACTTTGTTGTGAAGGTGATGTTGGAGGCCTTTGCTCCAAGAAATCCTACTCTAGTCACATTGATTAGAGAGAAGAAGAGATTTGAGGAGTTCTCTCCAAATGATGTTCTTGGGAGAATTCTTACCCATGAGCTTATGGACAAGGAAATCCAACATAGGAAGAAAATTAGTGAGCTAGAAGCCAAGTTGAACAACTTGAAGGTCAAAGAGGTTGCTCTCCATTCTAACAAGTCAAGCAAGCCTACTACCTCATCCAAGCATTCTATTTCATCCAAGCCCTCCAAGTCAAAATCAAAGAAAGTGGAAGTAGAGAGCTCTACAAGTGACTCAAGTGAAGATGAAGATGAAAGCTCTCACATTGAGATTGGAGATATGGCTTTATTCATGAAGACATATAAAAGAGGCTTGAAGAAGTAAGGTTACAAGTTTGCCAAGAGGAAGTTCCCTAACAAGAAAAAGAGAACTTGCTACAATTGTGGAAGCACCGAGCACTTCATTGCGGATTGCCCTAATGAGAAGAGAAAAACAAGAATGACAAGGGCAAGGGAAGTTACAAGAGAGATCAAAAACCACATCACAAGAGAAGAAACTATAGTGGAGAAGCTCATATTGGTCATGAATGGAATTCCGGAGATGAGAGCTCTAGTGAAGGAGAAGGGAAGAAGGTTGCAACCGTGGCTATCAAGAAGCTTCCCTCCACCTCAAGGTTGTTCAACAACTTGACCGATGATGAAGAGAGCTCATCCATTCATTGCTTCATGGCCAAGGGTGAGAAGGTAAAAATTAACTCAAAACCCTCTCCTCCACCTAGCGATGAGTCGGAAATGGACTCTAGTGATGAATCTAGTGATGAAGAAGTAAACCAACTTGTTAGTGATATGGATAAGCAATCTAGAGACTTTATGGCTAAGCTAGTAGTTGAACTAGAGAAAACTCAAGACATTCTCACATCCGAAAGAGGTGAGCTTGAGGCTTTGCGTTTGGAAGTTAGCCAAGCGGAGAGTGTCATAGCTACTCTCAAGGAAGACTTTGCTGCCTCTCAAGCTCAATGTAATTCTCTCAAGTCGAGGAACGAAGAGCTTGAGGAGCAATATAGCCTCCTTTGGAGTAGCACCTCACATCCTTCGAAGGTAAAGGGTGACTCTAGTGCTTCTACTAGTAAGGGCTGTGATAGGTGCTGTAATATTGATCTTGAATCCTATGCTACTAACCTTGCTAACATGGAAGCTATGAAAAAGGAAATAACTAGGCTCAACTCAATCATAGCAAGGGGATGCATGAATGAAAGGGTAAAATTAAAGGAAGGTAAAATGCCCGGAAACTTGGATGGACTTGGTCATCATAGAAATGAGAGGACTGGACAAAGGGACATTATCAAAGGCCAAGAGTGTATCAAGTTTGTGAGCAATGGTGAGCTCAAGGAAGATGAGTACATGCCTTCTGCCCAGAGTCCGGAGGTTCCGAGGTCAAAACCCGGAGGTTACGGAGTCTGGAAGCCTCGTGTCACACAGACAGGAGAACTCGGAGGTTCCGAGAAAATTCTCAGAGGTTCCAGGGTCTGTAAGGACAGAACCAAGAAGAAAGGCAAGGCTCAGCACCAACATGTTTCCAAGACATCTAACACTCGTCTGCAGGTCCAGAGCCATCCAATCATGCCTAGAAGGAATTTGTCCCCCAACAAGAACAAGGCTCATGCATCTAGAGACATACCTCCTAGCTATGTGTTGAGACGCAACAATCTTGGTAAAGTTGTTACCACGTATGTTGGAAATGAGTCCAACATATATGTGAAAAGATCACTATGGGTTCCTAAAGTTTTGGTTGCTAACGTGGAAGGCCCCAAGTCAAATTGGGGACCTAAAAGAAGGAACTAAATTGTTTTGTAGGCATACTCCTCCGGTGGATCAAGTTGGGTGCTTGATAGCGGATGTACACATCATATGACCGGAGAAAGGAGTATGTTCTCATCCTACCTCCATTTGGAAGGACCAAAAGAAACAATTGCCTATGGAGGGGATACAAAAGAAGAAGTCATCGGTGTAGGTGATATCTCTATCTCTCAAAAATATTCGATTACCAATGTTTTACATGTTGATCCGTTAGGTTACAATCTATTATCGGTTTCACAACTTAGTGAGATTGGTTTTGATTGTCACTTCTCGGATAAGGGTGTGTCCATCATAAGAAGGGAGGATTCCTCTATTGTCCTTACGGGTCGCTTGAGGGGGAGGCTTTAACTAGTTGATCTCAACAAAAGTAAGGTTTCTCCCAAGACTTGTTTAGTGGCAAAATCTAGCATGGTTTGGCTATGGCATCGCCGACTAGTTCATGTGGGCATGAGGAACTTGGCCAAACTTTTGAAAGATGAACACATCCTTGGACTAACAAATGTGCATTTTGAGAAAGATAGGATATGCAAAGCATGCCAAGCCAGAAAGCAAGTAGGAGCACCTCACCCACCAAATAGCATCCTCACTACTTCAAGCCCATTAGAGCTCATTCACATGGATCTATTTGGACCGGTGGCCTACATAAGCATTGGTGGTAACAAATATGGCTTGGTTATTGTTGATGATTATTCTCGCTTCACGTGGGTGTTCTTTGTGTTTGACAAGAGTGAAGTACAAGGGAAGGTGAAGACCTTCATAAGGAGAGCACAAAGGGAGTTCGAGCTACCAATCAAGAAAGTGAGAAGTGACAATGGCTCGGAATTCCGGAACACCAATGTTGAAGAATTTCTTGATGAAGAGGGCATCAAGCATGAATTTTCAGGTCCTTACACCCATCAACAAAATGGGGTGGTTGAGAGGAAGAACCGGACTCTTATTGAGATGGCAAGAACCATGTTGGACGAGTACAAGACTCAAGACATCTTTTGGGCCGAAGCCATCAACACGGCTTGCCATGCTATCAACCGTCTCTATCTTCACAAGTTTCACAAGAAGACCTCCTATGAGCTTATTACCAGTAAAAAGCCTAAGGTGTCTTACTTTAGAGTGTTTGGGTGCAAATGTTTCATTCTAAACAAGAGGCCTCGAACTTCTAAGTTTGCACCAAAGGTTGACGAAGGATTTCTTCTTAGTTATGGTCCGAATGAGCATGCTTACCGAGTCTTCAATCTAACCACCGGGAGGATTGAAGTCACGGTAGATTTGACTTTTGATGAATCTAATGGCTCTCAAGTGGAGCAAGTTGACTTAAATGTTGTAGGTAATGAGAAGTCATCTTGTGAAGCAATCAAGCAATTGGCCATAGGTGATGTTAGACCAGTTGAAGCACAAGAGGAAGATGAGAATCAACTCCAAGCTTCAACACCACTCGAAGGGCCTGAAGTCACTGGTTCAACAGATGTGCAGACTCCGGAGGTTCTGAGAAAATCCCCGGAGGTTCCGGAAACTGCTACTGGGACTCAACCTCCGGGAAATTCTCTGGAGGTTCCGGGGTCTGGGAACTCAGCACCACAAGACACTGTGAACCAGCAGTCTCATCAGCAAGAGGTTGTTCAAGTAAGTACATCTGTACCCCAAGCTGATGAAAATGATGAAGACCAACCTCTACACCAACCTCTTGGACCATCACATCCCCGTGTACATCAAGTCATACAACGGGATCATCCCGTTGACAATATCCTTGGGAGCATAAGGAGAGGGGTAACAACACGATCTCGTCTTAAGAATTTTTGCGCATTTTACTCGTTTGTTTCCTCTCTTGAACCCATTAAGGTAGAACAAGCTCTTGAGGATCCGGATTGGGTGGTGGCTATGCAAGAGGAGTTGAACAACTTTGAAAGAAATCAAGTGTGGGAGTTGGTGGAAAGACCAAAGACGAACATCATTAGCACCAAATGGGTCTTTCGAAACAAGCAAGATGAGTTTGGTATTGTGATTAGGAACAAAGCAAGATTGGTTGCTCAAGGGTACACTCAAGTTGAAGGACTAGACTTCGGAGAAACATATGCACCGGTGGCAAGACTTGAAGCAATTCGGTTTTTACTTGCCTTCGCTGCCCATCATGACTTCAAGCTATACCAAATGGATGTCAAGAGTGCATTTCTCAATGGACCACTCTCCGAACAAGTCTATGTTGAGCAACCACCGGGTTTTGAAGATCCCAAACGTCCTAATCATATCTATAAACTCCGTAAGGCGCTCTATGGGCTTAAGCAAGCACCAAGAGCATGGTATGAATGCCTTAAGGAATTCTTGCTCAAGCAAGGCTTTGAGATAGGCAAAGCCGATGCTACTCTCTTTACTAGAAAAGTTGATGGTCATATCTTTGTGTGCCAAATATATGTCGATGACATAATATTTGGTAGTACTAATGAAACTTTTTGTGAAGAGTTTAGTAGGGTGATGACAAAGAGGTTTGAGATGTCCATGATGGGTGAGCTCAAGTTCTTTCTTGGATTTCAAATCAAACAAGCAAAGGAAGGGACGTTCATATGTCAAACCAAGTACACAAGGGATATGCTTAAGAAGTTTGACATGGACAAGGCAAAGCCCATCAAGACTCCAATGCCTACCAATGGACACTTGGACCTCAATGAAGAAGGGAAATCCGTGGACCAAAAGGTATATCGCTCCATGATCGGCTCTCTTCTTTACTTATGTGCATCTAGGCCGGATATTATGCTTAGTGTCTGCATGTGTGCTAGATTTCAAGCTAACCCGAAAGAGTGCCATCTCATGGCCGTAAAGAGAATCTTGAGATATCTAGTGCATACCCCTAACCTTGGCTTGTGGTATCCTAAGGGCTCCACTTTCGATCTACTTGGCTATTCGGATTCCGATTATGCCGGTTGCAAGGTAGATAGAAAGAGTACATCGGGGACTTGCCAATTCCTTGGTAGGTCTCTAGTGTCTTGGAGTTCTAAAAAGCAAAACTCTGTAGCCCTTTCCACCGCCGAGGCCGAGTATGTTGCAGCCGGCGCTTGTTGTGCTCAACTACTTTGGATGAAACAAACCTTAAAAGATTACGGATGTCACTTTACCCATATCCCACTTTTGTGTGACAATGAAAGTGCCATAAATCTTGCAAATAACCCCATAAGCCATTCTCGTACAAAACATATAGACATCCGTCATCATTTCTTGAGAGACCACGAAGCCAAAGGAGATATCGCTCTAAGTCATGTGAGCACCAATCAACAACTAGCCGATATCTTCACTAAACCTCTCGATGAGTCAATGTTTTGTAGTTTGAGGAATGAGCTAAATATTCTTGATTCTCGTTGCGTGGTTTGATCTCTAGCATGCCTTGGTTGTTTGCTTCATATTGTTGATAATCTCTGAAAATTCTTTTGAAAAAGCATTTGTGAAAACTTTAAATTAATAGTGCCTCAAAATCTATTTTCATACTCCTAACTTGTCTCAAGTGGCTATAGTTGTGTGTGATTGCTTGTTTTCTAGCCACTTAAGTCAAGGAAACCATGACCTAAAGATCTCAGTTGATAAAGGGTTCAAAATCTCAAAAGGAGTAAAAGTTGACAGTCTCTGAAATTCAAGTTTCGGAAGCTCCGGAAAAATCTTTGGAGGTTCCTAGTCTCGGAAGCTCTGAGAAAATCTTCGAAACTTCCAATCTTAATCGATTCAGCATTCAGTCCGTCAGAGGAGCAGTGTGAAAGGAATCAGGCATATTCCATGGAATATCTTTCTACCCCTAGGGTTAACCCGACTCTCCTTTCACCGCGCAGTTACCAGATCTATTTTCACCGCATCCATCCCTTTCTCACGTCTGCACCCGCATCGCCCTCTCTCTCTCTCTCCACCGCCGCGCCGCCGCCTTCACCCTCACCGCCGGTGACCGTACATCCTCGTACGTCCCGCTAGAAAGGCTACGCACCTTCCTTCATCGACGGGCCGCGGAAGCTGAAGATGGAGGGGGAACCACTCGGGGATCTGACCTAGATCTGTGCTGTTCCAGTGAAGGTGAAGGAGGATGTCGTCTTGATCTTCATCAACCCACTCCTTCATCGCCGACTCTCTTTGTGAAGCAGAGGGCACGACATTGCACCGCTCGAACTTGTTCCGGCGAGTTGTTCCTCCTCAGCGCCACTAGATCACTCTGTGATCTGGAGGGGACCTCTGGGCTACGTCCCCTGGTATCAAAAGCTTCACAATCTCGTCGGATTCCATCTCCTTTCCTCTAATCCAAGGTAACCCTAACCCTAATATCCAGATCTGTCGGTTACCTTAGGGTTCTAGGTGTTCTTAGTGCAGAGATGCTATCCTGTGACATCTTGTGGATGTTGTGATGCCTGTATGATTGAACCTAGTTGAAAGTTGAATCAAAATGCAAAATGCAGTAAGGACCAAGGAGTCTCAGAGGTTCCGGGATGAAACCCGGAGGTTCCGAACTCTGTAGCCAACTGTAGGTTGACTTTGATTCAAAGTTCCACTAAGTTACAATTCACTTGCATCACTTCACCCTTTCTCTGTCAAAGTTCTTTTCCATCTAGTTTGCATCTCTTGGCTCAGTTTCAGTTGAAGGTTGAATCAACAAACTCTCCTCTGTCATTACCCAGACTCGGAGGTTCCGAGAAAATTCTCAGAAGTTCCAAAGTCTGTATTGACAAGGGTTAGTCTGTGATTCAAAATTCTACTGAACCTTAACCAATTGATCTCCAATCACTATTTTTGATTCTCTGCACCTACTCTTCTTGATCTGTTCCTTATCTTTTATCCATCCCTTATCTGACAAATGTCTTGGGGATCTGCTGACAAGAAGTATGTTAAGAGGCAGAGGCAGCCTTATGAGACTGCTGCAGGAGAAAGAGCTTACAAGATTGCAGCCAGAGAGGCAGCAGGTGGCAGTGGTAGCAGGGGCAAGGCAACTCCTAGAAGAGGCAGAGGTGGCAGCCTGTCAGGTGGCAGAGGATCTGGTTCAGCTGCTCATGTTGAAGACAATGGGGGAACTGAAGGCAAAACCATCCCCATTGAACTTGAAGATGACATGATGCTCGGGGAAATTGACTCCACCTATCTGAGGTATCATAAGGCTTTGCTCAAAAGGCGCCCCCAACCAAATATGACAACTCTGTCTACATTGAGCACACCAACTATGATGGAGCAGGATACCTTGTCAAGAAAGCAAGAGAAGAGAACCCATATATCAACCCCAAGATGGCAGCTATAGACTATAGGTTCTGGTCTGTGTTCCATTTCAAGTTCTATGAAACTGTCCTAAATGTCAAGATGAAGCTGATCAAAATGAAGTGGATTGACTTCACCCACTTGGAGGCTGCAGAAGAACCTCAGAAGAAGGAAGTGCTTGACTTGGTGGACAAATACAAGATGAGAGACATCATAAGCTTCAAGTATGACTGGAACATTAAAGTGTTGGCACAATTTCATGCAAATTTCTTCTATGAAGACACAAAAGAGACAATCCACTGGATGACTGAGGGGGTGCACTACAAGGTTGACTTCACTACCTTTGCCAGACTGTTTGGTTTCAGCAAGGAAGAGAGAGATGCTGAGGTGATCCATTATGAGCAGCACATGAACACTAGCATGATCTTCTCAGCTTATGAATATGAAGACCTTGCAGATGGCTCCACAACAGCCCTTAAATCAGTTTATTATGTGCTGAACAACATGTTCAGGGAGACTATCTACCCCCAAAGGTGGGAGTGACTCTACCAGCCTGAGGAGGTTTGCACCAAATCTGCTTGCAAGGATGCTGCCTGGGGCAAGACCCTTTTCTGTCAGTAGGTTCATCTGGTTCAACTTGATTGAGGTCACTGAGAGTGGAAAGTGTAATCTGCCCTATGCACCTTACATCATGTATATGATTGAGATGGTGTCTGGAATCAGCTTCAAGAAAGATGTTGAACATGCCTCTTACCAAGTGAAGCAGTGGCATCATCAGAAGAAGAAGCAAGTAGTTGAAGACTATTTTCTCAAGAAGGATGGGTCTGAGAAAGGAGAGCCAAGCAGGGCACCTATGCCTGCTGGTCTGCACAAGCTAAGGGGCATGGTGAGGGACACCTGGAGGTTCTGCAATTGGTCAGCAAATCAGATTTATGAGATGAGGCAGGACATGAACAAGCTGTTGAAGCATCAGGGGCTGCCCTTTGAGGCCATGCTGCATCCTCCCCCCATATTTCCAGATTTCCCTGAGTATACTACCAGTGAAGGTGAAGATGAGGGTGAGAAGGACAGAGGCAGCCCACTGCCTGGAAAAGAGATTCCTGCCGCTCACACTGATGAAGAAGAAGAAGTAGATGATGAGCCCCTTGGTGCTAAAATAGCCAGGCTGAGAAAGGAGGCTGCTGGGAAGAAAGCCATGGAAACTCCTACTCCTGTCAGAGCAAGGAGGAAAGCCACTGCTGGAAGGTCTGTCAGAAGGCCTGCTGATCTATCCTCTGGATCTGACACTGACCTTGAACTTGAATCTGAAAACACTGTTCCTGAGGCTGAGGAGGACTCTGAATTTAGTGATGATGAATGATTCTCTGCAGGTCCAAATCTAACTTCCTCTCTTCTTCTTCTTCTTCTCTTTTTGTTAACTGTTGACAAAGGGGGAGAAGGATGAAGATTGAGATGATCTGAAGACCTAGGCTGGATGTAGGGCTAACAAAATCTTTTGTTCTTTTGGTGAGATGAGAGTGCTGACTGTCTTCTGGGCCTCTCATAAACTCCTGGTGTGATGTGATGAACTTGCTATAGGCATTCTAGGCTTGCCTCTGTTGGCAAGTATGGATTTGGTCATGGTTGAAACTTTGGGATGTGAAAACTTTAAAACTAATGTGTGATGTGTGTAATAGGGCTAGATGTTGCTGAATGTTTCTATCTATATCTAGCTGCTATTCCTGGTTTATGTTATTGCAGTGCCTGTGTATGATTGAATGTTGGAGTATCTGTTACAGACTTCGGAGGTTCCGAGAATTTTTCTGGAGGTTCCAACTCTAGGTTCATCCTGGAGGTTCCGGAAACTTTCTCGGAGGTTCCGAACTTTGTTAACAGATAACTCTCTGTGTGTATGACATGCCATATGCATCACGTCTTATTTGTTACACTTGTTTTGCACCCCTCGATGACATGAATACAATATATCCTTGCCACTTTACTCACAATGTATGCAATTCAAATGTCATATGAGACATATCGCTCTATTCAAAAGGGACATGCATACATTGAGGGGGAGACTTGTATTCAAATCATCAAAAGCTCAATCTTTCAAATTAAATTGTAAACTTTAATTGGGTTGTCAACATTTACCAAAAAGGGGGAGATTGTAAGAGCAATCAAGCCCTATGAGGGTTTTGGTGATGTTGACCACACAATTAAAGATCTAATGAGCCTTTGAGTATATTGTGCAGTACAAGAATATCTTACAGGTGCAAAAAAAGAAAGGAGACCCCTCAACTACATGAAGAAGGATTCCTCTGCTCTTCGAAGGATTCTATTTATTTTATCTTTTGAATTTGAGTATAGGACAAGCCGTACTATCAAGAGGGATTCTAATGGCAAGTTTGGGTGGATTCAAGTGCTCATAGAACATCTATCCTAATCCTAACCCATCCCTTGAAGAGGGAGACCTGCTGCTGTTTTGCCCCAGTTGTTCCTGTGTTCGGAGGTTCCGAGTTTTATCTCGGAGGTTCCGACCGTATGAGCTACAGTCAGCAGAGGTTTCAGGGTTTGGAAGTTCCGAGATTTTTCTCGGAGGTTCCGGACTTTGAAATATGACCGTTACAGTTCTGGATCTGGGGGTATTTATACTCCTTGGTCCCCCAATGGTCATTCCGGCTTCTCCCCCGAACAGTAACGCATTCCAGCTTCATTCTCTCACATTGCATTGACTCCAAACCTACTCTCTTCCAAATCCTTGCCTAGCATTGATTGAGAGTGGGGATTCAAGTGAGATTGTGAGCAAGATCTTCCTTTCCTAGTTCTCGAGCACTTGGAGAAGCTCTAGCAAGCTTGGTGGATCTTTTACTCTTGGAGCCTTGCTCCTAGACGGCTAGAGGTTCTTGGAAGCTCTCCAACCCGATTTGTGGAAGCTCCAAGGTGTTTGTATTACCCCTTGTGAATCTAGTGGAAAGTCTCCACCTATTACCCAAAGTGATAGGTGAGAGAGAGGAGTGGATCTTTGTGGTCCTTAGCCTTTGTGGCTTCCTCAACAACGTGGATGTAGGCAAGCCTTTGTGGCAAGCTGAACCACGAGATAAATCCTTGTCTCGTGTGTGCTGTGATTTATATACTTGCTCATCCTTGTTCATGCTTGCTCTTGACTAGATCTATTAGATTTTGCTTCCGATCTATTTGTTGGTAGTGCTCTAGTTGGTTTCTTGTTTTTATATCATCTTGCTAGGTCCTAAGGATCTCCTAAAATTTGCTAGATCTGTTTTTCATCAAGTTATCCGCAGTATTTTTCGTATCCTTTCTGTTCTAACAGATCTCAGAACTTCCGTGATTATTTTCGGAGGTTCCAGAAATAATCTCGGAAGTTCCGGACCCTAACAGTCACTTTGCAGAAAAAGTTTAAATTTGTGTGCAGGCCTATTCACCCCCCCTCTAGGCCACATTGCCTCGATCCTTTCAGCAGCAGAACCGACGGATCGTCGTCATGCTTACCTCCCTCCTCACCTTCCTCTCGGTGCAGTGCGGTGCGGCGACGGCGCTGAAGCGGACCAGGAGGTCCTCTGCGCCGGCGCGGGCCTGCGCCGCGGAGCACCGGCGCGCGCCTGCTCCGCCCCGTCTGCGCGCCTCGGGCCTCGCACGTCGCGCTCGCAGGCGGCCGACTCCACGGCGGTGGATGGGCCAACCCCAGTCGTCGGCCATGCGGCAAATCTTGGACACCTGCGCGGCCCGGAAGCTCCTGCGGCCCGCGAAGTAGTTCCGGAGCTCCTCCAACATGCGCGGCACAGGAGGAGGCCGGCGAGATCTGCGCGGCGCAGGAGGAGGCCGGCGCGCGGACCAGGAACAGCACGAGGAGGCGGAGGCAGCCTGTCAGGGTGGGGAAGGAGGAGGAGAGAGGCAGCAGCGGTTGGGAGAAGGGATTTGAGCGAAGGAGAGATGTATCCCAGGAATGCGGCAGCCGACGGGGGGAACTGCATTTTGCAGATGCGGTTGCAGCAACTGCTGGAGACGCTACAGTTGTTGTTTTTCTCTATTTTGCAGATACGGCAACAGTTGGGGTGACTGCTAGAGTCAGTCTTATATATACTACCTTCATTCTTAAACATACACACACACGCGATCGGATCATGGAAACAAAATAGCGCGTCATGAAAAATAGCGTTGTTCATTTCTGGCCTCTATAGCACACCGCTATAGCCGTGCTATTGCGACAGCTTCGCGCTATAGCGGAAGCTGGCTCCTCACGCTATAGCACCGCTATAGCTCCACTATAGCGCACTATTTGTTGGAACCAGAAAATATAAAAATAAGTTTGTTTTATTTCCTCAATCACTCTGATAATCATATCACATTCACATATGACATATCAATATATCATCATTCATAGTCATAAGTTCATAATCGAGAAAGTGATAACATCCACATCCACCATAAAAGTTTTAACAGTTAAAAGGATTATTAAAGTTCAAACTTGCATAAAGACTAAAGACATAAACTCATAATTCTTAAATCTTAATCATTCACCTTCAGAATTAGAAATGCATATCATTGTCATCTTCTCCATCATTTGGGATAGCCACCGATAGCGGCTAAATAGCGGCGCTACAGCGCTATTTGCATTTAGAAGCGCTAAATAGCACCAATAGTGCGCACAGCTTGAAAAAGAGCAATAGCGTTGCGGCATTTGCTTTGGCACGCTATAGTGCCGCTATAATATAAGAAATAATATAGTCAACCATGTATATATATCATGCAGCAGAGAGGTACGCGTAGCTGATCTTCTTCTGAGTCCTAGCACAGGCCCTGCACTAGGCCACAAATGATTTGTGTTGACCCTTGCAAATTAGTGTGCTGGCGGGTGCAATTGGCAACCACCAGCACTGTGGTTTGCATGGGCGACGGTTCATCACCCGCCAGCGGTAGCATAACAGTGCTGGCGGGCAACATAAGGAACCGCCAGCAGAAATGAGGACGATTTCTGCTGGCGGTTGCCATATGTTGCCCGCCAGCACTGTGGCCCTTAATAAAACCCGACAGCTTCTTCTTCCCCAGCTACCTTCCATTGGAGCTTTGCCAGAGAGGAGCTCGGGAAAAGCTCCAAAAACACCCAATCTATGGGGGGAGAGGTTTTGCACTTGATTTCCTTGGAGGAGGTGGCTATATAAGGTGAGTTTGTGCTATTCCAACCTTCTTTTTTACCTTTTATCCATCATTTCTAGCTTCATTATAGATTCAACTCTCTAGATCTAAGGTTTGCTAGCTAGGGGGAGAGAGAGGAGTGAAGAGTGAGAAAATTAGTTGTAGATTATTTTTTAAGTAGATTGTTATGCAAATTAATTGTAGATTCGCTATGCTTGTCATTAATATAATTTGGTTCATTAAATAAAAAAAGAGAGAAGTGAAAAGAGAGAAAATTTATTGTAGATTTTTTAAAGTATAGTGTTATGCAGATTAATTATAGATTCGCTATGTTTCTCATTAATATAATTAGTTTCATTAAATAAAAAGTAGAATTGAGTTTTTAATTATTGTGACTCATTTATTATTACTATATGATTAAATTAGTTTCTAAAATGTAGAATTTTTTCATAGGTTGTTTAACATGGATCACAGAGCATGGATGTATGGCGTACAGAGACATTCTTCTACATTCATGACAGAGTTATCAAAGTTTCTCGAGGTTGCGAAGAAGCACGCTCACATTTGCAAGTCAAAGCAAATACGTTGTCTGTGTACTGATTGTTGCAACAAACTTGTATGGGAGGATACTAATGACATCAAGATGTATTTGATACAGCGAGGTTTTATGAAAGGATACACAACTTGGTCCCACCATGGTGAGACAGTGTCTACTTTCAACAATGCAGACATTGGCACCGGGTATGATGAAGTGGGTGACGAAGATGAAAATGATCATGTCATGATGGATGATGCTTTTGATTGTGGAGATGAAAATGGTAATGAAACAGATGCACCACAAGTGGACGATGAATGTGATGTTGATATGGAGGAAATGTTGCGCCACATTGAACCGGAGGTGTTGGTAGGGACTGCTAAAGGGTTAGAAAATTTTGAGACACTTAAGAAGGCAGCAAAGGAACGTATGTATGAGGGTTGTGGGAAGGAGTGGACAGTGTTGCATTTCATCCTCAATCTTCTGATTGTTAAGGCTAAATTCAGATGGTCTGATAATAGTTTTAACGAACTTCTTACTTTGTTGGCCAACCTGCTCCCGAAGCCTAACCTTGTGCCAAAAAACACATATGAAGCAAAGAAGATCATCAACCCATTGAAGATGCGGGTGCAAAGAATACACGCATGCAGGAACCATTGCATATTGTACCGCGGTGACTATGCAGAAATGAAGAAGTGTCCTAATTGTGAGGCTAGTCGTTACAAAAGTAATGCTGATTTCGACGCGGAACGTGTCGCTAGCACAAAAGGCGGAAAGAGGAAGAAGGGTGGAAAGAAAAGTGCAGGTGCTCAAGTGGGGGATGAGTCTAGTATTGGTACCACTGACACGACTAGTCAACGTAAAGTCCCTGCCTTGGTGATGTGGTATTTGCCGGTGGAGGACCGTCTAAAGCGATTGTTCTCGAACCCAAAGACCGCCAAACTAATGACTTGGCATGCCGATCGCCCAGAGAAGTCCGATGGGAAGCTTAGACATCCTTTTGATGCTCGCCAGTGGAGGACCTTTGATTCCAAGCATAAAGACTTTAGAGATGAAAAAAGAAATATACGATTCGCGTTAAGTACAGATGGCATGAATCCATTTGGTGAAAGAAGCAGCACGCACAACACATGGCCAGTGCTGATGACCATATACAACCTTCCCCCCTGGCTATGTCACAAGAGAAAGTTCCTTTTGCTAACCATTCTAATCCAGGGGCCGAAGCAACCTGGTATTGACATAGATGTTTTCCTGGAGCCATTGATGGAAGATATGGAGAAGTTTTGGAAATATAGGGTTGAGATGTGGGATGAGTACAGATAGGAGAAATTCACACTTTATGCAATTATCTTTGTTACCATTAATGATTACCCTGCCCTATTTTCTGTGTTGGGTCAGATAAAAGGAAAGACAGCTTGTGTAGTTTGCATTAATGGTACAATATCTGTCTACCTAAAAGGATCTATGAAGATAGTGTATATGGGGGCCAGACGCTGGCTACTGAGGAGTCACAAGTACCGGAAGATGGCGGACTATTTTGATGGAACGATTGAGGGAAATTCTGCCCCACAACCGGCCACGGGTAAAACCGTATTTGAAATGTGTCAGAAGGTCAAGTTCAAACTCGGTAAGAAGTCAAAAGATAAAGATAGTGTTGGAAGGAAGGAGGCTGAAGCTACAGAGAATGTCAATGATGTGCCTTTCAAGAAGATGTCGATATTCTTTAAGTATTTGCCATACTGGAAAGACCTGGCGGTGCGCCATGCCATTGATGGGATGCATCTTCAGAAGAATGTGTTTAATAGCACAATCGGATTCTTAGGCTTAACGAGCAAGGTAAGGGACGGACTGAAGTCACGTAAGGATCTTGTTGACCTAAAAATCAGGCCAGAGCTCCACCCGCAAGAACGTCCTAATGGTAAGCAATACCTCCCCCCTGCTAGCTACAACTTAACACAAGATGAGAGGTTGGCTATCTGCAAGTGCTTGCGCGGGCTGAAAGTGCCTACTGGATTCTCATCGAACATCCGTTCACTAGTCTCGTTGAAGGACGTGACGCTTACTGATTATAACTCTCATGATTACCATGTGATGATCACTGTTTTTCTTGTGATTGCGATCCGAGCTATCAAACCAATATTCCTTAAGATGGTTATCACAAGGATGTGCTACTTTTTCAACTTCATTTCGCAGAAAGTCATCGATTCAGTAGAATTGGCAAGGCTTCAGCTTTTTATGTCAGAAACTCAAGCGCAGCTCGAGATGTGCTTCCCTCCGTCCTTTTTTGATATCATGGAACATCTAATGGTCCACATGGTCGAGCAAATTACTGAACTAGGACCTATGTACTTCTATGAGATGTGGACGTACGAACGGTTCATGTCACTTCTCAATGGATGGATGAAAAACAAGGCATTTCCGGAGGGCAGCATGATTGAGAGCTACCATACTGAAGAGAGTGTTGATTGTTGCATAGATTACATAAAAGATAAGAAAGCGGTCAGTTTACCGGAATCTTGACACGAAGGGAGATTGTCGGGGCAAGGTACCATTGGAAGGAAAAGATTCATTGACGAGGACAACCAACAATTGGAGAAAGCACATGCAAGTGCTCTACAACAACTTGCAATAGTGGAGCCATTCATTGAGCAACTGGAAAATGACATTCGTGTGGAAAATAATGATCGGGACGAGGATTGGGTCATCAAACAGCAAAAGCGTTGTTTCTCCTCATGGTTAAAAGAACATAGACATCTATTTGAAGGAAACTCCATACACGACGCAACATTGAGCAGGTTGGTGGCTGGTCCATCAAGCAATGTCACCTCATGGCAAGCATATGAAATTAATGGGTACACCTTCTATACCAAGGCAAAAGACAACAAGAGTGCCGCTTACCAAAATAGTGGTGTTTGCTATGATGCAATTGATGCTCACGGAAACAACAACACTTTCTACGGTTTCATTGAGGAAATATGGGAACTTGACTATGGAGCAAATATTCGGATCCCCTTGTTTCGGTGCCAATGGGTCAAACACCCGAAGGGCATTACAAATGACAACTATGGGCTGACACTTGTAGACCTTGCCAATGTAGCTTACAAAGATGACCCATGGGTACTCGCTGAGCGTGTTGCACAAGTTTTCTACATAGCTAATCCTATGAATTTAAAGAAGCACATTGTTGTCTCCGGAAAACAAAGAATTCTTGGAGTTGAAGGTGTAGATGACGTTGAGGATTACAATTAGTATGACGAATTAGTCTTGTTCAAAGATCATGAAAAAAGAATCAAGAAAATTGAAAGCAGCATTCCTAAATCGAAGAAGCCATGGTTACGTACAGACTGCGAAGGAAGAATTGTCAAAGGATAAACTAGCATTTCTTACTAGTCTGGCTTGATGATGTATCTCTTGTAAGACTTTATTAATCAATGTCGTTGTAAGACTTTAAATTAAGTCTCATTTTCCACTCATTATTATATTACATTCGGTTCTATTTCACGTCATTAAAAACTCACAAGTAAAACCATACTAATACAACAACGTATGATTAATGCATCAGTACTTTAGTCTTAGCAAAGACTACAAGTTCAAATGCATAGAATTAAAAGGGTACATATTTCATACTTAATTAAAATCTAGGATCGTTCACATCATGACCGTGAATCATCACGACGTACAAAGTATGATTAATATCGATGATGTTGATTCCTAAGAACTTATCAACATAATCCAGCGCATATATGTATGCACTATCTCTGGCCATGTAGGGTGTCATGAATATCTCTCCAAATATTTGCACCGAATTCGTAAATGATGATTGGGTAATGCCAGCTTGCCAACCGCCGCGTACTGGACTTGGGTGCGGTGTCGTGAATGTCCATCCAATGTTATGTAATACTTGACGTAAGACCTCATGCATACCTTGATCAGCGTGCATGAAACTGTTATACAATGCATCCTGATTCAATTAGCAAGCAAAACATAACGTGTAAGTAGACAATTCTTAAGAAAACAAATTCCGAAAATAACGAGTAAGTTTTAGTTACATACAATGGGCGATTCATACGATGGTGATATCCGTTTAGGCATTTCAGTGACAGCCATGTTGTTGTGTTCTAAGGCTTTAATCTTGAAGTAACTATAGTCTGGGATTACATGTCTTGTTTGAGCTTCTATTTCGATAAGTGCCTTCCTCACGGCATCAGAAGCGGCAACATGTGGTTGTAGTGCAGCAAAAGAATTGACATGGATAATAACTGTATCACCAAGTGTTTGCTCTCGCATGCCCGCAGCGTTAATTGATAGAGAAACAATAAATATTCCTCGTGATGAAGTCGTTTGTTCATGTCTCACCATTGGAGCTTGTCCAGTCACACAATATATAACTCGTTCTAACCATTGCATTGGTGAAACTAGCTTCATTATAATGCAAATAATACACATTATTATCATTGTAAAAATAATGACAAAATCAAAAAATAGAAGATTCAGGACCACTACCTTCGACTACTACTACTACTACTAGTAACCCCAAGAAGGGACGTGGAAAACGCAAACGAAACCAGATCCCTAAAAGAGGACAATATGTGATAGAACAACTTGGTGCCAAAGACGAGCCCGTCCTTCCTGAAGGGATAAATGCTCAATTTTAGAACATCGCAGGTGCAATTGTCAGGGATCAATTGGGGAACTGGATCACAACAACTAACTGGAAGAAAGTACCAGTGGCAACAAAGGATGTATTGTGGGCCAAACTGAAGGAAAGGTTTGTTTTTCCGGAAGGGACCGAGCGACAGGCTAGACGTTTTGCTGAGGGCCTCCTTGGAAGATGTTTACGGACTTGGAGGTCTACGCTTAATACAGAATTTGGTCAGAAAGGGAAGGATGCTAGGGCAGTGTATGGTAACATCCCGCTAGCAGTGTGGCAAGAATTCAAAGAACAGAAGACAACAGAGAAAGCAATAGCTGAGAGTAAAGAATATATAGAGAAGGCTAAGAAAGCTGCTGAGAACCCCCATCACCTGGGTTCGGGAGGATATGCTGCCAAGCTACAAAAATGGAGGCAAATGGAAGAACAGAGGAGGGTAGCTGGTTTACCAGAATTGTTTGAAGGCATGGATGAGCGTAGCAAGAATTGGTGCCTTGCTCGAATTCTGACAATAACACCTGACGGCAAGGTTGGATTCAAGAAACCCACAACAGAACAGATTTATGAGAAGTTGGAAGAACTTGCCGATTTGCAAAAGCATGGCCTTTTCAAGCCCGATAGGGAGAAAGATATGCTAACCACCGCGATCGGAACCCCTGAGCACACTGGCCGTGTTCGAGGGATGTCATCTACCTTACCTTGGGGTAAAGCATTTCCTGAAGATAGAGGAAGGTATAAGAAGCGCGACCGTTATAAGAAAAATCTTGAAAACAAGATGAGAGAAATTGCCAAACAAGAGCTGGTATAGTTCTTCATAACCCAACAACAGGCCACCGGATCGGCTGCAACCGATGCTCATGGACATGGAGTATTACCAAACCTGCTACTTGCCCAGAGTGGATCTGTCGTCGTTCCTCCAAGTAGTGCTGGGTCTATTGTCAATGCCAAGTATCCTGTTGATGACATAACAGAGGATACCCCATGCAAGTTGGTTATACCTTACGGAAGGAAACAAGATAAGTTTCGCGAGGTTGCAACGACCATGGCACCCGTGGGTCATACGTTTCCGAATCCACCCCCGCCAGAGTATGCATGGGTGCAAGTTGTCTCGGTGTCTGATGAGGCGTGCGAGATTGATATCCCTACCGATGAGGGGATCGAGCTCCTTGGTGATGCGATGAATCAATACATACTATGGCATCACCGAGATATCATTCTTAATGTATCGCCAAATCCCTCACAGCAGCCTGTAGTCGAGAACACAGAAGCACGAACAACTATGGATGTTGGGTAGGGAGGTAACGATGAGACCGAGCAGACGACTATGGATGTTGTGCAGGGAGGTAACAATGAGACCGAGAAGCAGACGACTATGGATGTTGGGCAGGGAGGTAACAATGAGACCGAGTAGTCAGTGCTATCACCTATCCATGAAATTGTCCATGACGATGAAGAAAGGGATGTAGATGTGGATAATTTTGAAGTTAATTTACCAAATTCACCTCCCCCCCGCCAGCTTCACCTACCAAGAGGGTACCCCGTATGATAACCTCATACGCACCAAAAAAGAAAACACCACAGGTTGACACCTTCTTACATGCACTGAAGGCGAAAAAAGGTGCAGCCATGAGTGATAAAATTGCAACTCGCTCCTCTGTTCGAAAGAAAAAGCAAGAACTCAATTTATTTGATTCGGAAGAGGTGCCCCAGGTTTTTGTGCATGGCAAACCATTCTGTTATACGTGGCAACTGTTGGAGGGGCCGCCGGAAATGAATAAGCTGCATGGATGGATCATGTTGGCCATGAAGCAAGGCATTCATACTATTACCGTTAATGTCCCAACGTGGGTGTTCGGTAGCCCGATACCGCGAAAGTTGGTAATTGATCTCCAGGATTTGCACGCGATGTTCCGTCGTGAACGCCTTGACGTGAATCTCGTCACCGTTTGGTGCATGTAAGTCAACATGCATGTCCCCATACCAATTTTCAAATCCATATGTGTAGTTTTACTTTGGTATAACCATCCTAAGCGATCTATATATTTTGTTGGATGCAAGCCTTGGATGAAAGGAAGACCGGCGGGAGGTGGAAGGTAGCATACCTTGACCCGCAACAAGTGAGCGAGCCGGCGCACACGTACATAATCAGGGAAGCATTTGAAAAACAAATCGAACAAGAAACAAAGACAAAAGAGGAGAAACAAGCTGTAATACGGAAATTACATGCTGCTAGGCAACATGAAGTGACTGTATACATTGCAAAGATAATGAAGAAAAGGATGAAGCAGAAGAGCCACATCATGTGTGCTTACAATTTTAAGTAAGCTATTTCTAATTACTATAGATAAATATATTTAATATGTGGTTTATTTATATTAATTATTGGAACATAATTATTTTCAGAGACCATTTCATTGTCTTATGTATCTGTCCAAAGCTTGGAGAAGCAGGGATCTTCGACTCATTACACTACGAAGAGAACGTTTACGGGGATTTCATTAAAATTGTAAAAAAGTAAGAAAACCCATTGTAGTACTTTAATAATGCATGTAAACACTAGAAATTGTATAACTAACTTCTGTCTTTGTATCCTCAAAGCGCGTATCGGCTATACATAATAAATGGTGGGGAGCACCCTGCAGATAGGGAAAAGATGTTAATACGACATGCCAAATACGTAAGAACATAACAAATTGATATTATTCATAGTTGTTCTGTTCGTTAATAATTTCTCATCACTTTTTATTTTTTTGCAGTGCTACAAGCAACCTCCTGACAGTATCTTATGTGGATATTACGCGTGTGAGATGTTGAGAAATAATGGAAGGTATCGGACGAATCCTGAAGACGTAAGCCTCTGATACACAACCATGTGCTAATTTACTTTCTAATGATTATGCATAATAATCTTCAATTATTGTGCGTATGTGCAGCTCCCTACTATAGATACTTCGTGGGGGAACATGAGAGACAAGGACATCGAGAATATTTGTGCGGATCTGGCGAGGTTCCTCCAACGTGAGATTTGCCACGAGCTGGGAGAATTCTTCGATAACGAAGGAGTGTTGATTCTAGAAGAGCACGAAAAGTTACGTCGATGGGTGTAGTAGAGGATTATCTATTTTAAATGTGGATTAATATGTGAGACTTATGTACTATTAAATGCTAGTTTGGATTATGTGGTTGATAGACACATTTGAATTTGTGGGACAAATACAAATAAATACATGTAAATTTGGCCTACAAATACGAATACTATTGAATACGGGTGAAATTGGCGGATAAATACAAATAATAAACAAATGCAGCAAAAACTAATGAGAAATGAAAAAAAGTAGTTCCTGGCGGGCGGCTTAACCACCCGCCAGCACAGAAATGCTCTGTGCTGGCGGGTGGTATAACGTCACCGCTAGCAGAGAAAACCTCAGTGCTGGCGGGTGTGTTAAGTAGGCCACTAGCATAGAGATCCTCTGTGCTGGCGGTTGGTTTAAGACGCCCGTCAGCACTGAGGTCCTCTGTGCTGGCGGTTGATGTAAGTCGCCCGCCAGCACTGAGGGCCATTTGTGCTGACTGTAAGTTGCTGACGGGTGCTGCGCCCGCCAGCATAGAGACGTTTTAGCCGTCAGCACAAATCGTTTGTGGCCTAGTGCTGTACTGCAGTGCAGCATCCATCGATGGATCGATCGACATGCATGCACAGGAGAATGAAATTAAGATGATATGGAACGACGAAGCATGCCGGTCAGCCATCATGCAGAGATCCGATCAGATCGAGGATCATCGGAGCAGGAGCAGGTGGAGAGCTAGCTACTTTCTGATGGATCCATGTCACTGCTGCTGCGTCTAGTAGTGTGGGCGTGGCATTTGGAAGCTAGCTAGCAGCTATCTGCTTTCGCCTCGGCGGCGTCGTCACATGTACTCCCTACCGGCCTGGCCGGGGAAACCAACAAAAACCCTAGCCTTCACGGGCTGCATGTACAAAATAAGCGTCTCCATCATCGGCCGGCCATCTCCCTCCTTTCCAGCTGCTGCTGCTGCTTGGCCTGGTACGCATCATGCATGGATGATGGAGACTGGAGTGGAAGCTGTGGAGCCCCCATCTATGATCCTGATTTCTGATCTGATCGACGAACCCACCAGCTGCAAGCAAATCCTTTTTTATATTTATTTTGCACCAGTTACCAATGTAGTACTATACAGTATATATACTCATCTCCTGCATAGAATATGTGATGATATGTCTCTCATGTGCTGCTATATATATATATATATATATATATATATATATATATATATATATATATATATATATATATATATATATATATATATATATATATATATATGAAACCGTACCACTGCTAGCTATATACTGCTAGATGACCCAGCCCGTTTGTGCCGACCCTTGGCTGTTGTGCTAGACCGTAGTGCCACTGCTATAGCTCTTGCAGATCTCATGCATGACGGATCTTTTAACATAACATATATCGTCGTCCTAGTATATATTATCAGCAATAATCCTATAGTTAATCCTATGTATTATCAATAATATGTATATATAAATAATGCATGCATAATAAGCAAATACCAATAGTACTATATATATATATCTAGTAGTCTAATATATCAAAATAACTTACTGTCTCTTTAATTAATTTGGGGGTCAATTAAATTAAAGTTAGTGGTAAGAGATCTCTGACTATTGGATCGAGCTAGCTGCACAGTGTAGTAACGTATGTAGTAGTAGAGCATTGTACGTGGTGGGAATTGAAGAGGACGTACGGTACATCAGTACATGCATATTAGCTGCCATATATACTTGGTGAGGTGTGTGTGGGGGGGAACACACAGTACAGGCGACCACAGAGGCAAATAGTTTTCATTTGTTTTTATGGAACGACATGCATGCATCTCTTCGTATATTCATTCAGATATATATATATGATATACTCGTACAAGGGCACACGTACAGCAGTGACACACACGAATACACACACATATATATGTATATATACCATCCGTCGTCGTCGCGCGTATGCGACGTAGTACATACGTACGTTGTATAGATGGATGGATGGATCCGTCACACTAGCTGCACATGCATCTATCATGGATCATAGAGATAGACGACGGTGCAGTGAACACACCACACACACACAGAAGCTCTCTGAAGAAGCTGATGAGTAGTAAACACAATGCAAGAAATTAAAACACCACTGCTGATAGATCGAGGTAGTATAGCTTATTCGATTCGTTGAACCAACGAACTGTCTGGAATAATATATCATCACTCAGATGCATGCATGCATGATATATATATAGATGGATGGAGATCGTGATCAGAAGCACTGGAATCCTGTGGGCACGCGCCTGCCGCAGTAGTTGACGAGGAGGCTGAGGTTGATGGGCAGGTTGAGGGTGATGCCCAGCACGTTGGCGCGGAGGGCCGTGCACAGGCACACCGCCGCCTCCAGGTCCGCCAGCCCCTGGATCAGCGTGCAGCACGGCGTGCGCGGCGGCGACCCCAGGTTCACGTTGATCAGCCCGTTGAGCACGTTGGCGCAAACGCCAAGCTTCAGGGCGTCGATGGGGCACCGGCGTCCGCTGCTTCCACCTCCGCCGCCGCCGCCGCCGCCGCCGCCGCCACCGTTGCCGCCTCCTCCGTTGCTGCCTCCTCCACCTCCGCCGTTGCTTCCTCCACCTCCGCCGTTGCCGCCCCCACCGCCGCTGCCTCCTCCCCCGCCGCCGTTGCCGCCCCCACCCCCGCCGTTGCCTCCTCCACCAGAGGATCCACCACCGCCGCCCCCACCACCTCCACCCCCACCTCCACCTCCACCGCCGCCGCCTGGGCTAGGACAGGCGCCGCAGTTGCAGCCGCAGGCGTCGGCGAAGGCGAAGAAGAGGAGGTTGAGGGCCAGGAGCGTGGCGACCACAGAGGAGCCTCTCTTGGCCGCCATGGCTAGCTGCTGCTGCTGGTGCTATCTGGATCTCTCCGCACTGCCGCAGAACACTAGTAGTACTGTGGGATGCTGGAAGCCTGTGGAGCTTGGGGTCCTATTTATAGCTAAGGCGGCTGGGGGAGCAATAATGCAAGTAGCTAGAGCAATTTATTTGTTTTTGTTTTGTTTTGCTCATCAGAATCAGATATTCACATGGATGGATGGGATTAATTAGATCTCATCATAAAATAAAGCTGCATATGCATATGCGGTGGAGTGGAGTACGTAGTAGCGCGCAGATGTGATATGACGACGCCGGATCCTGCTGTGCGTACGTGTTGGTACGTACTGTTCAAAGTGAATAATATATATAGTATGTATGTATATATGTATGTATGTGTGTGTATATTGGTTGGTAGCTAGCTAGGGTACAAAACAGTAGGTAGTAGGAGTGTCCCGCTTGAACTCTTGATCTCTAGCAAAGCAAAAGCAAATATGCAGCTGGCCAGGTAGTATATATAGTGCCTTTGGAAAGACGTCTGTACTACATGCTGCTGCTGCTGCTTGTTAAGTTGCTCTCCCATCCAATAATGCAGCCAACAACTATCCCTCATCGATAGATCGTCGCTTTGTTATAGTATTACTCATATATGCATCATCATCCCACGAGCTGCACAGTGCAGTGTGTGTTACTCATATATGCTTGCGAGAGGAGCTCAGGCTGGTCGCACCGCTGTGGTCGCTAAAGGGCACGCCACCGCTGCCGGGTCCACACGTCAGGCGTCCTTCAGTGCGTCGGCGCTGCACAAGAACGCCAAGCCGTCCTGGGCCCCACCGTCTCCTCACGCGAAGATGCAGCAGGCGCAAAGAGACAGGCAGATTCATGTGGGCGGGCCCACTACAGCATGATAGCGCTCCTTCTCTGCGCCTCTGTCTGTCCAGTTTCACTGTATCAATCTCTTGCATGCCGGGCCATGTACAGATCAGCGGTGCAGCTGAATAAGCGCCATATTTACCGTTGCGATCCCTTTACCGTGCAGCGGTGCAACCAGCTTGACGCCGGCCGAGTCCGTCCCAGCGAGCGCAAGCTTGCCGGCCCAGTGTATTTACACGAGCCCAACAACATGAATCCGGCCCGTTACAAATACCTAAGCCACCACCACCACATGAAAAGGTCATGGAAGCAACAACCAAATGGATGGATGGAAGGCATGGAATTTTTTTTATATATTTTTTTCTTTGATTTTCGAAAAATAAATGGACGAACCAAAAATTTCGAGAAATATACATCTGCCGCCGTACCCCTGCCGTGTCGCACGGCGGCAGCATCCCTGCCGCCGTGCCCCACGGCGTTAAGTCCCTGCCGCCGTGGGGTACGGCGGCAGGAGAGCACCTCTGGCGGCAGGGCCGCGTGGCACGGCGCCAGGCCCCTGCCGCCGTGCGCCACGGCGGCAGGCCCCTACCGCCGTGCCACGTGGCGGTAAGGCCATTTTTATTTTTTAAAAATTTTTATTTTTTAAAACACTTTTAACCTTTTTAAAAAGGGAAAAGTCTAATTTTCAACCTCCAACTATAACAGAAGTCTGATTTTCAACCTTCAACTACGAAACCGGACAAAAAGGGCCATCGAACTGTTAAAACCGAGCAAATTTGGCCCTTAGGGTGGTTTTGACGGTGGTTTTGCATTTTCTAGACATTTCAGTTCTTTTTTATTTGGTCAAAATTCATAACTAATTCGTTTCAAATCTTTAAAAAAATGAAGCTGATACCAACAGTTTTCTGAAAATGTAGGCCATTTGTTGGTACTCTATTTAGTGTTATTTACATAATATTTGTTGCTATTCTAGTATTTTATTGCTTGTAATAAAATACAAGGAACACAGACAACTAAGTTTCAAATAATGCCAAATAGAATAGCAATAGATAGGTTACATTTTTAGAAAAAATTTGGCACTGATTTGATATTTTTCTGATTTGAAATGAAATAGTTATGAATTTTTGCATTAAATCTAGACTTTTAAAATTTTTATAAATGCAAAACCACTCTTCAAAACCACCCAAAGGGCCAAAATTGTCCGGTTTTGACAGTTCAATGGCCCTCTTTGTCCGGTTTTGTAGTTGCAGGTTGAAAATCAGACTTGTGCAATAGTTGAAGGTTGAAAAATAGACTTTTCCCTTTTAAAAAACAACAAACTGATAAGTGTAAGCATAATCACAAGATCATATCATAATCAACGAGTAGATGCAAATAGTTTATACAAAATCATGGTAAAAGTACTACTACATCTAAATGTGCCAGTGCCTCTTCGGCCTAACAGCTCTAGCGCCAGCCCAGGTGTGGTCCCGGGCGTACGTCCAGGGATCAGGTGCCCTGACCACACGCGGTCCGAGCTGGTCGGGAGACGGTGTCGCCATGGCCGCCTGCGACAAGCCTGCAGCATCCGGTGTCCCTCCGCCGGCCGGTGTCGCTCCGCCCGCCGGTGTCCCTCCGCCCGCCAACGACGACCCTGCAGCAGCCGGTGTCGCTCCGCCGGCCGCCGGGGTCGCTCCGCCCACTGGCTGTGTCGGCTGAGTCCCAACAGGCGGTGCCTGTGTGAACTGTGACGGGCCAACCTCCTCGGCCTGCGGGGCATCCATGGTCGCGAGAATGTCGCCGTACCCAAACTCATCCCAGCCTAGGTGCTCCTCGGTGGTCGCGTCGAAACAGACTGCAACGAATAGTATTAGTTCTCCAAAACGTATCGTACTTAATGAATTTTACTGTAAAGTTAAGGTCATTACCAGGCTGGAACATAGGCGGAGTGGACGAGGAAGGAATATCTGCCGCCGCAAACTGAAAAACCGGCGGTCTGAAACCTCCTAGCGGAAAGATCGGCGCTCTAGGTGCCGTCGTCTCCGGCTGTCGAGGCCCGGCTGTCGGAAAGAGCGGCGGTCGCCCTGTACGATTAGAATATAGTATAACACAAACACACAACAATTCCGTGCATTAGTTGAAAATAAGGTCCACTGAAAGTACCTGGGCCGGGGGAAACAAACGGCCGCTGCACGTAGGTGTGCAGGTCCTGCGCCTGTGGCTGCTGCTGTGCCATCGGAGCCGAGAAGCCGCCGGCAAGGGTGGAAGGCGTCGGCTGCGAAGCCGCTGTCGAGGTGGAGCTCAAGGACGACGCTGGGTGGCGCGGAAGGAGAGGAATCTCTGCGGCCCCGGCGTAGTTCACGACGGCGGAGTACCTCATGGCAGCATCGACGATCCTGTCGTACGTGCTCTGGTGCTGCTGAGGCCCCCAGGTAAAGCACTGCTCCCTCGCGGACGCTGCGAGCCGCACGATCTCAGCAAGCACGTCGTGCTGCTCACAAAATTAGTAACACATGTTATAATGAAAAGTCATATGAATGAAATATGTTTGCAGTATCGTAGCTTATCGCTGTGTCGGCGGTCTGGTCTCGGTGCACCGGGTACGTGGTGTCCGGCAGGATCCTGTCGTGGTCCGGGACCGGTGGCGGTGGCGGGGTAGCAGGCACGTACGTCACCCGCGTCCGCATCCTCGGGAGGTACCACTGAAGGTACGCTACCCAGGCCGCGCCGTCGGGAAGGCGGTGCTCGGTGACGACATTCTCCTCGTGCGCCGCGGACGCCCACATGTCCACGTACGGCTGCAGCTTGTCGACGAACGACGTCACCGCAGACACGCCCTTACGCGTCCACCTAGCATAGATGAAACAGAAATTTATTGGCAACTAACTATTTGTAACGAAAAATAATTATAACTGGCAAATGGTAGCTCACCTGTGCGCTGTAGGCGGCAGACGTGGCGCAGCGGGTACTGGCTACTCCTGGAAGAGGCCGAACTGCCTCATCACCCGGTGGACGGCGTACTCCTCGACGTAGACGTCGAAGACCAATCGTCGCCGCGTCATCCAGTACGCCTGGTCTCGGTAGCACAGGGACGAGAGCCCCTGTGGTGCGCGGGCAGCGACCATGGCAGGAGCGTACGACGTCCACCGGACCTGGGCATCGACCATCCGGTCGATCTGACCTACGAAGTCCTTGTACGCCTTCTTTGGCTGCTCCCCAGCCCAAACATGCTGCACAGAACATGAAAAGTTAATTGAATCGAACTAAAGAACTCATAAAGCGAAGAAAACGATAAGGAATGTCATTACCTTCCGGAGGCACCACAGAGAACCCATGGTGGGGAGGTCCGCTGGGTCGGTGTCTTCGGGCAGCGGCTGGTACTCCGAGAGGTCGGCCTTGGGCCGACCGATGTCGAACCGCTCGTGGATCCACATCTGCAGCAGGAAAGGGCACCCCAGGAGGATCCCCTCCTTACTCCCCGGCCTCGACACTGCCGAACACAGCCCCCTGTAGGTAGCTGCCAGAACAGTGCTGCCCCAGCTGATCTGGGGCATCTGGTCGAGGGGTGCGTCGGCGATCTTTTGAGCCCAGGGGAGCAGGTACCTCGACACCGAGTCTCCCGCTGACTCGCAGAACAGCACCCACCCGAACAGCCAGAGCAGGTAGACCTCCAAAAACCTGTCTGACGTCGGGTCGTCGGCCTCGTCCGCCATGTAGTCAGCCTGCACACACACAAAGGTCCATCGTCACATTCGTTTAAAATGCATACAAACGTTGAAAATAAGAGTTAGAATCACGTACGCTGAACTGCTGGATCCAAGTCCAGGTGGGCCCGTGGGTGTTGGCGAAGGGCACGTACGGCAGAGGCGCGCGATCGTTCCTAGGAACGTTCGCGAACCGAGCAAGGAAGTCGGCGTGCCACGTCGCGGGGATGTCGATCGGCCCCATCGCCTCGCCAGCACACGGCAGTCCTCCCAACATCGCGGCGTCCTCCAGACTGAGCGTCATCTCGCCGACGAGGAAGTTGAACGTGTGTGTCTCTGGTCGCCACCGGTCCATGAACGCGGCGATCAGCGGGGCGTCGTAGCTGAACCGCGTCAACCGCTCCGCCCGGGGAACCTCAGCTCGTAGTCTATCCCCCTCGACCAACCGCGCAAAAGGGAGAAGTCCTGCAGCGCGTAGTCTAAAAAAACAAAATTAATTTACTTAACGCAATTACTATTGTAAAGAAACAGAAATAAATAATAAAAATGAATTACGTACTTCGGAATCCACTGCTGGTGTATCGGTATCAACGTGCGGGTGGTCCGGAAACGTATACTGCCGGGCGAACGTCCAAGAACAGCCGACACGTACGAGCGGTGGTGCCGGTCCACCGCCTCGTCGAACAACTCCGGTCGTACGTACTCCAACAGTCCAGCCATAACTAAAAAAATAACATAATTTAATCAATTAGTCGAATTATACTAATTAAAATGAATTATGTGAATTAAAAATATTTTCTGAAAATTTTCCATTAATTTAATCTAATTATGTGAATTATAACCGTTTTCTAGAAATTTTAAATAAATTAAAACAAATTATGTGAATTTAAACTATTTTCTACGAATTTTATACCAATTTAATCTAATTATGTGAATTATAACCATTTTCTAGGAATTTTAAATGAATTCAAACGAATTATGTGAATTAAAAATATTTTCTTCGAATTTTATATCAATTTAATCTAATTATGTGAATTATAACCATTTTCTAGGAATTTTAAATGAATTAAAACGAATTATGTGAATTTAAACTATTTTCTACAAATTTTATATCAATTTAATCTAATTATGTGAATTATAACCATTTTCTAGAAGTTTAAAACCAATTTAAACGAATTATGTTAATTAAAATAATTTTTTAATACTTTTATATTAATATAATCTAATTATTTGAATTATAACTATTTCTAAAATTTTTGAAATTTCTAAACTAAACTAAGTTAACTAAACTAACTAAACTAAGTTAACTAACCTAACTAACTAAACTAACTAACTAACTAACTACACTAACTAAACTAAACTAAATTTAGAAACATACCGTAGTCAAAAGTGCTCCGAAAGGTTGAAAGCTGAAGATTTAGAGGAGAGAGCGAGGGAGGGAGGAGCGGTGGCGGCAGCCGTCACCCCCTTATATAGGGGTGACGCTGCCGCCGTGGGGCACGGCGGCAGGCTCCTGCCGCCGTACCCCACGGCGGTAGGGCTCCTGCCGCCGTGGGGTACGGCGGTAGGAATCTGGCTCCACCTGGCAAGTCAGTCGACCGTTGGCGGCACCCCTACCGCCGAGCCTGCCGCCGTGAGGTACGGCGGCAGATGTATATTTCTCAAATTTTTTGATTCGTCCATTTATTTTTTGAAAATCAAAGAAAAAAATATAAAAAAATGAAGGCATGCATGAGCCCGCACCTTCGTTGAATTCTTTCCAAGAGAGCATGCATACTGGGCGCTGAGGATATGTGACGATGTTTGCCACTGGGCCCGGTCAGAGATATGTTTTGTGACCCGGCAAGGGTCTATTTTCTTGAAATTTTTTTATAATTTTTTTCTTCGATTTTACGAAAATAAGTAGTTGGATTCAACATTGGCAGAAATAGCTACGAATCACCGTTTGAAACAGCGGTTGGATCCCTGCCGTCGTTTCAAACGGCGGTAGGAACCTACCGCCGCCTCAAACGGCGGTAAGTACCTGCCGCCGTTTCAACTGGCGGTAGGATTGCAACAGTGGCGGCAGGGCCGGTTTGGGTGGCGGCAGACTGGCTGACAGCTACCGCCAGTTGAAATGGTAGTTTCGTTAAGCCTACCGCCGATTCAACTGGGCGGTAGGTGTTGTTTTCGGTTTTTTTTCTTTTTTGTTTTTGGTTTTTTCGTTTTTGTTTTTTCTCAATACTATAAATGCGAAATAACAGGCAACTGAATACGAAAATACATAAAATAATTAGAACAAGCAAAGTAATGTACACGACAAGTGTCCAAATACAAATCTAAATACGACCGCGTTTCGTCGGTCGTGGCGGGCCCTGGTGCTCCTTCCTCCTCGCCACTGCCGCCGCCCTCTGTGCAGCCCTCGTGTGGTGGGTCGGGTACGTGAGGGGGTCGCGTGGATGGCGATCGCGTCCTCCGACCGCCGGCTCGGGGGGCGGTGTCGCTAAGGGAGCACCTGAGCCCGACGGGACAGCCCCCCCTCCGGTCGCTGCCTGTGGAGTCGCCGAGCTCGACGGGACGGCCCCCCTCCGGTCGGTGCCTGTGGAGTCGCCGAGCCGGACGAGGCCGCCCCCCGTCCGGTCGCCCGCGCCTCCGCCTCCACCGACACTGCCACGTCCAACGCCTCGCCTGCACGCCGTGCCGAGTCGTGGAAGTCCTCCATCATCGCGCGCTGTTGTTCCTGCGTCGGCTAGGTCACGGGCGGGCCTCCTGTCAGCTGTGTACCACCGATCTCGTCGGCGGTGCCACCCAACAAGTCGTCCAACGGAAACTCCAGCGGTGGTGTGTCGCCAGTGTAGTAGTCATCCGAAGCAGGTGCCTGAAACAGTGGCTGCTACTGAACAGGTGGCTCAAACACTGGCTGCTGCTGCTGAATGGGTGGCTCAAACACTGACTGCTGCTGAACCGGTGAAGCTGCTGCCCACGACGAAGGCCCCGGTCCCGTAGGTATCGATGGTCTCTCTATAAAAATATTAGATTGTCATGGATCAATAAAATATGTCGTGGTCTCTCTAGATAATATAACTAGCAACAAAAAACATGTACGATCCCGTCATGTACCTATGGCGTAGAAAGCACTCGGCTGCGGCAGGTACGGAGCGGACGCAGTGGGCGCGAACGGTGGACGTGTCAAGGACGAGGGTGCCTGGTACGAAGCTGAGGTGGAGGCACAGCTGCTGGAGGAGGAGGGGTGGCGGGGAAGGAGGTAACCTTCGTCGCCGCGGAAGTTCACCGCGTGCATGATCCGCTGGCTCAGGCCCACCATCTTCTGCAGCTCTGTCCGTATCCAGTCCAACGACATCTGGTCCATCGTCGAGCCCACGTGCTGGGCCAGGTGGTACATCTCCCGAGCTATGTCGTACTGTCAAGATCGGACGGATTGTTAGTACAACAAAACTTTAGCGAATGTGACTTAATTTGAATTAATGCAAAAGAACTTACTAAGATGTTGTGGGACTGATCCCGTCGGTAGGGGTACACCGACGCTGGCACGAGGTCGAGGCGAGGGTTCGGGGGGACGTACGTCACACACGTCCGGGTCCTCGCCATGTACCACTGCAGATACGCTCCCCAAGCGTCGTCGTCGTGTAGGCGTGGCTCGACGACGACGTTCTGCGCGGCGGTCACCCACGCGTCCAGGTAGTGCTGCAACTTCCCCAAAAAAGGGGCCGAAGTCCTCGACACCTTCCTCGTCCACCTACAGCCAATTGGTTAGCAAACTAACTTTCGTCACTCGTCCACAGAAACTATTTAAGTTTGCAAATGAACTTACAGGTGCACGGACGGGTCGACGGTGTGTGCGACGGGCACAGGCGAAGCCTGGTAGAGGCCGAACGGCCTCAGCACGCGCTCGACGTGCTACTCCTCGACGTACATGTCATGGACGAGCAGCGTCTTCGTCATCCAGAAGTCACGATCCCGAAAGCACAGGGACGAGAGACCCTGCGGTGCACGCGTGGCGACCAAGGCGTCGGTGTACGGCTGCCAGATAACCTCGTGGTCGGTGAGGGTGTCGATCTGGCCGACGAAGTCCAGGTACGACCTCCTGGTCTGCTCCGTCCAAGAGAGCTGCAAACAAGAGAATGAGTTAGCTCGACGAATTGCATTACTTTCAGATAGCTAACGAACGAAGTTAGCTCGAAGTACGAACTTGGCGCTGGCACCACATCGACCCCATGGTCGGCCTGTCTGCTGGGTCGTGCCCCTCCTCCAGCTCCCGGTACGGCGATCGGTCGACCGATGGCCGACCGACGGGAAGCCGCTCGTAGCTCCACAGGTGCAGCAGAAGCGGGCATCCGAGGAGGATCGACTGAGTGCCCGTCTTGGTGCACCCAGCGCACAGGCCCCTGTACGTCGCGGCCAAAACCGCAGCGCCCCAGTTGATCTGGGGCATCTCCTCCACGGTGGCGTCGGCGATCCTCCGCGCGTGGGGGATCAGGAACCTCGACACCGCATCCCCCTGGGACCCACAGAACATCACGTAGCTGAACAGCCACAACAGGTACGCCTCCAAGTGCCTGTTGCT
The DNA here is from genome assembly GCA_036936925.1 of Cenchrus fungigraminus. Taxonomy (NCBI): domain Eukaryota; kingdom Viridiplantae; phylum Streptophyta; class Magnoliopsida; order Poales; family Poaceae; genus Cenchrus; species Cenchrus fungigraminus. Next base: position 101,861,365 of record CM072776.1, read on the forward strand.
CGTCTGCTCGTCGGCGTCGTCCCTCAAGAACGAGTCCTGAAAAAATTCAAAATTCATTGAGAGGCTGAAAACCGATACTATGAAAAAATGATAGATAGAGGTACGTACGTTGTACTTGCGCAACCAAGCGCACGTGGGGTCGTGGGAGTTGGTGAAGTCAGGCACCTCTGGCGCGCCGGGACGGCGCACCACTCCGGCGAACCTCGCGAGGATGTCGTCGCGCCACGGGTCGGGGGGTCAGCAGCCCTCATGGGCTCCCCTGAGCACGGTAGCCCAAAGAGGAGGGCCACGTCCTCCAAATTCACCGCCATCTCCCCCCAGGGGAAGTGGAAGCTGTGCGTCTCAGGGCGCCACCGGTCCAGGAGCGCGCAGACCAGCTGGTAGTCGAAGCCAAAGCGCGACCTGCGCTCCGCCGGGCGCAAAGCGGCCCGCATGAGGTCCCCCTCAACCAAGCGCGCTAGGGGAAGAAGCCCTGCTGCGTGTAGCCTGCACCACAAAACAAAAATAAATATTAATTACGAATTTAAATGAGGAAATACAAAGATATGAATGTGTCGTATTACATACTTCGGACACCAGCCGGGGTGGCGGCATGTAGTGCCCCAGGCCTCTAAAACGCACGGTCCCTAGCTCTGCCTCGCAGATCGCGGAGTGGTAGGACCGGTGCGCCTTGTCTGTCCGCTCGTCGAAGAGCTCGGGTAGCACGTACGGCAGGGGCTCCCGAAGAGGATGAACAGCACCAACAGGGGGCTGCGGAAAAGGCGGCGCCTGCTGCTGAGCCATAGCTGCAAAAAAATGAAATATAAAGTCACACATAATTTCTAAGCATTTCCAAAGCATTTATATAATTTCTAAAGTATTTCTAGGAATTTCCAAAGTATTTCTACAATTTCTAAAGTATTTCTATAATTTCTAAAGTATTTCTAGGAATTTCCAAAGTATTTCTATAATTTCTAGAGTCTTTCTAAGTAAAGCATTTCTACAATTTCTAAAGTATTTGTAGGAATTTCCAAAGTATTTCTACAATTTCTAAAGTATTTCTATAATTTCTAAAGTATTTTTAGAAATTTTCAAAGTATTTCTACAATTTCTAAAGTTTTTCTAGGAATTTCCAAAGAATTTCTAGAAATTTCTAAAGTATTTCTATAATTTCTAAACTATTTCTATAATTTCTAACCTATTTCTAGATTTTTCTAAACTATTTCTAGATTTTCTAAACTATTTCTATAATTTCTAAACTATTTCTAGATTTTTCTAAACTATTTCTAGGATTTCTAAACTATTTCTACCATATTTACTAAATATACGAGGAAAATATTGGAAACATACCTGATGGACACCGAAGAAGGCCACCGAGGAGGAAAAGAAGAGGAGAAGGGGGGAGGGGCAGCCGCCGCCGGCAGGGGCTGCGACCCTTATATAGGCGCGGCCCAACCGCCGGTTGGTTTGGCGGTAGGACCTACCGCCGTATGAAGTGGCGGTAGGTCCCCAACGGTCGGTCAACCGCCATTTGAAACGGCGGTTGGACTGCTGCCGCCGTTGGCCGTGGCGGTAGGTGCCTGGCCAGCGGGCCACGTGGAGTCCAACCGTTTGAAACGGCGGTTCGTGGCTATTTCTGCCAATGTTGAATCCGACTATTTATTTTCGTAAAATCGAAGAAAAATATATATAAAAAAATTCTATTTTCTTGCTTCCCTGCCTATTTGGAATTAGAATTCCATCGGACTCATCATCATCCTTCTTATTCCTTAGCTAATATAAGCTTTGCAGAAAAAAGTATATCCCGACCCCCCGTTTGGAAGTCAGCATTGGGCCGTGAACGAAATTGGCATTCACAGACGCCAATACCGTTGCACCGCTATTTGGACACCACATGAATTGGACCGCGGAAATGTTGACGAATATTGTGTGGTATTCCTTTCACCTGCATGAGCTCTCGAGGAAATCAGAGCCCGCACCCTTGGTTTTCCGCGGCATTCGCCCCGCAAGCCCCTCCAGCTCCCTTCGCTGGTGCCGCACCGGCCTTCACCACACCGGAGCCGCCCCCTCCACTCCCCGCGCCTCCCCTCCACCTCCATCCGCTGGCCGTGTCGGAGCTAGAGAAGAAGACCGCACCAGAGCGGGAGAAGGAGGTCACCCGACCCCCCAATCTCCCTCCGCGGTGTGCCCATGCCCTCCGCCGACGAGTCGCGCGGCTCCTCCCCGTCTTTCCTCCGCGGCCACCTCATGACCCTCCGCCGGTGAGCCTCCGGTGAATGCGCGACCAAGGTGGAAAAAATAATGGATTTATTTCCTAAGATTCCAGACTCCAATACAATGACATCTAAACAATATAAATATTGAAATTGCATCTCATTACAATACCATGACTGCTTTGACATTCAAATCAAATATTGAAATTGCATCTCATTACAATACCATGACTGCTTTGACATTCAAATCAATTCAATGACAAGGAAACAAAAAGAAGAGAGAGAATGATGGGGTGGGTGTGTGTGTGGTGGGGGGAGTGATGGGAAGGGTGATTTAATTGTTTATTGGACTGTATTGAATCTTGTATAAGTTGTTTGATCAATAAGCATCCACCTGACAAGTTGTTGTACTAAAGTAAGCATCTTACAAATTGTTGAACAATTTTGTATCCACCTGACAAGCAAGGTACTAAATAGCGTTTAGCGGTATGGTATCGGATTAGTGTCGGTGTAGCAGATCGCGGATAGGGGGTGCTAAGTCCAAATAGCGAAATTTAAAAATACTCATAATTTTAGAGCATATGTGAGTATTATCATCAAGTTTACTTAAAAAAGACAATGTTTTAAGTTAGTCAATTACATTTTATGTTAAGAATCACAAATAAATAGATATAATTAGGATCTATGGATATATAATAACATTAAATTATCATATCAATGAATAAAAAATCATTTGTGTCATTCTATATTTCTTCTACATTAATTAAGTAATCATTTTAAATATTATTATTGTCATTTAATTCTAATTCACACACCACTTGAACCATAAATTTAGTGAATAGCGGTCTAACATGAGCAATAACGTGCAATATATCCATAGATATAAAAAAAGTGATGCGAAGGGTGGGTGATTTGATTTGACAGGTCGGTGGAGAGAAAATGATTTTTTTTTTACAACAAGCATAACTTTATAGATTAACAGCAAGAAGCTGTTTGAACCATTACATCGTTAATGGTTACAAATTGGAGTGCATTAGATAGAGGGCACCCAAAGATGTGACTAACATTAGTACATAAAGGAGGATCGGATACAAGGTGTAAATGGTGATTGTGTAAAGCACTTGTAGCTATAGAATGCGCCATATGGTTTTGTGATCTTGGAATGTGGAGAATTTTGTCTGTATCCTGCAAACAATTCAGAATCACTTGTGTAAAAGGCTTTATTCTCCAGTCTGGTGGATCATTAGGATGTTGGCCATTGATACAGTTAACAAGTAACTGATTGTCACTGAAAAAGGAAATATTTTGCAAATTCATTCTCCTGCATACAGTCACTGCAAAAGCAAGAGCTGCTAATTCAGCCATAATCACCGAAGTGGAAACCTGCATAGAAGCTTTGATGAAAATGGAGAAAGGAGGATTATCATCAGTGTTAACAATGAAAATTCCTAGTCCAGCAACTCTTGGGGGGAAAGCAGTGGTATCAGGAGAAGTGGAAGCATCCGTATAGCATCTGTAGCCTTGTATAGTTGAAGGAGGATGCCTGGGTGAGGGTTCAGGATGGGTGTTGTGATCCCCCAAGCAGTTAAGTTAGTGTGAAAATGAGCTGTGGCTGCATGATGAACCTGCAAAAAATTCCAAACTTTTCTTTGGAAGCGTTGATCATTTCTTGCTTTCCAAATATACCAAAGAAGAAGGAGGGTTTTTGTCATAGTATGTTCAGTTGAATTGGAAGGAAATAAGTTGGGTAAGATGTGTTGAACACCATCAGCAGCTGGATCAATTAAATGAGTGAAGGGGGTTACCTTTGAATTGTCCCATACCTGTTGTGGCAAGTTGCATAGAAAGAAGAGATGAGAGTCATTTTCCACAGCTCCACAAACACTGCAATGTTTATCAATATGGGTAGCATATCTCCCAGCTCTCTCAGCCGTGGCTAAAGCTTGCCTAAAGAGGCGCCAGGCAAAAGTTTTGAGAAGAGGAGGAATGGTTTTACCCTTCCAGATTTTTTGGAGGATGATGTTGGCTTGGGGAGAAATAGCTCTGGAACCTATGGAAGGTAGAGAGTGCTGTTGTTGTTGCTGTAGGTATGTGTAAGTGGATTTGGAAGTGCATTGTCCATTTGTAGCTGGTCTCCATCGAAGAATGTCTTCATTAGCAGACTGAACAGTGGGGGTGTTAGTGATTGTGTGGACTGTTTGAGGTGTGAAAGTGGTGGAGAGTAGGTCATGATTCCATTGATTTGTTCCCTGCATCCATAAATCAGAGATAGTTGAAGGCAAGGGATTGTTAATTACAGGTATAGAATTCCAAATGGGCCAGGCCCGAAGAGCGGCACGAGGCACGACCCTAAAAAGCACGGCCCTAGCCCGACACTAGGCACGATCGATAGTGCCTAAGGCTGGCCCGACACGATAGCTTGATAGTGCCTGGGCCGCCAATCTGGCCCATAGTGCCGGCCCGAGGCACGGCCCGATTTTTGCCGGCCCGATAGGCGGCCCGATAATAAACTTCACATCTCATATAAATACCACAAACCCTAACTTTTCTTCCCTCCCTACACTCCAGCAGTCGCCCCCCTCTTCCTGTTCCTCCCTTCCAAATTCCCGATCTAGTCGCGCCCGTCACCTCCCTATCGCGTCGCGGCCCTGCGCCCCTGCCCTCCCGATCCCGCCACCGCCGCCGCAAGTCCCCACCCCTTCTTGCTCCTCCAACCTCCGCCGCTGCCCGCTGGAACTCTGACGCGCCGCCGGGCTCCTGTCGTGCTTGCCTGCGCCGCCTACGCCGCGGGGGCCGGAGCTCCGGCCGTGCCGACCTACGCCGCCTCTGTTGCGGGGTCGGAGCTCTGGCCGCGCCGGCGCCTGCGCCGCCTCCGCCGCGGGGGCGGCCGGAGGTCCGGCCGCGCTGGCCTTCGCCGCGTTCGCCGCGAGGCGTTGGCCTCTCGCTGCCGCCTGTGCCTCTGGAGGTTAGTGTCGGGCCAGTCGCGACCCATCGGGCCGTCTTCGGCGCCGGGCCGGCCCGGCCCGAAAACAGGCCATAGGGCCGTGCTTCGGCGCCCCTCTCAGGCACGGTGCACGACACGGCACGGCACGAAGCTCGCATCGTGCCTGATAGGGCCGGGCCGCTTAGGGCCGGGCCATTTAGGGCTAGGGCCGGGCTAGGGCCGGGCGGCCCGTTTGGAATTCTATAATTACAGGTAAAAGGATATCATCATGTATTGTGTCCCAAGTGTCCATCCACGGTGATGACCAGATTGAAGAGTTTCCTGCATGAATCTGTATAATAGAATTTTCATATAAATGATGTTTAACCTGCAAGACAGAAGACCAAAACACAGATCTGGGGCCCCCAGTGGAAACATTCCAAAAGGAAGAGTTAGGATAATATTTAGCCTTCAGGACATTAGAAAGAAATTGATTTTTGTTAGTGACAACATTCCAGGCAGTATGTATGAGTAAACTTTTATTAATAAGTTCCATATCTCTGATGCCAAGACCTCCTTGAGCTTTGGGCTTGTAGATGTCGTCCCAGGAGCGGTAGGCAATGGGGTTAGAAGGGTTTTCAGCCTGAACACCAGCCCACCAAAACTTTCTTATAATGGCATTAATCTTTGCAATAAAAGTTTTAGAGAAAAGGACAGTTGACATATAGTAAACAGGAATGGAGGAAAGAACTGAAGTAATATATTGAAGACGACCAGCATGATTAAGCTTATTAGCTTTAATAGTACCAAATTTAGCATGGAATTTAGAGTAAATGAAATTGTAAGCTTTATTCCTATCTTTATGAGAAAAGATCATGGGGTGGCCTAGGTGCATAGTATTAGGAAGAAGATCGGGTACAGGGAAAATGGCACGGATATTATCTTTGATATGAGCAGGAACATTGTAGCTGAAAAAGATAGAGGATTTTTGTAAGTTTGGAGTCTGACCTGATTGGTTGCAGAAATCGTAGAGGATGGTCTTAATTGCATGGGCTTCATCTGTTGTGGCCTTTCCACAAATTATGAGGTCATCTGCAAAAAGAAGGGAGTGAATGGGAGGAGCACCATCTCCAAGAATCACTCCCTGTAGGTTGAAGTTGTGCAGTTCTTTCATTAATTGCAATGACAAAAAGATATGGGGAGAGGGGGCAGCCCTACCTAAGGCCTCGCTGGGGGTAAAAGTAAGTAGTGGGTTCATGATTAACTAAGATAGATAAAGAGGAGGTGGAGATACAAGTGTAAATGAGATTGATAAAATGATCATTGAACCCTATTCTTGTGAGAGCTGCAGTAATGAAGTTCCATTCAAGTCTGTCAAAGGCTTTGGTAAGATCAATTTTAAGGAGGAAGGCTTGAGAGGTCCAACTTTTTAGAGTAAAGGAGTGGATGATCTCCTGGGTGAGGATAACATTAGAGGAGATGTGTCTGCCAGATATAAAGGCTGATTGAGCTTGGGAAATGTGAGTGGGCAAGTGAGGTTGAACTCTGTCTGCTAGGGATTTGGCAATGATTTTATAGATAACATTGCAGAGACCTATGGGTCTGTAATCTTGGGGAATGGAAGGGTTTGGTTTTTTTGGGATTAGAGTGAGAAAGGTTTGATTTAGCTCTGTTGGTAAAGTAGCATGGGAGTGATTGAGAGGCTGCTCGTGCTTGCAGGAGGAGGATCATCGATCAAATTCATTATCGGAGGTTAAGGTAGGAGCGTGAAGGCCACGTGGGAGCACGTGCGGATCCTTTCAATTCAACCAACAGTTTGTTTTTGGCATTGCAGGTTTGCCGCGCATGAGATTAGCCTTGGCCACAGATGCCAATTTGGTGGATTGGATTGGTCATTGGACTTGGACCAGCATCAGCCACAGGCAGCTAGGAATCAATCATTCTTGCTACATATATACTGTACACATGTATCATATATGTATATATATATATATATAAATCCAGCCACCAGCTGCAGCTGGGAGGCGGAGCAGCGCCATGATCGGAAGCAAAATCAATCATCAATCACCCAGCAGCTGATCTTGCTCTTGCTCTTGCTAGGGGGATCAGGCAGGGATGCACTGCACCAGGGACCTGCGCCCGCTCCCGCTCTGCTGCCTCCCCGCCGCCGGATCCCCGCCCCCGCCCTCCGTTGCCGGCCTGCTCTACAAGTGGACCAACATCGCCAAGGGCTGGCGCCCGCGCTGGTTCGCCATCCGCGGCGCCCTCCTCGCCTACTCCAAGCTCCGCCGCCGCCGCTCACCTCCTCTCCCGCAACAACAACAACCCGCCGCCGCCACCCGCCTCATCGGGCCAGCCCAATGCGCCCAGCTGGGCCGCCCCATCATCGGCCTCGTGCATCTCAAGGTCCTCTCCGCACCTGCATCCTTCACTCATTCTCCGTTTGCTCTGCAATCTTCTTAACTGCGGATCGGATCCTCAAGTTTACCTTTTTTATACCTATATATCTACTAATCATATGGGATGGGCCAGCATTGCATAATTTAGTACGTACTGAGATTAGTTTGGTGTGCATTTCGTCATCTATGCAATGCAATTGCAAACATGGGCCGCAGGAGCTGCCTGCCAAAAGATCACCCTTTTTTCCTATCCAGTTCCATTTGATTATTTTGGGGGCAGAACATGCGAGGAATCAGACAGGTTGTGCTACATTTCATTACAACAGGTTGCTTTATAGCACACTTCTCCTGTGCAACCGCAATAGGCAGGACTGGCAACAGAACTGTCCTAGAAATGTATCACACTTCTCCTCGATCTGTTGTCAGAAAAAAAAAGAAGAAGAATTCACAGCATCCAAGTTGCCATAAAGTTTGACCATTGATGTGCTGAGAATTGTCTATGGTAGTTATATATGGGATTTTAACTAAACTTTGCTGTCATAATATCATAAATGTTTTTGCATATATCAATAAAAGGTTGCAAAAATTAACGATTACTAGTCATGTCTCCAAGACTAGTAAATAAAATCCAATAATGTCGGGAAAAGGAACATGTGCATCACAGAAATATTTAAATTCCTTGAACTCACATGCAAAGTTTCGATTGCTAATGTCATCAAGTTTAAATATCTACAGATATCCACATTCCGTCAAAGTAGGTCAGATGATAGGCGGTTCTACATAATTACTCCGACCAAGACACTGCAACTGAGAACAGACTCTGCTAATGACAGAGTGGCTTGGATTGAAGCCCTTGTTTCTGCGCGTACTAAATATTCTCCCAGCGGGGGTTTATTATGTGATCAGAATGATGTACCATTTTCTACAGAGAGGCTTAGAAATCGCATGCATGCAGAAGGCCTAGATGAAGAGATTATTAAAGACTGTGAACAGATTGTCCATTCAGAATTCTCACAGTATAGTGCACACATGAAGCACCCCTGTGAAGAATATTTAAGCTTTCTTGGCAGTCGGCAACAGCTTGAGGTAATGTTTCTTGCAGGATATGCCCGTGAATGTGTTAGCAAAGACAGGTTATCCCCCTCTTTGTGATTGATCAACTGATAGATTAATCTTGATTGCCATAGGCATTTGATGCCCAACTTGCCCCTTTAAGTTCTATGCAAACCTGATAAACATTGCTTGTTCAAAAATAAACTGTTAAAAAAGTTAACCACATGCAAAAAGAGAAAAGAAGTACTTGGACTTGTTGAATTTCCTTCTAGAAAGGACAAGGCATAGTAAGGGATTTCAAGTCTATGAGATAAATACTAACTAAATTTTAAGCAGTACGAAGACCTTTTGGTTTCTATGAGGATTTGATTAACATATCTATATTTCTTTCCTTTTGGCCTTGTATCATTGCAGAACATGCAGTCATGGCCTGTCAACCAACTGGAAACTGACTGCTACAAAAATTGTGTCTTAGTGTGCACATTTACCTTCTTGGATATTGCAATTTCTTTTCATGGCTTCATGCTGATCTATAGTGCTTTTCAGGTACTTAACACAGATTTTACTGCTAATGTGAGTGTGCTCCATCCGCACTTGATGAAATCTGAGCATTCCTGCTCTAGACATGGAAAATGTAGTGGTACTTCATTTTTAAAATTCTCTTGTTTCTTATGTTGTTTGATCTTGCTTTATTATTCTATAAAACGTTTCCTTAATTGAAATTAATTCTGTCTAAAAATAAGCATGCTTTCTGCTCTTTTGTATTTTCTGACCTGTTTTGTTGAGTCTTATTATGTGCGCTAACTGTTAGCTTTTCTTCAGAGTGCACAAATGCAGAATCTTCTGATGATTTTGGGCAACAGGAATTAGATGAATTGTCAGATGACGACAACTGTCATTTCTATGATACAAGGCAAAGTTTTGGTGGTTCAGTTGCATGTCCTCACTTGGAGATGAAAAGTTCAAATTCTGGCAAGGATAACTGTCTGTCTGTTGATAATTTTGTGAAACCAAAGGTTGATATGGGAAACAACAAGTGTTTGTCGCTGTCTTTCAAGCGCCGCACAAAGTTGCCCGTGCCAGTTGAGGAGGAAAAGGGTGTTAGCCTTTGGTCCATGATCAAGGACAATGTTGGAAAAGATCTGACACGAGTATGTCTGCCTGTTTACTTTAATGAACCGTTATCATCTCTACAAAAATGCTTTGAAGAACTGGAATATTCTTATCTGTTAGATCGTGCATATGAATGTGGGATAAAGGTATTATTCTTTCTATGGATTACACTTGATAATTGACAAACTGAAGTTGGAACCTTTATTATATGTCTTCTTTAGTATGTTTGACCTATGTGTAATTTCTCTACTATGCTTCTGAGTTCAGGGAAACAATTTGATGAGAATTCTTTATGTTGCTGCATTTGCGGTCTCTGGGTATGCTTCCTCAGATGGCCGCCCCTGCAAACCTTTCAATCCATTGTTAGGAGAAGCCTATGAAGCTTATTACCCTGAAATTGGAATCCGGTTCTTTTCTGAAAAGGTCAATTCTAACTAAATTATGTAGTGTACAGTTGTGTGATAACTAGGACATGTTCCAAACAAGCACACAAAGCATTGATTAGTTTCTGAATGCATTTCAATTTTTTTAAAAATTAAATCATAGAAGCGATTTAATTCAATGAGAGTCGAAGTAGTGCTCTCTGTTTCTTGTCAACTGTTTCTGCTTGTGGTATTATACCTTCAATTACAAACTACTCCCTCCGTCCCTAAATAAGTGTCGTTTGCTCTTCCCAAGAAACAAATTTGACTAATTTTATATTAAAAAATGTTAAAACTTATGATACATACTCCCTCCGTCCCACAAAGACCGTTCGTTTAGAAAATTTAGGACATGCTAGTAGTTGTGACAAATGACCTTGTTGCCCCTAATTAATCATGCATTGGAACTTGAAAAGAGGCATCAAATAAGTATTTCATTGGCTCTTTGTGTTTCTCAATGTAATATTTTCTTGGTACTTGGTGTTAGTTTAATGAGAATAGCATTTAATACGAGCTAAAAGAACACTCTTTGTGGGACAAATTTTAAAAGCTATATGAACAGTCTTTGCGGGACGGAGGGAGTAATTAGTATCGTTGGAAAGATATTTGAATCTAGTTTTTTTAACAAAATTATTTGGTGACACAAATGTTGCACGTATTTTCTAGAAACCGAGTCAAACTTGTAGCACGCACACCAACAACGACACTTATTTAGGGGCGGAGGGAGTATCCCTGTCCCTGGAGCATCATGTACTCATTGTTACTCTGTTTCTGGCACCAGGTTAGTCACCATCCAATGGTCATGGCTTGTCATTGTGAAGGAAAATGTTGGAAATTTTGGGGAGACACCAATGTAAAGAGCAAATTCTGGGGGCAGACAATCCAGCTGGAGCCTGCTGGTGTGTTAACGCTAGAGTTCGATGATGGAGAAATTTTCCAATGGAGTAAGGTAAATATAGCTTACCCTATTGTAATGTCATGACTAGCAGACTCCGAAATACATTCACACACTTCCAGTATAAAGTGCTTATGGAGCAGGTCTGTAATTATTGAGTGCACTGCCACCATGTTTCTGCACATACAATGACCTTGTGTTTTGACATTGAAATCTTACAACTTTTTTTGGCTCTACATTAGGTTACAACAAGAATTAATAACCTTATCATCGGTAGAGTTTATTGTCATCACCATGGCACAATGGATATAAGTGGGAACAGAGGATATTCATGCAAGCTGACGTTCAAACAGCAGTCGTTCCTTGAACGCAATCCTCGCCAGGTAAAATGATGTATGACTAATATATAGTTCCCATAGTGCTGCCATATATCTCCTCGCGAAACATTTGTGTGGATTTTACTAAGATATAGCTGTATGCAAGGTCGAAGGATTTGTGAAGGATATTAGTGGTGCCAAGGTTGCAACCGTAACGGGAAAGTGGGATGAGAGCGTGTACTGCACCACCACTAATGATGCCTTGCAAATAAACTGCAGTACATCAGGCCTGAATGCAGGTGGCACTCTGTTGTGGCAGAAAAATGAACCTTCAGCTAATCCCACTCGATATAATTTGTCATCATTTGCAATAAGTCTAAACGAGCTGACTCCGGAACTCAAGGTAGAACTGGCATATGCTCTTCCAAATCATTGTTATTTTTTCTCCAAGCACTCCACTCATAAAGCACGAAATTGTAAATTGTTTAGGAGAAACTTCCTCCGACAGATTCAAGGCTCAGACCAGACCAGCGACATCTAGAGAATGGTGAGTACGATAAGGCTAACGCTGAGAAGTTGCGACCGGAGGCAAGGCAACGAATGGTATGTATTAATTTTCATGTGCATGTTGGACTGAATGAATAATTTTCTTATCTGATGTTTTTGTTTGCTCTAACTGGAATTACATTTTCAGTCGCGGAAGATGCAGGACAATGGCTGGAAACCAAGATGGTTCGAGAGGGATAGCGAAGGCGGAACATTTCGCTACAGTGGAGGTTATTGGGAGGCAAGAGGGCAGGGGAAATGGGATGACTGTCCCAATATATTTGGTGAACTCTCTGAGAATGACCGAAAGTTGCAAACTTTTCAGTCCATTCATTTAGATGTCCAAACATACAGATAAGCTGTTACTGAGTGTTGACAAGAAGTGAATTGAAAATAAAAATGGAAACAGTATATCGTATTACTGTTTTTGTTTTCTGTAGCTGCGTAGTTGAAGAGTGGATTATTAGCTTGTTGGAATGATTGACATTCTAACTCTGGAATCATCTGCTGGGCAGCTAGCTGTCCAATACATGCATGTGTAGTACAATACGGACAGTATTATGCATGGGCCTCACAAGGCCAAGGTGGGCCTTACAAAATCATTCGTTCGTTTCAAGATACTAGTAAAGTGCACGTGCGTCACGCACGTGTTTTAGAAAAAATATGAAGATACCAATCCATCATACATGCATCGGTACATTAAGAAAAACAATATAGTATTTTAGAAAACTTAAAGCATACTAAGAATATTTTTCATCCATACATGAGATATCAAATAAATAAAAAAATTGTCCCACACTACACCACAACCCCAATATACCGTCAGACCTCCGTCGTTAAAAGTTGAAAATAACATATGAACCGTCCATTGGTAAATGGTAGTGGCGGATCCTCCATCGGTAATTTCACATGTGTCCATTGACGGTCCGTCGATATATAGTTTTACATTAGCCTTTGGGCTGTCCATCGGTGTTGCGGCTATATGGGTCGAACCGTCCGTCGCTGAAGCGCTTGGGCCCAGCGCATGAAAAGCGAGGTCGCACAAAAAAAAAGAAGGCCCAGCAGCTGTACAAGAGAAACCCTAGCAATCCCCTGTCATTCACTTGATTAATGTAATGCTAACTCAAGAGATTGGAAAGGAGAATAAAATTGAGATCGGCCATGTAATCCGCCATTCATTTGAATGCGTGATAGCAAAGGGTAAAAACTCTCCATCAAAATAAACGTCCCTTGGCATATGGGCGATGAAATCCATTTATGAAAGGCATAATTTAGGTAATAACCTGCTAATGATAATGGCAAAGGTGAATTTCTAATTAAGCATTGATCAAAGGTGAATTTCTATGTAGCTTAGTGCTGTATGTTTTGCCATCGACCTTATTACTATGATATTTTTCATAGTTCTTTGCACGCTTCATCTCTTCCTCCGGCAAATTGGCATAATTACTTATCTGTTCTTTTTTTCCTTTCATGTTCTGCTGCTGACGTATCAACATTTTCAATTTCTCACCACCTGCAACTGCAATTTTAAAATACCATGATCAAAACTAATGAAGACCAGGCCAAAACCAAACCAGGTAATATGGATGCAAAAACGTACAAGTACCATGCTCCATGCTCGCAAATGTTTCTTCTACTAACAAACCAGGCCAACCAATTAAACTCTCCTTTTGATCTCTTACGACAATGTCGAGAACTGGGGGTTGTTATTATGTTTGTCACATCACCAAGTGGAAGACGATGGTCCATATCATCATCATCATCATCATCATCAGTAGGAAACAATTATCACCTTTGTGGTATTCTATTTCTAATACTGCAAAGACCAATATGATAAACGATGTCAGGTAATCTTAGTGGTTATAAATGGTATGCGATCACCTTACAACCATGAAATAGCTATTCCTACTGACCGCTCGATCAGGTTATCATGTGGCTGCAAAGTTCATTGGACCAAAATCAAGAACCTCATATACACGTGAGTAGAGTACTCCTAAAATATATAATTAACTAATTGCAAACAAAGATGGGTTAACACGAACCAGACTTAGCTTAAATCTATACCTAGGACCCAAGAAATATACGTGTGAAAGCATAGTCAGATCGATGGCAATGCTGCCACTGCATCAGGCCAAATGAGAAACATCATGAATTTTGATACTACACACTTTGGAGTTGCAATAAATTAAGAGAGTCATAGAGATTTAAGAACAAAATATAATGCATGTGTATTTTAGCAGCACACAGGGATGTGTATTGAGAATGTGTCATGCATGAAGTAAAACAACGGAGCCCCTGGATCGACGCAGGATTATTATTGGCCTCGGCAGGTTGCAGCGGCAGCGAGACGACAGAGAAGGAAGGCGGTGATCTCTTCATCATTGCTCTGCGGCGACGTCGGCTCCGACGACGCGGCCGGAAGGCGAGGGACCCAGTCGGTGGTGGTGCCAGCGTGGATGCGCAAGGTAGCGTGCAGCGAGGGTCAACTCGCGATCGACTGTTCTACATGGCGCTCACGGGCTCATGGATGAGATCCCACCTTCGGCGTCGACCTGCTGCCCGCCGGCCAGGGCCTTCCGCCAGAACAACGATAAACATATGATCGTTGGAACGAAACAGAAGATGGACAACGATATGTTCATGCTTGTCTGTAGCATCGGTGTGGGGGTCCTGACGCTCGAGTGAAGTTGGGTTGGAACCGCACCCCGATATGTTCTTGCGCCACCAGAGGATCGGCACGTGATTTCTGGGCGGCGACGAAGGCCTCATCGGAGATGAGGGCGCGCCAACCCTTGCACACGCACCGGAACCGGCACATCACTTTGTGTAGGTTCGTCGCCACCATTGTTATTTTTGCGCACTTGTCCTCGCACCCAGCTGCCGTGGCCTGCGGAAGGGTTTTATTAGGAATCGAAGAGTCCGGACTCTGTGGAGTTCCGGTTGTCGCCGACCCTACAATCTTAGAAACGCCAGTATTTATGATTTTTCTACAAATTCTGTGTTTAATCTTTACGTATTCATAGGTGGGTCCACAAGTGGGTACAACACGTGGGTATACGCGTGGTGGGTGAGGTGTATAGGATTAGCTCTAAGCACAGGTGTTGGTTGGGTCACACGAGTTGGTTGGCTAAGTTGAGTTGAAGTTGGTTGGCTAAGTGGAGTTGGGGTTGCTTGGCTAAATGAAGTTGGAGTTGCTTGCCTAACTGGAGGTGGTTCATCTTCTTCGGAGCTCACAGATATATCATCCTCATCCTCTTCCTCTTCATTCTCATAATCACCAAAATTATTGTTCAACCTACATCTATCAAATTCATCTTCCCCATCTGAATCATGAGAACTTTCATCATCATCACCACCCTCTTCATCATCATTGTCCTCATGAACCTCATTGTGTTACCATACTTCTTGATTTAAGTGTTCCATAGGCTCTTCACTATGCGGTGACATTACCGAAGAGCAAACATCAACAACTAACTCGGCACAATGAACTTGAGATTCTTTCACACTCTTTGTAAAATAATCAATCATCACCACATGTAATAGGCATCACCACATAGTGGCTTCTTTTGTCACCGGAATGAAACCTTCCATGAATCCTAATTGCTTTCCCCCTTATTTCAAACTTTGAACAAAGAATTCACTCGGATTTTAATATCTCCAAATGTTGGAGCACTATCAAATCTTGCTACTTGTTGCCTCATGCTTGCAAACTCCCCATTGGCATCAACCATGCCACCCGAAAAAATACGAACTAAACGTTCCATCTACACACAACCACAATTTAAATGTATATGTTCAATGCATTAATCAAGAAAATGATAAAATCCTACCATGCAAGACAAACTACACGATAAGAAGGGGTTAACATCGGCCACTTACACGATACACCACACTTAATCATACCTGATTCGTACTCAATCAACCTATGCAACTCAAATCATACACAAAACCTAACCACCTCATATCCAATGAAAATGATGGAATCTGCAAAAACTAATTGGTTAGAGTGGAGGAGTTACCTTCCCGGAGTAGTTTCCCACTGTTTCCCCTTCAAAATGGGTGAGGGATGGGGTGGATCTAGAGGGGGAGGGGTGGGGGCGGCGCCATGGGAGGGGAGGAGCTCGGGTTAGGTCATGAGTGGAGTGGAGAATTGAGGAGGAAGAAGAAAAGAAAGGGCCCGACGACCCCGGGTATGTTAAGTGAGTCGCGCCACGCCGCCTGGCGCGACTGAGTCACGCCAGAGCATGTGGCGCGACTCACTCGCCCCCTAAGCAGCCAGCACGACCAGCGCTCGCGCGCTCCGACTGACGTGGCAGTCCAGTCGCGCCAGAGCATGTGGCGCGACTTAGTAGAGAGTCGCGTCACGCGGCCTGACGCAATCAAAAGAGCTACTTCTTAAAATTTTAGTTCAGGATAGATTATTATTAAAAATTTAGATTAAAAAGGGTTAAAAAAATCTGATCCTTGTACATTCTTTTTACTAACAAAATACTTCAGAAAAAAAAGAAATAATTTTAGTCCACAAGATATATTGACGAGAAGCTATGTTTTTACAAGAGAATAATTAATTAGCAAATATGAATGATTAGGCATGGCAATTCTCAGCTATAAAAAAACGTGAGCCCTCGTGCAGTCGTCCTTAGGTTGGGGAAGAAAGGGTAATGGCCTCAAGCGAAAGCAAGAGTAGTAGCTAGGCTGGGAATCTCGATTGTTTCAGGAAGTTGCATCCGGCCAGCGCACGAAGGACGCAGCAGCAATGGCAAACAGACAAACAACGCAGGCAGACCTGATGCCTGATGGAGCAAAACGGAGAGCCGGATGAGAGAAAGAGAGGAGAGAGTCCGATGCGAATACTTGCTGAGCCGCCGCCGGCGCATCGCTTGCAGTTTCTTGGTCCATCATCGCGGTTGCTGCCGCTCGACGTCATGAGAGAAAACGGCACCAAATAAACGATCGAGGCGCGCGATTCGTCACGTCAGTAGTAGTACTACGTTCCATTTAATTCAACCGCATCCATGCGTTCAGCTCCGCCAAAAGTGGAGACACCGTTGTTTGAACGAGCAACGGGGATTGCAGATATAAACCTACCTATGCGGAGGAGGGAGGGGAGACGGGATAGAGATACGCCTTCAGCCTTCACCCAGATTTGCAAGTTGAACCCGTGCAGGACTCCCGGGTGGGTCCAGAAGTGGGTATGGAGGGCGGGTAGATGCAATTACGGTGAGAAAAATAATTCGTTTTTGGCAGAAACGCTCTCTAAATTGTGATTTTTCGATTCTTCCATAGTCCTTCCACCCTATCCACTTCCAAAAACATATGACGGGTGGGTCCGGCGTGAGGGGTACGGTAGACCCGATTTGGGTGAGAAAAGTTTTGAATTGTCTTCGCTCCTTATAGTATAGATGAAGATGATGTTTATCACACCCCATGTATGTGATATTAGTAGTAGGCTCCCAGATGATGAATAAACCTTGGTGTCTAAGTTGATATGGTATGTTGAGATGGCCGAGTTGGTCTAAGGCGCCAGATTAAGGTTCTGGTCCGAAAGGGCGTGGGTTCAAATCCCACTCTCAACATAAATATTAGGATGTTTTTTTTTTCTTTTTTCTTCTTTTCGGTCCTTTGTAATGAAAACTAATGAAGGATCCATGCTGTTGTGCTGGCGTGCAGCAAATAAAACAATCTGTTGGTAAAAAAAATTAAAGCAATCTAGCTAGGCACGCCCACCCTACCCCATACGCATGCAACGCATCGCCGTACAAGCAACCACCACAAGAAGGTGTGTAGCAGAATTGAATGCATGCGTGAAAAAGCACTACTGGTTGGATCAACCTTTTGCTGGCTCAGCTCTTTTTTTTTAGTTGGAAAAATTCATTCAACTTTTTTCTATTAATTTCTCTATTCCAACACTATTCATACATCCCAATTTGCCGAACTAATTAAACGGTCGGCACGGTCAGTTGGCCACCTAGCGGTAGTATAACCATGGATCCGGCCGGAATATATTAGAAACTGGGGGCTTGGACCGGTACAATATATGATCTGTGAGTAGTATTAGTGTAATTCATGTCTAAAGGCCGGTTTGTGTAATTGATAGATCTTAGCTGCAGGTTTGCAAATGGAGTACAATTTAGGTAGAACAGCAGAGCGAGGGAGCGACATTCTTAATAATCTGACAGGCAAGCAATGCAAGTAGAAAATGAAACGAAACCTGGTCTGGTATGGTGACAATTAATTCATAAATAGGGCGGGTTGTAGTGGAGTGGTGTGGGGGGACCAACCTGGCGAAACGGAACAAAATCCCGTGAGTGGCGTGGCGCAAAAGAAGCTACCTTCCAACGATCAATCCAGCTAAAGCATATCATAGCAGCAGCAGCGGAGAGCACGGGCTGAAGGTGACCAAAAAAAAAAAAAGCCAAACTAAAGGGGCCCACCAGATGCATGCACTCTTGTATGGACGGACGCATGCGCGTGCCTGCCTGCTTGGTGTTTGTTGTTTGGTGTGTGGCCTTAAACCATCGATACCGATACCGATAAATATATATGTTTTCTCTAATCACACACAGCACTGCAAACACACGTAATCCGAAAGATTGAGTCGCCAAATTCCTTCAACCATTATTGATGAATTTGGTACGTGTACAATATGCATGATGCAATCCGAAAGATTAAGTCGGCAAATTCCTACGACCATCGATGAATTCGGTAGGTGTACACCATGGTATATGGAAGTATATCAATGAATATGTGCACGCTGCATACATACATACATACATACATACATACATACATACATACATAGCACACGGCGGAATGGGACGGGACGACGATGTACCGGACATCACAAGCGACGTCTCTCTCTATCCCTATATATATATATATATATATATATATATATATATGATAAATCTGTATAACAATGAAGGACCGATACGCGTATTAGTCGAACTGGACGATGGAGCTGTAGACGTTGTCTGGCTGCCAGTCGGCGGGGATGACCTGATCCGCCACCAAGGTCTTGCCGGACTCGTTGGTGACGCGCAGCGAGAAGGGCCCCTGCAGCGGCCGCCGCGTGTCCATCCGCCAGATGGACCCCCACGACTCGCGCATCGGCTCCCACACGCCCGTGGGCTCGCCGTCCTCGGCGCGCGACTCCATCAGGTCCACCTGCACCACGTCGCCGTCGCCATTGCCGTACTCCACCAGCACCGCCAGGTAGTTGGGGTTCGACCCGCGCTCGATGTGGAACGTAACAGTCAGACCAGAGTACTGGCAAGCAACCCTGTATGTATGCGTGTAGCCATTATTGCATATATATATACATATATCTTTGTTTTGTGTGTATATATATATATAATCCCCTGCTTTCAATTAGATTCTTGGGCCCACGCATTTGGTAGTTAGTTAGTTGGAGTACACTAGGTAGATACTAGCTACTGGATCCAACATAAAAAAAAAAAGGAAGTGGCAGCTGGTCTTGGAAAAAGTAGTAGGGGAATGAAATTAAATGCATGCATAAAGTAAGGAAGAATGTAGGAGTATGTTCACTTTGTTTGCATGCATGCTTAGCTTTGTGAGTGTGCACGCGCGAAAGGAAGGAAATTAGAAAGCAAAGCACACACAGGCCGGCCGGTACCAGCATGCAGCATGTACCTCTTGAACTGGATGTCGATGATCCCCGCGTGCCTGAGCTCGTCGTTGCGGTCGTCCTTGGCCATGGCGCCGAATGCCGTGCCGCTGAGGTCGAAGTGGTAGGGGGCCACCGGGTAGTAGTTCATGTCGGTGATGATCACCGTCTCGGGGAGGCCGGAGCAAGCAGCGTGGGCCAAGCACCGGATCTATATATACGTACGTATATGCAATATATACATGTGCATGTTAATATATATAATTAGGATATATATATGATGGATAGACATACTCCTAGCTATATATTAGTAGATGCTGCGTCGTCCTGGCAATGGCGGCAATTAATTACTGCATCAAATTATATATACTGGATCGGAGCAAAGCAATGCAATGCAATCCAATAGTATATACCTGGTAGCATGATCCGCACCCTTTGCCGTCCTTGAAGAGCGGCTCGTTCCCGCAGGATGTCATGGCTGAGAAGGGCGGCATGTTGACGTCCTTGAACCCGCAGGCGCCGCCGTTGTCGTCGGGGCCGGCGCCGTTGGGGGCGCCGTACCACGTCGCGCGGGCGTTGAGCCACCCCCCAGCTGCGGCTGCATCGCCGCTGCCGTTGTTGGTTGCCGGCGGCGGTGGTGGAGCCAGAGCTGGAGCCGCCGGCGGCACAGCTGGGATGGGGGCGGCGTGGGCCTTATGCTGCTGCTTGCCGCTCTTGTGCTTGGTGGAGCAGCTGCCGTGCGCCACCAGCAGGAAGAGCAGCGCGGCCGCGACGGCGCGGGGCGGCTTGTGCTTGCAGGGGGAGGCCGCCGCCATTAATTATTGGTGGCCTCGCTCCTGGTGCTGGCGTGGTGGTGCTGGCCCTGGTGGCGATATGATCGTACTAGCTAGCTAAATACGTGTTTGGATGAGAAGACGAGATGATGATGATGATGGTGGATTGTACCAATGGCGCGGCCGGGCCATGTATTTATAGTAGCAGCTTCGTTCTACTCATTATTTACAGGCCGCTGGTGGCTTAGCTTGTTCAAGTAGCTTAGCTAGTAGTGGCCTGGCCGGCCGGCCGGCCGGCCGGGGGTGCACGGGACGCGTCGTCTTCCATCGTCCATCGCCCATCGCCCACGGGTGGCCACTCACTCATAGGGATCCCTTCACATGCGGCTGGCTGCTTGTGCCCTCCATCGACCTGCTGCTTGGCTTGTTGCCCTCCCTTACATGTCATCCTGCCCGCCCGGGGGTCACGAGCCTTGTACTCCATAGCAGCTACCTAGCTGCCTGATTGACACGATCCACGCCATTAGCTGCATGCTGCAGGCTTTAACAATTAATTTATTTCCGGTGAAGTCAGACGCTTCGCTCTAGCCGCATCTCCCTCCCGTCGCGCCGGCGTACTCTCAGTGTGCCGCCGGCAACTCGTCTACTCTCCTCTCCGACGGATCTATACGGGCTGAGGCCACTAAATCCGACGTCGCCCCGGCCGGATCTGGTGGCTGCGCAGCGGAGGCGCGTTGTGGTGTGTGGGCAAGCCGGCGGCCGAAGCATGGCGGCAGCGACGACGGCTACGGCTGCCGCGGACAACATTGGCGGCGTCAACCGGTGTGGGTGCCGGTGCGGCATCAACCCTAAAACCCTAAAACTAATCGAATAATTCATTCATCAAAACGTACACTGATACACGCACTAATACACGCGACAACAAACAATAAGCTACCAGCACTACTATACAACTGATCGATATGATAGATGCCACACTGCACGGCACCATCACATTACAAGATCCACATCGTCGTTTCCTCTACAACAAACACCAAATCACAACAAACAACGTTTGCAATCTTCATCTCTTCCTAGTTAGGGTGTCTTTATTATTTGGATGGGGGGATGCATGAGACATTTATTTGCACTTAGGCACTTAGGGTCCTTGGCCTATTCTTTCGGCTTGTTGCCAAGTATTTCTCTCTCGAAATGAATCAACAACACAGATCAACTTGCAATTACATCTCTTTCGAAATAAATATGTAGTATAAATCAGTACTTACAAGTATGGTATAGGATAGGGACATACCAGATCGTCTTATACCCTCACTCTCCATCCTCCTTCGATCCCATAGTGTGAAGAATCTGCCCCCATTCGAACTTGCCCCTCCCTGTCGGTGGTTTCCCACCTAGAGCAGGGATTCGAGGGAACCCCCGTTTAGAGATTCGGCTAGGGGAAAGTCCATGTGTTGAGCAGGAGTGATTTGGTGGATTAGGATTCAGTTTGGCTCTTGTGAAGAATTTATAGACTCAAGTGTTTATGCAGGTTCGGGCCACCTAGAGGATAACAACACTATGTCCTACGTATGTTCTTCTTGATCTCAAGTGTGAAATGTACTTGTTGGGAGCCGATCCTCCACCTTCCTTGAGGGTTACATATTTTCTTTTATAGATCCTATGGCGGTTCATGCGTACTGCCTCTTGGTGTGAACGTTTGCATGCGGTGGTGGACGCCCGCAACATTGTGCGACTCTTGTGAGATGTGTCAGACGTCTCTTCCGGTGGGGGCAGAGGCAACAACCCCTCATGCCTTGTTTTGGGTCCAACTTGGCGGGCATGCGGTTGGGAGACTCTTCTTGGAGCAGCTCGCTCATCTGTCTTGCCGGGACGAGTTCCTCTTCTGTCTTTTCATGGGTCCCACTTATCACTAGTGGGATCCGGCATCGCGTCTTCCCCGCGCAGGTTCTCCACACGCGGGCAAGTCTGATGACGGTTGACGCCGCCTGAGCGGAGCGTCGATGTCAGGCTCGGGCCCCGACGGGCTCTTGCAGGCACGCCACCCTTGTCGACCGTAATCATGATGCTTTTTACAGGGACGGGGAGGCTGCTTGTACGCCGTCTTGTCAACTGCCCTTCCTCGATCCTCGTGCTACTCTTCCTTCCAGACGAAGCGAAGTCCACGCCCAGGAGCCTCTCGAGTGGCCGAAGTCAGGGTGACGCCACCCGAGGGTTTCCTCTTGATGTTGATTTGAGGCTTACTAAACCCCGGATTACTGTTTGGAAGTTGGTAGGTCTCATCAGTCAGTCACTGACTAAAGAGATCCGTTTCCTTGACGTCGACACTCCACTCAAGCTCTCTCAGCATCATGGGGTAGGGGTCGCAGCCGCTGGTCAGTACGGGCACGACACGGCGACGACTCGTGGCCATCACGAGGGGGTAGCCAGTGTGGAAGAACCATCCACGTTAAACCAACTCAAGTACGTCGACCAGACAAATTTTTAGAATCTATCATTTGCCTTAGACTTTTTGAATTGTTCCCATACAGATTTTCATCCCGCAAAAAAAAAGTGAGCAAAAGGAACTCTCGCAAATGGAATCAAATAACTTGAAGCCTAATAAAATGTTTAATTTTTCCATCCCACGCAACCAGGGGCTCTTATGGCTACCGGAAGTTGGAAAAGAGTATAAACTTCCAGCTCACCAAATCTCATCTAAATGTATGTTTTTTATTTTCCAACCAACCCACTTCATGACTATTAAATTAAAAATGTTGAATGTCACAACATTTTTTCTTAAACATTTCTAGTCATTTTTGTCGACAGTTTACAAATTTTTGCAACATTTTTGGGACCAACATTTTTTTAATTAACATTTTTCTGGAGGCTTCTTCCAACATTTTTAAGAAATGTTGCTTTCATCAACTATTTCTTGTCAATATTTTGCAAAATGTTGCAACATTTTTTAGAAATGTTGGGCCTCTCTCTCCACACCGCGCGGGCCGATCCCACGGTCATGGCGGACGCACAGGAGCTGGCTGGCGGCGCGACCAGCAGCTCGCGGCGGCCACCCCCGGCTCACCGGTCGCCAAGCACACGTGGAGGCGTAACCCACCGGCCATGGCGCGCGGCGGAGCAGGGGGAGCCACGGCGGGGCACGCGGGAGGCCGCGGCGGAGGCCGGCGAGGGCTTGGGGGGCAGCCATGGTGGCGGTGGCGGCGGGCGTCAGGAAAAAGCTGGTGGTGTTGGGGTTCACGTTGTTGGGCTAGACGGGTTATTATTGGGGCTTCTGGTGGATTATAGTTCGTTTGCTTACTACCTTCCGGAAGATATATAGGATTTTCGGCGCAACCAGGGTGGGTGGGGGGCTCCTATATATCTACCGTGGCCTATAAAGAAAGCCCACCAAAGTTATCAGCCCACCAATAATATCTCAGAATTAATAATTCATTCAACATTTTCAGAATGTTGACAATATTTTTGTTCAACATTATTCAGAATGTTGACAATATTTTTCGTGCAACATTGACAACTTTTTTCGCTCAATATTTTCAAAATGTTGACAACATATTTTGGTCCAACATTTTTCAGAATGTTGGCAACATTCTTTCATCCAACATTTTTGCAAAATGTTGATAACATTTTGTTCTTCAACATTTTCATCCTCCAACATTTTAAGAAATGTTGGACCAATATTTTTTTAAACATTTTCACGAAATGTTGGACTAAATGTTTTTCAACATTTTTCACGAAAGATCAGCGATTTTTTCTCACAGTGGCGGCAGGAGTCAACTGATGGCCGTTGCGTAGCGCTCGAGTTGTTTCTATGTCTGCGGTTTTATTTTCCGAAAGATCAGCGATTTTTTTTTTTTTTTGCAAAACGACCGGTCCCTGCTCGATCGTGGCCATCCGCAGGCCCGATCCGACGGTCGGGAGCTGTGCGCGACGTGGACACGCTCCCCGGCCTCAGTTTTTGCCAAGTTTCTTAGCTAAAAGATAAGGCCCACATAAAGGTTTTTTTATGGCGGCCCATGTAAAGGTTTTGGGATGTCCGACAGACCTTTAATCATTCTAATAAGCCCATTCCGGCTGACCTAGTAGTATGTGTGTAGCAGTGAATTGAAGGATCATCTAAAGAAAAAGAAGAAAAAGCAGTGAATTGAAGGACTTATATACATATATAATATGTACACAAATATTATATATAAGATATGATCGGATAGATGAGAGGAGTATTGTATTTGTGTACATAATATGTACGCTTAATTGTAAATAGAGTGTGTACTCCCTCCGGTTTGGTATTAGAAGTCGTTTTGGATAACTTTTAAGGCGTTGAGTTTGGAAATGTGAAAATCATATAAACAGATTTGTCTTTCCAATTACTTTCATAAAAATACATATATAACTTTTAATAAATATTTTTATAGACTAGAAAGTGAAAGTTGTGTTTTGGTGACTATCGCTGTCCTGAACGATTTCTAACACCACACTTTTAATTGATCATATTAAATAGATGTTGTACTGTATATATATTATGGATCGATATGATCATCATGGTATATGCATATGCATGTGGTTGGTTGGTTATATATATTATATTGCTACATGCATGCACCTACTAACACATGCCATGCATGCAGAAATCGAGAAGACTCATGTCGATCAGTCGCAGGCAACATGGGTATGCCGTATGCATGTTACTACTAGTAGCTGTTCTGAATTTCTGATTCCCAATGTTTCAGGCCCTGCAGCTGCTAGTACTCCTAAGTACTCCCTCCGTCCCTTTTTATAAGCATGTGTAGCATTCAAAATTTGTGTCAAAATATAAGCATTTCTACATATAAGACAAGAGTAGGTGGGGTTAGTAAGTAGGTGAAGAGTTGGTGGGTAGTGTAAAATGAGGGGTATAGAGGTCATTTCCTCCTTCGGTTGTTTCTTGAGTTTGAATGCTTGGAATGCTTATATTTAGGGACGGAGGGAGTAGTAACCTGCTGCTACAGCTACAGTTGGGACAAGAATTCCAGTTTCGAGCCTGGATCAATCGCTGTCAGGCAGCAGCTGTATGCCTCATCCTAGCTGCTGCTGATAGATCGATCACTAGTTACTTTGTTTAGTTAATTGTTGTAATAATGTTGTTAAACAAGCAGAAGATGCTCCAACAAGTAGTAAAAGGTGAATGCAATGCAAGTTAAGCCCATGCATGAAGAAAAGAAATAAACTAAACCAGCTTAATTATTTTACCGATCGATATATATATATAGGTGGTGGGCTAGCCATGTGCAGCCATCAACATGGACAGGAAAGCGGCCGGGCTCGATGCTTCAGCTTTATTAGATATATACAAATAGGTAGTGATCGAGATGGATCCGAGAGTACTCCAGTTGCTATAGTATAGCTCGCTCGATCCGATCGAAGCAGAGCAGGCGGCAGCACATCTCTCTGCGGGTCTCGTAGCTAGCTGGAAACAATGGGGGTGCTGTCATCAATCTCCCTGCTGCTTCTGCTTCACGCCGCCGCCGCCGCTGCCGCCGCCGTGAGCTCCAACGACAGCAGCAGCAGCAGCAGCTTGATGCAGATGCAGTGGGGCAACGCCAGGGCCACCTGGTACGGCCAGCCCAACGGCGCCGGGCCCTACGACAACGGTATGTTAAGTTGCATCGTCAATTCTAGCTGTTCATCAGAGTCTAGGCTACTACTAATTAAGATTTCTAGTAGCTAGCATGCATATATGTATATATATAAATAAATGAAACTACATATATGTATATATGCAGGCGGCGCTTGCGGTTTCAAGAAGGTGAACGAGTACCCGTTCATGTCCATGACGTCGTGCGGCAACCAGCGGCTGTTCCGCGACGGCAAGGGATGCGGGTCGTGCTACAAGATCAGGTGCTCCAAGCACTCCGCCTGCTCCGGCCGCACCGAGACGGTGGTCATCACCGACATGAACTACTCCCCCATGCCGCCGGCGGCCTACCACTTCGACCTCAGCGGCACCGCCTTCGGCAAGCTGGCCAAGCCCGGCCGCGACGACGACCTCCGGCGAGCCGGCGTCATCGACATCCAGTTCGCCAGAGTGCCCTGCGAGTTCCCCGGCCTCAAGGTCGGCTTCCACGTCCAGGAGGGCTCCACCCAGGTCTACTTCGCCGTGCTCGTCGAGAACGAGAACGGCGACGGCGACGTCGTGCAGGTGGACCTCATGGAGTCTGCTGCTGCATCTCGTCGGGGGTGGACGGCCATGCGCGAGTCGTGGGGCTCCATCTGGCGCCTCGACTCCAACCACCGCCTGCAGCCGCCCTTCTCCATCCGCCTGCGCAGCGACTCCGGCAAGACGCTGGTGGCGCGAGACGTCATCCCCGTCAACTGGAGGCCAAACACATTCTACAGATCATTCGTCCAGTACTCGTGATCGCATTTTATTTATTATTTCTATCGCATTTGCCATCTATATATAATACTATCTGCTGGCATTGACGATGCATGGAGTATATACACATATACTCCCTCCGGTTTGGTAAAAGAAGTCGTTTAGGACAGCGACACGGTCTCCAAAACACAACTTTAACTTCATTTTTCTATAAAAATATTTATTGAAAAGTTATATATGTATATTTTTATGAAAATGATTTTCAAAACAAATCTATTGATATGATTTTCACATTCATAAACTCAACAACTTAAAAGTTATTCATCATTTATATTCTCAATGTTTGACCTAAACCTTGTCCAAAACGACTTCTTTTACCAAACCGGAAGGAGTATCTATCTATCTATTTAACTACAAATCGAATGGATCTGTCCTCCATCTCACTGAAATGAATGTGTACAGTAGCTCTTTAATTTGTTTGTATTCGAATTAATGAACGAACGAACGAAAATGTGTCGTATTTCAAATCAAAAGTACCCTTTCGGTCTGTTTAGATGGATAAAAATTTGAGCGTATAAATAATGTTAGAATAATATTTTTTATAAGTGAAGATATGATAAACGATTAGTGTCACTTTTGCTCATCTTTTATACTACATCTAAAAACAGCCACGGTACCAATTACATAGCAAAACCAGTTTTTCTCTGGAACCTAGACCCTACGGTACGGACTAGTGCAGTCTGCACTCTGCACATGTCCGGCTCATGTGCCCTCTGCAACTCTGCATGTCTTGTCGGAACACTTTTTTTTAAATAAAAGTCAGAAGCACTACCACATCATATAAGAAGAAGAAATAATTGTACATAACGCGTCGAAGCGAACACCACCACACAAATAACGCATACAACAAAACACTATACCATCACAAACTGGGAGAGGAGGCAAAAGAAGCCGCCCGTGAACTGCGCCGTCGTCGCCAACGATGTGCCACGCCGAAAGACGCGGCCCGCTGCAAGCCATAGCAACATCTTGAACTCCCCCACCATGGGACCATCCTCCTCAAGCCGTGCACACACGGTCGGTGATCCCCCTGACCCAGTTAAGCTTCAACATAAAACTCTCGTCGTGACGCTGATGAAAACCACTGATCCCGACCACTCTGCGTGGGGGCCTCGCCTCTTCCACCGCCTCACACTCCTCTGCCAATAACTCAGATATCTGAAGCCACTAAAAGAGCAACACCTCCGCCCATCTGACACCAGAGACACCACCACCATGCACACTAACTCAAGTCCTCCCGTGCCCATACTGCCTTTGAGGTGTGGCCTTCCATTTTTTATACTGTTCACTCACATTGAGTCACATCATAAACAACTACTCCCTCCGTCCCTAACTGTTAATCGCCAGACAAAAATCTCGATACCCAACACAGTAGACAAATTAAAGAACCTGCTATCCCTACAAAAGAATAATGTGGCAGTTGGATGGACATGGCAGGCTCACCGTTCACGTCATTAATGTTCTCTATACTCTTTCTCTCTCTCTACTGCTGTGTGCGTTGTCTACTCTCACTCCAGCAATTCTGCTCACCGTACAGCTAAAGAGCATAGATCAAGCGTAGGGGGCGACAGTTATTCAGGGACGTGGTGCTGTAGCTTGAACGACAAGAATTCTTTATATTCTCAGCGAGCCACGTCAGCAGCTGACGTCATGCGCACTAAATCCCCCCACCCCTGAATCCCATCCCGCGTCGTTGTCCCCATCCAACTCCCGCACCCCCCGATCTCGCGCCTGTCGCCGCCCTCTCCCCTTCCCCCACCGACGGCACTCGCCTCCCCCACCGCCGCCACTTCGCGTTCCCGCCGCCGCCTCCTCGCCTCCCCACCAGCGCCTCCTCACCTCCCCGCCACCACCACCTCGCCTGTCTCCATAAAGGTTCCCCATGTCGGCTTCTCTCATCTCTGCCCGCCGTCATCAATCTCCCTCCCCACGTCGTCCTTGCCCAAGGTGAGGAGAAAAATCGGTTCCCCTCACTCCCCTCTTCGTTTTGCCTCTCTCCCCATCCGATGTCGTATCCGGAGTCGCCGGCGGGAGCGCTGTCAGTTGCCTAGGTCGGCTTCTCTCCGCCCGCCGTCGTCTCTGCCCAAGATGAGAAGTGTCGGTTCCCCTCACTCCCCTCTCCGTTTGGCCCCTCCCCTCGGTCGCCACCGTGCTCAGAGTCGCCGACGGGAGCTCCGCCGCCGTTCAAGGTCGCCTCTCATGCACGCTGGCCAAGGAAGCTTCTAGAGAAAGGTTTGTCTCAAATCTAACTCCGGTTCTGCGCCATGGTTTCCTCAGATTCACGTATCTCGCGTTGTCTCGCCTTGCCGATCCGATCCTCCCTTTGTTCCCAGCTCCCGGCTTCTGACGAAAATGGAAGCAATTCATTTGCTATCCTAACAATTGTTACTTCCAGGATACTTTGCCTTTTATTCTCTCAAATAATTACCCTGTTATTTGTTACATAAAGTTTTTACTATGTTTATTCTCTTAAATAATCACACTGTTATTTGTTATAGGAAGTTTTTACTATGTTATATATGGTGGCTTTGGAAAGCTAGAAATGATTTCAAATTCAATAACAAAAGGTGGTTGGTGATCAGGAAAAGCATGAAGTGCAAGCTGACATATCCACTGCTACTTTATATGCTTTCTATTTTTCTACTAACAGGAACATTTCATTATAGCATGGTAATTTGATCACAAAAGCTAATCAAAGTATCCCCCTACCGTCTACTCTTTGGTGCATGACATGCAAGAACATTGTGTTGACATTTTTCTGGTCAACACACACGAGCGCTAGATCGCACAGCAATCGAAAACACGAACTCGCCGAGCCTCTGTCCTGACCGGTCAGGGGCACCAGTCTGACCGGTGCGTGCAGGGACGCGGTGAAGACCTACAAACACTGCCTCGGGAGGGACCCCGTCGGAGGTGGCGCGCCTAGGGTTGCTCTGAGGTCGGCAAGGCCATTCAGAATGTCCTTTATCGCCGTTGAGACAAGCAAGGAAAGCAAAGGGTTGGAAAAGCTAGGATTTGGAGATAAAAGTTGAAAAAAGTATTTGATCGATTGGGTTGTAGCCTCAACCGGCCGTGGCCCTTTATATTTATAGGTTCCAGGCTCTTCAATTGTCACTCGCTTTTTAGGTGATTAAGATCTCAGGTGCGAACACGTAGCAGCTCATAACTTGGATGTTACAGCTAGAACCGGAGCCACTCAAGGTTCATGTACCCTCTCTTGTGATTCTGTAGTTCACTGCGGTGATGCATGGTGCTGTGTTGTCAGCTATATACAATGCAAATTGGAGTTAGTTGGACCTCACTCATATATTGTGCTCTTGATTTTCAATAAAAGTTCATTATAAAAAACAGTCTTGATACCATTTTCTTTGACCCAATTGATGCTCTCGCGCATCAAGGTCACAGGCTTCGAGCAGTAAGAAGGAGTAGCAGTTGCCACTGTGCTACCGAGAGAGCCGACCAAGGTTCGAGCAACTACCACATCTTATATTATTATTTTACCTTTCTAAGTAAGAAAAAATAAAAATGAAAGAAAATTGGTATGTCCCGCGAAAATCTGCTGAAAATCTCTTTCAAATCCCGCAACAATACGCAAGGAATCCCCTAGTATTCTCTTATAGCACATGTTGTTTTTAAAATTTTTAGTGTAATATACTATTCATTCGTATAATTTAACGGATCAAGCAACAACAATTGACTGACAACTGCATCGTTTGGTGCGTATCTAATTTACTTTTAGTTTTGGCATTATTGAAGAACAATGACATTATTGAATTCTTGTAAAGTATAAATTCCCTCGATATTTAATACTCCATCCAGTTCCCTATTAGAAGTTGTTTTGGACAAGGTTTGAGTCAAACATTAAGAATATAAATCATGAATAACTTTTAGGTCGTTGAGTTTGAAAATGTGAAAATCATATAAATAGATTTGTCTTGAAAATTACTTTCATAAGAATATACATATATGACTTTCCAATAAATTTTTATAAAAAGAGAAGTCAAGTTGTGCTTTGGTGACCGTGTCGCTGTTCTAAACTACTTCTAATAGGGAACGGAGTTTTTTTAGCAACAATAGGGAACTATAGTCACTTATTTCGAAGGCTCAGGCTCAGGCCCAGCACAAGACCGACGTCGGGCCCAGCCCAGCGAGGTGGTGAGGTTCGAGCGGCAAACAGAGGACGGCACGGCAGCCGGCAGGGCGCAGCGGATTCTTCTTCTCCCCCGATTCGATCCTCCACCGCATCGCGTCCACCCCATTCTCCGATCCGACCCCGATGGAGCAGCAGCAGAAGCAGCAGCGGCGGCTGGGCAAAGCAGCAGCACCCGCCTTCGCTGATCCCGACCCCCCGCCCGTCGGCGCTGATGCCGCCGCCGCTTCCTCCGCCGCGCAGCCGCAGCCGCTCCCCTCCCGCAACGCCTCCTCCAAGTACGACTTCGTCAAGGTCAAGGTCTGGCTCGGCGACAACGCCGACCACTACTACGTCCTCTCCAGGTTCCTCCTCAGCAGGATGCTCACCGTCACAAAGGTACTATCTTTTCTGCATTTCCCTGTTTCTATACATCGATCAATATTCAATCCACCCCTGTTTCAATACTACTCTGCCTACATACAGATTCCTAATCACGTCGCCATCAAGATCGCCCTTGAGCTCAAGAAGCTGCTTGTCGACAACAGCCTGCTTGATGTGTATGGACTACCACCCACTTCTCATCCTTATTCATCACCTTCTCATTCTGCTGCACGCTCAAGGTTACTCTATGCGTGCTGTTTTAACTCCTGCTTTCATCATTTTGCAGTTCCCAGAGCGATCTAGAGGCTAATCTGTTCAAGGTTAGGTGCCTTCGTATTCCCTCCTGCTTCTGGGGAATAATACCTGCTGCATGCTAGTTTCTCAACTCATTAGGATACTTCTCTTCCCTTCTTCCACAGCTTATGGAGAAACGCGGATATGGAGAAGACTACATAAATCGCTATAAAATGATGACAAGGTAGCCTGCTGGGAGAAAAACACCTTCTGTTTCTCTATTACAGGCTAGTAGTTGATAATGTTTATGCTTCTGGTATATTCGTGCTAGGCCTAGTACTTTTACCAAAACTCTTCTCTCCTACTTCAGTGGCACTCAAGCAATGTGTTTCTGCTGTGCTCATCCCTGACTGCATGCAGGTTCCATCATCAGAGAGTACCATTAGTAATCTTGGTGTGTGGAACTGCCTGTACGGGAAAATCAACAATCGCTACACAACTTGCTCAGAGGCTAAATTTGCCTAATGTTCTACAGGTTTAGTTATCTTCGTCATTTCATCACTCATGTCTCGCAGGCTTTGTTTCGCTACCCTTTGTTCATCTTGACTACAAATTTACTGACTACAACATGCAGACAGACATGGTGTATGAGTTGCTGCGGACATCAACAGAGTAAGTTACATCTTTTTTTGGCTGTTTAAAGGAAAAAAGTTGCAATTTTCTATTTTCTGCACTGCTCTTGATTCCTCCTCTTTCCAAAGAATTGTGGATCACTTGTGATTTGAATTTGGGCTTATAAATTTCTAATATGATTAACACATGCAGTGCACCACTTACTTCTGTTCCCATTTGGGCTCGTGATTTTGACTCTCCGGAAGAGCTTATCACTGAATTCTGCAGAGAATGCAGAGTTGTACGCAAAGGTATGCAGTGTTTTATGAAATAAAAGGTACTCTTCTGCAAATATCATTGACACTTTACCTGAACGAAACAGCTACAATCCCTTGATTGATATCTCTGGGTTACCTTGTAACTTTGGCCTGTACTTCCTACTACCTTTTGCTAGGTTTGGCTGGCGATTTGAAGAAGGCCATGAAAGATGGGAAGCCAATTATTATTGAGGTACTGCCTTGTGTCAGGATAAATTTTAATATTACATTCATGTGTTTCTCCAAGCCTACCACACAAAAGACCACCCTACCATACTATGATCTCCTGTACCTTCCCCTTGTCCTCTGTTCTCATCAGTGTTTCATGGAGGCAAGCATGGATGGATAGAAGATGCAAGACATGCAGATACTATATCTAGAGTTCCAAAAGTTTTTTTTACATGGTTATTGTGCACATGAGAGCATGATTATCCAGAAATAATATCTAGAGAAGATAATTATGTAATGTTTATATCAGTATGTAGGCTTAGGTACATGGTTGTGCTAGGTAGATTAAAGCATATGCCTGCATATGCCTTGTTCTGTGAGTGAATTCATGTGCATATGACTATTTGTATAACATGGCAATTGCATGTAATTCCTTGTAGCAATGGCAGTTGCCACCTAAACTTTGGACGTGGGTGAATCCATTGGACCAAATATCTCCAAACACTATGTGTTTAATGCATTTACAAAGTCTGGTGGGATGTTTGTGCTGCACAGGTTCTTTATGCATACTAATATTATGTGTTTTTTAGTGACCTTGTGTTTCTATTTGTTTTGGAACCAGGCGTTGCCTATCTAATAAGTTGTAAATTTAACAATTGGCATATTCTTTTCTTAATACCTGGATTTAGGTTCAAAGGTAGCCACATGATCTGCAACATACACCTTTTTAATACAGGACCATATGTATAGATAAATCACACCTTATATTAGATTGTATCTCACTGCAGGGAATACATTTGGATCCAAGCATTTATCTTATGGATGAGGAAAAGAGAGATGATAATTCCAGGACGGAGAAAACAGTACCAGATTCTGAAAATTCAGGCATCTCTGCAGCAAGGAAGGCAGAACATCAATCCAAAAATGGACTAGCCGAGAACAGAACGAGTCCCACAACAGAAAATGAAAATGTCGTCAAAAGCAAGGAATGCACACTGGAGGAAGGTAGAATCAGTGAAGGGGTATCTTTTGCTGAGAGCCACAAGAGTAGTACTCATGATTCTGCGCATTCTCAAGAAAAAAATCCCAATGATGAAAGTAAGTAAAAAGGAAAGTGACATTGATTTTTTTTATTTTGTATGTAGTCAATTTGTCTTCACTTGCAACAAGTTTAAAGCACACTTGAGGGGCTCAAGTATCAAATTTACAAGACTAGTACAAGGCAAGCATACTCTTTCTTTGAAGTGTGGGGGCATGCCAAATAGGACAATCAAAATAAAGAAGTAAAGAACAAAATCTTAAGTACCTCCAAAGTTTTTAGATTACTGCACTGCCAGGTTATTTTGTGACCTTTGCTGGCGCACTCAGAAGAAACCACTGTTATCTATGGCTTGTAGGTGATGGGCACAAAGATTTAGGCCAACCGAAGAATAACACTACCAAGAAAGATAAATCTGCTGCTGAACCGATAGTTGTTCCAATTGTGCTGAGGATGTCTGACTTTGATCACAAGGTCTGTTCTCTAAATTGTTTGCGTGCTTTTGGTTTTTATTGCCTTTGAAATACAAGTTGTATTGAATACGTAAGCGGATTAAGAACCACACATGTAAAATGCTTAAAGGTCAATGTTACTGGCCTTCTTTTGGAACTGCACATTGGTTGGGCACACCTTTTGAATGGGAGCTGCTGATTTGTGGGCCATTGCTAGAGACTTGTGTTATTGGGGAGGGAAAAGGAGGTGTCTGGCGGCCATTGTGGTGGAGGCGCAGGGGAAGGGGGGCGCAGGAGGAAGGGAGAGCTTGAGAGCTAGAGAGTTTTAGGGTTTAACCCTTCACTTCTTTCTTGATTCAATTGGATACATGGGGCTATTAAATAGAGGATACATGGGGTAATCTAATCTTAGACTGTTCCTAAACCCTAACCTATTATGCAAGTCATAGGGCGGGTGCCTAGGGGAGGCGCTACTCGCAGGTACTGTTCGCGTGTGAACAGCACCGCGTGGCTCCCTGGCCTATATGGCCTGCTAGCCTAGTTGGTCCCCTTTTGCCCAGTAGGCCCTCTAGACCCCGAACAGTCATATTTATAACATGGATCACTTCTACACTCCCATTACATGGATTTTTTATTTGTGTTTAATCTCCTATTCTCATTTGCTTTATTACTGTGTTCAGGCATTGTTAGAGGAATGGATTGCCACTAGAGCTTTCCGAGATAATTGCCTTCCTCAGGTATCTATGCCTCTCTGGAAGCTCTGGTACACATACAATTGACAAACTGTTAATTTCTTTGAAATTGTTGTGCAACCGTTATGCTGAAAAGAAATTGTAATTGGCATTAAATGGTAGTTGTTTTTCATGGGAGGAAATGTTGAACGGTGAATGGTCAATGGTGATACCTACCTGCCAGCTAGTATCATACGCATGCAGACAGTGGTTATTTATCTGCAATGCTTGTATAGTTGTATGGAGTCTTACCGGCACTTGCAGTCACTAAGCTTAGTCATGGGTATTCTATGGTTCTGAAGGTTGTCCACCTGTTTCCCTAAAAAAAGGTTGTCCACCTGTCTCACAAGGTTGCACCTTGGAAGTTATATGGGTATTCCTATGGGGATAGGTGTATATGATGCATGAGACCATTATTCCTATTGAGTAGTGAATTTGTTGGACCTACCTTCAAGATTGTTACCTCATGCAAGTAGTATCTGAATTGCACTTGATGCTATTTTCTGATATTACTCAGGATCATCGAAAACTTATAAACAACCTTAAGCTTATTCAGGACTACCTTTGTTCTTTTGAGTCACAGGTAAGTTTTCTTGATCAATAGGGTGGTACGTTTTAAATTGTTGTTTTATCATCTAGTGTATACGATGTATTTTGTCTGGTGGTAGAGTGTGCGTTTCTAAGCTTTTTTAATAAATAAATAAATAAATAAATATATAAATCTTGTTCAGGGGTTGACCATTGTTGACATATCAGCAAACTCGTTTCCTCAAACGTTGGACTGGCTTCACAGCTATCTTCTTCAGGTACCTAGAAATAACTAACATAACCTGCTATACTTTCTTGCCAGCCATTATGCCAATTGTTTCCCATTAGTAACTTCATGCTAATTTCGTGAAGTTGTAATGTCTCTGGGTGAAAGGTCCAGTTCCTTCATATTTGTGTAATGCAACACTCCCAGTCACAAATAAGTGACATTTTGGATATCTCCAAAATACAACTTCGACTACTTTTGTGAAACCACTTTCTGATACAAAATCCACTCGTCATTTTTAAATATCAAAGCCCAACACAAGGAAGACTTTGTAATCAAAGTTTGGAATGTTTGACTTTGGATAACCAAAGTACATCAGTTATCTGTGAGACTAGGATCTCTATCCAGAATTATTTCTTTCTCGTCAAGTTGCCAAATGAAAAATGATGTGTTTTAGGATTGGCTTATTACAAAAAATGATGTGTAGCGGTCAGTCATCATTATTTGTCTATTGGCATCTGATTTCCCTTTCGCAGTGTATCGAGCGAGGTCTTTTGGCTGCATGTTCAGAAAGCTGCAATCAAGGGTGAAATTGATCACATGGGAGTGCCCGAGATGTCCGGCAGCACCTGATTCCACTTAAATATGGATGCTTTATCTGTTGTGCTGCCAAGGACAAATCACTGCAGCAGCAGTGCGTGATGTACTGATAGTCGACCCTCATTTGTATTCCCTATTAACCCTGCACGAGTTGGGATGTATTCGTGTGAAATTAACAGCGTGCCTGATTGGCGCTGAATACTGACATTTACAGCACATGGATTTACTCCATCCCAGATTTCAGACTGTTTTGACTTAGAAATTGTGTATATCTAATAAATACATAAAACTATCTATGAAACTAGAAAAACTGGAGGGACTACGAAATCCATCAAACATGAGATCGTGCCTTATAGTAACAGCTGCACCATCTACCTTCAAAAACAGTTTCACTTTTTATTTATGCCGTAATCTTGTTTGCCAACACCACCGGCATCCTTATTTACACGAATCAAGTCTACCAATCCACTGAAAAGATACTTGTTATTGCTGCTAGACAAAGCACAAGTATCGGACACTGTAATTCACTTCTTTTTTGAGGAAAGAGTACAATTCACATTGATGCAGACATTCTTCAGCTTTGGTACCATGCAAAAGTTTACAACACCGAACAGAGGAAAAGAGCAACACTTCAACAAAGCAAATTACTCTAGTGGCCGCCATCCTCCACACTGGTTCCTTCGTCTGCAGCTTTTCCGCTGCAGGACCTTGACACCGACTCAAACAGTCTTGATTTGAATGTAGATCAGCACAAGTAGAAAACAAAAAGAATAGATTCATGTAAATCGGACTAAGGTTCTTGTAAATTTGTAGGATTCATGGTATGGATAACACCAAAAGAAAATAAAGACCAGGTCAATTATGCATACCTTCGATAGCGCGTCAACATCATTGTAAAGCTCTGAGATGCTAACAGAATCTTGAGTAATCAATGTTTGGACAAGTGACATTGCGAATTACGTTGCAATTTCTGAGGATGACAAGAAAAAGGGTTAAATCTAACTAACTGAAAAACAAGAGCCATCTCATTTAAGAAACAAAAAGAAAAGTCCAGTGTTAATCCAGTCCGAAGGATTTATCTGTTTTACAGGAGCCCAAAATGTAGAACAATTACGCCAGTTCAGAGGTTTAAATAGGAATTACTAAGACACATATTAATCCAGTGAGAAAGTATACTGCCAAGGGAAAAACTATGCTTTTGTATATAAATTTGTCTTTGGCACACACATTTGAAAACACAAACAAGATATTGATTTATTTGCAATCTGCACCTT
Source organism: Cenchrus fungigraminus (assembly GCA_036936925.1). Lineage (NCBI taxonomy): Eukaryota > Viridiplantae > Streptophyta > Magnoliopsida > Poales > Poaceae > Cenchrus > Cenchrus fungigraminus. The sequence continues at coordinate 101,898,725 of CM072776.1, forward strand.
ATGATTCCCATATTGTAAGATTCATATAAACCAGTTAGTTTAAATGGAAGAACGGTGAAATACATTTTCATGTCCGGCATTACACTTTTAAGGCAGTTTTTCTTGTACAAAAATAGTTTGTAATACATTGACAACATTATACCATAGAAGTTTAATTGTCAAAGATTCAGCTTGAAGAGTCAATTCAACATCTTATTCTCCCTCCAGTCTTACCATTTGAAGAAGAGGCGTACCTACATCTTCCTAAATGCCTCAATCTCAGTTAACATGTCACTACCATTTACTTGATCATATAATCCAATCATAAATTGGTACAATGGGAGGCAAGAGATAAACGAGTTCAATGGTGTATGTTACATTAGCAGGTGCAATGAAACTTTGTAACTATCCTGGATTTTCTTAACATGCACAAGTATAAAACGTAATAAAAAAAAGAAAATAGGGTAGTTCACATCTTAGCAAACTATCTCTTCCACCATCATTCAGCTTTGCCAAATGAACATTGTACTCCCCAAGATTCAGCAACTCAGAACGAGAATAAGGCCAAATATGATTTCAATGTTAAACTTCTTCTCTTAGTCGGAATATAAAACTACCTGGTTCCGGCTAACGAATATCATTAAGACAATGAGCTCAAATGCGTCAATGTAAGAAAGTTTTCAATGTTAGCTATAGACGAAATAAGCCAATGGTGTAGTACACAAAAGTAACTACAGCAGAGAAAATAAAGAAAGATAAAGGTTAAGGCTGCTAGAAGCCATGTGACATACGCAGTATTTGAAGTGTTGTCGTACAAACTTTTGAAAACCTGGGACAAAAGGCACCAAAACTAGCTTATTGTCAAAACAACAAGTCTCAAAAGAACAGACAACTGAGCAATACATACAATAATCAAAACAGATGGATTACCTTCTGGGCAACAGCTAATGCAGCCTCATCCCGGCTAACACAACTGAGTAAGATATCTGGAACTGCCGCAATAACAGACTGAATACAAATATTGCATTAGCCATCATTAGATAAGGAGAAAAAGTTACCTATTGGCAGAAAACACATATTAGTGATTCCCACAATTATTTTGACAAAATATAATCACAAGATGATCTCTCTGATGAACACAAACCAAAAAAATATCAGTACCTTTTGTGTGCAACTTGTAGGTATTTCTCCAAAGCATCCCCTGTATTCAAAGGTTCAGGTAAAATAGATCCCAGGTGGTCGGCAGCAGATGCAGGTGGCACCAAAGCACTTATTTCCTGGCAGAGGGTTACATAGGTCTCAGAAGATCATATGTGCTACCAAAGTACATCTGCAAATGTCTACTTTTTTTACTAGTGGAAAACTGAATACCTTGAAGGATTTGTTGATTGACTATCATGTTCACTATTTGCGACAGGTGCAAAAAATGGCCTTTCCGTGACTTTTGATAAAGAGTTATTATAAAAGTATCCATATGCTTCGACGGGCCATCAGACTGATGCAGGAAACACATGAATTTCATGGATTTGGTCATTTGATACAGATTGGATAGTTTTTTTTTAATATACTTAGATTGGATAGGGTTTGAGCACAGCTCTTCAATTCGAGCCCTTGAAAACTGTATAACCTAGCGCAGAGGCAGCATTATATTGCTCGCAATCCGTGCGAGGCAGCGCATTGGCTGGAAGGAACTGAATCCCTCGCGGATAAGCGACAAACAGAGGAGAGGGGACGCGTACGCGTACCCGCGTCGAATGGAGTCGGCGGCGTCACCGGCCTAGCGGGCCGGGATCATCTCGCTGCCGGCCAAGGGGCAAGGGGGCGAGAGAAGTGCAGATGGGAAGGAATGGCAAAGGGATCAAATTTGGAAGATTAATAATTCATGGCTTGGCATTTTGATCCAATTAGGGTGCGTGGTGTGTTCAATTCAAATTCAATCAGCCTACAAAACAAAGCGTTGACACAGCAGAGTATTGTATTGTACACAATCCGGCAATAGGGAGGGAGCCCCTTCCCCTGTAGAAAGATGATGCACTGCAGCATGTGCTAGCAAATTAAGTGATAACAAAACAATTGTTTATATGGATAAACGATGATTGGATTAAGAAGATAGCTAGGATTAAGAAATGCACAGATCGATCGATGAATGAAGCCTGCCTCCAAATCAATCAATCAATCAATGAAATCAGAGCTCCATCCGTTGCAAGAAGCTCTTGCCCTCCAGCTTGGCGGAGAAGAAGAGCCTCATGAAGCTCTCGTGGTCCACCGTCTTGTACATCACCACCTCATGGTCAGCGACGAGCTCTTTCAGAGGGCCTATCGTCGCGTGGATGCTGGGCGAGTGGAATGCTGCAACGGACATCCGCGCTCTCTCCGTGTTGATCACGGCCCGGTGCTTGATGCTCCGGTACCTTCCGTTGGTGAAGATCTGAAGAATGTCTCCCACGTTGACAACAAAAGCACCCTGGAGAGGCCTCACGGGCACCCAGGTGCTGTCGTCCCGCTTCACCTGCAGACCTTGAACCTGGTTGACTTGCAGGACGAGGGTGAGGAGATCAGCGTCCGAGTGCGGCGAGAAGCCCACAACTTTGTCCGCCTCGGCACACGGAGGATAGTAGTTCATCCTCACCGACTGCATTGCACCGACAATGGCCTCCGGTTGCAGCCCCAAGTTGGTGGACATGATACCCAGCAAACGATCTGCCACATTCTTCACAGCAGCCGAGTACGCGTCCAGCGTCGATGTGAAGGTGTGGGGCTCGTCAGGCCAGAATCTCATACTCCTGTGCTGAGGCGGCTGTGTATTCAGGTAGAGGATGTCAGCCCAGTCCAGCTTCTGATCCTCCGAGACCACAAACAGCTGACCGTAACCCTCCAGCTGCCCTCGCTCCTGAGCAACCTGCTGCTTTGTTTCTGCAGGCAACCCAAAGAATCCTTGGACATTCGCCTTCAGCGCCTCGATGACATCATCTGGAACACCGTGGTTTATGAGCTGCCATACCAATCACAATCAATTAATAGCTTAAATAATAGTAATGTTCATCAGCAGGAAAGAAATTAAAAACCAAATTAACCAGACCTGGAAGAAGCCCCACTCCTGGCAGGCCGCATGGAGGCGTGTAGATTCATCACCACAACCACAAGCCTCCGGCGGATCCGGGTGAAGCAGCCTCTCAAAGTCAATGATGGGTATCGCGGCGCTGGCGACAACAGCATCTGCGGTCACTTCTGGCCGGAGATACCTTGGCGGCACATGGGCTCCACCGGTGGCCGCCACCATTGCCTGCACGCTCGGCACAGGGAGAGATTCCATCTCGATCTCTTCCTTCCTAGTATCTTCTTTCACTTGGAGTTCGTCTTTCAGCCTGAGTGGAGTGATAGTGGATATGAGCCTTCTTTTTTATATTACTCAAAAGAGATAAGCAAGTGCGATGCAGCAACAACAGACAAAACAGCCGGCAGTGGCCAAGAAAAAGCAGGCATCCGCTTTGATACCCTTTTCTTTAATAATATTTTTTTGGTAGCTTGTGGCATGGCATTTTGGGGTATCAAAGAAGGGAGGGACGAACAAATTAAACAAGAGATACCTGGTGCTCAGTACCAGTCACGGTTGCGGCATCCCTCTCCTTCTCGACATGCATGGTGTCCATCTATCAACACAGCTCGAGCTATCAACAATTTTTTGCAGGAGACATGCTGTTGTTTCCTTACAAGGAAGTCTATAAACTGTTTTCTTGTCATGCACTTTAATACATACTTACTGGGAACAAGTGAATATTTGTTTAGAGGAGAGAAAAAATGCCAGGCTTTTGTAACGGCTGGTAAGGTAGGGAAGGTTGTCATCTATCAGTTTGGAGACAAATATTTTACCTACATATATATCTCGCCAGCCAGCACAACAAAATTTGTGCCCCCAGGCTTGGTGGGTTGATATAGAGTTGCATGCCTCTGAAGAAAGCGTCACACATGATTGCCTTGCAGTCTATCATGGTTGCTGCAGGATAATGAAAGATATCAAAATAGAAGCATGTGTGACTGAGATTCTTTTGATAGGAATGAAGAACCTTATGACACAGTTAATGGCAACTGGCTGGAAGCCTGCCTTCTTGCCATGTGTACAACAAATCAAACAAGCAATGGTCCTTCGGGTTGAAGGTGAATTCGCTACATGTGTGTGTGTAGATGATATATAGAAATAATTAATGGGAGAGGAGACCTGTGGGAGTAAAAGATGGGCTTGTCGTCTGGGACGAAGACGTCGACGCTGTGGATGTTGTCGCCGCGGGAGGTGATGCGCTCGAACAGCTTGGCGATGATGCCAACGGTGTCCTGGGCGACCAACCAAATGGAATAATAATGATTAATCAATAGTTTAATTACTAATTAATATAATGGCGGAAAGGAGACGACATACGGGGCACTGGAAGAGATGGATGCCGAGGAGGTTGCCGGCAAGCACGGCGGCGGAGAGCGGCCAAGGACATCATCTGTCTGCCTCCAAAAGGATTCTTTCTCTGACGGCACAGCATGGCAGAATCAGAAATTCAGGTGGTATTCAGATGATTGGTTTGGTTTTGCCATACAGGTACAGATTAACAGATGTGCCAATGTCAAAAATCCATTTGTTTATTCATTAATTTACAATGGAAAAGGTAAAAGAGTACATTTGAGCCACTGCTTTCCTTTGGTAACAAGCAGTACAGAAGCCATCTGCATACATTCAGAGCCCAAGACATAGCCGGGCTCTTAGCACCAAATGCTCGCTGCTACGATTCTTCACTCCACCGCCCAATGGCTTCTCCCACCCTCACCTTGTCGCCAGCCCTAACGCAGAAGCTCAAGTCTGCTGAAGCTGAGGACAACTCCCTCGCCTTCTGCCTCCTCGCTGGGGCTTCAAATACCAACACTACCGTCGACCCCATCTTAAATCCTGCTATCTGCAAATTGTGTTGGCACAAACAAACAAACATCACCATCACTCTTCCATTTACCACACGCATCCGCAGTCGCAGCTCAAGCAAGGTACCTCCTCCCCCTTCTTAACCACCACGCCAGTGCCTTCAGGTTCATAAACACGCTCCTCAGCAGCCAGGGAGTGGACCATCCTCGATACTGCCCTATTCGTCCTCAGCTCTGGTTCCAGATTTACCTGCATAAACAGCATTCCTCACAAATTCGTTCATTCATTGACTGCCATTCATTTTGACACCATCGCAAGTTACCCTGATAGATCCAACATTAGTAGCACCAATAGCCACGAGTGCAACAAAGCCTTCTTTCCATCGCCCTTCAAGTACTACCTGCCACTCACAGCAACAGGTTCACAAAGGCAGTGCCACTGAGCCAAATCCTATATTTCTGGCTCATATATGAAGCTAAAACAGTTCAGACAAGTTACCCTTTCATTCTCAACATACAGGTTCCTGATGGTCCTTACAGCACGTTCATTCTGGGGGAAAAGATGGCCTGCAGATACACTGCATTTGTATTATTCCTACACTGAGTGTCACCACAAAGCTAGGTAGGTATGGACAAACCTGAGAAATGCCGACGTTTTAAAATATTCCAATCAGCAGGAGAATGAACTCGATGATAGTCACCAGGGTGCAGATAGATGACACAATAAAAGATGCCTTTCTTTGGGCTGCCAAGGAGAAGTCAAAATCAATACCAGCAAAATTTTAATGAATATGCTGAGGGGCATTATACAGTCATTGCAACTTGGAAAGGAACAGAGCCACACAAAACAAGTCCAAAGTTTTCATGATATAATCTAAGCAGTAGCAGAAAAGTTCTGCAGGTTATAGCCGCCTCCAAGGGAAGGATACGAAAATTGCCGATCTCAATTCTCAACTCATGGTATCATGAAAGGTGAAATTTTACAATATGGTTGCAGAAGACATATCGTGCTCTAATGTCACAGATTAGAACAGCACATCATAAATATTTGCAATTTCATATTGCTGTTATAAACATTCATATGTAGATTAGCACATATACATTGCATAAGAAAATTAATACCAAGAGAAAAATGTTATTTGAGTGGTTGCGTGATATGAGATCACACATTAAGCGATTGGTCGCAGTGGTCTCGGATTTCATAATTCTAAACCATTAATTGTACAAATACCTCAAAACGGTTTGATCCCGTAGTTTAGGTGAAGCAACTGATACTCGCCACCACGATTTTGGATTTGAATTCTCAGGTGTACTTTGCTCTATGTGCTCCCTGGAAAGTTCTTCCTCTGCAGCATCGTGAAGGGATGAACTCGTACCAAGAAGAGAAGAAACAGAATAAGAAAAACCTTTCACTTGTTCAATCATGGTTCCTGGACCCCTTAGCTCTCCAAGCCTCAAAACTTTACCATCGACAGGACTCACCTAATGGTACAATTGAATGCATATAGAGATCAGCCTTCACCCATCACCATATCAGACTAATGGTTATACAGAATCACTATCTTGTTACCAGTTACCAGACAGTTTGGATCTGGATCGACGGGTCTTGCTCCTTCTTTGAGACCGCGGATGAAGAACGCCTGTAAAGAAGGATATTCTTCTAGAGGAAGAGCAACTTCTTGCAAATCTACAACATTCAGGAATAAAAGTTTCATTCCAAACAATCGCCAAAGTTTTCGAAAGAAGTGATAATAACTATATGCCAGGTTTTCATGAGTACAGAAAATATGCAAGCAAATATTTTGTTTCAATCAACAGTGGTCCTAGTAAATCATCAAAGAACATTAGAGCAGTAAGCATTTACATGGCTGTACATACACTGTGATGCAAAGTGGACCTCGGAACACAGTAGCATTGCATGATACATCAAGGGAGGAGCTGTATTTATCATTAATTTGAGAGTGCAAGAATGCATATTAGCGTAGATGATGGTTTAAAGGACAAGCTAGCTAGAGGCTCGTAAATAAATTTGGCAGGTGAATTCTGACACAAGCAAGAAAGCATGATGAAAGGCGAAGACATACCAGAGTGAAATGCTCTAGCCCATGCTTTGTAAATGGTGGGGCGCATGAAAACTGGGATATCCTACAATACAAGGGACAAAACTATGGAAGTGTAAACAGGAAAAGATCACAGCAGGTTGTATTGGTTGAATTCAAGAGAAAGGTTGCATGAGTTCAAGAATCCAAACCACTTCCATCAAGGATCCCCAGAAACGTGACATGGAACGCAATGGTAGAAGCCTAAAAAATGGAGCCTGTATTGGAAATGACACCATTCTGCGCAGTCAGAAGGCAATGAACATGGATGACAGGTCGATGTGCTAACTAGAGTAGGGCACCTTGAAATCTGGCGAAAATTCTGGTTCAATTCCTTTCTCCTTCCTTTGGACAACCTTGCATGAACACGGATCATTGCCATCATTATATTATTAGTAGTTTTGTAACTAGTAGGTGTAGGTCCTAGTAGTAGAGATGAAAGACAGGAAGCAATGCAAATGCTAAATATCGGTGGAGCATTAGTAGTAATTAGTAGCTGTAGTAAGAGTAAAAAACCTGCGGCTTACCTTGTTGTCATCGTACATGCGCCTCGCATGTAGAGCGCCGAGCATGACGAGAACTGCCGCTGTTGCACCAGGTAGAAGGAATTTACCTTTGCCTGGAAAACAAAGCATGGAGTTGGGGATCTTTCGTTCTTCGTCTGAATAATAGCGGCAGCGCGATGTGGGAGCCGCAAAAACCTTGGGAGTCGCCGGAGTTGGCGGCGTGGATGCGGCGGGACGGAGGGCGGCGGCAGGCTGAGGCTGAGGCGAGGAGATGGAGCGGCGGCGGCGGCCATGGAGATGGAGGGCGAACCCTAAACCTCATGTCGCTCTTTCCCCAAATCAAATCGGTTTTGGGCTTCTGTTTTCTAGTTCTAACTCTTTCTTTGTGTATGTTCAATGAATACTCCTAATTGGAAAGAATCTACCGACTCCTTATGGATTCGCTGCTCAGAAATGGTTCAAGTAATACGCCGTCGCAGGTGAGAAAATGGAAGTGATAATCTGCTCAGAATGTGATAGTGCAGGCACGGCAGCAGAAGTTCATACAAAATGAGCACCGAGCGGATGATAATCTGACTGATGAACGGAGACGCGATTCTCCATCTCCATGTATATGCATCAGACAATCACCATGCCGATATCCCAAAGCTTCGGTTGGGTACCAACAATCCAAGGAAGGTACACATGTATATATTGTACGCATCACCATGCTTTCCTCTAGGTAATTTTGTAAAATAAAAGAGTACTTATGCACGAGCAGCACAGGCAGCTAGGCTCTCCGATTCGATTAACCTATGCAAGAGCAGCACATCTTATGCTCAAAATGAAACTAGTCCATCCAGTATACATTAATTAGAGAGAAGTACAAAAACAATAGCTGGAATGCTGGATGGATCAACTCCTCTCTCCATCTTCTTAGGTCCCAAGAAGATTCACAGGAAATTAACGAGTGCCATCCTAGTACACCTACAGAGGGATGACCTCAATGTCATCGTGCTCCGTCTTTGCTGCTTCATGCTCGGCATTGGCTGCTCCATTCTCTGGGACCACAACACCACGGTTCTCTGACATGCTCATCTCTTGCAATGGAGGTGGGTTCACAACCGTCATGGGAACAGCACTGCTCTCTGCAAGCCGACCCCTCCTCTCACGATGCTCCTGGCAGTTTGCACACCAGTGCAAGCAGCAGTGGACCATGCATGGGTCGAAAGGAGAGTTCTGGAACAAACACAAGGACAAATGTCAACCAACAAAATGGCAGCATTCAAAGACCAATAGACACTGGGTAAAACATGCGCACATCGTAACAAAGAAAGCAGTGAACAAATTGAACCTTAAGGTGGTATTTCCTCTGAAGTTCTTGACGGAAAATGCCAGTATACGTAGCACATAACCACCAACTAAACACCAAACCTTCTCCAATCAGAAATGATGTCCTTGGATCCACACCATGAAATATGGCTGTCAGAATTGCCAGCGTGATCCCTCCTTCAACAAACACAGCATGGCAGACACAAGGAGTTGTCCAAGGGATGTCTTCTCTAAGAGCCTCAACGTTGCGTCCAAACAGCACGCAAGGACAAAACAATCCAGTTCGGCCTAGTGTCAAAATAAACAGACAACTTGACAGTTAAATACTGTTCAACGCTACCCTCTTTTCAAACAAGCATTCCAGACATAGCTACTCATACTAATGGGCATAAAGAGAAATGATGCACAATGCCATGAATCGGATGTTGATCTCTGACTGATCAATTATCCAAACTAAGAGCATTTGATCCGACTATGCACTTCACACGGACCGACAGACAGAAACTATCCAGTGAAGAATAAGGAGAATGGCAAAGCAAGATAACTTTTACCCAAGGCAAAGCTTCCTGAAAGTAAATATATAGATAGAGGAATTAAAAAGAACCACAGGAACTAGATAATTCTTCTCTGGCCAAAGAAACAGTATTGCGCACTAATGTACCTTAGACTTTGTGCCCTCCGCGACGGAAACATTCTGGAACATGAACAAAACCCATAGTACCATGACCACTCTCAACTACAGAGCACCGCTTTGAGTCAGACTCAACATTGGTATATAGTGCTTGACCAACAATTAATCAGAAGCTAGCACCCCTTATTTCCGGTGTGATCTTTGCACATTGGCAAAGCATGGAACATGGACTCAAGACATTTTAAAGGGTTGCTGTTTTTGCATGAAATGTGGAAACAAGTTGCAAACATGAATGTGGGGAGCAGACATTTCGGACAGAACATTTTGCAAATGGGAATGTCTAATTTCCGACATGAAACAAAAATGGAGGGCAAAAGGAAGCAACGCCGGAAAGAGCTTCGTGCCCTTGAGCTTCCTTGAAGTAACAACTCATGTAGCAGAGATGAGTGGGTGGAATGAACAGATCTAATTTTGAGTAACGGTTCTGTGAGATGGAGTGAAATTAGATTACAGGTTTCGGGGTCGTCGGTGCATCCGAAGATTCCGGTGGTCCAGGGCTCGTCGGCGGGCGGCTCGTAGCTCTCGGGCAGGACCTGGCCGCACTCGCTGCACCTCCGGCCTTCGAGCTGGTAAAGGGAGAGGTGGGGATCAGATTTCAGATCGGAGGGGGGAGAGATAGATGGTGAAGGGACGGACCTGCGGGACGTGGACAGGCTGGTTGAGCTCGCCGGGGCGGATGTCCTCGGTGGGGGCGTCCTGATCCTTGGTGAGCTTGACGTAGCGAGATGGGTGGCTGCTGGTGGCGTCCTCTGCCATGGCCGCCACCGCCTGACTATCCGAGATCGACGCGGCGGCGACGACGACGAAGTCAGATCTTTTTTTTTTTTTTGGGAGAATGAAGTCAGATCATGAGATGGGGGATCTGCTTGCTGGGCTGCTGCCTTCAATTCCTTTGGAGTAGTCTGTGGGCCGGCCCACATGTGTCTCATCATAATTTGATTGTCTTTTTTTTTGGTTTTGCTCCAGCCAACACACAGAATAGTAAAATGATAGCAAACATCATAATATCAGAACTTTTATCATTTTCAAATGACAGGTAAGATATTTAATAATAAAATTTATCCTTGAGATACAAAATTATAATTATAAAATATACTAAATCTCAAGCATTTAATAATATAGATCATGATTTTCTGCAAAATCTTATATTAAAAAACAATTTGTATATCGAGAAACAAAAGAACAAATTGCATTACATGAAAATCAAACTAAATAACATAATTTAGATGGTAAATTGAATCAAAACATAGTTTAGAGATAAATTTGGACTTTGTCCTTTTAAAAAGGATCTGTGACCCTCCCCTTCTCTTAAAAAAAAGATGACAGGGAGAGGCAGAGAAACCAGCGACGTACCGTGGCAACAACTGAGGCTGACTACGTAGGCGTACAGCCGAGGGTGTTTTAATACATTTATATACTATTGGTATTACCTTATTAGCGTGCTTGAACCCACTCTCTCTTGGAGTAGCTAGCTTCTCTAATATAAGCAAGCATATCATGGATGCAAGGGATACCATCTCCAATCCAGGCTCAAACAAGCTAATTACTCTCAACTTATCACTCAAGGGAGCTAGAAGAAGGGAGGAAAGGAGAGCCATGATGGCAAGCCGTTCCTCCTCCAGCTGCTCATCCCCTAGTAGCAGGGGCGTCTTGTTGGTGGTCGTCTTGCTTGCTCTTGCTCTCCCCGGGAGCCAGAGCCAGGGCCAGAGCCAGAGCAGGGGCGGCGGCATCGCCATCTACTGGGGCCAGAACGGCAACGAGGGCACCCTGGCCCAGACCTGCGCCACCGGCAACTACGCCTTCGTCAACATCGCCTTCCTCTGCAGCTTCGGCTCCGGGCAGAGCACCCCACAGCTGAACCTCGCAGGCCACTGCGACCCCTACTCCAATGCCTGCACCAGCCTCTCCGCCAACATCACCTTCTGCCAGTCCAAGGGCGTCAAGGTCATGCTCTCCATCGGCGGCGGCGCCGGAGGCTACTCGCTGGACTCCCAGCAGGACGCTCTGCAGCTGGCACAATACATCTGGAACAACTTCCTGGGCGGCCACTCCGACAGGAGGCCCCTCGGCGACGCCGTGTTCGACGGCGTCGACTTCGACATCGAGGGAGGCAACCCAGACCACTACGGAGCCCTAGCGGCGTACCTCAAATCCTACGACGCCAGGGTGTACCTGTCAGCAGCGCCGCAGTGCCCCTTCCCGGACCAGTGGGTCGGCAAAGCCCTCGACACAGGCCTCTTCGACTACGTCTGGGTTCAGTTCTACAACAACCCGCCCTGCCAGTACACCCCGGGGAGCACCGCCAACCTCATCAACTCCTGGAACCAGTGGACTTCAGGGATCAACGCCACGTACCTCTTCCTCGGCCTGCCGGCCGCACCGGATGCTGCGGGAAGCGGCTTCATACCGGTGGACAGCCTCAAGTCGCAGGTGCTTCCGGCCATCAACAACTCCACCAAGTACGGTGGAGTCATGCTCTGGTCCAAGTTCTACGATGACCAGGATGGCTACAGCGCCGCCATCAAGAGCTCCGTCTGATTCATCATATGCTGCACTAGCTGTTTGTTTACGAGATCGAATTCCAGCATATATGTTAATATGTGTGTGTGCTGAGTGAGTACGTTGTGATATAGTAATTCATTCATATATACGGTTTGCTACTAGTAGTAATCAGTGTGTGTGCATGCAAAATTCTTTAGTATAGTACTGTATATTCTACTATACTGGAATAATAATATATACTTCTACCACCCATTCTGTCTATATATGCTCTGCAAACAACAAACAAGAACTAATAAGTAGTAGGAGCAGTAGTACCTTGCGCCTGGGGTTGGGATCCATTGAGAGAGAGATAGCCTTGCCACGCCTAAAACGTACAGATGGTCCACTGATCAGATATGCAAAAAAGAAAATAAAAAAAAAGGTACCTGGACAAGTTTACCTTTTCAAGTTCTTCATCATCAATTAAAGAAACAAAATCACATGTCACAACTTGATTCCACACCTAGTCTGGTACAATTTCACAAGGTGCCAAACAACCAAAAGGAACGGAACTTGAAGTTTTCCTTATATCATAATATATATAGTACATATATACCTCTTACCCAAAGAGGCAAAACCCTGAAACATAATTCATCTACCTCATCTATTCAAACAAAATCTATAGTTATTAAGCTATAAAACAGGGGCAAAGAAAAGATAAGATAAATGGCAGCTAGCTAGCTTATCCCTGATTCCTCTAGTGGGCTACAGAAACATCCCTACACCTAACTTGAGCTGCTTCCAGGAGTAGCGTCAGCAGAATCGTTCTGTTGCCTGGATGAACGCTGAAAGTAGTACCTGTTGAAGGAAAAAGGTAGCAACTTATTCATTAGCAACAAAGTACATCAACAGAGAACTCATTAAAGAAAAATAATCTCAAGTGGCATCACATACACGAAAATGTCGATTCCATGGAGAGATGAGTATTTTCTGAGAAGGCGTTCTATGGTATACCATTCTGATCGTTGGGAGCCACCTTGGTAACCAATTCGGGGCATGTGTATAACCGCTTCAGACAAAAAAACAAAAATGAAGTAACTAAGCCTGATGGTAGCTAAAGAGATAAATCATATTGTGTTCAATGCCAAAGAAAAACATGAGTTGGGGGTATACAATGTCTGTGTAGCTTCAAAGGAGTGGAAGTGATTACAACAGCTATACAAACATGTTTATATTATTTATAATTTAAAGAACCTCCACTGATGGTTAGGAATATTTAGCCTAAACTGGATGTTTAGCAATGTAGATATTACTTAAAGCACATTGACAGCTGGTGTGAATTGGCAAAGAGATGGCTAGTGTTTGGATGGTTCAAAAACACGCTCTAGATTTCTAAATAAGGAAACAAAAGAGAACACTACCAGAACGCTGAGCAGCTGAGAAGGCAGCTTTTGATAAACAGAGCTCTAAATCAGGCATGGAGATTTCACTTCTTGGAACTTTACGTCTCGGATTATAAGACTGAACAATAGCTAGTGCCACCCATAAAGAAGCATCCAAACTCCGGGTGCAGTTGGCTTCTGCAGTAGGGATACAAATGAAATGAAAACATATATGCAGGATCAATATGAAACAAATCTATACAATAATAGAGGGTGAACGTTTAGTAAATGGAAGCTGAAGAATTTGATGCACCCACAACATTTGATGGGTCTTTTGACATCACCGACATGCAAAAAAATTCTATTGCATATGAATGAATTGAAGTGCTTTGAGCAAGATCATCATAGTGCCAATGATAGTTTTGTCCTTACATTTAGCAGTTAAGTATGGTAAGAGAAATCCATACATGTAAATATATGACACTTAATTCATCAGAGTGGTACTAAAATTATATGCAGTGCACACATAAGTAATCAAAATTAGTCAAGCTAGTGAGAGAAACTAACCATCAAGGTGAATCAAGTGAAGATCCCCCATGTGGAGGTCATCGAACTCAGAAGCACGGTGATAAGCATCTGGAATGCATGTTGAGAGCCTAGTCAAAGCATCAAACATTCCTCCATGGCCCCATGTCCCAGAATTATCTATGCAACTGTGACATTAATTTAATATATTCAGATTTTGTTCAAAGGAAAATGACAAATGATAACAGGAAAAAAAGAAAAATATCCTAGTCCCAACATCGAAGGGTGCACACAGTACAGAGTGATTATGGTACATAATATAACAAATTATTAATTAGGTAAAGGTTCATTGGAAGAAGTGATAGCCTTTCATAATCATGTTATCTTTCTTCCTGGAAATTAATACCTGAATATGATGGCAGGCTTTGCAGGGCAAACTTTTGAAGGATTAGTACAATCTCCATACACAAGCTGGATGGATCCTGAATCTGAAATATTGTGACTTGCTGTGAAATCAGGCTCCTTAACCGCTAGTGTCTTGTAACCCATAGTCTCCCATTTGGCCAATCTCTTTTCTTCAACTTTTTTCTTGTTAACTTCACGTTTGAGGAGCTTTTCTTCAGGCGCTGCTCTTTGCCTTCCAAGTTCAGCTGTGGCATCTTCAATGGAATGTGAAGCCTCTTTGAACTTCTTGAACCAGGATAGGTATGCAGATTCATCAAGCCCGGGGTCAACACTAATAGAATCAGAATCCCTTCTAATCACAGTTCCACAGCCATCAGCCAAATTTGGGTTGATTTCAAATGCCCGTTCATCCTTTTCTGAAGGTTCATGGTTACGCATCATGGCAACCTTTTCAGACATTGTTTTCAACTTTGCCAGTTTCTCCGCACTGATAGTCTCAGAAGTTGTCCCCTCATTGATCATATCTGCGGTCATATCTGCAGGATCAAACAGGTGCAAGCCAAAGATAATTGATCTCATGTTACAAGCTTCATTTCCCATATCTCCATCCTTCACATCAGTTCTATCCTCTTCTCCAATAACACTGTGGCTAAGCTTAAGTTTTCTCTCAGCTCTTCGCATTATGACCTGATGCCAATTACAAATGAATAAGCAACTCAGAACCTTCAGAAGCAAATTAACAATAGAGCATTAGGACTCCACTAGTAAGCCATAGTCTTTACCTCTTCAATTGTGCGCTCTGACACCAAATTTATCGACAACACATGATTTAACTGTCCAATGCGGTGGCGCGTTGTAGGGCCTGTTTGTCAGCTTGAGGATTCCAATCTTGTTCATAAAAGATAACCTACGACGAATCATCTCAACAGTGGAAAATATAATCAGAAGGTCGTATGGTCATTGTTGCCAACTGTCTTATTGGTACTAAGAATGCACTTATTTAAAATAAATAGATAATAATATATTTAGAGGGTAAACCATATGATTAGCAATGTTATCAAGTTCAATCACACTCACAGTATCGGCACCAATAAGATTAAGCCCCACAACCCCTGCTCTAGTTGATATCATGAAAATAAAAGCTCCACTCTGATCATCATCTCTCATAAGGCCTTTGGTAGATTGAGAACTGAAATTTCTTATCGCTGCAAACCGTTCCTCAGCACGCACAGAACCATCCAGGCGCTCATAAGTGTAATTGCGCAGCTCCAGAAAATCCTATTGAAGTGATAATACAAAACGTGTTACAATGAAATGTATGCATAAGTATTAAGACAAATAAATCATTTATTGTATTAGCATGACTGGGAAGAAGAAAACCTGAAGAATGTCCAGTGTTTGGGTCATCTGAGAAAATAACAAAACACGATGTCCTAGCTCGTGGAGCTTCTTCAGAACAAGATCCAGCACAATGAGCTTTCCACTAGCCTGAACAAGATGACAATAGAATATAATTTAATAGCTATGTCTTCAGATTCCCCCAAAGTCTGTTTACTTCCCTTGAGCCTGCTGGCTCAAGCAGCCCTACTTAGTTGTCCTCATGCTGTGACCTGAGACTAGCCCTGTTCGTGGGCCGGCTCCCCAGGTTATGGCAGGTTTGCAACCCACCCTGCATGTCTAGTACATGTGACTGGCTGGGTTGGTTCCACACCATGCCTATTGTTTTAACCAGGTTTGGCCAGCTCCTGCTCAACTTTTTAATATAAAAGAAATAAAAAAACAACTGGGTTTCCTATTTACCCAATTCTCCAAGGTAAATAGGCTCTTAGCATTTAATTTCACATATGAAGCATACTAACCTGAACTAAATGCTCCCCTTCCACATAAGGTTCAGGTTCAATGCCACTGAAGAGGTATGGGTGACTGCAAGCTTTCCTCAGCTGTATAACCTGAGGAGAGTTTAGAAAAACAAAAGATGAACAATAATTTGCTAGGAAATTCTATGCATAATCTCTGGTAGTTAGCTGTGCTCATTCTCGATCTTTTCTACAATATCCAGTATTTTATTGTTTCTTATTTAACTGAGTCATTTCAGCTGCTGCCTTTTGCTGCCTCCGCGGAACACTGATATGAACCAAAAAAAATACCAACACTTGCAATGGAAAATAAAACCTTCTTATCTGTTTTTTGCTATGTTAAGAAACTTTTGAGAGGAGTAGGAACAATGATGTGTCAAATGACTCACAACTCAAAATAATTTCCTTTATGCTACATGCATAATAATAATAAATAAAGTGAGAAACAACCAATGATGTATGGAAAATGAACATGCATAGCAGTATAGCACAGGTGCAAAATGTGGACAGAGATACAGAGGAAAACAAACAATAAAATTGATTATTATTGCAAAGCAGGGTTCGGGGGTTTTCTCGGCCTGCGTGAGAGGTCTTCTCTTATTCAATGCTCGGGGGTTTCTTCCCCCTGCAGGTCGAGTTTTTTATTATTGCAAAGCAGAAGATCTAAAATGCTTGTTCACAATAAGACGTAACATGGGAGAGAAACAATTACAATGTTTTGCAAAGACTGGTGGCGAGATGACCCTCCAGCAATTGAAAGAAGTGTTTGCAGTTCTTTCCGCAACACCGACATGTAAAGCTTCTTTTGTAACTGTGTCAATGGTACCATCCTGTAAAATCGATTCAACAAGATTAAGAAAATAAAGAGGGCAAGGGCACAACAGAATGGGAAAAATATTCTCCTGAAGCAAAAAACCAGACACTGTAAGCTCAGTTAGTGGAGGCAGCGCCAGAATTCCTCTCTCGATTAGTAGAGCTTTTGTCCTGCGTAGCATAAATGCTTTGAGTATGTGTTTAATAATCTTGAATTGTCTGTTTGCTTTATTAACTTCGGAACCTGTTTCAGAAACAAGATATCAATGATCCTGAAATCCAAAAGGAAGCATTTTTAATGCAGAGCCCAAAAGAAAAATGCTCTGTTTGAAGCACAGCAACATGAAAGAAAGAATGATAAGCACTAGAAGTTTTGATTGCCATGGAGAGGGTTGTCAATCAACCAACTGAATGAAAAGGCATGTTCTGATTGTATGCTTCTATTAAGAGAATGACTAGACCAAAGGGTAAAAACATGAAGCATCCAACAGCAATTCACCTAAGCAAATATGATACAACATGAAGCATGAATAAACTGTGCAAAATTTTAGCAATGGAACAGACTGCATAAGTGCATGGAGAATATAGTGATCATAGCAAGAGTGCACAAATGCACTGCTGTTCAGCAGTCAGCACAAAAGATACCTGGCAATTGACATATGCTAAAATGCGCTCCTCTAGAATTTGAAAGTAATACCTGTTAACGAGTCCCCTGCTTCCTTGAAAGTGGAAAGGAACTCATCTAGCTTTCCAAATATTGAAGGCAAACAAAAGTGCATCAACGCCCATAGTTCAGAAAGGTTGTTCTGGATAGGAGTGCCCGTTAGTAGTAGACGTCTTGGCATGATGAAACGTTGCTCAAGGACATTATACAGTACCTGGCAAAGAAATTTTGAGTTGAACTTGGAAGGTTTGTTCCAAAATATATGTGTATTTTAATTGATCATAAGCAAAAGGAGACAAGGAAAAGGGTGTAACATGTAGCATTGGAGTATTTGACACATGCACACCTATTAATCTAATTACTTTTAACACCAATACAATTGGATTACAAGCTCAAGGATTGCACCAAGGATTTTAGCTTGAATCAGATTAGAACTCCTAGGGGCTGTCTGCTCTTTCCTCCGCTTCCTTTTTCTAGCAATGTAACTAAACTCTGATATTTTCTCAAAAAAAAAAACTAAACCCCGATATTTCCATTACAAGCAATGGAAATGGAGGGGGGTTGTTTTTGAGCAATTTTATGGTTGCAGCCCTCTCAAGCTCAACACAGGTTGTAAACTAACCAGATGAACCTGAGGTCCACAAACTGCTAGTGAAATGTGAATATGTCCACTTGGCGCCACCAAGTCATAGCTATTCTTTAGTTTTTTCTGAGCCACAGTGCCCAATTCACCTCTGTCACTATGCTCTACCAATACACCGCCCAATAAAGTAACGGTAAGCAACCAGTTAAAACCTGAATTCAGAATAACTACATAAATAATATGGCCACTTACACTGGATGGATTTTTTAGACGTTGGGCCTCATCAATAATTGCATAGTGCCAGGGAATTTGTGAAAGAAAGTCTTGATCCATCAAGGCTATGTCATATGTCGTCATGAGCACATCAAATGACAGTTCCTGTTACGTGCAGAAAAGGAAAACGACGTCACAAGAATTGTGGTATACACATACATACACCTATAGAGAAGATCGAGCCCCCCCCAAAAAAAGACAGAATAGCATACATTAGAATGAGATGATGCGGAAGCTCTCTGCACAAGTTGAAACAAGGTTCTGCGAAGGTGCCGACGGTGCACCTTATCGCCAACATACTGCAGGACCCTCAAGGAAGGACAGAACTTACTGAATTCTGAGAGCCAGCCATCTGTGACACTTAAAGGACACAGCACCACTGCAAGGACAGCCTTACTAGATCAGAAATGCAAGTAGCTGCAGGAGGCGTGGTGAGGTCTTAAGTAAGGGGATCAATGAAAAAGAAAATCAGGGAGGTGTGTACGCACAGAATGGTCCAGGTGCGATACGCTGAACCTTGAGGTGGCTCAGTAGAGAAATTGCTTGTAGGGTCTTGCCAAGCCCCATCTGCCCCCACGTTGAGGACCCGTAAAATTCAGTCACATGAACAAGGGTTGAATTAATTAATAGGCAAGCATATGCTGAGCACGCGGTAGAAATTGGAATATAATAAGAGAAAAAAAGAGAGCACGCAGCAGGCAAATGAAATGCTCAGAGTCCTGGTTGGGTCACCTCATCACCTGCGAGCGATACGGTGAGAGATTAGCGGTGGAGGTCGGCAATCGGAAGGAGATTGAGGGGAGGACGTACCGAGGACGACGTTGACGCCGAGGCGATAACGGCGGATGAGCCAGGCAACGCCATCGAGCTGGTGGGGCTTGAGGTCCGCCGTGATGCCGAGGTCGGGGAGGCGGGTCCCTTGATCCTGCGCGTCGGCGGCCGCAAGTAGGCGGCGCTCGTAGGAGGTGGACATGGCGGCTGCCAGGGGCGGGAAAGTGAAAAAAAATGGAGAAGGGAAGCGGTGAAGGGGACGCGGCGGAGGGAGGAGCACGACGACGACGACGGCTGTTTGTTGGGCTCAAATTGACTGTTCCCGCCCGGCCCATCAAACGGTGACCCCACCGGGCAGCGAGTCAGCCGTCTCCTCTCCGGCTCTCTACTCTTGCTCGATGAATTCGAAGGGAGGGAGGGTCTCGGAGCGCCATTTCCACCGGAAGAAATCTCATCAAATCAACAGTCACCAAAAAAAAAAAAAACCCTAGACCTCGCCGCCGCCATGCCGCCCGGGGCCGACGCGTCCTCCCTCGCCGCCGCTGTCCTCGACGCCGCCACGCCCCCGGCCGCCGCCGCCGCCACATCCCGAGTCCTCGACTACCTCGCCCGTCACGCCGCCGACCACCCGCGCGCCTTCTTCGCCGACGCCTTCCCCTCCCTGCTCTACCGCCTCTTCGTCTCCTCCCCCTCCTCCGCCTCCTTCATCGACCTCGCCGCCGCCGACCCGGCGCTCGCCGACCTTCTCCTCTCCCTCCTCGCCCCCTCCGGCCCGCTCCTCGCCGCCGCCGCAGCAGCGGACCGCCTCTCCCTCATCCGATTCGTCTTCCCCAGCGAGCGCCTCCCCGACTGGCTCCGCCTCGCGCTCGCTTCCCCCGCCCCCGCGCACCCCGCCTCTCCGCTTCTCTCCGCCCGCGTCGCCTCCGAGCTCCACCTCTCCGTCTTCGAGTACTACCTCTTCTGGTTCGCCTACTACTCCGTCTCGTCCGCCGCCCCCGCCGCAGCATCTGCCTCCATCTCCAATCCAGGCCTCAGGTCGCGCTCCCGCCTCGAGAGCTGGGTCTCTACCCTCGCCACAACCGCCATCCGCAAGCCAGGCCACAAGCCCCAGAGCTCGCTATACCTCAAGCTGCTCTACGCCTACCTCACCGACTTTGTGCCAGCACACACACCGCTCGGTCGGATGGTGGTTGGGGCAGGTACGCTGCTCCACCGGGCAGCCAACGATGGCGTCGTCGATGCTGCCGAGTCATTCGCGCGGGCCCAGTTCTTGCTCCACACACTTGTCCAGTTCTGGCTTGTCGGGGATGACTTCTCGCCGCTGCCCGTGCAGGCTTGCCATGCCCTGGGCCTGCGGTTGCCTTCTCGTGCTCGTGCTGAGTTGAGTGAGCGCCCACCATCACCAGGCCTCGGTGACGCAGTCAAGCTGCTTGTGATGTACCTCAACTGCTGTGATGGCCGCGCATTAGTCGAGGGGGATTCACGCGTGCCGTCTGAAGGAATTCCAGTGTGGAGCGGGGTCTTGGATACCCAGGTTGCCTTTTGGAATCCATTGATACAGAGGCCTCTGTATCGCTTTGTACTAAGAACATTCTTATTCTGCCCCATTGGTGCTGCGATAAAAAATGCAATGCAAGTCTTCTCCGTCTGGTTGGCATATATGGAGCCATGGAAGGTTACACAGCAGGAGCTGGATGGGTATGGCAAGCAGCAAACGGTGGAGGAGCAGGAGCTGCAAAAGCCCAACATGGTGTACAGTTCATCGTGGAAGACATATGTTCTTTCAAATTACTTGTTCTACAGCTCCATGGTTGTGCATTTCCTGGGGTTTGCTCACAAGTTTATCCATTCTGATGTTGCCTCAGTGCTTCTAATGGTGGACAAGGTTAGTCCTGGGCTTTACTTTTGCTACTCATATTATACCTATGGCAGCCTTAATGTCTGACGCTTCCTGTGTGCCTGGCTTGCTCACTGGTGATAGTGAAGCTGAATACTGGAAGCCATTAAAACAAATAGAAGTGGTTCATGATTATGAGTTCATTGTAATGTACTCTATGTGTACTCTTGTGGGTGTTTGATGTCTCTAGCAAAGTGTATACGGCAGAAGGTGAAACCATGGGTATTGTGTAGTCTTTACTATTTCTAAAGGCTGAAAACTTAAACACAAATCATACATTTTGCTTGCTACTTACTGACACTTCTATCTTCTGGATGTATATTTTGTTGTATGAGGACAAATTGAAACTGAAAAATTATCAATTTGCAGCACCTCTATCAATTTGTTAGCTGATTCTCCATAGTAATTTATGATCTATGACCTTTCTATTTTTCTAGTTTCCGCTATGCCCATTTATGTTTGAAGCCAATGTAACCTGTGAAATCGTGCTCGTGACAAGTTCTTAGAACAGAGATTTCTTGCTATGCCTAACAATTAACATGTCTTGGAACTCCTGAAGTTATCAGGTCCTTGGTGGGATATAATTCATCACCATATGCTTAATGTGGCTATGTATAATATGATTTTATTAAATAAAATGCTTTATGTGATTTACACAATTGCTTGTGTTATCCAGGTATTGGAAGTCTTGAGTTCCTCTCCCGAGCTATTGGACCTTCTGCACAAAGTAGATGCTTCTTATCATACTAGACTGGTTGAGGCATCCCCACCATATGATGATGTACTGAAGTATGTACCATCTATCCGTGAGCAGCTAAAGGTAGAGCATGCATTATTATATATTCAATTGCCATTTGAATGATGCCAAAATGTTGATAATGCAAATGAGTCCTCAGTGGAATTACCACCCTAATTGTCAGTATAACATTCTATCAGGACTGGGAGGATGGATTGTCAGAAACTGATGCAGACGGGTCATTCTTGCATGAGCATTGGAACTCTGACCTACGGCTTTTCAGTTTTGATGAGAACGGTGCCTATAATCTTCTTCAGGTACATTATAGAATCGGCATGTTTCATCTGTTTGACGGGCTTGCTTCCATTTTTTGGCTCAGTAGGTTTCCTTTTATGAGACCTGGCTCAGTATGTAATTGGTGCGGTTGTTTAGGTATACATATTTCATTACTCAGAGTATACTTTCTGCGTGAACAAAATAGTCTTGGTCTACCTTAGCAAGTGTAGTGTTGGATAAGTTACTGAGCTATGGTTAGCATGATATACAACCTTGAGGAACCTTGATCTCAATCTTGCGCTAGTTTATTAACATCATTTGTGCGTGTCGCAAAAGGGCTTGCTTGTGTGATTGCATGCTGAATTGAGCTTGTATGCTTACTGTATGTGTGTGTGTTTTTGTAATTCGTGAGGTGAGTACTGACATGCGATATTCATTTTTATGAAGCTGCTTCTAATCCGAGCAGAGTCAGAGATACTACGTCTGTCAGGCGACACACAGCAAGCTCTCCAGACATTGGGTTGTATCAAGTCCCAGATGAAGAGAGTGTTCCAGGGCCAGGTCGAAAGAATTAACGGGAATAGCTCGCTGGAGGAGTTACATAATCAACAGCAGCAGCAGGTGCGTGGGGAAGTATTCACACCTAAGCATCCCAGTTCGGGGAAGAGTTCATGGGCTGATGTTAAATACAGAGGCGAGTGGATGAGAAGGCCCATCTCAGAGACGGAGGTGGCCTGGCTCGCAAGGATTCTGATCCGCCTTTCTGATTGGCTGAACGGTGCCCTTGGGCTTGACGGTGGCGACGCTGACGACAGCCCTGCCACTACCTACATTCGTTTTGATGGCAACGAAGTGAACACGGTGGGTGGGCCGAAGGATGCTGCGAGAATGGCTGTTGTTGCTTTATGTTCAGTGATAGCGGTTGTGGGGCAAGCGTTGCTGAAGTTCATGAGGTCACACAGGGTGAAGATCAATCTGAGAGTGTTTGCTTCGAAGAAGCTGCTGTCGGCGGCTGTTGTGCTGTATGCCGTGGTGGCTGTAACAAGGAACGCTTCAGGCTGATGGTCACCCAGCCCCCACTGGCTGGAAGTTTTGATCATGTTAGTTGTTGGTGTGTGCTGTACAGGCCAGGCCGTTGCTGCTCTGTTGCCATGAGTGTTGCTGCTCTGTTGCCATGAGTGTAAAAGAGAAGCGTGTTGATGCTGCGTGTAATAAGCGGCACTGCGGTGTATTGTATGATATGATACCTAGAGAGTTTTTTCCTTTTGGAAGAAAGAGGGAGAAGTGACAAAATGAAAAGGTTAGTTGCTGGTGCTTGTGTTGGCTAGGTGAGTGTGGTATGGTGGTACGTGTTCATCCGTTGCTTTGCTTGTAGGCGAACGGGTGAAGAGTGACTGGTTGCGCTCGAGATATCTACTCCGAAATACTCGTCGTTATTGACTTTTTCTTACAACTTTGACCACTCGTCTTATTCAAAAAATTATTGCAAATATGTAAAAGGATAATCAAGCTTAAAATATCTACAATAATAAAGCATATAACAAACAAAATATGTTGTACTCGTGTAATTTTTTTGAATAAGACGAATGGTTAAAGTTGTAAAAAATTTGATAAGGAGAAATAGTACAGTACACCTTGGCCCTTGGGAGTAGTAGCAGTAGGTTAGGTGGCACCACGTAAAAGTTCTTGAGAGGTGGCAGGCAGAGAGCGAGACAGAGACGTCCGATGACGACGACGCCCGGCGGCACCGTGAGCACAACTTGGGCCTGGGCTTGGGCTTGCTGCTCCTCCCATTCCACCACCAGGCGGCGGCAGCTCCTGCCACCGTTCCCCTCCTCCACTCGCCTCCGCCTCCGCTGCTCGTCCTTCCACCGCGACCGCATCCCCATGGCGGCCAAGGCCAAGGCCATCAGGGTCCATGAGCTCGGCGGCCCCGAGGTGATGAGATGGGAGGAGGTGGAGGTAGGGGAACCCCAGCAAGGCGAGATCCGCATCAGGACCACCGCCATCGGCGTCAACTTCATCGACGTCTACTTCCGCAAGGGGGTCTACGCCGCGCCCGCCATGCCCTTCACACCAGGTCTTAATTCTACCATCTCCTGCACTTTGGATAGATTCATCAATCAAGGAGGACCAACATATATACATATACATACATATAACAATTCGAACCAACATATATACATAGTAACAATTCGATCGATTCCCTCACAACATGTTCATCAAGGCATGGAAGCTGTTGGCGTCGTCACTGCAGTTGGGCCTGGCCTCACTGGCAGAAAAGTTGGGGATGTTGTTGCCTATGCTGGCAACCCCATGGGATCCTATGCCCAGGAGCAAATCCTCCCAGCCACTGTCGCCGTCCCCGTCCCGCCTTCCATTGATCACAAGCAGGCAGCCTCGGTGATGCTCAAGGGAATGACCGCACATGTCCTGCTTCGCCGTGTGTTCAAGGTAGGGAACACCTACTACTTACTCAGAGTCAGAGCTACCAACAATTACTGATCCTGATTGCCCATATCTGCAGGTTCAGAGTGGCCACACTGTCCTGGTACACGCTGCTGCTGGCGGAGTTGGCTCGCTCCTTTGTCAATGGGCAAACGCGCTCGGTGCCACTGTCATCGGCACCGTGTCCAATCAAGAGAAAGCGGCTCAGGCAACTCAGGATGGATGCCGCCATGTCATAATTTACACCAACGAGGATGTCGCCGCAAGAGTCAAGGAGATTACATCCGGAAAAGGTGTCAACGTGGTCTATGATTCTGTGGGCAAGGACACATACAAGGTACTACTACCACCACCACCACCACCATGCAGATGCAGCTAATGACAAATTAACACCCCATTAAATGGTACGTATTACTGACTGTGCAGGCTTCCATTGAGTGCTTGGCATCGCGCGGCTTCCTGGTGTCCTTTGGGCAATCGTCCGGCAAGCCTGACCCGATTCCAATGAGCGACCTTGCTTCCAAGTCGCTGTTCCTCGCTCGGCCCAGCCTGATGCATTACACTGCTACCCGCGATGAGCTGCTCGAGTCTGCCGGCGAGGTGTTTGCCAATGTCGCCAACGGAGTGCTGCGCGTCCGCGTCAACCACACCTATCCCTTGTCGGAAGCTGCGCGAGCACATGCAGATCTCGAGGCCAGGAAGACCTCGGGGTCCATAGTGCTCATCCCGGATTTGGATAGCTAGGCCTACATAAATGAAATGGTGATGTTTGTATGCTGCTCTGCTGGTTTGATCTGTTGATGCATAGGTTCAAGTCTGTTAATTTCTCTCAAGGAATAAATTAATGCCCTTGTGTTGTTGGGCCATGAGAAGAGGTACTTTGTTGGTGGTGTTGCTGCTCTTGCCATTCGCGTGTCATGCGCAAGTTAAGATATCAATCAGCATACCAAGGTCGAGCTAAAATTCATTTTAAAATTAAAGGGATTACATCTTTGCAAAAAGTAAGTGTTTGTCAATTTATTTGAGATGACAATGCTTCCAGCCAAGTTTGGAGGATGGATGCATTTTGAGTGAAGATGGGGAGCCGGACAGGTTACTCCTAGGTGCATGAGAGCCAATCAATAATCCTCTGTTGCTGCCGCCGCGGTTGCGCCTCCACTCCATCCGGATCACGCACACGCAGAGAGAGAATGCAGCGCGTCGTCGTCATGCGCCACGGCGATCGCCTTGACCAGGCCGAGCCCATCTGGCCCGCCAACAAGCCGCGCCCCTGGGACCCGCCGCTCACCGACGCCGGCCTCCTCCGCGCCTGGACCGTCGGCAAGCGCATCAGGGCCGCCGCCGCCGCCGCCGGGTGGGCCGTCCATCGGGTGTTCGTCTCCCCGTTCCTGCGATGCCGACAGACCGCCGAGCGGGCAGTCGCCGCGCTATGCGCCGCCCCCGACGACGCCGCCATCGAGGATGCCGCCAGTGTGCCCCTCGACACCTCGCGCCTCAAGGTCGGTCTTTTCCTTTGTTCCTTCCATCTCCTCTCAACTGGCTGGCTGGGTACCTGCTGCATTCCGAATCTGAATCTGAATCTGATTCTTCCAGGTGTCCATTGAGTATGGATTGTCCGAGATGATGAATGCTCAAGCAATGGGCGGTATTGTTGGCAAGGTGGCTCCCGGCGTCAGAAACTGGTTTCCCGACTTGCCAGAGCTTGAGGCTGTCTTCCCGGGCGGAACCATTGACCGTTCGGCGGAGCCCATCTATCCGGAGGTCGGTAACTCATCATCCATCCATATGTTCATAGTCCGTTGTTCAACTTGTTCAAATGCTGCAGGTACCAAAGTGGGAAGAGTCCATCTTGGAGGCAAGAAGCAGATATGCAAGTGTCATCCAGGCTCTTGCTGACAAATATCCTAATGAAAACCTACTCCTAGTGACACACGGTGAGCATTCCTGACAATGCTTGCATTTCCGCCGCCAAGTTGTACATCCAGCTGTGATCCTTGCATTGCAGGTGAGGGTGTCGGGGCATCTGTGTCCTACTTCGAGTTCGAGATGGGCCTGGAGATCTACGACGTGGAGTACTGCGCATACTCGGTTCTCCAAAGGCGGGTAGCCATGAAGCCTGGTGATGAGCAGGGGAGCTTCAAGGTCCTGACCAAGAGCGGCACCACAGGCATACAGTACGCCCCAGTGAACTGAGCAATGAGCAGGACTGGAGCTGTTCCGGCGGTTTATAGTTTGCACGCACGCCTGCCCTTTCTTTCTGCTTGCTTGTTTCGTTTCACACAGCAGCAATATGATGCATGGAATATTTATAATAATTATGGAATTTTGTTGATCCATGATGATGTGAATGCATATTTATGGAAAAAGGAGACAGGAATGATCCATGATGATGTGCTGTGGAATCTATGATGGTAGCTCAAAGTCTTCTAGATGGAGAGGGAAAGGGAGAGATGCAGTGCAGCAGCGCTTTGTGATAGTGCAGTGCTTTGTGTCTGCGTCTTTCTTTCTTTCTTTGGATCTGTACGTATCTGCATAGATGGTACTGCAGGAAGCATATATATGTATGTATGTATTGTGTTGATGAATTGACCTTGGTGGATCGATGGATGGAGGAGTCGAGTCGCATTCCATCCCTCATCGGTGGCTTTCTTTCTTTGATGAATAATTTGTTGCTTTGCCAAAACAAAGTCGTGGCCTTTTTCTGTGTGGCTAGCTTTTGATTTTGCTGCATATACTTTTACTTTGGCAGGTCAAGATCCAACCAAAATTTCGATAAATTCATAGCATATATATACATATATACTTGTAAATTGAGTTTGAGAGACCATGGGCATTGCTGCCAAGGGAAGTATGGCCAATAAATAGAGCGCCCATAACAACCATATCCATCCATCTCTTCTTCATCTTTGTGTTTGACAGGCGCAGGCGCAGCGTGTACTAGTGAGCTCGGCCGGGCACGGGCAGCAGAGGACGGAGAAGAGAGCTTTCAGAGTTGAGGCATGGCCATCGGAGGCGGCGGCTTCGCTGAAGGCCCCGCCGGCTACAGCGGGCGGGTCACCTCCTTCGTGGTGCTCTCCTGCATCGTCGCCGGCAGCGGCGGCATCCTTTTCGGCTACGACCTCGGCATCTCAGGTTGTTTGCTTGCTTGCATTCTCTCCTCTTCTTGTCGCTTGCATGCGATTCAATCTAAGCTGCAGAGGAAGAAATCCAATTAATCTGAGATGCAGTGGGATTTTCATTTCGCTTTTCACTGACTACTGGAGTAGCTTCAGAGTTGTGTCATGGGTCCCTAGATCCATCCAGCCCATCAGCAATATAATGCATCTAGCTAGTAGTATTAATGTTGTAACAAGGAACAGCTCACGTTCCACAACCACCAAATCAGAGATGGATGGATGGAAATGAAGAGCTGAAATCAATTCGAGCTGGAAAACCCAACCGACACTACCACCTGTCAGTTACACAAGCAATGCATGATTGATGGATTCCTCCCTAGTTCACTGTGCTAGCAGTAGTTGATTCATGCAGCATGCATGTCTCTGCCTTTCTGTCTCAGATGATATACTGGAGTATATACTTATTACTGGATGCATCTTCTTTTCTTTTCTTTTCTATTTTATTATCATTTGTTAGTATATTGCTCAAGACAAGTAACAACCAAGTGCCACTTCCAGGTGGGGTTACCTCCATGGAGTCCTTCCTCAGCAAGTTCTTCCCGGACGTGTACCACCAGATGAAAGGGGACAAGAAGGTCAGCAACTACTGCCGCTTCGACAGCGAGCTCCTCACCGTCTTCACCTCCTCCCTCTACGTCGCCGGCCTCGTCGCCACGCTCTTCGCCTCCTCCGTCACAAGGAGGTTCGGCCGCCGTGCCTCCATGCTCATCGGCGGCACCGTCTTCATCGCCGGCTCCGTCTTCGGAGGGGCAGCCGTCAACGTCTACATGCTCCTCCTCAACAGGATACTCCTCGGCATAGGACTCGGCTTCACCAACCAGGTTGATAATTCTCTCGCTGCTCATTGCATATATGATGTGATCCACGGCACAGAGCAGGATAAGCATTAATAGGAAGACAGTGATATACACACATAATAATGATGCTGGGTTTGCATACACAAATCCTGTGCATCAACACAATAACACAATAATGATAAGTTTTTTTTAAAGAAACGCTAGATATATAATCGAAATTAGATGGGTGGAATTCATTCCTTTTACTGTATTTCTCAACTAGATATAGTGTACCTCATGGCTACTTCACGCCAGCCAGACACAACCAATGTATCCTTGTCAAGATCGGCAAGTGGCCCAAACCTACCCACATCCATGTGGTTCCTTTAATTTATCACCCCAAGGAAGAGAAGAGAAAATAAAATGAAAAGGCAGTCAAGTGAGCAGTCTTTTTTCATGGGCTTCGCTAGCATTGAAAACACAGTCCACCAAGTCAAAGTTCAACTCTTCATGTGGCCTGAGTGAATAATGATTTCGTGAACATGAAGATGATGTACATGTCATTTTACGTACAGATCATTAAAACAAGAGTTGGATTGGACAAAACATTTCTACTCCTATTACATACAGTATGATGGTAATAAAGATGAAATATACCGGAAAGACAGAAAGTAACAAACTTAGATCAGGATTATTCCAACCTGCTACAGTTATTATATGCCTATAGATAGAGCAGATAACATTAAAAGGAAAATAAGATTTTTCACACCTGCTAGCTTTTGCAATATCCTTTTGCAGTCAATTCCACTGTACCTATCAGAAATGGCGCCACCGCAGTACCGTGGAGCCATCAACAATGGCTTCGAGCTCTGCATAAGCATTGGCATCCTTATCGCCAACCTCATCAACTACGGAGTGGAGAAAATTGCAGATGGATGGGGCTGGAGAATCTCTCTCTCCTTGGCAGCTGTGCCAGCTGCATTCCTAACCATTGGCGCAATCTTCCTGCCCGAGACACCCAGCTTCATAATCCAACGAGATGGCAACATTGACGAGGCAAAGATCCTGCTCCAGAGGCTACGTGGCACAACTAGAATCCAGAAAGAGCTTGATGATTTGGTCTCTGCTAGCAATACCTCGAGGACAATAAGACATCCATTCCGGAACATATTCAAGAGGAAGTACAGGCCGCAGCTTGTCATAGCACTTTTGATTCCTTTCTTCAACCAGGTCACTGGAATCAACGTCATCAACTTCTATGCGCCGGTCATGTTCCGAACCATCGGGCTCAAGGAGAGCGCATCCCTCATGTCAGCGGTCGTCACACGCATCTGTGCAACAGTTGCCAACATCGTAGCGATGGTCGTTGTTGACAGGTTTGGGCGTAGGAAGCTCTTTCTAGTCGGTGGTGTTCAGATGATCTTGTCGCAGATCATGGTAGGGGCAGTCCTAGCTGCAAAGTTCAAGGACCATGGAGGGATGGAGAAGGAGTATGCATACCTAGTCCTGATCATCATGTGTGTGTTCGTTGCAGGCTTTGCATGGTCATGGGGACCTCTGACCTACTTGGTCCCAACCGAGATTTGCCCACTGGAGATCAGGTCGGCAGGGCAGAGTATTGTCATTGCTGTAATCTTCTTGGTGACATTTGTGATTGGGCAGACCTTCCTCGCAATGTTATGTCATCTCAAGTTTGGGACATTCTTTCTCTTTGGCGGATGGGTGTGCGTGATGACAGTCTTCGTGTACTTCTTCCTGCCAGAGACGAAGCAGCTGCCAATGGAGCAAATGGAGCAGGTCTGGAGGAGGCACTGGTTTTGGAGAAGGATTGTGGGGGAGGAAGAGGAAGAGAGAGAAGCAGGAAGCATAGCTTTGTCCACCACATAGTGTTCGACTTTCTCTTGGGATGTCAAATCTAGCTATTTGGTGAAACCTGCAGAAATGGTACACCATTTTGATTAGTATATAAATACGCATGCATGATCAAGGTATATTATTGTATAGCTGCACAAATAATTGTATCCTAACTAGTTACTGCATTAGTCTCCTAATTTGATGCTTCTGGCATTATGTATGTAACATGTAAGGGGCTTCCAGAATTATAGCAAAGTTATTCATGAAGACAAATGGTTGCTTGTTTGTTCATGGAAATGGAACCAACCAACCTAATATCCTGCTACTATATGTATACAATTAAGGAACAGGAAAGACGATCAGGTGCTGAAAATCACAAGGGTGCTGAGTTTGCAGAGGCCGGAGGGATGGGGGCAGTACAGTACAACACAAAAAGAAACAGAGATGGCCAATTCAATTCATCTATCAGTAGGGTAGTGTGGAGTAGTGGTTAAGGAGTTACCGAAACAGTGTTACAAACGCCCTCAGGCGGATCAATGAGCCAAACATGCCGACCATCTATTCATTCATGGAACGAACTCGGACTCGATGGAGACATTGATCTTTGTGAAACCAGCGGAGGGGGGAAGCAGTGGGGGATCGGCACCTTTCAAGTTCTCGGTACCAAGAGGGTTTGAAGATTGGGTACGTGAACCGGCTATTGTCGAGATGTTAGTGTGGGACGTAGGGACGATCCATCTGGGATGATGTTAACAATCCATTTAATTTAGAGGAAGAAATGATTTTTATATTAGTTTGATGTCATGTCGTAGCAGGCTATTGATTTTTTTAAATCGTGCTTGGGCCATTAACTAAACGGACAAAACAACAGCCCAACAGAAGCGTAGACACCAGCCCAACAGATCCTTCTCGCGTCATCCCCCAGCCAGAGATCGTTAGGCTGCGAATTGGCTCGTAAACCAATGCTAGGACTCAATATCACGCTACTCACCCAAGTTCAAATTATGATGCTCGTACCTTTTCTTAGGATAGTCTCAGGATTTACAGCCGGTGTATGTCAAATGATAAGTGACGTTCCCGTCATCAACAAGACGTCAACGGTGACTACGGAGGGTGCTCTGTCCTTCGGATGTGCTCATAAAGGTAGAGTTTGCGTACATGTGTTCGTAGGGGTGAGTCTCAAGTCCAACGGTTTCAGGTTTCCCAGGGCAGTAGGGCACTCGGGTTTCGCATAGTGTGGGGTCCCAGTGTTGTGGAAGCATGGCGGGCTCAAAGCTGGATGTGGGGAGGCGTGACGAGGCCAACTGAGTGGGAGGGGCGTGGTGGGGTTAGCTGCGGGTAAGCGTGTTGCTGGTGCCACGACCACCGTGCGGGGGACATCGGCATACACAGAGTGTAGGTGAGGAGCTAGGGTTTGGATGATGTCTGATACAAAGAATTTTATATGTTACATGGATCTCAAACATTAGAAGAAGGTCAACTTTGTCCGAAAGATGGGTACGCCGTTCCATATCAAAATCGGTAATGCTCTGGATCTTTCGTCCGACGCGTCCACCGCTCCGGACGGTGACGTGCTCTTCCTCTCACCTTATCTCTTTCTTCCTACTTCTAAACCTTCTCCTTTCTGCGTGTGTGCACCACTCACATCTCTATGCTGCGCAGTGGCAGTGCACGAGGTGCATCGGTGAGGCTGGCGGGCGTAGGCGCGCACAGCAGGGCCAGTGGAGGAAGAGCTCCAGGCGGCAGCGGCGTGGTAGGGGCATCTTCGGGTGGCCGTGACGGGGGAGCACCGGGCATCAGCCATGGGGAGCACTCGTGTAGAGAGGTCGAGCGCTGCCACAAGAGGGACGTCGTGCCTCTGCCGCGTTGAGGGATTTCACACCGTCGCGAAGGAGACCGTCATCTGCTGTGATTCCGTGCGCGTCGCCGCCTCGCAGACCCATGGTCGGATGCGCCGCCGCCACCGCCATGGCCTCCTCCCGCTCCTCCGCCTCGAGGATCCCCTCCTCTTCTTCTCGAAGTGCAGCGGCGCAACGACCCTTTCGAAGTGAGGAGGTGTGGGCGAGCCGCGTGGAGCTACTCCGCCGCCGGCCACTCCGCCACGAGGAGGAACCTCCCTCCCTGCCCTCTTCGTCGAGTTCGCACTCCGCATCGGATACTACGGCCGCCGTCGGGCTCCCTCTCCCAGGCGGCAGGCGACTGCCAAGGATGCCGCCCACCTCTCCGACCCATCCTCCACGCCTCCCGTCGCCGGGGATGTCGGGCACCACACGCCGCCGTGCGCCCTCCTCCCTGGCCCTGCTTTGCACCGCCCCATCACCGGTCGCCGCTGCCCTCCTCCTCGTCCCTGCTCCGCGCGCGCTCTCGTCCCTGCTCCACGCGCCCTTGAGGCAGGCGACGCGCCTTGGATGCGTGGCGGCTGGAGGCCGCGGGACCATCCTGGATGCCGGCGGCCGGACCTAGAGGCAGCGGCTTGGCTCGATCTGGAGCTTTTTTTTATGTTGCATTTGATGACATGAGATGTTGAGGTTACTTTCTACCAATGTTGCGGAAATATATTTTGAAATCCATGATCCCCTGCTCTCGACTACCGTCCTGCTCCCCACTGGTGACTGCTCAAGGAAGGAGCTAACCCTGGCCGGGCGCGGGACCTCGCCGGCGGCGTGGGAGGAGAGCAGGCAAGCTCCCCCGATGGCTCGTTTTCTTCTCCCTCACACTACGTAGTGCTCCTCTTTTTTTCCATGATGCATGTTTCAAGCTTAAATTTCCAGTGTTTCGGATGTTTCATACGAATATTTCAAAAGTTTCATATGGATGTTGCAAAGAGATATGAGATGTCGAGAATGTTGCATATGTGCATCGCGTGTGTTGCAAGTGTATTACCTGAATGTTGCATTTTTTTCATCGAGATATTTGAATGTTTCAATCAATATGAAACATATGTTGCGACGGGTTTGCACCTCATTTTCAATTGATGATTTTCTATATTTTCAACATAGTTTTGATGGTGCAAACATTAAGTTTCGATGTTGCGGATGTTGAGTATCGATGTTACAAACATGTGATGTTGGGTGTTGTGTCGAGGAGGAAGAGGGAGGGGGGCTCGTAATGTTGGATGTTGCACGCAACACGGGTCGCAACATAGGTTGCTTGAGTGTTGTGCTTGGGAGGAGGAGGGAGGAGGCCTCCTAATGTTAGATGTTGCACGCAACATGGCTCGCAACATTTGCTCCTTAGATCGCAACAATTGCTCCCTGGACTTTGAATCGGACGGCTGATGGCTGATTCGCTTCCCATACAACGGTCACGAAGGTGTCCGATGCTAGTGCCCGGAACAGACATCCGGACGCTAGCAATTCCGTATCAAAATTCCAGGCCCACATAGCCCAGTACACGCACTATTGCCCTGGGTGAGCCAGCAGCACATCCAACCCAATAGTCGTTCGTTGCCTGCACCTTTATACTTACAAATAGCAACACTTCCTATCAGTCATACATGGATCCAGTTCAGTGATCCTATCAAATATCAATCACCCGAATACAAATTAGTCCATCATATACAGTTACTAGTAAAATGTACGTGCGGCACGCACGTGTTAAGAAAATTCTTTCAACTTTTGAATATACAAATTTAATTTTATTCTTTCATTAAAAACATGACGCCGAGGATTCAAGGACGAAAAGACGGAGGGTGCCATCGAGATGATAGGAAAGTCAGGATTCGAGGACAAAGGCGAGGGCGCCATAGAGATAATAGGAAAGGCAGGAACTGCAGATGGGCTATTAGACCCGAAAAATCTTCACGAAACTCCCACCACACCGTCCCTAGCTACTCTTGCCTCCCGGCAGCAGCCATCAGCAACGGCTGCTTCCTGCGGCGTCGTGGTGAAGGCGGAGGGGTGCGACGTGGGGTGTGGTCATCCTGGGTTCCTAGGTGAAAATATTTTCTCTGGGAAATCCTACATGTATGGAGTACTAAATTAAATTTATTTACAAAATCTTTTCACAGATGAGTGCAACTTTGCGCAACGAATATCTTTTCGTGATGAATCTAACATGCCTAATTAATTCATAATTTACGATAATAATGCTACAATAACCGTCCTCTAATTGTTGGCCAAAGGTCTCTAATCGTTGGTCAAATGTTGGTTCGTCTCGCGAATTAATGTATAAGTTTTGTAGGTAGTAGTTTTCTAAACGGACACATAATTGGTAAGCATGCACACACATTACATACATGTCGGTGTTAGGATTAGTCCCGACACTAACTAGTAAGATACGCTGTGATCAGCTTCTCGATGGTCGGTGCAAATGACAACACAGGGACACGGGGTTTATCCTGGTTCCGGCCGTGGGCCGTACGTCCAGCAGGGGTGCGCGTGCGCACTGTATTGATTCGCACCAGTGGTGCCTGTAGAGGGGGGCTACAAGCGAGGCGGGAGAGGAGGAGATGCCTCCAAGTCCCTGCTAAGTGATTGAGGTAAGGTGCTAATATCGAAGGGAATGAGAATGCAGGTGAGTGTGGGTGTGTCGTGATGATCTCGTCCTCTCGTCCCCCTGCGGCCAGGGGACCGCCTCCTCCTTTTATGGACCAAGGGGAGGCGGTTTACAGTCATACCGCATAGCTTTAGGCATGGTGTGGCGGCATGGCGCACAGTGCCGGCGATTCGATGGCCGTCCTGGCGAATCTTGCTCCTGGCAGGCGTCGTGGTGACTCCTGTGTCCGTCCAGGGGCGACTTTGAGGGTAGTAGCGCTGGAGCTCTTCGTTCGATCGCCGTCCGTACACCGGCTCGAGGGCCTGGCTGACGGAAGACCGGAGGCTGCATAGCAGCGGGCGTGGTGATGTCCTGTCAACCTGGATCCCCACAGTGCGGGGGATGGCCCAGCAGTGCTCGGGATGGCGGCACAGTGGCGGGGATGGCCGCCCAGGGCCGGAGGTGATGGAGGTGACGCGCCCCGCTGGCCTTTCGTCACGGCGCCGTCCTGGGCTTGCGTGGAGTTGGTGGTCGTACCCCTTTCGAGGGCGTCGCCGTCCTCTTTCGAGGGGCGCGACGTGGAGGGGGTACGGGAGTAGGCGGCACATTGTCACGGAATGACACCGGCCTTCCCGCACAGCATCCGCACAGCACCGGGGATGGCTGCACAGTGCGGGTCGGTCGAACAGCGCCGAGATCTGATTCCCAGGCGGTGTCAGAGGGCCGGCGTGGCGGGGATTCGCCTTTGACCCGGGCGCCCATGACGTGCCAGAGCATTTAATGCTCCGGTCGTGGGGGCAGGTATGGTGTCGCGGCTTGGAGGTGGCCTCGAGCGAGGCGGAAACTCGCTCGAGGGGCTGGGTCCCTCGAGTGAGTCGGGAACTCACCTGAGGGAAAGCCGAGCCCTCGAGCGAGGCGGAGACTCGCCCGAGGGGGCGTCAAGCCCTCGAGCGAGGCGGAAACTCGCCCGAGGGGGGGCGGGGGTCAGCTGTTCGTTGGGCTGGTGAGGCTTTTTGGGCCGTGGGCCATCCCCTGCCCCGGGCCGCTGCCGTGCGTGGTGTGACTTGTGGTTTGTGAGTTTTTGGTTGTTTGCTTTCGTTATTTTTTCGAAAAAAGGGTGATTTCCCCTGTTATTTGGGGACCCCTGTGGCCGTCCCCGACAGTAGCCCCCGAGCCTTTGCAACGGTATCCGTAGGAACCTGCAAAGATTGGTGCTTTCTGATGGGACTTTCTTCCCTCCTGGGCGTTGTGACGTTCCGTGGGGGCGCGCTAGCGCACCCGCGGGTGTAGCCCCCGAAGCATTGGAAGAGTGCGTGCATTCCTGCAAGGTTTTTCGCAGCGTGCAGCCGGTGCGCGAGGTGTTTGTTTCAGCCGGCCTCGGTGTTATTTCAGCCGGCCTTGGTGGTGCCATGCGCGCGTACCGGTATTTGCTTGCGATCGGGCGCGTCCAGGAGGTGTAGCCGTGCGTCGAGCCCCCGAGCCTGGGCCCGCTCAAGGCGATCGGGGCGAGCTCTCCGACTTGTCTGTGCGCCCCTTCGCCGCCCCTTCGCGGGGAGGAGGGGTGAGGTGCTCATGACTCCCATCGAACGGGTCGCGAATCATGGGTCCCTCGTCGAGCTGTTAGCGGGTGGCTCAAGTGGACGTCCGTGCCCCGTTCGATAAGGGTCGGCTCGTGGTCCGGAGACACGTCCATAAGAGCGCTTACGCGGGTGTGCTAGGCAGGGCTTGGTCCCGTTCGATTGGGACCGAGGGCGCGGAAGCTCTCCCTCGGTGGGATCCCTCGACTAGCTGCCCTCGTTGGCCTTGAACACGAACTATGGGGCGCCCCTGAGCTTATGAGCTCGGGGTCAGGCTCGACTGCGCGCGCCCTGGTCGTCCCTGACTCTGTCAATCTGAGGCGCCTGTTCGAACCCTTCGCGGGTCAGGCTTCGAACCCCTGATTAGTAGGGCCTTTGCGGGGTGGCACTAAAGTGCCCCCGTCTTGGCTTGATCTGTGGAGCCCGCTGGGCTGTGGTTGAGTCGACCCTTGAGCCACTGATCAGTAATCCCTTCGATCGAGGGCATCTGCGGTGCCTACCCTCGACGGGCAGAGCTTAAGACCGCTGATCAGTAAGTCCTCAGTCGAGGGGCATCTGCGGTGCCCGCCCTCGACGGGCGGGTCTTCGAACCGCTGATCAGTAGGTTCCCGTTCGAGGGGCATCTGCGGTGCCCGCCCTCGACGGGCGGGTCTTCGAACCGCTGATCAGTAAGCACAGCGTTCGAGGGGCGCGGCCCTCGAGTTCGTTCGGTGAGCCACGGCTCTGCCCGTTTTAGATCAGGGCGCTGATCGCACCCTTGGAGGGTCGGCTCTTGAGCTCTGGGCTCTTGTTGCGCGTGCGGAGTACCCTTGCTTGGGAAGGAACCCAACCATTTAAGGGGCGCAGATCGTGGCCACAGATCGTGCGAAGCGGGCGCGCCTTTTCAGGTGGCGCACCGCAGGCGTCGTGGGCGACGTGGGGGGCGGACGGGACGGAGCGCCGCTCCCCTTCGGTTATTGTGCCGTAATGATAGCGTGTGCGCGTGCGCACGACCGTTCCGGCGCGGCCGGGCCCATCCGTCAGCGACGTAAGGCGCTGCCCACGTTAATTGGCGCTGCGCGCGGAGTTTTCGGGGGCGTTGCTCCCCTAGATCTTATAAATCACAGGGGGAGGGCAGAGGCGAGGTCCCTTACCTTGACATTCGCATCCATCCCCGCACGCAGCCCGTCTTCCTTCCGGTTCTGCTCTCCACCGCTTCGGATCTGCTCATGTCCCTTGCGCCTCCGCCGCAGTCCTCGCTTCTCCCCCTTGTCTTCCATGGCGCCTCCGACTCGGGTGCTGGAGCCTCCACCATGGCCCCGGTCGACGGTGACACCGCTAGCGCTGAACGAGCTGGTGAACGGCGGGCAGTTGGCGCCGGCCGGCGACGGCCTATACCCGGTGTGGATGGTCCCGCCGGTGACGGACAGGGAGCCCAACCCCCCGCACGGCTACATCGTCAGCTTCGTCCGTCTCCACGAGCGCGTTTTCACCGCCCCGGCGAGCCGGTTTATGCGGGGGCTGTGCCACCACTACGGGGTGGAGCTTCACAACTTCGCCCCCAACACAATCTCGCAGGCGGCGCCCGAGAGGGGGACACGCCGGGCGGTCCGCGCCGGCGGCCTTACGCTCGCACTGCGGGACACGTGCAAGGAGCTGTACCCGCTGTGCACCATGACGTCGAACAACTCCGATTGAGAGAAGGGGTGGTTCTACCTCCGCAACGACGGCGTCAGCCTCCCGCCGTACACCGGGAAGGTGCTGATGGGGAAGCCCGACGCCTGGTTTCACGGCGTGTCGCCCCCTTCGCAGCAACGGAGGTTGGAATCCCTCACCACCGCCCTGCGCCAGCTGGCGGACGCCGGGCTGGGGGTGGCTTCGATCATCGCCAACTTCCACCACCGGCGGGTCATTCCCCTCATGGAGAGGGAGCTCTGCATCTTCGAGATGAGTGATGCGGCCAACCCCACGTCGCTGGTGCGCTCGCGGCTGCTGCAGGAGCGTCTCCCCTGGGGGTATGCGGCCACGTGGGCGAGGCGCGCGATCAACCTCAAGGTGGTGCCGCACAGCGACGACGACCTTTGGTCGTTCGGGATGCTCCCCGACGCCGGGCCGGTGAGTATCGTTTTTCTTTCCCTTTTCGTCTCTTGTTTCGCGTTGTTCATTCGTCCTGACAATCCCTGCCCACAGCTGGTGACCGTCCACGCCGCCCGATCGGACCCGTCGACGCCTCGGTCTCAGGCTGCCGGCCACGCCGCGCAGCAGCAGGAGCGGGACCGGGCGGCCCTCGCGAAAGAGAGGAGGATCAGGTGGCAGGAGCGCCTCGATCAGTACAACGAGGAGTACCGGCTGCGTGAGCAGCAAGGTCTCTCTCCTCCGCCGGAGTTGGCGAACCCGTCGTCGGATGAGGAGGAGAGCGACGGGGAGCGGACCACCTATGACAGGTGGGAACCCGTGCCCCGATCCCCACGGGCCGAGGGGACGGCCGTGGAATCGACCCCCGAGGCGGGCACGGAGCCGCCCGCCGCCGGGTCGTCGGTGGAGGTGCCGGCAGGCGCCGCGGAGGCGCCAGCGGGCGCAGTGGAGGCGCCCCCCCAGCCCTCGAGGAAGAGGAAGCGGGGCTTCTCCAGTTTGAGGTAGGTAGCATTTCTTCCCGCACAGCCTCGATTTCGAAACACTGCCGCTCACCCCTCCCTTTCTTTCGTTGTCAGGGCGTCGTCGGCCGTCCCCGACCTTGCGCCCGTCAAGGCGCTCAAGTTGAGGACGTCTTTGACTACTGGGCGGCGCTCGGAGAGGGCGCCACGGGCGGCGCCAAGCGTGGCGGCGGTGGGCGAGCCGTCACGCGCCACGACCGCGGCCGCAAGGTCGCAGCAGGAGGGGGTGGCGGCGGCGGCCTCGCAGGCGTTGGTCCTCCGCGATCCTCATCAAGGGCGCAGGCAGGCTCGCTCGGAGAGCCGGTCCGCCAGGGGCCGCGAGACGATCGAGGTCCCTGCTGGTGGTGATTCCGTCCCCAGGAGGGGCCGGTCGAGGAGGTCGTCCGGGCCAGCCCCCGAGCCCGCGCCCGAGGTGCTGGTGGTGTGGGCTGACGGCTGCGTAATGTCGTAGCGGCCGGCACACGACGCCGAGGCATCGACATCCCGCGCCGCACCGCCCGCACCCGACGCTGCCGTATCGCAGTTGGAGCAGGGGCTGCGTCGCCCCAGGGTGCCGCGTTCCCTTCTCCACGAGGCCCAGGCCGAGCAGGCGCTGTGGCAGGAGTTCCGTGAGCACGGTGCCTCCCTTAACGCTGCGCTGGCCGAGGCGCTCCGACTCCACGAAGGCCGGTCGTTCCAGCTTTTCGAGGTGAGCGTCTTTGCCTGATTGGAGCTCGTTTTCCCGTCTCTTTTTCGTCTGAGTATTTCACGTTCTGATTCCTCTTTCCGCCCTTTGGTTGCTGCTCGCAGGAGCTGCAGGGCCAGGCGCGCGAGAAGTACAACCGCCTCTCCCAGCTGAGCTCGGACCTCAACTGGTACCGGGGGCAGTACGAGTCCTTGGACGCCCTGGTGGAGGCCCTGCAGACGGACAACGGCTGGCTGGAGTACCGGCTAAGGGCCGTGCAGGACGCGCTCTTGGACCAGCGTGCTCTGACTGCGGAGGGCACCACTGCGGTCGACA
Source organism: Cenchrus fungigraminus (assembly GCA_036936925.1). Taxonomy (NCBI): domain Eukaryota; kingdom Viridiplantae; phylum Streptophyta; class Magnoliopsida; order Poales; family Poaceae; genus Cenchrus; species Cenchrus fungigraminus. Next base: position 101,938,812 of record CM072776.1, read on the forward strand.
GGGTGAAGGCCGTGCTCCTGGAGAAGGAGGCGGCGCTGGCGACGGTGAACGGCGAGCTGCAGAAGGCGCGCGCCGCCTTGGCCGAGGCGCAGACTTCACTGGCGCAGAAGGAAACTGCTCTGGTCGCGGCGCAGACCCAGCTCCAACAAGACCGCACCACCCTCGAGGGGGCGCGGTCCTGGCAGGCTCAGGTCGAGCAGAAGGCCAAAGAGGCCGAGAAGCTGGGCGCTGACCTGTAGGAGAAGGTCACGTCGCTCGCCGCGGCGGAGGAGCAGCTCCGCCAAGAGCGGAGCGCGCGTCAGCAGGCAGAGAGCCAGCTCCAGCAGGAGCGGTCCGCCCTCAAGGAGGCTCAGGCCGCCCTCCAGCGCGAGCGCTCGGCTCGGGAGGAAGCGCAAGGCCAGCTTCAGCGGCAGCGCACCACGCTGGGGGAGGTTCGAGCCACGCTCCAGCTCCGGGATTCGGAGGTCGCGCGGCTCATTGGGGAGTTGGTCCAGGAAGCCGTGTCATTCGAGGAGCTGCGGCAGGCTGGCGAGAAGAAGGACGCCGCTATCCTCGAGCTGCAGCAGGCGGCCGAGACCGCGCGCGCGGCCCTCGAGATAGGGAAGAAGCAGATCGAGGGTAAGTCGCCTCTCTTAGATTCTTCGTTTGTTGCTTGGGTTCGTCGAGATCCGCTCTCAACTTATTCGTCTTTCGTTTTTCAGGCTTTCGAGCTGCTCTCGGGACGTCAACGACGCAGGCGGAGATGCTCCAGGCGGCCTACAACTCCTCCCAGCAGGAGCTGGGGGTTCTGCAGGAGGCAGCCCTCGAGGCGTGCCAGAGCGTCGACGAGGGCGACGGGCAGGCCGGGAGCACTGTGGCGAGCCGCCTGCGGGCCTTGGGTGGTCACGTCGCCCGGCGTATGCGGGGTGCGCTCCGCCTGGGGATCCAAAAGACCCTTGGCGTGGTGCAATCGCATTACCCGGTCAACCTCGCAGCGCTGGCTACGGGCTACATTGTCGCCGACGACCTCGATGACGATGGTGCAGAGGCCGAGGCGCACCGCCTGGATGCGCTCGCCGCTCCTGCCGCCGACATCCTCGCCGACGACTTCGCGAAGATCCTCTTCCTGGACGCTCCCCCCGCCGGGCCCCTCGAGCCCTGAAAGTAGTTGGGCACTCAGGCCCTTAGATTGTAGTTAGGAATCGAGCCTCGTGGCTTTATGTAATAAGTACAGTTTGCTTGAAGTACTTGTAAATTTAAGTGCCATTTCGTTTTTTGTGATTGTGCCGTTCCATCTCTCCCTGTCGTTTAGGCGAATTTCAACTGGAATCGTTCATTTTCGCGATTAGCGCTTAGGCAAAGTGGTGAGGGGGAACGGCCGTATCCTACCGCGAGGCGTAGGCTATCCCCGACTCACCCATCTTCGCCCTTTGGCCATTCGCGTCCTGCGTCATTTCGCTCAAACTCCCGGGTCGAGACGTAAAGATTTTTTGCGAAAAAATAGGACCGTTTAGGGGGGGTGCCCCCCGCAGTAGCCCGCGAGAGGGACTTGGTTTTCGGGGAGAAAGCCAAGTCGCCCTTGACTTTATTCAAAAGAAAATTTCACATTTGTACAGCCGACTGGGGCGTCGGATATGTGCAAAAAGACTTGGAAATTCTTTCTAAGGGTAAAAGCGACGTAGCTGTTGGATGTTCCAAGCGTTGGTGAGGACTTCACCTTGCTCGTTCACCAGCTTGTACGTGCCGGGCTTGAGCACCTCGACGACGATGTAGGGCCCCTCCCATGGTGGTGACAGCTTGTGGCGGCCTCGGTTGTCCTGGCGCAGCCTTAACACTAGGTCGCCCTCGTTGAGGTCTCGGCGCCGGATTTTCTGAGCTTGGTACCGCCTTAGCGCCTGCTGGTATCTTGCCGATTGCATCATGGCCACGTCACGGGCTTCGTCTATTTGATCCAGCGAGTCTTCGCGAGCTCGCTGGTTCGAACCTTCATCGTAGCCCTTAATCTTGGGCGATCCGTATTCCAAGTCCGTGGGGAGAACGACCTCTGCGCCATAGACTAAGAAAAACGGCGTGAATCCCGTGGCTCTGCTCGGGGTGGTCCTGAGGCTCCAAATGACCGACGGTAGCTCTCGAATCCAATTTCGACCAAACTTGCTCAGTCTGTCGAAGATCCTAGGCTTGAGGCCTTGTAGAATCATGCCGTTGGCACGTTCTACCTGGCTGTTAGTCTGTGGATGTGCGACGGCCGCCCAATCCACGCGGATATGGTGGTTGTCGCAGAACTCCAGGAACTTCCTGCCGGTGAACTGGGTACCGTTGTCGGTAATGATGGAGTTTGGTACCCCGAACCTGTGGATGATGTCAGTGAAGAATGTCACAGCTTGCTCGGATCTGAGGTTAGTGATGGGGCGTACCTCGATCCACTTGGAGAACTTGTCCACGGCAACCAGCAGGTGGGTGTAGCCCCCGGGCGCCTTTCGCAAGGGCCCGACGATGTCCAATCCCCACACGGCGAATGGCCATGTAATGGGTATGGTCTGTAGAGCGTGAGCTGGGAGATGGGTCTTGCGTGCGTAGAAATGGCACCCTTCGCAGGTGCGCACGACCTCATTGGCGTCGGCAACCGCTGTAGGCCAGTAGAAGCCCTGGCGGAACGCGTTGCCAACGAGGGTGCGCGGTGCCGCGTGATGGCCGCACACGCCTGCATGGATGTCACGGATGAGTTCCCGGCCGTGGGGAATGGGGATGCACCGCTGCAGGACGCTGGACGCGGCGCGCTTGTACAGCTCGCCGTCGATCACGGCGAATGACTTGGCTTTCCTGGCGATGCGCCTAGCTTCGATCCGATCCGAGGGGAGTTCCCATCGATCGATCCAGGCGAGGTACTTGGCCCGCCAGTCCTCCGCGCGGGGGGCCGGCTCGATTTCCATAGCCTCGGCTTCGTCCGCGCCGTACCCCTCGAGTAGGGAGAACACGAACGCCTCCTTCGAGGGGTCCTCGTCCATGGGTTCCGCACCCGCTGGACTCGAGGGAGCCCCCGAGGGTTCCTCCTGATTCGAGGAGGCCGGACTGAGGTCGACGGACGGTTTGGTGACGTCTCGCGCGAAAACGTTCGGGGGAACGGTGATTCGCCCCGACGCGATCTTCGCGAGCTCGTCCGCCTCCTCGTTGTCCTTGCAGGGGATGTGATTGAGCTCGATGCCGTAGAACTTGTCCTCGAGGGCGCGTACGGTGTTGCAATAAGCCTCCATCTTCTCGTCGTGGCAGCTCGCATTCTTCATGACCTGATCGATTACGAGCTGCGAGTCTCCCCTGATGTCGAGGCGCTTGATGCCGGTTTCGATGGCGATTCGGAGGCCGCAGAGAAGGGCCTCGTACTCCGCCATGTTGTTTGACGCGGGAAACTGCAAGCGCACCGCGTACCTCATGTGCTCCCCGAGGGGCGAGATGAAGAGCAGGCCCGCGCCCGCTCCGGTTTTCATCACCGAACCATCGAAGTAGAGGGTCCAACACTCGGCTTGGATCTGTAACGGGGTGGCAGCTGTGTGTCCGTCCACTCGGCGATGAAATCCGCAAGGATCTGGGACTTGATTGCCTTGCGCGGCGCGTAGGTGAGCGTCTCGCCCATGAGCTCTATGGACCACTTTGCGATCCTGCCCGCAGCGTCCGGGTTGCGGATAATCTCACCCAACGGGAATGATGAGACCACCGTGACCGGATGGGCCTCGAAGTAGTGCCGCAGCTTGCGCCGCGCAAGCACCACTGCGTAGAGCAGCTTTTGGATCTGGGGATACCGCGCCTTGGTCTCGGACAGCACTTCGCTGATATAGTACACCGGCCTTTGGACTGGTAGGGCGTGCCCTTCCTCTGCTCGCTCCACGACGATGACCGCGCTGACCACCTGGGTGGTTGCCGTGACGTAGAGGTACAGAGGCTCGCCGCCTCGAGGCGTCGTGAGGATTGGCGCGTGTGCGAGCGTCGCCTTGAGCTTGTCGAGTGCCTCCTGGGCCTCGACGGTCCAGGAGAAGCGCTCGTGCTTCTTCAGGAGTCGGTAGAGGGACAGTCCCTTCTCGCCAAGCCGTGAGATGAAACGGCTCAAGGCGGCCAGGCAGCCCAACACCTTCTGCACCCCTTTAGGTCTCGAATCGGGCCCATTCGGTCGAGGGCGGAGACCTTCTCGGGGTTGGGCTCGATGCCCCGCTGGGAAACAATGTACCCCAGCAGCATGCCGCGCGGCACCCTGAAGACGCACTTCTCGGGGTTTAGTTTCACCCCGTTTGCCCGTAGGCAATCGAACACGACGCGCAAATCGCTAACCAGGTCGTCCTCCTTCCTGGTTTTGACGACGATGTCATCTACGTATGCCTCTACGGTTCGCCCGATGTGGTCCCCGAAAATGTGCTGCATGCATCGCTGGTATGTAGCGCCCGCGTTTCGGAGGCCAAACGCCATTGTTAGGTAGCAAAACATGCCGAACGGTGTGATGAAGGAGGTCGCGAGTTGATCGGACTCCTTCATCTTTATTTGGTGGTAGCCCGAATAGGCATCAAGGAAACATAAGAGTTCACACCCCGCGGTGGAATCAACAATTTGATCGATTCGTGGCAAAGGAAAAGGAACTTTGGGACATGCTTTATTTAAACCGGTGTAATCTACACACATCCTCCACTTCCCATTCTTTTTCTTAACTAGTACAGGATTAGCTAGCCACGTAGGGTGAAACACTTCCTTGATGAATCCGGCCTCGAGGAGCTTCCGCAGCTCCACTCCGATCGCCCGGCGCATTTCTTCATCAAAGCGCCGCAGCCGCTGTTGCATGGCTCTGGAGTGAGGTAGGATGTCAAGGGAGTGCTCGGCGACCTACCTCGGAATGCCCGGCATATCTGAGGGGCTCCACGCGAAGATGTTTGCGTTGGCGCGGAGAAAGTCGACGAGCACCACTTCCTATTTCGGGTCGAGGGTGGAACTGACCCTCAACACCTTGCCCTCGGGGGCGACAGGGTCGAGGGGCACCTCCTTCGTTTGTTCGGCAGCCTCGAAACTGCCCGCGTGCTTGGCGGAGGAGTCAGGGCCCTCGTTGGCCAGCTTCTCCATGTCCGCGACAAGCGTTTCATCGAGCGCCAGGGCCTCGGCGTGCTCGACGCACTCGACATCGCAGTCGAATGCGTGCTCGATCGACGAGCCCACGGTGATGACGCCTTTTGGCCCCGGCATCTTCATCTTGAGGTAAGTGTAGTTCGGGACCGCCATGAACTTGGCGTAGCATGAACGCCCAAGGATGGCGTGGTATGCACCCCAAAATCCCACCACCTCAAAGGTGAGGACCTCCTTGCGGAAGTTGTCCGGTGTGCCGAACCAGACCGGCAGGTCGATCTGCCCGAGGGGCTGGACGCGCTTGCCCGGCGCGACGCCATGGAACGGCACCGTGCTGGGCCGCAGCCGATCCAGACCGATCCCCATCAGTCGTAGGGTGTGCGCGTACAGGATGTTGAGGCTGCTGCCGCCATCCATCAGCACCTTGGAGAATCACGAGTTGCCGATGACGGGGTCGACGACCAACGGGTACTGACCCGGGTTGGGGATGCGGTTCGGGTGATCCTCACGGCTGAAGGTGATGGCCTCCTCCGACCAGTCGAGGAAGGAAGGAGGGGCCTTCTCGGCGGCGAGAACTTCGTGCCGCTCGTGCTTGCGCGTGGCTGGTGGACATATCCACCCTCGGTCCCCCGAAGATGAGGAAGACGTTCTCCACCGCGGGGAAGCCGTCAGCGCCTCCGTCACCCCCATCCTTCTTGGCCTCGTCCTCCTTCGCGGCGACGCGGCTGTAGTACTTCTTGAGCATATCGCATTGCTCGAGGGTGTGGTTGACCGGGGTCTTGTGGTACGGGCAGGACTTCTTCAACATGTCGTCGAACACGCCGGGGCCTCGAGGGGGCCCTCGAGGACCCTTACGGGCAGGGTCAACGGCGAGGGCCTCGTCGTCTTCGCCGCGGCCCTGCGCGCGCGCGTTATGGTGGGGTTTCTTGCCCTTATTGCCCCGCTTTTGCTTCTTCGCGGGCTCCTTGGACTTGCTGCCCTCCGCGGGCGGGTCGTCCATACGCTTGCCCTTCTTGCCGTCGAAAATGGCCCCCACCGCCTCCTCTCCGGAAGCGAAGCTAGTGGCGATATCGAACAACTCGTTGGAGTCGACATGCGGGCTCCTCCCGAGCTCGCGCACGAGGTCCCGACAGGTCGTGCCCTCGAGGAAGGCGTGCACGATCTCTGACTGAGCGACGTTCGGGAGCTCAGTACAGCGCTTGGAAAAGCGCCGTATGAAGTCCCGGAGCGATTCGCCGGGCTTCTGGGTGCACGCCCGCAGGTTCCAGGAGTTCCCAAGGCGCACGTATGTACCCTGGAAGTTCCCCACGAACGTGCGGACCAGATCGTCCCAGCTGTGGATCTGGCTGGGAGGCAGGTGCTCGAGCCACGTTCGGGCTGAATCCGCAAGGTGCAGCGGCAGGTTGCGGATTATCAACGCGTCGTTGGTGGCACCGCCCAACTGGCAAGCCAGGCGGTAGTTGTTGAGCCATACGCGAGGGTCCTTCTCTCCCATGTACTTGTCGATGGTGGTGGGCTGTCAGAAGCGCTGGGGGATGTTCGCCGTGCGGATTTCCCAGCTGAACACACGGGTTCCCGGGGGTTCCGGCGTCGGTGAGCGATCCTCCCGGCTGTCGTAGCGGCCACCACGTCGAGGGTGGTAGCCCGCTGCTATTCTTGCCTCTGCGTCGCCCCTTCTCTTGGCGTTCAGGACGTTGCGAGCATCACCGTCTCGGGCGTGGCCGCGCGTGTCAAGGATCCGTTCCCTGACAGGCGTCCTGCCCCGGTTCGCTGGCTGTCCTGCCGCGTCGTCCGCGTGGACGGATGCATCTTGGTCCTGTGCGCTGCTGCCGCCTCGCGTACTGGACTGGTTGCGCATGCGGGACGCGGATCTCTCAGCTTGCTGCACGGCGGCCTGCTCGATGAGAGCCTGCGCCTCGCGGCGCAGGTTACGTGCCTCGGGCATTGACGGCTCGGGCATGGCCCGAAGCAGTGTCGCTGCCGCGACGAGCTTTTGGCTGGCTCATGGTGGCGTGTGCGGGTCGTCGACGTTGAAGTCGGCGTTGATGCGTTCACGGGCCTGCCTCCCGGCTTCCCGGGCGCGTTCGTCGCGCGCCGAGGCTTCCCCTGCGATGGTAGCACGCAGGAGCCGCACCTGCCGGTACTCTTCCGCGAGCTTCGCCTCGAGCTCGTGTGCCTGGGCCAGCTGTGCATTAATGTCCGCATTGCCCGCTGGTGGGGCCGTGGCGGGTTTGGCTCTGGATGTTGGGCCGCGTTCCCGTCGCCTGCTCCGTTTGCACCGTCAGCATGCTCGTTGGCGACGACAACGAAGCACTCGCGCGAGGGATCGTAGCTCCCTTCGCTGGAGTCGTCGGAGCAACCGAACCAGTAATCCGCGGCGTCAAGGAACCGTCGGAATACCACGGGGTCCGGTACGCCGGAGAAGTCCCACTCTGCGTAGCAATGCGAGGTCGAGGGTGGCAGCTCGCTGGGCGAGTCATGGTACGACTCGTCGTTGGTGGTGGCGATGAGGTTCCGGGCTGACAGCAGGTGATGGCCCGGGAGATCCTCATATGCGGCCATGTCGGTGCTGACGGATGAGGCGTACGTCGCGGCAGAGTTGCGCATCCCGTAGGGGAACTGCGGCCACGCGGCCGCATGCTCCCCCTCGGGGTGCGCCGTCGCATCGCTCGGCGGTGGTGCGTTGCTCCGGGCTGCGTCGCGTGCCGCCCGGCGTCGCTCCGTGCGTGCCTGACGCGAGCGCTGACCCGGGCGTTTGCGGCGTCGGGACGTCGAGGCAACCGCTGTCGCGGGTTCCGGCGCCGGGACGCCGGTCGTCGGTGCGGCGGGGATCGGGCCCGGCCCGGTGGACCGCCACGGGTGGAGTTCATCCCGATTGGTAAGGCGCATGTGGTAGCCGTTCCCCGTAGCCTGAAAGTTCAGGCTCCCGAACCGGATTTCGAATCCGGCTGGGAAAGGGTCCGAGCTGCCCATGGCGTACCTCTGGGACGTCATCCCGGTGCGAATCACCAGCGAGACTACTGGTGAGGGGTTGATCACAGCGCGAGTCCCCCTACCTGGCGCGCCAACTGTAAGTGTTAGGATTAGTCCCGACACTAACTAGTAAGATACGCTGTGATCAGCTTCTCGATGGTCGGTGCAAATGACAACACAGGGACACGGGGTTTATCCTGGTTCCGGCCGTGGGCCGTACGTCCAGCAGGGGTGCGCGTGTGCGCTGTATTGATTCGCACTAGTGGTGCCTGTAGAGGGGGGCTACAAGCGAGGCGGGAGAGGAGGAGAGGCCTCCAAGTCCCTGCTAAGTGATTGAGGCAAGGTGCCAATATCGAAGGGAACGAGAATGCAGGTGAGTGTGGGTGTGTCGTGATGATCTCGTCCTCTCGTCCCCCTGCGGCCAGGGGACCGCCTCCTCCTTTTATGGACCAAGGGGAGGCGGTTTACAGTCATACCGCATAGCTTTAGGCATGGTGTGGCAGCATGGCGCACAGTGCCGGCGATTCGATGGTCGTCCTGGCGAATCTTGCTCCTGGCAGGCGTCGTGGTGACTCCTGTGTCCGTCCAGGGGCGACTTCGAGGGTAGTAGCGCTGGAGCTCTTCGTTCGATCGCCGTCCGTACACCGGCTCGAGGGCCTGGCTGACGGAAGACCGGAGGCTGCATAGCGGCGGGCGTGGCGATGTCCTGTCAACCTGGATCCCCACAGTGCGGGGGATGGCCCAGCAGTGCTCGGGATGGCGACACAGTGGCTGGGATGGCCGCTCAGGGCCAGAGGTGATGGAGGTGACGCGTCCCGCTGGCCTTTCGTCACGGCGCCGTCCTGGGCGGGTGTGGAGTTGGTGGTCGTACCCCTTTCGAGGGCGTCGCCGTCCTCTTTCGAGGGGCGCGACGTGGAGGGGGTACGGGAGTAGGCGGCACAGTGTCACGGAATGACACCGGCCTTCCCGCACAGCATCCGCACAGCGTCGGGGATGGCTGCACAGTGCGGGTCGGTCGAACAGCGTCGGGATCTGATTCCCAGGCGGTGTCAGAGGGCCGGCGTGGCGGGGATTCGCCTTTGACCCGGGCGCCCATGACGTGCCAGAGCATTTAATGCTCCGGTCGTGGGGGCAGGTATGGTGTCGCGGCTTGGAGGTGGCCTCGAGCGAGGCGGAAACTCGCTCGAGGGGCTGGGTCCCTCGAGTGAGTCGGGAACTCACCTGAGGGAAAGCCGAGCCCTCGAGCGAGGCGGAGACTCGCCCGAGGGGGACGTCAAGCCCTCGAGCGAGGCGGAAACTCGCCCGAGGGGGCGTCAAGCCCTCGAGCGAGGCGGAAACTCACCCGAGGGGGCGTCAAGCCCTCGAGCGAGGCGGAAACTCGCCCGAGGGGGGCCGGGGGTCGGCTGTTCGTTGGGCCGGTGAGGCTTTTTGGGCCGTGGGCCATCCCCTGCCCCGGGCCGCTGCCGTGCGTGGTGTGACTTGTGGTTTGTGAGTTTTTGGTTGTTTGCTTTCGTTATTTTTTCGAAAAAAGGGTGATTTCCCCTGTTATTTGGGGACCCCTGTGGCCGTCCCCGACAATACACGAGCGCTCTTACACATATTGACCAGTCGTTACATGCACAGATTCACACCGCCGCCGTCGTCGTCTATGCACGCAACAATTACTCTTCTATGCCTTCGGCCAACCCTAAACTCACTGGCGTGCCACTCTCTAGTATGCACTCAGCGTCGTGCAAGAAGTGCCCCACCGTGAACTGCAGGGCCTTCTCCTTGTTCATGATGTGGAACCCCATATTCTTCCTCCTCGTGACGTTCGTGTCGTCGCCGATGTTGGCGAACTCGTCGAATAAGTCCGTGTCGAGGTTCTCCTTGCCCTCCCACGGCATGTACCCCTAGTCGTGCACGAAGCCCTCGATGACGAACTCCATCACTACCGTCCGCGTGAAGTCCTTCCACGGCCGGCCGAGGTACGTCTTGACTGCCGCCGCTGGCCCTGACGTGTTGTTGTTGGCGGCAAGCTGCTCGTCGGCGACGATCTGGCTCCGGTGGATGACGAAGTTGGTGGTCTGCTAGTGACCCCGGCGTGTGTGCGCGGTGACGACGGCGGGTTGCATTGACCCGGTCGCGGTTGTCACACGAGGATGACGCAGTACTGGAAAATGGCGGCGGCGGCGTGACGAAGGCGGCAGCGGCGCGACGAGGGAGACGGTGCCGAGGATGACGCAGCTACGGTAGAACTGGTGGTAGGCCTGTGCGAAAGAGCATGTCCTGGTTGCCCTCGATCCAACACTTGAAGAAGATGGACTTGTCGTCCTTGACGCACAACGCCACCGCCTGCTGCTTCTCCGCCCCGCCGTGTTCCGCATGCCCAGCCTCATCGCCATGAAGCTGTCGCCGTCTACCGCCGCAAATAATTCTCGAATTCGTTGTATATATGTATCGTTCCAGCAGGTTGCGCCATGCCGGGCTGTTTAGGAAAAAACGGAGAGGATCATGTCGTGTCTCGCTGGGAAACACGAGTCCTAGGAGGAAAATCTAAATAGAGGGATTGTGGGTACAAGAGGTGGGTAGATTTGCGGTTGGTGAGAAAAAAATTAGCTTTTCGGCAGAAATGCTCCCCAAATTGCGATTTTTATAGTCGTTCCACCTTTTTTGCCATCACGCAACCTGACGGGTGGGTCCGGCGTGAGAGGTAAGGCGAGTCCGAATTGAGTGAGAAAAGTTTTCAATTACCTTCGCTCCTTATGGTATAGACTATGCATTTACTGGAGCCAACTTTGAGGAATTTTATATGTTACATGAATGAATCTTAAATATTAGAAGGTCAACCTTGTCCGAAAGATGGATACGCCGTTCCATATCAAAATTCCAGGCCCACATAGCCCAGTACACGCACTATTGCCCTGGGTGAGCCAGCAGCACATCCAACCCAATGGATCCAGACCCTGTTTAGTTGGCTGAAAATTTACCAAAAATTTGCTACTTTTTCAACTCTCTCTCCATCACATCACATTAAATACACCAAAAGACATATGTTCAGAGCAGTAAATGTAGGTAAAAAATTTAACTAATCACACAGTTCTGTTGTACATCACGAGACGAATCTTTTGAACCTAGTTAGTCCATGATTGGACAATATTTACCACAAACAAACGAAAGTGCTACAGGAGTTGAAACAGTGTTTTTTGCTAAATTTTAGCCATCTAAACAGGCCCCCAGTTCAGTGATCCTGTCAAATATCAATCACCCGAATACAAATTAGTCCATCATATACAGTTACTATGCATTTACTGGAGCCAAAGCACCTCATCACAACACTGCCCGCGAGTAAAGCACGTCATCGTCAGTGGTCACCCTCCGTCGGACCCAAGGCTTCCCTGGTGCTGTGCCAAGTCGCTGTGCCGCACCTAGCAAGTCAGAAACGCTCTGGGTCTTCTCCGATGATGACCTGCCCACCAGGTAAGGCACGATGTACTTCTTCATGTCACCTTTGGAGATACCCAGGTGCCCCCCTGCCACGGAGACAAATTTTACTCGCCCTGCTTCATCCAGTGTCTTCAAACCAATCCAATCTTCCTCATAGAGCTTTGTCTGCACAAACAGCCTGCCATCGTAAGAACGGACACGCCTCCAAATTCATCAAATCACATTCATATCACTTCTACCTTATTAGGTGGCAAAACTGGATCAAAGGCTCCATCAGGGTAGTAACCAAACCATGCGGTTTCTCGAGGTATCAAGACTGCATCATTCTCAAACTGTAAAAAAAAAATACATTCAAAGATAAGATACACCAAGGGATTTAAAGTACAGTAGATAATAAATACTGTTTCCTGCTGCACTGTGCTGCCTTCTACTTCCAACTATGGTTGGATAATACCTACTTCCTGCCACCATAAGCACAGAAACCTGCAACTATCCTGGAACTCCATCATCAGAATCAGAATCAGTTTTGGACGATGCCAAGCTTACCATGATCAGTACCAAATTCTCCAGGCTGCTGAACCTTTCCTTGTAGGTAGCATTTCTTCCATCTGGAATTTCATTGTTAAGTTTTGGAAGAAACCTGCAACTCTTCAAATAATCTGCCATATCCTGAAAAACAGTTTTAGTTATTTCATTCACCCAAAACATTCTCATCAAACACAGCCCCAATTTTACTTCCAGTAATCTGATCAATTAACTGTCGATCTCTTGTGTATCATCAAAACTTTTACCCCTAAAAGCAAAAGATAATCACACCCAAAAAAATACTGAGCAGCAGAATAGAACATCAGCTTGACAGGCTTACCACATGGTTATAATCTCAAGTTAATCAATTATAAAAGAAAATGACCAAACTAGTTATTCTGTCTCCCTTGTGAGCATCTTCATTGGTGCACACAACTAATTAGTCAAACACCAGTTTATCCTTGAGAGTCGAGTCACCCCCAAAGCCCCGGAGGCAGAACAGAGGGGCCTCTACCACTAAGAACATGTATAGTGAGTGGCCTATAAATGTGCTTACTTCAGCCCCATACAGTGTGCAGTACCAGCAGATTAACCAGACAGTACAATAAGCAAGTAAAAAAATATCACTCCGTTCCAAATTGTAAGTCATTTTGCCTTTTCTAAGTTCATAGATATTACTATGTATCTACATATAGTGTATGTCTAGATGCATAATAATATATATGAATCTTAAAAAGCCAAAACGACCTACAATTTGGAACGGAGGGAGTACATCCTTAAGAGGCACATAATACTTGCCCTAAAAAAACACATAATACTCACAGTTGGGATTTTGAGGTAACCACTAGGTGCAAGATGTGCCTGTAATTCACCATGTATCACGTTACCTCAGGAAAAAAATATTTAAAAGTGGTCACCATGACAAAATCCAGTTTGATTAAAGCCAATAATCGCAAGATATACGAACCTGAACGTAGTCCGAGTAGATCTCCAATTTAATCAGAGCATCGACAATAATGCAAAAAATTCCAGACTGCAAATATACAGATATCACTGAATCATACGAGCTGCCATAGAATATTCAAACTTTTTAAAAACATAGGTACATCTAACATTAACGGTATTAATCTGAGCCAGTATATTCTCTTTAATTTTTACTAACTGTATAAGCCATCACAACAAAGAGTATTAAACCATCTATCATTACATGAATTTGTTACTATGTCATCGATTTATCAGTCAAAACTTGACATAACAAACTGCATATTAATTTGAGATAATGAGATTAACTTACACCACAAAGCGGCACTGAAGCGGTACCAGCATGAGGACCTCCGAGAGAGATGAAATTCTTGACCTGTTGGTAGTAGCATCAGGAATCATAACATATTGCATAGGAAATTGGTAGTGACTAAAGTGCATACAAGACAACCTAAGCATCCTAGCAGGCCAAATCACCTACATTAGGTTGATGGAGGTTAACCAAAATAGAATTTGAACTGGATTCAGTTTATCTGTACTTTTATATTACTATTTTAGGAAAACTCACTGGTGGTCCATCATCACAATACTCAACTACTGCTCGACCAATCAAATTCCCCTGCAAGGACACAAAGAGAGGTAGAGTTTTAGTGTATTAGCTACACCAACTAGAGCAAGAATTATTAATGAAAAAAGTAATGAGAAGTAAGTAATCACTCATTCCTGGATTCCCTCCCTCTCACCGGTGAGGTCACCGGTAACAAAAGGAGTACTTGTTTGCAAACGGTTTATGCTCCTTTAATACTATGCAAAGCAAAATGAACTATAGTACAATGAAAGTATTTGTCGGTGAAAACCAAAACTAAAGTGTTTATATATATAAGCATGTAACTGTAGCAAGTATGAGCTGTGAATTTTTTTACTAAGATGATGCAGTAACGGGATAACAACATCATGCAACGGTAGAGAGAATTTGAGATGTGTTGGGTACTTAAAGGGAAGGAATGGCCTGAGACTGGAAACAACGAGACAGCAGCGCATTAGCATACCTGAGACAGACCAACTATGTTGTAGCCACTTTTCAGTTGTTCCATTTCCTTGACCTGGAGAAATCAAAGTGCCGGTGGTGGTTAAACAACTCATCAAACAGCGGAAGGTGGCATTCTGGATACTGATAACTGATAAGACACCTTGTTGCAGATGATATCAGCCTGCGGACACGAAACAGGCGAATCTGTTAGTGAACCTATAAACATTTATTTAACAAGAAGTAGAAAATGAAGAGCCCGAAGATAAAGACGCATGGGACCTGCTGTTGGAGCGGCATGACCCAAGAGTCCCATGTTCCGCTCCCGATTTCTCTGGGGAAAAAGGGGCATATGTAGCAGTCAGTCGTATCTCGTTATCGTATACTAGAACTACTCGGCGAGAGAGTTAGCGAGCAAACAGTATAGTACAGGCAGTGGCCGTCGGAGCCGGACCATTCGGCGAGAAGTTTTGTGAAGTGAGCGACGCCATGGTTGGCGCACTGGTCCCCAATCCCTGCAATTCAAGCGGCAATCCGTGAGCAGGATGAATATGCAGATATGCCGTTGCAGAGGAGAGGAGAGGGTCCGTACCGTGCAGGACGATGAAGGGCAGGGCGGATGTCCCCGCCGCCGCCGCAGCCGCAGCCGCCGCCGCCGCCGCGAGAAGGGGAAGGAGGACGAGGGGCGTAGCGGCTGTCTGCATCGCCAAGCTTCGCCGTCGGCCAAGCTGCATCTCCCTCTCCCCCCTTTGACAAGCAACCAGGCGGTAGGTGGGTCCACACAGCAGTGACACAGCGAGGACCTTCTATTGATAAGGAGACACAACACAAACGTTTACAAGCACGCAACGTCACAAACATACGCGCACACTTTGAGGACATCTGAATGGCAAATCAAAAAAAATACGAGCAGCAATGCTGAATGGAGAACTCAAATCCTGACACATCAAAAGGATCGCTCAATTCCCTAAAGCACCAATATTTAGAGCACCGTTAGATAGAATTTACATGTACAGCAGTAAGTTGATTGCGATTTGCGAGGGACTATCCTGAATTCCGATGGATCCGGGCACTTGACGAACAGATACAGCAGCAATAAGTAGATATAATCACATCTGGTAAACCATTTCAATCTCCATCAATTATTTTTTTGTACACAAGAAATCACTCACACACCATCACCGTACAAAGTCAAAGAAAATGGACGACCTCACGCCACACCATTCTCACTAAGTTACTACAGCATATACCCCACACGCGCACACCACATGATATGCTGGTTAACTTGGCCTTCGCCACATGATATCACAAACACAATATCATCACATTATACCCTATACTATATCTACTACAGGAACTGATAACAGCAACATCAACCAATCAATCAATGAGGTCTGGAGCTTTGGCAGCAGGTGATCATCAGCACTACCAAAGCACCTGCATCTGATCCCCAGCAGACAACCCAAAAGGCAACTCTTGCTATCAAGAGAATAGAGGAGTCAATTAGAAGCTATCCCTGCCAGGAGTTAACACTTTGTCTCTTGAAGATACAACGTCGCTGTTTGGTGTTCTTAGAAGTTGGTCTAAATCATCTTCATCACTTCCCTCAACGATCGACGCGTTAGACCCCAAGCCATCATCTGCAGCAATAGCAACAAACAAAGACCCATCCAATTTCAGGGAGTCATGTGTGTGATCCAGAGTAGCCAAGCATAGAAAGGTCATTGTTGAGAACCGGAAGATGGATAAAGCACACAGGGACTAAACCGATATTGTTGAGTAGCCGAGCATAGAAAGGTCATTTAAGAAGCGGTAAACCAGGGTGTAGGAAGAGTACCAGAAAAATCAGGATGCCCGTTTACATCCGTGACTGCTGAAACCTTGATGCTCTCGGGCAATACGCAGTTGAAGAAGGAACCTGCATGCAGTTCCAAAAGGAAAGCAGGTGACAATGAGCATCATCCATCAAGGATGCGAGGCCTGTTTGTTGTGGAAGAAATGTAACCTAATCTGGCGAGTCGATTGACCCATCCAGGCACTGGCTTCCCGGTGAGACGCTGGCAGGCATCAGCGGTAAAATGATTGCAGTTCTTGACAATCAAATGATAAGTGTCTCCATGGTAATCCTCAGCGAGATCCTCTATGCAGGTGCGGACTTGGGAACGGGACAAATCAGTTGTGCCGACACACACGGAGCGTCTGAAGATAAAGCCGGGACAGCTTTTGGGTTCTACTTGGAAGACTCCGCTGGTTGGGTATTCGTGAGCTCCAAAGCCATACTCCATGCCATGCACTGCCAAATGATACAGAGGTTGGTGAGTCGATTTGCCTTTGGTGATGCAAGTGTTCCAGTTGGAGGACGGATCGGATTATTTGAGCTTGCATTGTGCGAAACACTCGGATCAAATTTGAGGTTAAAAAAAGTTGAACCATCTATAATTTGTAACCAAGGAAGTATAATAAAAAAAAGGGGAAAGCAGCATTTAATTGTCCTTGTGACAGACAAATGACGGCAGGCATATGACTAATTACTAATTGACTAGTAGTACAGTACATACTAGAGCATACTAGTATTTATTTACCTTCGATCCCCGAGTGGAAGATGCCGAGCCCGAACCAGTAGAGGTAGTGGTTGAGAGGGGAGATGTCGTAGATGTTGAGGTACACCGCGGCGGCGGCGGCAGGAGGAGCAGGAGGAGGCTCCTCTCCCTCGGTGGTGGTGGTGCTGCTGCTGCTGGTGTTGCTGGTGGCGGTGGCCTTGGCGGAGGAGGACCAGGACGCCGGCAGCACCCGCATGGCTCCCGGATCTGGCTAGTGCGTGGGAATTGGAGAAGCCAAATTCAGGAGCAAGCAGCTAGCTCCTCCTGCTCGATCTCAAGCAAAACCAGCCGCCGCCGCGCCAGCCGCCCTGTCTCCCTCGCCCCCCGCCTCCGAGCAGCACCACCAACAGCAGCCAGCAGGCAGGCACGGGGACACGACGACGGCGAGAGAGAGAGAGGAAGGATAGAGTGAATTGGGCTGGCTTGATTGTCCCTCTCTCTCTATCCTCCCAAGGGCCCGGCCCGGCCCGGCCCGCTCCCGCCCTTGCCGTCCCGTCGCGGCCAACGACCATCCATCATTGACTGACTACCATACCAATATACCATTACGGCATTACCATCAAACATTGACACTTTTTTTTTTGAAAAAATAATATGCACCAGTTCTTTTTATTATTATGGCAAAAAGAAAAGACAAATTATTCGTCGGAAAAAGAAAATACAAGACAGATCATCATCAGACGGTGTAGTGCTGGTTGTTGATGTCGTCCAGGTCCAGGCCTTTGAGCTTCACCACCGACTCCACCTTCCCCTTGAGGGTGTGGAGCTCCCGGAGGCGCGCGATCTCGGCACGCCGGCGGGCCTCCTCAGCCATCTGCCCCAGCTGATGCTCGCCGCTGGTGGTGGTCGTGGTGGTCGTCGTCTGCAGACCGTGCAGGGTGCGCTGCTGGTGGGCCCAGGCCGCCTCGCGTGCCTCCTTCCCAAAGTCCTTGCGGCTCGTGAAGGCCACCTTGTTGTCGAGCACCAGGTTCCAGGCCTTGCCGCTCAGCACGTAACGCACAGCAAACTTGATGGGGTCCAGCAGCAGGTACACGGCGATGTTGTACACCCAGATGGCGCCCGTCCACCCCCACCCGATGCCCTTGATGCCGGCAACCTTCCAGGTCGCCATGGCAGCAACCACAGAGGCGATCTGCAAGTATGTGTATTCAAGCTTCATTCACCTTCTGCAATGCATAGCATCATCCATCATCAATCACCAGAAAAAGCAAGCTCACCAGCTGCGCTACCACGAAGGCGCCCATCAGCAGCACCCCCGGCCTCTCCAGGAAAGACCACCCCCGGGACCGGGTCACGAATATCAGCGCCTGGCTGATGGTACTCACTTGGAGGTACACCGCGGAGGCCAGCTTATCCATGTTGTCCGCGACCACATCAATATCCTTACCTTTCAGCTTGTTGATGTTCAGACTTTTCACGTGGAAAACACTCTGCGCCGGAATTACGAATCAATTTTAATTTCTACGACGTCAGCAGATGACTGAAGATGAAGAACAAGAAGAGCACCTACCACGAAGAACTCCGTCTTATAAGCTGCCCAGAAGAAGAGAACAGTCGTCACAGCCAAGTAAGCCCCGATGACCACTCCCGTCGCAAATATCTCCGCTAGCTTCCAGCTGTCCGGGTGGGGAGATGGCCTCACCTTGTCCTTCGATATAGTCATGATGGTTCCTGACCCACCCGCATAGCAACAACTCAGCAACTATTTCTTACATATATATATATATATACAATGCAGGAAACCAGCAGGCAGATCAGCATATATTATTCGTCTGTCTTATTACCATCATTAAGAATCGCTATCACGAGAACCAGTATTGGAGGGAAGTCAAACTTCCAGAAGCATTCCAAGAGCAAAAACCCAAGCTGCACGGACAACAACATAAACAACAGATGATTTGATGAATGGCAAAGCATACACCAGGTTGTGTTGTGTGTATGGTAGGCAAAACAACTTACCACGATACGTATGGTTATAGACACAGCATATATCTGCACACAGAAACGAGACACGTCAAGTCAGCACCCCTTTTTATCACAACAGCAGCATGATAGCAAGTCAGAAAATGCGCTACATGCATTTTAATGATGAGCTTACAGTATAATTTTTCATTCTTTGGAAAATTGCCCGACTAGTTAGTACTGCACTGATGATCACACTCAATCCAGGTTCTGTCAGAACTATGTCAGAGGCACCTCGAGCAGCATCAGTAGCATCAGCCACAGCAATTCCAATATCTGCTATCTTCAGAGCAGGTGCATCATTAACTCCATCTCCAGTCATCCCACATATGTGCTTTCTGGCTTGCAGCCTCTGCACAATCTCGTATTTGTGCTCTGTGAAAGGAAACTAATCAGATGGAGGAACAAGATGATGCAGTAGATAGTCAATGCTCACCTGGAAAAACTCCGGCAAACCCATCCGCTTGCTCAATCAACTCGTCCACTGGTAGGACTGCTATGTCACCTTTTTTGTCACCCAGCAATGATGAAGAAGGATACATGTTTGTGCCCATTCCTAGCCTCCGGCCAGTCTCCTTAGCTATAGCCAACTGATCACCTGAAAAATGTTTAGGCGGAAATGCAGGAAAAATATCACAATCTCTAGATAATATTAATATCCTAATGTGCTTTTTATAACTTCAGGTAAATTTGTGGAACGTCTAGATACAGTAAAGAATTCTAATTGACCGCTCCCAGCTTCTGAGCTCTGAGGACAGCTGAGTCTAAGTGAAATATTACCAGTCCACTATCACCTATCCTAACTCCATAAATTAAGTAATTCCTTGCTGCTTAACACATACTAAATGTCTAAATGGTGCATAAAAAAAGGCACCTGTAATCATTTTCACACTGACTCCAAGGTCAAGAGCTCTGCGTATGGTTTCAGCACTATCATGACGGGGAGGGTCAAAGAGCGGGAGAAGACCAACAAATTGCCAAGGTCCACCAGGACTTTCCTTGGTCCCTTCAGGTACTTCCTGAATGACGAAGGAATTTAGTTAGCTTTTGTGCTGTATATGGACAACCATGCTGTAGTATACTAGCAATTCACCACCTGATAGGCAACAGCAAGCGATCGTAGCCCTCTCTCTGCGTAATTAGCAATAGCATGATGAACCTTCCTTTCAATCTCAGACTTGTTCGACGCTAGATTCAGAATCTGAAAGATCATTTGATGGGATACAACATTACAGTAACGATAATGTGAGCGCCAGTCACATATAGTATTAATTTTTTGTTCATTTCAAGCAAGAAAATACCAAGAAAGCACAACGACATGAACCAAAAAGGAACAAGAAAACATACTATGGTTTCTACACTTTTTTTAGGTATTATTTTGTTATTGAAAGAATTAAATTATGTGATGTATATACCTGTTCAGGAGCACCTTTGCTAACCCTGTGCATTTTACCCCCAGCGTCTAAGTATGTAAGTGCTGTCCTCTTGTCAGTTGGATTGAATGGGAGGAAATGGACTTCTTGAATGCCGGCACGTGCCTAGCAGTAGGCAGAAGAGAATAAAATAGGTAAATGAACAAGGGATGCCAACAACATTGCTTATTAGAATGGCTTTTTAGTTTTTATTGACCTGTTACACATGAGAACTTATGAATGTAAGTGCTATGACTGTAAAATTCAGAAATGGTTGTTCATAATTGATGCTACCTCCAGCTGTGAAATTATGCGCTATGAGTAATTGCTAGATCCTAATGCCAGGGCAAGAAATTGAACGTACAGCTAATACTTCTTCTCCAAATTAGATATTGCCCTAGAAAATGTAGAGCCAAAATTCTAAACTTAAATGTACTAATGTGATGTCCTAAACAACAAGTAAATCAGACCAGAGGTAGACGATACACTTGAAATGATATGCGGCCATTTTGTGAATCATATATACGGCAGTGCTTGAATGTTTAGCTCCTTCCCTACTTGAGGGATGAAAAAAGCCAACAATCATCTGAACACACATAAGTAAAAATATATAAGAGAGGAGAGTTGTCTACCTCTTTTTGATCTGGCAACATTGAGACAATAGCAAAATCTATAGCATCTTGATTCTCTAGTCTAGAAGCCCTTGCAGCCATTAAGACAACGTCATCCTTTTCCATGCCTCTAGCAAAAGCCTACAGAAAAATGTTCCACGTTTTAGCAATCAGTATCTTAATATTAGCATGGAAAAAAAGTAAAGAACTGCCAATGTGCTCGCAGCTATGGTGAAACAGAAAATAAGACCAAATTGATTTGCGCACACAGCTTAAGACTTAAGAGGCACTATTTCAGTTGGTGGCAGGTGTGGATTTAGACCCCCACTATCCCAGGTACGAGTCCTCTGACTCGAATTCCCATTAGGTGTGTTTTAACTCTTCTTATTTTCAGTTACCCCTACTTCCTGTTAGGTTGTTCAACTGTTTTAGGAGGAACCATTTCAGAGTTAAAACTGTGTGAAGATGCTTCATTTCTTTAACTTTCTTGGCAAATGGGAGGAAAATAAAAGAGAAAATGTAAATGAAAGTGATAGCTTTGCAGGTGATCAATGCATGAACAAGTCATAACGAGCTTGAATCTGCTTCTGTTTGAATACATATGGCAAAGAACAGCAAGAACCGTTAGCAAAGTTTGCTAGTTGTAAATCCTTGCCTTTTTTTCTCCTTGGCATATCACCATTAAACTAAGAGAACAACTATAACCATTTTATATATAAGTAGTAAAAGATTCAGGTAATAGAACCTCAATTAAATTCTTGTCAACACTTAGTTTGTTGAGTGTCAGTGTTCCTGTTTTGTCACTACAAAGGACATCCATTCCAGCCATTTCTTCTATGGCAGTCATCCTCTTGGTAATAGCACCCTGCAAACAACCAAAGGAGAGAAACGGTCACTTTAAAGAACGCAGTTGCCTGGCTAATTTTCCACCAGAGAACATTGATCAAACCTGCTGAGCTAGCTTGTGTGATCCAATAGCCATAGTGACAGAAAGAACTGTAGGCATGGCAATGGGAATTCCTCCAATAAGGAGGACAAGAAGGTTATCAACGATCTGACGGTACTTTCTCGCTTGAATAGCATACATCACAATTAATTCGATAGTCATTCCAGCAGCAATTGAGCAAATACAGAAGTTTCCTATTGATGTCAGAACCTAAAAGGCAGCCATGAAATGCAGCCAATATCACATATTTGGCAATCAAAATAAATAATCAGCTGTAGTGATGTAGCCCAATCATACAGGGAAAAATTAAAATGATAAGACGCAAAGTAGAACTGAAACTGGATATATTAGGT
Organism: Cenchrus fungigraminus; assembly: GCA_036936925.1. NCBI lineage: Eukaryota > Viridiplantae > Streptophyta > Magnoliopsida > Poales > Poaceae > Cenchrus > Cenchrus fungigraminus. The sequence continues at coordinate 101,960,701 of CM072776.1, forward strand.
GAAAATAGGTTTTCACCATGGTCAGTGGTCGATATAAAATAAGATAGACTAAACATAGAGGCACTGGTTGCTGGAGACTGACCTTCTGAAAGTGGCCAACATGACTAGTTGATTCAACTAGATGGGCTGCTTTTCCAAAGAAAGTATGGATTCCAGTGGCAATAACAACTGCCTCTATTTCACCTTGCTTACAGGTTGAACCAGAATAGATTCCATCACCAGGGTGCTTGGTTACCGGTAGCGACTCTCCCGTAAGTGCAGACTGCAAAGTAACCCTTTATTGTTTCATCATTGATTTGTACTTTTATACCAGAATGATGCTCACTATATGAGAATAATTCGTTCTTAGCAGAGAAAAGCTGTAGGGCAATGCAACATGCAGAGAGGAAGAGACTGAGAACAAGAAAGACCTGATCAATTTTTAGTGGATCTCCCTCGAGAAGACGCGCATCTGCTGGAATGATGTCTCCAAGTTTAATGCTGATTATGTCGCCAGGAACCAGCAAAGATGCATCCATCTCACTCCAGGTTCCATCACGTAGAACCTAGAAAGGACGAAACAAGATGAAAAGGTGGTATTTAGAAGAAGGTGGGAAAGAAAGAAGTGAGGTCTACCTTAGCTTTTGGGGCAAGGCGGGCCATAAGTGCAGCAGCGGCATTGCCAGCGTTGTTTTCCTCTATGAAGCTGATGGTGGAATTGATAATGAGCAGTGCCATGATTCCGACAAAGTCATGGTAGTCTATGCTCATATTCTGCGTGAAGATGGATTAGAGTGGGAAAGAGGGATGGCAAATTGGGCGGTGTTATGACTGGGTGTGTGTGTGTGTGTTTTTCTTATACCTTGCCCCTGTCGTCGGTTCCTCCATGAGCAAGGGCGATAGCCATTATGGCTGCTGCCTCCATGACCCAGGAAAGGGGGTTCCACATGAAGCCCAGGAACTTGAGCACTTTGCTTTCCTGCAACATGAAGGAATAGAGAGGTTGTTTAATTGGCACTAGTACGTCACTACCAGCAGACGCGGGTGAATGAATGAATGCATAATTTCCCTACCTGCTTCTCTTCCAGCTTGTTGTAGCCGAAGAGGTCGATCCTCTGCTGGGCGGCGGCGGCGGTGAGGCCCTCGCGCGTGCATTTGAGATGCTCGAAGACCTCCTCCACGGGGATGTGCTCCTGCAATGGAGGAGTAATGAATAATGCAGAGCTAGTTGTTAGTATAATCTGAGGATGGAACTAAGGGAGGCAAAGGGAGTGGAATGGAAGAAAAAAAAGGCACCAGGTCGACGGTTTCGTTGCTTATGGCGTCCATGCCGTTGGCCTCCATTGCGGGATCGGGATTCGATGGAATGGAGGTAGGCGGAGGGGAATATAAGGATGGTGGAGGTGGATGGCGACGATCGAGAGGAGTGTGGCGTGCGCAGCTCCGCCATTGGCCATCGGGCTTGGCTCCATCGAGGTGGATTTGGCTATGCTGCCTGCCTCCCTCCCTCTAGGTCCCGCCGTCGCCGGAGATCGATTCCTTGGTCTCGCCGTCTCCCTACCCTTCCTCTCCCTCTCTCCTTGGATAGCTCGATTATATTATTACTGTATGTATGCATGATGATGTATGAATGAAAAGGGGAAAAAATGGGGGAAGGGGAATGGATTGGAGAGGAGAGGAGGGACGTACGGACGGAGCGGAGCGGAGCGGAGTGGACCGTACCGTCGCCTTCGGCCTTCCCTTCCCTTCCCACGACACGACAGTAGCAAAGGGTCAACGCGCGCGAGGAAGACGACGACGGGGCGGCAGGGCAGGTCAACAAGCCATCATCGTAACCTAATGACTCACTTAGCTGACTGCTAATTTGATGATGCTCACTAAAGTATTTATTAAAAAAAAGTGACACACCTGATAGAGAGAGAGAGAGAGAGAGAGAAAGTTGGTTCATGGGCCGTAACCAAGCAAGCCCGTTAGAGAGCCCAACTCCCACCGAGCTACGTGGCATGCGGAGCGAAGCCGTAGACACGTGCCCTCCACATGTCTGCGAGGCCTCCACGTAGCTAGGCTTTTTTTTTATGCCTTTTGCTTTGCTGTATTATATATACTGCGTGTGCAGCTAGCCAAGTAGTATATCGATCGAGTTGATCAAATTTCAGCATGGCCGCCGTCGGTGAGCACTACATGAGGGGCCTCCATGGTGCCGACGACTACAGCAACCACGGCCAGCCTGCGGCCACGGCAGTTGCCAAGTCGCTGGCCGCGGGCACAGCAGCCTTGTCCATGCTGCTGCTGTCGGGACTGGCACTGACGGGCACGGTGCTGGCGCTGATCACGGCGACGCCGTTGCTGGTGATCTTCAGCCCCGTGCTGGTGCCAGCGGCCGTCACCGTGGCGCTGCTCACGGCGGGCTTCGTGTCGTCGGGAGGGTTCTGCGCGGCGGCGGCCGGCGTGCTGGTGTGGATGTACCGCTACCTGCAGACGTCGGCCTCGCCGGACCAGCAGATCTCCAGCAAGTCCCACGACGCCAGGGACTGGGCGCACCACCGTATCGCGCACTGATACGCCGCACCAGTTGCGTGTACCAGCAATAAAAAAGTATACTATGGTTTAGCTCCTACTAGATGGTAATGCAATGTAATGTAATCTTGTCAGCAATAAATAATTAATAAATGCGTCTCCCATCCCATTCCCAGAGCAACTGCATTGCAGTTCATGCAGTAATAAGCATTAGAGCTAGACAGAAACAGAATGATAATGACTATGTCCGCCGTCTGTGGCTGTTCTGGCGCGTGTACTCCCACACGGCGATGGCGCCGCTGACGTGGACGTTGAGCGACCTGACCACGCCCAGCTGCGGGATCTCCACGCACGCGTCCAGGACGTGGATGATGTCCACGGGGATGCCCTCCTTCTCGCGGCCCAGCACCAGCACCGTCCGCTGCGGGAACTCGAACCGGTCCATGGGCCTGCTGTGGGCCGTCTGCTCCAGCCCGATCACCGAGTAGCCCTGGGCCCGCTTCCGCTCCAGGTACGCCTTCACGCTGTCCACCGGGACCTCCGAGATGGGCAGCCATTTCTCAGCAGTCACACTGCATGCAATGCAAACGCCGCCATTCATCGCCATTGCCAAAGGTAATGCAGCAAACAATCAAGCTGGATACCTACCTGATCAGTCGGAACTGCTTGTCCTCAAGGACGCTCTTGTCGGCAACCACCAAGCCAGCCGCTCTGAAGACCTGCCAAGCAAGCGCAACAGGATCGGAATCAACCAACAAGGAACCAACCACACGTACAGTGCCCCAATGGGCCAATCGGCAACCCAACCCTACCTCGCACGTTCTTGTCAGACCCGCAAGATTTGGTATGCGGTCTACCAGCGATGCCACTACAATCACTTCCTGCTGGCTTTGCTTGATCGTCTCCGCGGCGTGCAATCTTGCTTCTAGTGCTAGGTTGAAAACCTGGTCATCTTCCTCAATCTCTGCGGAACCACCACAGCATGTGACTGACTATGCGTGTGACAGAAAGCAACAAGTACACAGCACAGTTTGCATACCGGAAATCAATCTTGAGTTCAATGCTTGCTCAGAGTCCCTACTGCGAGGTGTTATTTTCTTCTGGAAGTCCAGTGCATCTTGGCAACCACTTTTTCCCTTGTTACCGTGCTCTTCCACCGCGAGATCCTCATTCTTGATTGTTACGCTATCTTTTGCCATAGCATGTCTCAAGTCCTCTCTCACATCCTGAAATAAACCGCAGTTTTAACTTGCTCTTCCATGGCTGCAAAGTTTTAACAGGCCAGGTTCAAGTGCTTACGTTCAGGAATTCAATCACACGCTCCATCACTGACACAGGAACACACTCGAATTCAGACACCTACACAAGCAACAGGATACTCAAATTTTTTTTTCTCAAAGGTGAACCACTCAGTGCCTTAAAAAACCATAATGTACTCCTAACATGTGCTAATAATGAGCAGAGAATAGCATGAACCTCAGGGCGAGTGCTAAATATCCCCGATGGAGTCCCAGATGCATTGGGATCAAAAACATCAAGGAAACCTTCAATTGAAACTCTGAGCCTGAAATCACGGGGAAGTAATTATAGGCATTCAGGGAACAATTGGAATCGGAAAATTTAGCATATAAGTTGAGATCATTAGTTATAAGAAACAAGACCTAGGACTTGGGTTCAAAACCCAAACTAACTCATAAATTGGTAGTGTCAGGACAGCATAGCTAAGTACACAATCATAAAAGAAAACCCTAGTATGTGTAGCTGTACCTCACACAGTCAGAATTTTCTGCCAGATAATCTTTCAATTCTTGGAAGCACCTCCTCTCAAAGATTACATCTTCTGAAGTTTCGAGATGTAGCGTAGGCCACAACCTTGAAAGCACTGAATGGACAAGTAGCTGCAAACAGAATAGATCTTCAGGTGATTAAACCAGCATGGCACTCTAGAAAAAAAAACGCATTTCAATGAGTTTCCATTACCTGAGTAAAACCACGTAAACTGTGGTGATGGGATGTTAAGAATGGCAGTATTGGAGGAAGCAGTTGATTTAGGTGGTTTCTCTGGACGGACAGCTGCCTCGAATGAAGAATCACATTTGCTGCTATAAAAACATAAGACGACAGTGCCTGCAGGAGGAGATAGATAAATAAACAAATCAAAGTACAAAGATGCCTGAGGATCAGGCTAAAATGTTCACCTGTTGTCGCATCCCTTTGTCATGGAAAATAGGAATAAGTTGTTCCTTTGCCTGCAATGGTTGATCAGAAACATCAACAGGTTACCACAAAAAAGAAAAGGAGTGATCGACATAAGATTGTACAGATATTTTGAAAAGTGTGCAATAGTTTCTAGAACCATAGCATGAAGAGATCTCTCACCAATGTTGGAAATTTTAAGTACAAGAGGATAGCAAATGTCTCCAAGTACTGCCGGACAGCGGGCAGATTATTTCTCTGCACAAGCATACAAATTGAACTTTCACTAATGCAAAAGTTAATGCAAGACATAACAATGCATCACCAGTAAATTAAGAATCCACAGATACAAGCATGCATAAACATTGAGAAAAATTCTTACATAAAGACAGGTGTGAGTGCTCAACATCACTTCTCCAACTATGTCATCTTCTACATAGTGCGATAAAACACATATCATCTGCCACACACGAACTTTACGCCTATGTACCTGGTACACGTGAAGATTATAGAAACATGATACAAGATTTCAAAGATATCAACAGTTAAATCACTGGAATTTCACATATACCAAAAGACTCACACTGCTGTATTTCTTGTAGAGTTCTTTTGAAAGATCCTTGTCATTCACCTGTTGCAGCAAAGTGCAAATGGCAAGAGTAAAGCTCCCTTAATTTTTGCAGTGCTTTGGAAGTAAAGTAAACAAGGCAAATCAAATTTGCAGCATCAGGCAACTCTAAGGATTTAGTTATGGTGCTAAATCAGTATAGGACCATGACAGTTTAAAGTTTAATCAAGTTCAAGAAGATGATACCACACTAAATGTCAAATACAAGATGGTGGCCCGAGAATATCAACTTCAGGCAGCATTGTCCGAGATAAAAAGCTATGGTTATATATAAAAACATTAATGCACTTTGAATATGAAAACACAAAAACAGTACCGCTGAGTCCAGAAGTTTTAGAAGAAATAGTTTGCCAGATTGAAGAGCTTCTTCAGCTCCCGGTATATTATTTTCTTTGATTTGTTTCCAAAGCTGATGAAAGAGAACAGCAACTGAAACGCGAGCATATAATTCTGTATTGACAAACACCTGCAATAGCATTGCCAATCACATTATATGACAAACAATAATGATAAAACAGCTCATTCTTAAAAGAAACAAAATAAACAGAAGGCTCAGTAGGTTTCATTGTGCCCTACTCCATTACATAGGAGTGTTTATTATAAAGGTAACCAAATCAGGAATGTCAATACCTAAAATGATAATTTAAAATGAGCTTACCTCTGTGAATTCACGATCAGGACTTTGTGCTAGCATTGAAACCTCAAATTTTGCTTCATGGTTTTCAGAGAGTTCTGCTTCAAAATCTTCATCAAATGCCACTGTTCAATATACACCAATTACTGATTGGAATGGATTCTATAATAGACGACAGGCATATATAACAGAAGGAAATGAGAAAATACTCATAAAGGAATTAGTAGGAGGGAATTGAAATAGCATACCAGATCCATATAATGAAAGTAGCTTCAGTTCGTCCATATAAAATCTAAGAGTTTCTGGGTACATCAACCAAAGACCACTCAAATGCAAAGCTGCTAGGCGAATAGTTCGAGGACTTTTTGAACCTTCATTAAGAAGATTCTCAATAAACTGAAAAGAAGTAAATGAGTTAATTGTATCACAAGAAAATCTTGGTGCTAAAGTCTTCATAATTCTAACTTTCCTATTCCAAGTGAAGTACACTAAGATGCCACTTAGTGTACATACAGATTCTGGATAGGAAAGAGAATGAATATCTAGAACCGACACAGAAAAAGAAAAGGAGGATGAATATTCCTTATTTCAGATGGTCAAAATAACAAGTTTAGTGCATTGTTATGGCATATTTTCACATTAGCTGTCCAACACTACACGGTATGAAACAGACGTAATGATAATCACCATATTACTATAATTTATGTATTTTTATATTACCATTTCATATGAAATGACCTATATTTCTCTCTTTGCTATTCAGCACCAGAAGAGTGATATCAGTTCCTTCTATTTATGCATAAATCTAAGAATCATAAGGAGAGAATGCTTGTCATCAGATAGTTAACACTGTATGGGATGCATCTAAAATCCAAACTGCAGACTTAGCTGAACTGGCAATAAAAGCACACAAAATGGCAGTATCAGGAGATGACATTTATTCTGACTACTCAGATAAAGAACAAGAAGAGCATGTGGCACCCAAAATAGTAAAAGGTGATAAAAGACAATATGTGGCAACTGACCCATTTTAAAGGGCCTGGCCCTTCTTCATTTGTCTGGTGCATTTCCAATTTACAAAACATCGCTGGGTGCAATATTGCAGATAGCAGTGCAGCAATTGGCGCCACTCGTCGTTTGTTGCAACTAAGGTGCAAGATCCAGGAGGACTTTGCTAACTGCATCATCATCTGGGTAAACAAAGATAAAAAATGTTAATGCCCACTGCATAATCACTGCAATTGAATAAGTCAAATATAAATTATCAAAAGAAAAAAACTAACACCAACCACAAATTTTTCAAGCTAGCCTCTAGTGGTAGACTGTGAGCAGCAGCACTTCATGGAATATACAACACAGAAAACAGAAGATACTAATGGATACCTCATAACTGATGCCTATAGATGTAAAGTTTCTATTGTCCATGCTTGAGTGTAAGAGTCCCAAAACAGATCTCACACATCTCAGGATGGATAAGACAGAATTTTCACCAGCATTCTCAAGACTGCAAAGATTAAGAAAAGAAAACAAAGTTGAGAGTGAAACGATGTGTCACAGCACACAGTCTAAGTTTTAGCTAGAAAAGGAAAACAGGAATAATAAGCTTATAGCCATGTTAAAGCACAGCACCAATTTGTACTAGACATTCAATTTAGTCATATGTATTAGCAATTTTCTAGGATGAACAAAATGGTATCAACATAGGAAAGCAGCAAAGATTTTAATTAAGCTAATAAAACAACTTGTGAAAAAGCTCAAAACTTTGAACAATGAAAGGCTCCCCCAGAAGTGTGTTGATGTCATGAAATGTTATTGCATGCCATACAAGGCAACAGTACCACAGGCTTGTTTATCTTAACTAACGTAAATAGGAAACTACAGAACAAGATTCTAACAAAGTCATACTCTGCTCACCTATCGATAACATCAAGAAAGATGCATTGGAGGGTTGAATCTGAAAATAAAGGATCCAATCTCTTCAGCTGGGATTTATTGTCACTGAAGCAGCACGAAATGGAAAGAAGGGAGTCTACACAAAGCCACTAAATGAAAATCAACAATTAGGAGCTATCCAAATTGGCTTATTTATCAACAGAAGTTGGGTGATGCACACTGGTGACACTACAAAAGGTTATTCTAACCTTCCAAGTCATTAGAACAGCTCGTCTGCTACGTGTCAGAATTCCATCCGTAAGGAGACAGTTGATGTTGTTAAGGAAAGTGATGACAGAAATATCCAATGAAAATTTTCTGGATTGATTTGTTTGCGCTGTTTCCACCAAATTCAGATATTGAGAATTACGAGCAGGAGATAGAGCTGCTAGAACATAGGCTAGAGCTTCATAGGCTGCCAAGTGAAGTTCAGCTCCAATCTTGTACAGGAAAAAACGAAATAGATAGTTTTGGCATAAGAACTTACATAAAGAAAGCTAACATAAAGGCATTAACAAGAATGATTAAGTAAAATATTTATTAACAATAGCAACACACCTCAGTGGCATTAGTGGAGTGTTCGATAACTTTCCAATAGAAGTCCCAGAGAAAGGAAAATGTGGGGGGAAAAGAATCACCAGAGTTGTAATGGTTACACCATGAGGCAACAGAACTAATACACCTCATTGACCAAATCTGTGAATATGATATGGAAATTTGTCAAACCTAGGCAATTAAATGGTGAGATGTACTTCAAAACAGCTAAAGTACGCCAACCTACTATAGAGAAGACATTAAACCTACTGTTGACCTACAACTGATTTTGGTTTGTGCTCTAAACCTCCAAAACAGGTAAAGTATGCCACCCTATTACCAGAAGAAAAGCTCTGGAATAGTTGACTCTATGAATGTATACAAAGTTTCATGTTCATACTTATGTCAAAGAGTAAAAAAATGAGAAAATTCTGAAAATGATGAAGTGGGGAAAAGGAAATAACAATGGTTACTACTGAGACTAGAAATTGATTGCGTCATTACAAACTATGAGAAAAGGAAAAGACAAATATTTCCATGCTTAGCATGCTTATTATATTTTATGTCCCCGCAATATAAGGGATCCCTGTACACTATCTACCAGAACAGCACACAGATCCTATTTCTTATTGCAGATAGGATGACAGTGAAAAGGCTAGCTTCTAACAGTCAAAGTCAAGAATCCAAATTATTCACAATTGTGACTGTTTTAACTTTAATCAACATTAGACTGACCCAAAATTGAAGAAGACAGTAGACAAGAATTTGTTGTAGGACGCAGCAAGTCATCGTTCATAAAAGCAAAAAGTAGGGAACTCTCTTCTTGTAGTGTAGTGGTAAGCTCCCCAGTTGAGGGAGACACCAACCAGGGTTCAAATCCTGGTGGCGGCAAAAAAAGAAAAAGGATCGTAGTGGTCGCCAACCCAGTGGATCGTGGTCAGCCTAGGTTATGGTGCGGCCTTATAGGGCGCAGCCAGGGTTCGGGGGTTTTCTCAACCAGCTTGGCTGAGTTTCATAGTGCAATGCCGTGGGTTTTCTCAACAGAAGTAATGAAGTACTGAAAAGTAATATGAAACATGCCAAATGGAAGCTTTTACATACAGTAAACACAAAATATCAGGAAGGAACATACACCCTGCAATACTGAAGAGGTTATTGAGGTAGCCAAACGACGCTGACTTGGGCCTCCAAGTTTTCCTTTAACAGAATATGGCAAATCCATGTTCTCTATATTGTTCAACCAGAAAACTGAGCAAGATAGCTTGCTGAAGACCACCATGGTTTCCTAAGCATGGTAACTATTAAAAGGCTGCCACAAAGAGCCATCAGTGACAGTTTGAAGAAAAAGAGGATTACCAAAACTAGAGACAATGATTCTGCAAGCCTTTTGTTGAAATCATGGAGTTCTAATCCATTTGCTCTATCTGAACCTCCTTTCAAGATGGTTTTATTCTGGCAAACAAGTTTGTTCTGCCTTGCCTCAAGTTCCTCAATGAAGCTCAAAAGGATGATAAAAAACTTTATGGGAACACAGTCTCCAACAGGGCATTGCTGTGAGAGCTTGTAGCCATGTGCCTCTATAAACTGCAACAAAATTTACCTTTTGAAACAATAAACAGAAACAAACAAGAAGGCAACAGACAAAATATGTTGCATATAACTCAAGTTCTAGATCCGAGCATAATAGCTCCTATAATTCTACAACTTTAGAAGCAAGTGATAAGCAACACAAACCCCTAGAATTCGCTTCAAATGTTGCTCGTCTGAGGTTGCAAGAAGAAGAGCTCTGGCCCACCTCCTTGCTGAGGCTTCCCATGCATTCACGTCCTCATCGTCAAACAAATTTGAACCTTGATCCTGTTTGTTGTGCTTCACGAATGTGGTAGGGAAATCAAGAAGCTTGCTCAACAAAGTGTTACCAGGAGGACACTCTTTCTTCTGAACAAACCATTCCTGAACTATCACTCTCAATGGTCCTACAAGGATATACAACAGCAGTAAGAGCCAAGGATTCCACAGCACTATATCATAATATGAAAATATACTGTGCACAAAAGAAAAACCTCCATTTCTCTCATTTACATACCAAAATAATCAGTGAACTCTCGAGGTATTGTTGAAATGAAATGCAGAAGTTGGTTAAGCGAAACTTCAGCGACATTTATCAGCGATGTTGCAACTTTGACAACCTGCTCACAAACTAGATGACTTAAAGTTAACAAGTTGTCTATGTACCATCATCATTTATTAAAATACCTCAATGAGACAAGAGATGTAGAACCTTTCAGGCGATACTTTGGATTAAAGTGTTGTTTACTCCTCTCACTAAGAATCCACAAGGCATCTAATAAATCTTCAGACCTAACTTCTGTAGGTAACCCCCCATCACATATTGACACTTCTTTGCAAGGCGTAGCACATGGCACATCATTTATATCTGACTGACATGTGCATGAAGCAACACATGACGCAAGAGTCATTAGCCCTGCTCGGCCAAATGAATCATGCTTAGCAGCAGATGCCAGGCTCCAAACAAGATGAATACGATCACTGTAAAGAATGCATGCATGCAAATGAAGTCAGTTAGTAGAAAACTACAATAACTCAGCTATTGAAAACAAACCAGACTAAGGCTGAGTAACATGTATGTGGTCCAAACAACATAAATAGTCCTGGAGACACAAAGACATTGTCCTTGCAGCCCAGGTGCAAATAGGTTAAACCATTTTACGCAACATCTTCCACTGCCATAGTGCTGAAAAAGCAATAAATGTATATACTAACAAAGAGATCTTTATTAAGACATGAAAGCAAAAAGATCCATCAGTTCAATTTTCTTTTGTAGTACACCTTCAACAGATGTGAAGACTCTAAATGGTAACAGAAAATGCATAGCTTTCGTCCTTCGACCAATGAAATACTGAACGGGATAAAAGAAACTAGTTACCGTCTTGTCAGGTTCTGGGCATAAGTGCTGAAAAAGCTCTCTGCGCGTTTTATGGTTTTTGAATCATAGACACCACCAACACCTAAAAGTATTTTAAGAAGCTAGCTTAGTATTAAAAAAGAATGCACTATTGAACAGTATGCCATACATAACAAGAATGAAAAAAGCATGTATACCGCATAAAAGAATTGGTTGAATAGGAAGGCAAGTTTAAAGACTAGAACAATCCTGTGAGCAACAAAACTCACTAAACAACAGCAGGTGGGGTGTATTTAACAGAGCCATTCAACGACTTCTCATTGTTTCAGAAAGCAAAGACAAAAGAGAAATGTCGACTAAAGTTTTTTTTTTAAAAAAAAGCTTAGCTGCATAAGGTCACTGAAAAAACGACAATAAAATAAATAGCTTGTTTCTTTCAGAGCAGAATCAAGTATGTTATATTGAAATAATGTAAAAATGAATAACACTAACCGAAATCCTTGTGGTGAACTACATCGTTCAAACCACGTATCAGAGAACCGAGCACAAAACCTCTTGGGATTATCTGAGCGCAAACCTTGTAGTGTTCCCAGGCAATATCCAAAAAGGATTGCATAACTAGGCATCTCACTGCAAAAGGCATTCATGCAGGCAGATCATGGGACAGCATTCTAAATATGGTTTTTTCACATAATTACACATCATACTTACCTTGAGGATTATCGTGAGTGAACCCACGCTCCCACAAAACTGTCACCCAGTGCAAAATTCCCTCCCAAGATTCCATCTGAGCATGAAATGCTCCATGGGAGGTGTGATTTAAATAGTCAGTCTGTGGTGTAGACTCAAACAGCAGCATCACCTGAACATAAAATTTGGACACATTAGCCCAATAGTGAATAGTAAGCCAAAATAAACTTTATTACCAATTACTATATCACTGTGCTACCCTAATATTGACAGAATGGCTATATTGAGTGCTACAATAAAAGTATAAAACATAACATAATGTGGACTGCTTTTATAAGAGAAACGTAAGAAAATCAACTAACCTGGTGCAACCAGGCTGCTTCAACTAAATGTGTCCCATACTCTTGGAGCATCTCATAGAGTAACAAGAAGACCTTCCACCGCCCATGACCATCTGAACAGTGTTCATCTGATTGATCCATCTCTCTAACGCCTAGGGATTTAGCTTCTTTGCTAGCCCACCTTTCTCTTTTTGTTGTCGCGGTATTTGATTTGGTTTGAGCAGGCAAAGCAACTAAGCTCTTGCTGGAGCAATGGGGGTTTCCATCATTTAGAGAAGAAGAGGTAAAGATGCTAAGTGATATTGTCAAGACGTAGAAAGCCTGTTTCCTCACGAAAGAATCCTTGTCAACCTGGTTTGTGGAAGGTACAGATGTCACACAACACGAAATTGACTAGCAATTTTCTAGCAGGCATTCAAACTTGAATTTGTGTAAGAAAGTCTCACCAGTCCCTTGCGCAGTTGGTTCCAAAATTCACTGACATTACTAAGGTCAAATTCCTGGAGCTTGTCAGCTCCCAAGACGGCGACTTGGTGACCCAATTTGAGTGTTGAGAAGTATAAAGATAGTATGTTGTATGCATCTAAACGCTCGCCACGTCCCAAACAAAATAGAGAAATACAGGAATCCCACATGCGTTCTAGGAAACCAAACCTGCAGGCCAGTGATAAATTGAGAAGGGACAATTTAGATTAACATCTGGTAACATATAGCTGCCAGACCACAGAGAGTTAGAGCAACCTGGATAGCTTATGCTGGACTGCACCAAGCATTACAGTGACACAAGGAATATCAGCAAGTGAGATGAGCAGAGGCTGCAGAAGGGCCCGGGTGGCACAAGATCGATACTCTTGACCATGTGCAAACATCTTGAATACCAACGTGGAGAGGTCCCATGTCAAATTCTGCACCAAACCATCTAGATCAAGAGCAACTTCCTGAGAATTAAGTGGGACCACGCTGAGGACGGTCCTTCGTCTCTCCAATATGTCCCCCAGCAACGATGCTAACACACCAATCGCCTTGGAGAGAGTTAGCATTGGGGCCAGATTGTCCCCAGCAAACTCTGCTTCTATTGTACTGTGGTAAAGCATGGAGTCATGACCTGCGGACAAGCCCATGGCAACAACAGACGATCGAATGCAGAATGGTAATATGGTAGCTCCTAGCAGGTCCCAGGATCCAGTGTCGGAGATTGCATCGCACATCAACGCAACCACCTAAGGCAGCACAGCATACATAAGCTAGTGGGGACTAGACATGACATGACTAGTTAGTTCAAGTGGGGAATAGATTAGGAGCACGAACCTTGTGAAGGTTGGGTTCGATGGTATCCCTGAGCAGTGGCAGGAAGACACTCCACAGCAGCAAGCGCATAGCATCCTTAGCCTTAGGAGGGTTGTCTGAAAGCCGAAACGAAGCGAGAAATCAGACTCTGCCTCTCCTTATCATGAGTCGTGAATAAAGAAGAGGAGCAAGGGAGGAGTGGTGACCGAATCGCGCGAGCAAATGGCGGAGCGCAGCCGCGTGGGAGAGGGAGGCGTGACGGTCGGATTGGGCTTGGAGACCCTGCTGCTGCTGCTGCTGCTGCTTGGGAGGGAAAAGAAGAACCGTAAATTCCTGGAATCTGGATTGAGTTGGACAAGGGAGGACAGCAGCAACCAGCCAACCTCGGAGGAAGAACGGAGGAGGAGCGCGTGGAAGAGCTCGGCGGGGGAGGTCGAAGCGGAGGAGGCGAGGACGCAGTCGACTACGGCGGGGACGGCGTCGGCCGGCAGGGCGCGGAAGCAGCTCAAGAGGGCAGCCACCGCACGCTCGGGCGCCATGGCGGAGGCGGATGGCCGGAGCCCGGAAAAAGCAGAGGGGGTGGGAAAAACCCTACGACAGCAAAGGAAGGAAAATGGGTTCGGAGTTTCTGGGCCAGACTTCCGGTAGCACGCAAAGGCCGTCCGTAATAAGCTTGGGCTTTGGCCCACGAGATTCCAGTTTTTCTCAAATCAAATAAAAACAACGGAGCACGTTTTTCTCCATCAAATCAAATAAAACAAAGGGAGCATATACATACATCTTATGGATTTGTGTAGTGTTCAATAACTGATCTAAAAGCAGAATACACACAACATCGGCAGCAACGTGTTACAGGGATACTATATGCAAAGTTCCCTCTCCGCCAGCACATGACATTGTTTGTCTGAACTGTGAAGCAGCCCATAGCCAAACAAATTGTGCACCCTACGGCCCCAAGAGATCATGGGAAAATAAAGTGCAAACCACCTCTTCGGTGGAATCGTGAAAACCCTCCTAAAAAACATAGTTAGAAGTGTCAAAAAAAAGTATGAAACGATGCACGTCCATAGTCTATCGATATATGTTTGTTGTGGCAAAAGTTGAGAACCAAACTCAATATAGTAAAATTCATATGAAAATAACAAATTCTAGACGCATTTTCACTACAAGACAAATTCACAAGATTTTTTGTCTTCTAGTGTGAATCTTGTTATTTTCGTATGAATTTTTTCAAAACGAGTTTGATTCCCAACTTTTTCCACCAAGTATATATATGGATGGACTATGTATGTGCATCATTTCACATTTTTTTGAAAATGTATAAGTATATTTTTCAGAAGGGTTTTCACGATTCCACCCAAGAGATGGTTTGCACTGAATATTTTCCCAAAGATCATACCCTCTCATCGTTTTCTGGCCAGCCACATGCCATTTCGTGCAATTAACAGGCCATGCTACAGCATAGTTGGGCACTTGGCATCCAGAAACTCCTTGAGCGTCCTTGCTCCTTTCTGACTGCCCATTAGCCCCGCCAGCTCTTCTACTGGAAGTAGGGCAAGCTCGGCCAAGCTATTGGATCCATCCATGATTGCTCTATAGTTCGAATCCGTCACACCAGGAAGCCTTCTTAAGAACTCGACGGCTGACGTGTTGTAATTTTCTGCCCTGGTGATCAGAGAAAAAAAGGACATATTTGCTTAGCCATATTTTGTTGTTGCTGTGCTCTAGCAACATCTGTGCTACTACTCCCACCATTCTAGTCGCATACAGGACGCAACTTACCTCACATCATCCTCCACAATCCCATCCTCAGATGGCACGCCAACTCTAATGGCCTTTTTCTCATCAGGTTCATCCTGGTTTGTTTTAAGTGATACGAATATTTCCGCGGTAGCATGCAAGCTGCGTGACCAGACTATCCGAAGCCGAGGAAAATGCAGCACTAGCAATGAAAGCTTCGATATTATGTTTGTCGGAGAGACATCATCCCCAATCTCGCTTGCAGACTGTAAACAGAATGAGCAGGTCAGTTAGCACACTGAAGCTATATCGTCATTTTTTTCACTGGTAGGGGAGGGGTGGGATACCTGAAAGGAAAAGCTCTTATCTTGCGAGAACTCTATGAGAAGAACTGGGATCTTGTAGTAACGTGTCATGGTCTCAACCTGATTATACAGACGACCAGAAGCAAAGCTTTGGAACAAGTCCGCGATACTTTTTCGTTCAACACAGATCAAAGGAGAAAGAACATAGTCACCAACTTCAAGGGTAACCGGCACTATACGAATACCTTTCTGGTGTAGTACATTGGGAAGACTGCTCATGAACTCTCTCAGGTCTACAATAACCTAGAAAAATGCAACAATAAAAATATTGGCAATAAGCAAATAAAAACACAACATATCGTCTGCCCATTAACGAAATGATCATAAGTATCACCTGCATCTCCTTCTCTGTTGCCTTTTTACCACCTGCCTTTCTTGTAATTGAATTCTGGCTCAAAAGAGGTCCTGGCTCATTCGCAAGAGTAGGTCCAATACAACAGCCATCCTGAAAATAAGTGGATGGATGTGTTTCGCGTCAGAAAAATATGGAACTCCAGGCAAAGGCAGCAATTTTGTTCATGGCTAGCTGATTGAGCTAAAACAAGTAGAGCATATGAACCCATATGTAAATTAGTAACTAGTGAGTGCAAAAGCCATTTGAGTAAGCATTGTGCAGTATCACTCATAAAGTAACCACTTTGCTAAGGTCAGACTGAAATTAAAAGTTTAGTGACAGAGAAACACCACCTGATCAACAGGTATCATCATTAGGGACTTCTGTCTTATCAAAGATTCAAATGCTTCATTTTCCCGGCGAATGCTAGATTCGAATTTTTGCACCTCGGTAGACTCTTCATAAAAAAGAAAGT
The DNA here is from genome assembly GCA_036936925.1 of Cenchrus fungigraminus. Lineage (NCBI taxonomy): Eukaryota > Viridiplantae > Streptophyta > Magnoliopsida > Poales > Poaceae > Cenchrus > Cenchrus fungigraminus. Next base: position 101,977,279 of record CM072776.1, read on the forward strand.
ACACTTTTAACTTCCTCGATGGGTTTTCTGCCTTGTATACTTCAATTTCTCTAACAAAGGTTATATCTGGATGGTAAACAATGATAATAGATGGCTTCCATACATCAAGTATGTGCTGGTCACCGTCTAGGGCATGAAATTGCACAGGAGGTAGTGGATTGCCAGTTGTCAAGCCTCTGAAATCAGATGAATAATTACAGGCATCGCCAGCAGTAGAGGATGACACGAAAGAATCTGTTGACAACTTAAAAGAACCGGTATCGGCATGTTCATCACTTTTCCCTGATTGGCCTTCCACTTCCAGGGCAGTACCTTGGTCATTGTCATTTCCTTTTCTATTGCTGGCTTGTCCATTTTCAGTGGTTTTCTTTGATTTCCCCTTTGCTTTTCCCTTCACCAACCTCCTTTTACTGCAGCTGACATTTGAACCATCCTTGACATCAGCTTCCTTAGTTATATTTCTTAATTCAGAAGCTGCTGCAAGCAAGGCACTAGTTTCAAGCTTGCTAATGCTAATGGGGCCTGCACTCTCACTAGGCCCCATTTGAACTTCCCCATCAAGGACACCAAACCCTTTTGGTTGCTCAGATTTTTTCTTGTTCTTTTTCTGTAATCCATGCAGCTCAGCTTTCCCAAGCAAATACTTCTCCCACTCTTCTCGCACAACCTTATTGAAAACAAGTCAATATTGCAAAGAATTTATTGCTCTTCATAAACTCAAAGAAACTTGCATTTAGGACGGAAGACACAAGTACACAGAAAAAATGGCAGGTTAAGAGAAATGGAGTAGTGATTTGTAGATTGATGCTGGCTTCATTTAAAGGCTGAACTGCTACCTTATGGGGGCCTTTTAATATGCATTCTTGCAGCTGAAAGCATGTGAGCTCATCTTTACATGTTACCAAAACTATGCCACTTTCATCTTCAGCTTGTGCATTCTCACCATCTCCCTTCATCTGTTCTTCTGCTATCTCTTGCAACAATTCCTGCAAAAACCTATCAGCTAAAGCAATTGAACAGAACCAAAAATAAATGTCTCGATGATGAATATATGTACTATCTGATAGCTAGGGGTGAAGCTCCTACAAGAATAAAACAATTAAAGTAGAGCATAGTTACTATTTACATTTAGCACAACAATGAATAGCTGGAGACAGAAGCAATACATGCTACATGTACCAAGTTTAGAAAATCCAAATATTTCTGTCAGCTAGGTTGTAAATAACAGTTCTTGTGTAATGTAAATGTGCCAAGTTTAGCAACAAAAAAAAACAATGGCCCTTGCCAAATGGATTGGAACAGTTCTGAGTGAGTAATTTGCTGCAGCCTGCCTGAAAGAAAACTGATAAAGAAAAAACTGAATCACTAACCTGTAACACTTTCCATTTTGGTGCCTCCTCCAAAACCTCATCCAATACGATGCCCGCAGTGTTGTGCTTATCTGCAGTGGAGTCCTCGCTTTCTGCAGTAAACAGGTCATACATTAACACTAAAAGTCTTCCAAAGAAAACATAGCTTTATCATGCAAATGAAGGGACAAAGAGCTGCTACCATATTCTTTTCCCTTATCGGTACTATTGTGTGCCACTTTCCTCTTCTTTGTTGATGTGCCCTTTTTATCTGTGCCAACCTTTATACCATCTGCTCTCACAACCTGGTAAACACGCCTTTTTGCAAGCTCAAATATCTTGTGGCTTGAGTCAGCAAGTATCCAAACTGATCGAACACCTTCAGATACTCTCAGTGTGTCAAGGTACTTCAAGTATGTAACTGCATCGTACCTACACGTCGGCTAGAGAATGTAAAGAAGGAGCCTATTTTTCCTTTGGAACTAGAACTTGTGTAATTCTTATCACTGAGGACTCTGGAGACATCCTTAGATAAGTAATTAGCATAAACATGAAACAAAGTACCTGACAAGGTAATCAAGCAGCTTGCGTAGCGTCCTGAGGTCAGCCACAAGCTGCTTTGTCTTCTTGCCGAGAGTGTGCCAGATGGGGTCGAGCTGCCTCCTGACAATCTCGTCGAAGGACTTAAAAAGGCCCTTGTCAACGGTGAGGTCCTCGACATCGACCTTGTTGGTGCGCCTGAGTTCCTTGAGGCAGGCGTCCATGGCAGCAAGGACTGCGGCTTGGATGCCCCTCATGGCAGGTGTCATGGGGACGCGGACGTCGACGACGTCGGGCGGAGCGCGCTCCAGGTCTGCAGCGGCGAGGACGTGGAAGCGGGGCCAGAGGTGGAGACGCCGGACGTAGAGGCTCTTCATGGCACGCTCGGCCTTGGAGAAGCCGGCTACCATGGCGTGGGGGCGGTCAGAGAAGGCGTAGACGGGGAGAAGATGGCGTTGGCGGAGGAGGCGGGCGATGAAGGCGTCTGAGGAGGTATCCGAGGAGCGGTGGGCGGAGAGGATGAGGAGGGCCCGGACGTGGGAGGGGTGGAGCCGGGAGGTGAGGAGGTCGGCGGCGAGAGCGCGCGGGGAGAGGAAGAGGGCGGCGCCAGAGGCATAAAGGGAGGCGCGCTGCTGGGCGGGGAGGTCGGGGGCCACGTCGTGGACCGGCAGCCTGTCTTGGAGGCGGTGGAGGATCCGGGCCTTGAGGGGGTCCGGGGCGGAAAGGACGAGGAGGCATCCTCCTCCCCCCGCCGAGTCGCCGTGGGGATGGTGCAGGTGTAGCTGGACGAGGAGGGCGGCGGCGAGGGAGGCGAGCGGGAAGCCCGAGGAGAGAACCACGAGCCCGCCGTTGGGGTCCTCCACCAGGTCCGCCACCACCTGCTCCTCGAACGCAAGCATCGCCGCCGCCGCCGCCGCCGCCAAACCGTTTGGACCACGGGGCGAGGCCGCGAGGGCGAGGGCGAGGACGACGATATGATGCTGGGCCTAGGCTTGTCCTCAAATGGGCCGTGGGCCATCTTGACTCGTGAATTTTTTTTTATATTTATATGCCCGTGCGTTGCTACGGGCAACAAATATTTATACCGAGCATCAAACATTTATATTGCAATACATTGACCATTCAATCAACGGGAAGCAAAGCTACAAGCATTACATACCAGCAAACTTTGCCCCGTTTAGGAAGATTAGATGAATTGCTAAAAAAACATGTTTCATGTTTATATGAAATTCGTTTTGAAGCAATCCTTTTTGTGTTATGTAATAAATAATCTTTCTCCTTAGTGCTCATATTGAATCCAATATTAGCAATTGGCAACTCGATTATCCAAGATTAGCAATTGGCAAGATTAGCCTGCGTGAAAATGTAATTGTAGATGGCACTCATGATTCTCTTGCACTGTACAAGATGAAAACAGAGATCAAACCTCATTGGAATTATAAAGGCGTCAACACACATTGGAGATACAATAATTACCAAAACAGGGAATAAAATGCTCCAACTATATTTTCTGAACATATATCCGAATCAGCATGATAACGGTATGTCCTAAAACCGTTCACAAGTTTCTTTGCCAGAACCAATGAAACCCTGTAGAAGCTGGAAATAGCCAAAAAAATCATAGTATTAGAGGCTCTCCTGAAGTAAAATGCAAACAGTTCATAAAAAGATCCTTGTGATCGAAGGTGAAGGAAACATTTGCTGATTAAGTTCAAACTAATTAACAGATTATTAACAATCTAAAGTCAGAGGTATGGCAGTGATGTATACATGCGTCCACTATTGAGACCCAGTACTGATCAAATAAGAATGGGCACAAACCAGAGTAGCATGTGTACCTCTCATGAAAGAACTAGAAGAGTTTTGGCGGTCCATCCATGGTGCAAGGAAATCCATAAAAACTCCCTATATATACAATGCTGATGTGACCAAATAGCTAAAAGTTCAGCATGTTTGCTGCAGTATAATATTTCCATATTTAGAACACTTGAAAGCATTCATTAAATGAACAAAAACAACTCAAAGCACTGCCATTAGTGAAAACAGAATTAGTGAAATCATGGACCGAATGCTTTTGATTTCTCAAGAAATATAACATTTAAATTAAACTGAACTAAATGATTAATTGATTATACTCCAAATAAATAAAGAATATCAAATTTATTACAATCATTCTAGCACAGTTTTGTCTTTATTTGTGGCACTACAGAGAAATTTAGGCAGTTGGACAAATCTTCCTGGCTTTCATACACAGGCAAAATTTAGGCATCTAGTTCCAGTAGTGGAAGATGGCAAGTCATTTGTGTACCAAATGTGACAAAGTTTTCTTTATGACATAATTTATCAGAGAAGAATGTTCCTAGCCAACAATCATAACTCAAAATATATGGACAATACACAAATTTTTTTATAACAAAAATGTCTCATACACCAATACAAATTTAGCTTTGGTTCAAAGAGTTAGTATGTGATGGTCCTTACTTTCAAGAGCTACAGTGCTACACATGGCTGGTGAAATGTAAATACCTATTTTCAGCCGATCTGAAGTATTTCTTGTCTAAAGAACCCCATGAAAAGTCTTCATACCTTTGTTATGCAGTCCTGCTTCAAGCTTCCATTCCATTTAGTGCAGGTCCTCTACACTCAATCCCTAAAGCTCCTGACCACTCAACTATCTAGACAGTCAAACAGTAAAATCATTAGTGAGCTAACGACTCCCAATTATGTCTGAAACAAAATTTCAATGAATCACACTATCAATATTAAACATATCAATACTGTCTGGAGCGCAGTTATATTTGCACACAACAGTTGCTGGAGCACCCTATCTTGCAAGCATCAGCAGATTCTAGAGCACAAGAGATTGAAAAGTGAACCCTCCTGACAATAAGAAAAAAATAGATGGGGTTTTATTACACCTGGAATATGAGTGTTCTCATTTCCATCCAATGCTCCAATCATCTTTGGAAATTCCATTGCATTTTGGAAAAGGACTGAAAGTCAAAAGATAAATAATTTAAAATGAAATGGTTACAAAAACAGAACGCCGTAACTCAAGTGTGCTGACCTGAAACCAATGGAAAGCACAAGATCAACACCTAACCACGAACCACAATGGCGCAGACAAAAGAAGAACCTGCTATAAATGTTAACAGAAATAATAAGTGCAAATGTTTTCCTGGATGGCATAACCATCGGTCATCCACATCACTCGGTATGTGACTCTCATCACATACCAATCAAGGGAGGAGCAGGAATGTGTCGATGGGGCAGAGCATCTAAGCCTGCCAAGTGCAAAACGAAAAATGAAGTAAATCTAATTGTTAAAATGTTAATATTTTTATCATGTAGCGTTAATAAACCTAATTCTAAACACTTCTAATTTTGTGCCTTACACAAGAAATAATTTTGTGCTTAACACAAATACACACAGCACTGGTCACACTCTGCCAGATAAATTCATATATGTGTTGCTTATATATCACTGAAATTAGTCAAGTTTAGTAGGAACAATAAATAATGTACCTTCCACATAAGGTGGGTAGTTTTTTGGAATGTTTTTTTTGCCTTACACAAGAATTAATTTTGTGCTTAACACAAATACACACAACACTGGTCACACTCTGCCAGATAAATTCATATATGTGTTTCTTATATATCACTGAAATTAGTCAAGTTTAGTAGGAACAATAAATAATGTACCTTCCACATAAGGTGGGTAGTTTTTTGGAATGTTTCTTGTCCTGTTGCCTCCTTTTCTACAGAAAGAAAAATGGGATGATCAATATAATGTTACAATCCATTCTAATACATGTGTGACTGTTTTAATTGCCATTTAGCAATCAGCATTAAGATTTATGAGAAGGCTATGCAAGTTCATTTCCTGCACCATTATCTTTGTGACAACCCTTCATCAACTGCAGCAAAAAATCAACTCACTCAACAAGCGGAAGGTAGCATTTGCACTGGATGGATACGGTGGAGGATGTGAGATTTCATTATTCATAAATTGCCCATGTGTTTCTAAAGTAATAGCGCTGAGGGCTAGCTGGTGGAGTGGCTGCCCGCCAGTGGAAGTACCTGAATGCATCTCGTAGTCGTTGTCCGCCTGTAGAGTGGCAGGCGATGTGGCCCTTGAGGTGCCACGGCTCAGCGCAGTGTCTGTAAGGAGCAGTGCAGATGCGGATCTCGCTGATCGAGCGGCGGGGCGGCGGTCGTGGCCGGTGAGAAAGGCCGTAGACGGCGGGCCTAGCGAGCCAGCGGTGGCGTAGGAGGCGTCGATCTGGAGACGCAGAGAAGAGAGGCCGGCGAGGAAGACCGTAGACGGCAGCACCTGGCGAGCCGCCGGCGGCGGAGGAGGCCTCGACCCGGCGCCGCGATGGGGCAGACCCCGAGCGCGAGCCCACGCACACACGCGCGCCCTGGCCGCGCAGCCACCAGTTCCGGGCGAGACGGGGCCGGATCCGTGACCTCCCACTACCGCTGGCCATGGAGACGCCGGCGTCGGCGAGCTTCCGCGAAGGGGCGAGACGGCCGCGCCCGCCAGGGAAAAACGGCCGCGCCGCCGCCGTCCTTGGACTCCTCGTGGCCTCCAGAGGCCCATCGGGCGGCGGCGCGACGGCGCAGGGCGGAGGAAGAGCGGGGCGGCGGCGCTAGGGTTTGGGGCCGCTCGGTCGCCGCGCGGGGGTGACGCGAGCGGACGCCCGTTCTTTTTCGCCATCCTCTCTCTCGCGCGGGAGCGTGGGGGAGATGGATTGGGTGGGGCCCGCCTGTCGGCGCGCGAGGCCGTGGCTCTGCCGGCAGAACACGGTTCTGCCTGGCGTTGCCCTTACGCATTTTTTAGGGGTAGAGATTTTATCGCGATTTTGCAAAAATATATATGGTCCACCAGAAATTTTGCAAAAATATACATCTGCCGCCGTGGGCCACGGCGTCAGGGACATAACGCCGTGGCCCACGGCGGTAGGAGCCGCCAGGAGTGGGCCCTTAGCGTGGGCGAAACATAACGCCGTACACCACGGCGTCAAGAGCCTAGCGCCGCGGGCCACGGCGTTAGGTCCTAGCGCCATGGGCCACGGCGGCAGCAGGCCTGCTGGCGCCGTGGGCTACGGCGCTAGGGTCTAGCTGCCTATATAACACCGAAATTCAGCCGAAAATGTCATAATAATTCGAAAAAAAGAAAAGAGAGGGGGAAGAGGAGAAGGGAGTGAGGAGGAGTTGGTGAAGGTGCGAAGCTCTGCCGGTTTTTCGTCTCGTTAGAGGTAATACTCTGATACTTAATAGTTTTAGTGTAGATGTGCTCAGTAAATACATAGTTTTAGTGTAGATCTGCTTAGTAAATACATAGTTTAGTGTAGATCTGTTTAGTAAAATTATAGTTGTAGTGTAGATCTGCTTAGAAAAATTATAGTTGTAGTGTAGATCTGCTTAGTAAAATTATAGTTTTAGTGTAGCTCTGAGTAGATATATTTTGTAGTTGCAGATCCACTTCTTAATAGCGTTTTATTTTTTCATGCTGTCAGACATGTCAGATGATCTCAGTGTCAAGTTGTATTTCGGTAATGGGTAGATTAGATATGGTGAACATGGAGTTGACTTGTCAGAATTTGATTCGGTTGACCATGTGATTAGAAGAGCAGCCTCAAGAACTTGGGGGTCCATTACCCAGTTTTTTTTAGGGCATTTCATGTACATGCAGAGCAACATGACTTGTCCATTATGACTCTAATCAACAGGAGTGAGTTATTATATTGGGAGCTTATGCTACTTCAAGGCACTGAACATTGGAGGAGTTATATCAAAACAGCATGTGAAATTGGTTTGCCTGTGATGTTGTTTATCCAAGTTGTTCATAAGGCTGGGTCTAGTAGTCAAGTGCATGAGGAGGGTAGTGCTGCTCACCAGGGTGAGGCTGAAGTACAAGCAGGAGATGGTCCTGCAACTGAGCCACAAGAAGAAGGAGATGGTGGTTCCAGTGAGGAAGAAGAAGGAGATGGTGACACACACTTTGAGGGTGCAATTGACGAGGGGGAAGTTAATGAAGAACTACTCAGGCGGTACGAAATGGAGGCCAATGGGGATGAACGTGGGTTGGAAGAGGACTCCTCAGATGATGAGGATGACCCGCTAGTTCCAAGGGATTGGGACAGTTACAATTTCTCACAGCTATCTGTCAATCCTGGTGAGAATGTGGCCTGGGAGTATAGAGAAAATGCAGTTTCTGTTTGCGTCATGTATAAGAGTGCAGTAGAGGTGAAGGATGCAGTGAAGAGGTGGTCCACCCTTACTCTGCAGAGAGAGTTCAGGGTAGTGAAGAGTTCTCCATATATATATGATGTACAATGTCTGAAGCCCAACTGTCCTTTTCGAGTGTATGCTTCCAAGGGCAAGTGGAAAAATTATTGGGAGATCAAATCTGTTGTGGATCACACTTGTGTACTTGAGCAGCTGGATGCAAGCCATCGTAATTTGTCATCCGGTTTTGTGGCTAGTCAGATGTTTGCTAAGATTGTGGAAAATCCTGCTTTTCAGCCTAAGTCTATTATCTTGGCAATTGAGGAGAAATTTAGGTATCAGATAAGTTATGGTAAAGCATACATGGCAAAGAAGAAGGTAATGGAGATGAGGTGGGGAACTTATGAAGCATCCTATGACAATCTGCCTCGATTGCTGAACACAATTGCCACGCTAAATCCTGGTAGTTATTATGAAATCAAGACTTATAATATTGTATCAAGGCCAGGGAAGCAAGTCTTGCAGCGGGCATTCTTAGCATTGGGTCCTGCTATTGCTGCATTCAAACAGTGTCGACTAGTTATTTGCATAGATGGCACATTCCTAACAGGAAAATTCAAGGGCACAATCCTTACAGCTGTGGCTGCAGATGGCAACAATCAGTTGTTGCCATTGGCAATTGCTTTTGCAGAGGGAGAGAATGGTGACAGTTGGTATTGGTTTCTGAAGAGATTGAAGCAAATGGTGGTGGGAGATGTGTCAGACGTGTGTGTGATACACGATAGACACAAAGGTATTTTGCAGGCCATTAGTGACATCAAAGAAGATAGTGAAGAGCGTTACAGAGCAGCACAATGGCCAGATGTGCATAGCAGGTGGTGCATGAGGCATATGGGAGCAAACTTTCATAGCCAGTTCAAGAACAAAGAACTTACAAAATTGTTGAAGCGCTTATGTTCGACCAATCAGGAGAAAAAATTCTTCGACCTGTGTCAAAAATTAGATGATCTGACGAAGAAAGCATCAGAAGAGATAGATAAGAAGCCTGTAAGTACTGAACCCGGGGAAGAGCCAGTTTCTCTGGAGGACGTGGGGCTAGATGCTCCAAATGTCAGAAGGAGAAGGGGACGTGCTGTGAAGACCTTCAGCCAGTGGATTCAGAATGAGCCTAAGGAGAAATGGTCCCTCCTGTTTGATAAGGGAGGTGTGAGGCATGAGATAATGACAACAAATTTTGCTGAGGTCTACAACGCTGTTTTGCGTGGTGCCAGAGCTCAACCTCTTGTTGGTATCATTGAGTTCTTCTTCTACCGCACAATAAAGTACTTTCTTGACCGTGCTAATGCAGCACATGCAGCAATGCGGGACCCTCAGAAGGTGTATTCAACATGGATGACTGAGTACTTGAAAAAAAAACAGAAGGCTGCTCTCTCTCACAGAGCTTACCCACAACCTCTACGTCGTGATCCTGGCGAGGAAGTGCAGTGGAAATATCAGATAAGTTGTCAGTCCAAATCACAAAAGGCAAATGGTGAAATAACAATACAGAAAACAGTGATTGGGAATCAGACATGCTCATACTCTTGCCAGAAGCCACTGCTGCTACACTACCCCTGCTCACATGTGATCGCTGCATGCCTTGCAACAAAGAATCAGCATTGGGGCCGCTACGTGTCTAAATACTTTCTGAAGCAAACCGTTCTAGACACTTGGAACCACACTATTGAGGGTTACCTGCATCTTGGAACTTTCACTCAAGACCCCAAAGACAGTGCGTTGTACATACCAAATCCAGATCCAACCATGTGTCAAGGTGTCGGTCGACGCAAGAAGAAGAGGATTAGGAACAACATGGATGAGGCTGAAGCTGGACGTCAGGGGCAGATATGCTCCAAGTGCAACAATCCTGGACACTCCTACAAGAAATGCACCAAAACATCTTACTTTTCCACTCCCACTTCTACACCACCTGCAGCTAGTGCACGTGGTCGTCGTTCCACTCGCTACAACGAAGGAATGCAGTGACCGTACTTGTTTGTGCTACCGTGTTGTAATAATTGAACTACTTATGCATGTTGTCGTCTTGTAATATTTGAATAATTTTATCTTGCAAGGTCTTGTAATATTTGAACTTATGCATGTTATCGTGTTGTAATAATTGAACTACCTTTTCATTTGCTTGTTGTTTTATTCTTGCCGTCGAATTTCTTATCATATCCGGTTATGTTTTGTTCTATCATTTCAAATGAAACAAGTAATGAATTTATCATATTTCTCATCTGTTTTGTAGGCTTTCAATGGCTTCAACGGGTCCTGAGTTGGATTTGGAGTTGCTCACCAGTAGGAAGGACAAGGTTGAGGTGCCAAAGGGGATCCACACTCCTATGTGCTACTGCGGTGACAACTGTAAGCTTGTCAAGTGTAACGTTCTCGGGTACTGCTACGGGATGAGGTTCTTCATGTGCGAGAACTACGAGCATGACCCCCTCCCACCATGTCGCAATGTTAGACCAAAAGTAAGAACTAACTGCATTACTAAATAAATATTATGTCATTGCTATTTTATTATGTGCTAACTTATCTTTGAAAAAAGACTCCACCTCCTCTCTGTGATTTCATGCAGTGGCTAGATTGTGAGCAGTCCGAACAAGACAAGCGTTACGTCGAGGAGACGGGTCGTTCAGCACGTGAGAGGTGGCAAAGGATGGTTGAGGCAGAAAAACAAGAACAAAAACGTAAGGAGCAGCAGGAGGAAATTCGCATTCGGCGGGAGATCAAAGAACGTGAAGCGGCCGCGGCCCGTGAAGCAGATAGAGAGAGGAAGAGGGAGAGCGCTCGCCGGGCTAAGGAAGCTGGGCCGGATGCTATGAGGAAGGGGAAATACCCCCGTTGTACCCAGTAGACGTGGAGTACTTGACGCCGAGTGCTACTGTATCCATAAAAAATTATGATTTTATTTCATCATTCTCTAGAGTCGGGTTGTATCTTTAAGAACTTGATTTAAGATGAATTTCAGATGCGAACAATAAAACTCGTACTAGGTTGTGTTTTCTGTGAACTGCTCCAAATATTGAACACATAGGGTGTGTTTTCTGTGAGTCACTGCACCAAACAGTGTACCTAGTACTAGGGTGTGTTTCCTCTGAGTCACTGGCCGTTTTCTTGCCCCGGATCGAATGGCCCACCATCCAGTTTCCGCCTACATATATGTGAGCACTCTTCTCCAGTCTCACTTCACAACACAACAAGCAACAATGAGTTCCTGGACTGGGGCTGATGATGATGACTCCATCGGTCCAGCACTATGGAGCCAGCAAGATCCAGAGTTCAACACCAATTTTCCAGTCTTAGACAAGAGAGATTTCAAATCCATGCGTGATGTTAGAAAGTACGCACCAAATCAAACGGTGAACTGGCCAAGGTGTGCACACGGTGAGTTCTGTGTGATGCAGGTTTACCAGGGATGAGACAATTCTGGTCGCCGCTTCTGGCATTGCTCACGAGCATGGGTAGGCAGGCAAAACTCCATGACCTCTGTCCTTCATCATTTTATGATTTACTAATGTAATCACGGTTTCTGCAGTACTCCGAACAACCAGATAACTACGGTTTCGTGCAATGGGTGGATCCCCCAGCTATTCACCCGTATCAAGAGTACATCAACTACCTCGAGGATGTTGTCATCTTCAACCTAAGGCAAGAACTCGCGTCGGCATTGGCTTCTCCAGATCCGACATCTACCAACGGCGACGACGGACCGGTGACCGGACCAATAGTGGTGAAGACGAACACCGGCTGTGAGGACGAGTACTGCTGTTGTCCGTGCCACGAAAAGAAGGACAACACTCCACCAGCAACTCCACCCCGCCACCATCTGATCCAACTCCACCCCCGTCGGGGTACATGCCCTCCCAGCACTCCGGCGGGTTTATGATGTCCGGGTTCTCCGGGTATTATTCGTACAACTAGACTACAATTGTTGTAATCGTTAATTTAAATCCCCTAAGGCACGTTAGGACTAGCAAGAGCGGCACAAAGTTAGGGTAATTGTGTCGCACGTGCCATTGCAAATGTTGTAATCGTTTATCTAAATTCATCGTTAAGTATTAATGTTTCGTCGTTTTATCAATCCTTCAACAATTCAAACTTAAAAAAAAATAAAAAAAATTCCTACCGCCGCAGCCCGCGGCGGCAAGGAACAGATAACGCCGTGGGCCGCGGCGTTAGCTCAGCGCCACGCTGCCGCCTGGCGTTAGACCCCTAACGCCGTGGCCCACGGCGTCAGGGTCGTAACGCCGTGGCCCTCGGCGTTAAGGGTACGGGCCCACTCCTGGCGGCTCCTACCGCCGTGGGCCACGGCGTTATGTCCCTGACGCCGTGGCCCACGGCGGCAGATGTATATTTTTGCAAAATTTGTGGCGGACCATATATTTTTGCAAAATCACGATAAAATAAATATAAAAAAAAATTCTTGACTCGTCAACCGGATGGAGCCCACCCACCATCGTCCTAGGAACAAAGGAAAAAAAAGCCAGAGACATCCTAAAAAAAAAGGGAAAAAGCCAGAGACTTCAAGATCGCTCAGTGCTCAGATCAAAACATTCAAACCGCATTCCTTCTACAGTTATTAATCTGCTTTATTAGATTTAATAACAATGTGATCATCTGCTTTATCTTTTGACTACACAGTCTATCTGCCCCCCTGATCTGATGGAAGAAAATATGCCTCTCACCTAGACAGAAGAACTAGCATGGCTACTCCTCTTCACCTTGAAGTAGACAGGATCTCTCAGCACCTTCACTGTTACATTGCTCCACACGTCCATGCTCACCGGCAGCTGCGCCATCTCCTCAGCGATCGCCATGTCCTCCGGCAGAACGTGGCCAAACACAGTATAGGCGTCCTTCCACTCCTCGTGGTTTGCCAAGCTGATCAAGAACTCCGGCCCTGGCCCAACCCACGCAATGGACCCTCTTTTCACGGCCGGGCATGCTTCTCTTGCTATGCCCTTGAAGGGCACACCATCAACCTCCAGGGTCCCTTGAAGCAATGCGTACGGGGGACCAAATGCAGCCTATGATTGTACAGAAAAGATCAATCATCAGGAATCAATTATTAGCAGCAGGCCAAATGTCATATAAGGCATACATTTTTTTCATGATTGCCCTTTGCATCCCAGATATCCCCGCGTCCTTCAGCGCGATAAAATCTGCACCCAGCACAGTTGCGCAAGCCCAAGAGCTCGATGAAGTAGTCCACGGAACGGGGTGCGCAACCAGGCAGTAACTGGATGCATAACAAGTATACAAGGCAGAGTACAGTATACATCAGCAAATCTGCACTGGAAAACACACTTAGGGATAATTTATTACTGGTAAACCACAGACGAATAGCACTATACTATCCCAGAGCAGCATGCAGGAAGCTCAAGATACTTATTTGCAACCATCTTAGTATGAAGTTGTTTCCAAAAGAAGAAAATGGAGCAATAAACATGTGCTTGGCCTTCACCTCATCAGCAAGTTAAATTCGCAAATCTGCTATTTTTAGCAAGATGGCCAGCTCAGCCATGCCACCCTCTCTGTAGATGTAGCACACAGAACTGTAGCTTTTACTTTCTCAACAACCACATCTCATGTCTTCTATTACTTTATCAAATAAGAACTGAGAAGGCCAGACAACATACTAAAAACACTCTGATAAGCTTTACCACGCTTTAGCATATGGATTTTTGGGAAATGGAAAGTAAATAACTTAACTATCTCCCAACACCTCATGACCTAAAAAATGATTCCCAAGGCAAGCCCGTTTAGTTCGCCAAAATTTTGGCACAAAATTTTTTGAGACACTTTTCCAAACCTATTAAGGGTAATAAACGTAGACTAATTACAATTACATAGATGGACGGGAAATCGCGAGACGAATCCACTAAGCTTAATTAATCCGTTATTAGAGATTGCTTACTATAGCATAACGTTGTCTAATCATGACATAATTAGGCTCGTTAGATTCATCTCGTGATTTTAGGAGGGAGTTATGGAATGAGTTTTGTCATTAATCCAAGTTTAATACTCCTAATTAGTGTTCAAAAATTGATGTGACGGGTAGTTGGGAAAACTTTTGGAAACTAAACAAGCAGTAGGGGCAAAGGATGCTTACTTGAATATGAAGTGTTCCAAGATTTGTTTCAAGTCCCACAATTCCCTGCAGTAAAATAAATCCTTCCGTTAATCACGTGGCTCGTGCCCTAGTGAACTCTCTTTTCTCCTTTTCTTTTGAAGCATATGCCAACAAGCAAATACAGCTGCAGCAAGAATATCTTGGTGTGGTGCAGGTCAACCTAATGGACCTTCGGCCCGATCCTAAAAAATGTGCTCAATGTTGATCCAACCTAGGAAATATACGAGGGCCAGTGGTTCGGGACCTAAAGGCCTTGTGGATCATGCGGATCGATCCAACATTCCAAGTTTCCAACCTCTTGATTCCACAGGAAACTCAACGTGGTGCCCCATTCATACTCTTGATTGTGCTTCATTCTTTCTTGTCATTTTCCTTCGATCAGCAATTCCAGTTTTCACAGACTAAAGGATGGGGAGGTGGATGATGGCAGCGAGGCGACCCAAACAGAGACCACGAGTACCACACAACGAGTAAACTCAAGTGCATGGGGGTTGACCCTTAAAACCATTGGGGCAGCAGGGGTTCAGCAGATAAATAAATGGATTGACCAGTGCTCCTGCACACCATGCATGGATCACTGGGTCGGTTATGGTTCGCTGCAGGGTTCAACCATGCCCATCTTTAATTCTCTATACACAGTATATACACCACACAAGGAGCCAAGCCAACAAGCATCTCAAGGCATGTCATGGCCAACCAGATAAATGGTTTTTAAGTTAAAATGAAACACTTGAAGAAGTTAGCCTGCCGAACAGGGAAATTAAACATGTTCAGGTAGCTCAAAGAACGCTCCGCAAAAATTGAACAACCAACTATTTATTAGCTGAAACAGGTGGACATGAAACCAACCTCTCGATTTCCAAAAACTAGACCAGACGTCCACATGACGTCCTCTCCCCTTGCAACAACAGCAGGAGCCATCACGTCCTTTTGTTTCTTCAGCCAGCACTGCATGTCAAGTGTGAAGTAAAGAAGCTAATGAATCCAAGAGAGAAGGTTCTGCCACTGCCAAAATAAAATGCGAGTAACACAGTTGCGAAAGTAAGTGCATTGAATCCCTGCATGGAGTTTTCAGATTTTAGGTAACCGAAGGAAAGAAATGAAAGGCCTTTGAAGGATAGGGGGTGGAAGTGAAAGCAAGAGAGGCATAGCTAATACGAGTAGCGTGCTAGATCGATTATTAATCTTTTTAGAAAGAAAGAAAAACAAGGCACTTTGCACAGATAGGAGGACGAATAAATCTAGGTGAATGCTTGGCTACCTCCGACAGATGGGTAGATGAAGAAGGGGAACAGAGAACTCGAGACGGATGGACTGACCTCCCCGAGCCTGTCCTTGCATCTGCGCTCGTCCCCGCAGAAGACCCACGAGTCGCAGCGGCAGGCGCCGTCCTCGGGATGGGGGCACATGGCCTTGCAGGAGGCGCAGCAGGCGGCAGCGGAGGGCAGGCGGTGGTTAGAGCCCCACTTGACGGCCGGGCCCCAGAGCTCGAGCCCCTCCACACCCCTGCAGCAATCGGCATCGGCCCGCACAGTGGACGACGGTGGCAGGGGCGGTGTCGGCGCAGAGGAGGGGAAGGAGAGGTAGGCGAGGGCTGCGGCGGCGGAGACGGCGACAAGGATGATGAGAAAAGGGAGCAGGCGGCCGCGCCGTCGGGCGTCGGATGGGCGGCGGGTGAGGGGAGGAGTTGGCATCGCTGCGCTTTCTTCACAAGTCAGGCGAGGCCGCCGCCCGCCGCCGCCGCCGAGGATCCCCTTCGCCCTTCGGTATAGTCACTTAGTCAGTCGTCTAGCCGTTGACAGCGTTTATTATATCGACACATCAGCATTAATTTTGTGACTCATTTTACTCCCTTTATTATTGTGACATGTTATTCTCTCCGTTCTAAATTACTACTTTTGATATGTATTTAGATGTAAGTAAGTATGTATGTCTGTCTAAATATATAGTGAATAAATAATAATTTAACTTGGGAAGTATATTGTACATGGTCGGTCTTCATTAGCGTCCGTTCGGCACAGCTTCGTGATCTCACGAAGTTGTGCCAAAGAGACACGGGAAACAGCTTCGGCGCCGAATCGAGCGCGTTTCGCGCTCTCTGGAGCGATTCCGCTGGGATGAAGCGAAAAAACCCGCTTTGCCCGCTTCCCCACAGCTCCCTCCTTGGTCAGCCCGGGGCAGAGGAGGCCGGCGGTGGGGGAGCTGGAGGCGCGGCGCGTGGAGGCGGGCGGTCGAATCGCGGCGGCGCGTTGCAGCCCGGGGCAGAGGAGGCCGGCGGTGGGGGAGCTGGAGGCGCGGCGTGTGGAGGCGGGCGGCCGAATCGCGGCGGCGCGTTGCAGCCCGGGGCAGAGGAGGCCGGCGGTGGGGGAGCTGGAGGCGCAACGCGTGGAGGCGGGCGGCCGAATCGCGGCGGCGCGTTGCAGCCCGGGGCAGAGGAGGCCGGCGGTGGGGGAGCTGGAGGTGCGGCGCGTGGAGGCGGGCGGCCGAATCGCGGCGGTGCTTTGCAGCCTGGGGCAGAAGAGGCCGGCGGTGGGGGAGCTGGAGGCGGGCGGAGAAAGTCGGGCCGGCGGCACGGCGCATAGAGGCGGCGGAGGAGGTCGGGACGGCGATGTTGGAGGCCGCTGGTGGAGGCCTGGAGGCCGGGCGGATCTGCGGAGGAGACGGGGCCACATGGCTGGGAGCGGTGGGTGGATGGATAATGGAGAAAGAGAAATAAAAAGGGAGAAAAAGAAAGAGAGGAAAAAAGGGAAAAGGAACAATAGGGGAAAATAAAAGAAGGAAAAGAAATAAATATGAGGAAAAAGGAGAAGGGTATTATAGACATTTCACCTTTTTATTTACCTTACACAGTCAGAAGAAGTTGTTTTGTCAAACGTTTTTCTAAAACGGTTTCAGATTCACCAGAGAATCTGCTTCACTATCACAGCCACAGCTGGAGCTGCCATAGCCACAACCACATTTGTGCCAAACGGACCCTAAGTATTATGGGGGAGTTTATGAGTCTTAAATCATAACCACATTAGTAGTTTCGCTGATTTGACAATCGAATTGAGAGTGAAGTTTCACCCACATGAAAACCCAATTGACTAGAACATGGATACGGCACGCAACAAATATCTATTGGATTAGGACTTGTCTTCAATCGGTACCTAGTTGGTCGACCCGGCCTTGTTTTTCAAGGGGAAGAAGCATTTTGATGTAGATTTGATTGTTATTTGGTGTTCTGAATTATATACTCCATCCGTATCGAAATACTTGTCGCCATTGACTTTTTTCTACAACTTTGACTGTTCGTCTTATTCAAAGAATTGTGCAAGTATTATCAATTTTGTTTGCTATATGCTTTATTATGGTGGGTATTTTAAGCTTGACTTATCCTTTTACATATTTGCAATATTTTTTTTGAATAAGATGAGTGGTCAAAGTTGCAAGAAAAAGTCAATAGCGACAAATATTTCGATACGGAGGGAGTATATAGGAGTCATAGATTTGATTTGTTTTGCTATTCTGAATTTTGGACCAAAGTATTGTTTAGGCAGTGTCATGAAATGACTTGCGGTGTATAGTACTGATAATTGATAACAGTGGGTGAATTACTCTGTGCTAACACCCCTTATTGCATTTCAAAATTACTAGTGTGTTAATTTCTACTATATATGGTAATTGTGGATACAAGTCACGGTTTCTGTTTGAATATCTAGTGTGTTTTCCATTTTAGAGGAGAAATGCTTGACTCTTCCCTACGGAAATTTAATGTTCCTCCTCCTTTTCGTTGGTATGAATTAGGTTGTTGTCTTTAGAGTGTCTATCCCTCGTCCAGTGATTGAAGTGAAACGAAGGGTTTCATCACACGATTTTTCCAGCCATCACATGAGAAATGAGTGGCTCACATAACTTCTCTCTTCCCCCCCCTCCTCGACCCCATCTCGTGGCGCCCGTGAGCCCTCTTCTCTGTCTCTCTTCCTCCTCGTTTCTCACGACCAGGGACGGATCTAGGAATAAATTTAGGGGGGCTTTTCTCCTTCTCCTTCTTCTTCTTCTAGCCTCTCCTTCCCTTATTCTTCTTCCTCAAATTTGTAGGGAGGCTTAGAGGAGCTTCATTGGATTTCCAGCGGTAGAGGGGCTCGAGCCCCGCCCGCGTCCACCGCTAGATCCACCCATGCTCACGACGACGCCTCGTTTGCCACCCTGCCACTCAGGCCGCCCCCACCCTACCGACGAGGGTGGGCTAGGGTCGGCCGGATCCAGACCACCACCGCTTCAAACTGCTTCTAGCCCCCGACCACCACCGCTTCACACCACTGCCCCATCTCCGGACATTAGAACTCCTATCATCAGTCGCCACCGCTCCCCTACCCCGGCGTCGGCCAATCCACCTTCTCCTGGCACACGATTGGCGGCAGGCCGCCTCCCTCCTGCTGCCGCCGGACCTCCCTTTATGGTTGGTGAGGATCAAAATGATTTCAAATGAAAAAAGTTTGAACTACAAAATTGTAGATCTCAACAAAGTATACAATTTTCATACAAAGTTTGTCTCCATCCAAATTCATAAAAAAATTATGATTTTTGAGGACATGACGGTAGGGACTGCTATAGTACGCACGGTAGGTACCATGCACCTTCTCCCGCCACCTGATTAGCGGCGGGCCGCCTCCCTCCTGCTGCCACCGGCCCTCCCTCTAAGGCTGGTGAGGATCAAAATGATTTTAAATGAAAAAAGTTTGAACTAGAAAATTGTAGATCTCAACAAAATATACAATTTTCATACAAAACTTGTCTCCATCCAAACGACGATAGCTCCCTACCGTCATTTTAAACGGTTGTTGAGAGGGTACCGCCGTTTCAAATTACGTCAGAGGCATAATTTTGCAAGAGAGATGTATATTTTTTAAAAATAAATTGTAAAAAAATGAATAAAAAAATAAAAAAATTCTGCTGCTGGTCCTGTGTTTCGGCCCAACTGTTGCTATGGGCTGGCCGTCCGACAACTCGGCAACGGGCCCTCCTTCCTTCTTCCTCCTCCTGCGAGATTTTTGCTATTTTGATCACAAAAGTGCTGGGCTTCTCTAAAATGACCACCGGACGTTGGACTTCTTCAAAATGACCACGAATCCGTTGTCCATACTGCAGAATGACCAAATCTCAGTTTAAGAATTTTTGTAATCTTTTTGTTAACTTTTCTCCACTTGAATGGCCAAACTACTCCCTTGCTCCAGCGGCGGCGCTCGGTCTTCTTTCTCCCTCGCTCCGTCTTCTTCCTCGAGATCCCGTTCTGCCACCGCGAGGGATAGCGTCGTCTCCGGCGCCAGCGCCGCCCGCTCCCACCGCGGCCGCGGCCCACAGCGCCCCACCCGCGATGACGGCCGCCGCCGCCCCGCCCGCGACGGCCAGAACCAGGCGCGAGGAGGAGGCGCGGAGGAGGAGCGGGAGCGGCGGGGTCCGGCCGGCGATGGCGGGCACGGCGCGGAGGCGGCCGGAGGTGTGGTCCACGGCGCGGGACAGCCTCCTCGCGCCGCGTCCCGTCCCGATCCAGGCGCGGCCCCTGCTACTTGGGCCACCGCCGCCCCTCCTGCGTGGGTGCGCCGCCGCTGGCGAGCTCCGCCTCGCGTGCGTGCGCCGCCGCGGGCGAGCTCGGCCCCGCGCGCGCCGCCGCGGGCCAGCTCCGCCTCGCGTGCGTGCATGCGCAGCCGCGGGCGAGCTCGGCCCTGCGCGCGTGCGCCGCTGCTGGCGAGCTCCGCCTCGCGTGTGTGCGCCGCCGCGGACGGGGACGGGAGAGGGCGAGAGAGAGAACCGAGAGATTTTTTTCGTCGGGAGCAGATGGAATCGATTCATTGGGATCAAGGGTAGTTTGGTCTTTTCCCGTAGCTAAATAGCTCTAAATAACAGCAAAAACTGTTAAACAGCTGCTGTGGTAATTCTAACGTATGGAACAACGGATTCGTGATCATTTTAGAGAAGCCCGGTGTCTAGTGATCATTTTAGAGAAGCCCGTCGCTTTCGTGATCACAATAGCAAAAATCTCTCCTCCTGCGGTCTGCCCCTTCCAGAACATGAAGGGCGACGAGACAACGATGCCGTCGCGTTCGCCGCGGCGGCCGCCCCCCCTTCCGAGCGCCAGCAACACCAGGCGGAGGGGCGCCGGTGAGCCCCCTCCCGGCCTCTTCCCCACCAGGGAGGACCTCCTCCGACTGCTCGCCGTCCTCACCATAGCCGCCGCAGCCGCAGCGGCATGCAGCCGTCTCAACCGCAGCCCGGAGCCCTACTGCGACTCCCTCCGAGCGCCCGATGAGTATGACTACGCTGAAGGTACGGGGACTACCTTCTCGACACTACTCCCTGCTCTCATCGCTCACTAGTACAGTACAGTACGGCTCACTGGTACGACACCAATAATCACCCAATTCCCCTGCGCAGATTCGTGTCAACCTTGCCCCCAGAACGGCAGGTGTGTGGACGGTCAGCTGGAGTGCGTCCAGGGATTCAAGAGATACGGCGCATCATGCGTAGAGGATGGATTGCTCAGCCAAACAGCTACAAAGATTGTACTGCACTGAAGCACCTGCCTCTTTCTTTCTTCCTTGCCTGCGCTTGCCATGCCACACCTACTTATGCCTACGCTCCACCTGTGTTGTTCTCTACAAATTAAGTCAGAGTTGCTACACATGAGGATCTGCCATCAGCATGCTCGTGCTTTATGCGGCCAGCCCGCCAAAGTCCTGGTCTGTTTCACAACTCGATTCTCTTCAACTTACTACTGCTAACATACATATTTCTTCTATGCTATATATATAACTAATAACCCAATGTTTCCTCAATTCCAGTTTCACAAGCATGACATCTCAGATACAATTGATGACATCTTCTCAAAGAATCCTTCTGGCTTAACCGAAAAGGACATTCAACTTGTGAAAGCTAGGGTGCTGGAGAGTGCTCAGGGCTTCTTCGAGGCAACATTTACTTCCAACAAGTATGCTATCTTGCCACTTTTGTCCCCGACAGGAAATACCTGCTAGATTGCCACTTTTGTCCCTGACAGGAAATACCTGCTAGATTGCATGACCCTCTTATGTTAATTTGTTTTTTTCCCTTTAGAGCTGAAGCATTTAAATGCCCTGAGCTGGTCGCTGAGCGTCATATGCCCCTGACTTGTCAAGTTCGTCAATGGATCTCTAGAAATATCATCTTTGTGACAACCATTTGTATCCTGGTATGCTCTTGGCATTACTATCCTAAGCTTGAAAAGATTGTTTATAGACAGCTCAAGTGACGATTGAACCCAAGTTTGCAGCACTGCTCTGGATACTGTGGATCATTTACTGGAGATATGCATTATCTAGTAGAGCTGAGAAAATATATGAGCAGGTATGATGTTTCGTTCCCGGCTTCCTTTGTTCAAGTGTCTATCAGTGAACGGTTAGCTGGTTCTCAGATTTGCATCACACTGGTGCCTTTGGTGTTGAATTGACATAATAAAATAGGGGGAAAAATCCAAATAACTACCCTGTACTATCACCAATGTCTGAATACCCCCCTAAACAATACTTCCTCCGTCTCAAAATATAGCTTTGTTTAGACTTTTTCAAAGTCAAACCTTTTCAACTTTGACCAACAATAACTCTTAAAATAATTTATTTTTAATAGAGAAAATTACGTATTTTGATAGTTGATTTCATGGTAAATCTACCAATATCATTTTTATGTTATTAACTTTTATGATTATTTCGTTATTCACGGTCAAAGTTGAAAAGTTTGACTTTGAAGAAGTATAAATGAAGCTATATTTTGGGATGGAGGGAGTAATTCCGTCTACTTAACCCCTTCATTTTGCTAAACCAGTGCACTATTCACCTTTGGTCCTCATTACAAACCGGAGTTGCTGACTGGACGGCTGTTTTGCCGACTAATGGTGCCACACGTGACATGAGCCATCCAACGTGTCAACAAAGTTTGAGGTGCAGAAAACCCCCTCCTGAATCAGTGCATCAAAACATTCTGGTGAATTTGCCCTGGCACAGCCTCTCTCACACATCGATCCCCTCTGAAGTCAACCTAGATGCACATTGACCTCTCTCTCCCATCTTCTCACATGTCGAGTTCTTCGTTGCCTCCGTCCCCTTTTCGACTATCCCGGCAGATCAATTGAGGGCGTGATCGCAGGGCAGACAAGTTGATCGGCGATGATGATGTAAACCAGGTGTGTTCTCTTGCCCCTAGGACGCTGCTGAATCATGTAGATTAGGGGGCTAGGGATGTAGCATGTTAGAACTAGGTCAACGAGGAAGGCAAGAAAGACCAGGGGGAGTGAAAAGGTGACATTTTCAAATGGACATTCACTCACAATAATCACAAAACCACCAGCCACTGCTATCTGAACCTTGGTTTGTCAGAGTTGGCCGCTACCTCTTGTCATGGGCTGGTGGTGCGAGCATGCAGCCCCCCTCCCCGTTGGGTACAGTAGCCCCTAGGTGGCAGTGGCGGAACTGGAGACAAAATTAAAGTGGGGCCAGAAAAATATGTGTTGGTTAACTTTTTTTGCAAGTTGCCTAATTTTTCATTGTCGACACTAGCTAGCTGAACATGGCTATGGTAATCAATTATGCAATGGCAATACCGAAAAGTGGATATTTGCAAACGTGATGAATATATTTAAATCATTAATAATGTATATGTCGCGACTTTTAATGCAATCTCTCTCAATATGATACAAAAAAAATTAAATTGGAATAGTTTAAGGGATGACCGGACTTTGGCGTCCGTGCACATGCAGTAGTGTGCAGTTAGATTTGATCGCTTCCGCCTGATGACCATGTGCTAATTAACAAAAGGGGTAGTAATTTTTGTCAATTTGTTGGGGGTGGCCATGGCCCCTGCCGGCCACCCCCCCAGTTCCGCCACTGCTGGGTGGGCGAACCTTGATGCCAACCCAGCCATGGCCGGACTCCTAGGCGGTAGATATCCAGCGAGTTGTCAGAACATGGACATCCGGCAGTGCGTGATGGCGAAGAAGCAGGCACGACATCCGCCAGCAGCCGTGGACAGCCAAGCGCGAGGAGCTGTGTGCAGCAATGACCCATGACAATGGTGGCGCGATGGTCGGCGACGGAGTGCTCGGCGCCTTGACGTAGTCAGCGACGACACATGACAATGGCGGCCTGGTTCGGGAGGGAGTATCTTGCGGTTCAAACGTCTTTGACACGTTGGACGGCTTGTGTGGCACCATTAGTCAGCAAAACAGCCGCCCGGTCAGCAAATCCGGATTAGAATGAAGGCCAAAGGTGAATAGTGCACTGGTTTAGCAAAATGAAGGGGTTAAGTAAACAGTATTATTGTTCAGGGATTACCTAAACATTTCTAATAGTATGGGGTAGTGATTTGGACTTTTTCCAATAAACTATATTTCTCCATATATCAATGGATGACAACATTTAACTACTATGGAAAATTGAGTCTACTTGGATTAATGAACTAAAAAATTATGACATGTTTATATTATGTAGCTATTTGTATTGTTTTGCAGAAAAAAATGTTTGGGATAACAGAAAAACTAGTATTATTTTTTTACGCAACTTACCAACCATTTCCACCTTGTGCGCTTCTCAAGAGTAACTCCTTGGACCTTCTGGCATTTGTGCCTATTATGTTGCCGTTCAGTAGGTCTGTGAAATCCTTGAAGATAATGCTGTGAATGCTAAGAGTGCCAACTCCAATTGTGAACCTTGGGTGGTTGCCTCTTGGCTGAGAGATCATCTGCTGGTTCGTCGAGAGAGAAAGAATGCTTTCTTGTGGAAGAAGGTAATTATTTTGCAATGCACTTCACCACATAATCATGTAGCTTTTAAGTTATCTTGGTTGGTGTTAATCAAGTTATTTTGGGTTACCGTAGTTGTTAGGACTTTATAGAAGTAGGTTGTTAAAGACACAAAACGTACATGACTGTGTTTGGTTGTATTCCAAGCAATGTATGGACTACATGCCATAATTCAGGTAATAGATTATGCTATCAAATCTCATAGTTTTGAATATTTGAAGTAGTTTGAAAGAGAAGACTGCTCTTTGCTGCAGCTTATTCAGGATACTTAATTTCTCTGTTGATGCCAGTGGGAAAAAATGCTGTTTGGTATACTTGTAGCATGTGCTTCTTTGTTATTGGCAAGATACTAGTCCACAAAGTTGTCATATTTATAAACATTTGTGTTGTTGAAAGAATATACATTATTGGGCCTCTAAACTTTTACCATCTACATGTAGCAAAAACTCATTTGTGCTTTGACATAGGTTGAAGAATTGATACTAGAAGATTCTCGCATCGATCAATATCCAAAGGTGGTTAAGGGGGAGTCAAAAGTTGTTTATGAGTGGCAAGGTACCAAGCACAGTTCCTGTTGTTTGTCTTCTTGCTGGATACCTGCTGCTGCTGCTGCTGCGTATTCTCACTGAGTACGTTTTGTGCCTATCTTTGCAGCTACTAGTGGGTCACTTAGCGGAAAGATTAAGAAGGTGCAAGGCGCAGGAGTGGAAGCCATAAAACTTGCGGAAGAAATGGGTGCCTGCGTGGGAGAGCAGGGCTCAACACGCCGAGACAGACAAGGACTAATTAGCTAGGTTGATTCTGGAAGGAGCTCATCGTGCTGTTGTTGCCAGCAGTTACAAGCTCAACTAACAAGCAAGATGAGTATATTGTTGTTACAGTATGCACCAGTGGATTATTAATTAATTAATTATACGTATCATCAAAATTTATGCATCTTTCTACTATACTCGGAAGAAAAGCTAAAATTAAGGACCTACAGTTTGGGTTGGAAATGGAGACATAGCAGAGATAATGGATCACTCGAAGATGCTGCTGACGGAGCAGTCGTCGTGGACCCGCCAGATGGTCTCGCCGAGGAGGTTGGCGACGGAGAGGACGGTGAGCTGGGGGAAGCTCTGGTGCTGCACCACCGGCACGGTGTTGGTGATGATCACCTCCTGGAAGAGGCCGCCGGAGAGCCTCTCCAGCGCCGGCGGGCTGAGCACGGCGTGGGTGCTGCAGGCGTACACGGCGCGGGCGCCCTCGTCGTGCAGCAGCTGGGCGCCCTTGGTGATGGTGCCGGCGGTGTCGATCATGTCGTCCACCATGATGGCCACCTTGCCCCTGACGTCGCCGATGAGGTTGACCACCTCGGCCTGGTTGTGGCCGTGCCGCCTCTTGTCGACGATGGCCAGGGGCGCGTCGGAGAGCTTCTTGGCGAAGGCTCGCGCCCTGGCCACCCCTCCGACGTCCGGCGACACGACAACGACGTCGCTGGGGCGGATGGTAGTCTTGCTGGCCAGGTAGTCGAGGATGACGGGCTGGCCGTGGACGTGGTCGACGGGGATGTCGAAGTAGCCGATGGACTGGCCGGAGTGGAGGTCGCAGGCGAGCACGCGGTGGGCGCCGGCCTCGGTGATGAGGTTGGCCACGAGCTTGGCGGCGATGGACTCGCGGCCCTGCATCTTGCGGTCGGCGCGGGCGTAGCCGAAGTAGGGGATGACGGCGGTGATGGTCTTGGCGGAGGCTCGCCGGCAGGCGTCGATCATGATGAGGAGCTCCATGAGGTTCTCGTTGGCCGGCGGGCACGTCGGCTGCACCAGGAACACGTCGCAACCGCGCACGCTCTCCTGCAGCTGCACGTAGATCTCGCCGTCCGCGAACCGCTTGATCTTCACCCGGCCGAGCTCCATCCCCAGGTAGCAGGCGATCTCCTGCGCCAGAACAGGGTTGGCGCTGCCGGAGAAGATGCGCAGACGGCCGCCACCGCCATGCGACGGGACGGCGGCTGGGAAGTGCGGCGGCGATGGCGACAAAAGAGAGCTGCCGTAGGACATGCTGCTGCTGCTGCTGCTGCAGGTGACGACCATGCGCCGCCGCAGAGGACGGTGGGCAAGCGAGGTGGATGGCGACGGGCAGGCGCAGCAGGCTGCGCCGGCGGCCATGGCGACCCTGACTGCTGGAAAGGAATGGGATTGGCGATCAGGTCGATGGCCGGCCGAACGAGGAGGATCAACCAGCAGCAATCGCGTTTACTTTTAATTTGCTCTTTTACTCCCAATCCGGATAAGAGGAGAGGAGAGGAGAGGATACGACGACAGTCGACAGACAACAGGCTGCTTAGTGGGCCTTTTCTTTCGCCGTCAGCCCATGGAACCCTCTCTACTGAGCATGTTCTTAGACGTTTCTCAAAAAAAAAAAATCATTTTCTCTTAGACACCAATTTGTATCTCTCAACATAAAAACACAGCATCACCACCACTAGTCCACTACCCTAAACCCTCTCTACTCATCGGCGCCGGCACCTGCTGCTGCTGCAGGTTTCATCGGCGGAGCAGGTCTGTACCTCTTGGCACACACCACGTACGCCAGCAGATCCATGGCGTTGAGCGCCGCTATGACAAAGAAGAACAAGTCCACACGGCCATGGTTGAGATCTTGAGGTATCCACCCAGGTTGCCCACCTTTGGAGGTGACGGCCATCACCACCGTCACCAGAAGGCTGCTCGCAAAGCTGCCGGCCGACATGGAGGCCACGCTCATGGCGCTGCCGAGGCTCCTCAGGCCCTCGGGAAGCTGGTCGTTGAAGAACTCCGTCATGGTGACATACATGAACACCTCGGACGCTCCGATGAGCACGTACTGGGGGATCTGCCAGAGGATGCTCAGGGAGCTGGACGCCTCCGTCGTCGCATGTTTCAGCCTCTGCTGCTCCACCACGCCGGACGTGATCATGGCCAGCGTCGAGATCACGAGCCCGATGCCCATCCTCTCCAGCTCGCTAGGCTCTCGCCACACCTTGGACATGATCTTGACGATGCACAGGCTGTAGATGAACACGAAGGCCGTCACGCCCAGGATCTCGAACACGTTCATCGCGGCAGCCGGGATCTGCAGCTTCCAAAGGGAGCCGTCCATGGCCTGCGCCTGCTCGATGAACACGGATGACATCTGCGAGTAGGAGGTGGAGTAGAGGATGCTGCAGAGCCAAATCGGAGCCAGCCGCAGGATGCACTTGAG
Source organism: Cenchrus fungigraminus (assembly GCA_036936925.1). Classification (NCBI taxonomy): domain Eukaryota; kingdom Viridiplantae; phylum Streptophyta; class Magnoliopsida; order Poales; family Poaceae; genus Cenchrus; species Cenchrus fungigraminus. The sequence goes on from CM072776.1 coordinate 102,004,613, forward strand.
TTCTTCCACCTGAGTCACCGTGCAGAGGCTCCATGGACGACGGCGCCCCTGCTGATGCTGCTGACCGCCGGTAACCACCGCTGCCTTGTCCAGGCACCTGAAATCGGGTGTGTGCATCATCATCTTCCTGCCCTGTCCATTGTACAGCTTCTTATTAGTGTCACTACCCTCACGCGTCGGCGTCGGCGTCGTCGGCGGCGGCTCCTCGTACAGATCCTCCGCTTGCTGCGGAGCCTTGACGTGCCTCTTCCTTATCGCAGCAACGGTGACCTGGCAGACGCTGACGATGGCGTTGCCGTTGGGCACGAAGTGCCTGTACCTCAGGGTTCCCAGGGCGAAGAGGACGACGCCGACGAGCGCTGCGGCGGTTGCGATCCAGAAGGCCAGGGCCCAGTGCCCCCTGTCCTCTATGTACGCCAGCGCGGTGACGGCGAGCACGCCGCCCAGGTTGTTGGCGACGAAGAAGTAGCCGAAGAAGGCGGACTTGGACTTGCGTTCGCCGGCGTCGGTCTCGTCGAACTGGTCGGCGCCGAAGGTGGTGACGGCGGGCTGGTAGGCCCCGTTGCCCAGGGCGATCTGGTATATGGAGATGTAGAAGACGAGCGACTGGGCTCTTGTGGGTGGCCTGCAGTGCTCTTGCCTGCCCTCTCCGTGGGCGAAGTCGCAGGATGTCGCGAGGAACAGATGGGATGCGATGGAAAGCTCAACCAATCCCTGGCGGCATTATATTGGAGAAGATATATATATATATATATATACATATATATATATACATATATATATATACATATATATATATACATATATATATATATACATATATATATATACATATATATATATACATATATATATATATATGTGTGTGTTTGTGTGTGTGTGTGTGTGTGGGCGCGCGCGCGCGCGCTCGAGTTTTGTATAGTAATCAAAAGAAAGTACGTACCGCGAGGAAGATTATCTGGAAGATGGTGCAGGCCTTGTATCTTCCCCAGTAGGAGTCGCTGACGAGCGCCCCGACGATGGAGAAGACGTAGGTGGTGCCGGCCCAGTTGTTGGCCCGGTTGGCGGCGTCGGCGTTGTCCAGCCTCATCACCACCGCCATGAACGTCACCAGGTTCGTCCCCACGCAGTTGACGGCGAACGTCACCAGCGCCTGGTTCGCTGCATATGTTATTCATCACCTTTTTTTAAAGATTTGTGTACACAATTCAACTACAGTAGTGGCTATAATAATAAATACTCCTCATCAGTTTCAGTTTAAAAAAACCGTAATAATTACACACTCGATCTTACATTGCTTGCTTCTAGTAACAATTACTAGTGTAGAAATTACACCAATGACAAGATGGAAGGCATGTAAAAGTAAAACTACATACTACTGGTTATATTGATGAAGAAGATAAATAGTAGAAAAAAAACTGCTAAAGCACCATCAAACTCCATTACCCAGCATGAGGAAGCCGGCAAACCATCCTCCTGATCTGTCTCTGAGGCAGGGCTTGCCGCTCCAATTCACGGACCCATCCTGGGTAGCAGCGGCAGCACAGCCGTGCTCCTCGTCCTGACCGTGCTGATGCAGAGGTAGCTCAGCAGTTGGCGTGCAGGGACCCTCCTATACATGATGCACATCGATCGATCATACTATGTATTGAATATAATGCATGGATGGAGTTGTTGGAGGCTAGGCAACATATGTACACATATATATGCCACCACTTACAGCCATCCTGCAAATGGAATCGATCGATCTTCGATGAACACAACTTTTTCTCGAGAAGCTAGCACCACCCAGGACTGGATGGCTCTAATATATAAGCGACTCTAGCAGCAGCTCAGAGGAGCACCGTGCTGTTTGTTTTGTTCTGCTTCTGCATTTGCAGGTCAGAGGTGTTTGCTTCTGCATTTGCAGGTCAGAGGTGTTTGTTAAGAAGAAGAAGCAGAAGCAAGGCAAGCTGCAGGCCAGAGGAGAGGAGGAGGCCTGCGCGTGGTCGTGGGTGCAGTCCTATTAATTGCTTTGGCCTGCAACCGCATCCTTGTGCTCCTGCCTGCCTGTGTATAGCCAATAGCTAGCTAGCCCGGGCTGCAGCACATTTATCATCATCGTCCGCAGGCGCAAGACGCCAATCAATAATATCCTCTCGGTCTCCTCTCAAATCTCATCAATCTCCTCCTCCTTACTCACTCGGGTCATCAAATATCAATAAGAAAAAGTCAATCCCCGCCAGCCAATTGCAGCCCAGCCCACCCATGTTGAGTTAACTGAAAGCAGATTTTTTTATTTGCTTAGTTTTTTGCAGCTCTTTTTTTTTCATAAGTTTATTTTGTTTGCAAGTAATAATGATTGTATTCACATGTTTTGCATTTTAGAAAAGTGATTTTTTTCGGGTCTGCAAGTAAAATATTGAGCTTGTAATGATAAAGTAATACTCCCTCCGGTTCCATATTAGAAGTCGATTAGGACAGCGACACGGTCATCAAAGCACAACTTTGACTTCTCTTTTCTATAAAAATCTTCATTGGAAAGTTATATATGTATATTCTTATGAAAATAATTTTCAAGACGATGATTTTCACATTTTCAAACTCAACGACTTAAAAAATTATTCATGATTTATATTCCTAATGTTTGACTCGAACCTTGTCCAAAACGACTTCTAATAGTGAACCGGAGGGAGTAATAGAGATAATTGATGAACCGGCTTTGAACATCACTGAATTACATGGGGAAGAGAAATAATATCAGCAAGGTGCGAAACAATATGTACTTTTGCATCCTCAGCTCCGGGCGGCATGGGCACAATAGTCGTTTAACTATGGGAGGGGCTGCATCATGGGCGTGGTGAAGAGGTGATAGGGACCACTGCAACAAAGGTCATTGGGCAGTAAGTTTCGTATCAAAATAACTTGCTCAAAATAGCAGGTAAATAGCTTTATACTTGACAAAGGTTAGATGCGATCAAATGACGCGGATAGAGGCACCGAAGAGAACTCCGACTTGATCTCCGAACAATCACAGAGCCACGATCCGGGGTGGATACGACCAAGCGACGTGGTGAGAGTCACCGAAACCTTAGAGAGATCCGGGGTGGATACGACCAATTATAGGACCTCAGAGAGATCTCTTCACAAGTCCTCGAAGAACAAGGAAGAACAAGGATGTGCAAGACACTCAATGCGATCAACTATATGTGGTTAACAATTCATAATAATCAAAACTGAGTTCTTAGTGGTACATAGGGGGTATTTATACTAGGAACAACCCTCCTAGATGGGTATAAGGTAAGTGTGAACTGAAGCAACCACATTGGGAGGTGGGGAAGACCAACTGGTGGAAGCATTCATGCAGTTTGCTTCGGTTCATGCGCGTCTTCTCAGTTTCTGCGCAACCTTTATTTAAATGGTAATTACTCCTGGCTCGAAAGTTGAAATGACGCGTCATTTTTGTTGGGGTGGAATATTGACTTGAAGGAGCTTCCAATGGTGTATGGCTTGGCCCCCATATGTTCCCGAGATGGTACAGTGAAGTTGAGGCATCTGTAATGTAACCTTGAGTCTTGTCTGCGTAAGCCTTCTTATCTTGGAGAACAGTCTTGGTGTCCTCGACGTCACCTTCCATGTCCTCCATGTAACCTAGCAGAGAAGCCTCTTGTGCAAACCTGAGCATGAGTAAAGTACAAGATTTAGGTAGTATATGACTCATCAATATTATAATGTAACTCAGAGAGGAAAGCAGGCAACTTTTGTTGGATTTTCTTTGCATGGCTGCACGCAACCAGCCCTTCGTTCACTTGTGCTTGCGTATACGATGTTATTGATTTTTGGACCGTAGGGTAAACGTTTCGGGTCTTTTTTGGCCCGTTTAGGTGCCTTTGCAACCGAGAATTACTTGTCCAAACGAAAGTCAAAATGATGCATTTCGACAATCTGACGGTCCCTCCTCTACGTACCGACCATAGTTTAATGCATAACCCCACCAGGGTTCACGTCTCCGGGCCAGAAGGGTTTGCAGGTGCGTTTTCGCGAAAAGCGTCCGTTTCGGGCCATTTTCGTGGGTTATAGCATTTGGGTTCCATTGCATTTTGGACCCTAGGGTTCACGTTTGGGGCCTTTTTTCGGCCCGTTTAGGTGCCTTTGCAACCGAGAATTACTTGCCCAAACGGAAGCCACAATGACGGATTTCGACACTCTGACGGTCCCTCCTCCACGTACCGACCATAGTTTAATGCATAACACCACCAGGGTTAGGTCTCCGGGACAGAAGGGTTTGCAGGTGCGTTTTCGCGAAAAGCGTCCGTTTCGGGCCATTTTCGTGGGTTATAGCACACGATTTTCAGCACTCGGGTCAATTTTTTTGCAACATCCCGGATGTGCACAGACTCCTTGTAGAAGACATTTGGCGAGCTTTTCATTGACTTTTGGACCCTAGGGTTCACGTTTCGGGCCTTTTTTCAGCCCGTTCAGGAGCCTTTGCTACTGAGAATTACTTGACCAAACGGAAGCCAGAATGATGCATTTGGACACTCTGACGGTCCCTCCTCCATGTACCGACCATAGTTTAATGCTTAGCAACACCAGGGGTATATCTTCGGGCCACAAGGGTTTGCAGGTGCGTTTTCACGAAAACGTCCGTTTCGGGCCATTTTCGTGGGTTATAGCACACCATTTTCAGCACTCGGGTCAATTTTTTTGGAACATCCCAGATGTGCACAAACTCATTGTAGAAGACATTTGGTGTTGTTTCCATTGATTTTTTGACCGTAAGTTTCACGTTTCAGGCCTTTTTTGGTCCGTTTAGTTGCCTTTGCAATAGAGAATTACTTGCCCAAACGGAAACCAAAATGATGCATTTCGACACTCCGACGGTTCCTCCTCCATGCACCGACCATTGTTTAATGCATAACACCACCAGGGGTATGTCTCCAGGCCAGAAGGGTTTGCAGGTGCGTTTTCGCGAAAATGTCCGTTTCGGGCCATTTTCGGGGTTATAGCTCACGATTTTTAGCACTCGGGTCAATTATTTTGAGACATCCCGGATGTGCATAGACTCCTTGTATAAGACATTTGGCGAGGTTCTATTGCTTTTTGAACCCTAGGGTTCACGTTTCGGTCCTTTTTCGGCCCGTTTAGGTGCCTTTGCAACCGAGAATTACTGGCCCAAACGGAAGCCACAATAATGAATTTCGACACTCTGACGGTCCCTCCTCCACGTACCGACCATAGTTTAATGCATAACACCACCAGGGGTAGGTATGCGGGCCAGAAGGGTTTGCAGGTGCGTTTTCGCGAAAAACGTCCGTTTCGGGCCATTTTCGTGGGTTATCGCAAATGATTTTCAGCACTCGGGTCAATATTTTTGCAACATCTCGGATGTGCACAGACTCCTTGTAGAAGACATTTGGCGAGCTTTTCATTGATTTTTGGACCCTAGGGTTCACGTTTAGGGCCTTTTTCGGCCCGTTTAGGTGCCTTTGCAACCAAGAATTACTTGCCCAAACGGAAGCCACAATGACGAATTTCGACACTCTGACGGTCCCTCCTCCACGTACCGACCATAGTTTAATGCATAACACCACCAGGGGTAGGTCTCCGGGCCAGAAGGGTTTGCAGGTGCGTTTTCGCGAAAAACGTCCGTTTCGGGCCATTTTCGTGGGTTATAGCACACCATTTTCAGCACTCGGGTCAATTTTTTTGCAACATCCCAGATGTGCACAAACTCATTGTAGAAGACATTTGGTGTTGTTTCCATTGATTTTTTGATCGTAGGTTACACGTTTCAGTCCTTTTTCGGTCCGTTTAGTTGCCTTTGCAATAGAGAATTACTTGCCCAAACGGAAGCCAAAATGATGCATTTCGACACTCCGACGGTTCCTCCTCCACAAACCGACCATTGTTTAATGCATAACACCACCAGGGGTATGTCTCCAGGCCAGGAGGGTTTGCAGGTGCGATTTCGCGAAAATGTCCGTTTCGGGCCATTTTCGGGGTTATAGCTCACGATTTTTAGCACTCGGGTCAATTATTTTGAGACATCCCGGATGTGCACAGACTCCTTGTATAAGACATTTGGCGAGGTTCTATTGCTTTTTGGACCGTAGGGTATACGTTTCGGGCCTTTTTCGACCCGTTTAGGTGCCTTAGCAACCGAGAATTACTTGCCCAAACGGAAGCCACAATGATGAATTTCGACACTCTGACGGTCCCTCCTCCACGTACCGACCATAGTTTAATGCATAACACCACCTCGGGTAGGTCTTCGGGCCAGAAGGGTTTGCAGGTGCGTTTTCGCGAAAAACGTCCGTTTCGGGCCATTTTCGTGGGTTATAGCACACGATTTTCAGCACTCGGGTCAATTTTTATGCACCATCCCGGATGTGCACAGAGTCCTTGTAGAAGACATTTGGCGAGCTTTTCATTGATTTATGGACCCTAGGGTTCACGTTTCGGTCCTTTTTCGGCCCGTTTAGGTGCCTTTGCAACCGAGAATTACTGGCCAAAACGGAAGCCACAATGACGAATTTCGACACTCTGACGGTCCCTCCTCCACGTACCGACCATAGTTTAATGCATAACACCACCAGGGGTAGGTATCCGGGCCAGAAGGGTTTGCAGGTGCGTTTTCGCGAAAAACGTCCGTTTCGGGCCATTTTCGTGGGTTATAGCACACGGTTTTCAGCACTCGGGTCAATTTTTTTGCAACATCCCGGATGTGCACAGACTCCTTGTAGAAGACATTTGGCGAGCTTTTCATTGATTTTTGGACCGTAGGGTTCACGTTTTGGGCCTTTTTTCGGCCTGTTTAGGTGTCTTTGCAACCGAGAATTACTTGCTCAAACGGAAGCCACAATGACGAATTTCGACACTCTGACGGCCCTCCTCCACGTACCGACCATAGTTTAATGCATAACACCACCAGGGGTAGGTCTCCGGGCCAGAAGGGTTTGCAGGTGCGTTTTCGCGAAAAACGTTCGTTTCGAGCCATTTTCATGGGTTATAACACACAATTTTCAGCACTCGGGTCAATTTTTATGCAACATCCCGGATGTGCACAGACTCCTTGTAGAAGACATTTGGCGAGCTTTTCATTGATTTATGGACCCTAGGGTTCACGTTTCGGTCCTTTTTCGGCCCGTTTAGGTGCCTTTGCAACAGAGAATTACTGGCCCAAACGGAAGCCACAATGATGAATTTCGACACTCTGACGGTCCCACTTCCACGTACCGACCATAGTTTAATGCATAACACCACCAGGGGTAGGTATCCGGGCCAGAAGGGTTTGCAAGTGCGTTTCGCGAAAAACGTCCGTTTCGGGCCATTTTCGTGGGTTACACACGATTTATAGCACTCGGGTCAATTTTTATGCAACATCCCGGATGTGCACAGACTCCTTGTAGAAGACATTTGGCGAGCTTTTCATTGATTTTTGGACCCTAGGGTTCACGTTTCGGGCCTTTTTTCGGCCCGTTTAGGTGCCTTTGCAACCGAGAATCACTGGCCCAAACGGAAGCCACAATGATGAATTTCGACACTCTGACGGTCCCTCCTCCACGTACCGACAATAGTTTAATGCATAACACCACCAGGGGTAGGTATCCGGGCCAGAAGGGTTTGCAGATGCTTTTTCGCGAAAAACGTCCGTTTCGGGCCATTTTCGTGGGTTATAGCACACGATTTTCAGCACTCGGGTCAATTTTTTTGCAACATCCTGGATGTGCACAGACTCCTTGTAGAAGACATTTGGCGAGATTTTCATTGATTTTTGGACCCTAGAGTTCACGTTTCGGGCCTTTTTCGGCCCGTTTAGGTGCCTTTGCAACCGAGAATTACTTCCCAAACGGAAGCCACAATGATGAATTTCAACACTCTGACGGTCCCTCCACATACCGACCATAGTTTAATGCATAACACCACCAGGGGTAGGTATCCAAGCCAGAAGGGTTTGCAGGTGCGTTTTCGCGAAAAACGTCCGTTTCGGGCCATTTTCGTGGGTTATAGCACATGATTTTCAACACTCGGGTCAATTTTTTTGCAACATCCTGGATGTGCACAGACTCCTTGTAGAAGACATTTGGCGAGCTTTTCATTGATTTTTGGACCCTACGGTTCACGTTTCGGGCCTTTTTTCGGCCCGTTCAGGTGCCTTTGCTACCGAGAATTACTGGCCCAAACGGAAGCCAGAATGATGCATTTTGACACTCTGACGGTCCCTCCTCCACGTACCGACCATAGTTTAATGCTTAGCAACACCAGGGGTATATCTCCGGGCCACAAGGGTTTCCAGGTGCGTTTTCACAAAAACGTCCGTTTCGGGCCATTTTCGGGGTTATAGAACACCATTTTCAGCACTCGGGTCAATTATTTTGAGACATCCCGGATGTGCATAGACTCCTTGTATAAGACATTTGGCGAGGTTCTATTGCTTTTTGGACCCTAGGGTTCACGTTTCGGTCCTTTTTCGGCCCGTTTAGGTGCCTTTGCAACCGAGAATTACTGGCCCCAACGAAAGCCACAATGATGAATTTCGACACTCTGACGGTCCCTCCTCCACGTACCGACCATATTTTAATGCATAAAACCACCAGGGGTAGGTATGCGGGCCAGAAGGGTTTGCAGGTGCGTTTTCGCGAAAAACGTCCGTTTCGGGCCATTTTCGTGGGTTATAGCAAACGATTTTCAGCACTCGGGTCAATATTTTTGCAACATCCCGGATGTGCACAGACTCCTTGTAGAAGACTTTTGGCGAGCTTTTCATTGATTTTTGGACCCTAGGGTTCACGTTTAGGCCCTTTTTCGGCCTGATTAGGTGCCTTTGCAACCGAGAATTACTTGCCCAAACGGAAGCCACAATGACGAATTTCGACACTCTGACGGTCCCTCCTCCACGTACCGACAATAGTTTAATGCATAACACCACAGGGGTAGGTCTCCGGGCCAGAAGGGTTTGCAGGTGCGTTTTCGCGAAAAACGTCCGTTTCGGGCCATTTTCGTGGGTATAGCACTCCATTTTCAGCACTCGGGTTAATTTTTTTGCAATATCCCAGATGTGCACAAACTCACTGTAGAAGTCATTTGGTGTTGTTTCCATTGATTTTTTCACCGTAGGTTACACGTTTCAGGCCTTTTTCGGTCTGTTTAGTTGCCTTTGCAATAGAGAATTACTTGCCCAAACGGAAGCCCAAATGATGCATTTCAACACTCCGACGGTTCCTCCTCCACGCACCGACCATTGTTTAATGCATAACACCACCAGGGGTATGTCTCCAGGCCAGGAGGGTCTGCAGGTGCGTTTTCACGAAAATGTCCATTTCGGCCCATTTTCGGGGTTATAGCTCACGATTTTTAGCACTCGGGTCAATATTTTGAGACATCCCGGATGTGCACAGACTCCTTGTATGAGACATTTGGCGAGGTTCTATTGCTTTTTGGACCGTAGGGTATACGTTTCGGGCCTTTTTCGACCCATTTAGGTGCCTTTGCAACCGAGAATTACTTGCCCAAACGGAAGCCACAATGATGAATTTCGACACTCTGACGGTCCCTCCTCCACGTACCGACCATAGTTTAATGCATAACACCACCTCGGGTAGGTCTCTGGGCCAGAAGGGTTTGCAGGTGCGTTTTCGCGAAAAACGTCCGTTTCGGGCCATTTTCGTGGGTTATAGCACACGATTTTCAGCACTCGGGTCAATTTTTATGCAACATCCCGGATGTGCACAGACTCCTTGTAGAAGACATTTGGCGAGCTTTTCATTGATTTATGGACCCTAGGGTTCACGTTTCGGTCCTTTTTCGGTCCGTTTAGGTGCCTTTGCAACCGAGAATTACTGGCCCAAACGGAAGCCACAATGACGAATTTCGACACTCTGACGGTCCCTCCTCCACGTACCGACCATAGTTTAATGCATAACACCACCAGGGGTAGGTATCCGGGCCAGAAGGGTTTGCAGGTGCATTTTCGTGAAAAACGTCCGTTTCGGGCCATTTTCGTGGGTTATAGCACATGATTTTCAGCACTCGGGTCAATTTTTTTGCAACATCCCGGATGTGCACAGACTCCTTGTAGAAGACATTTGGCGAGCTTTTCATTGAATTTTGGACCCTAGGGTTCACGTTTCGGTCCTTTTTTCGGCCCGTTTAGGTGCCTTTGCAACCAAGAATTACTTGCCCAAACGGAAGCCACATTGATGAATTTCGACACTCTGACGGTCCCTCCTCCACGTACCGACCATAATTTAATGCATAACACCACCAGGGGTAGGTATCCGGGCCAGAAGGGTTTGCAGGTGCGTTTTCACGTAAAACGTCCGTTTCGAGCCATTTTCGTGGGTTACACACGATTTTCAGCACTCGGGTCAATTTTTATGCAACATCCCAGATGTGCACAGACTCCTTGTAGAAGACATTTGGCGAGCTTTTCATTAATTTATGGACCCTAGGGTTCACGTTTCGGTCGTTTTTCGGCCCGTTTAGGTGCCTTTGCAACCGAGAATTACTGGCCCAAACGGAAGCCACAATGATGAATTTCGATACTCTGACGGTCCCTCCTCCACGTACCGACCATAGTTTAATGCGTAACACCACCAGGGGTAGGTATCCGGGCCAGAAGGGTTTGCAGGTGCGTTTTCGCGAAAAACGTCAGTTTCGGGCCATTTTCGTGGGTTATAGCACACGATTTTCAGCACTCGGGTCAATTTTTTTGCAACATCCCGGATGTGCACATAATCCTTGTAGAAGACATTTGGCGAGCTTTTCATTGATTTTTGGACCCTAGGGTACACGTTTCGGGCCTTTTTTCGGCCCGTTTAGGTGCCTTTGCAACCGAGAATTATTTGCCTAAACGGAAGCCACAATGATGAATTTCGACACTCTGACGGTCCCTCCTCCACGTTCCGACCATAGTTTAATGCATAACACCACCAGGGGTAGGTCTCTGGGCCAGAAGGGTTTGCAGGTCCGTTTTCGCGAAAAACGTCTGTTTCGGGCCATTTTCGTGGGTTATAACACACGATTTTCAGCACTCGGGTCAATTTTTTTGCAACATCCCGGATGTGCACAGACTCCTTGTAGAAGATATTTGGTGAGCGTTTCTTTGATTTTTGGACCCTAGGGTTCACGTTTCGGGCCTTTTTTGGCCCGTTTAGGTGCCTTTGCAACCGAGAATTACTTGCCCAAACGGAAGCCACAATGATGAATTTCGACACTCTGACGGTCCCTCTTCCACGTACTGACCATAGTTTAATGCATAACACCACCTGGGGTAGGTCTCCGGGCCAGAAGGGTTTGCAGGTGCGTTTTCGCGAAAAACGTCCGTTTCGGGCCATTTTCGTGGGTTATAGCACACGATTTTCAGCACTCGGGTCAATTTTTTTGCAACATCCCAGATGTGCACAGAATCCTTGTAGAAGACAATTGGCGAGCTTTTCATTGATTTTTGGGGCCTAGGGTTCACGTTTCGGTCCTTTTTTCGGCACGTTTAGGTGCCTTTGCAACCGAGAATTACTTGCCCAAACGGAAGTCACAATGACGAATTTCGACACTCTGACGGTCCCTCCTCCACGTACCGACCATAGTTTAATGCATAACACCACCAGGGGTAGGTATCCGGGCCAGAAGGGTTTGCAGGTGCGTTTTCGCGAAAAACGTCAGTTTCGGGCCATTTTCGTGGGTTATAGCACACGATTTTCAGCACTCGGGTTAATTTTTTTGCAACATCCCGGATGTGCACATAATCCTTGTAGAAGACATTTGGCGAGCTTTTCATTGATTTTTGGACCCTAGGGTACACGTTTCGGGCCTTTTTTCGGCCCGTTTAGGTGCCTTTGCAACCGAGAATTATTTGCCCAAACGGAAGCCACAATGATGAATTTCGACACTCTGACGGTCCCTCCTCCACGTTCCGACCATAGTTTAATGCATAACACCACCAGGGGTAGGTCTCCGGGCCAGAAGGGTTTGCAGGTGCGTTTTCGCGAAAAACGTCCGTTTCGGGCCATTTTCGTGGGTTATAGCACACGATTTTCAGCACTCGGGTCAATTTTTTTGCAACATCCCGGATGTGCACAGAATCCTTGTAGAAGACATTTGGCGAGCTTTTCATTGATTTATGGGGCCTAGGGTTCACGTTTCGGTCCTTTTTTCGGCACGTTTAGGTGCCTTTGCAACCGAGAATTACTTGCCCAAACGGAAGCCACAATGACGAATTTCGACACTCTGACGGTCCCGCCTCCACGTACCGACCATAGTTTAATGCATAACACCACCAGGGGTAGGTATCTGGGCCAGAAGGGTTTGCAGGTGCGTTTTCGCGAAAAACGTCATTTTCGGGCCATTTTCGTGGGTTATAGCACACGATTTTCAGCACTCGGGTCAATTTTTTTGCAACATCCCGGATGTGCACATAATCCTTGTAGAAGACATTTGGCGAGCTTTTCATTGATTTTTGGACCCTAGGGTACACGTTTCGGGCCTTTTTTCGGCCCGTTTAGGTGCCTTTGCAACCGAGAATTATTTGCCCAAACGGAAGCCACAATGATGAATTTCGACACTCTGACGGTCCCTCCTCCACGTTCCGACCATAGTTTAATGCATAACACCACCAGGGGTAGGTCTCCGGGCCAGAAGGGTTTGCAGGTGCGTTTTCGCGAAAAACGTCCGTTTCGGGCCATTTTCGTGGGTTATAGCACACGATTTTCAGCACTCGGGTCAATTTTTTTGCAACATCCCGGATGTGCACAGAATCCTTGTAGAAGACATTTGGCGAGCTTTTCATTGATTTTTGGAGCCTAGGGTTCACGTTTCGGTCCTTTTTTCGGCACGTTTAGGTGCCTTTGCAACCGAGAATTACTTGCCAAAACGGAAGCCACAATGACGAGTTTCGACACTCTGACGGTCCCTCCTCCACGTACCGACCATAGTTTAATGCATAACACCACCAGGGGTAGGTATCCGGGCCAGAAGGGTTTGCAGGTGCGTTTTCGCGAAAAACGTCCGTTTCGGGCCATTTTCGTGGGTTATAGCACACGATTTTCAGCACTCGAGTCAATTTTTTTGCAACATCCCGGATGTGCACAGACTCCTTGTAGAAGACATTTGGTGAGCTTTTCATTGATTTTTGGACCCTAGGGTTCACGTTTCGGGCCTTTTTTCGGCCCGTTTAGGTGCCTTTGCAACCGAGAATTACTTGCCCAAACGGAAGCCACAATGACGAATTTTGACACTCTGACGGTCCCTCCTCCACATACCGACCATAGTTTAATGCATAACACCACCAGGGGTAGGTATGCGGGCCAGAAGGGTTTGCAGGTGCGTTTTCGCGAAAAACGTCCGTTTCGGGCCATTTTCGTGGGTTATAACACACGATTTTCAGCACTTGGGTCAATTTTTTTGCAACATCCCGGATGTGCACAGACTCCTTGTAGAAGACATTTGGCGAGCGTTTCATTGACTTTTGGACCCTAGGGTTCACGTTTCGGGCCTATTTCAGCCCGTTTAGGTGCGTTTGCAACCGAGAATTACTTGCCCAAACGGAAGGCACAATGATGAATTTCGACACTCTGACGGTCCCTCCTCCACGTACCGACCATAGTTTAATGCATAACACCACCTGGGGTAGGTCTCCGGGCCAGAAGGGTTTGCAGGTGCGTTTTCGCGAAAACGTCCATTTCGTGCCATTTTCGTGGGTTAGCACACGATTTTCAGCACTCGGGTCAATTTTTTTGCAACATCCCGGATGTGCACAGACTCCTTGTAGAAGACATTTGGTGAGCTTTTCATTGATTTTTGGACCCTAGGGTACACGTTCCGGGCCTTTTTTCGGCCCGTTTAGGTGCCTTTGCAACCGAGAATTACTTGCCCAAACGGAAGCCACAATGACGAATTTCGACACTCTGACAGTCCCTCCTCCACTTACCGACCATAGTTTAATGCATAACACCACCAGGGGTAGGTATCCGGGCCAGAAGGGTTTGCAGGTGCGTTTTCGCGAAAAACGTCCGTTTCGGGCCATTTTCGTGGGTTATAGCACATGATTTTCAGCACTCGGGTCAATTTTTTTGCAACATCCCGGATGTGCACAGAATCCTTGTAGAAGACATTTGGCGAGCTTTTCATTGATTTTTGGACCCTAAGGTACACGTTTCGGGCCTTTTTCCGGCCCGTTTAGGTGCCTTTGCAACCGAGAATTACTTGCCCAAACGGAAGCCACAATGATGAATTTCGACACTCTGACGGTCCCTCCTCCACGTTCCGACCATAGTTTAATGCATAACACCACTAGGGGTAGGTCTCCGGGCCAGAAGGGTTTGCAGGTGCGTTTTCGCGAAAAACGTCCGTTTCAGGCCATTTTCGTGGGTTATAGCACACGATTTTCAGCACTCGGGTCAATTTTTATGCAACATCCCGGATGTGCACAGACTCCTTGTAGAAGACATTTGGCGAGCTTTTTATTGATTTATGGACCCTAGGGTTCACGTTTCGGTCCTTTTTCGGCCTGTTTAGGTGCCTTTTTTCGGCCCGTTTAGGTGCCTTTGCAACCGAGAATTACTTGCCCAAACGGAAGCCACAATGATGAATTTCGACACTCTGACGGTCCCTCGTCCTCGTTCCGACCATAGTTTAATGCGTAACACCACCAGGGGTAGGTCTCCGGGCCAGAAGGGTTTGCAGGTGCGTTTTCGCGAAAAACGTCCGTTTCGGGCCATTTTCGTGGGTTATAATACACGATTTTCAGCACTCGGGTCAATTTTTTTGCAACATCCCGGATGTGCACATAATCCTTGTAGAAGACATTTGGCGAGCTTTTCATTGATTTTTGGACCCTAGGGTACACGTTTCGGGCCTTTTTTCGGCCCGTTTAGGTGCCTTTGCAACCGAGAATTATTTGCCCAAACGGAAGCCACAATGATGAATTTCGACACTCTGACGGTCCCTCCTCCACGTTCCGACCATAGTTTAATGCATAACACCACCAGGGGTAGGTCTCCGGGCCAGAAGGGTTTGCAGGTGCGTTTTCGCGAAAAACGTCCGTTTCGGGCCATTTTCGTGGGTTATAGCACACGATTTTCAGCACTCGGGTCAATTTTTTTGCAACATCCCGGATGTGCACAGAATCCTTGTAGAAGACATTTGGCGAGCTTTTCATTGATTTTTGGAGCCTAGGGTTCACGTTTCGGTCCTTTTTTCGGCACGTTTAGGTGCCTTTGCAACCGAGAATTACTTGCCAAAACGGAAGCCACAATGACGAGTTTCGACACTCTGACGGTCCCTCCTCCACGTACCGACCATAGTTTAATGCATAACACCACCAGGGGTAGGTATCCGGGCCAGAAGGGTTTGCAGGTGCGTTTTCGCGAAAAACGTCCGTTTCGGGCCATTTTCGTGGGTTATAGCACACGATTTTCAGCACTCGAGTCAATTTTTTTGCAACATCCCGGATGTGCACAGACTCCTTGTAGAAGACATTTGGTGAGCTTTTCATTGATTTTTGGACCCTAGGGTTCACGTTTCGGGCCTTTTTTCGGCCCGTTTAGGTGCCTTTGCAACCGAGAATTACTTGCCCAAACGGAAGCCACAATGACGAATTTTGACACTCTGACGGTCCCTCCTCCACATACCGACCATAGTTTAATGCATAACACCACCAGGGGTAGGTATGCGGGCCAGAAGGGTTTGCAGGTGCGTTTTCGCGAAAAACGTCCGTTTCGGGCCATTTTCGTGGGTTATAACACACGATTTTCAGCACTTGGGTCAATTTTTTTGCAACATCCCGGATGTGCACAGACTCCTTGTAGAAGACATTTGGCGAGCGTTTCATTGACTTTTGGACCCTAGGGTTCACGTTTCGGGCCTATTTCAGTCCGTTTAGGTGCGTTTGCAACCGAGAATTACTTGCCCAAACGGAAGGCACAATGATGAATTTCGACACTCTGACGGTCCCTCCTCCACGTACCGACCATAGTTTAATGCATAACACCACCTGGGGTAGGTCTCCGGGCCAGAAGGGTTTGCAGGTGCGTTTTCGCGAAAACGTCCATTTCGTGCCATTTTCGTGGGTTAGCACACGATTTTCAGCACTCGGGTCAATTTTTTTGCAACATCCCGGATGTGCACAGACTCCTTGTAGAAGACATTTGGTGAGCTTTTCATTGATTTTTGGACCCTAGGGTACACGTTTCGGGCCTTTTTTCGGCCCGTTTAGGTGCCTTTGCAACCGAGAATTACTTGCCCAAACGGAAGCCACAATGACGAATTTCGACACTCTGACAGTCCCTCCTCCACTTACCGACCATAGTTTAATGCATAACACCACCAGGGGTAGGTATCCGGGCCAGAAGGGTTTGCAGGTGCGTTTTCGCGAAAAACGTCCGTTTCGGGCCATTTTCGTGGGTTATAGCACATGATTTTCAGCACTCGGGTCAATTTTTTTGCAACATCCCGGATGTGCACAGAATCCTTGTAGAAGACATTTGGCGAGCTTTTCATTGATTTTTGGACCCTAAGGTACACGTTTCGGGCCTTTTTCCGGCCCGTTTAGGTGCCTTTGCAACCGAGAATTACTTGCCCAAACGGAAGCCACAATGATGAATTTCGACACTCTGACGGTCCCTCCTCCACGTTCCGACCATAGTTTAATGCATAACACCACTAGGGGTAGGTCTCCGGGCCAGAAGGGTTTGCAGGTGCGTTTTCGCGAAAAACGTCCGTTTCAGGCCATTTTCGTGGGTTATAGCACACGATTTTCAGCACTCGGGTCAATTTTTATGCAACATCCCGGATGTGCACAGACTCCTTGTAGAAGACATTTGGCGAGCTTTTTATTGATTTATGGACCCTAGGGTTCACGTTTCGGTCCTTTTTCGGCCTGTTTAGGTGCCTTTTTTCGGCCCGTTTAGGTGCCTTTGCAACCGAGAATTACTTGCCCAAACGGAAGCCACAATGATGAATTTCGACACTCTGACGGTCCCTCGTCCTCGTTCCGACCATAGTTTAATGCGTAACACCACCAGGGGTAGGTCTCCGGGCCAGAAGGGTTTGCAGGTGCGTTTTCGCGAAAAACGTCCGTTTCGGGCCATTTTCGTGGGTTATAATACACGATTTTCAGCACTCGGGTCAATTTTTTTGCAACATCCCAGATGTGCACATAATCCTTGTAGAAGACATTTGGCGAGCTTTTCATTGATTTTTGGACCCTAGGGTACACGTTTCGGGCCTTTTTTCGGCCCGTTTAGGTGCCTTTGCAACCGAGAATTATTTGCCCAAACGGAAGCCACAATGATGAATTTCGACACTCTGACGGTCCCTCCTCCACGTTCCGACCATAGTTTAATGCATAACACCACTAGGGGTAGGTCTCCGGGCCAGAAGGGTTTGCAGGTGCGTTTTCGCGAAAAACGTCCGTTTCAGGCCATTTTCGTGGGTTATAGCACACGATTTTCAGCACTCGGGTCAATTTATATGCAACATCCCGGATGTGCACAGACTCCTTGTAGAAGACATTTGGCGAGCTTTTTATTGATTTATGGACCCTAGGGTTCACGTTTCGGTCCTTTTTCGGCCTGTTTAGGTGCCTTTTTTCGGCCCGTTTAGGTGCCTTTGCAACCGAGAATTATTTGCCCAAACGGAAGCCACAATGATGAATTTCGACACTCCGACGGTCCCTCGTCCTCGTTCCGACCATAGTTTAATGCGTAACACCACCAGGGGTAGGTCTCCGGGCCAGAAGGGTTTGCAGGTGCGTTTTCGCGAAAAACGTCCGTTTCGGGCCATTTTCGTGGGTTATAATACACGATTTTCAGCACTCGGGTCAATTTTTTTGCAACATCCCGGATGTGCACATAATCCTTGTAGAAGACATTTGGCGAGCTTTTCATTGATTTTTGGACCCTAGGGTACACGTTTTGGGCCTTTTTTCGGCCCGTTTAGGTGCCTTTGCAACCGAGAATTATTTGCCCAAACGGAAGCCACAATGATGAATTTCGACACTCTGACGGTCCCTCCTCCACGTTCCGACCATAGTTTAATGCATAACACCACTAGGGGTAGGTCTCCGGGCCAGAAGGGTTTGCAGGTGCGTTTTCGCGAAAAACGTCCGTTTCGGGCCATTTTCGTGGGTTACAACACACGATTTTCAGCACTCGGGTCAATTTTTTGCAATATCCCGGATGTGCACAGACTCCTTGTAGAAGACATTTGGCGAGCGTTTCTTTGATTTTTGGACCCTAGGGTTCACGTTTCGGGCCTTTTTCGGCCCGTTTAGGTGCCTTTGCAACCGAGAATTATTTGCCCAAACGGAAGCCACAATGATGAATTTCGACACTCTGACGGTCCCTCTTCCACGTACCGACCATAGTTTAATGCATAACACCACCTGGGGTAGGTCTCCGGGCCAGAAGGGTTTGCAGGTGCGTTTTCGCGAAAACGTCCGTTTCGGGCCATTTTCGTGGGTTATAGCACACGATTTTCAGCACTCGGGTCAATTTTTTTGCAACATCCCGGATGTGCACAGACTCCTTGTAGAAGACATTTGGTGAGCTTTTCATTGATTTTTGGACCCTAGGGTACACGTTCCGGGCCTTTTTTCGGCCTGTTTAGGTGCCTTTGCAACCGAGAATTACTTGCCCAAACGGAAGCCACAATGACGAATTTCGACACTCTGACGGTCCCTCCTCCACATACCGACCATAGTTTAATGCATAACACTACCACGGGTAGGTTTGCGGGCCAGAAAAGTTTGCAGGTGCGTTTTCGCGAAAAACGTCCGTTTCGGGCCATTTTCGTGGGTTATAACACACGATTTTCAGCATTTGGGTCAATTTTTTTGCAACATCCCGGATGTGCACAGACTCCTTGTAGAAGACATTTGGCGAGCGTTTCATTTATTTTTGGACCCTAGGGTTCACGTTTCGGGCCTTTTTCGGCCCGTTTAGGTGCGTTTGCAACCGAGAATTACTTGCCCAAACGGAAGCCACAATGATGAATTTCGACACTCTGACGGTCCCTCTTCCGCTTACCGACCATAGTTTAATGCATAACACCACCTGGGGTAGGTCTCCGGGCCAGAAGGGTTTGCAGGTGCGTTTTCGCGAAAACGTCCGTTTCGGGCCATTTTCGTGGGTTATAGCACACGATTTTCAGCACTCGGGTCAATTTTTTTGCAACATCCCGGATGTGCACAGACTCCTTGTAGAAGACATTAGGCGAGCTTTTCATTGATTTTTGGACCCTAGGGTTCACGTTTCGGTCCTTTTTCGGCCCGTTTAGGTGCCTTTGCAACCGAGAATTACTGGCCCAAACGGAAGCCACAATGATGAATTTCGATACTCTGACGGTCCCTCCTCCACGTACCGACCATAGTTTAATGCATAACACCACCAGGGGTAGGTATGCGGGCCAGAAGGGTTTGCAGGTGCGTTTGCGCGAAAAACGTCAGTTTCGGGCCATTTTCGTGGGTTATAGCACACGATTTTCAGCACTCGGGTCAATTTTTTTGCAACATCCCGGATGTGCACATAATCCTTGTAGAAGACATTTGGCGAGCTTTTCATTGATTTTTGGACCCTAGGGTACACGTTTTGGGCCTTTTTTCGGCCCGTTTAGGTGCCTTTGCAACCGAGAATTATTTGCCCAAACGGAAGCCACAATGATGAATTTTGACACTCTGACGGTCCCTCCTCCACGTTCCGACCATAGTTTAATGCATAACACCACCAGGGGTAGGTCTCCGGGCCAGAAGGGTTTGCAGGTGCGTTTTCGCGAAAAACGTCCGTTTCGGGCCATTTTCGTGGGTTATAGCACACGATTTTCAGCACTCGGGTCAATTTTTTTGCAACATCCCGGATGTGCACAGACTCCTTGTAGAAGACATTTGGTGAGCTTTTCATTGATTTTTGGAACCTAGGGTTCACGTTTCGGGCCTTTTTTCGGCCCGTTTAGGTGCCTTTGCAACCGAGAATTACTTGCCCAAACGGAAGCCACAATGACGAATTTCGACACTCTGACGGTCCCTCCTCCACATACCGACCATAGTTTAATGCATAACACCACCACGGGTAGGTATGCGGGCCAGAAAAGTTTGCAGGTGCGTTTTCGCGAAAAACGTCCGTTTCGGGCCATTTTCGTGGGTTATAAGACACGATTTTCAGCATTTAGGTCAATTTTTTTGCAACATCCCGGATGTGCACAGACTCCTTGTAGAAGACATTTGGCGAACGTTTCATTGATTTTTGGACCCTAGGGTTCACGTTTCGGGCCTTTTTCGGCCCGTTTAGGTGCGTTTGCAACCGAGAATTTCTTGCCCAAACGGAAGCCACAATGATGAATTTCGACACTCTGACGGTCCCTCCTCCACGTACCGACCATAGTTTAATGCATAACACCACCTGGGGTAGGTCTCCGGGCCAGAAGGGTTTGCAGGTGCGTTTTCGCGAAAACGTCCATTTCGGGCCATTTTCGTGGGTTATAGCACACGATTTTCAGCACTCGGGTCAATTTTTTTGCAACATCCCGGATGTGCACAGACTCCTTGTAGAAGATATTTGGTGAGCTTTTCATTGATTTTTGGACCCTAGGGTACACGTTTCGGGCCTTTTTTCGGCCCGTTTAGGTGCCTTTGCAACCGAGAATTATTTGCCCAAACAGAAGCCACAATGATGAATTTCGACACTCTGACGGTCCCTCCTCCACGTTCCGACCATAGTTTAATGCATGACACCACCAGGGATAGGTCTCCGGGCCAGAAGGGTTTGCAGGTGCGTTTTCGCGAAAAACGTCCGTTTCGGGCCATTTTCGTGGGTTATAACACACGATTTTCAGCACTCGGGTCAATTTTTTTGCAACATCCCAGATGTGCACAGACTCCTTGTAGAAGACAATTGGCCAGCGTTTCTTTGATTTTTGGACCCTAGGGTTCACGTTTCGGGCCTTTTTCGGCCCGTTTAGGTGCCTTTGCAACCGAGAATTAATTGCCCAAACGGAAGCCACAATGATGAATTTCGACACTCTGACGGTCCCTCTTCCACGTACCGACCATAGTTTAATGCATAACACCACCTGGGGTAGGTCTCCGGGCCAGAAGGGTTTGCAGGTGCGTTTTCGCGAAAACGTCCGTTTCGGGCCATTTTCGTGGGTTATAGCACACGATTTTCAGCACTGGGGTCAATTTTTATGCAACATCCCGGATGTGCACAGACTCCTTGTAGAAGACATTAGGCGAGCTTTTCATTGATTTATGGACCCTAGGGTTCACGTTTCGGTCCTTTTTCGGCCCGTTTAGGTGCCTTTGCAACCGAGAATTACTGGCCCAAACGGAAGCCACAATGATGAATTTCGATACTCTGACGGTCCCTCCTCCACGTACCGACCATAGTTTAATGCATAACACCACCAGGGGTAGGTATCCGGGCCAGAAGGGTTTGCAGGTGCGTTTTCGCGAAAAACGTCAGTTTCGGGCCATTTTCGTGGGTTATACCACACGATTTTCAGCACTCGGGTCAATTTTTTTGCAACATCCCGGATGTGCACATAATCCTTGTAGAAGACATTTGGCGAGCTTTTCATTGATTTTTGGACCCTAGGGTACACGTTTCGGGCCTTTTTTCGGCCCGTTTAGGTGCCTTTGCAACCGAGAATTATTTGCCCAAACGGAAGCCACAATGATGAATTTCGACACTCTGACGGTCCCTCCTCCACGTTCCGACCATAGTTTAATGCATAACACCACCAGGGGTAGGTCTCCGGGCCAGAAGGGTTTGCAGGTGCGTTTTCGCGAAAAACGTCCGTTTCGGGCAATTTTCGTGGGTTATAGCACACGATTTTCAGCACTCGGGTCAATTTTTTTGCAACATCCCGGATGTGCACAGAATCCTTGTAGAAGACATTTGGCGAGCTTTTCATTGATTTTTGGAGCCTAGGGTTCACGTTTCGGTCCTTTTTTCGACACGTTTAGGTGCCTTTGCAACCGAGAATTACTTGCCCAAACGGAAGCCACAATGACGAATTTCGATACTCTGACGGTCCCTCCTCCACGTACCGACCATAGTTTAAAACATAACAGCACCAGGGGTATGTCTCCGGGCCAGAAGGGTTTGCAGGTGCGTTTTCGCGAAAACGTCCATTTCGGGCCATTTTCGTGGGTTATAGCACACGATTTTCAGCACTCGGGTCAATTTTTTTGCAACATCCCGGATGTGCACAGACTCCTTGTAGAAGATATTTGGTGAGCTTTTCATTGATTTTTGGACCCTAGGGTACACGTTTCGGGCCTTTTTTCGGCCCGTTTAGGTGCCTTTGCAACCGAGAATTACTTGCCCAAACGGAAGCCACAATGATGAATTTCGACACTCTGACGGTCCCTCCTCCACGTACCGACCATAGTTTAAAACATAACAGCACCAGGGGTATGTCTCTGGGCCAGAAGGGTTTGCAGGTGCGTTTTCGCGAAAAACGTCCGTTTCGGGCCATTTTCGTGGGTTATAGCACACGATTTTCAGCACTCGGGTCAATTTTTTTGCAACATCCCGGATGTGCACAGACTCCTTGTAGAAGACATTTGGTGAGCTTTTCATTGATTTTTGGAACCTAGGGTTCACGTTTCGGGCCTTTTTTCGGCCCGTTTAGGTGCCTTTGCAACCGAGAATTACTTGCCCAAACGGAAGCCACAATGACGAATTTCGACACTCTGACGGTTCCTCCTCCACATACCGACCATAGTTTAATGAATAGCACCACCAGGGGTAGGTATGCGGGCCAGAAAAGTTTGCAGGTGCGTTTTCGCGAAAAACGTCCGTTTCGGGCCATTTTCGTGGGTTATAACACACGATTTTCAGCACTTGGGTCAATTTTTTTGCAACATTCCGGATGTGCAAAAACTCCTTGTAGAAGACATTTGGCGAGTGTTTCATTGATTTTTGGACCCTAGGGTTCACGTTTCGGGCCTTTTTCGGCCCGTTTAGGTGCGTTTGCAACCGAGAATTACTTGCCCAAACGGAAGCCACAATGATGAATTTCGACACTCTGACGGTCCCTCCTCCACGTACCGACCATAGTTTAATGCATAACCGCACCGGGGGTAGGTCTCCGGGCCAGAAGGGTTTGCAGGTGCGTTTTCGCGAAAACGTCCATTTCGGGCCATTTTCGTGGGTTATAGCACACGATTTTCAGCACTCGGGTCAATTTTTATGCAACATCCCGGATGTGCACAGACTCCTTGTAGAAGACATTAGGCGAGCTTTTCATTGATTAATGGACCCTAGGGTTCACGTTTCGGTCCTTTTTCGGCCCGTTTAGGTGCCTTTGCAACCGAGAATTACTGGCCCAAACGGAAGCCACAATGATGAATTTCGATACTCTGACGGTCCCTCCTCCACGTACCGACCATAGTTTAATGCATAACACCACCAGGGGTAGGTATCCGGGCCAGAAGGGTTTGCAGGTGCGTTTGCGCGAAAAACGTCAGTTTCGGGCCATTTTCGTGGGTTATAGCACACGATTTTCAGCACTCGGGTCAATTTTTTTGCAACATCCCGGATGTGCACATAATCCTTGTAGAAGACATTTGGCGAGCTTTTCATTGATTTTTGGACCCTAGGGTACACGTTTTGGGCCTTTTTTCGGCCCGTTTAGGTGCCTTTGCAACCGAGAATTATTTGCCCAAACGAAAGCCACAATGATGAATTTTGACACTCTGACGGTCCCTCCTCCACGTTCCGACCATAGTTTAATGCATAACACCACCAGGGGTAGGTCTCCGGGCCAGAAGGGTTTGCAGGTGCGTTTTCGCGAAAAACGTCCGTTTCGGGCCATTTTCGTGGGTTATAGCACACGATTTTCAGCACTCGGGTCAATTTTTTTGCAACATCCCGGATGTGCACAGACTCCTTGTAGAAGACATTTGGTGAGCTTTTCATTGATTTTTGGAACCTAGGGTTCACGTTTCGGGCCTTTTTTCGGCGCGTTTAGGTGCCTTTGCAACCGAGAATTACTTGCCCAAACGGAAGCCACAATGACGAATTTCGACACTCTGACGGTCCCTCCTCCACATACCGACCATAGTTTAATGCATAACACCACCACGGGTAGGTATGCGGGCCAGAAAAGTTTGCAGGTGCGTTTTCGCGAAAAACGTCCGTTTCGGGCCATTTTCGTGGGTTATAACACACGATTTTCAGCATTTGGGTCAATTTTTTTGGAACATCCCGGATGTGCACAGACTCCTTGTAGAAGACATTTGGCGAGCGTTTCATTGATTTTTGGACCCTAGGGTTCACGTTTCGGGCCTTTTTCGGCCCGTTTAGGTGCGTTTGCAACCGAGAATTACTTGCCCAAACGGAAGCCACAATGATGAATTTCGACACTCTGACGGTCCCTCCTCCACGTTCCGACCATAGTTTAATGCATAACACCACCAGGGGTAGGTCTCCGGGCCAGAAGGGTTTGCAGGTGCGTTTTCGCGAAAAACGTCCGTTTCAGGCCATTTTCGTGGGTTATAGCACACGATTTTCAGCACTCGGGTCAATTTTTATGCAACATCCCGGATGTGCACAGACTCCTTGTAGAAGACATTTGGCGAGCTTTTTATTGATTTATGGACCCTAGTGTTCACGTTTCGGTCCTTTTTCGGCCTGTTTAGGTGCCTTTTTTCGGCCCGTTTAGGTGCCTTTGCAACCGAGAATTACTTGCCCAAACGGAAGCCACAATGATGAATTTCGACACTCTGACGGTCCCTCGTCCTCGTTCCGACCATAGTTTAATGCGTAACACCACCAGGGGTAGGTCTCCGGGCCAGAAGGGTTTGCAGGTGCGTTTTCGCGAAAAACGTCCGTTTCGGGCCATTTTCGTGGGTTATAATACACGATTTTCAGCACTCGGGTCAATTTTTTTGCAACATCCCGGATATGCACATAATCCTTGTAGAAGACATTTGGCGAGCTTTTCATTGATTTTTGGACCCTAGGGTACACGTTTCGGGCCTTTTTTCGGCCCGTTTAGGTGCCTTTGCAACCGAGAATTATTTGCCCAAACGGAAGCCACAATGATGAATTTCGACACTCTGACGGTCCCTCCTCCACGTTCCGACCATAGTTTAATGCATAACACCACTAGGGGTAGGTCTCCGGGCCAGAAGGGTTTGCAGGTGCGTTTTCGCGAAAAACGTCCGTTTCGGGCCATTTTCGTGGGTTACAACACACGATTTTCAGCACTCGGGTCAATTTTTTGCAATATCCCGGATGTGCACAGACTCCTTGTAGAAGACATTTGGCGAGCGTTTCTTTGATTTTTGGACCCTAGGGTTCACGTTTCGGGCCTTTTTCGGCCCGTTTAGGTGCCTTTGCAACCGAGAATTATTTGCCCAAACGGAAGCCACAATGATGAATTTCGACACTCTGACGGTCCCTCCTCCACGTACCGACCATAGTTTAATGCATAACACCACCTGGGGTAGGTCTCCGGGCCAGAAGGGTTTGCAGGTGCGTTTTCGCGAAAACGTCCGTTTCGGGCCATTTTCGTGGGTTATAGCACACGATTTTCAGCACTCGGGTCAATTTTTTTGCAACATCCCGGATGTGCACAGACTCCTTGTAGAAGACATTTGGTGAGCTTTTCATTGATTTTTGGACCCTAGGGTTCACGTTCCGGGCCTTTTTTCGGCCCGTTTAGGTGCCTTTGCAACCGAGAATTACTTGCCCAAACGGAAGCCACAATGACGAATTTCGACACTCTGACGGTCCCTCCTCCACATACCGACCATAGTTTAATGCATAACACCACCACGGGTAGGTATCCGGGCCAGAAAAGTTTGCAGGTGCGTTTTCGCGAAAAACGTCCGTTTCGGGCCATTTTCGTGGGTTATAACACACGATTTTCAGCATTTGGG
This sequence comes from Cenchrus fungigraminus, assembly GCA_036936925.1. Taxonomy (NCBI): domain Eukaryota; kingdom Viridiplantae; phylum Streptophyta; class Magnoliopsida; order Poales; family Poaceae; genus Cenchrus; species Cenchrus fungigraminus. The sequence continues at coordinate 102,030,477 of CM072776.1, forward strand.
TCAATTTTTTTGCAACATCCCGGATGTGCACAGACTCCTTGTAGAAGACATTTGGCGAGCGTTTCATTGATTTTTGGACCCTAGGGTTCACGTTTCGGGCCTTTTTCGGCCCGTTTAGGTGCGTTTGCAACCGAGAATTACTGGCCCAAACGGAAGCCACAATGATGAATTTCGACACTCTGACGGTCCCTCCTCCACGTACCGACCATAGTTTAATGCATAACACCACCAGGGGTAGGTATCCGGGCCAGAAGGGTTTGCAGGTGCGTTTTCGCGAAAAACGTCAGTTTCAGGCCATTTTCGTGGGTTATAGCACACGATTTTCAGCACTCGGGTCAATTTTTTTGCAACATCCCGGATGTGCACATAATCCTTGTAGAAGACATTTGGCGAGCTTTTCATTGATTTTTGGACCCTAGGGTACACGTTTCGGGCCTTTTTTCGGCACGTTTAGGTGCCTTTGCAACCGAGAATTATTTGCCCAAACGGAAGCCACAATGATGAATTTCGACACTCTGACGGTCCCTCCTCCACGTTCCGACCATAGTTTAATGCATAACACCACCAGGGGTAGGTCTCCGGGCCAGAAGGGTTTGCAGGTGCGTTTTCGCGAAAAACGTCCGTTTCGGGCAATTTTCGTGGGTTATAGCACACGATTTTCAGCACTCGGGTCAATTTTTTTGCAACATCCCGGATGTGCACAGAATCCTTGTAGAAGACATTTGGCGAGCTTTTCATTGATTTTTGGAGCCTAGGGTTCACGTTTCGGTCCTTTTTTCGGCACGTTTAGGTGCCTTTGCAACCGAGAATTACTTGCCCAAACGGAAGCCACAATGACGAATTTCGATACTCTGACGGTCCCTCCTCCACGTACCGACCATAGTTTAAAACATAACAGCACCAGGGGTATGTCTCCGGGCCAGAAGGGTTTGCAGGTGCGTTTTCGCGAAAACGTCCATTTCGGGCCATTTTCGTGGGTTATAGCACACGATTTTCAGCACTCGGGTCAATTTTTTTGCAACATCCCGGATGTGCACAGACTCCTTGTAGAAGATATTTGGTGAGCTTTTCATTGATTTTTGGACCCTAGGGTACACGTTTCGGGCCTTTTTTCGGCCCGTTTAGGTGCCTTTGCAACCGAGAATTACTTGCCCAAACGGAAGCCACAATGATGAATTTCGACACTCTGACGGTCCCTCCTCCACGTACCGACCATAGTTTAAAACATAACAGCACCAGGGGTATGTCTCCGGGCCAGAAGGGTTTGCAGGTGCGTTTTCGCGAAAAACGTCCGTTTCGGGCCATTTTCGTGGGTTATAGCACACGATTTTCAGCACTCGGGTCAATTTTTTTGCAACATCCCGGATGTGCACAGACTCCTTGTAGAAGACATTTGGTGAGCGTTTCATCGATTTTTGGAACCTAGGGTTCACGTTTCGGGCCTTTTTCGGCCCGTTTAGGTGCGTTTGCAACCGAGAATTACTTGCCCAAACGGAAGCCACAATGATGAATTTCGACACTCTGACGGTCCCTCCTCCACGTTCCGACCATAGTTTAATGCATAACACCACCAGGGGTAGGTCTCCGGGCCAGAAGGGTTTGCAGGTGCGTTTTCGCGAAAAACGTCCGTTTCAGGCCATTTTCGTGGGTTATAGCACACGATTTTCAGCACTCGGGTCAATTTTTATGCAACATCCCGGATGTGCACAGACTCCTTGTAGAAGACATTTGGCGAGCTTTTTATTGATTTATGGACCCTAGTGTTCACGTTTCGGTCCTTTTTCGGCCTGTTTAGGTGCCTTTTTTCGGCCCGTTTAGGTGCCTTTGCAACCGAGAATTACTTGCCCAAACGGAAGCCACAATGATGAATTTCGACACTCTGACGGTCCCTCGTCCTCGTTCCGACCATAGTTTAATGCGTAACACCATCAGGGGTAGGTCTCCGGGCCAGAAGGGTTTGCAGGTGCGTTTTCGCGAAAAACGTCCGTTTCGGGCCATTTTCGTGGGTTATAATACACGATTTTCAGCACTCGGGTCAATTTTTTTGCAACATCCCGGATATGCACATAATCCTTGTAGAAGACATTTGGCGAGCTTTTCATTGATTTTTGGACCCTAGGGTACACGTTTCGGGCCTTTTTTCGGCCCGTTTAGGTGCTTTTGCAACCGAGAATTATTTGCCCAAACGGAAGCCACAATGATGAATTTCGACACTCTGACGGTCCCTCCTCCACGTTCCGACCATAGTTTAATGCATAACACCACTAGGGGTAGGTCTCCGGGCCAGAAGGGTTTGCAGGTGCGTTTTCGCGAAAAACGTCCGTTTCGGGCCATTTTCGTGGGTTACAACACACGATTTTCAGCACTCGGGTCAATTTTTTGCAATATCCCGGATGTGCACAGACTCCTTGTAGAAGACATTTGGCGAGCGTTTCTTTGATTTTTGGACCCTAGGGTTCACGTTTCGGGCCTTTTTCGGCCCGTTTAGGTGCCTTTGCAACCGAGAATTATTTGCCCAAACGGAAGCCACAATGATGAATTTCGACACTCTGACGGTCCCTCTTCCACGTACCGACCATAGTTTAATGCATAACACCACCTGGGGTAGGTCTCCGGGCCAGAAGGGTTTGCAGGTGCGTTTTCGCGAAAACGTCCGTTTCGGGCCATTTTCGTGGGTTATAGCACACGATTTTCAGCACTCGGGTCAATTTTTTTGCAACATCCCGGATGTGCACAGACTCCTTGTAGAAGACATTTGGTGAGCTTTTCATTGATTTTTGGACCCTAGGGTTCACGTTCCGGGCCTTTTTTCGGCCCGTTTAGGTGCCTTTGCAACCGAGAATTACTTGCCCAAACGGAAGCCACAATGACGAATTTCGACACTCTGACGGTCCCTCCTCCACATACCGACCATAGTTTAATGCATAACACCACCACGGGTAGGTATCCGGGCCAGAAAAGTTTGCAGGTGCGTTTTCGCGAAAAACGTCCGTTTCGGGCCATTTTCGTGGGTTATAACACACGATTTTCAGCATTTGGGTCAATTTTTTTGCAACATCCCGGATGTGCACAGACTCCTTGTAGAAGACATTTGGCGAGCGTTTCATTGATTTTTGGACCCTAGGGTTCACGTTTCGGGCCTTTTTCGGCCCGTTTAGGTGCGTTTGCAACCGAGAATTACTGGCCCAAACGGAAGCCACAATGATGAATTTCGACACTCTGACGGTCCCTCCTCCACGTACCGACCATAGTTTAATGCATAACACCACCAGGGGTAGGTATCCGGGCCAGAAGGGTTTGCAGGTGCGTTTTCGCGAAAAACGTCAGTTTCAGGCCATTTTCGTGGGTTATAGCACACGATTTTCAGCACTCGGGTCAATTTTTTTGCAACATCCCGGATGTGCACATAATCCTTGTAGAAGACATTTGGCGAGCTTTTCATTGATTTTTGGACCCTAGGGTACACGTTTCGGGCCTTTTTTCGGCACGTTTAGGTGCCTTTGCAACCGAGAATTATTTGCCCAAACGGAAGCCACAATGATGAATTTCGACACTCTGACGGTCCCTCCTCCACGTTCCGACCATAGTTTAATGCATAACACCACCAGGGGTAGGTCTCCGGGCCAGAAGGGTTTGCAGGTGCGTTTTCGCGAAAAACGTCCGTTTCGGGCAATTTTCGTGGGTTATAGCACACGATTTTCAGCACTCGGGTCAATTTTTTTGCAACATCCCGGATGTGCACAGAATCCTTGTAGAAGACATTTGGCGAGCTTTTCATTGATTTTTGGAGCCTAGGGTTCACGTTTCGGTCCTTTTTTCGGCACGTTTAGGTGCCTTTGCAACCGAGAATTACTTGCCCAAACGGAAGCCACAATGACGAATTTCGATACTCTGACGGTCCCTCCTCCACGTACCGACCATAGTTTAAAACATAACAGCACCAGGGGTATGTCTCCGGGCCAGAAGGGTTTGCAGGTGCGTTTTCGCGAAAACGTCCATTTCGGGCCATTTTCGTGGGTGCACACGATTTTCAGCACTCGGGTCAATTTTTTTGCAACATCCCGGATGTGCACAGACTCCTTGTAGAAGATATTTGGTGAGCTTTTCATTGATTTTTGGACCCTAGGGTACACGTTTCGGGCCTTTTTTCGGCCCGTTTAGGTGCCTTTGCAACCGAGAATTACTTGCCCAAACGGAAGCCACAATGATGAATTTCGACACTCTGACGGTCCCTCCTCCACGTACCGACCATAGTTTAAAACATAACAGCACCAGGGGTATGTCTCCGGGCCAGAAGGGTTTGCAGGTGCGTTTTCGCGAAAAACGTCCGTTTCGGGCCATTTTCGTGGGTTATAGCACACGATTTTCAGCACTCGGGTCAATTTTTTTGCAACATCCCGGATGTGCACAGACTCCTTGTAGAAGACATTTGGTGAGCTTTTCATTGATTTTTGGAACCTAGGGTTCACGTTTCGGGCCTTTTTTCGGCCCGTTTAGGTGCCTTTGCAACCGAGAATTACTTGCCCAAACGGAAGCCACAATGACGAATTTCGACACTCTGACGGTTCCTCCTCCACATACCGACCATAGTTTAATGAATAGCACCACCAGGGGTAGGTATGCGGGCCAGAAAAGTTTGCAGGTGCGTTTTCGCGAAAAACGTCCGTTTCGGGCCATTTTCGTGGGTTATAACACACGATTTTCAGCACTTGGGTCAATTTTTTTGCAACATTCCGGATGTGCACAAACTCCTTGTAGAAGACATTTGGCGAGTGTTTCATTGATTTTTGGACCCTAGGGTTCACGTTTCGGGCCTTTTTCGGCCCGTTTAGGTGCGTTTGCAACCGAGAATTACTTGCCCAAACGGAAGCCACAATGATGAATTTCGACACTCTGACGGTCCCTCCTCCACGTACCGACCATAGTTTAATGCATAACCGCACCGGGGGTAGGTCTCCGGTCCAGAAGGGTTTGCAGGTGCGTTTTCGCGAAAACGTCCATTTCGGGCCATTTTCGTGGGTTATAGCACACGATTTTCAGCACTCGGGTCAATTTTTATGCAACATCCCGGATGTGCACAGACTCCTTGTAGAAGACATTAGGCGAGCTTTTCATTGATTAATGGACCCTAGGGTTCACGTTTCGGTCCTTTTTCGGCCCGTTTAGGTGCCTTTGCAACCGAGAATTACTGGCCCAAACGGAAGCCACAATGATGAATTTCGATACTCTGACGGTCCCTCCTCCACGTACCGACCATAGTTTAATGCATAACACCACCAGGGGTAGGTATCCGGGCCAGAAGGGTTTGCAGGTGCGTTTGCGCGAAAAACGTCAGTTTCGGGCCATTTTCGTGGGTTATAGCACACGATTTTCAGCACTCGGGTCAATTTTTTTGCAACATCCCGGATGTGCACATAATCCTTGTAGAAGACATTTGGCGAGCTTTTCATTGATTTTTGGACCCTAGGGTACACGTTTTGGGCCTTTTTTCGGCCCGTTTAGGTGCCTTTGCAACCGAGAATTATTTGCCCAAACGAAAGCCACAATGATGAATTTTGACACTCTGACGGTCCCTCCTCCACGTTCCGACCATAGTTTAATGCATAACACCACCAGGGGTAGGTCTCCGGGCCAGAAGGGTTTGCAGGTGCGTTTTCGCGAAAAACGTCCGTTTCGGGCCATTTTCGTGGGTTATAGCACACGATTTTCAGCACTCGGGTCAATTTTTTTGCAACATCCCGGATGTGCACAGACTCCTTGTAGAAGACATTTGGTGAGCTTTTCATTGATTTTTGGAACCTAGGGTTCACGTTTCGGGCCTTTTTTCGGCCCGTTTAGGTGCCTTTGCAACCGAGAATTACTTGCCCAAACGGAAGCCACAATGACGAATTTCGACACTCTGACGGTCCCTCCTCCACATACCGACCATAGTTTAATGCATAACACCACCACGGGTAGGTATGCGGGCCAGAAAAGTTTGCAGGTGCGTTTTCGCGAAAAACGTCCGTTTCGGGCCATTTTCGTGGGTTATAACACACGATTTTCAGCATTTGGGTCAATTTTTTTGGAACATCCCGGATGTGCACAGACACCTTGTAGAAGACATTTGGCGAGCGTTTCATTGATTTTTGGACCCTAGGGTTCACGTTTCGGGCCTTTTTCGGCCCGTTTAGGTGCGTTTGCAACCGAGAATTACTTGCCCAAACGGAAGCCACAATGATGAATTTCGACACTCTGACGGTCCCTCCTCCACGTTCCGACCATAGTTTAATGCATAACACCACCAGGGGTAGGTCTCCGGGCCAGAAGGGTTTGCAGGTGCGTTTTCGCGAAAAACGTCCGTTTCAGGCCATTTTCGTGGGTTATAGCACACGATTTTCAGCACTCGGGTCAATTTTTATGCAACATCCCGGATGTGCACAGACTCCTTGTAGAAGACATTTGGCGAGCTTTTTATTGATTTATGGACCCTAGTGTTCACGTTTCGGTCCTTTTTCGGCCTGTTTAGGTGCCTTTTTTCGGCCCGTTTAGGTGCCTTTGCAACCGAGAATTACTTGCCCAAACGGAAGCCACAATGATGAATTTCGACACTCTGATGGTCCCTCGTCCTCGTTCCGACCATAGTTTAATGCGTAACACCACCAGGGGTAGGTCTCCGGGCCAGAAGGGTTTGCAGGTGCGTTTTCGCGAAAAACGTCCGTTTCGGGCCATTTTCGTGGGTGATTTTCAGCACTCGGGTCAATTTTTTTGCAACATCCCGGATGTGCACATAATCCTTGTAGAAGACATTTGGCGAGCTTTTTATTGATTTTTGGACCCTAGGGTACACGTTTCGGGCCTTTTTTCGGCCCGTTTAGGTGCCTTTGCAACCGAGAATTATTTGCCCAAACGGAAGCCACAATGATGAATTTCGACACTCTGACGGTCCCTCCTCCACGTTCCGACCATAGTTTAATGCATAACACCACTAGGGGTAGGTCTCCGGGCCAGAAGGGTTTGCAGGTGCGTTTTCGCGAAAAACGTCCGTTTCGGGCCATTTTCGTGGGTTACAACACACGATTTTCAGCACTCGGGTCAATTTTTTGCAATATCCCGGATGTGCACAGACTCCTTGTAGAAGACATTTGGCGAGCGTTTCTTTGATTTTTGGACCCTAGGGTTCACGTTTCGGGCCTTTTTCGGCCCGTTTAGGTGCCTTTGCAACCGAGAATTATTTGCCCAAACGGAAGCCACAATGATGAATTTCGACACTCTGACGGTCCCTCTTCCACGTACCGACCATAGTTTAATGCATAACACCACCTGGGGTAGGTCTCCGGGCCAGAAGGGTTTGCAGGTGCGTTTTCGCGAAAACGTCCGTTTCGGGCCATTTTCGTGGGTTATAGCACACGATTTTCAGCACTCGGGTCAATTTTTTTGCAACATCCCGGATGTGCACAGACTCCTTGTAGAAGACATTTGGTGAGCTTTTCATTGATTTTTGGACCCTAGGGTTCACGTTCCGGGCCTTTTTTCGGCCCGTTTAGGTGCCTTTGCAACCGAGAATTACTTGCCCAAACGGAAGCCACAATGACGAATTTCGACACTCTGACGGTCCCTCCTCCACATACCGACCATAGTTTAATGCATAACACCACCACGGGTAGGTATCCGGGCCAGAAAAGTTTGCAGGTGCGTTTTCGCGAAAAACGTCCGTTTCGGGCCATTTTCGTGGGTTATAACACACGATTTTCAGCATTTGGGTCAATTTTTTTGCAACATCCCGGATGTGCACAGACTCCTTGTAGAAGACATTTGGCGAGCGTTTCATTGATTTTTGGACCCTAGGGTTCACGTTTCGGGCCTTTTTCGGCCCGTTTAGGTGCGTTTGCAACCGAGAATTACTGGCCCAAACGGAAGCCACAATGATGAATTTCGACACTCTGACGGTCCCTCCTCCACGTACCGACCATAGTTTAATGCATAACACCACCAGGGGTAGGTATCCGGGCCAGAAGGGTTTGCAGGTGCGTTTTCGCGAAAAACGTCAGTTTCAGGCCATTTTCGTGGGTTATAGTACACGATTTTCAGCACTCGGGTCAATTTTTTTGCAACATCCCGGATGTGCACATAATCCTTGTAGAAGACATTTGGCGAGCTTTTCATTGATTTTTGGACCCTAGGGTACACGTTTCGGGCCTTTTTTCGGCACGTTTAGGTGCCTTTGCAACCGAGAATTATTTGCCCAAACGGAAGCCACAATGATGAATTTCGACACTCTGACGGTCCCTCCTCCACGTTCCGACCATAGTTTAATGCATAACACCACCAGGGGTAGGTCTCCGGGCCAGAAGGGTTTGCAGGTGCATTTTCGCGAAAAACGTCCGTTTCGGGCAATTTTCGTGGGTTATAGCACACGATTTTCAGCACTCGGGTCAATTTTTTTGCAACATCCCGGATGTGCACAGAATCCTTGTAGAAGACATTTGGCGAGCTTTTCATTGATTTTTGGAGCCTAGGGTTCACGTTTCGGTCCTTTTTTCGGCACGTTTAGGTGCCTTTGCAACCGAGAATTACTTGCCCAAACGGAAGCCACAATGACGAATTTCGATACTCTGACGGTCCCTCCTCCACGTACCGACCATAGTTTAAAACATAACTGCACCAGGGGTATGTCTCCGGGCCAGAAGGGTTTGCAGGTGCGTTTTCGCGAAAACGTCCATTTCGGGCCATTTTCGTGGGTTATAGCACACGATTTTCAGCACTCGGGTCAATTTTTTTGCAACATCCCGGATGTGCACAGACTCCTTGTAGAAGATATTTGGTGAGCTTTTCATTGATTTTTGGACCCTAGGGTACACGTTTCGGGCCTTTTTTCGGCCCGTTTAGGTGCCTTTGCAACCGAGAATTACTTGCCCAAACGGAAGCCACAATGATGAATTTCGACACTCTGACGGTCCCTCCTCCACGTACCGACCATAGTTTAAAACATAACAGCACCAGGGGTATGTCTCCGGGCCAGAAGGGTTTGCAGGTGCGTTTTCGCGAAAAACGTCCGTTTCGGGCCATTTTCGTGGGTTATAGCACACGATTTTCAGCACTCGGGTCAATTTTTTTGCAACATCCCGGATGTGCACAGACTCCTTGTAGAAGACATTTGGTGAGCTTTTCATTGATTTTTGGAACCTAGGGTTCACGTTTCGGGCCTTTTTTCGGCCCGTTTAGGTGCCTTTGCAACCGAGAATTACTTGCCCAAACGGAAGCCACAATGACGAATTTCGACACTCTGACGGTTCCTCCTCCACATACCGACCATAGTTTAATGAATAGCACCACCAGGGGTAGGTATGCGGGCCAGAAAAGTTTGCAGGTGCGTTTTCGCGAAAATCGTCCGTTTCGGGCCATTTTCGTGGGTTATAACACACGATTTTCAGCACTTGGGTCAATTTTTTTGCAACATCCCGGATGTGCACAGACTCCTTGTAGAAGACATTTGGCGAGTGTTTCATTGATTTTTGGACCCTAGGGTTCACGTTTCGGGCCTTTTTCGGCCCGTTTAGGTGCGTTTGCAACCGAGAATTACTTGCCCAAACGGAAGCCACAATGATGAATTTCGACACTCTGACGGTCCCTCCTCCACGTACCGACCATAGTTTAATGCATAACCGCACCGGGGGTAGGTCTCCGGGCCAGAAGGGTTTGCAGGTGCGTTTTCGCGAAAACGTCCATTTCGGGCCATTTTCGTGGGTTATAGCACACGATTTTCAGCACTCGGGTCAATTTTTATGCAACATCCCGGATGTGCACAGACTCCTTGTAGAAGACATTAGGCGAGCTTTTCATTGATTAATGGACCCTAGGGTTCACGTTTCGGTCCTTTTTCGGCCCGTTTAGGTGCCTTTGCAACCGAGAATTACTGGCCCAAACGGAAGCCACAATGATGAATTTCGATACTCTGACGGTCCCTCCTCCACGTACCGACCATAGTTTAATGCATAACACCACCAGGGGTAGGTATCCGGGCCAGAAGGGTTTGCAGGTGCGTTTGCGCGAAAAACGTCAGTTTCGGGCCATTTTCGTGGGTTATAGCACACGATTTTCAGCACTCGGGTCAATTTTTTTGCAACATCCCGGATGTGCACATAATCCTTGTAGAAGACATTTGGCGAGCTTTTCATTGATTTTTGGACCCTAGGGTACACGTTTTGGGCCTTTTTTCGGCCCGTTTAGGTGCCTTTGCAACCGAGAATTATTTGCCCAAACGAAAGCCACAATGATGAATTTTGACACTCTGACGGTCCCTCCTCCACGTTCCGACCATAGTTTAATGCATAACACCACCAGGGGTAGGTCTCCGGGCCAGAAGGGTTTGCAGGTGCGTTTTCGCGAAAAACGTCCGTTTCGGGCCATTTTCGTGGGTTATAGCACACGATTTTCAGCACTCGGGTCAATTTTTTTGCAACATCCCGGATGTGCACAGACTCCTTGTAGAAGACATTTGGTGAGCTTTTCATTGATTTTTGGAACCTAGGGTTCACGTTTCGGGCCTTTTTTCGGCCCGTTTAGGTGCCTTTGCAACCGAGAATTACTTGCCCAAACGGAAGCCACAATGACGAATTTCGACACTCTGACGGTCCCTCCTCCACATACCGACCATAGTTTAATGCATAACACCACCACGGGTAGGTATGCGGGCCAGAAAAGTTTGCAGGTGCGTTTTCGCGAAAAACGTCCGTTTCGGGCCATTTTCGTGGGTTATAACACACGATTTTCAGCATTTGGGTCAATTTTTTTGGAACATCCCGGATGTGCACAGACTCCTTGTAGAAGACATTTGGCGAGCGTTTCATTGATTTTTGGACCCTAGGGTTCACGTTTCGGGCCTTTTTCGGCCCGTTTAGGTGCGTTTGCAACCGAGAATTACTTGCCCAAACGGAAGCCACAATGATGAATTTCGACACTCTGACGGTCCCTCCTCCACTTTCCGACCATAATTTAATGCATAACACCACCAGGGGTAGGTCTCCGGGCCAGAAGGGTTTGCAGGTGCGTTTTCGCGAAAAACGTCCGTTTCAGGCCATTTTCGTGGGTTATAGCACACGATTTTCAGCACTCGGGTCAATTTTTATGCAACATCCCGGATGTGCACAGACTCCTTGTAGAAGACATTTGGCGAGCTTTTTATTGATTTATGGACCCTAGGGTTCACGTTTCGGTCCTTTTTCGGCCTGTTTAGGTGCCTTTTTTCGGCCCGTTTAGGTGCCTTTGCAACCGAGAATTACTTGCCCAAACGGAAGCCACAATGATGAATTTCGACACTCTGACGGTCCCTCGTCCTCGTTCCGACCATAGTTTAATGCGTAACACCACCAGGGGTAGGTCTCCGGGCCAGAAGGGTTTGCAGGTGCGTTTTCGCGAAAAACGTCCGTTTCGGGCCATTTTCGTGGGTTATAATACACGATTTTCAGCACTCGGGTCAATTTTTTTGCAACATCCCGGATGTGCACATAATCCTTGTAGAAGACATTTGGCGAGCTTTTCATTGATTTTTGGACCCTAGGGTACACGTTTCGGGCCTTTTTTCGGCCCGTTTAGGTGCCTTTGCAACCGAGAATTATTTGCCCAAACGGAAGCCACAATGATGAATTTCGACACTCTGACGGTCCCTCCTCCACGTTCCGACCATAGTTTAATGCATAACACCACTAGGGGTAGGTCTCCGGGCCAGAAGGGTTTGCAGGTGCGTTTTCGCGAAAAACGTCCGTTTCGGGCCATTTTCGTGGGTTACAACACACGATTTTCAGCACTCGGGTCAATTTTTTGCAATATCCCGGATGTGCACAGACTCCTTGTAGAAGACATTTGGCGAGCGTTTCTTTGATTTTTGGACCCTAGGGTTCACGTTTCGGGCCTTTTTCGGCCCGTTTAGGTGCCTTTGCAACCGAGAATTATTTGCCCAAACGGAAGCCACAATGATGAATTTCGACACTCTGACGGTCCCTCTTCCACGTACCGACCATAGTTTAATGCATAACACCACCTGGGGTAGGTCTCCGGGCCAGAAGGGTTTGCAGGTGCGTTTTCGCGAAAACGTCCGTTTCGGGCCATTTTCGTGGGTTATAGCACACGATTTTCAGCACTCGGGTCAATTTTTTTGCAACATCCCGGATGTGCACAGACTCCTTGTAGAAGACATTTGGTGAGCTTTTCATTGATTTTTGGACCCTAGGGTTCACGTTCCGGGCCTTTTTTCGGCCCGTTTAGGTGCCTTTGCAACCGAGAATTACTTGCCCAAACGGAAGCCACAATGACGAATTTCGACACTCTGACGGTCCCTCCTCCACATACCGACCATAGTTTAATGCATAACACCACCACGGGTAGGTATCCGGGCCAGAAAAGTTTGCAGGTGCGTTTTCGCGAAAAACGTCCGTTTCGGGCCATTTTCGTGGGTTATAACACACGATTTTCAGCATTTGGGTCAATTTTTTTGCAACATCCCGGATGTGCACAGACTCCTTGTAGAAGACATTTGGCGAGCGTTTCATTGATTTTTGGACCCTAGGGTTCACGTTTCGGGCCTTTTTCGGCCCGTTTAGGTGCGTTTGCAACCGAGAATTACTGGCCCAAACGGAAGCCACAATGATGAATTTCGACACTCTGACGGTCCCTCCTCCACGTACCGACCATAGTTTAATGCATAACACCACCAGGGGTAGGTATCCGGGCCAGAAGGGTTTGCAGGTGCGTTTTCGCGAAAAACGTCAGTTTCAGGCCATTTTCGTGGGTTATAGCACACGATTTTCAGCACTCGGGTCAATTTTTTTGCAACATCCCGGATGTGCACATAATCCTTGTAGAAGACATTTGGCGAGCTTTTCATTGATTTTTGGACCCTAGGGTACACGTTTCGGGCCTTTTTTCGGCACGTTTAGGTGCCTTTGCAACCGAGAATTATTTGCCCAAACGGAAGCCACAATGATGAATTTCGACACTCTGACGGTCCCTCCTCCACGTTCCGACCATAGTTTAATGCATAACACCACCAGGGGTAGGTCTCCGGGCCAGAAGGGTTTGCAGGTGCGTTTTCGCGAAAAACGTCCGTTTCGGGCAATTTTCGTGGGTTATAGCACACGATTTTCAGCACTCGGGTCAATTTTTTTGCAACATCCCGGATGTGCACAGAATCCTTGTAGAAGACATTTGGCGAGCTTTTCATTGATTTTTGGAGCCTAGGGTTCACGTTTCGGTCCTTTTTTCGGCACGTTTAGGTGCCTTTGCAACCGAGAATTACTTGCCCAAACGGAAGCCACAATGACGAATTTCGATACTCTGACGGTCCCTCCTCCACGTACCGACCATAGTTTAAAACATAACAGCACCAGGGGTATGTCTCCGGGCCAGAAGGGTTTGCAGGTGCGTTTTCGCGAAAACGTCCATTTCGGGCCATTTTCGTGGGTTATAGCACACGATTTTCAGCACTCGGGTCAATTTTTTTGCAACATCCCGGATGTGCACAGACTCCTTGTAGAAGATATTTGGTGAGCTTTTCATTGATTTTTGGACCCTAGGGTACACGTTTCGGGCCTTTTTTCGGCCCGTTTAGGTGCCTTTGCAACCGAGAATTACTTGCCCAAACGGAAGCCACAATGATGAATTTCGACACTCTGACGGTCCCTCCTCCACGTACCGACCATAGTTTAAAACATAACAGCACCAGGGGTATGTCTCCGGGCCAGAAGGGTTTGCAGGTGCGTTTTCGCGAAAAACGTCCGTTTCGGGCCATTTTCGTGGGTTATAGCACACGATTTTCAGCACTCGGGTCAATTTTTTTGCAACATCCCGGATGTGCACAGACTCCTTGTAGAAGACATTTGGTGAGCTTTTCATTGATTTTTGGAACCTAGGGTTCACGTTTCGGGCCTTTTTTCGGCCCGTTTAGGTGCCTTTGCAACCGAGAATTACTTGCCCAAACGGAAGCCACAATGACGAATTTCGACACTCTGACGGTTCCTCCTCCACATACCGACCATAGTTTAATGAATAGCACCACCAGGGGTAGGTATGCGGGCCAGAAAAGTTTGCAGGTGCGTTTTCGCGAAAAACGTCCGTTTCGGGCCATTTTCGTGGGTTATAACACACGATTTTCAGCACTTGGGTCAATTTTTTTGCAACATCCCGGATGTGCACAGACTCCTTGTAGAAGACATTTGGCGAGTGTTTCATTGATTTTTGGACCCTAGGGTTCACGTTTCGGGCCTTTTTCGGCCCGTTTAGGTGCGTTTGCAACCGAGAATTACTTGCCCAAACGGAAGCCACAATGATGAATTTCGACACTCTGACGGTCCCTCCTCCACGTACCGACCATAGTTTAATGCATAACCGCACCGGGGGTAGGTCTCCGGGCCAGAAGGGTTTGCAGGTGCGTTTTCGCGAAAACGTCCATTTCGGGCCATTTTCGTGGGTTATAGCACACGATTTTCAGCACTCGGGTCAATTTTTATGCAACATCCCGGATGTGCACAGACTCCTTGTAGAAGACATTAGGCGAGCTTTTCATTGATTAATGGACCCTAGGGTTCACGTTTCGTTCCTTTTTCGGCCCGTTTAGGTGCCTTTGCAACCGAGAATTACTGGCCCAAACGGAAGCCACAATGATGAATTTCGATACTCTGACGGTCCCTCCTCCACGTACCGACCATAGTTTAATGCATAACACCACCAGGGGTAGGTATCCGGGCCAGAAGGGTTTGCAGGTGCGTTTGCGCGAAAAACGTCAGTTTCGGGCCATTTTCGTGGGTTATAGCACACGATTTTCAGCACTCGGGTCAATTTTTTTGCAACATCCCGGATGTGCACATAATCCTTGTAGAAGACATTTGGCGAGCTTTTCATTGATTTTTGGACCCTAGGGTACACGTTTTGGGCCTTTTTTCGGCCCGTTTAGGTGCCTTTGCAACCGAGAATTATTTGCCCAAACGAAAGCCACAATGATGAATTTTGACACTCTGACGGTCCCTCCTCCACGTTCCGACCATAGTTTAATGCATAACACCACCAGGGGTAGGTCTCCGGGCCAGAAAGGTTTGCAGGTGCGTTTTCGCGAAAAACGTCCGTTTCGGGCCATTTTCGTGGGTTATAGCACACGATTTTCAGCACTCGGGTCAATTTTTTTGCAACATCCCGGATGTGCACAGACTCCTTGTAGAAGACATTTGGTGAGCTTTTCATTGATTTTTGGAACCTAGGGTTCACGTTTCGGGCCTTTTTTCGGCCCGTTTAGGTGCCTTTGCAACCGAGAATTACTTGCCCAAACGGAAGCCACAATGACGAATTTCGACACTCTGACGGTCCCTCCTCCACATACCGACCATAGTTTAATGCATAACACCACCACGGGTAGGTATGCGGGCCAGAAAAGTTTGCAGGTGCGTTTTCGCGAAAAACGTCCGTTTCGGGCCATTTTCGTGGGTTATAACACACGATTTTCAGCATTTGGGTCAATTTTTTTGGAACATCCCGGATGTGCACAGACTCCTTGTAGAAGACATTTGGCGAGCGTTTCATTGATTTTTGGACCCTAGGGTTCACGTTTCGGGCCTTTTTCGGCCCGTTTAGGTGCGTTTGCAACCGAGAATTACTTGCCCAAACGGAAGCCACAATGATGAATTTCGACACTCTGACGGTCCCTCCTCCACGTTCCGACCATAATTTAATGCATAACACCACTAGGGGTAGGTCTCCGGGCCAGAAGGGTTTGCAGGTGCGTTTTCGCGAAAAACGTCCGTTTCAGGCCATTTTCGTGGGTTATAGCACACGATTTTCAGCACTCGGGTCAATTTTTATGCAACATCCCGGATGTGCACAGACTCCTTGTAGAAGACATTTGGCGAGCTTTTTATTGATTTATGGACCCTAGGGTTCACGTTTCGGTCCTTTTTCGGCCTGTTTAGGTGCCTTTTTTCGGCCCGTTTAGGTGCCTTTGCAACCGAGAATTACTTGCCCAAACGGAAGCCACAATGATGAATTTCGACACTCTGACGGTCCCTCGTCCTCGTTCCGACCATAGTTTAATGCGTAACACCACCAGGGGTAGGTCTCCGGGCCAGAAGGGTTTGCAGGTGCGTTTTCGCGAAAAACGTCCGTTTCGGGCCATTTTCGTGGGTTATAATACACGATTTTCAGCACTCGGGTCAATTTTTTTGCAACATCCCGGATGTGCACATAATCCTTGTAGAAGACATTTGGCGAGCTTTTCATTGATTTTTGGACCCTAGGGTACACGTTTCGGGCCTTTTTTCGGCCCGTTTAGGTGCCTTTGCAACCGAGAATTATTTGCCCAAACGGAAGCCACAATGATGAATTTCGACACTCTGACGGTCCCTCCTCCACGTTCCGACCATAGTTTAATGCATAACACCACTAGGGGTAGGTCTCCGGGCCAGAAGGGTTTGCAGGTGCGTTTTCGCGAAAAACGTCCGTTTCGGGCCATTTTCGTGGGTTACAACACACGATTTTCAGCACTCGGGTCAATTTTTTGCAATATCCCGGATGTGCACAGACTCCTTGTAGAAGACATTTGGCGAGCGTTTCTTTGATTTTTGGACCCTAGGGTTCACGTTTCGGGCCTTTTTCGGCCCGTTTAGGTGCCTTTGCAACCGAGAATTATTTGCCCAAACGGAAGCCACAATGATGAATTTCGACACTCTGACGGTCCCTCTTCCACGTACCGACCATAGTTTAATGCATAACACCACCTGGGGTAGGTCTCCGGGCCAGAAGGGTTTGCAGGTGCGTTTTCGCGAAAACGTCCGTTTCGGGCCATTTTCGTGGGTTATAGCACACGATTTTCAGCACTCGGGTCAATTTTTTTGCAACATCCCGGATGTGCACAGACTCCTTGTAGAAGACATTTGGTGAGCTTTTCATTGATTTTTGGACCCTAGGGTACACGTTCCGGGCCTTTTTCGGCCCGTTTAGGTGCCTTTGCAACCGAGAATTATTTGCCCAAACGGAAGCCACAATGACGAATTTCGACACTCTGACGGTCCCTCCTCCACATACCGACCATAGTTTAATGCATAACACCACCACGGGTAGGTATGCGGGCCAGAAAAGTTTGCAGGTGCGTTTTCGCGAAAAACGTCCGTTTCGGGCCATTTTCGTGGGTTATAACACACGATTTTCAGCATTTGGGTCAATTTTTTTGCAACATCCCGGATGTGCACAGACTCCTTGTAGAAGACATTTGGCGAGCGTTTCATTGATTTTTGGACCCTAGGGTTCACGTTTCGGGCCTTTTTCGGCCCGTTTAGGTGCGTTTGCAACCGAGAATTACTGGCCCAAACGGAAGCCACAATGATGAATTTCGACACTCTGACGGTCCCTCCTCCACGTACCGACCATAGTTTAATGCATAACACCACCTGGGGTAGGTCTCCGGGCCAGAAGGGTTTGCAGGTGCGTTTTCGCGAAAACGTCCATTTCGGGCCATTTTCGTGGGTTATAGCACACGATTTTCAGCACTCGGGTCAATTTTTTTGCAACATCCCGGATGTGCACAGACTCCTTGTAGAAGATATTTGGTGAGCTTTTCATTGATTTTTGGACCCTAGGGTACACGTTTCGGGCCTTTTTTCGGCCCGTTTAGGTGCCTTTGCAACCGAGAATTATTTGCCCAAACAGAAGCCACAATGATGAATTTCGACACTCTGACGGTCCCTCCTCCACGTTCCGACCATAGTTTAATGCATGACACCACCAGGGATAGGTCTCCGGGCCAGAAGGGTTTGCAGGTGCGTTTTCGCGAAAAACGTCCGTTTCGGGCCATTTTCGTGGGTTATAACACACGATTTTCAGCACTCGGGTCAATTTTTTTGCAACATCCCAGATGTGCACAGACTCCTTGTAGAAGACAATTGGCGAGCGTTTCTTTGATTTTTGGACCCTAGGGTTCAAGTTTCGTGCCTTTTTCGGCCCGTTTAGGTGCCTTTGCAACCGAGAATTAATTGCCCAAACGGAAGCCACAATGATGAATTTCGACACTCTGACGGTCCCTCTTCCACGTACCGACCATAGTTTAATGCATAACACCACCTGGGGTAGGTCTCCGGGCCAGAAGGGTTTGCAGGTGCGTTTTCGCGAAAACGTCCGTTTCGGGCCATTTTCGTGGGTTATATCACACGATTTTCAGCACTCGGGTCAATTTTTATGCAACATCCCGGATGTGCACAGACTCCTTGTAGAAGACATTAGGCGAGCTTTTCATTGATTTATGGACCCTAGGGTTCACGTTTCGGTCCTTTTTCGGCCCGTTTAGGTGCCTTTGCAACCGAGAATTACTGGCCCAA
The DNA here is from genome assembly GCA_036936925.1 of Cenchrus fungigraminus. NCBI lineage: Eukaryota > Viridiplantae > Streptophyta > Magnoliopsida > Poales > Poaceae > Cenchrus > Cenchrus fungigraminus. The sequence continues at coordinate 102,048,806 of CM072776.1, forward strand.
ACGGAAGCCACAATGATGAATTTCGATACTCTGACGGTCCCTCCTCCACGTACCGACCATAGTTTAATGCATAACACCACCAGGGGTAGGTATCCGGGCCAGAAGGGTTTGCAGGTGCGTTTTCGCGAAAAACGTCAGTTTCGGGCCATTTTCGTGGGTTATAGCACACGATTTTCAGCACTCGGGTCAATTTTTTTGCAACATCCCGGATGTGCACATAATCCTTGTAGAAGACATTTGGCGAGCTTTTCATTGATTTTTGGACCCTAGGGTACACGTTTCGGGCCTTTTTTCGGCCCGTTTAGGTGCCTTTGCAACCGAGAATTATTTGCCCAAACGGAAGCCACAATGATGAATTTCGACACTCTGACGGTCCCTCCTCCACGTTCCGACCATAGTTTAATGCATAAAACCACCAGGGGTAGGTCTCCGGGCCAGAAGGGTTTGCAGGTGCGTTTTCGCGAAAAACGTCCGTTTCGGGCAATTTTCGTGGGTTATAGCACACGATTTTCAGCACCCGGGTCAATTTTTTTGCAACATCCCGGATGTGCACAGAATCCTTGTAGAAGACATTTGGCGAGCTTTTCATTGATTTTTGGAGCCTAGGGTTCACGTTTCGGTCCTTTTTTCGGCACGTTTAGGTGCCTTTGCAACCGAGAATTACTTGCCCAAACGGAAGCCACAATGACGAATTTCGACACTCTGACGGTCCCTCCTCCACGTACCGACCATAGTTTAAAACATAACAGCACCAGGGGTATGTCTCCGGGCCAGAAGGGTTTGCAGGTGCGTTTTCGCGAAAAACGTCCGTTTCGGGCCATTTTCGTGGGTTATAGCACACGATTTTCAGGACTCGGGTCAATTTTTTTGCAACATCCCGGATGTGCACAGACTCCTTGTAGAAGACATTTGGTGAGCTTTTTATTGATTTATGGACCCTAGGGTTCACGTTTCGGTCCTTTTTCGGCCCGTTTAGGTGCCTTTTTTCGGCCCGTTTAGGTGCCTTTGCAACCGAGAATTACTTGCCCAAACGGAAGCCACAATGATGAATTTCGACACTCTGACGGTCCCTCCTCCACGTTCCGACCATAGTTTAATGCATAACACCACCAGGGGTAGGTCTCCGGGCCAGAAGGGTTTGCAGGTGCGTTTTCGCGAAAAACGTCCGTTTCGGGCTATTTTCGTGGGTTATAACACACGATTTTCAGCACTCGGGTCAATTTTTTTGCAACATCCCGGATGTGCACAGACTTCTTGTAGAAGACATTTGGCGAGCGTTTCTTTGATTTTTGGACCCTAGGGTTCACGTTTCGGGCGTTTTTCGGCCCGTTTAGGTGCCTTTGCAACCGAGAATTACTTGCCCAAACGGAAGCCACAATAATGAATTTCGACACTCTGACGGTCCCTCTTCCGCTTACCGACCATAGTTTAATGCATAACACCACCTGGGGTAGGTCTCCGGGCCAGAAGGGTTTGCAGGTGCGTTTTCGCGAAAACGTCCGTTTCGGGCCATTTTCGTGGGTTATAGCACACGATTTTCAGCACTCGGGTCAATTTTTTTGCAACATCCCGGATGTGCACAGACTCCTTGTAGAAGACATTAGGCGAGCTTTTCATTGATTTATGGACCCTAGGGTTCACGTTTCGGTCCTTTTTCGGCCCGTTTAGGTGCCTTTGCAACCGAGAATTACTGGCCCAAACGGAAGCCACAATGATGAATTTCGATACTCTGACGGTCCCTCCTCCACGTACCGACCATAGTTTAATGCATAACACCACCAGGGGTAGGTATCCGGGCCAGAAGGGTTTGCAGGTGCGTTTGCGCGAAAAACGTCAGTTTCGGGCCATTTTCGTGGGTTATAGCACACGATTTTCAGCACTCGGGTCAATTTTTTTGCAACATCCCGGATGTGCACATAATCCTTGTAGAAGACATTTGGCGAGCTTTTCATTGATTTTTGGACCCTAGGGTACACGTTTTGGGCCTTTTTTCGGCCCGTTTAGGTGCCTTTGCAACCGAGAATTATTTGCCCAAACGAAAGCCACAATGATGAATTTTGACACTCTGACGGTCCCTCCTCCACGTTCCGACCATAGTTTAATGCATAACACCACCAGGGGTAGGTCTCCGGGCCAGAAAGGTTTGCAGGTGCGTTTTCGCGAAAAACGTCCGTTTCGGGCCATTTTCGTGGGTTATAGCACACGATTTTCAGCACTCGGGTCAATTTTTTTGCAACATCCCGGATGTGCACAGACTCCTTGTAGAAGACATTTGGTGAGCTTTTCATTGATTTTTGGAACCTAGGGTTCACGTTTCGGGCCTTTTTCGGCCCGTTTAGGTGCGTTTGCAACCGAGAATTACTTGCCCAAACGGAAGCCACAATGACGAATTTCGACACTCTGACGGTCCCTCCTCCACATACCGACCATAGTTTATTGCATAACACCACCACGGGTAGGTATGCGGGCCAGAAAAGTTTGCAGGTGCGTTTTCGCGAAAAACATCCGTTTCGGGCCATTTTCGTGGGTTATAACACACGATTTTCAGCATTTGGGTCAATTTTTTTGCAACATCCCGGATGTGCACAGACTCCTTGTAGAAGACATTTGGCGAACGTTTCATTGATTTTTGGACCCTAGGGTTCACGTTTCGGGCCTTTTTCGGCCCGTTTAGGTGCGTTTGCAACCGAGAATTTCTTGCCCAAACGGAAGCCACAATGATGAATTTCGACACTCTGACGGTCCCTCCTCCACGTACCGACCATAGTTTAATGCATAACACCACCTGGGGTAGGTCTCCGGGCCAGAAGGGTTTGCAGGTGCGTTTTCGCGAAAACGTCCATTTCGGGCCATTTTCGTGGGTTATAGCACACGATTTTCAGCACTCGGGTCAATTTTTTTGCAACATCCCGGATGTGCACAGACTCCTTGTAGAAGATATTTGGTGAGCTTTTCATTGATTTTTGGACCCTAGGGTACACGTTTCGGGCCTTTTTTCGGCCCGTTTAGGTGCCTTTGCAACCGAGAATTATTTGCCCAAACAGAAGCCACAATGATGAATTTCGACACTCTGACGGTCCCTCCTCCACGTTCCGACCATAGTTTAATGCATGACACTACCAGGGATAGGTCTCCGGGCCAGAAGGGTTTGCAGGTGCGTTTTCGCGAAAAACGTCCGTTTCGGGCCATTTTCGTGGGTTATAACACACGATTTTCAGCACTCGGGTCAATTTTTTTGCAACATCCCAGATGTGCACAGACTCCTTGTAGAAGACAATTGGCGAGCGTTTCTTTGATTTTTGGACCCTAGGGTTCACGTTTCGGGCCTTTTTCGGCCCGTTTAGGTGCCTTTGCAACCGAGAATTAATTGCCCAAACGGAAGCCACAATGATGAATTTCGACACTCTGACGGTCCCTCTTCCACGTACCGACCATAGTTTAATGCATAACACCACCTGGGGTAGGTCTCCGGGCCAGAAGGGTTTGCAGGTGCGTTTTCGCGAAAACGTCCGTTTCGGGCCATTTTCGTGGGTTATAGCACACGATTTTCAGCACTCGGGTCAATTTTTATGCAACATCCCGGATGTGCACAGACTCCTTGTAGAAGACATTAGGCGAGCTTTTCATTGATTTATGGACCCTAGGGTTCACGTTTCGGTCCTTTTTCGGCCCGTTTAGGTGCCTTTGCAACCGAGAATTACTGGCCCAAACGGAAGCCACAATGATGAATTTCGATACTCTGACGGTCCCTCCTCCACGTACCGACCATAGTTTAATGCATAACACCACCAGGGGTCGGTATCCGGGCCAGAAGGGTTTGCAGGTGCGTTTTCGCGAAAAACGTCAGTTTCGGGCAATTTTCGTGGGTTATAGCACACGATTTTCAGCACTCGGGTCAATTTTTTTGCAACATCCCGGATGTGCACAGAATCCTTGTAGAAGACATTTGGCGAGCTTTTCATTGATTTTTGGAGCCTAGGGTTCACGTTTCGGTCCTTTTTTCGGCACGTTTAGGTGCCTTTGCAACCGAGAATTACTTGCCCAAACGGAAGCCACAATGACGAATTTCGATACTCTGACGGTCCCTCCTCCACGTACCGACCATAGTTTAAAACATAACAGCACCAGGGGTATGTCTCCGGGCCAGAAGGGTTTGCAGGTGCGTTTTCGCGAAAACGTCCATTTCGGGCCATTTTCGTGGGTTATAGCACACGATTTTCAGCACTCGGGTCAATTTTTTTTTAACATCCCGGATGTGCACAGACTCCTTGTAGAAGATATTTGGTGAGCTTTTCATTGATTTTTGGACCCTAGGGTACACGTTTCGGGCCTTTTTTCGGCCCGTTTAGGTGCCTTTGCAACCGAGAATTACTTGCCCAAACGGAAGCCACAATGATGAATTTCGACACTCTGACGGTCCCTCCTCCACGTACCGACCATAGTTTAAAACATAACAGCACCAGGGGTATGTCTCCGGGCCAGAAGGGTTTGCAGGTGCGTTTTCGCGAAAAACGTCCGTTTCGGGCCATTTTCGTGGGTTATAGCACACGATTTTCAGCACTCGGGTCAATTTTTTTGCAACATCCCGGATGTGCACAGACTCCTTGTAGAAGACATTAGGCGAGCTTTTCATTGATTAATGGACCCTAGGGTTCACGTTTCGGTCCTTTTTCGGCCCGTTTAGGTGCCTTTGCAACCGAGAATTACTGGCCCAAACGGAAGCCACAATGATGAATTTCGATACTCTGACGGTCCCTCCTCCACGTACCGACCATAGTTTAATGCATAACACCACCAGGGGTAGGTATCCGGGCCAGAAGGGTTTGCAGGTGCGTTTGCGCGAAAAACGTCAGTTTCGGTCCATTTTCGTGGGTTATAGCACACGATTTTCAGCACTCGGGTCAATTTTTTTGCAACATCCCGGATGTGCACATAATCCTTGTAGAAGACATTTGGCGAGCTTTTCATTGATTTTTGGACCCTAGGGTACACGTTTTGGGCCTTTTTTCGGCCCGTTTAGGTGCCTTTGCAACCGAGAATTATTTGCCCAAACGAAAGCCACAATGATGAATTTTGACACTCTGACGGTCCCTCCTCCACGTTCCGACCATAGTTTAATGCATAACACCACCAGGGGTAGGTCTCCGGGCCAGAAGGGTTTGCAGGTGCGTTTTCGCGAAAAACGTCCGTTTCGGGCCATTTTCGTGGGTTATAGCACACGATTTTCAGCACTCGGGTCAATTTTTTTGCAACATCCCGGATGTGCACAGACTCCTTGTAGAAGACATTTGGTGAGCTTTTCATTGATTTTTGGAACCTAGGGTTCACGTTTCGGGCCTTTTTTCGGCCCGTTTAGGTGCCTTTGCAACCGAGAATTACTTGCCCAAACGGAAGCCACAATGACGAATTTCGACACTCTGACGGTCCCTCCTCCACATACCGACCATAGTTTAATGCATAACACCACCACGGGTAGGTATGCGGGCCAGAAAAGTTTGCAGGTGCGTTTTCGCGAAAAACGTCCGTTTCGGGCCATTTTCGTGGGTTATAACACACGATTTTCAGCATTTGGGTCAATTTTTTTGGAACATCCCGGATGTGCACAGACTCCTTGTAGAAGACATTTGGCGAGCGTTTCATTGATTTTTGGACCCTAGGGTTCACGTTTCGGGCCTTTTTCGGCCCGTTTAGGTGCGTTTGCAACCGAGAATTACTTGCCCAAACGGAAGCCACAATGATGAATTTCGACACTCTGACGGTCCCTCCTCCACGTACCGACCATAGTTTAATGCATAACACCACCTGGGGTAGGTCTCCGGGCCAGAAGGGTTTGCAGGTGCGTTTTCGCGAAAACGTCCATTTCGGGCCATTTTCGTGGGTTATAGCACACGATTTTCAGCACTCGGGTCAATTTTTTTGCAACATCCCGGATGTGCACAGACTCCTTGTAGAAGATATTTGGTGAGCTTTTCATTGATTTTTGGACCCTAGGGTACACGTTTCGGGCCTTTTTTCGGCCCGTTTAGGTGCCTTTGCAACCGAGAATTACTTGCCCAAACAGAAGCCACAATGATGAATTTTGACACTCTGACGGTCCCTCCTCCACGTTCCGACCATAGTTTAATGCATTACACCACCAGGGATAGGTCTCCGGGCCAGAATGGTTTGCAGGTGCGTTTTCGCGAAAAACGTCCGTTTCGGGCCATTTTCGTGGGTTATAACACACGATTTTCAGCACTCGGGTCAATTTTTTTGCAACATCCCAGATGTGCACAGACTCCTTGTAGAAGACAATTGGCGAGCGTTTCTTTGATTTTTGGACCCTAGGGTTCACGTTTCTGGCCTTTTTCGGCCCGTTTAGGTGCCTTTGCAACCGAGAATTAATTGCCCAAACGGAAGCCACAATGATGAATTTCGACACTCTGACGGTCCCTCTTCCACGTACCGACCATAGTTTAAAGCATAACACCACCTGGGGTAGGTCTCCGGGCCAGAAGGGTTTGCAGGTGCGTTTTCGCGAAAACGTCCGTTTCGGGCCATTTTCGTGGGTTATAGCACACGATTTTCAGCACTCGGGTCAATTTTTATGCAACATCCCGGATGTGCACAGACTCCTTGTAGAAGACATTAGGCGAGCTTTTCATTGATTTATGGACCCTAGGGTTCACGTTTCGGTCCTTTTTCGGCCCGTTTAGGTGCCTTTGCAACCGAGAATTACTGGCCCAAACGGAAGCCACAATGATGAATTTCGATACTCTGACGGTCCCTCCTCCACGTACCGACCATAGTTTAATGCATAACACCACCAGGGGTAGGTATCCGGGCCAGAAGGGTTTGCAGGTGCGTTTGCGCGAAAAACGTCAGTTTCGGTCCATTTTCGTGGGTTATAGCACACGATTTTCAGCACTCGGGTCAATTTTTTTGCAACATCCCGGATGTGCACATAATCCTTGTAGAAGACATTTGGCGAGCTTTTCATTGATTTTTGGACCCTAGGGTACACGTTTTGGGCCTTTTTTCGGCCCGTTTAGGTGCCTTTGCAACCGAGAATTATTTGCCCAAACGAAAGCCACAATGATGAATTTTGACACTCTGACGGTCCCTCCTCCACGTTCCGACCATAGTTTAATGCATAACACCACCAGGGGTAGGTCTCCGGGCCAGAAGGGTTTGCAGGTGCGTTTTCGCGAAAAACGTCCGTTTCGGGCCATTTTCGTGGGTTATAGCACACGATTTTCAGCACTCGGGTCAATTTTTTTGCAACATCCCGGATGTGCACAGACTCCTTGTAGAAGACATTTGGTGAGCTTTTCATTGATTTTTGGAACCTAGGGTTCACGTTTCGGGCCTTTTTTCGGCCCGTTTAGGTGCCTTTGCAACCGAGAATTACTTGCCCAAACGGAAGCCACAATGACGAATTTCGACACTCTGACGGTCCCTCCTCCACATACCGACCATAGTTTAATGCATAACACCACCACGGGTAGGTATGCGGGCCAGAAAAGTTTGCAGGTGCGTTTTCGCGAAAAACGTCCGTTTCGGGCCATTTTCGTGGGTTATAACACACGATTTTCAGCATTTGGGTCAATTTTTTTGGAACATCCCGGATGTGCACAGACTCCTTGTAGAAGACATTTGGCGAGCGTTTCATTGATTTTTGGACCCTAGGGTTCACGTTTCGGGCCTTTTTCGGCCCGTTTAGGTGCGTTTGCAACCGAGAATTACTTGCCCAAACGGAAGCCACAATGATGAATTTCGACACTCTGACGGTCCCTCCTCCACGTACCGACCATAGTTTAATGCATAACACCACCTGGGGTAGGTCTCCGGGCCAGAAGGGTTTGCAGGTGCGTTTTCGCGAAAACGTCCATTTCGGGCCATTTTCGTGGGTTATAGCACACGATTTTCAGCACTCGGGTCAATTTTTTTGCAACATCCCGGATGTGCACAGACTCCTTGTAGAAGATATTTGGTGAGCTTTTCATTGATTTTTGGACCCTAGGGTACACGTTTCGGGCCTTTTTTCGGCCCGTTTAGGTGCCTTTGCAACCGAGAATTACTTGCCCAAACAGAAGCCACAATGATGAATTTCGACACTCTGACGGTCCCTCCTCCACGTTCCGACCATAGTTTAATGCATTACACCACCAGGGATAGGTCTCCGGGCCAGAATGGTTTGCAGGTGCGTTTTCGCGAAAAACGTCCGTTTCGGGCCATTTTCGTGGGTTATAACACACGATTTTCAGCACTCGGGTCAATTTTTTTGCAACATCCCAGATGTGCACAGACTCCTTGTAGAAGACAATTGGCGAGCGTTTCTTTGATTTTTGGACCCTAGGGTTCACGTTTCTGGCCTTTTTCGGCCCGTTTAGGTGCCTTTGCAACCGAGAATTAATTGCCCAAACGGAAGCCACAATGATGAATTTCGACACTCTGACGGTCCCTCTTCCACGTACCGACCATAGTTTAAAGCATAACACCACCTGGGGTAGGTCTCCGGGCCAGAAGGGTTTGCAGGTGCGTTTTCGCGAAAACGTCCGTTTCGGGCCATTTTCGTGGGTTATAGCACACGATTTTCAGCACTCGGGTCAATTTTTATGCAACATCCCGGATGTGCACAGACTCCTTGTAGAAGACATTAGGCGAGCTTTTCATTGATTTATGGACCCTAGGGTTCACGTTTCGGTCCTTTTTCGGCCCGTTTAGGTGCCTTTGCAACCGAGAATTACTGGCCCAAACGGAAGCCACAATGATGAATTTCGATACTCTGACGGTCCCTCCTCCACGTACCGACCATAGTTTAATGCATAACACCACCAGGGGTAGGTATCCGGGCCAGAAGGGTTTGCAGGTGCGTTTGCGCGAAAAACGTCAGTTTCGGGCCATTTTCGTGGGTTATAGCACACGATTTTCAGCACTCGGGTCAATTTTTTTGCAACATCCCGGATGTGCACATAATCCTTGTAGAAGACATTTGGCGAGCTTTTCATTGATTTTTGGATCCTAGGGTACACGTTTCGGGCCTTTTTTCGGCCCGTTTAGGTGCCTTTGCAACCGAGAATTATTTGCCCAAACGGAAGCCACAATGATGAATTTCGACACTCTGACGGACCCTCCTCCACGTTCCGACCATAGTTTAATGCATAACACCACCAGGGGTAGGTCTCCGGGCCAGAAGGGTTTGCAGGTGCGTTTTCGCGAAAAACGTCCGTTTCGGGCAATTTTCGTGGGTTATAGCACACGATTTTCAGCACTCGGGTCAATTTTTTTGCAACATCCCGGATGTGCACAGAATCCTTGTAGAAGACATTTGGCGAGCTTTTCATTGATTTTTGGAGCCTAGGGTTCACGTTTCGGTCCTTTTTTCGGCACGTTTAGGTGCCTTTGCAACCGAGAATTACTTGCCCAAACGGAAGCCACAATGACGAATTTCGACACTCTGACGGTCCCTCCTCCACATACCGACCATAGTTTAATGCATAACACCACCAGGGGTAGGTATGCGGGCCAGAAAAGTTTGCAGGTGCGTTTTCGCGAAAAACGTCCGTTTCGGGCCATTTTCGTGGGTTATAACACACGATTTTCAGCATTTGGGTCAATTTTTTTGCAACATCCCGGATGTGCACAGACTCCTTGTAGAAGACATTTGGCGAGCGTTTCATTGATTTTTGGACCCTAGGGTTCACGTTTCGGGCCTTTTTCGGCCCGTTTAGGTGCGTTTGCAACCGAGAATTACTTGCCCAAACGGAAGCCACAATGATGAATTTCGACACTCTGACGGTCCCTCCTCCACGTACCGACCATAGTTTAATGCATAACACCACCTGGGGTAGGTCTCCGGGCCAGAAGGGTTTGCAGGTGCGTTTTCGCGAAAACGTCCATTTCGGGCAATTTTCGTGGGTTATAGCACACGATTTTTTTAGGTGCCGGGTCAATTTTTTTGCAACATCCCGGATGTGTACAGACTCCTTGTAGAAGATATTTGGTGAGCTTTTCATTGATTTTTGGACCCTAGGGTACACGTTTCGGGCCTTTTTTCGGCCCGTTTAGGTGCCTTTGCAACCGAGAATTATTTGCCCAAACAGAAGCCACAATGATGAATTTCGACACTCTGACGGTCCCTCCTCCACGTTCCGACCATAGTTTAATGCATGACACCACCAGGGGTAGGTCTCCGGGCCAGAAGGGTTTGCAGGTGCGTTTTCGCGAAAAACGTCCGTTTCGGGCCATTTTCGTGGGTTATAACACACGATTTTCAGCACTCGGGTCAATTTTTTTGCAACATCCCAGATGTGCACAGACTCCTTGTAGAAGACAATTGGCGAGCGTTTCTTTGATTTTTGGACCCTAGGGTTCAAGTTTCGTGCCTTTTTCGGCCCGTTTAGGTGCCTTTGCAACCGAGAATTAATTGCCCAAACGGAAGCCACAATGATGAATTTCGACACTCTGACGGTCCCTCTTCCACGTACCGACCATAGTTTAATGCATAACACCACCTGGGGTAGGTCTCCGGGCCAGAATGGTTTGCAGGTGCGTTTTCGCGAAAAACGTCCGTTTCGGGCCATTTTCGTGGGTTATAACACACGATTTTCAGCACTCGGGTCAATTTTTTTGCAACATCCCAGATGTGCACAGACTCCTTGTAGAAGACAATTGGCGAGCGTTTCTTTGATTTTTGGACCCTAGGGTTCACGTTTCTGGCCTTTTTCGGCCCGTTTAGGTGCCTTTGCAACCGAGAATTAATTGCCCAAACGGAAGCCACAATGATGAATTTCGACACTCTGACGGTCCCTCTTCCACGTACCGACCATAGTTTAAAGCATAACACCACCTGGGGTAGGTCTCCGGGCCAGAAGGGTTTGCAGGTGCGTTTTCGCGAAAACGTCCGTTTCGGGCCATTTTCGTGGGTTATAGCACACGATTTTCAGCACTCGGGTCAATTTTTATGCAACATCCCGGATGTGCACAGACTCCTTGTAGAAGACATTAGGCGAGCTTTTCATTGATTTATGGACCCTAGGGTTCACGTTTCGGTCCTTTTTCGGCCCGTTTAGGTGCCTTTGCAACCGAGAATTACTGGCCCAAACGGAAGCCACAATGATGAATTTCGATACTCTGACGGTCCCTCCTCCACGTACCGACCATAGTTTAATGCATAACACCACCAGGGGTAGGTATCCGGGCCAGAAGGGTTTGCAGGTGCGTTTGCGCGAAAAACGTCAGTTTCGGGCCATTTTCGTGGGTTATAGCACACGATTTTCAGCACTCGGGTCAATTTTTTTGCAACATCCCGGATGTGCACATAATCCTTGTAGAAGACATTTGGCGAGCTTTTCATTGATTTTTGGATCCTAGGGTACACGTTTCGGGCCTTTTTTCGGCCCGTTTAGGTGCCTTTGCAACCGAGAATTATTTGCCCAAACGGAAGCCACAATGATGAATTTCGACACTCTGACGGACCCTCCTCCACGTTCCGACCATAGTTTAATGCATAACACCACCAGGGGTAGGTCTCCGGGCCAGAAGGGTTTGCAGGTGCGTTTTCGCGAAAAACGTCCGTTTCGGGCAATTTTCGTGGGTTATAGCACACGATTTTCAGCACTCGGGTCAATTTTTTTGCAACATCCCGGATGTGCACAGAATCCTTGTAGAAGACATTTGGCGAGCTTTTCATTGATTTTTGGAGCCTAGGGTTCACGTTTCGGTCCTTTTTTCGGCACGTTTAGGTGCCTTTGCAACCGAGAATTACTTGCCCAAACGGAAGCCACAATGACGAATTTCGACACTCTGACGGTCCCTCCTCCACATACCGACCATAGTTTAATGCATAACACCACCAGGGGTAGGTATGCGGGCCAGAAAAGTTTGCAGGTGCGTTTTCGCGAAAAACGTCCGTTTCGGGCCATTTTCGTGGGTTATAACACACGATTTTCAGCATTTGGGTCAATTTTTTTGCAACATCCCGGATGTGCACAGACTCCTTGTAGAAGACATTTGGCGAGCGTTTCATTGATTTTTGGACCCTAGGGTTCACGTTTCGGGCCTTTTTCGGCCCGTTTAGGTGCGTTTGCAACCGAGAATTACTTGCCCAAACGGAAGCCACAATGATGAATTTCGACACTCTGACGGTCCCTCCTCCACGTACCGACCATAGTTTAATGCATAACACCACCTGGGGTAGGTCTCCGGGCCAGAAGGGTTTGCAGGTGCGTTTTCGCGAAAACGTCCATTTCGGGCAATTTTCGTGGGTTATAGCACACGATTTTTTTAGGTGCCGGGTCAATTTTTTTGCAACATCCCGGATGTGTACAGACTCCTTGTAGAAGATATTTGGTGAGCTTTTCATTGATTTTTGGACCCTAGGGTACACGTTTCGGGCCTTTTTTCGGCCCGTTTAGGTGCCTTTGCAACCGAGAATTATTTGCCCAAACAGAAGCCACAATGATGAATTTCGACACTCTGACGGTCCCTCCTCCACGTTCCGACCATAGTTTAATGCATGACACCACCAGGGGTAGGTCTCCGGGCCAGAAGGGTTTGCAGGTGCGTTTTCGCGAAAAACGTCCGTTTCGGGCCATTTTCGTGGGTTATAACACACGATTTTCAGCACTCGGGTCAATTTTTTTGCAACATCCCAGATGTGCACAGACTCCTTGTAGAAGACAATTGGCGAGCGTTTCTTTGATTTTTGGACCCTAGGGTTCAAGTTTCGTGCCTTTTTCGGCCCGTTTAGGTGCCTTTGCAACCGAGAATTAATTGCCCAAACGGAAGCCACAATGATGAATTTCGACACTCTGACGGTCCCTCTTCCACGTACCGACCATAGTTTAATGCATAACACCACCTGGGGTAGGTCTCCGGGCCAGAAGGGTTTGCAGGTGCGTTTTCGCGAAAACGTCCGTTTCGGGCCATTTTTGTGGGTTATAGCACACGATTTTCAGCACTCGGGTCAATTTTTATGCAACATCCCGGATGTGCACAGACTCCTTGTAGAAGACATTAGGCGAGCTTTTCATTGATTTATGGACCCTAGGGTTCACGTTTCGGTCATTTTTCGGCCCGTTTAGGTGCCTTTGCAACCGAGAATTACTGGCCCAAACGGAAGCCACAATGATGAATTTCGATACTCTGACGGTCCCTCCTCCACGTACCGACCATAGTTTAATGCATAACACCACCAGGGGTAGGTATCCGGGCCAGAAGGGTTTGCAGGTGCGTTTTCGCGAAAAACGTCAGTTTCGGGCCATTTTCGTGGGTTATAGCACACGATTTTCAGCACTCGGGTCAATTTTTTTGCAACATCCCGGATGTGCACATAATCCTTGTAGAAGACATTTGGCGAGCTTTTCATTGATTTTTGGACCCTAGGGTACACGTTTCGGGCCTTTTTTCGGCCCGTTTAGGTGCCTTTGCAACCGAGAATTATTTGCCCAAACGGAAGCCACAATGATGAATTTCGACACTCTGACGGTCCCTCCTCCACGTTCCGACCATAGTTTAATGCATAACACCACCAGGGGTAGGTCTCCGGGCCAGAAGGGTTTGCAGGTGCGTTTTCGCGAAAAACGTCCGTTTCGGGCAATTTTCGTGGGTTATAGCACACGATTTTCAGCACTCGGGTCAATTTTTTTGCAACATCCCGGATGTGCACAGAATCCTTGTAGAAGACATTTGGCGAGCTTTTCATTGATTTTTGGAGCCTAGGGTTCACGTTTCGGTCCTTTTTTCGGCACGTTTAGGTGCCTTTGCAATCGAGAATTACTTGCCCAAACGGAAGCCACAATGACGAATTTCGACACTCTGACGGTCCCTCCTCCACGTACCGACCATAGTTTAAAACATAACAGTACCAGGGGTATGTCTCCGGGCCAGAAGGGTTTGCAGGTGCGTTTTCGCGAAAAACGTCCGTTTCGGGCCATTTTCGTGGGTTATAGCACACGATTTTCAGCACTCGGGTCAATTTTTTTGCAACATCCCGGATGTGCACAGACTCCTTGTAGAAGACATTTGGTGAGCTTTTCATTGATTTTTGGACCCTAGGGTTCACGTTTCGGGCCTTTTTTCGGCCCGTTTAGGTGCCTTTGCAACCGAGAATTACTTGCCCAAACGGAAGCCACAATGACGAATTTCGACACTCTGACGGTCCCTCCTCCACATACCGACCATAGTTTAATGAATAGCACCACCAGGGGTAGGTATGCGGGCCAGAAAAGTTTGCAGGTGTGTTTTCGCGAAAAACGTCCGTTTCGGGCCATTTTCGTGGGTTATAACACACGATTTTCAGCACTTGGGTCAATTTTTTTGCAACATCCCGGATGTGCACATACTCCTTGTAGAAGACATTTGGCGAGTGTTTCATTGATTTTTGGACCCTAGGGTTCACGTTTCGGGCCTTTTTCGGCCCGTTTAGGTGCGTTTGCAACCGAGAATTACTTGCCCAAACGGAAGCCACAATGATGAATTTCGACACTCTGACGGTCCCTCCTCCACGTACCGACCATAGTTTAATGCATAACCGCACCTGGGGTAGGTCTCCGGGCCAGAAGGGTTTGCAGGTGCGTTTTCGCGAAAACGTCCATTTCGGGCCATTTTCGTGGGTTATAGCACACGATTTTCAGCACTCGGGTCAATTTTTTTGCAACATTCCGGATGTGCACAGACTCCTTGTAGAAGACATTTGGTGAGATTTCATTGATTTTTGGACCCTAGGGTACATGTTTCGGGCCTTTTTTCGGCCCGTTTAGGTGCCTTTGCAACCGAGAATTACTTGCCCAAACGGAAGCCACAATGACGAATTTCGACACTCTGACGGTCCCTCCTCCACGTACCGACCATAGTTTAATGCATAACACCACCAGGGGTAGGTATCCGGGCCAGAAGGGTTTGCAGGTGCGTTTTCGCGAAAAACGTCCGTTTCGGGCCATTTTCGTGGGTTATAGCACACGATTTTCAGCACTCGGGTCAATTTTTTTGCAACATCCCGGATGTGCACAGAATCCTTGTAGAAGACATTTGGCGAGCTTTTCATTGATTTTTGGACCCTAAGGTACACGTTTCGGGCCTTTTTGCGGCCCGTTTAGGTGCCTTTGCAACCGAGAATTACTTGCCCAAACGGAAGCCACAATGATGAATTTCGACACTCTGACGGTCCCTCCTCCACGTTCCGACCATAGTTTAATGCATAACACCACCAGGGGTAGGTCTCCGGGCCAGAAGGGTTTGCAGGTGCGTTTTCGCGAAAAACGTCCGTTTCAGGCCATTTTCGTGGGTTATAGCACACGATTTTCAGCACTCGGGTCAATTTTTATGCAACATCCCGGATGTGCACAGACTCCATGTAGAAGACATTTGGTGAGCTTTTTATTGATTTATGGACCCTAGGGTTCACGTTTCGGTCCTTTTTCGGCCCGTTTAGGTGCCTTTTTTCGGCCCGTTTAGGTGCCTTTGCAACCGAGAATTACTTGCCCAAACGGAAGCCACAATGATGAATTTTGACACTTTGACGGTCCCTCCTCCACGTTCCGAACATAGTTTAATGCATAACACCACCAGGGGTAGGTCTCCGGGCTAGAAGGGTTTGCAGGTGCGTTTTCGCGAAAAACGTCCGTTTCAGGCCATTTTCGTGGGTTATAGCACACGATTTTCAGCACTTGGGTCAATTTTTATGCAACATCCCGGATGTGCACAGACTCCTTGTAGAAGACATTTGGTGAGCTTTTTATTGATTTATGGACCCTAGGGTTCACGTTTCGGTCCTTTTTCGGCCCGTTTAGGTGCCTTTTTTCGGCCCGTTTAGGTGCCTTTGCAACCGAGAATTACTTGCCCAAATGGAAGCCACAATGATGAATTTCGACACTCTGACGGTCCCTCCTCCACGTTCCGACCATAGTTTAATGCATAACACCACCAGGGGTAGGTCTCCGGGCCAGAAGGGTTTGCAGGTGCGTTTTCGCGAAAAACGTCCGTTTCGAGCTATTTTCGTGGGTTATAACACACGATTTTCAGCACTCGGGTCAATTTTTTTGCAACATCCCGGATGTGCACAGACTCCTTGTAGAAGACATTTGGCGAGCGTTTCTTTGATTTTTGGACCCTAGGGTTCACGTTTCCGGCCTTTTTCGGCCCGTTTAGGTGCCTTTGCAACCGAGAATTACTTGCCCAAACGGAAGCCACAATGATGAATTTTGACACTCTGACGGTCCCTCTTCCACTTACCGACCATAGTTTAATGCATAACACCACCTG
Organism: Cenchrus fungigraminus; assembly: GCA_036936925.1. Lineage (NCBI taxonomy): Eukaryota > Viridiplantae > Streptophyta > Magnoliopsida > Poales > Poaceae > Cenchrus > Cenchrus fungigraminus. The sequence continues at coordinate 102,065,051 of CM072776.1, forward strand.
GGGTAGGTCTCCGGGCCAGAAGGGTTTGCAGGTGCGTTTTCGCGAAAATGTCCGTTTCGGGCCATTTTCGTGGGTTATAGCACACGATTTTCAGCACTCGGGTCAATTTTTTTGCAACATCCCGGATGTGCACAGACTCCTTGTAGAAGACATTAGGCGAGCTTTTCATTGATTTATGGACCCTAGGGTTCACGTTTCGGTCCTTTTTCGGCCCGTTTAGGTGCCTTTGCAACCGAGAATTACTGGCCTAAACGGAAGCCACAATGATGAATTTCGATACTCTGACGGTCCCTCCTCCACGTACCGACCATAGTTTAATGCATAACACCACCAGGGGTAGGTATCCGGGCCAGAAGGGTTTGCAGGTGCGTTTGCGCGAAAAACGTCAGTTTCGGGCCATTTTCGTGGGTTATAGCACACGATTTTCAGCACTCGGGTCAATTTTTTTGCAACATCCCGGATGTGCACATAATACTTGTAGAAGACATTTGGCGAGCTTTTCATTGATTTTTGGACCCTAGGGTACACGTTTTGGGCCTTTTTTCGGCCCGTTTAGGTGCCTTTGCAACCGAGAATTATTTGCTCAAACGGAAGCCACAATGATGAATTTTGACACTCTGACGGTCCCTCCTCCACGTTCCGACCATAGTTTAATGCATAACACCACCAGGGGTAGGTCTCCGGGCCAGAAGGGTTTGCAGGTGCGTTTACGCGAAAAACGTCCGTTTCGGGCCATTTTCGTGGGTTATAGCACACGATTTTCAGCACTCGGGTCAATTTTTTTGCAACATCCCGGATGTGCACAGACTCCTTGTAGAAGACATTTGGTGAGTTTTTCATTGATTTTTGGAGCCTAGGGTACACGTTTCGGGCCATTTTTCGGCCCGTTTAGGTGCCTTTGCAACCGAGAATTATTTGCCCAAACGGAAGCCACAATGACGAATTTCGACACTCTGACGGTCCCTCCTCCACATACCGACCATAGTTTAATGCATAACACCACCAGGGGTAGGTATGCGGGCCAGATGGGTTTGCAGGTGCGTTTTCGCGAAAAACGTCCGTTTCGGGCAATTTTCGTGGGTTATAGCACACGATTTTCAGCACTCGGGTCAATTTTTTTGCAACATCCCGGATGTGCACAGACTCCTTGTAGAAGACATTTGGCGAGCTTTTCATTGATTTTTGGAGCCTAGGGTTCACGTTTCGGTCCTTTTTTCGGCACGTTTAGGTGCCTTTGCAATCGAGAATTACTTGCCCAAACGGAAGCCACAATGACGAATTTCGACACTCTGACGGTCCCTCCTCCACGTACCGACCATAGTTTAAAACATAACAGTACCAGGGGTATGTCTCCGGGCCAGAAGGGTTTGCAGGTGCGTTTTCGCGAAAAACGTCCGTTTCGGGCCATTTTCGTGGGTTATAGCACACGATTTTCAGCACTCGGGTCAATTTTTTTGCAACATCCCGGATGTGCACAGACTCCTTGTAGAAGACATTTGGTGAGCTTTTCATTGATTTTTGGACCCTAGGGTTCACGTTTCGGGCCTTTTTTCGGCCCGTTTAGGTGCCTTTGCAACCGAGAATTACTTGCCCAAACGGAAGCCACAATGACGAATTTCGACACTCTGACGGTCCCTCCTCCACATACCGACCATAGTTTAATGAATAGCACCACCAGGGGTAGGTATGCGGGCCAGAAAAGTTTGCAGGTGTGTTTTCGCGAAAAACGTCCGTTTCGGGCCATTTTCGTGGGTTATAACACACGATTTTCAGCACTTGGGTCAATTTTTTTGCAACATCCCGGATGTGCACATACTCCTTGTAGAAGACATTTGGCGAGTGTTTCATTGATTTTTGGACCCTAGGGTTCACGTTTCGGGCCTTTTTCGGCCCGTTTAGGTGCGTTTGCAACCGAGAATTACTTGCCCAAACGGAAGCCACAATGATGAATTTCGACACTCTGACGGTCCCTCCTCCACGTACCGACCATAGTTTAATGCATAACCGCACCTGGGGTAGGTCTCCGGGCCAGAAGGGTTTGCAGGTGCGTTTTCGCGAAAACGTCCATTTCGGGCCATTTTCGTGGGTTATAGCACACGATTTTCAGCACTCGGGTCAATTTTTTTGCAACATCCCGGATGTGCACAGACTCCTTGTAGAAGACATTTGGTGAGCTTTTCATTGATTTTTGGACCCTAGGGTACATGTTTCGGGCCTTTTTTCGGCCCGTTTAGGTGCCTTTGCAACCGAGAATTACTTGCCCAAACGGAAGCCACAATGACGAATTTCGACACTCTGACGGTCCCTCCTCCACGTACCGACCATAGTTTAATGCATAACACCACCAGGGGTAGGTATCCGGGCCAGAAGGGTTTGCAGGTGCGTTTTCGCGAAAAACGTCCGTTTCGGGCCATTTTCGTGGGTTATAGCACACGATTTTCAGCACTCGGGTCAATTTTTTTGCAACATCCCGGATGTGCACAGAATCCTTGTAGAAGACATTTGGCGAGCTTTTCATTGATTTTTGGACCCTAAGGTACACGTTTCGGGCCTTTTTGCGGCCCGTTTAGGTGCCTTTGCAACCGAGAATTACTTGCCCAAACGGAAGCCACAATGATGAATTTCGACACTCTGACGGTCCCTCCTCCACGTTCCGACCATAGTTTAATGCATAACACCACCAGGGGTAGGTCTCCGGGCCAGAAGGGTTTGCAGGTGCGTTTTCGCGAAAAACGTCCGTTTCAGGCCATTTTCGTGGGTTATAGCACACGATTTTCAGCACTCGGGTCAATTTTTATGCAACATCCCGGATGTGCACAGACTCCATGTAGAAGACATTTGGTGAGCTTTTTATTGATTTATGGACCCTAGGGTTCACGTTTCGGTCCTTTTTCGGCCCGTTTAGGTGCCTTTTTTCGGCCCGTTTAGGTGCCTTTGCAACCGAGAATTACTTGCCCAAACGGAAGCCACAATGATGAATTTCGACACTTTGACGGTCCCTCCTCCACGTTCCGAACATAGTTTAATGCATAACACCACCAGGGGTAGGTCTCCGGGCTAGAAGGGTTTGCAGGTGCGTTTTCGCGAAAAACGTCCGTTTCAGGCCATTTTCGTGGGTTATAGCACACGATTTTCAGCACTTGGGTCAATTTTTATGCAACATCCCGGATGTGCACAGACTCCTTGTAGAAGACATTTGGTGAGCTTTTTATTGATTTATGGACCCTAGGGTTCACGTTTCGGTCCTTTTTCGGCCCGTTTAGGTGCCTTTTTTCGGCCCGTTTAGGTGCCTTTGCAACCGAGAATTACTTGCCCAAATGGAAGCCACAATGATGAATTTCGACACTCTGACGGTCCCTCCTCCACGTTCCGACCATAGTTTAATGCATAACACCACCAGGGGTAGGTCTCCGGGCCAGAAGGGTTTGCAGGTGCGTTTTCGCGAAAAACGTCCGTTTCGAGCTATTTTCGTGGGTTATAACACACGATTTTCAGCACTCGGGTCAATTTTTTTGCAACATCCCGGATGTGCACAGACTCCTTGTAGAAGACATTTGGCGAGCGTTTCTTTGATTTTTGGACCCTAGGGTTCACGTTTCCGGCCTTTTTCGGCCCGTTTAGGTGCCTTTGCAACCGAGAATTACTTGCCCAAACGGAAGCCACAATGATGAATTTTGACACTCTGACGGTCCCTCTTCCACTTACCGACCATAGTTTAATGCATAACACCACCTGGGGTAGGTCTCCGGGCCAGAAGGGTTTGCAGGTGCGTTTTCGCGAAAATGTCCGTTTCGGGCCATTTTCGTGGGTTATAGCACACGATTTTCAGCACTCGGGTCAATTTTTTTGCAACATCCCGGATGTGCACAGACTCCTTGTAGAAGACATTAGGCGAGCTTTTCATTGATTTATGGACCCTAGGGTTCACGTTTCGGTCCTTTTTCGGCCCGTTTAGGTGCCTTTGCAACCGAGAATTACTGGCCTAAACGGAAGCCACAATGATGAATTTCGATACTCTGACGGTCCCTCCTCCACGTACCGACCATAGTTTAATGCATAACACCACCAGGGGTAGGTATCCGGGCCAGAAGGGTTTGCAGGTGCGTTTGCGCGAAAAACGTCAGTTTCGGGCCATTTTCGTGGGTTATAGCACACGATTTTCAGCACTTGGGTCAATTTTTTTGCAACATCCCGGATGTGCACATAATACTTGTAGAAGACATTTGGCGAGCTTTTCATTGATTTTTGGACCCTAGGGTACACGTTTTGGGCCTTTTTTCGGCCCGTTTAGGTGCCTTTGCAACCGAGAATTATTTGCTCAAACGGAAGCCACAATGATGAATTTTGACACTCTGACGGTCCCTCCTCCACGTTCCGACCATAGTTTAATGCATAACACCACCAGGGGTAGGTCTCCGGGCCAGAAGGGTTTGCAGGTGCGTTTTCGCGAAAAACGTCCGTTTCGGGCCATTTTCGTGGGTTATAGCACACGATTTTCAGCACTCGGGTCAATTTTTTTGCAACATCCCGGATGTGCACAGACTCCTTGTAGAAGACATTTGGCGAGCTTTTCATTGATTTATGGACCCTAGGGTTCACGTTTCGATCCTTTTTCGGCCCGTTTAGGTGCCTTTGCAACCGAGAATTATTTGCCCAAACGGAAGCCACAATGACGAATTTCGACACTCTGACGGTCCCTCCTCCACATACCGACCATAGTTTAATGCATAACACCACCAGGGGTAGGTATGCGGGCCAGATGGGTTTGCAGGTGCGTTTTCGCGAAAAACGTCCGTTTCGGGCCATTTTCGTGGGTTATAACACACGATTTTCAGCACTTGGGTCAATTTTTTTGCAACATCCCGGATGTGCACAGACTCCTTGTAGAAGACATTTGGCGAGCGTTTCATTGATTTTTGGACCCTAGGGTTCACGTTTCGGGCCTTTTTCGGCCCGTTTAGGTGCGTTTGCAACCGAGAATTACTTGCCCAAACGGAAGGCACAATGATGAATTTCGACACTCTGACGGTCCCTCCTCCACGTACCGACCATAGTTTAATGCATAACACCACCTGGGGTAGGTCTCCGGGCCAGAAGGGTTTGCAGGTGCGTTTTCGCGAAAACGTCCATTTCGGGCCATTTTCGTGGGTTATAGCACACGATTTTCAGCACTCGGGTCAATTTTTTTTGCAACATCCCGGATGTGCACAGACTCCTTGTAGAGGACATTTGGTGAGCTTTTCATTGATTTTTGGACCCTAGGGTACACGTTTCGGGCCTTTTTTCGGCCCGTTTAGGTGCCTTTGCAACCGAGAATTACTTGCCCAAACGGAAGCCACAATGACGAATTTCGACACTCTGACGGTCCCTCCTCCACGTACCGACCATAGTTTAATGCATAACACCACCAGGGGTAGGTATCCGGGCCAGAAGGGTTTGCAGGTGCGTTTTCACGAAAAACGTCCGTTTCGGGCCATTTTCGTGGGTTATAGCACACGATTTTCAGCACTCGGGTCAATTTTTTTGCAACATCCCGGATGTGCACAGACTCCTTGTAGAAGACATTTGGCGAGCGTTTCATTGATTTTTGGACCCTAGGGTTCACGTTTCGGGCCTTTTTCGGCCCGTTTAGGTGCGTTTGCAACCGAGAATTACTTGCCCAAACGGAAGCCACAATGATGAATTTCGACACTCTGACGGTCCCTCCTCCACGTACCGACCATAGTTTAATGCATAACACCACCTGGGGTAGGTCTCCGGGCCAGAAGGGTTTGCAGGTGCGTTTTCGCGAAAACGTCCATTTCGGGCCATTTTCGTGGGTTATAGAACACGATTTTCAGCACTCGGGTCAATTTTTTTGCAACATCCCGGATGTGCACAGACTCCTTGTAGAAGACATTTGGTGAGCTTTTCATTGATTTTTGGACCCTAGGATACACGTTTCGGGCCTTTTTTCAGCCCGTTTAGGTGCCTTTGCAACCGAGAATTACTTGCCCAAACGGAAGCCACAATGATGAATTTCGACACTCTGATGGTCCCTCCTCCACGTACCGACCATAGTTTAATGCATAACACCACCAGGGGTAGGTATCCGGGCCAGAAGAGTTTGCAGGTGCGTTTTCGCGAAAAACGTCCGTTTCGGGCCATTTTCGTGGGTTATAGCACACGATTTTCAGCACTCGGGTCAATTTTTTTGCAACATCACGGATGTGCACAGAATCCTTGTAGAAGACATTTGGCGAGCTTTTCATTGATTTTTGGACCCTAAGGTACACGTTTCGGGCCTTTTTGCGGCCCGTTTAGGTGCCTTTGCAACCGAGAATTACTTGCCCAAACGGAAGCCACAATGATGAATTTCGACACTCTGACGGTCCCTCCTCCACGTTCCGACCATAGTTTAATGCATAACACCACCAGGGGTAGGTCTCCGGGCCAGAAGGGTTTGCAGGTGCGTTTTCGCGAAAAACGTCCGTTTCAGGCCATTTTCGTGGGTTATAGCACACGATTTTCAGCACTCGGGTCAATTTTTATGCAACATCCCGGATGTGCACAGACTCCATGTAGAAGACATTTGGCGAGCTTTTTATTGATTTATGGACCCTAGGGTTCACGTTTCGGTCCTTTTTCGGCCCGTTCAGGTGCCTTTTTTCGGCCCGTTTAGGTGCCTTTGCAACCGAGAATTACTTGCCCAAACGGAAGCCACAATGATGAATTTCGACACTCTGACGGTCCCTCTTCCACTTACCGACCATAGTTTAATGCATAACACCACCTGGGGTAGGTCTCCGGGCCAGAAGGGTTTGCAGTTGCGTTTTCGCGAAAACGTCCGTTTCGGGCCATTTTCGTGGGTTGCACACGATTTTCAGCACTCGGGTCAATTTTTATGCAACATCCCGGATGTGCACAGACTCCTTGTAGAAGACATTTGGCGAGCTTTTCATTGATTTATGGACCCTAGGGTTCACGTTTCGATCCTTTTTCGGCCCGTTTAGGTGCCTTTGCAACCGAGAATTATTTGCCCAAACGGAAGCCACAATGACGAATTTCGACACTCTGACGGTCCCTCCTCCACATACCGACCATAGTTTAATGCATAACACCACCAGGGGTAGGTATGCGGGCCAGATGGGTTTGCAGGTGCGTTTTCGCGAAAAACGTCCGTTTCGGGCCATTTTCGTGGGTTATAACACACGATTTTCAGCACTTGGGTCAATTTTTTTGCAACATCCCGGATGTGCACAGACTCCTTGTAGAAGACATTTGGCGAGCGTTTCATTGATTTTTGGACCCTAGGGTTCACGTTTCGGGCCTTTTTCGGCCCGTTTAGGTGCGTTTGCAACCGAGAATTACTTGCCCAAACGGAAGGCACAATGATGAATTTCGACACTCTGACGGTCCCTCCTCCACGTACCGACCATAGTTTAATGCATAACACCACCTGGGGTAGGTCTCCGGGCCAGAAGGGTTTGCAGGTGCGTTTTCGCGAAAACGTCCATTTCGGGCCATTTTCGTGGGTTATAGCACACGATTTTCAGCACTCGGGTCAATTTTTTTTGCAACATCCCGGATGTGCACAGACTCCTTGTAGAGGACATTTGGTGAGCTTTTCATTGATTTTTGGACCCTAGGGTACACGTTTCGGGCCTTTTTTCGGCCCGTTTAGGTGCCTTTGCAACCGAGAATTACTTGCCCAAACGGAAGCCACAATGACGAATTTCGACACTCTGACGGTCCCTCCTCCACGTACCGACCATAGTTTAATGCATAACACCACCAGGGGTAGGTATCCGGGCCAGAAGGGTTTGCAGGTGCGTTTTCACGAAAAACGTCCGTTTCGGGCCATTTTCGTGGGTTATAGCACACGATTTTCAGCACTCGGGTCAATTTTTTTGCAACATCCCGGATGTGCACAGACTCCTTGTAGAAGACATTTGGCGAGCGTTTCATTGATTTTTGGACCCTAGGGTTCACGTTTCGGGCCTTTTTCGGCCCGTTTAGGTGCGTTTGCAACCGAGAATTACTTGCCCAAACGGAAGCCACAATGATGAATTTCGACACTCTGACGGTCCCTCCTCCACGTACCGACCATAGTTTAATGCATAACACCACCTGGGGTAGGTCTCCGGGCCAGAAGGGTTTGCAGGTGCGTTTTCGCGAAAACGTCCATTTCGGGCCATTTTCGTGGGTTATAGAACACGATTTTCAGCACTCGGGTCAATTTTTTTGCAACATCCCGGATGTGCACAGACTCCTTGTAGAAGACATTTGGTGAGCTTTTCATTGATTTTTGGACCCTAGGATACACGTTTCGGGCCTTTTTTCAGCCCGTTTAGGTGCCTTTGCAACCGAGAATTACTTGCCCAAACGGAAGCCACAATGATGAATTTCGACACTCTGATGGTCCCTCCTCCACGTACCGACCATAGTTTAATGCATAACACCACCAGGGGTAGGTATCCGGGCCAGAAGAGTTTGCAGGTGCGTTTTCGCGAAAAACGTCCGTTTCGGGCCATTTTCGTGGGTTATAGCACACGATTTTCAGCACTCGGGTCAATTTTTTTGCAACATCACGGATGTGCACAGAATCCTTGTAGAAGACATTTGGCGAGCTTTTCATTGATTTTTGGACCCTAAGGTACACGTTTCGGGCCTTTTTGCGGCCCGTTTAGGTGCCTTTGCAACCGAGAATTACTTGCCCAAACGGAAGCCACAATGATGAATTTCGACACTCTGACGGTCCCTCCTCCACGTTCCGACCATAGTTTAATGCATAACACCACCAGGGGTAGGTCTCCGGGCCAGAAGGGTTTGCAGGTGCGTTTTCGCGAAAAACGTCCGTTTCAGGCCATTTTCGTGGGTTATAGCACACGATTTTCAGCACTCGGGTCAATTTTTATGCAACATCCCGGATGTGCACAGACTCCATGTAGAAGACATTTGGCGAGCTTTTTATTGATTTATGGACCCTAGGGTTCACGTTTCGGTCCTTTTTCGGCCCGTTCAGGTGCCTTTTTTCGGCCCGTTTAGGTGCCTTTGCAACCGAGAATTACTTGCCCAAACGGAAGCCACAATGATGAATTTTGACACTCTGACGGTCCCTCTTCCACTTACCGACCATAGTTTAATGCATAACACCACCTGGGGTAGGTCTCCGGGCCAGAAGGGTTTGCAGTTGCGTTTTCGCGAAAACGTCCGTTTCGGGCCATTTTCGTGGGTTGCACACGATTTTCAGCACTCGGGTCAATTTTTATGCAACATCCCGGATGTGCACAGACTCCTTGTAGAAGACATTTGGCGAGCTTTTCATTGATTTATGGACCCTAGGGTTCACGTTTCGATCCTTTTTCGGCCCGTTTAGGTGCCTTTGCAACCGAGAATTATTTGCCCAAACGGAAGCCACAATGACGAATTTCGACACTCTGACGGTCCCTCCTCCACATACCGACCATAGTTTAATGCATAACACCACCAGGGGTAGGTATGCGGGCCAGATGGGTTTGCAGGTGCGTTTTCGCGAAAAACGTCCGTTTCGGGCCATTTTCGTGGGTTATAACACACGATTTTCAGCACTTGGGTCAATTTTTTTGCAACATCCCGGATGTGCACAGACTCCTTGTAGAAGACATTTGGCGAGCGTTTCATTGATTTTTGGACCCTAGGGTTCACGTTTCGGGCCTTTTTCGGCCCGTTTAGGTGCGTTTGCAACCGAGAATTACTTGCCCAAACGGAAGGCACAATGATGAATTTCGACACTCTGACGGTCCCTCCTCCACGTACCGACCATAGTTTAATGCATAACACCACCTGGGGTAGGTCTCCGGGCCAGAAGGGTTTGCAGGTGCGTTTTCGCGAAAACGTCCATTTCGGGCCATTTTCGTGGGTTATAGCACACGATTTTCAGCACTCGGGTCAATTTTTTTTGCAACATCCCGGATGTGCACAGACTCCTTGTAGAGGACATTTGGTGAGCTTTTCATTGATTTTTGGACCCTAGGGTACACGTTTCGGGCCTTTTTTCGGCCCGTTTAGGTGCCTTTGCAACCGAGAATTACTTGCCCAAACGGAAGCCACAATGACGAATTTCGACACTCTGACGGTCCCTCCTCCACGTACCGACCATAGTTTAATGCATAACACCACCAGGGGTAGGTATCCGGGCCAGAAGGGTTTGCAGGTGCGTTTTCACGAAAAACGTCCGTTTCGGGCCATTTTCGTGGGTTATAGCACACGATTTTCAGCACTCGGGTCAATTTTTTTGCAACATCCCGGATGTGCACAGACTCCTTGTAGAAGACATTTGGCGAGCGTTTCATTGATTTTTGGACCCTAGGGTTCACGTTTCGGGCCTTTTTCGGCCCGTTTAGGTGCGTTTGCAACCGAGAATTACTTGCCCAAACGGAAGCCACAATGATGAATTTCGACACTCTGACGGTCCCTCCTCCACGTACCGACCATAGTTTAATGCATAACACCACCTGGGGTAGGTCTCCGGGCCAGAAGGGTTTGCAGGTGCGTTTTCGCGAAAACGTCCATTTCGGGCCATTTTCGTGGGTTATAGAACACGATTTTCAGCACTCGGGTCAATTTTTTTGCAACATCCCGGATGTGCACAGACTCCTTGTAGAAGACATTTGGTGAGCTTTTCATTGATTTTTGGACCCTAGGATACACGTTTCGGGCCTTTTTTCAGCCCGTTTAGGTGCCTTTGCAACCGAGAATTACTTGCCCAAACGGAAGCCACAATGATGAATTTCGACACTCTGATGGTCCCTCCTCCACGTACCGACCATAGTTTAATGCATAACACCACCAGGGGTAGGTATCCGGGCCAGAAGAGTTTGCAGGTGCGTTTTCGCGAAAAACGTCCGTTTCGGGCCATTTTCGTGGGTTATAGCACACGATTTTCAGCACTCGGGTCAATTTTTTTGCAACATCACGGATGTGCACAGAATCCTTGTAGAAGACATTTGGCGAGCTTTTCATTGATTTTTGGACCCTAAGGTACACGTTTCGGGCCTTTTTGCGGCCCGTTTCGGTGCCTTTGCAACCGAGAATTACTTGCCCAAACGGAAGCCACAATGATGAATTTCGACACTCTGACGGTCCCTCCTCCACGTTCCGACCATAGTTTAATGCATAACACCACCAGGGGTAGGTCTCCGGGCCAGAAGGGTTTGCAGGTGCGTTTTCGCGAAAAACGTCCGTTTCAGGCCATTTTCGTGGGTTATAGCACACGATTTTCAGCACTCGGGTCAATTTTTATGCAACATCCCGGATGTGCACAGACTCCATGTAGAAGACATTTGGCGAGCTTTTTATTGATTTATGGACCCTAGGGTTCACGTTTCGGTCCTTTTTCGGCCCGTTCAGGTGCCTTTTTTCGGCCCGTTTAGGTGCCTTTGCAACCGAGAATTACTTGCCCAAACGGAAGCCACAATGATGAATTTCGACACTCTGACGGTCCCTCTTCCACTTACCGACCATAGTTTAATGCATAACACCACCTGGGGTAGGTCTCCGGGCCAGAAGGGTTTGCAGTTGCGTTTTCGCGAAAACGTCCGTTTCGGGCCATTTTCGTGGGTTGCACACGATTTTCAGCACTCGGGTCAATTTTTATGCAACATCCCGGATGTGCACAGACTCCTTGTAGAAGACATTTGGCGAGCTTTTCATTGATTTATGGACCCTAGGGTTCACGTTTCGATCCTTTTTCGGCCCGTTTAGGTGCCTTTGCAACCGAGAATTACTGGCCCAAACGGAAGCCACAATGATGACTTTCGATACTCTGACGGTCCCTCCTCCACGTACCGACCATAGTTTAATGCATAACACCACCAGGGGTAGGTATCCGGGCCAGAAGGGTTTGCAGGTGCATTTGCGCGAAAAACGTCAGTTTCGGGCCATTTTCGTGGGTTATTGCACACGATTTTCAGCACTCGGGTCAATTTTTTTGCAACATCCCGGATGTGCACATAATCCTTGTAGAAGACATTTGGCGAGCTTTTCATTGATTTTTGGACCCTAGGGTACACGTTTCGGGCCTTTTTTCGGCCCGTTTAGGTGCCTTTGCAACCGAGAATTATTTGCCCAAACGGAAGCCACAATGATGAAATTCGACACTCTGACGGTCCCTCCTCCACGTTCCTACCATAGTTTAATGCGTAACACCACCAGGGGTAGGTTCTCCGGGCTAGAAGGGTTTGCAGGTGCGTTTTCGCGAAAAACGTCCGTTTCGGGCCATTTTCGTGGGTTATAGCACACGATTTTCAGCACTCGGGTCAATTTTTTTGCAACATCCCGGATGTGCACAGAATCCTTGTAGAAGACATTTGGCGAGCTTTTCATTGATTTTTGGAGCCTAGGGTTCACGTTTCGGGCCTTTTTTCGGCACGTTTAGGTGCCTTTGCAACCGAGAATTATTTGCCCAAACGGTAGCCACAATGATGAATTTCGACACTCTGACGGTCCCTCCTCCACGTTTCGACCATAGTTTAATGCATAACACCACCAGGGGTAGGTCTCCGGGCCAGAAGGGTTTGCAGGTGCGTTTTCGCGAAAAACGTCCGTTTCGGGCCATTTTCGTGGGTTATAGCACACGATTTTCAGCACTCGGGTCAATTTTTTTGCAACATCCCGGATGTGCACAGAATCCTTGTAGAAGACATTTGGCGAGCTTTTCATTGATTTTTGGAGCCTAGGGTTCACGTTTCAGTCCTTTTTTCGGCACGTTTAGGTGCCTTTGCAACTGAGAATTACTTGCCCAAACGGAAGCGACAATGACGAATTTCGACACTCTGACGGTCCCTCCTCCACGTATCGACCATAGTTTAATGCATAACACCACCAGGGGTAGGTATCCGGGCCAGAAGGGTTTGCAGGTGCGTTTTCGCGAAAATATTCCGTTTCGGGCCATTTTCGTGGGTTATAGAACACGATTTTCAGCACTCGGGTCAATTTTTTTGCAACATCCCGGATGTGCACAGACTCCTTGTAGAAGACATTTGGTGAGCTTTTCATTGATTTTTGGACCCTAGGGTTCACCTTTCGGGCCTTTTTTCGGCCCGTTTAGGTGCCTTTGCAACCGTGAATTACTAGTCCAAACGGAAGCCACAATGACGAATTTCGACACTCTGACGGTCCCTCCTCCACGTACCGACCATTGTTTAATGCATAACACCACCAGGGGTAGGTATCCGGGCCAGAAGGGTTTGCAGGTGCGTTTTCGGGAAAAACGTCCGTTTCGGGCCATTTTCGTGGGTTATAACACACGATTTTCAGCACTCGGGTCAATTTTTTTGCAACATCCCGGATGTGCACAGACTCCTTGTAGAAGACATTTGGCGAGCGTTTCTTTGATTTTTGGACCCTAGGGTTCACGTTTCGGGCCTTTTTCGGCCCGTTTCGGTGCCTTTGCAACCGAGAATAACTTGCCCAAACGGAAGCCACAATGATGAATTTCGACACTCTAACGGTCCCTCTTCCACTTACCGACCATAGTTTAATGCATAACACCACCTGGGGTAGGTCTCCGGGCCAGAAGGGTTTGCAGGTGCGTTTTCGCGAAAACGTCCGTTTCGGGCCATTTTCGTGGGTTATAGCACACGATTTTCAGCACTCGGGTCAATTTTTATGCAACATCCCGGATGTGCACAGACTCCTTGTAGAAGACATTAGGCGAGCTTTTCATTGATTTATGGACCCTAGGGTTCACGTTTCGGTCCTTTTTCGGCCCGTTTAGGTGCCTTTGCAACCGAGAATTACTGGCCCAAACGGAAGCCACAATGATGAATTTCGATACTCTGACGGTCCCTCCTCCACGTACCGACCATAGTTTAATGCATAACACCACCAGGGGCAGGTATCCGGGCCAGAAGGGTTTGTTGGTGCGTTTGCGCGAAAAACGTCAGTTTCGGGCCATTTTCGTGGGTTATAGCACACGATTTTCAGCACTCGGGTCAATTTTTTTGCAACATCCCGGATGTGCACAGAATCCTTGTAGAAGACATTTGGCGAGCTTTTCATTGATTTTTGGAGCCTAGGGTTCACGTTTCGGTCCTTTTTTCAGCACGTTTAGGTGCCTTTGCAACCGAGAATTACTTGCCCAAACGGAAGCCACAATGACGAATTTCGACACTCTGACGGTCCCTCCTCCACGTACCGACCATAGTTTAATGCATAACACCACCAGGGGTAGGTATCCGGGCCAGAAGGGTTTGCAGGTGCGTTTTCGCGAAAAACGTCCGTTTCGGGCCATTTTCGTGGGTTATAGAACACGATTTTCAGCACTCGGGTCAATTTTTTTGCAACATCTCGGATGTGCACAGACTCCTTGAAGAAGACATTTGGTGAGCTTTTCATTAATTTTTGGACCCTAGGGTTCACGTTTCGGACCTTTTTTCGGCCCGTTTAGGTGCCTTTGCAACCGAGAATTACTTGCCCAAACGGAAGCCACAATGACGAATTTTGACACTCTGACGGTCCTTCCTCCACATACCGACCATAGTTTAATGCATAACACCACCAGGGGTAGGTATGCGGGCCAGAAGGGTTTGCAGGTGCGTTTTCGCGAAAAACGTCCGTTTCGGGCCATTTTCGTGGGTTATAACATACGATTTTCATCACTTGGGTCAATTTTTTTGCAACATCCCGGATGTGCACAGACTCCTTGTAGAAGACATTTGGCGAGCGTTTCATTGATTTTTGGACCCTAGGGTTCACGTTTCGGGCCTTTTTCGGCCCGTTTAGGTGCGTTTGCAACCGAGAATTACTTGCCCAAACGGAAGCCACAATGATGAATTTCGACACTCTGACGGTCCCTCCTCCACGTACCGACCATAGTTTAATGCATAACACCACCTGGGGTAGGTCTCCGGGCCAGAAGGGTTTGCAGGTGCATTTTCGAGAAAACGTCCATTTCGGGCCATTTTCGTAGGTTATAGCACACGATGTTCAGCACTCGGGTTAATTTTTATGCAACATCCCGGATGTGCATAGACTCCTTGTAGAAGACATTTGGCGAGCTTTTCATTGATTTATGGACCCTAGGGTTCACGTTTCGGTCCTTTTTCGGCCCGTTTAGGTGCCTTTGCAACCGAGAATTATTTACCCAAACGGTAGCCACAATGATGAATTTCGACACTCTGACGGTCCCTCCTCCACGTTTCGACCATAGTTTAATGCATAACACCACCAGGGGTAGGTCTCCGGGCCAGAAGGGTTTGCAGGTGCGTTTTCGAGAAAAACGTCCGTTTCGGGCCATTTTCGTGGGTTATAGCACACGATTTTCAGCACTCGGGTCAATTTTTTTGCAACATCCCGGATGTGCACAGAAACCTTGTAGAAGACATTTGGCGAGCTTTTCATTGATTTTTGGAGCCTAGGGTTCACGTTTCGGTCCTTTTTTCAGCACGTTTAGGTGCCTTTGCAACCGAGAATTACTTGCCCTAACGGAAGCCACAATGACGAATTTCGACACTCTGACGGTCCCTCCTCCACGTACCGACCATAGTTTAATGAATAACACCACCAGGGGTAGGTATCCGGGCCAGAAGGGTTTGCAGGTGCGTTTTCGCGAAAAACGTCCGTTTCGGGCCATTTTCGTGGGTTATAGAACACGATTTTCAGCACTCGGGTCAATTTTTTTGCAACATCCCGGATGTGCACAGACTCCTTGTAGAAGACATTTGGTGAGCTTTTCATTGATTTTTGGACCCTAGGGTTCACGTTTCGGGCCTTTTTCCGGCCCGTTTAGGTGACTTTGCAACCGAGAAATACTAGCCCAAACGGAAGCCACAATGACGAATTTCGACACTCTGACGGTCCCTCCTCCACGTACCGACCATTGTTTAATGCATAACACCACCAGGGGTAGGTATCCGGGCCAGAAGGGTTTGCAGGTGCGTTTTCGCGAAAAACGTCCGTTTTGGGCCATTTTCGTGGGTTATAACACACGATTTTCAGCACTCGGGTCAATTTTTTTGCAACATCCCGGATGTGCACAGACTCCTTGTAGAAGACATTTGGCGAGCGTTTCTTTGATTTTTGGACCCTAGGGTTCACGTTTCGGGCCTTTTTCGGCCCGTTTAGGTGCCTTTGCAACCGAGAATTACTTGCCCAAACGGAAGCCACAATGATGAATTTCGACACTCTGACGGTCCCTCTTCCACTTACCGACCATAGTTTAATGCATAACACCACCTGGGGTAGGTCTCCGGGCCAGAAGGGTTTGCAGGTGCGTTTTCGCCAAAACGTCCGTTTCGGGCCATTTTCGTGGGTTATAGCACACGATTTTCAGCACTCGGGTCAATTTTTATGCAACATCCCGGATGTGCACAGACTCCTTGTAGAAGACATTAGGCGAGCTTTTCATTGATTTATGGACCCTAGGGTTCACGTTTCGGTCCTTTTTCGGCCGTTTAGGTGCCTTTGCAACCGAGAATTACTGGCCCAAACGGAAACCACAATGATGAATTTCGATACTCTGACGGTCCCTCCTCCACGTACCGACCATAGTTTAATGCATAACACCACCAGGGGCAGGTATCCGGGCCAGAAGGGTTTGCAGGTGCGTTTGCGCGAAAAACGTCAGTTTCGGGCCATTTTCGTGGGTTATAGCACACGATTTTCAGCACTCGGGTCAATTTTTTTGCAACATTCCGGATGTGCACATAATCCTTGTAGAAGACATTTGGCCAGCTTTTCATTGATTTTTGGACCCTAGGGTACACGTTTCGGGCCTTTTTTCTGCCCGTTTAGGTGCCTTTGCAACCGAGAATTATTTGCCCAAACGGTAGCCACAACGATGAATTTCGACACTCTGACGGTCCCTCCTCCACGTTTCGACCATAGTTTAATGCATAACACCACCAGGGGTAGGTCTCCGGGCCAGAAGGGTTTGCAGGTGCGTTTTCGCGAAAAACGTCCGTTTCGGGCCATTTTCGTGGGTTATAGCACACGATTTTCAGCACTCGGGTCCATTTTTTTGCAACATCCCGGATGTGCACAGAATCCTTGTAGAAGACATTTGGCGAGCTTTTCATTGATTTTTGGAGCCTAGGGTTCACGTTTCCGTCCTTTTTTCAGCACGTTTAGGTGCCTTTGCAACCGAGAATTACTTGCCCAAACGGAAGCCACAATGACGAATTTTGACACTCTGACGGTCCCTCCTCCACGTACCGACCATAGTTTAATGCATAACACCACCAGGGGTAGGTCTCCGGGCCAGAAGGGTTTGCAGGTGCGTTTTCGCGAAAAACGTCCGTTTCGGGCCATTTTCGTGGGTTATAGAACACGATTTTCAGCACTCGGGTCAATTTTTTTGCAACATCCCGTATGTGCACAGACTCCTTGAAGAAGACATTTGGTGAGCTTTTCATTGATTTTTGGACCCTAGGGTTCACGTTTCGGGCCTTTTTTCGGCCCGTTTAGGTGCCTTTGCAACCGAGAATTACTTGCCCAAACGGAAGCCACAATGACGAATTTTGACACTCTGACGGTCCCTCCTCCACATACCGACCATAGTTTAATGCATAACACCACCAGGGGTAGGTATGCGGGCCAGAAGGGTTTGCAGGTGCGTTTTCGCGAAAAACGTCCGGTTCGGGCCATTTTCGTGGGTTATAACATACGATTTTCATCACTTGGGTCAATTTTTTTGCAACATCCCGGATGTGCACAGACTCCTTGTAGAAGACATTTGGCGAGCGTTTCATTGATTTTTGGACCCTAGGGTTCACGTTTCGGGCCTTTTTCGACCCGTTTAGGTGCGTTTGCAACCGAGAATTACTTGCCCAAACGGAAGCCACAATGATGAATTTCGACACTCTGACGGTCCCTCCTCCACGTACCGACCATAGTTTAATGCATAACACCACCTGGGGTAGGTCTCCGGGCCAGAAGGGTTTGCAGGTGCATTTTCGCGAAAACGTCCATTTCGGGCCATTTTCGTGGGTTATAGCACACGATTTTCAGCACTCGGGTTAATTTTTATGCAACATCCCGGATGTGCACAGACTCCTTGTAGAAGACATTTGGCGAGCTTTTCATTGATTTATGGACCCTAGGGTTCACGTTTCGGTCCTTTTTCGACCCGTTTAGGTGCCTTTGCAACCGAGAATTATTTACCCAAACGGTAGCCACAATGATGAATTTCGACACTCTGACGGTCCCTCCTCCACGTTTCGACCATAGTTTAATGCATAACACCACCAGGGGTAGGTCTCCGGGCCAGAAGGGTTTGCAGGTGCGTTTTCGCGAAAAACGTCCGTTTCGGGCCATTTTCGTGGGTTATAGCACACGATTTTCAGCACTCGGGTCAATTTTTTTGCAACATCCCGGATGTGCACAGAATCCTTGTAGAAGACATTTGGCGAGCTTTTCATTGATTTTTGGAGCCTAGGGTTCACGTTTCGGTCCTTTTTTCGGCACGTTTAGGTGCCTTTGCAACCGAGAATTACTTGCCCAAACGGAAGCCACAATGACGAATTTCGACACTCTGACGGTCCCTCCTCCACGTACCGACCATAGTTTAATGCATAACACCACCAGGGGTAGGTATCCGGGCCAGAAGGGTTTGCAGGTGCGTTTTCGCGAAAAACGTCCGTTTCGGGCCATTTTCGTGGGTTATAGAACACGATTTTCAGCACTCGGGTCAATTTTTTTGCAACATCCCGGATGTGCACAGACTCCTTGTAGAAGACATTTGGTGAGCTTTTCATTGATTTTTGGACCCTAGGGTTCACGTTTCGGGCCTTTTTTCGGCCCGTTTAGGTGACTTTGCAACCGAGAAATACGAGCCCAAACGGAAGCCACAATGACGAATTTCGACACTCTGATGGTCCCTCCTCCACGTACCGACCATTGTTTAATGCATAACACCACCAGGGGCAGGTATCCGGGCCAGAAGGGTTTGCAGGTGCGTTTTCGCGAAAAACGTCCGTTTCGGGCCATTTTCGTGGGTTATAACACACGATTTTCAGCACTCGGGTCAATTTTTTTGCAACATCCCGGATGTGCACAGACTCCTTGTAGAAGACATTTGGCGAGCGTTTCTTTGATTTTTGGACCCTAGGGTTCACGTTTCGGGCCTTTTTCGGCCTGTTTAGGTGCCTTTGCAACCGAGAATTACTTGCCCAAACGGAAGCCACAATGATGAATTTCGACACTCTGACGGTCCCTCTTCCACTTACCGACCATAGTTTAATGCATAACACCACCTGGGGTAGGTCTCCGGGCCAGAAGGGTTTGCAGGTGCGTTTTCGCCAAAACGTCCGTTTCGGGCCATTTTCGTGGGTCATAGCACACGATTTTCAGCACTCGGGTCAATTTTTATGCAACATCCCGGATGTGCACAGACTCCTTGTAGAAGACATTAGGCGAGCTTTTCATTGATTTATGGACCCTAGGGTTCACGTTTCGGTCCTTTTTCGGCCCGTTTAGGTGCCTTTGCAACCGAGAATTACTGGCCCAAACGGAAGCCACAATGATGAATTTCGATACTCTGACGGTCCCTCCTCCACGTACCGACCATAGTTTAATGCATAACACCACCAGGGGCAGGTATCCGGGCCAGAAGGGTTTGCAGGTGCGTTTGCGCGAAAAACGTCAGTTTCGGGCCATTTTCGTGGGTTATAGCACACGATTTTCAGCACTCGGGTCAATTTTTTTGCAACATTCCGGATGTGCACATAATCCTTGTAGAAGACATTTGGCGAGCATTTCATTGATTTTTGGACCCTAGGGTACACGTTTCGGGCCTTTTTTCGGCCCGTTTAGGTGCCTTTGCAACCGAGAATTATTTGCCCAAACGGTAGCCACAATGATGAATTTCGACACTCTGACGGTCCCTCCTCCACGTTTCGACCATAGTTTAATGCATAACACCACCAGGGGTAGGTCTCCGGGTCAGAAGGGTTTGCAGGTGCGTTTTCGCGAAACACGTCCGTTTCGGGCCATTTTCGTGGGTTATAACACACGATTTTCAGCACTCGGGTCAATTATTTTGCAACATCCCGGATGTGCACAGACTCCTTGTAGAAGACATTTGGCGAGCGTTTCTTTGATTTTTGGACCCTAGGGTTCACGTTTCGGGCCTTTTTTGGCCCGTTTAGGTGCCTTTGCAACCGAGAATTACTTGCCCAAACGGAAGCCACAATGATGAATTTCGACACTCTGACGGTCCCTCTTCCACTTACCGACCATAGTTTAATGCATAACACCACCTGGGGTAGGTCTCCGGGCCAGAAGGGTTTGCAGGTGCGTTTTCGCCAAAACGTCCGTTTCGGGCCATTTTCGTGGGTTATAGCACATGATTTTCAGCACTCGGGTCAATTTTTATGCAACATCCCGGATGTGCACAGACTCCTTGTAGAAGACATTAGGCGAGCTTTTCATTGATTTATGGACCCTAGGGTTCACGTTTCGGTCCTTTTTCGGCCCGTTTAGGTGCCTTTGCGACCGAGAATTACTGGCCCAAACGGAAACCACAATGATGAATTTCGATACTCTGACGGTCCCTCCTCCACATACCGACCATAGTTTAATGCATAACACCACCAGGGGCAGGTATCCGGGCCAGAAGGGTTTGCAGGTGCGTTTGCGCGAAAAACGTCAGTTTCGGGCCATTTTCGTGGGTTATAGCACACGATTTTCAGCACTCAGGTCAATTTTTTTGCAACATTCCGGATGTGCACATAATCCTTGTAGAAGACATTTGGCGAGCTTTTCATTGATTTTTGGACCCTAGGTTACACGTTTCGGGCCTTTTTTCGGCCCGTTTAGGTGCCTTTGCAACCGAGAATTATTTGCCCAAACGGTAGCCACAATGATGAATTTCGACACTCTGACGGTCCCTCCTTCACGTTTCGACCATAGTTTAATGCATAACACCACCAGGGGTAGGTCTCCGGGCCAGAAGGGTTTGCAGGTGCGTTTTCGCGAAAAACGTCCGTTTCGGGCCATTTTCGTGGGTTATAGCACACGATTTTCAGCACTCGGGTCCATTTTTTTGCAACATCCCGGATGTGCACAGAATCCTTGTAGAAGACATTTGGCGAGCTTTTCATTGATTTTTGGAGCCTAGGGTTCACGTTTCGGTCCTTTTTTCAGCACGTTTAGGTGCCTTTGCAACCGAGAATTACTTGCCCAAACGGAAGCCACAATGACGAATTTCGACACTCTGACGGTCCCTCCTCCACGTACCGACCATAGTTTAATACATAACACCACCAGGGGTAGGTATCCGGGCCAGAAGGGTTTGCAGGTGCGTTTTCGCGAAAAACGTCCGTTTCGGGCCATTTTCGTGGGTTAGAGAACACGATTTTCAGCACTCGGGTCAATTTTTTTGCAACATCCCGGATGTGCACAGACTCCTTGAAGAAGACATTTGGTGAGCTTTTCATTGATTTTTGGACCCTAGGGTTCACGTTTCGGGCCTTTTTTCGGCCCGTTTAGGTGCCTTTGCAACCGAGAATTACTTGCCCAAACGGAAGCCACAATGACGAATTTTGACACTCTGACGGTCCCTCCTCCACATACCGACCATAGTTTAATGCATAACACCACCAGGGGTAGGTATGCGGGCCAGAAGGGTTTGCAGGTGCGTTTTCGCGAACAACGTCCGTTTCGGGCCATTTTCGTGGGTTATAACATACGATTTTCATCACTTGGGTCAATTTTTTTGCAACATCCCGGATGTGCACAGACTCCTTGTAGAAGACATTTGGCGAGCGTTTCATTGATTTTTGGACCCTAGGGTTCACGTTTCGGTCCTTTTTCGGCCCGTTTAGGTGCGTTTGCAACCGAGAATTACTTGCCCAAACGGAAGCCACAATGATGAATTTCGACACTCTGACGGTCCCTCCTCCACGTACCGACCATAGTTTAATGCATAACACCACCTGGGGTAGGTCTCCGGGCCAGAAGGGTTTGCAGGTGCATTTTCGCAAAAACGTCCATTTCGGGCCATTTTCGTGGGTTATAGCACACGATTTTCAGCACTCGGGTTAATTTTTATGCAACATCCCGGATGTGCACAGACTCCTTGTAGAAGACATTTGGCGAGCTTTTCATTGATTTATGGACCCTAGGGTTCACGTTTCGGTCCTTTTTCGGCCCGTTTAGGTGCCTTTGCAACCGAGAATTATTTACTCAAACGGTAGCCACAATGATGAATTTCGACACTCTGACGGTCCCTCCTCCACGTTTCGACCATAGTTTAATGCATAACACCACCAGGGGTAGGTCTCCGGGCCAGAAGGGTTTGCAGGTGCGTTTTCGCGAAAAACGTCCGTTTCGGGCCATTTTCGTGGGTTATAGCACACGATTTTCAGCACTCGGGTCAATTTTTTTGCAACATCCCGGATGTGCACAGAATCCTTGTAGAAGACATTTGGCGAGCTTTTCATTGATTTTTGGAGCCTAGGGTTCACGTTTCGGTCCTTTTTTCGGCACGTTTAGGTGCCTTTGCAACCGAGAATTACTTGCCCAAACGGAAGCCACAATGACGAATTTCGACACTCTGACGGTCCCTCCTCCACGTACCGACCATAGTTTAATGCATAACACCACCAGGGGTAGGTATCCGGGCCAGAAGGGTTTGCAGGTGCGTTTTTGCGAAAAACGTCCGTTTCGGGCCATTTTCGTGGGTTATAGAACACGATTTTCAGCACTCGGGTCAATTTTTTTGCAACATCCTGGATGTGCACAGACTCCTTGTAGATGACATTTGGTGAGCTTTTCATTGATTTTTGGACCCTAGGGTTCACGTTTCGGGCCTTTTTTCGGCCCGTTTAGGTGACTTGGCAACCGAGAAATACTAGCCCAAACGGAAGCCACAATGACGAATTTCGACACTCTGACGGTCCCTCCTCCACGTACCGACCATTGTTTAATGCATAACACCACCAGGGGTAGGTATCCGGACCAGAAGGGTTTGCAGGTGCGTTTTCGCGAAAAACGTCCGTTTCGGGCCATTTTCGTGGGTTATAACACACGATTTTCAGCACTCGGGTCAATTTTTTTGCAACATCCCGGAGGTGCACAGACTCCTTGTAGAAGACATTTGGCGAGCGTTTCTTTGATTTTTGGACCCTAGGGTTCACGTTTCGGGCCTTTTTCGGCCCATTTAGGTGCCTTTGCAACCGAGAATTACTTGCCCAAACGGAAGCCACAATGATGAATTTCGACACTCTGACGGTCCCTCTTCCACTTACCGACCATAGTTTAATGCATAACACCACCTGGGGTAGGTCTCCGGGCCAGAAGGGTTTGCAGGTGCGTTTTCGCCAAAACGTCCGTTTCGGGCCATTTTCGTGGGTATAGCACACGATTTTCAGCACTCGGGTCAATTTTTATGCAACATCCCGGATGTGCACAGACTCCTTGTAGAAGACATTAGGCGAGCTTTTCATTGATTTATGGACCCTAGGGTTCACGTTTCGGTCCTTTTTCGGCCGGTTTAGGTGCCTTTGCAACCGAGAATTACTGGCCCAAACGGAAGCCACAATGATGAATTTCGATACTCTGACGGTCCCTCCTCCACGTACCGACCATAGTTTAATGCATAACACCACCAGGGGCAGGTATCCGGGCCAGAAGGGTTTGCAGGTGCGTTTGAGCGAAAAACGTCAGTTTCGGGCCATTTTCGTGGGTTATAGCACACGATTTTCAGCACTCGGGTCAATTTTTTTGCAACATTCCGGATGTGCACATAATCCTTGTAGAAGACATTTGGCGAGCTTTTCATTGATTTTTGGACCGTAGGGTACACGTTTCGGGCCTTTTTTCGGCCCGTTTAGGTGCCTTTGCAACCGAGAATTATTTGCCCAAACGGTAGCCACAATGATGAATTTCGACACTCTGACGGTCCCTCCTCCACATTTCGACCATAGTTTAATGCATAACACCACCAGGGGTAGGTCTCCGGGCCAGAAGGGTTTGCAGGTGCGTTTTCGCGAAAAACGTCTGTTTCGGGCCATTTTCGTGGGTTATAGCACACGATTTTCAGCACTCGGGTCCATTTTTTTGCAACATCCCGGATGTGCACAGAATCCTTGTAGAAGACATTTGGCGAGCTTTTCATTGATTTTTGGAGCCTAGGGTTCACGTTTCGGTCCTTTTTTCAGCACGTTTAGGTGCCTTTGCAACCGAGAATTACTTGCCCAAACAGAAGCCACAATGACGAATTTCGACACTCTGACGGTCCCTCCTCCACGTACCGACCATAGTTTAATGCATAACACCACCAGGGGTAGGTATCCGGGCCAGAAGGGTATGCAGGTGCGTTTTCGCGAAAAACGTCCGTTTCGGGCCATTTTCGTGGGTTATAGAACACGATTTTCAGCACTCGGGTCAATTTTTTTGCAACATCCCGGATGTGCACAGACTCCTTGAAGAAGACATTTGGTGAGCTTTTCATTGATTTTTGGACCCTAGGGTTCACGTTTCGGTCCTTTTTTCGGCCCGTTTAGGTGCCTTTGCAACCGAGAATTACTGGCCCAAACGGAAGCCACAATGACGAATTTCGACACTCTGACGGTCTCTCCTCCACGTACCGACCATAGTTTAATGCATAACACCACCAGGGGTAGGTATCCGGGCCAGAAGGGTTTGCAGGTGCGTTTTCGCGAAAAACGTTCGTTTCGGGCCATTTTCGTGGGTTAGCACACGATTTTCAGGACTCGGGTCAATTTTTTTGCAACATTCCGGATGTGCACAGACTCCTTGTAGAAGACATTTGGTGAGTTTTTCATTGATTTTTGGACCCTAGGGTACACGTTTCTGGCCTTTTTTCGGCCCGTTTAGGTGCCTTTGCAACCGAGAATTACTTGCCCAAACGGAAGCCACAATGACGAATTTCGACACTCTGACGGTCCCTCCTCCACGTACCGACCATAGTTTAATGCATAACACCACCAGGGGTAGGTATCCGGGCCACAAGGGTTTGCAGGTGCGTTTTCGCGAAAAACGTCCGTTTCGGGCCATTTTCGTGGGTTATAGCACACGATTTTCAGCACTCGGGTCAATTTTTTTGCAACATCCCGGATGTGCACAGAATCCTTGTAGAAGACATTTGGCGAGCTTTTCATTGATTTTTGGACCCTAAGGTACACGTTTCGGGCCTTTTTGCGGCCCGTTTAGGTGCCTTTGCAACCGAGAATTACTTGCCCAAACGGAAGCCACAATGATGAATTTCGACACTCTGACGGTCCCTCCTCCACGTTCCGACCATAGTTTAATGCATAACACCACCAGGGGTAGGTCTCCGGGCCAGAAGGGTTTGCAGGTGCGTTTTCGCGAAAAACGTCCGTTTCGGGCCATTTTCGTGGGTTATAGCACACGATTTTCAGCACTCGGGTCAATTTTTATGCAACATCCCGGATGTGCACAGACTCCTTGTAGAAGACATTTGGCGAGCTTTTTATTGATTTATGGACCCTAGGGTTCACGTTTCGGTCCTTTTTCGGCCCGTTTAGGTGCCTTTGCAACCGAGAATCACTGGCCCAAACGGAAGCCACAATGATGAATTTCGACACTCTGACGGTCCCTCCTCCACGTACCGACCATAGTTTAATGCATAACACCACCAGGGGTAGGTATGCGGTCCAGAAGGGTTTGCAGGTGCGTTTTCGCGAAAAACGTCCGTTTCGGGCCACACGATTTTCAGCACTCGGGTCAATTTTTTTGCAACATCCCGGATGTGCACAGACACCTTGTAGAAGACATTTGGCGAGCTTTTCATTGATTTTTGGACCCTAGGGTTCATGTTTCGGGCCTTTTTTCGGCCCGTTTAGGTGCCTTTGCAACCGAGAATTACTTGCCCAAACGGAACCCACAATGACGAATTTCGACACTCTGACGGTCCCTCCTCCACGTACCGACCATAGTTTAATGCATAACACCACCAGGGGTAGGTATGCGGGCCAGAAGGGTTTGCAGGTGCGTTTTCGCGAAAAACGTCCGTTTCGGGCCATTTTCTTGGGTTATAGCACACGATTTTCAGCACTCAGGTTAATTTTTATGCAACATCCCGGATGTGCACAGACTCCTTGTAGAAGACATTTGGCGAGCTTTTCATTGATTTATGGACCCTAGGGTTCACGTTTCGGTCCTTTTTCGGCCCGTTTAGGTGTCTTTGCAACCGAGAATTACTGGCCCAAACGGAAGCCACAATGACGAATTTCGACACTCTGACGGTCCCTCCTCCACGTACCGACCATAGTTTAATGCATAACACCACCAGGGGTAGGTATGCGGGCCAGAAGGGTTTGCATGTGCGTTTTCGCGAAAAACGTCCGTTTCGGGCCATTTTCGTGGGTTATAGCACACGATTTTCAGCACTCGGGTCAATTTTTTTGCAACATCCCGGATGTGCACAGACTCCTTGTAGAAGACATTTGGTGAGCTTTTCATTGATTTTTGGACCCTAGGGTACACGTTTCGGGCCTTTTTTCGGCCCGTTTAGGTGCCTTTGCAACCGAGAATTATTTGCCCAAACGGAAGCCACAATGACGAATTTCGACACTCTGACGGTCCCTCCTCCACGTACCGACCATAGTTTAATGCATAACACCACCAGGGGTAGGTATCCGGGCCAGAAGGGTTTGCAGGTGCGTTTTCGCGAAAAACGTCCGTTTCGGGCCATTTTCGTGGGTTATAGAACACGATTTTCAGCACTCGGGTCAATTTTTTTGCAACATCCCGGATGTGCACAGACTCCTTGAAGAAGACATTTGGTGAGCTTTTCATTGATTTTTGGACCCTAGGGTTCACGTTTCGGGCCTTTTTTCGGCCCGTTTAGGTGCCTTTGCAACCGAGAATTACTTGCCCAAACGGAAGCCACAATGACGAATTTTGACACTCTGACGGTCCCTCCTCCACATACCGACCATAGTTTAATGCATAACACCACCAGGGGTAGGTATGCGGGCCAGAAGGGTTTGCAGGTGCGTTTTCGCGAAAAACGTCCGTTTCGGGCCATTTTCGTGGGTTATAACATACGATTTTCATCACTTGGGTCAATTTTTTTGCAACATCCCGGATGTGCACAGACTCCTTGTAGAAGACATTTGGCGAGCGTTTCATTGATTTTTGGACCCTAGGGTTCACGTTTCGGTCCTTTTTCGGCCCGTTTAGGTGCGTTTGCAACCGAGAATTACTTGCCCAAACGGAAGCCACAATGATGAATTTAGACACTCTGACGGTCCCTCCTCCACGTACCGACCATAGTTTAATGCATAACACCACCTGGGGTAGGTCTCCGGGCCAGAAGGGTTTGCAGGTGCATTTTCGCGAAAACGTCCATTTCGGGCCATTTTCGTGGGTTATAGCACACGATTTTCAGCACTCGGGTTTATTTTTATGCAACATCCCGGATGTGCACAGACTCCTTGTAGAAGACATTTGGCGAGCTTTTCATTGATTTATGGACCCTAGGGTTCACGTTTCGGTCCTTTTTCGGCCCGTTTAGGTGCCTTTGCAACCGAGAATTATTTACTCAAACGGTAGCCACAATGATGAATTTCGACACTCTGACGGTCCCTCCTCCACGTTTCGACCATAGTTTAATGCATAACACCACCAGGGGTAGGTCTCCGGGCCAGAAGGGTTTGCAGGTGCGTTTTCGCGAAAAACGTCTGTTTCGGGCCATTTTCGTGGGTTATAGCACACGATTTTCAGCACTCGGGTCAATTTTTTTGCAACATCCCGGATGTGCACAGAATCCTTGTAGAAGACATTTGGCGAGCTTTTCATTGATTTTTGGAGCCTAGGGTTCACGTTTCGGTCCTTTTTTCGGCACGTTTAGGTGCCTTTGCAACCGAGAATTACTTGCCCAAACGGAAGCCACAATGACGAATTTCGACACTCTGACGGTCCCTCCTCCACGTACCGACCATAGTTTAATGCATAACACCACCAGGGGTAGGTATCCGGGCCAGAAGGGTTTGCAGGTGCGTTTTTGCGAAAAACGTCCGTTTCGGGCCATTTTCGTGGGGTATAGAACACGATTTTCAGCACTCGGGTCAATTTTTTTGCAACATCCCGGATGTGCACAGACTCCTTGTAGATGACATTTGGTGAGCTTTTCATTGATTTTTGGACCCTAGGGTTCACGTTTCGGGCCTTTTTTCGGCCCGTTTAGGTGACTTTGCAACCGAGAAATACTAGCCCAAACGGAAGCCACAATGACGAATTTCGACACTCTGACGGTCCCTCCTCCACGTACCGACCATTGTTTAATGCATAACACCACCAGGGGTAGGTATCCGGACCAGAAGGGTTTGCAGGTGCGTTTTCGCGAAAAACGTCCGTTTCGGGCCATTTTCGTGGGTTATAACACACGATTTTCAGCACTCGGGTCAATTTTTTTGCAACATCCCGGATGTGCACAGACTCCTTGTAGAAGACATTTGGCGAGCGTTTCTTTGATTTTTGGACCCTAGGGTTCACGTTTCGGGCCTTTTTCGGCCCATTTAGGTGCCTTTGCAACCGAGAATTACTTGCCCAAACGGAAGCCACAATGATGAATTTCGACACTCTGACGGTCCCTCTTCCACTTACCGACCATAGTTTAATGCATAACACCACCTGGGGTAGGTCTTCGGGCCAGAAGGGTTTGCAGGTGCGTTTTCGCCAAAACGTCCGTTTCGGGCCATTTTCGTGGGTATAGCACACGATTTTCAGCACTCGGGTCAATTTTTATGCAACATCCCGGATGTGCACAGACTCCTTGTAGAAGACATTAGGCGAGCTTTTCATTGATTTATGGACCCTAGGGTTCACGTTTCGGTCCTTTTTCGGCCCGTTTAGGTGCCTTTGCAACCGAGAATTACTGGCCCAAACGGAAGCCACAATGATGAATTTCGATACTCTGACGGTCCCTCCTCCACGTACCGACCATAGTTTAATGCATAACACCACCAGGGGCAGGTATCCGGGCCAGAAGGGTTTGCAGGTGCGTTTGCGCGAAAAACGTCAGTTTCGGGCCATTTTCGTGGGTTATAGCACACGATTTTCAGCACTCGGGTCAATTTTTTTGCAACATCCCGGATGTGCACAGACTCCTTGTAGAAGACATTTGGCGAGCTTTTCATTGATTTTTGGACCCTAGGGTACATGTTTCGGGCCTTTTTTCGGCCCGTTTAGGTGCCTTTGCAACCGAGAATTACTTGCCCAAACGGAACCCACAATGACGAATTTCGACACTCTGACGGTCCCTCCTCCACGTACCGACCATAGTTTAATGCATAACACCACCAGGGGTAGGTATGCGGGCCAGAAGGGTTTGCAGGTGCGTTTTCGCGAAAAACGTCCGTTTCGGGCCATTTTCTTGGGTTATAGCACACGATTTTCAGCACTCGGGTTAATTTTTATGCAACATCCCGGATGTGCACAGACTCCTTGTAGAAGACATTTGGCGAGCTTTTCATTGATTTATGGACCCTAGGGTTCACGTTTCGGTCCTTTTTCGGCCCGTTTAGGTGTCTTTGCAACCCAGAATTACTGGCCCAAACGGAAGCCACAATGACGAATTTCGACACTCTGACGGTCCCTCCTCCACGTACCGACCATAGTTTAATGCATAACACCACCAGGGGTAGGTATGCGGGCCAGAAGGGTTTGCATGTGCGTTTTCGCGAAAAACGTCCGTTTCGGGCCATTTTCGTGGGTTATAGCACACGATTTTCAGCACTCGGGTCAATTTTTTTGCAACATCCCGGATGTGCACAGACTCCTTGTAGAAGACATTTGGTGAGCTTTTCATTGATTTTTGGACCCTAGGGTACACGTTTCGGGCCTTTTTTCGGCCCGTTTAGGTGCCTTTGCAACCGAGAATTACTTGCCCAAACGGAAGCCACAATGACGAATTTCGACACTCTGACGGTCCCTCCTCCACGTACCGACCATAGTTTAATGCATAACACCACCAGGGGTAGGTATCCGGGCCAGAAGGGTTTGCAGATGCGTTTTCGCGAAAAACGTCCGTTTCGGGCCATTTTCGTGGGTTATAGCACACGATTTTCAGCACTCGGGTCAATTTTTTTGCAACATCCCGGATGTGCACAGAATCCTTGTAGAAGACATTTGGCGAGCTTTTCATTGATTTTTGGACCCTAAGGTACACGTTTCGAGCCTTTTTGCGGCCCGTTTAGGTGCCTTTGCAACCGAGAATTACTTGCCCAAACGGAAGCCACAATGATGAATTTCGACACTCTGACGGTCCCTCCTCCACGTTCCGACCATAGTTTAATGCATAACACCACCAGGGGTAGGTCTCCGGGCCAGAAGGGTTTGCAGGTGCGTTTTCGCGAAAAACGTCCGTTTCGGGCCATTTTCGTGGGTTATAGCACACGATTTTCAGCACTCGGGTCAATATTTTTGCAACATCCCGGATGTGCACAGACTCTTGGTAGAAGACATTTGGCGAGATTTTCATTAATTTTTGGACCCTAGGGTTCACGTATCGAGCCTGTTTTCGGCCCGTTTAGGTGCCTTTGCAACCGAGAATTACTTGCCCAAACGGAAGCCACAATGACGAATTTCGACACTCTGACGGTCCCTCCTCCACGTACCGACCATAGTTTAATGCATAACACCACCAGGGGTAGGTATCCGGGCCAGAAGGGTTTGCAGGTGCGTTTTCGCGAAAAACGTCCGTTTCGGGCCATTTTCTTGGGTTATAGCACACGATTTTCAGCACTCGGGTTAATTTTTATGCAACATTCCGGATGTGCACAGACTCCTTGTAGAAGACATTTGGCGAGCTTTTCATTGATTTATGGACCCTAGGGTTCACGTTTCGGTCCTTTTTCGGCCCGTTTAGGTGCCTTTGCAACCGAGAATTACTGGCCCAAACGGAAGCCACAATGACGAATTTCGACACTCTGACGGTCCCTCCTCCACGTACCGACCATAGTTTAATGCATAACACCACCAGGGGTAGGTATGCGGGCCAGAAGGGTTTGCATGTGCGTTTTCGCGAAAAACGTCCGTTTCGGGCCATTTTCGTGGGTTATAGCACACGATTTTCAGCACTCGGGTCAATATTTTTGCAACATCTCGGATGTGCACAGACTCTTGGTAGAAGACATTTGGTGAGATTTTCATTGATTTTTGGACCCTAGGGTTCACGTATCGAGCCTGTTTTCGGCCCGTTTAGGTGCCTTTGCAACCGAGAATTACTTGCCCAAACGGAAGCCACAATGACGAATTTCGACACTCTGACGGTCCCTCCTCCACGTACCGACCATAGTTTAATGCATAACACCACCAGGGGTAGGTATCCGGGCCAGAAGGGTTTGCAGGTGCGTTTTCGCGAAAAACGTCCGTTTCGGGCCATTTTCTTGGGTTATAGCACACGATTTTCAGCACTCGGGTTAATTTTTATGCAACATCCCGGATGTGCACAGACTCCTTGTAGAAGACATTTGGCGAGCTTTTCATTGATTTATGGACCCTAGGGTTCACATTTCAGTCCTTTTTCGGCCCGTTTAGGTGCCTTTGCAACCGAGAATTACTGGCCCAAACGGAAGCCACAATGACGAATTTCGACACTCTGACGGTCCCTCCTCCACGTACCGACCATAGTTTAATGCATAACACCACCAGGGGTAGGTATGCGGGCCAGAAGGGTTTGCATGTGCGTTTTCGCGAAAAACGTCCGTTTCGAGTCATTTTCGTGGGTTATAGCACACGATTTTCAGCACTCGGGTCAATTTTTTTGCAGCATCCCGGATGTGCACAGACTCCTTGTAGAAGACATTTGGTGAGCTTTTCATTGATTTTTGGACCCTAGGGTACACGTTTCGGGCCTTTTTTCGGCCCGTTTAGGTGCCTTTGCAACCGAGAATTACTTGCCCAAACGGAAGCCACAATGACGAATTTCGACACTCTGACGGTCCCTCCTCCACGTACCGACCATAGTTTAATGCATAACACCACCAGGGGTAGGTATCCGGGCCAGAAGGGTTTGCAGGTGCGTTTTCGCGAAAAACGTCCGTTTCGGGCCATTTTCGTGGGTTATAGCACACGATTTTCAGCACTCGGGTCAATTTTTTTGCAACATCCCGGATGTGCACAGAATCCTTGTAGAAGACATTT
This sequence comes from Cenchrus fungigraminus, assembly GCA_036936925.1. Taxonomy (NCBI): domain Eukaryota; kingdom Viridiplantae; phylum Streptophyta; class Magnoliopsida; order Poales; family Poaceae; genus Cenchrus; species Cenchrus fungigraminus. The sequence continues at coordinate 102,097,148 of CM072776.1, forward strand.
GGCGAGCTTTTCATTGATTTTTGGACCCTAAGGTACACGTTTCGAGCCTTTTTGCGGCCCGTTTAGGTGCCTTTGCAACCGAGAATTACTTGCCCAAACGGAAGCCACAATGATGAATTTCGACACTCTGACGGTCCCTCCTCCACGTTCCGACCATAGTTTAATGCATAACACCACCAGGGGTAGGTCTCCGGGCCAGAAGGGTTTGCAGGTGCGTTTTCGCGAAAAACGTCCGTTTCGGGCCATTTTCGTGGGTTATAGCACACGATTTTCAGCACTCGGGTCAATATTTTTGCAACATCCCGGATGTGCACAGACTCTTGGTAGAAGACATTTGGCGAGATTTTCATTAATTTTTGGACCCTAGGGTTCACGTATCGAGCCTGTTTTCGGCCCGTTTAGGTGCCTTTGCAACCGAGAATTACTTGCCCAAACGGAAGCCACAATGACGAATTTCGACACTCTGACGGTCCCTCCTCCACGTACCGACCATAGTTTAATGCATAACACCACCAGGGGTAGGTATCCGGGCCAGAAGGGTATGCAGGTGCGTTTTCGCGAAAAACGTCCGTTTCGGGCCATTTTCTTGGGTTATAGAACACGATTTTCAGCACTCGGGTTAATTTTTATGCAACATTCCGGATGTGCACAGACTCCTTGTAGAAGACATTTGGCGAGCTTTTCATTGATTTATGGACCCTAGGGTTCACGTTTCGGTCCTTTTTCGGCCCGTTTAGGTGCCTTTGCAACCGAGAATTACTGGCCCAAACGGAAGCCACAATGACGAATTTCGACACTCTGATGGTCCCTCCTCCACGTACCGACCATAGTTTAATGCATAACACCACCAGGGGTAGGTATGCGGGCCAGAAGGGTTTGCATGTGCGTTTTCGCGAAAAACGTCCGTTTCGGGCCATTTTCGTGGGTTATAGCACACGATTTTCAGCACTCGGGTCAATTTTTTTGCAACATCCCGGATGTGCACAGACTCCTTGTAGAAGACATTTGGTGAGCTTTTCATTGATTTTTGGACCCTAGGGTACACGTTTCGGGCCTTTTTTCGGCCCGTTTAGGCGCCTTTGCAACCGAGAATTACTTGCCCAAACGGAAGCCACAATGACGAATTTCGACACTCTGACGGTCCCTCCTCCACGTTCCGACCATAGTTTAATGCATAACACCACCAGGGGTAGGTCTCCGGGCCAGAAGGGTTTGCAGGTGCGTTTTCGCGAAAAACGTCCGTTTCGGGCCATTTTCGTGGGTTATAGCACACGATTTTCAGCACTCGGGTCAATTTTTTTGCAACATCCCGGATGTGCACAGAATCCTTGTAGAAGACATTTGGCGAGCTTTTCATTGATTTTTGGACCCTAAGGTACACGTTTCGATCCTTTTTGCGGCCCGTTTAGGTGCCTTTGCAACCGAGAATTACTTGCCCAAACGGAAGCCACAATGATGAATTTCGACACTCTGACGGTCCCTCCTCCACGTTCCGACCATAGTTTAATGCATAACACCACCAGGGGTAGGTCTCCGGGCCAGAAGGGTTTGCAGGTGCGTTTTCGCGAAAAACGTCCGTTTCGGGCCATTTTCGTGGGTTATAGCACACGATTTTCAGCACTCGGGTCAATATTTTTGCAACATCCCGGATGTGCACAGACTCTTGGTAGAAGACATTTGGCGAGATTTTCATTAATTTTTGGACCCTAGGGTTCACGTATCGAGCCTGTTTTCGGCCCGTTTAGGTGCCTTTGCAACCGAGAATTACTTGCCCAAACGGAAGCCACAATGACGAATTTCGACACTCTGACGGTCCCTCCTCCACGTACCGACCATAGTTTAATGCATAACACCACCAGGGGTAGGTATCCGGGCCAGAAGGGTATGCAGGTGCGTTTTCGCGAAAAACGTCCGTTTCGGGCCATTTTCTTGGGTTATAGAACACGATTTTCAGCACTCGGGTTAATTTTTATGCAACATTCCGGATGTGCACAGACTCCTTGTAGAAGACATTTGGCGAGCTTTTCATTGATTTATGGACCCTAGGGTTCACGTTTCGGTCCTTTTTCGGCCCGTTTAGGTGCCTTTGCAACCGAGAATTACTGGCCCAAACGGAAGCCACAATGACGAATTTCGACACTCTGACGGTCCCTCCTCCACGTACCGACCATAGTTTAATGCATAACACCACCAGGGGTAGGTATGCGGGCCAGAAGGTTTTGCATGTGCGTTTTCGCGAAAAACGTCCGTTTCGGGCCATTTTCGTGGGTTATAGCACACGATTTTCAGCACTCGGGTCAATTTTTTTGCAACATCCCGGATGTGCACAGACTCCTTGTAGAAGACATTTGGTGAGCTTTTCATTGATTTTTGGACCCTAGGGTACACGTTTCGGGCCTTTTTTCGGCCCGTTTAGGTGCCTTTGCAACCGAGAATTACTTGCCCAAACGGAAGCCACAATGACGAATTTCGACACTCTGACGGTCCCTCCTCCACGTACCGACCATAGTTTAATGCATAACACCACCAGGGGTAGGTATCCGGGCCAGAAGGGTTTGCAGGTGCGTTTTCGCGAAAAACGTCAGTTTCGGGCCATTTTCGTGGGTTATAGCACACGATTTTCAGCACTCGGGTCAATTTTTTTGCAACATCCCGGATGTGCACAGAATCCTTGTAGAAGACATTTGGCGAGCTTTTCATTGATTTTTGGACCCTAAGGTACACGTTTCGAGCCTTTTTGCGGCCCGTTTAGGTGCCTTTGCAACCGAGAATTACTTGCCCAAACGGAAGCCACAATAATGAATTTCGACACTCTGACGGTCCCTCCTCCACGTTCCGACCATAGTTTAATGCATAACACCACCAGGGGTAGGTCTCCGGGCCAGAAGGGTTTGCAGGTGCGTTTTCGCGAAAAACGTCCGTTTCGGACCATTTTCGTGGCTTATAGCACACGATTTTCAGCACTCGGGTCAATTTTTATGCAACATCCCGGATGTGCACAGACTCCTTGTAGAAGACATTTGGCGAGCTTTTTATTAATTTATGGACCCTAGGGTTCACGTTTCTGTCCTTTTCGACACGTTTAGGTGCCTTTGCAACCGAGAATCACTGGCCCAAACGGAAGCCACAATGATGAATTTTGACACTCTGACGGTCCCTCCTCCACGTACCGACCATAGTTTAATGCATAACACCACCAGGGGTAGGTATGCGGTCCAGAAGGGTTTGCAGGTGCGTTTTCGCGAAAAACGTCCGTTTCGGGCCATTTTCGTGGGTTATAGCACACGATTTTCAGCACTCGGGTCAATTTTTTTGCAACATCCCGGATGTGCACAGACTCCTTGTAGAAGACATTTGGCGAGCTTTTCATTGATTTTTCGACCCTAGGGTTCATGTTTCGGGCCTTTTTTCGGCCCGTTTAGGTGCCTTTGCAACCGAGAATTACTTGCCCAAACAGAAGCCACAATGACGAATTTCGACACTCTGACGGTCCCTCCTCCACGTACCGACCATTGTTCAATGCATAACACCACCAGGGGTAGGTATGCGGGCCAGAAGGGTTTGCATGTGCGTTTTCGCGAAAAACGTCCGTTTCGGGACATTTTCGTGGGTTATAGCACACGATTTTCAGCACTCGGGTCAATATTTTTGCAACATCCCGGATGTGCACAGACTCTTGGTAGAAGACATTTGGCGAGATTTTCATTGATTTTTGGACCCTAGGGTTCACGTATCGAGCCTGTTTTCGGCCCGTTTAGGTGCCTTTGCAACCGAGAATTACTTGCCCAAACGGAAGCCACAATGACGAATTTCGACACTCTGACGGTCCCTCCTCCACGTACCGACCATAGTTTAATGCATAACACCACCAGGGGTAGGTATCCGGGCCAGAAGGGTTTGCAGGTGCGTTTTCGCAAAAAACGTCCGTTTCGGGCCATTTTCTTGGGTTATAGCACACGATTTTCAGCACTCGGGTCAATTTTTTTTTGCAACATCCCGGATGTGCACAGACTCCTTGTAGAAGACATTTGGCGAGCTTTTCATTGATTTTTGGACCCTAGGGTTCACGTTTTGGGCCTATTTTCGGCCCGTTTTGGTGGCTTTGCAACCGAGAATTACTTGCCCAAACGGAAGCCACAGTGACGAATTTCGACACTCTGATGGTCCCTCCTCCAAGTACCGACCATAGTTTAATGCATAACACCACCAGGGGTAGGTCTCCGGGCCAGAAGGGTTTGCAGGTGCGTCTTCGCGAAAAACGTCCATTTCGGGCCATTTTCGTGGGTTAAAGCACACGATTTTCAGCACTCGGGTCAATTTTTATGCAACATCCCGGATGTGCACAGACTCCTTGTAGAAGACATTTGGCGAGCTTTTCATTGATTTATGGACCCTAGGGTTCACGTTTCGGTCATTTTTCGGCCCGTTTAGGTGCCTTTGCAACCGAGAATTACTGCCCCAAACGGAAGCCACAATGACGAATTTCGACACTCTGACGGTCCCTCCTCCACGTACCGACCATAGTTTAATGCATAACACCACCAGGGGTAGGTATCCGGGCCAGAAGGGTTTGCCTGTGCGTTTTCGCGAAAAACGTTCGTTTCGGGCCATTTTCGTGGGTTATAGCACACGATTTTCAGCACTCGGGTCAATTTTTTTTGCAACATCCCGGATGTGCACAGACTCCTTGTAGAAGACATTTGGCGAGCTTTTCATTGATTTTTGGACCCTAGGGTTCACCTTTCGGGCCTTTTTTCGGCCCGTTTAGGTGGCTTTGCAACCGAGAATTACTTGCCCAAACGGAAGCCACAATAACGAATTTCGACACTCTGACGGTCCCACCTCCACGTACCGACCATAGTTTAATGCATAACACCACCAGGGGTAGGTCTCCGAGCCAGAAGGGTTTGTAGGTGCGTCTTCGCGAAAAACGTCCATTTCGGGCCATTTTCATGGGTTATAGCACACGATTTGCAGCACTCGGGTCAATTTTTATGCAACATCCCGGATGTGCACAGACTCCTTGTAGAAGATATTTGGCGAGCTTTTCATTGATTTATGGACCCTAGGGTTCACATTTCGGTCCTTTTTCGGCCCGTTTAGGTGCCTTTGCAACCGAGAATTACTAGCCCAAACGGAAGCCACAATGACGAATTTCGACACTCTGACGGTCCCTCCTCCACGTACCGACCATTGTTTAATGCATAACACCACCAGGGGTAGGTATCCGGGCCAGAAGGGTTTGCAGGTGCGTTTTCGCGAAAAACGTCCGTTTCGGGCCATTTTCGTGGGTTATAACACACGATTTTCAGCACTCGGGTCAATTTTTTTGCAACATCCCGGATGTGCACAGAATCCTTGTAAACGGCATTTGGCGAGCTTTTCATTGATTTTTGGACCCTAGGGTACACGTTTCGGGCCTTTTTTCGGCCCGTTTAGGTGCCTTTGCAACCGAGAATTACTTGCCCAAACGGAAGCCACAATGAGCAATTTCGACACTCTGACGGTCCCTCCTCCACGTTCCGACCATAGTTTAATGCATAACACCACCAGGGGTAGGTCTCCGGGCCAGAAGGGTTTGCAGGTGCGTTTTCGCGAAAAACGTCCGTTTCGGCCATTTTCGTGGCTTATAGCACACGATTTTCAGCACTCGTGTCAATTTTTATGCAACATCCCGGATGTGCACAGAATCCTTGTAGAAGACATTTGGCGAGCTTTTCATTGATTTATGGACCCTAGGGTTCACGTTTCTGTCCTTTTTCGACACGTTTAGGTGCCTTTGCAACCGAGAATCACTGGCCCAAACGGAAGCCACAATGATGAATTTTGACACTCTGACGGTCCCTCCTCCACGTACCGACCATAGTTTAATGCATAACACCACCAGGGGTAGGTATGCGGTCCAGAAGGGTTTGCAGGTGCGTTTTCGCGAAAAACGTCCGTTTCGGGCCATTTTCGTGGGTTATAGCACACGATTTTCAGCACTCGGGTCAATTTTTTTGCAACATCCCGGATGTGCACAGACTCCTTGTAGAAGACATTTGGCGAGCTTTTCATTGATTTTTCGACCCTAGGGTTCATGTTTCGGGCCTTTTTTCGGCCCGTTTAGGTGCCTTTGCAACCGAGAATTACTTGCCCAAACAGAAGCCACAATGACGAATTTCGACACTCTGACGGTCCCTCCTCCACGTACCGACCATTGTTCAATGCATAACACCACCAGGGGTAGGTATGCGGGCCAGAAGGGTTTGCATGTGCGTTTTCGCGAAAAACGTCCGTTTCGGGACATTTTCGTGGGTTATAGCACACGATTTTCAGCACTCGGGTCAATATTTTTGCAACATCCCGGATGTGCACAGACTCTTGGTAGAAGACATTTGGCGAGATTTTCATTGATTTTTGGACCCTAGGGTTCACGTATCGAGCCTGTTTTCGGCCCGTTTAGGTGCCTTTGCAACCGAGAATTACTTGCCCAAACGGAAGCCACAATGACGAATTTCGACACTCTGACGGTCCCTCCTCCACGTTCCGACCATAGTTTAATGCATAACACCACCAGGGGTAGGTCTCCGGGCCAGAAGGGTTTGCAGGTGCGTTTTCGCGAAAAACGTCCGTTTCGGGCCATTTTCGTGGGTTATAGCACACGATTTTCAGCACTCGGGTCAATATTTTTGCAACATCCCTGATGTGCACAGACTCTTGGTAGAAGACATTTGGCGAGATTTTCATTAATTTTTGGACCCTAGGGTTCACGTATCGAGCCTGTTTTCGGCCCGTTTAGGTGCCTTTGCAACCGAGAATTACTTGCCCAAACGGAAGCCACAATGACGAATTTCGACACTCTGACGGTCCCTCCTCCACGTACCGACCATAGTTTAATGCATAACACCACCAGGGGTAGGTATCCGGGCCAGAAGGGTATGCAGGTGCGTTTTCGCGAAAAACGTCCGTTTCGGGCCATTTTCGTGGGTTATAGAACACGATTTTCAGCACTCGGGTTAATTTTTATGCAACATTCCGGATGTGCACAGACTCCTTGTAGAAGACATTTGGCGAGCTTTTCATTGATTTATGGACCCTAGGGTTCACGTTTCGGTCCTTTTTCAGCCCGTTTAGGTGCCTTTGCAACCGAGAATTACTGGCCCAAACGGAAGCCACAATGACGAATTTCGACACTCTGACGGTCCCTCCTCCACGTACCGACCATAGTTTAATGCATAACACCACCAGGGGTAGGTATGCGGGCCAGAAGGTTTTGCATGTGCGTTTTCGCGAAAAACGTCCGTTTCGGGCCATTTTCGTGGGTTATAGCACACGATTTTCAGCACTCGGGTCAATTTTTTTGCAACATCCCGGATGTGCACAGACTCCTTGTAGAAGACATTTGGTGAGCTTTTCATTGATTTTTGGACCCTAGGGTACACGTTTCGGGCCTTTTTTCGGCCCGTTTAGGTGCCTTTGCAACCGAGAATTACTGCCCCAAACGGAAGCCACAATGACGAATTTCGACACTCTGACGGTCCCTCCTCCACGTACCGACCATAGTTTAATGCATAACACCACCAGGGGTAGGTATCCGGGCCAGAAGGGTTTGCCTGTGCGTTTTCGCGAAAAACGTCCGTTTCGGGCCATTTTCGTGGGTTATAGCACACGATTTTCAGCACTCGGGTCAATTTTTTTTGCAACATCCCGGATGTGCACAGACTCCTTGTAGAAGACATTTGGCGAGCTTTTCATTGATTTTTGGACCCTAGGGTTCACCTTTCGGGCCTTTTTTCGGCCCGTTTAGGTGGCTTTGCAACCGAGAATTACTTGCCCAAACGGAAGCCACAATAACGAATTTCGACACTCTGACGGTCCCACCTCCACGTACCGACCATAGTTTAATGCATAACACCACCAGGGGTAGGTCTCCGAGCCAGAAGGGTTTGTAGGTGCGTCTTCGCGAAAAACGTCCATTTCGGGCCATTTTCATGGGTTATAGCACACGATTTGCAGCACTCGGGTCAATTTTTATGCAACATCCCGGATGTGCACAGACTCCTTGTAGAAGATATTTGGCGAGCTTTTCATTGATTTATGGACCCTAGGGTTCACATTTCGGTCCTTTTTCGGCCCGTTTAGGTGCCTTTGCAACCGAGAATTACTAGCCCAAACGGAAGCCACAATGACGAATTTCGACACTCTGACGGTCCCTCCTCCACGTACCGACCATTGTTTAATGCATAACACCACCAGGGGTAGGTATCCGGGCCAGAAGGGTTTGCAGGTGCGTTTTCGCGAAAAACGTCCGTTTCGGGCCATTTTCGTGGGTTATAACACACGATTTTCAGCACTCGGGTCAATTTTTTTGCAACATCCCGGATGTGCACAGAATCCTTGTAAACGGCATTTGGCGAGCTTTTCATTGATTTTTGGACCCTAGGGTACACGTTTCGGGCCTTTTTTCGGCCCGTTTAGGTGCCTTTGCAACCGAGAATTACTTGCCCAAACGGAAGCCACAATGAGCAATTTCGACACTCTGACGGTCCCTCCTCCACGTTCCGACCATAGTTTAATGCATAACACCACCAGGGGTAGGTCTCCGGGCCAGAAGGGTTTGCAGGTGCGTTTTCGCGAAAAACGTCCGTTTCGGCCATTTTCGTGGATTATAGCACACGATTTTCAGCACTCGTGTCAATTTTTATGCAACATCCCGGATGTGCACAGAATCCTTGTAGAAGACATTTGGCGAGCTTTTCATTGATTTATGGACCCTAGGGTTCACGTTTCTGTCCTTTTTCGACACGTTTAGGTGCCTTTGCAACCGAGAATCACTGGCCCAAACGGAAGCCACAATGATGAATTTTGACACTCTGACGGTCCCTCCTCCACGTACCGACCATAGTTTAATGCATAACACCACCAGGGGTAGGTATGCGGTCCAGAAGGGTTTGCAGGTGCGTTTTCGCGAAAAACGTCCGTTTCGGGCCATTTTCGTGGGTTATAGCACACGATTTTCAGCACTCGGGTCAATTTTTTTGCAACATCCCGGATGTGCACAGACTCCTTGTAGAAGACATTTGGCGAGCTTTTCATTGATTTTTCGACCCTAGGGTTCATGTTTCGGGCCTTTTTTCGGCCCGTTTAGGTGCCTTTGCAACCGAGAATTACTTGCCCAAACAGAAGCCACAATGACGAATTTCGACACTCTGACGGTCCCTCCTCCACGTACCGACCATTGTTCAATGCATAACACCACCAGGGGTAGGTATGCGGGCCAGAAGGGTTTGCATGTGCGTTTTCGCGAAAAACGTCCGTTTCGGGACATTTTCGTGGGTTATAGCACACGATTTTCAGCACTCGGGTCAATATTTTTGCAACATCCCGGATGTGCACAGACTCTTGGTAGAAGACATTTGGCGAGATTTTCATTGATTTTTGGACCCTAGGGTTCACGTATCGAGCCTGTTTTCGGCCCGTTTAGGTGCCTTTGCAACCGAGAATTACTTGCCCAAACGGAAGCCACAATGACGAATTTCGACACTCTGACGGTCCCTCCTCCACGTTCCGACCATAGTTTAATGCATAACACCACCAGGGGTAGGTCTCCGGGCCAGAAGGGTTTGCAGGTGCGTTTTCGCGAAAAACGTCCGTTTCGGGCCATTTTCGTGGGTTATAGCACACGATTTTCAGCACTCGGGTCAATATTTTTGCAACATCCCTGATGTGCACAGACTCTTGGTAGAAGACATTTGGCGAGATTTTCATTAATTTTTGGACCCTAGGGTTCACGTATCGAGCCTGTTTTCGGCCCGTTTAGGTGCCTTTGCAACCGAGAATTACTTGCCCAAACGGAAGCCACAATGACGAATTTCGACACTCTGACGGTCCCTCCTCCACGTACCGACCATAGTTTAATGCATAACACCACCAGGGGTAGGTATCCGGGCCAGAAGGGTATGCAGGTGCGTTTTCGCGAAAAACGTCCGTTTCGGGCCATTTTCGTGGGTTATAGAACACGATTTTCAGCACTCGGGTTAATTTTTATGCAACATTCCGGATGTGCACAGACTCCTTGTAGAAGACATTTGGCGAGCTTTTCATTGATTTATGGACCCTAGGGTTCACGTTTCGGTCCTTTTTCAGCCCGTTTAGGTGCCTTTGCAACCGAGAATTACTGGCCCAAACGGAAGCCACAATGACGAATTTCGACACTCTGACGGTCCCTCCTCCACGTACCGACCATAGTTTAATGCATAACACCACCAGGGGTAGGTATGCGGGCCAGAAGGTTTTGCATGTGCGTTTTCGCGAAAAACGTCCGTTTCGGGCCATTTTCGTGGGTTATAGCACACGATTTTCAGCACTCGGGTCAATTTTTTTGCAACATCCCGGATGTGCACAGACTCCTTGTAGAAGACATTTGGTGAGCTTTTCATTGATTTTTGGACCCTAGGGTACACGTTTCGGGCCTTTTTTCGGCCCGTTTAGGTGCCTTTGCAACCGAGAATTACTTGCCCAAACGGAAGCCACAATGACGAATTTCGACACTCTGATGGTCCCTCCTCCACGTACCGACCATAGTTTAATGCATAACACCACCAGGGGTAGGTATCCGGGCCAGAAGGGTTTGCAGGTGCGTTTTCGCGAAAAACGTCCGTTTCGGGCCATTTTCGTGGGTTATAGCACACGATTTTCAGCACTCGGGTCAATTTTTTTGCAACATCCCGGATGTGCACAGAATCCTTGTAGAAGACATTTGGCGAGCTTTTCATTGATTTTTGGACCCTAAGGTACACGTTTCGAGCCTTTTTGCGGCCCGTTTAGGTGCCTTTGCAACCGAGAATTACTTGCCCAAACGGAAGCCACAATAATGAATTTCGACACTCTGACGGTCCCTCCTCCACGTTCCGACCATAGTTTAATGCATAACACCACCAGGGGTAGGTCTCCGGGCCAGAAGGGTTTGCAGGTGCGTTTTCGCGAAAAACGTCCGTTTCGGACCATTTTCGTGGGTTATAGCACACGATTTTCAGCACTCGGGTCAATTTTTATGCAACATCCCGGATGTGCACAGACTCCTTGTAGAAGACATTTGGCGAGCTTTTTATTAATTTATGGACCCTAGGGTTCACGTTTCTGTCCTTTTTCGACACGTTTAGGTGCCTTTGCAACCGAGAATCACTGGCCCAAACGGAAGCCACAATGATGAATTTTGACACTCTGACGGTCCCTCCTCCACGTACCGACCATAGTTTAATGCATAACACCACCAGGGGTAGGTATGCGGTCCAGAAGGGTTTGCAGGTGCGTTTTCGCGAAAAACGTCCGTTTCGGGCCATTTTCGTGGGTTATAGCACACGATTTTCAGCACTCGGGTCAATTTTTTTGCAACATCCCGGATGTGCACAGACTCCTTGTAGAAGACATTTGGCGAGCTTTTCATTGATTTTTCGACCCTAGGGTTCATGTTTCGGGCCTTTTTTCGGCCCGTTTAGGTGCCTTTGCAACCGAGAATTACTTGCCCAAACAGAAGCCACAATGACGAATTTCGACACTCTGACGGTCCCTCCTCCACGTACCGACCATTGTTCAATGCATAACACCACCAGGGGTAGGTATGCGGGCCAGAAGGGTTTGCATGTGCGTTTTCGCGAAAAACGTCCGTTTCGGGACATTTTCGTGGGTTATAGCACACGATTTTCAGCACTCGGGTCAATATTTTTGCAACATCCCGGATGTGCACAGACTCTTGGTAGAAGACATTTGGCGAGATTTTCATTGATTTTTGGACCCTAGGGTTCACGTATCGAGCCTGTTTTCGGCCCGTTTAGGTGCCTTTGCAACCGAGAATTACTTGCCCAAACGGAAGCCACAATGACGAATTTCGACACTCTGACGGTCCCTCCTCCACGTACCGACCATAGTTTAATGCATAACACCACCAGGGGTAGGTATCCGGGCCAGAAGGGTTTGCAGGTGCGTTTTCGCAAAAAACGTCCGTTTCGGGCCATTTTCTTGGGTTATAGCACACGATTTTCAGCACTCGGGTCAATTTTTTTTTGCAACATCCCGGATGTGCACAGACTCCTTGTAGAAGACATTTGGCGAGCTTTTCATTGATTTTTGGACCCTAGGGTTCACGTTTTGGGCCTTTTTTCGGCCCGTTTTGGTGGCTTTGCAACCGAGAATTACTTGCCCAAACGGAAGCCACAGTGACGAATTTCGACACTCTGATGGTCCCTCCTCCAAGTACCGACCATAGTTTAATGCATAACACCACCAGGGGTAGGTCTCCGGGCCAGAAGGGTTTGCAGGTGCGTCTTCGCGAAAAACGTCCATTTCGGGCCATTTTCGTGGGTTAAAGCACACGATTTTCAGCACTCGGGTCAATTTTTATGCAACATCCCGGATGTGCACAGACTCCTTGTAGAAGACATTTGGCGAGCTTTTCATTGATTTATGGACCCTAGGGTTCACGTTTCGGTCCTTTTTCGGCCCGTTTAGGTGCCTTTGCAACCGAGAATTACTGCCCCAAACGGAAGCCACAATGACGAATTTCGACACTCTGACGGTCCCTCCTCCACGTACCGACCATAGTTTAATGCATAACACCACCAGGGGTAGGTATCCGGGCCAGAAGGGTTTGCCTGTGCGTTTTCGCGAAAAACGTCCGTTTCGGGCCATTTTCGTGGGTTATAGCACACGATTTTCAGCACTCGGGTCAATTTTTTTTGCAACATCCCGGATGTGCACAGACTCCTTGTAGAAGACATTTGGCGAGCTTTTCATTGATTTTTGGACCCTAGGTTCACCTTTCGGGCCTTTTTTCGGCCCGTTTAGGTGGCTTTGCAACCGAGAATTACTTGCCCAAACGGAAGCCACAATGACGAATTTCGACACTCTGACGGTCCCTCCTCCACGTACCGACCATAGTTTAATGCATAACACCACCAGGGGTAGGTCTCCGAGCCAGAAGGGTTTGTAGGTGCGTCTTCGCGAAAAACGTCCATTTCGGGCCATTTTCATGGGTTATAGCACACGATTTGCAGCACTCGGGTCAATTTTTATGCAACATCCCGGATGTGCACAGACTCCTTGTAGAAGATATTTGGCGAGCTTTTCATTGATTTATGGACCCTAGGGTTCACATTTCGGTCCTTTTTCGGCCCGTTTAGGTGCCTTTGCAACCGAGAATTACTAGCCCAAACGGAAGCCACAATGACGAATTTCGACACTCTGACGGTCCCTCCTCCACGTACCGACCATTGTTTAATGCATAACACCACCAGGGGTAGGTATCCGGGCCAGAAGGGTTTGCAGGTGCGTTTTCGCGAAAAACGTCCGTTTCGGGCCATTTTCGTGGGTTATAACACACGATTTTCAGCACTCGGGTCAATTTTTTTGCAACATCCCGGATGTGCACAGAATCCTTGTAAACGGCATTTGGCGAGCTTTTCATTGATTTTTGGACCCTAGGGTACACGTTTCGGGCCTTTTTTCGGCCCGTTTAGGTGCCTTTGCAACCGAGAATTACTTGCCCAAACGGAAGCCACAATGAGCAATTTCGACACTCTGACGGTCCCTCCTCCACGTTCCGACCATAGTTTAATGCATAACACCACCAGGGGTAGGTCTCCGGGCCAGAAGGGTTTGCAGGTGCGTTTTCGCGAAAAACGTCCGTTTCGGCCATTTTCGTGGATTATAGCACACGATTTTCAGCACTCGTGTCAATTTTTATGCAACATCCCGGATGTGCACAGAATCCTTGTAGAAGACATTTGGCGAGCTTTTCATTGATTTATGGACCCTAGGGTTCACGTTTCGGTCCTTTTTCGGCCCGTTTAGGTGCCTTTGCAACCGAGAATTACTGGCCCAAACGGAAGCCACAATGATGAATTTCGACACTCTGACGGTCCCTCCTCCACGTACCGACCATAGTGTAATGCATAACACCACCAGGGGTAGGTATCTGGGCCAGAAGGGTTTGCAGGTGCGTTTTCGCGAAAAACGTCCGTTTCGGGCCATTTTCGTGGGTTATAGCACACGATTTTCAGCACTCGGGTCAATTTTTTTGCAACATCCCGGATGTGCACAGACTCCTTGTAGAAGACATTTGGCGAGCTTTTCATTGATTTTTGGATCCTAGGGTACAAGTTTCGGCCCTTTTTTCGGTCCGTTTAGGTGCCTTTGCAACCGAGAATTACTTGCCCAAACGGAAGCCACAATGATGAATTTTGACACTCTGATGGTCTCTCCTCCACGTTCCGACCATAGTTTAATGCATAACACCACCAGGGGTAGGTCTCCGGGCCCGAAGGGTTTGCATGTGCGTTTTCGCGAAAAACGTCCGTTTCGGGCCATTTTCGTGGGTTATTGCACACGATTTTCAGCACTCGGGTCAATTTTTATGCAACATCCCGGATGTGCACAGACTCCTTGTAGAAGACATTTGGCGAGCTTTTCATTGATTTATGGACCCTAGGGTTCACATTTCGGTCCTTTGTCGGCCCGTTTAGGTGCCTTTGCAACCGAGAATTACTAGCCCAAACGGAAGCCACAATGACGAATTTCGACACTCTGACGGTCCCTCCTCCACGTACCGACCATTGTTTAATGCATAACACCACCAGGGGTAGGTATCCGGGCCAGAAGGGTTTGCATGTGCGTTTTCGCGAAAAACGTCCGTTTCGGGTCATTTTCGTGGGTTATAGCACACGATTTTCAGCACTCGGGTCAATTTTTTTGCAACATCCCGGATGTGCACAGAATCCTTGTAGAAGACATTTGGCGAGCTTTTCATTGATTTTTGGACCCTAGAGCACACGTTTCGGGCCTTTTTTCGGCCCGTTTAGGTGCCTTCGCAACAGAGAATTACTTGCCCAAACGGAAGCCACAATGATGAATTTCGACACTCTGACGGTCCCTCCTCCACGTTCCGACCATAGTTTAATGCATAACACCACCAGGGGTAGGTCTCCGGGCCAGAAGGGTTTGCAGGTGCGTTTTCGCGAAAAACGTCCGTTTCGGCCATTTTCGTGGGTTATAGCACACGATTTTCAGCACTCGGGTCAATTTTTATGCAACATCCCGGATGTGCACAGACTCCTTGTAGAAGACATTTGGCGAGCTTTTCATTGATTTATGGACCCTAGGGTTCACGTTTCGGTCCTTTTTCGGCCCGTTTAGGTGCCTTTGCAACCGAGAATTACTGGCCCAAACGGAAGCCACAATGACGAATTTCGACACTCTGACGGTCCCTCCTCCACGTACCGACCATAGTTTAATGCATAACACCACCAGGGGTAGGTATCCGGGCCAGAAGGGTTTACAGGTGTGTTTTCGCGAAAAACGTCCGTTTCGGGCCATTTTCGTGGGTTATAGCACGATTTTCAACACTCGGGTCAATTTTTTTGCAACATCCCGGATGTGCACAGAATCCTTGTAGAAGACATTTGGCGAGCTTTTCATTGATTTTTGGACCCTAGGGTACACGTTTCGGGCCTTTTTTCAGCCCATTTAGGTGCCTTTGCAACCGAGAATTACTTGCCCAAACGGAAGCCACATTGATGAATTTCGACACTCTGACGGTCCCTCCTCCACGTTCCGACCATAGTTTAATGCATAACACCACCAGGGGTAGGTCTCCGGGCCAGAAGGGTTTGCAGGTGCGTTTTCGCGAAAAACGTCCGTTTCGGGCCATTTTCGTGGGTTATAGCAAACGATTTTCAGCACTCGGGTCAATTTTTATGCAACATCCCGGATGTGCACAGACACCTTGTAGAAGACATTTGGCGAGCTTTTCATTGATTTTTGGACCCTAGGGTACAAGTTTCGGGCCTTTTTTCGGCCCGTTTAGGTGCCTTTGCAACTGAGAATTACTTGCCCAAACGGAAGTCACAATGATGAATTTTGACACTCTGATGGTCTCTCCTCCACGTTCCGACCATAGTTTAATGCATAACACCACCAGGGGTAGGTCTCCGTCCCAGAAGCGTTTGCATGTGCGTTTTCGCGAAAAACGTCCGTTTCGGGCCATTTTCGTGGGTTATAGCACACGATTTTCAGCACTCGGGCCAATTTTTATGCAACATCCCGGATGTGCACAGACTCCTTGTAGAAGACATTTGGCGAGCTTTTCATTGATTTATGGACCCTAGGGTTCACATTTCGGTCCTTTTTCGGCCCGTTTAGGTGCCTTTGCAACCGAGAATTACTAGCCCAAACGGAAGCCACAATGACGAATTTCGACACTCTGACGGTCCCTCCTCCATGTACCGACCATTGTTTAATGCATAACACCACCAGGGGTAGGTATCCGGGCCAGAAGGGTTTGCAGGTGCGTTTTCGCGAAAAACGTCCGTTTCGGGCCATTTTCGTGGGTTATAGCACACGATTTTCAGCACTCGGGTCAATTTTTTTGCAACATCCCGGATGTGCACAGAATCCTTGTAGAAGACATTTGGCGAGCTTTTCATTGATTTTTGGACCCTAGGGTACACGTTTCGGGCCTTTTTTCGGCCCGTTTAGGTGCCTTTGCAACCGAGAATTACTTGCCCAAACGGAAGCCACAATGATGAATTTCGACACTCTGACGGTCCCTCCTCCACGTACCGACCATAGTTTAATGCATAACACCACCAGGGGTAGGTCTCCGGGCCAGAAGGGTTTGCAGGTGCGTTTTCGCGAAAAACGTCCGTTTCGGCCATTTTCGTGGATTATAGCACACGATTTTTAGCACTCGGGTTAATTTTTATGCAACATTCCGGATGTGCACAGACTCCTTGTAGAAGACATTTGGCGAGCTTTTCATTGATTTATGGACCCTAGGGTTCACGTTTCGGTCCTTTTTCGGCCCGTTTAGGTGCCTTTGCAACCGAGAATTACTGGCCCAAACGGAAGCCACAATGACGAATTTCGACACTCTGATGGTCCCTCCTCCACGTACCGACCATAGTTTAATGCATAACACCACCAGGGGTAGGTATGCGGGCCAGAAGGGTTTGCATGTGCGTTTTCGCGAAAAACGTCCGTTTCGGGCCATTTTCGTGGGTTATAGCACACGATTTTCAGCACTCGGGTCAATTTTTTTGCAACATCCCGGATGTGCACAGACTCCTTGTAGAAGACATTTGGTGAGCTTTTCATTGATTTTTGGACCCTAGGGTACACGTTTTGGGCCTTTTTTCGGCCCGTTTAGGTGCCTTTGCAACCGAGAATTACTTGCCCAAACGGAAGCCACAATGACGAATTTCGACACTCTGACGGTCCCTCCTCCACGTTCCGACCATAGTTTAATGCATAACACCACCAGGGGTAGGTCTCCGGGCCAGAAGGGTTTGCAGGTGCGTTTTCGCGAAAAACGTCCGTTTCGGGCCATTTTCGTGGGTTATAGCACACGATTTTCAGCACTCGGGTCAATTTTTTTGCAACATCCCGGATGTGCACAGAATCCTTGTAGAAGACATTTGGCGAGCTTTTCATTGATTTTTGGACCCTAAGGTACACGTTTCGAGCCTTTTTGCGGCCCGTTTAGGTGCCTTTGCAACCGAGAATTACTTGCCCAAACGGAAGCCACAATGATGAATTTCGACACTCTGACGGTCCCTCCTCCACGTTCCGACCATAGTTTAATGCATAACACCACCAGGGGTAGGTCTCCGGGCCAGAAGGGTTTGCAGGTGCGTTTTCGCGAAAAACGTCCGTTTCGGGCCATTTTCGTGGGTTATAGCACACGATTTTCAGCACTCGGGTCAATATTTTTGCAACATCCCGGATGTGCACAGACTCTTGGTAGAAGACATTTGGCGAGATTTTCATTAATTTTTGGACCCTAGGGTTCACGTATCGAGCCTGTTTTCGGCCCGTTTAGGTGCCTTTGCAACCGAGAATTACTTGCCCAAACGGAAGCCACAATGACGAATTTCGACACTCTGACGGTCCCTCCTCCACGTACCGACCATAGTTTAATGCATAACACCACCAGGGGTAGGTATCCGGGCCAGAAGGGTATGCAGGTGCGTTTTCGCGAAAAACGTCCGTTTCGGGCCATTTTCTTGGGTTATAGAACACGATTTTCAGCACTCGGGTTAATTTTTATGCAACATTCCGGATGTGCACAGACTCCTTGTAGAAGACATTTGGCGAGCTTTTCATTGATTTATGGACCCTAGGGTTCACGTTTCGGTCCTTTTTTGGCCCGTTTAGGTGCCTTTGCAACCGAGAATTACTGGCCCAAACGGAAGCCACAATGACGAATTTCGACACTCTGACAGTCCCTCCTCCACGTACCGACCATAGTTTAATGCATAACACCACCAGGGGTAGGTATGCGGGCCAGAAGGGTTTGCATGTGCGTTTTCGCGAAAAACGTCCGTTTCGGGCCATTTTCGTGGGTTATAGCACACGATTTTCAGCACTCGGGTCAATTTTTTTGCAACATCCCGGATGTGCACAGACTCCTTGTAGAAGACATTTGGTGAGCTTTTCATTGATTTTTGGACCCTAGGGTACACGTTTCGGGCCTTTTTTCGGCCCGTTTAGGTGCCTTTGCAACTGAGAATTACTTGCCCAAACGGAAGCCACAATGACGAATTTCGACACTCTGACGGTCCCTCCTCCACGTACCGACCATAGTTTAATGCATAACACCACCAGGGGTAGGTATCCGGGCCAGAAGGGTTTGCAGGTGCGTTTTCGCGAAAAACGTCAGTTTCGGGCCATTTTCGTGGGTTATAGCACACGATTTTCAGCACTCGGGTCAATTTTTTTGCAACATCCCGGATGTGCACAGAATCCTTGTAGAAGACATTTGGCGAGCTTTTCATTGATTTTTGGACCCTAAGGTACACGTTTCGAGCCTTTTTGCGGCCCGTTTAGGTGCCTTTGCAACCGAGAATTACTTGCCCAAACGGAAGCCACAATAATGAATTTCGACACTCTGACGGTCCCTCCTCCACGTTCCGACCATAGTTTAATGCATAACACCACCAGGGGTAGGTCTCCGGGCCAGAAGGGTTTGCATGTGCGTTTTCGCGAAAAACGTCCGTTTCGGACCATTTTCGTGGGTTATAGCACACGATTTTCAGCACTCGGGTCAATTTTTATGCAACATCCCGGATGTGCACAGACTCCTTGTAGAAGACATTTGGCGAGCTTTTTATTAATTTATGGACCCTAGGGTTCACGTTTCTGTCCTTTTTCGACACGTTTAGGTGCCTTTGCAACCGAGAATCACTGGCCCAAACGGAAGCCACAATGATGAATTTTGACACTCTGACGGTCCCTCCTCCACGTACCGACCATAGTTTAATGCATAACACCACCAGGGGTAGGTATGCGGTCCAGAAGGGTTTGCATGTGCGTTTTCGCGAAAAACGTCCGTTTCGGGCCATTTTCGTGGGTTATAGCACACGATTTTCAGCACTCGGGTCAATTTTTTTGCAACATCCCGGATGTGCACAGACTCCTTGTAGAAGACATTTGGCGAGCTTTTCATTGATTTTTCGACCCTAGGGTTCATGTTTCGGGCCTTTTTTCGGCCCGTTTAGGTGCCTTTGCAACCGAGAATTACTTGCCCAAACAGAAGCCACAATGACGAATTTCGACACTCTGATGGTCCCTCCTCCACGTACCGACCATTGTTCAATGCATAACACCACCAGGGGTAGGTATGCGGGCCAGAAGGGTTTGCATGTGCGTTTTCGCGAAAAACGTCCGTTTCGGGACATTTTCGTGGGTTATAGCACACGATTTTCAGCACTCGGGTCAATATTTTTGCAACATCCCGGATGTGCACAGACTCTTGGTAGAAGACATTTGGCGAGATTTTCATTGATTTTTGGACCCTAGGGTTCACGTATCGAGCCTGTTTTCGGCCCGTTTAGGTGCCTTTGCAACCGAGAATTACTTGCCCAAACGGAAGCCACAATGACGAATTTCGACACTCTGACGGTCCCTCCTCCACGTACCGACCATAGTTTAATGCATAACACCACCAGGGGTAGGTATCCGGGCCAGAAGGGTTTGGAGGTGCGTTTTCGCAAAAAACGTCCGTTTCGGGCCATTTTCTTGGGTTATAGCACACGATTTTCAGCACTCGGGTCAATTTTTTTTTGCAACATCCCGGATGTGCACAGACTCCTTGTAGAAGACATTTGGCGAGCTTTTCATTGATTTTTGGACCCTAGGGTTCACGTTTTGGGCCTTTTTTCGGCCCGTTTTGGTGGCTTTGCAACCGAGAATTACTTGCCCAAACGGAAGCCACAGTGACGAATTTCGACACTCTGATGGTCCCTCCTCCAAGTACCGACCATAGTTTAATGCATAACACCACCAGGGGTAGGTCTCCGGGCCAGAAGGGTTTGCAGGTGCGTCTTCGCGAAAAACGTCCATTTCGGGCCATTTTCGTGGGTTAAAGCACACGATTTTCAGCACTCGGGTCAATTTTTATGCAACATCCCGGATGTGCACAGACTCCTTGTAGAAGACATTTGGCGAGCTTTTCATTGATTTATGGACCCTAGGGTTCACGTTTCGGTCCTCTTTCGGCCCGTTTAGGTGCCTTTGCAACCGAGAATTACTGCCCCAAACGGAAGCCACAATGACGAATTTCGACACTCTGACGGTCCCTCCTCCACGTACCGACCATAGTTTAATGCATAACACCACCAGGGGTAGGTATCCGGGCCAGAAGGGTTTGCCTGTGCGTTTTCGCGAAAAACGTCCGTTTCGGGCCATTTTCGTGGGTTATAGCACACGATTTTCAGCACTCGGGTCAATTTTTTTTGCAACATCCCGGATGTGCACAGACTCCTTGTAGAAGACATTTGGCGAGCTTTTCATTGATTTTTGGACCCTAGGGTTCACCTTTCGGGCCTTTTTTCGGCCCGTTTAGGTGGCTTTGCAACCGAGAATTACTTGCCCAAACGGAAGCCACAATGACGAATTTCGACACTCTGACGGTCCCTCCTCCACGTACCGACCATAGTTTAATGCATAACACCACCAGGGGTAGGTCTCCGAGCCAGAAGGGTTTGTAGGTGCGTCTTCGCGAAAAACGTCCATTTCGGGCCATTTTCATGGGTTATAGCACACGATTTGCAGCACTCGGGTCAATTTTTATGCAACATCCCGGATGTGCACAGACTCCTTGTAGAAGATATTTGGCGAGCTTTTCATTGATTTATGGACCCTAGGGTTCACATTTCGGTCCTTTTTCGGCCCGTTTAGGTGCCTTTGCAACCGAGAATTACTTGCCCAAACGGAAGCCACAATGACGAATTTCGACACTCTGACGGTCCCTCCTCCACGTACAGACCATTGTTTAATGCATAACACCACCAGGGGTAGGTATCCGGGCCAGAAGGGTTTGCAGGTGCGTTTTCACGAAAAACGTCCGTTTCGGGCCATTTTCGTGGGTTATAACACACGATTTTCAGCACTCGGGTCAATTTTTTTGCAACATCCCGGATGTGCACAGAATCCTTGTAAACGGCATTTGGCGAGCTTTTCATTGATTTTTGGACCCTAGGGTACACGTTTCGGGCCTTTTTTCGGCCCGTTTAGGTGCCTTTGCAACCGAGAATTACTTGCCCAAACGGAAGCCACAATGAGCAATTTCGACACTCTGATGGTCTCTCCTCCACGTTCCGACCATAGTTTAATGCATAACACCACCAGGGGTAGGTCTCCGTCCCAGAAGCGTTTGCATGTGCGTTTTCGCGAAAAACGTCCGTTTCGGGCCATTTTCGTGGGTTATAGCACACGATTTTCAGCACTCGGGCCAATTTTTATGCAACATCCCGGATGTGCGCAGACACCTTGTAGAAGACATTTGGCGAGCTTTTCATTGATTTTTGGACCCTAGGGTACAAGTTTCGGGCCTTTTTTCGGCCCGTTTAGGTGCCTTTGCAACTGAGAATTACTTGCCCAAACGGAAGTCACAATGATGAATTTTGACACTCTGATGGTCTCTCCTCCACGTTCCGACCATAGTTTAATGCATAACACCACCAGGGGTAGGTCTCCGTCCCAGAAGCGTTTGCATGTGCGTTTTCGCGAAAAACGTCCGTTTCGGGCCATTTTCGTGGGTTATAGCACACGATTTTCAGCACTCGGGCCAATTTTTATGCAACATCCCGGATGTGCACAGACTCCTTGTAGAAGACATTTGGCGAGCTTTTCATTGATTTATGGACCCTAGGGTTCACATTTCGGTCCTTTTTCGGCCCGTTTAGGTGCCTTTGCAACCGAGAATTACTAGCCCAAACGGAAGCCACAATGACGAATTTCGACACTCTGACGGTCCCTCCTCCATGTACCGACCATTGTTTAATGCATAACACCACCAGGGGTAGGTATCCGGGCCAGAAGGGTTTGCAGGTGCGTTTTCGCGAAAAACGTCCGTTTCGGGCCATTTTCGTGGGTTATAGCACACGATTTTCAGCACTCGGGTCAATTTTTTTGCAACATCCCGGATGTGCACAGAATCCTTGTAGAAGACATTTGGCGAGCTTTTCATTGATTTTTGGACCCTAGGGTACACGTTTCGGGCCTTTTTTCGGCCCGTTTAGGTGCCTTTGCAACCGAGAATTACTTGCCCAAACGGAAGCCATAATGATGAATTTCGACACTCTGACGGTCCCTCCTCCACGTACCGACCATAGTTTAATGCATAACACCACCAGGGGTAGGTCTCCGGGCCAGAAGGGTTTGCAGGTGCGTTTTCGCGAAAAACGTCCGTTTCGGGCCATTTTCGTGGGTTATAGCACACGATTTTCAGCACTCGGGTCAATTTTTTTGCAACATCCCGGATGTGCACAGAATCCTTATAGAAGACATTTGGCGAGCTTTTCATTGATTTTTGGACCCTAGGGTACACGTTTCGGGCCTTTTTTCGGCCCGTTTAGGTGCCTTTGCAACCGAGAATTACTTGCCCAAACGGAAGCCATAATGATGAATTTCGACACTCTGACGGTCCCTCCTCCACGTTCCGACCATAGTTTAATGCATAACACCACCAGGGGTAGGTCTCCGGACCAGAAGGGTTTGCAGGTGCGTTTTCGCGAAAAACGTCCGTTTCGAGCCATTTTCGTGGGTTATAGCACACGATTTTCAGCACTCGGGTCAATTTTTTTTACAACATCCCGGATGTGCACAGACTCCTTGTAGAAGACATTTGGCGAGCTTTTCATTGATTTTTGGACCCTAGGGTTCACGTTTCGGGCCTTTTTTCGGCCCGTTTAGGTGGCTTTGCAACCGAGAATAGCCCAAACGGAAGCCACAATGACGAATTTCGACACTCTGACGGTCCCTCCTCCACGTACCGACCATAGTTTAATGCATAACACCACCAGGGGTAGGTCTCCGGGCCAGAAGGGTTTGCAGGTGCGTCTTCGCGAAAAACGTCCATTTCGGGCCATTTTCGTGGGTTATAGCACACGATTTTCAACACTCGGGTCAATTTTTATGCAACATCCCGGATGTGCACAGACTCCTTGTGGAAGATATTTGGCGAGCTTTTCA
Organism: Cenchrus fungigraminus; assembly: GCA_036936925.1. Taxonomy (NCBI): domain Eukaryota; kingdom Viridiplantae; phylum Streptophyta; class Magnoliopsida; order Poales; family Poaceae; genus Cenchrus; species Cenchrus fungigraminus. Next base: position 102,120,656 of record CM072776.1, read on the forward strand.
TTTATTTATGGACCCTAGGGTTCACATTTCGGTCCTTTTTCGGCCCGTTTAGGTGCCTTTGCAACCGAGAATTACTAGCCCAAACGGAAGCCACAATGACGAATTTCGACACTCTGACGGTCACTCCTCCACGTACCGACCATTGTTTAATGCATAACACCACCAGGGGTAGGTATCCGGGCCAGAAGGGTTTGCAGGTGCGTTTTCGCGAAAAACGTCCGTTTCGGGCCATTTTCGTGGGTTATAACACACGATTTTCAGCACTCGGGTTAATTTTTTGCAACATCCCGGATGTGCACAGAATCCTTGTAGAAGGCATTTGGCGAGCTTTTCATTGATTTTTGGACCCTAGGGTACACGTTTCGGGCCTTTTTTCGGCCCATTTAGGTGCCTTTGCAACCGAGAATTACTTGCCCAAACGGAAGCCACAATGAGGAATTTCGACACTCTGACGGTCCCTCCTCCACGTTCCGACCATAGTTTAATGCATAACACCACCAGGGGTAGGTCTCCAGGCCAGAAGGGTTTGCAGGTGCGTTTTCGCGAAAAACGTCCGTTTCGGGCCATTTTCGTGGGTTGCACACGATTTTCAGCACTCGGGTCAATTTTTATGCAACATCCCGGATGTGCACAGACTCCTTGTAGAAGACATTTGGCGAGCTTTTCATTGATTTTTGGACCCTAGGTACAAGTTTCGGGCCTTTTTTCGGCCCGTTTAGGAGCCTTTGCAACTGAGAATTACTTGCCCAAACGGAAGCCACAATGATGAATTTTGACACTCTGATGGTCTCTCCTCCACGTTCCGACCATAGTTTAATGCATAACACCACCAGGGGTAGGTCTCCGGGCCAGAAGGGTTTGCATGTGCGTTTTCGCGAAAAACGTCCGTTTCGGGCCATTTTCGTGGGTTATAGCACACGATTTTCAGCACTCGGGTCAATATTTTTGCAACATCCCGGATGTGCACAGACTCTTGGTAGAAGACATTTGGCGAGATTTTCATTGATTTTTGGACCCTAGGGTTCACGTATCGAGCCTGTTTTCGGCCCGTTTAGGTGCCTTTGCAACCGAGAATTACTTGCCCAAACGGAAGCCACAATGACGAATTTCGACACTCTGACGGTCCCTCCTCCACGTACCGACCATAGTTTAATGCATAACACCACCAGGGGTAGGTATCCGGGCCAGAAGGGTTTGCAGGTGCGTTTTCGCAAAAAACGTCCGTTTCGGGCCATTTTCTTGGGTTATAGCACACGATTTTCAGCACTCGGGTCAATTTTTTTTTGCAACATCCCGGATGTGCACAGACTCCTTGTAGAAGACATTTGGCGAGCTTTTCATTGATTTTTGGACCCTAGGGTTCACGTTTTGGGCCTTTTTTCGGCCCGTTTTGTTGGCTTTGCAACCGAGAATTACTTGCCCAAACGGAAGCCACAGTGACGAATTTCGACACTCTGATGGTCCCTCCTCCAAGTACCGACCATAGTTTAATGCATAACACCACCAGGGGTAGGTCTCCGGGCCAGAAGGGTTTGCAGGTGCGTCTTCGCGAAAAACGTCCATTTCGGGCCATTTTCGTGGGTTAAAGCACACGATTTTCAGCACTCGGGTCAATTTTTATGCAACATCCCGGATGTGCACAGACTCCTTGTAGAAGACATTTGGCGAGCTTTTCATTGATTTATGGACCCTAGGGTTCACGTTTCGGTCCTTTTTCGGCCCGTTTAGGTGCCTTTGCAACCGAGAATTACTACCCCAAACGGAAGCCACAATGACGAATTTCGACACTCTGACGGTCCCTCCTCCACGTACCGACCATAGTTTAATGCATAACACCACCAGGGGTAGGTATCCGGGCCAGAAGGGTTTGCCTGTGCGTTTTCGCGAAAAACGTCCGTTTCGGGCCATTTTCGTGGGTTATAGCACACGATTTTCAGCACTCAGGTCAATTTTTTTTGCAACATCCCGGATGTGCACAGACTCCTTGTAGAAGACATTTGGCGAGCTTTTCATTGATTTTTGGACCCTAGGGTTCACCTTTCGGGCCTTTTTTCGGCCCGTTTAGGTGGCTTTGCAACCGAGAATTACTTGCCCAAACGGAAGCCACAATGACGAATTTCGACACTCTGACGGTCCCTCCTCCACGTACCGACCATAGTTTAATGCATAACACCACCAGGGGTAGGTCTCCGAGCCAGAAGGGTTTGTAGGTGCGTCTTCGCGAAAAACGTCCATTTCGGGCCATTTTCGTGGGTTATAGCACACGATTTGCAGCACTCGGGTCAATTTTTATGCAACATCCCGGATGTGCACAGACTCCTTGTAGAAGATATTTGGCGAGCTTTTCATTGATTTATGGACCCTAGGGTTCACATTTCGGTCCTTTTTCGGCCCGTTTAGGTGCCTTTGCAACCGAGAATTACTAGCCCAAACGGAAGCCACAATGACGAATTTCGACACTCTGACGGTCCCTCCTCCACGTACCGACCATTGTTTAATGCATAACACCACCAGGGGTAGGTATCCGGGCCAGAAGGGTTTGCAAGTGCGTTTTCGCGAAAACCGTCCGTTTCGGGCCATTTTCGTGGGTTATAACACACGATTTTCAGCACTCGGGTCAATTTTTTTGCAACATCCCGGATGTGCACAGAATCCTTGTAAACGGCATTTGGCGAGCTTTTCATTGATTTTTGGACCCTAGGGTACACGTTTCGGGCCTTTTTTCGGCCCGTTTAGGTGCCTTTGCAACCGAGAATTACTTGCCCAAACGGAAGCCACAAGGAGCAATTTCGACACTCTGACGGTCCCTGCTCCACGTTCCGACCATAGTTTAATGCATAACACCACCAGGGGTAGGTCTCCGGGCCAGAAGGGTTTGCAGGTGCGTTTTCGCGAAAAACGTCCGTTTCGGCCATTTTCGTGGATTATAGCACACGATTTTCAGCACTCGTGTCAATTTTTATGCAACATCCCGGATGTGCACAGAATCCTTGTAGAAGACATTTGGCGAGCTTTTCATTGATTTATGGACCCTAGGGTTCACGTTTCGGTCCTTTTTCGGCCCGTTTAGGTGCCTTTGCAACCGAGAATTACTGGCCCAAACGGAAGCCACAATGATGAATTTCGACACTCTGACGGTCCCTCCTCCACGTACCGACCATAGTGTAATGCATAACACCACCAGGGGTAGGTATCTGGGCCAGAAGGGTTTGCAGGTGCGTTTTCGCGAAAAACGTCCGTTTCGGGCCATTTTCGTGGGTTATAGCACACGATTTTCAGCACTCGGGTCAATTTTTTTGCAACATCCCGGATGTGCACAGACTCCTTGTAGAAGACATTTGGCGAGCTTTTCATTGATTTTTGGACCCTAGGGTACAAGTTTCGGCCCTTTTTTCGGTCCGTTTAGGTGCCTTTGCAACCGAGAATTACTTGCCCAAACGGAAGCCACAATGATGAATTTTGACACTCTGATGGTCTCTCCTGCACGTTCCGACCATAGTTTAATGCATAACACCACCAGGGGTAGGTCTCCGGGCCCGAAGGGTTTGCATGTGCGTTTTCGCGAAAAACGTCCGTTTCGGGCAATTTTCGTGGGTTATTGCACACGATTTTCAGCACTCGGGTCAATTTTTATGCAACATCCCGGATGTGCACAGACTCCTTGTAGAAGACATTTGGCGAGCTTTTCATTGATTTATGGACCCTAGGGTTCACATTTCGGTCCTTTTTCGGCCCGTTTAGGTGCCTTTGCAACCGAGAATTACTAGCCCAAACGGAAGCCACAATGACGAATTTCGACACTCTGACGGTCCCTCCTCCACGTACCGACCATAGTTTAATGCATAACACCACCAGGGGTAGGTATCTGGGCCAGAAGAGTTAGCAGGTGCGTTTTCGCGAAAAACGTCCGTTTCGGGCCATTTTCGTGGGTTATAGCACACAATTTTCAGCACTCGGGTCAATTTTTTTGCAACATCCCGGATGTGCACAGAATCCTTGTAGAAGACATTTGGCGAGCTTTTCATTGATTTTTGGACCCTAGGGCACACGTTTCGGGCCTTTTTTCGGCCCGTTTAGGTGCCTTCGCAACAGAGAATTACTTGCCCAAACGGAAGCCACAATGATGAATTTCGACACTCTGACGGTCCCTCCTCCACGTTCCGACCATAGTTTAATGCATAACACCACCAGGGGTAGGTCTCCGGGCCAGAAGGGTTTGCAGGTGCGTTTTCGCGAAAAACGTCCGTTTCGGGTCATTTTCGTGGGTTATAGCACACGATTTTCAGCACTCGGGTCAATTTTTTTGCAACATCCCGAATGTGCACAGAATCCTTGTAGAAGACATTTGGCGAGCTTTTCATTGATTTTTGGACCCTAGGGCACACGTTTCGGGCCTTTTTTCGGCCCGTTTAGGTGCCTTCGCAACAGAGAATTACTTGCCCAAACGGAAGCCACAATGATGAATTTCGACACTCTGACGGTCCCTCCTCCACGTTCCGACCATAGTTTAATGCATAACACCACCAGGGGTAGGTCTCCGGGCCAGAAGGGTTTGCAGGTGCGTTTTCGCGAAAAACGTCCGTTTCGGCCATTTTCGTGGATTATAGCACACGATTTTCAGCACTCGGGTCAATTTTTATGCAACATCCCGGATGTGCACAGACTCCTTGTAGAAGACATTTGGCGAGCTTTTCATTGATTTATGGACCCTAGGGTTCACGTTTCGGTCCTTTTTCGGCCCGTTTAGGTGCCTTTGCAACCGAGAATTACTGGCCCAAACGGAAGCCACAATGACGAATTTCGACACTCTGACGGTCCCTCCTCCACGTACCGACCATAGTTTAATGCATAACACCACCAGGGGTAGGTATCCGGGCCAGAAGGGTTTGCAGGTGTGTTTTCGCGAAAAACGTCCGTTTCGGGCCATTTTCGTGGGTTATAGCACGATTTTCAACACTCGGGTCAATTTTTTTGCAACATCCCAGATGTGCACAGAATCCTTGTAGAAGACATTTGGCGAGCTTTTCATTGATTTTTGGACCCTAGGGTACACGTTTCGGGCCTTTTTTCATCCCATTTAGGTGCCTTTGCAACCGAGAATTACTTGCCCAAACGGAAGCCACATTGATGAATTTCGACACTCTGACGGTCCCTCCTCCACGTTCCGACCATAGTTTAATGCATAACACCACCAGGGGTAGGTCTCCGGGCCAGAAGGGTTTGCAGGTGCGTTTTCGCGAAAAACGTCCGTTTCGGGCCATTTTCGTGGGTTATAGCAAACGATTTTCAGCACTCGGGTCAATTTTTATGCAACATCCCGGATGTGCACAGACACCTTGTAGAAGACATTTGGCGAGCTTTTCATTGATTTTTGGACCCTAGGGTACAAGTTTCGGGCCTTTTTTCGACCCGTTTAGGTGCCTTTGCAACTGAGAATTACTTGCCCAAACGGAAGTCACAATGATGAATTTTGACACTCTGATGGTCTCTCCTCCACGTTCCGACCATAGTTTAATGCATAACACCACCAGGGGTAGGTCTCCGTCCCAGAAGCGTTTGCATGTGCGTTTTCGCGAAAAACGTCCGTTTCGGGCCATTTTCGTGGGTTATAGCACACGATTTTCAGCACTCGGGCCAATTTTTATGCAACATCCCGGATGTGCACAGACTCCTTGTAGAAGACATCTGGCGAGCTTTTCATTGATTTATGGACCCTAGGGTTCACATTTCGGTCCTTTTTCGGCCCGTTTAGGTGCCTTTGCAACCGAGAATTACTAGCCCAAACGGAAGCCACAATGACGAATTTCGACACTCTGACGGTCCCTCCTCCATGTACCGACCATTGTTTAATGCATAACACCACCAGGGGTAGGTATCCGGGCCAGAAGGGTTTGCAGGTGCGTTTTCGCGAAAAACGTCCGTTTCGGGCCATTTTCGTGGGTTATAGCACACGATTTTCAGCACTCGGGTCAATTTTTTTGCAACATCCCGGATGTGCACAGAATCCTTGTAGAAGACATTTGGCGAGCTTTTCATTGATTTTTGGACCCTAGGGTACACGTTTCGGGCCTTTTTTTGGCCCGTTTAGGTGCCTTTGCAACCGAGAATTACTTGCCCAAACGGAAGCCACAATGATGAATTTCGACACTCTGACGGTCCCTCCTCCACGTACCGACCATAGTTTAATGCATAACACCACCAGGGGTAGGTCTCCGGGCCAGAAGGGTTTGCAGGTGCGTTTTCGCGAAAAACGTCCGTTTCGGCCATTTTCGTGGATTATAGCACACGATTTTTAGCACTCGGGTCAATTTTTATGCAACATCCCGGATGTGCACAGACTCCTTGTAGAAGACATTTGGCGAGCTTTTCATTGATTTATGTACCCTACGGTTCACGTTTCGATCCTTTTTCAGCCCGTTTAGGTGCCTTCGCAACCGAGAATTACTAGCCCAAACGGAAGCCACAATGACGAATTTCGACACTCTGACGGTCCCTCCTCCACGTACCGACCATAGTTTAATGCATAACACCACCAGGGGTAGGTATCCGGGCCAGAAGGGTTTGCATGTGCGTTTTCGCGAAAAACGTCCGTTTCGGGCCATTTTCGTGGGTTATAGCACACGATTTTCAGCAATCGGGTCAATTTTTTTGCAACATCCCGGATGTGCACAGACTCCTTGTAGAAGACATTTGGCGAGCTTTTCATTGATTTTTGGACCCTAGGGTTCACATTTCGGTCCTTTTTCGGCCCGTTTAGGTGCCTTTGCAACCGAGAATTACTAGCCCAAACGGAAGCCACAATGACGAATTTCGACACTCTGACGGTCCCTCCTCCACGTACCGACCATTGTTTAATGCATAACACCACCAGGGGTAGGTATCCGGGCCAGAAGGGTTTGCAGGTGCGTTTTCGCGAAAAACGTCCGTTTCGGGCCATTTTCGTGGGTTATAGCACACGATTTACAGCACTCGGGTCAATTTTTTTGCAACATCCCGGATGTGCACAGAATCCTTGTAGAAGACATTTGGCGAGCTTTTCATTGATTTTTGGACCCTAGGGTACACGTTTCGGTCCTTTTTCGGCCCGTTTAGGTGCCTTTGCAACCGAGAATTACTTGCCCAAACGGAAGCCACAATGATGAATTTCGACACTCTGACGGTCCCTCCTCCACGTTCCGACCATAGTTTAATGCATAACACCACCAGGGGTAGGTCTCCGGGCCAGAAGGGTTTGCAGGTGCGTTTTCGCGAAAAACGTCCGTTTCGGCCATTTTCGTGGATTATAGCACACGATTTTCAGCACTCGGGTCAATTCTTATGCAACATTCCGGATGTGCACAGACTCCTTGTAGAAGAAATTTGGCGAGCTTTTCATTGATTTATGGACCCTAGGGTTCACGTTTCGGGCCTTTTTTCGGCCCGTTTAGGTGCCTTTGCAACCGAGAATTACTTGCCCAAACGGAAGCCACAATGATGAATTTCGACACTCTGACGGTCCCTCCAACACGTTCCGACCATAGTTTAATGCATAACACCACCAGGGGTAGGTCTCCGGGCCAGAAGGGTTTGCAGGTGCGTTTTCGCGAAAAACGTCCGTTTCGAGCCATTTTCGTGGGTTATAACACGATTTTCAGCACTCGGGTCAATTTTTTTTACAACATCCCGGATGTGCACAGACTCCTTGTAGAAGACATTTGGCGAGCTTTTCATTGATTTTTGGACCCTAGGGTTCACGTTTCGGGCCTTTTTTCGGCCCGTTTAGGTGCCTTTGCAACCGAGAATTACTAGCCCAAACGGAAGCCACAATGACGAATTTCGACACTCTGACGGTCCCTCCTCCACGTACCGACCATTGTTTAATGCATAACACCACCAGGGGTAGGTATCCGGGCCAGAAGGGTTTGCAGGTGCGTTTTCGCGAAAAACGTCCGTTTCGGGCCATTTTCGTGGGTTATAACACACGATTTTCAGCACTTGGGTTAATTTTTTGCAACATCCCGGATGTGCACAGAATCCTTGTAGAAGGCATTTGGCGAGCTTTTCATTGATTTTTGGACCCTAGGGTACACGTTTCGGGCCTTTTTTCGGCCCATTTAGGTGCCTTTGCAACCGAGAATCACTTGCCCAAACGGAAGCCACAATGAGGAATTTCGACACTCTGACGGTCCCTCCTCCACATTCCGACCATAGTTTAATGTATAACACCACCAGGGGTAGGTCTCCGGGCCAGAAGGGTTTGCAGGTGCGTTTTCGCGAAAAACGTCCGTTTCGGGCCATTTTCGTGGGTTGCACACGATTTTCAGCACTCGGGTCAATTTTTATGCAACATCCCGGATGTGCACAGACTCCTTGTAGAAGACATTTGGCGAGCTTTTCATTGATTTTTGGACCCTAGGTACAAGTTTCGGGCCTTTTTTCGGCCCGTTTAGGAGCCTTTGCAACTGAGAATTACTTGCCCAAACGGAAGCCACAATGATGAATTTTGACACTCTGATGGTCTCTCCTCCACGTTCCGACCATAGTTTAATGCATAACACCACCAGGGGTAGGTCTCCGGGCCAGAAGGGTTTGCATGTGCGTTTTCGCGAAAAACGTCCGTTTCGGGCCATTTTCGTGGGTCATAGCACACGATTTTCAGCACTCGGGTCAATTTTTATGCAACATCCCGGATGTGCACAGACTCCTTGTAGAAGACATTTGGCGAGCTTTTCATTGATTTATGGACCCTAGGGTTCACATTTCGGTCCTTTTTCGGCCCGTTTAGGTGCCTTTGCAACCGAGAATTACTAGCCCAAACGGAAGCCACAATGACAAATTTCGACACTCTGACGGTCCCTCCTCCACGTACCGACCGTTGTTTAACGCATAACACCACCAGGGGTAGGTATCCGGGCCAGAAGGGTTTGCAGGTGCGTTTTCGCGAAAAACGTCCGTTTCGGGCCATTTTCGTGGGTTATAGCACACGATTTTCAGCACTCGGGTCAATTTTTTTGCAACATCTCGGATGTGCACAGAATCCTTGTAGAAGACATTTGGCGAGCTTTTCATTGATTTTTGGACACTTGGGTACACGTTTCGGGCCTTTTTTCGGCCCGTTTAGGTGCCTTCGCAACCGAGAATTACTTGCCCAAACGGAAGCCACAATGATGAATTTCGACACTATGACGGTCCCTCCTCCACGTTCCGACCATAGTTTAATGCATAACACCACCAGGGGTAGGTCTCCGGGCCAGAAGGGTTTGCAGGTGCGTTTTCGCGAAAAACGTCCGTTTCGGCCATTTTCGTGGATTATAGCACACGATTTTCAGCACTCGGGTCAATTTTTATGCAACATCCCGGATGTGCACAGACTCCTTGTAGAAGACATTTGGCGAGCTTTTCATTGATTTATGGACCCTAGGGTTCACATTTCGGTCCTTTTTCGGCCCGTTTAGGTGCCTTTGCAACCAGAATTACTGGCCCAAACTGAAGCCACAATGACGAATTTCGACACTCTGATGGTCCCTCCTCCACGTACCGACCATAGTTTAATGCATAACACCACCAGGGGTAGGTATCCGGGCCAGAAGGGTTTGCAGGTCTTGGTTCAATTTTTTTGCAACATCCCAGATGTGCACAGAATCCTTGTAGAAGACATTTGGCGAGCTTTTCATTGATTTTTGGACCCTAGGGTTCACATTTCGGTCCTTTTTCGGCCCGTTTAGGTGCCTTTGCAACCGAGAATTACTAGCCCAAACGGAAGCCACAATGACGAATTTCGACACTCTGATGGTCCCTCCTCCACGTACCGACCATAGTTTAATGCATAACACCACCAGGGGTAGGTATCCGGGCCAGAAGGGTTTGCAGGTGCGTTTTCGCGAAAAACGTCCGTTTCGGGCCATTTTCGTTGGTTATAGCACCCGATTTTCAGCACTCGGGTCAATTTTTTTGCAACATCCCGGATGTGCACAGAATCCTTGTAGAAGACATTTGGCGAGCTTTTCATTGATTTTTGGACCCTAGGGTACACGTTTCGGTCCTTTTTCGGCCCGTTTAGGTGCCTTTGCAACCGAGAATTACTTGCCCAAACGGAAGCCACAATGATGAATTTCGACACTCTGACGGTCCCTCCTCCACGTTCCGACCATAGTTTAATGCATAACACCACCAGGGGTAGGTCTCCGGGCCAGAAGGGTTTGCAGGTGCGTTTTCGCGAAAAACGTCCGTTTCGGCCATTTTCGTGGATTATAGCACACGATTTTCAGCACTCGGGTCAATTCTTATGCAACATTCCGGATGTGCACAGACTCCTTGTAGAAGAAATTTGGCGAGCTTTTCATTGATTTATGGACCCTAGGGTTCACGTTTCGGGCCTTTTTTCGGCCCGTTTAGGTGCCTTTGCAACCGAGAATTACTTGCCCAAACGGAAGCCACAATGATGAATTTCGACACTCTGACGGTCCCTCCTCCACGTTCCGACCATAGTTTAATGCATAACACCACCAGGGGTAGGTCTCCGGTCCAGAAGGGTTTGCAGGTGCGTTTTCGCGAAAAACGTCCGTTTCGAGCCATTTTTGTGGGTTATAGCACACGATTTTCAGCACTCGGGTCAATTTTTTTTGCAACATCCCGGATGTGCACAGACTCCTTGTAGAAGACATTTGGCGAGCTTTTCATTGATTTTTGGACCCTAGGGTTCACGTTTCGGGCCTTTTTTCGGCCCGTTTAGGTGGCTTTGCAACCGAGAATAGCCCAAACGGAAGCCCCAATGACGAATTTCGACACTCTGACGGTCCCTCCTCCACGTACCGACCATAGTTTAATGCATAACACCACCAGGGGTCGGTCTCCGGGCCAGAAGGGTTTGCAGGTGCGTCTTCGCGAAAAACGTCCATTTCGGGCCATTTTCGTGGGTTATAGCACACGATTTTCAGCACTCGGGTCAATTTTTATGCAACATCCCGGATGTGCACAGACTCCTTGTAGAAGATATTTGGCGAGCTTTTCATTTATTTATGGACCCTAGGGTTCACATTTCGGTCCTTTTTCGGCCCGTTTAGGTGCCTTTGCAACCGAGAATTACTAGCCCAAACGGAAGCCACAATGACGAATTTCGACACTCTGACGGTCCCTCCTCCACGTACCGACCATTGTTTAATGCATAACACCACCAGGGGTAGGTATCCGGGCCAGAAGGGTTTGCAGGTGCGTTTTCGCGAAAAACGTCCGTTTCGGGCCATTTTCGTGGGTAACACACGATTTTCAGCACTCGGGTAAATTTTTTGCAACATCCCGGATGTGCACAGAATCCTTGTAGAAGGCATTTGGCGAGCTTTTCATTGATTTTTGGACCCTAGGGTACACGTTTCGAGCCTTTTTTCGGCCCATTTAGGTGCCTTTGCAACCGAGAATTACTTGCCCAAACGGAAGCCACAATGAGGAATTTCGACACTCTGACGGTCCCTCCTCCACGTTCCGACCATAGTTTAATGCATAACACCACCAGGGGTAGGTATCCGGGCCAGAAGGGTTTGCAGGTGCGTTTTCGCGAAAAACGTCCGTTTCGGGCCTTTTTCGTGGGTTATAGCACACGATTTTCAGCACTCGGGTCAATTTTTTTGCAACATCCCGGATGTGCACAGAATCCTTGTAGAAGACATTTGGCGAGCTTTTCATTGATTTTTGGACCCTAGGGTACACGTTTCGGGCCTTTTTTCGGCCCATTTAGGTGCCTTTGCAACCGAGAATTACTTGCCCAAACGGAAGCCACAATGATGAATTTCGACACTCCGACGGTCCCTCCTCCACGTTCCGACCATAGTTTAATGCATAACACCACCAGGGGTAGGTCTCCGGGCCAGAAGGGTTTGCAGGTGCGTTTTCGCGAAAAACGTCCGTTTCGGGCCATTTTCGTGGGTTGCACACGATTTTCAGCACTCGGGTCAATTTTTATGCAACATCCCGGATGTGCACAGACTCCTTGTAGAAGACATTTGGCGAGCTTTTCATTGATTTTTGGACCCTAGGTACAAGTTTCGGGCCTTTTTTCGGCCCGTTTAGGAGCCTTTGCAACTGAGAATTACTTGCCCAAACGGAAGCCACAATGATGAATTTTGACACTCTGATGGTCTCTCCTCCACGTTCCGACCATAGTTTAATGCATAACACCACCAGGGGTAGGTCTCCGGGCCAGAAGGGTTTGCATGTGCGTTTTCGCGAAAAACGTCCGTTTCGGGCCATTTTCGTGGGTCATAGCACACGATTTTCAGCACTCGGGTCAATTTTTATGCAACATCCCGGATGTGCACAGACTCCTTGTAGAAGACATTTGGCGAGCTTTTCATTGATTTATGGACCCTAGGGTTCACATTTCGGTCCTTTTTCGGCCCGTTTAGGTGCCTTTGCAACCGAGAATTACTAGCCCAAACGGAAGCCACAATGACAAATTTCGACACTCTGACGGTCCCTCCTCCACGTACCGACCGTTGTTTAACGCATAACACCACCAGGGGTAGGTATCCGGGCCAGAAGGGTTTGCAGGTGCGTTTTCGCGAAAAACGTCCGTTTCGGGCCATTTTCGTGGGTTATAGCACACGATTTTCAGCACTCGGGTCAATTTTTTTGCAACATCTCGGATGTGCACAGAATCCTTGTAGAAGACATTTGGCGAGCTTTTCATTGATTTTTGGACACTAGGGTACACGTTTCGGGCCTTTTTTCGGCCCGTTTAGGTGCCTTCGCAACAGAGAATTACTTGCCCAAACGGAAGCCACAATGATGAATTTCGACACTATGACGGTCCCTCCTCCACGTTCCGACCATAGTTTAATGCATAACACCACCAGGGGTAGGTCTTCGGGCCAGAAGGGTTTGCAGGCGCGTTTTCGCGAAAAACGTCCGTTTCGGCCATTTTCGTGGATTATAGCACACGATTTTCAGCACTCGGGTCAATTTTTATGCAACATCCCGGATTTGCACAGACTCCTTGTAGAAGGCATTTGGTGAGCTTTTCATTGATTTATGGACCCTAGGGTTCACATTTCGGTCCTTTTTTGGCCCGTTTAGGTGCCTTTGCAACCAGAATTACTGGCCCAAACTGAAGCCACAATGACGAATTTCGACACTCTGATGGTCCCTCCTCCACGTACCGACCATAGTTTAATGTATAACACCACCAGGGGTAGGTATCCGGGCCAGAAGGGTTTGCAGGTCTTGGTTCAATTTTTTGCAACATCCCAGATGTGCACAGAATCCTTGTAGAAGACATTTGGTGAGCTTTTCATTGATTTTTGGACCCTAGGGTACACGTTTCGGGCCTTTTTTCAGCATGTTTAGGTGCCTTTGCAACCGAGAATTACTTGCCCAAACGGAAGCCACAATGATGAATTTCGACACTCTGACGGTCCCTCCTCCACTTACCGACCATAGTTTAATGCATAACACCACCAGGGGTAGGTATCCGGGCCAGAAGGGTTTGCAGGTGCGTTTTCGCGAAAAACGTCCGTTTCGGGCCATTTTCGTGGGTTATAGCACACGATTTTCAGCACTCGGGTCAATTTTTATGCAACATCCCGGATGTGCACAGACTCCTTGTAGAAGACATTTGGCGAGCTTTTCATTGATTTTTGGACCCTAGGGTAAACGTTTCGGGCCTTTTTTCGGCCCGTTTAGGTGCCTTTGCAACCGAGAATTACTTGCCCAAACGGAAGCCACAATGATGAATTTCGGCACTCTGACGGTCCCTCCTCCACGTACCGACCATAGTTTAATGCATAACACCACCAGGGGTAGGTCTCCGGGCCAGAAGGGTTTGCAGGTGCGTTTTCGCGAAAAACGTCCGTTTCGGCCATTTTCGTGGATTATAGCACACGATTTTTAGCACTCGGGTCAATTTTTATGCAACATCCCGGATGTGCACAGACTCCTTGTAGAAGACATTTGGCGAGCTTTTCATTGATTTATGGACCCTAGGGTTCACGTTTCGGTCCTTTTTCGGCCCGTTTAGGTGCCTTTGCAACCGAGAATTACTGGCCCAAACGAAAGCCACAATGATAAATTTTGAAACTCTGACGGTCCCTCCTCCACGTTCCGACCATAGTTTAATGCATAACACCACCAGGGGTTGGTCTCCGGGCCAGAAGGGTTTGCAGGTGCGTTTTCGCGAAAAACGTCCGTTTCGGCCATTTTCGTGGATTATAGCACACGATTTTCAGCACTCGGGTCAATTTTTATGCAACATCCCGGATGTGCACAGACTCCTTGTAGAAGACATTTGGCGAGCTTTTCATTGATTTATGGACCCTAGGGTTCACGTTTCGGTCCTTTTTCGGCCCGTTTAGGTGCCTTTGCAACCGAGAATTACTGGCCCAAACGGAAGCCACAATGATGAATTTCGACACTCTGACGGTCCCTCCTCCACGTACCGACCATAGTTTAATGCATAACACCACCAGGGGTAGGTATCCGGGCCAGAAGGGTTTGCAGGTGCGTTTTCGCGAAAAACGTCCGTTTCGGGCCATTTTCGTGGGTTATAGCACACGATTTTCAGCACTCGGGTCAATTTTTTTGCAACATCCCGGATGTGCACAGAATCCTTGTAGAAGACATTTGGCGAGCTTTTCATTGATTTTTGGACCCTAGGGTACACGTTTCGGGCCTTTTTTCGGCCCGTTTAGGTGCCTTTGCAACTGAGAATTACTTGCCCAAACGGAAGCCACAATGATGAATTTCGACACTCTGACGGTCCCTCCTCCACGTACCGACCATAGTTTAATGCATAACACCACTAGGGGTAGGTCTCCGGGCCAGAAGGGTTTGCAGGTGCGTTTTCGCGAAAAACGTCCGTTTCGGCCATTTTCGTGGATTATAGCACACGATTTTTAGCACTCGGGTCAATTTTTATGCAACATCCCGGATGTGCACAGACTCCTTGTAGAAGACATTTGGCGAGCTTTTCATTGATTTATGGACCCTAGGGTTCACGTTTCGGTCCTTTTTCGGCCCGTTTAGGTGCCTTTGCAACCGAGAATTACTGGCCCAAACGGAAGCCACAATGACGAATTTCGACACTCTGACGGTCCCTCCTCCACGTACCGACCATAGTTTAATGCATAACACCACCAGGGGTAGGTATCCGGGCCAGAAGGGTTTGCATGTGCGTTTTCGCGAAAAACGTCCGTTTCGGGCCATTTTCGTGGGTTATAGCACACGATTTTCAGCACTCGGGTCAATTTTTTTGCAATATCCCGGATGTGCACAGACTCCTTGTAGAAGACATTTGGCGAGCTTTTCAATGATTTTTGGACCCTAGGGTTCACATTTCGGTCCTTTTTCGGCCCGTTTAGGTGCCTTTGCAACCGAGAATTACTAGCCCAAACGGAAGCCACAATGACGAATTTCGACACTCTGACGGTCCCTCCTCCAAGTACCGACCATTGTTTAATGCATAACACCACCAGGGGTAGGTATCCGGGCCAGAAGGGTTTGCAGGTGCATTTTCGCGAAAAACGTCCGTTTCGGGCCATTTTCGTGGGTTATAGCACACGATTTTCAGCACTCGGGTCAATTTTTTTGCAACATCCCGGATGTGCACAGAATCCTTGTAGAAGACATTTGGCGAGCTTTTCATTGATTTTTGGACCCTAGGGTACACATTTCGGTCCTTTTTCGGCCCGTTTAGGTGCCTTTGCAACCGAGAATTACTTGCCCAAACGGAAGCCACAATGATGAATTTCGACACTCTGACGGTCCCTCCTCCACGTTCCGACCATAGTTTAATGCATAACACCACCAGGGGTAGGTCTCCGGGCCAGAAGGGTTTGCAGGTGCGTTTTCAAGAAAAACGTCCGTTTCGGCCATTTTCGTGGATTATAGCACACGATTTTCAGCACTCGGGTCAATTCTTATGCAACATCCCGGATGTGCACAGACTCCTTGTAGAAGACATTTGGCGAGCTTTTCATTGATTTATGGACCCTAGGGTTCACGTTTCGGGCCTTTTTTCGGCCCGTTTAGGTGCCTTTGCAACCGAGAATTACTTGCCCAAACGGAAGCCACAATGATGAATTTCGACACTCTGACGGTCCCTCCTCCACGTTCCGACCATAGTTTAATGCATAACACCACCAGGGGTAGGTCTCCGGGCCAGAAGGGTTTCCAGGTGCGTTTTCACGAAAAACGTCCGTTTCGGCCATTTTCGTGGATTATAGCACACGATTTTCAGCACTCGGGTCAATTCTTATGCAACATCCCGGATGTGCACAGACTCCTTGTAGAAGACATTTGGCGACCTTTTCATTGATTTATGGACCCTAGGGTTCACGTTTCGGGCCTTTTTTCGGCCCGTTTAGGTGCCTTTGCAACCGAGAATTACTTGCCCAAACGGAAGCCACAATGATGAATTTCGACACTCTGACGGTCCCTCCTCCACGTTCCGACCATAGTTTAATGCATAACACCACCAGGGGTAGGTCTCCGGGCCAGAAGGGTTTGCAGGTGCGTTTTCGCGAAAAACGTCCGTTTCGGGCCATTTTCGTGGGTTATAGCACACGATTTTCAGCACTCGGGTCAATTTTTATGCAACATCCCGGATGTGCACAGACTCCTTGTAGAAGACATTTGGCGAGCTTTTCATTGATTTATGGACCCTAGGGTTCACGTTTCGGTCCTTTTTCGGCCCGTTTAGGTGCCTTTGCAACCGAGAATTACTGGCCCAAACGGAAGCCACAATGACGAATTTCGACACTCTGACGGTCCCTCCTCCACTTACCTACCATAGTTTAATGCATAACACCACCAGGGGTAGGTATACGGGCCAGAAGGGTTTGCAGGAGCGTTTTCGCGAAAAACGTCCGTTTCGGGCCGTTTTCGTGGGTTATAGCACACGATTTTCAGCACTCGGGTCAATTTTTTTGCAACATCCCGGATGTGCACAGAATCCTTGTAGAAGACATTTGGCGAGCTTTTCATTGATTTTTGGACCCTAGGGTACACGTTTCGGGCCTTTTTTCGGCCCGTTTAGGTGCCTTTACAACCGAGAATTAATTGCCCAAACGGAAGCCACAATGATGAATTTCGACACTCTGACGGTCCCTCCTCCACGTTCCGACCATAGTTTAATGCATAACACCACCAGGGGTAGGTCTTCGGGCCAGAAGGGTTTGCAGGTGCGTTTTCGCGAAAAACGTCCGTTTCGGGCCATTTTCGTGGGTTATAGCACACGATTTTCAGCACTCGGGTCAATTTTTATGCAACATCCCGGATGTGCACAGACTCCTTGTAGAAGACATTTGGCGAGCTTTTCATTGTTTTATGGACCCTAGGGTTCACGTTTCGGTCCTTTTTCGGCCCGTTTAGGTGCCTTTGCAACCGAGAATTACTGGCCCAAACGGAAGCCACAATGACAAATTTCGACACTCTGACGGTCCCTCCTCCACGTACCGACCATAGTTTAATGTATAACACCACCAGGGGTAGGTATCCGGGCCAGAAGGGTTTGCAGGTGCGTTTTCGCGAAAAACGTCCGTTTCGGGCCATTTTCGTGGGTTATAGCACACGATTTTCAGCACTCGGGTCAATTTTTTTGCAACATCCCGGATGTGCACAGACTCCTGGTAGAAGACATTTGGCGAGCATTTCATTGATTTTTGGACCCTAGGGTTCACCTTTCGGTCCTTTTTCGGCCCGTTTAGGTGCCTTTGCAACCGAGAATTACTGGCCCAAACGGAAGCCACAATGACTAATTTCGACACTCTGACGGTCCCTCCTCCACGTACCGACCATAGTTTAATGCATAACACCACCAGGGGTTGGTATCCGGGCCAGAAGGGTTTGCAGGTGCGTTTTCGCGAAAAACGTCCGTTTCGGGCCATTTTCGTGGGTTATAGCACACGATTTTCAGCACTCGGGTCATTTTTTTTGCAACATCCCGGATGTGCACAGAATCCTTGAAGAAGACATTTGGCGAGCTTTTCATTGATTTTTGGACCCTAGGGTACACGTTTCGGGCCTTTTTTCGGCCCGTTTAGGTGCCTTTGCAACCGAGAATTACTTGCCCAAACGGAAGCCACAATGATGAATTTCGACACTCTGACGGTCCCTCCTCCACGTTCCGACCATAGTTTAATGCATAACACCACCAGGGGTAGGTCTCCGGGCCAGAAGGGTTTGCAGGTGCGTTTTCGCGAAAAACGTCCGCTTCGGGCCATTTTCGTGGGTTATAGCACACGATTTTCAGCACTCGAGTCAATTTTTATGCAATATCCCGGATGTGCACAGACTCCTTGTAGAAGACATTTGGCGAGCTTTTCATTGATTTATGGACCCTAGGGTTCACATTTCGGTCCTTTTTCGGCCCGTAAAGGTGCCTTTGCAACCGAGAATTACTGGCCCAAACGGAAGCCACAATGATTAATTTCGACACTCTGACGGTTCCTCCTCCACGTACCGACCATAGTTTAATGCATAACACCACCAGGGGTAGGTATCCGGGCCAGAAGGGTTTGCAGGTGTGTTTTCGCGAAAAACGTCCGTTTCGGGCCATTTTCGTGGGTTATAGCACACAATTTTCAGCACTCGGGTCAATTTTTTTGCAACATCTCGGATGTGCACAGAATCCTTGTAGAAGACATTTGGCGAGCTTTTCATTGATTTTTGGACCCTAGGGTACACGTTTCGGGCCTTTTTTCGGCCCGTTTATGTGCCTTTGCAACCGAGAATTACTTGCCCAAACGGAAGCCACAATGATGAATTTCGACACTCTGACGGTCCCTCCTCCACGTTCCGACCATAGTTTAATGCATAACACCACCAGGGGTAGGTCACCGGGCCAGAAGGGTTTGCAGGTGCGCTTTCGCGAAAAATGTCCGTTTCGGGCCATTTTCGTGGGTTATAGCACACGATTTGTAGCACTCGGGTCAATTTTTATGCAACATCCCGGATGTGCACAGACTCCTTGTAGAAGACATTTGGCGAGCTTTTCATTGATTTTTGGACCCTAGGGTTCACGTTTCGGTCCTTTTTCGGCCCGTTTAGGTGCCTTTGCAACCGAGAATTACTGGCCCAAACGGAAGCCACAATGACGAATTTCGACACTCTGACGGTCCCTCCTCCACGTACCGACCATAGTTTAATGCATAACACCACCAGGGGTAGGTATCCGGGCCAGAAGGGTTTGCAGGTGCGTTTTCGCGAAAAACGTCCGTTTCGGGCCATTTTCGTGGGTTATAGCATACGATTTTCAGCACTCGGGTCAATTTTTTTGCAACATCCCGGATGTGCACAGAATCCTTGTAGAAGACATTTGGCGAGCTTTTCATTGATTTTTGGACCCTAAGGTACACGTTTCGGGCCTTTTTTCGGCCCGTTTAGGTGCCTTTACAACCGAGAATTACTTGCCCAAACGGAAGCCACAATGATGAATTTCGACACTCTGACGGTCCCTCCTCCACGTTCCGACCATAGTTTAATGCATAACACCACCAGGGGTAGGTCTCCGGGCCAGAAGGGTTTGCAGGTGCGTTTTCGCGAAAAACGTCCGTTTCGGGCCATTTTCGTGGGTTATAGCACACGATTTTCAGCACTTGGGTCAATTTTTATGCAACATCCCGGATGTGCACAGACTCCTTGTAGAAGACATTTGGCGAGCTTTTCATTGTTTTATGGACCCTAGGGTTCACGTTTCGGTCCTTTTTCAGCCCGTTTAGGTGCCTTTGCAACCGAGAATTACTGGCCCAAACGGAAGCCACAATGACAAATTTCGACACTCTGACGGTCCCTCCTCCACGTACCGACCATAGTTTAATGTATAACACCACCAGGGGTAGGTATCCGGGCCAGAAGGGTTTGCAGGTGCGTTTTCGCGAAAAACGTCCGTTTCGGGCCATTTTCGTGGGTTATAGCACACGATTTTCAGCACTCGGGTCAATTTTTTTGCAACATCCCAGATGTGCACAGAATCCTTGTAGAAGACATTTGGCGAGCTTTTCATTGATTTTTGGACCCTAGGGTACACGTTTCGGGCCTTTTTTCGACCCGTTTAGGTGCCTTTGCAACCGAGAATTACTTGCCCAAACGGAAGCCACAATGATGAATTTCGACACTCTGACGGTCCCTCCTCCACGTTCCGACCATAGTTTAATGCATAACACCACCAGGGGTAGGTCTCCGGTCCAGAAGGGTTTGCAGGTAGCCCTGCAAATGGTTTGGGCTCAAATGGTTTTAAAGGTTTGGTTTTTCTTTAAGCTCATTTAAGTTGGGTGCTATTGGGTCAACAATGCAAACAATTTAGCTTGGTTTGGGCTACAGTCCATAACAGTTCGGTTTGGAATCAATTTGAGGTGGGGCTAACGGGTTGCTAATGGGTTGTAACCTGTGGTTTCTATCTGGGCCGACGCCTCAAGTCTCTGTTCGTGAACTCGTGACCTACACGAGAGAGGAGCCAGGGTCACAGAATAAACATGGCCGGCGGACAGAGGGCCCTGGCCTGCCGCCAAATCGACAGTGTCTTGGTGGGAGGAGGATGGCGGTGAGGTGGAAAACCGAGAGAGGAAGGCTAGGGGGTCGCAGGGTTGTGCTCACCAAGGGCGAGAAGGATGGGAGATGGCCGGATTTCTGTGGCGATGACGGACGGTGCCTGGCTCGATTCATGGTGTAGGCGAAGCTCTGGTGGCGAGCGGCGATGAGAAAGAAGTGGAGGAGCTGCATCTTGGCGTTGCGCAATTCCTGGTGGCGTCGGCCTGGAGCGCCACTAGCACCCGGCGGATGGCGTGAAGGGGATCGCTTGGTGGGTTCTTCCTGCGGGCGTTGCAGCAGGGGCGAGCGGGTTCGCGGGAGGCGAAGCACCAGCGCCGACCGGGCAGCCCATCTGCCACCACCGTCTTATCGAGCCTGTGCCTTCGCGAGCAAAGGAGGCCGGGAGGAAGCAGTGGCAGCATGAAGAAGTGAGCGGACTGCGGGTTCTTGATCTAGTGCTGCGAAAGGGATGGGAGAAGGGGAGGGGATGCGGGCACAACACTCTGAGCACGGCGCCGGCCAGCCGGAGACGAAAGAGGAGAGAGGAGAGGAGGGGCCGGCGGAGGAGGAACCGGCGGGAAGAAGCAGGCGGTGGCGCATCTGAGCTGCTCCAGCGCCCAAAGCTCCTCCGGGGCGGCCGCCAGCGTGAGCGAAAAGGCGGACACAGCGGCGCCGGGAGCGGGGGAGGCGGTTGGGGACGGGCGGACGGCGGCACTCGCGCTCGAAGTGGACGCCGGGCAAGGCGGATTGGGGCCGGGCCGACGGAGACGATTGCGTTTTGCCACGGTAGGGTGGTAGAGTGCTCATACTCGATCCGGCTTGGGTCAGATGCGGGAGGAGAGGGATGACAGGCGGGGTCCATCCGTTAGTGGTAGGAGAGAGGGAGTAGGGTGAGCTGAGCCGGCCCGTGGGTTGTTAAATGGTTTGAAACAAGTTGGAACTTATGGGTGGTCCACAATTTGGTTTATTATTGGATGAAAAAGCATATTGGTTTGATTTGATGTGGTTAATACAGATGGTGGATTGGATAGGGGTGGGTTTACTAATTAAGAATGCAAAGGTTGGATGGGTGTGGATTTAATTTGGATCTCAGCCCATTTGCAGGGCTATTTGCAGGTGCGTTTTCGCGAAAAACGTCCGTTTCGGGCCATTTTCGTGGGTTATAGCACACGATTTGCAACACTCGGGTCAATTTTTATGCAACATCCCGGATGTGCACAGACTCCTTGTAGAAGACATTTGGCGAGCTTTTCATTGATTTTTGGACCCTAGGGTTCACGTTTCGGTCCTTTTTCGGCCCGTTTAGGTGCCTTTGCAACCGAGAATTACTGGCCCAAACGGAAGCCACAATGACGAATTTCGACACTCTGACGGTCCCTCCTCCACATACCGACCATAGTTTAATGCATAACACCACCAGGGGTAGGTATCCGGGCCAGAAGGGTTTGCAGGTGCGTTTTCGCGAAAAACGTCCGTTTCGGGCCATTTTCGTGGGTTATAGCACACGATTTTCAGCACTCGGGTCAATTTTTTTGCAACATCCCGGATGTGCACAGAATCCTTGTAGAAGACATTTGGCGAGCTTTTCATTGATTTTTGGACCCTAGGGTACACGTTTCGGGCCTTTTTTCGGCCCGTTTAGGTGCCTTTGCAACCGAGAATTACTTGCCCAAACGGAAGCCACAATGATGAATTTCGACACTCTGACGGTCCCTCCTCCACGTTCCGACCATAGTTTAATGCATAACACCACCAGGGGTAGGACTCCGGGCCAGAAGGGTTTGCAGGTGCGTTTTCGCGAAAAACGTCCGCTTCGGGTCATTTTCGTGGGTTACAGCACACGATTTTCAGCACTCGGGTCAATTTTTATGGAACATCCCGGATGTGCACAGACTCCTTGTAGAAGACATTTGGCGAGCTTTTCATTGATTTATGGACCCTAGGGTTCACATTTCGGTCCTTTTTCGGCCCGTTTAGGTGCCTTTGCAACCGAGAATTACTAGCCCAAACGGAAGCCACAATGACGAATTTCGACACTCTGACGGTCCCTCCTCCACGTACCGACCATTGTTTAATGCATAACACCGCCAGGGTAGGTATCCGGGCCAGAAGGGTTTGCAGGTGCGTTTTCGCGAAAAACATCGGTTTCGGGCCATTTTCGTGGGTTATAGCACACGATTTTCAGCACTCGGGTCAATTTTTTTGCAACATCCCGGATGTGCACAGAATCCTTGTAGGAGACATTTGGTGAGCTTTTCATTGATTTTTGGACCCTAGGATACACGTTTCGGGCCTTTTTTCGGCCCATTTAGGTGCCTTTGCAACCGAGAATTACTTGCCCAAACGGAAGCCACAATGATGAATTTCGACACTCTGACGGTCCCTCCTCCACGTTCCGACCATAGTTTAATGCATAACACCACCAGGGGTAGGTCTCCGGGCCAGAAGGGTTTGCAGGTGCGTTTTCGCGAAAAACGTCCGCTTCGGGCCATTTTCGTGGGTTATAGCACACGATTTTCAGCACTCGGGTCAATTTTTATGCAACATCCCGGATGTGCACAGACTCCTTGTAGAAGACATTTGGCGAGCTTTTCATTGATTTATGGACCCTAGGGTTCACATTTCGGTCCTTTTTCGGCCCGTTTAGGTGCCTTTGCAACCAAGAATTACTAGCCCAAACGGAAGCCACAATGACGAATTTTGACACTCTGACGGTCCCTCCTCCAGGTACCGACCATTGTTTAATGCATAACACCACCAGGGGTAGGTATCCGGGCCAGAAGGGTTCGCAGGTGCGTTTTCGTGAAAAACATCCGTTTCGGGCCATTTTCGTGGGTTATAGCACACGATTTTCAGCACTCGGGTCAATTTTTTTGCAACATCCCGGATGTGCACAGAATCCTTGTAGAAGACATTTGGCGAGCTTTTCATTGATTTTTGGACCCTAGGATACACATTTCGGGCCTTTTTTCGGCCCATTTAGGTGCCTTTGCAACCGAGAATTACTTGCCCAAACGGAAGCCACAATGATGAATTTCGACACTCTGACGGTCCCTCCTCCACGTTCCGACCATAGTTTAATGCATAACACCACCAGGGGTAGGTATCCGGGCCAGAAGGGTTTGCAGGTGCGTTTTCGCGAAAAACGTCCGTTTCGGGCCATTTTCGTGGGTTATAGCACACGATTTTCAGCACTCGGGTCAATTTTTTTGCAACATCCCGGATGTGCACAGAATCCTTGTAGAAGACATTTGGCGAGCTTTTCATTGATTTTTGGACCCTAGGGTACACGTTTCGGGCCTTTTTTCGGCCCGTTTAGGTGCCTTTGCAACCGAGAATTACTTGCCCAAACGGAAGCCACAATGATGAATTTCGACACTTTGACGGTCCCTCCTCCACGTTCTAACCATAGTTTAATGCATAACACCACCAGGGGTAGGTCTCCGGTCCAGAAGGGTTTGCAGGTGCGTTTTCGCGAAAAACGTCCGCTTCGGGCCATTTTCGTGGGTTATAGCACACGATTTTCAGCACTCGGGTCAATTTTTATGCAACATCCCGGATGTGCACAAACTCCTTGTAGAAGACATTTGGCGAGCTTTTCATTGATTTATGGACCCTAGGGTTCACATTTCGGTCCTTTTTCGGCCTGTAAAGGTGCCTTTGCAACCGAGAATTACTGGCCTAAACGGAAGCCACAATGACGAATTTCGACACTCTGACGGTCCCTCCTCCACGTACTGACCATAGTTTAATGCATAACACCACCAGGGGTAGGTATCCGGGCCAGAAGGGTTTGCAGGTGCGTTTTCGCGAAAAACGTCCGTTTCGGGCCATTTTCGTGGGTTATAGCACACACTCGGGTCAATTTTTTTGCAACATCCCGGATGTGCACAGAATCCTTGTAGAAGACATTTGGCGAGCTTTTCATCGATTTTTGGACCCTAGGGTACACGTTTCGGGCCTTTTTTCGGCCCGTTTATGTGCCTTTGCAACCGAGAATTACTTGCCCAAACGGAAGCCACAATGATGAATTTGGACACTCTGACGGTCCCTCCTCCACGTTCCGACCATAGTTTAATGCATAACACCACCAGGGGTAGGTCTCCGGGCCAGAAGGGTTTGCAGGTGCGCTTTCGCGAAAAACGTCCGTTTCGGGCCATTTTCGTGGGTTATAGCACACGATTTGCAGCACTCGGGTCAATTTTTATGCAACATCCCGGATGTGCACAGACTCCTTGTAGAAGACATTTGGCGAGCTTTTCATTGATTTTTGCACCCTAGGGTTCACGTTTCGGTCCTTTTTCGGCCCGTTTAGGTGCCTTTGCAACCGAGAATTACTGGCCCAAACGGAAGCGACAATGACGAATTTCGACACTCTGACGGTCCCTCCTCCACGTACCGACCATAGTTTAATGCATAACACCACCAGGGGTAGGTATCCGGGCCAGAAGGGTTTGCAGGTGCGTTTTCGCGAAAAACGTCCGTTTGTGGGTATTTTCAGCACTCGGGTCAATTTTTTTGCAACATCCCGGATGTGCACAGAATCCTTGTAGAAGACATTTGGCGAGCTTTTCATTGATTTTTGGACCCTAGGGTACACGTTTCGGGCCTTTTTTCGGCCCGTTTAGGTGCCTTTGCAACCGAGAATTACTTGCCCAAACGGAAGCCACAATGATGAATTTCGACACTCTGACGGTCCCTCCTCCATGTTCCGACCATAGTTTAATGCATAACGCCACCAGGGGTAGGTATCCGAGCCAGAAGGGTTTGCAGGTGCGTTTTCGCGAAAAACGTCCGTTTCGGGCCATTTTCGTGGGTATAGCACACGATTTTCAGCACTCGGGTCAATTTTTTTGCAACATCCCGGATGTGCACAGAATCCTTGTAGAAGACATTTGGCGAGCTTTTCATTGATTTTTGGACCCTAGGGTACACGTTTCGGGCCTTTTTTCGGCCTGTTTAGGTGCCTTTGCAACTGAGAATTACTTGCCCAAACGGAAGCCACAATGATGAATTTCGACACTCTGATGGTCTCTCCTCCACGTTCCGACCATAGTTTAATGCATAACACCACCAGGGGTAGGTCTCCGGGCCAGAAGGGTTTGCAGGTGTGTTTTCGCGAAAAACGTCCGTTTCGGGCCATTTTCGTGGGTTATAGCACACGATATTCAGCACTCGGGTCAATTTTTATGCAACATCCCGGATGTGCACAGACTCCTTGTAGATGACATTTGGCGAGCTTTTCATTGATTTATGGACCCTAGGGTTCACATTTCGGTCCTTTTTCGGCCCGTTTAGGTGCCTTTGCAACCGAGAATTACTAGCCCAAACGGAAGCCACAATGACGAATTTCGACACTCTGACGGTCCCTCCTCCACGTACCGACCATTGTTTAATGCATAACACCGCCAGGGTAGGTATCCGGGCCAGAAGGGTTTGCAGGTGCGTTTTCGCGAAAAACATCCGTTTCGGGCCATTTTCGTGGGTTATAGCACACGATTTTCAGCACTCGGGTCAATTTTTTTGCAACATCCCCGATGTGCACAGAATCCTTGTAGAAGACATTTGGCGAGCTTTTCATTGATTTTTGGACCCTAGGGTACACGTTTCGGGCCTTTTTTCGGCCCGTTTAGGTGCCTTTGCAACCGAGAATTACTTGCCCAAACGGAAGCCACAATGATGAATTTCGACACTCTGACGGTCCCTCCTCCATGTTCCGACCATAGTTTAATGCATAACGCCACCAGGGGTAGGTATCCGAGCCAGAAGGGTTTGCAGGTGCGTTTTCGCGAAAAACGTCCGTTTCGGGCCATTTTCGTGGGTATAGCACACGATTTTCAGCACTCGGGTCAATTTTTTTGCAACATCCCGGATGTGCACAGAATCCTTGTAGAAGACATTTGGCGAGCTTTTCATTGATTTTTGGAGCCTAGGGTTCACGTTTCGGTCCTTTTTTCGGCACGTTTAGGTGCCTTTGCAACCGAGAATTACTTGCCCAAACGGAAGCCACAATGATGAATTTCGACACTCTGACGGTCCCTCCTCCACGTTCCGACCATAGTTTAATGCATAACACCACCAGGGGTAGGTATCCGAGCCAGAAGGGTTTGCAGGTGCGTTTTCGCGAAAAACGTCCGTTTCGGGCCATTTTCGTGGGTTATAGCACACGATTTTCAGCACTCGGGTCAATTTTTTTGCAACATCCCGGATGTGCACAGAATCCTTGTAGAAGACATTTGGCGAGCTTTTCATTGATTTTTGGACCCTAGGGTACACGTTTCGGACCTTTTTTCGGCCCGTTTAGGTGCCTTTGCAACCGAGAATTACTTGCCCAAACGGAAGCCACAATGATGAATTTCGACACTTTGACGGTCCCTCCTCCACGTTCTAACCATAGTTTAATGCATAACACCACCAGGGGTAGGTCTCCGGGCCAGAAGGGTTTGCAGGTGCGTTTTCGCGAAAAACGTCCGCTTCGGGCCATTTTCGTGGGTTATAGCACACGATTTTCAGCACTCGGGTCAATTTTTATGCAACATCCCGGATGTGCACAGACTCCTTGTAGAAGACATTTGGCGAGCTTTTCATTGATTTATGGACCCTAGGGTTCACATTTCGGTCCTTTTTCGGCCCGTAAAGGTGCCTTTGCAACCGAGAATTACTGGCCCAAACGGAAGCCACAATGACGAATTTCGACACTCTGACGGTCCCTCCTCCACGTACTGACCATAGTTTAATGCATAACACCACCAGGGGTAGGTATCCGGGCCAGAAGGGTTTGCAGGTGCGTTTTCGCGAAAAACGTCCGTTTCGGGCCATTTTCGTGGGTTATAGCACACAATTTTCTGCACTCGGGTCAATTTTTTTGCAATATCCCGGATGTGCACAGAATCCTTGTAGAAGACATTTGGCGAGCTTTTCATCGATTTTTGGACCCTAGGGTACACGTTTCGGGCCTTTTTTCGGCCCGTTTATGTGCCTTTGCAACCGAGAATTACTTGCCCAAACGGAAGCCACAATGATGAATTTGGACACTCTGACGGTCCCTCCTCCACGTTCCGACCATAGTTTAATGCATAACACCACCAGGGGTAGGTCTCCGGGCCAGAAGGGTTTGCAGGTGCGCTTTCGCGAAAAACGTACGTTTCGGGCCATTTTCGTGGGTTATAGCACACGATTTGCAGCACTCGGGTCAATTTTTATGCAACATCCCGGATGTGCACAGACTCCTTGTAGAAGACATTTGGCGAGCTTTTCATTGATTTTTGCACCCTAGGGTTCACGTTTCGGTCCTTTTTCGGCCCGTTTAGGTGCCTTTGCAACCGAGAATTACTGGCCCAAACGGAAGCCACAATGACGAATTTCGACACTCTGACGGTCCCTCCTGCACGTACCGACCATAGTTTAATGCATAACACCACCAGGGGTAGGTATCCGGGCCAGAAGGGTTTGCAGGTGCGTTTTCGCGAAAAACGTCCGTTTCGGGCCATTTTCGTTGGTTATAGCACCCGATTTTCAGCACTCGGGTCAATTTTTTTGCAACATCCCGGATGTGCACAGAATCCTTGTAGAAGACATTTGGCGAGCTTTTCATTGATTTTTGGACCCTAGGGTACACGTTTCGGGCCTTTTTTCGGCCCGTTTAGGTGCCTTTGCAACCGAGAATTACTTGCCCAAACGGAAGCCACAATGATGAATTTCGACACTCTGACGGTCCCTCCTCCATGTTCCGACCATAGTTTAATGCATAACGCCACCAGGGGCAGGTATCCGAGCCAGAAGGGTTTGCAGGTGCGTTTTCGCGAAAAACGTCCGTTTCGGGCCATTTTCGTGGGTATAGCACACGATTTTCAGCACTCGGGTCAATTTTTTTGCAACATCCCGGATGTGCACAGAATCCTTGTAGAAGACATTTGGCGAGCTTTTCATTGATTTTTGGACCCTAGGGTACACGTTTCGGGCCTTTTTTCGGCCCGTTTAGGTGCCTTTGCAACTGAGAATTACTTGCCCAAACGGAAGCCACAATGATGAATTTCGACACTCTGATGGTCTCTCCTCCACGTTCCGACCATAGTTTAATGCATAACACCACCAGGGGTAGGTCTCCGGGCCAGAAGGGTTTGCAGGTGTGTTTTCGCGAAAAACGTCCGTTTCGGGCCATTTTCGTGGGTTATAGCACACGATATTCAGCACTCGGGTCAATTTTTATGCAACATCCCGGATGTGCACAGACTCCTTGTAGATGACATTTGGCGAGCTTTTCATTGATTTATGGACCCTAGGGTTCACATTTCGGTCCTTTTTCGGCCCGTTTAGGTGCCTTTGCAACCGAGAATTACTAGCCCAAACGGAAGCCACAATGACGAATTTCGACACTCTGACGGTCCCTCCTCCACGTACCGACCATTGTTTAATGCATAACACCGCCAGGGTAGGTATCCGGGCCAGAAGGGTTTGCAGGTGCGTTTTCGCGAAAAACATCCGTTTCGGGCCATTTTCGTGGGTTATAGCACACGATTTTCAGCACTCGGGTCAATTTTTTTGCAACATCCCGGATGTGCACAGAATCCTTGTAGAAGACATTTGGCGAGCTTTTAATTGATTTTTGGACCCTAGGATACACATTTCGGGCCTTTTTTCGGCCCATTTAGGTGCCTTTGCAACCGAGAATTACTTGCCCAAACGGAAGCCACAATGATGAATTTCGACACTCTGACGGTCCCTCCTCCACGTTCCGACCATAGTTTAATGCATAACACCACCAGGGGTAGGTATCCGGGCCAGAAGGGTTTGCAGGTGCGTTTTCGCGAAAAACGTCCGATTCGGGCCATTTTCGTGGGTTATAGCACACGATTTTCAGCACTCGGGTCAATTTTTTTGCAACATCCCGGATGTGCACAGAATCCTTGTAGAAGACATTTGGCGAGCTTTTCATTGATTTTTGGACCCTAGGGTACACGTTTCGGGCCTTTTTTCGGCCCGTTTAGGTGCCTTTGCAACCGAGAATTACTTGCCCAAACGGAAGCCACAATGATGAATTTCGACACTTTGACGGTCCCTCCTCCACGTTCTAACCATAGTTTAATGCATAACACCACCAGGGGTAGGTCTCCGGGCCAGAAGGGTTTGCAGGTGCGTTTTCGCGAAAAACGTCCGCTTCGGGCCATTTTCGTGGGTTATAGCACACGATTTTCAGCACTCGGGTCAATTTTTATGCAACATCCCGGATGTGCACAGACTCCTTGTAGAAGACATTTGCCGAGCTTTTCATTGATTTATGGACCCTAGGGTTCACATTTCGGTCCTTTTTCGGCCCGTAAAGGTGCCTTTGCAACCGAGAATTACTGGCCCAAACGGAAGCCACAATGACGAATTTCGACACTCTGACGGTCCCTCCTCCACGTACTGACCATAGTTTAATGCATAACACCACCAGGGGTAGGTATCCGGGCCAGAAGGGTTTGCAGGTGCGTTTTCGCGACAAACGTCCGTTTCGGGCCATTTTCGTGGGTTATAGCACACAATTTTCAGCACTCGGGTCAATTTTTTTGCAACATCCCAGATGTGCACAGAATCCTTGTAGAAGACATTTGGCGAGCTTTTCATTGATTTTTGGACCCTAGGGTACACGTTTCGGGCCTTTTTTCGGCCCGTTTATGTGCCTTTGCAACCGAGAATTACTTGCCCAAACGGAAGCCACAATGATGAATTTGGACACTCTGACGGTCCCTCCTCCACGTTCCGACCATAGTTTAATGCATAACACCACCAGGGGTAGGTCTCCGGGCCAGAAGGGTTTGCAGGTGCGCTTTCGCGAAAAACGTCCGTTTCGGGCCATTTTCGTGGGTTATAGCACACGATTTGCAGCACTCGGGTCAATTTTTATGCAACATCCCGGATGTGCACAGACTCCTTGTAGAAGACATTTGGCGAGCTTTTCATTGATTTTTGCACCCTAGGGTTCACGTTTCGGTCCTTTTTCGGCCCGTTTAGGTGCCTTTGCAACCGAGAATTACTGGCCCAAACGGAAGCCACAATGACGAATTTCGACACTCTGACGGTCCCTCCTCCACGTACCGACCATAGTTTAATGCATAACACCACCAGGGGTAGGTATCCGGGCCAGAAGGGTTTGCAGGTGCGTTTTCGCGAAAAACGTCTGTTTCGGGCCATTTTCGTGGGTAGCACACGATTTTCAGCACTCGGGTCAATTTTTTTGCAACATCCCGGATGTGCACAGAATCCTTGTAGAAGACATTTGGCGAGCTTTTCATTGATTTTTGGACCCTAGGGTACACGTTTCGGGCCTTTTTTCGGCCCGTTTAGGTGCCTTTGCAACCGAGAATTACTTGCCCAAACGGAAGCCACAATGATGAATTTCGACACTCTGACGGTCCCTCCTCCATGTTCCGACCATAGTTTAATGCATAACGCCACCAGGGGTAGGTATCCGAGCCAGAAGGGTTTGCAGGTGCGTTTTCGCGAAAAACGTCCGTTTCGGGCCATTTTCGTGGGTATAGCACACGATTTTCAGCACTCGGGTCAATTTTTTTGCAACATCCCGGATGTGCACAGAATCCTTGTAGAAGACATTTGGCGAGCTTTTCATTGATTTTTGGACCCTAGGGTACACGTTTCGGGCCTTTTTTCGGCCCGTTTAGGTGCCTTTGCAACTGAGAATTACTTGCCCAAACGGAAGCCACAATGATGAATTTCGACACTCTGATGGTCTCTCCTCCACGTTCCGACCATAGTTTAGTGCATAACACCACCAGGGGTAGGTCTCCGGGCCAGAAGGGTTTGCAGGTGTGTTTTCGCGAAAAACGTCCGTTTCGGGCCATTTTCGTGGGTTATAGCACACGATATTCAGCACTCGGGTCAATTTTTATGCAACATCCCGGATGTGCACAGACTCCTTGTAGATGACATTTGGCGATCTTTTCATTGATTTATGGACCCCAGGGTTCACATTTCGGTCCTTTTTCGGCCCGTTTAGGTGCCTTTGCAACCGAGAATTACTAGCCCAAACGGAAGCCACAATGACGAATTTCGACACTCTGACGGTCCCTCCTCCATGTACCGACCATAGTTTAATGCATAACACCACCAGGGGTAGGTATCCGGGCCAGAAGGGTTTGCAGGTGCGTTTTCGCGAAAAACGTCCATTTCGGGCCCTTTTCGTGGGTTATAGCACACAATTTTCAGCACTCGGGTCAATTTTTATGCAACATCCCGGATGTGCACAGAATCCTTGTAGAAGACATTTGACGAGCTTTTCATTGATTTTTGGACCCTAGGGTACACGTTTTGGGCCTTTTTTCGGCCCGTTTATGTGCCTTTGCAACCGAGAATTACTTGCCCAAACGGAAGCCACAATGATGAATTTCGACACTCTGACGGTCCCTCCTCCACGTTCCGACCATAGTTTAATGCATAACACCACAAGGGGTAGGTCTCCGGGCCAGAAGGGTTTACAGGTGCGATTTCGCGAAAAACGTCCGTTTCGGGCCATTTTCGTGGGTTATAGCACACGATTTGCAGCACTCGGGTCAATTTTTATGCAACATCCCGGATGTGCACAGACTTCTTGTAGAAGACATTTGGCGAGCTTTTCATTGATTTTTGGACCCTAGGGTTCACGTTTCGGTCCTTTTTCGGCCCGTTTAGGTGCCTTTGCAACCGAGAATTACTGGCCCAAACGGAAGCCACAATGACGAATTTCGACACTCTGACGGTCCCTCCTCCACGTATCGACCATAGTTTAATGCATAACGCCACCAGGGGTAGGTATCCGAGCCAGAAGGGTTTGCAGGTGCGTTTTCGCGAAAAACGTCCGTTTCGCGCCATTTTCGTGGGTATAGCACACGATTTTCAGCACTCGGGTCAATTTTTTTGCAACATCCCGGATGTGCACAGAATCCTTGTAGAAGACATTTGGCGAGCTTTTCGTTGATTTTTGGACCCTAGGGTACACGTTTCGGGCCTCTTTTCGGCCCGTTTAGGTGCCTTTGCAACTGAGAATTACTTGCCCAAACGGAAGCCACAATGATGAATTTCGACACTCGGATGGTCTCTCCTCCACGTTCTGACCATAGTTTAATGCATAACACCACCAGGGGTAGGTCTCCGGGCCAGAAGGGTTTGCAGGTGTGTTTTCGCGAAAAACGTCCGTTTCGGGCCATTTTCGTGGGTTATAGCACACGATATTCAGCACTCGGGTCAATTTTTATGCAACATCCCGGATGTGCACAGACTCCTTGTAGATGACATTTGGCGAGCTTTTCATTGATTTATGGACCCTAGGGTTCACATTTCGGTCCTTTTTCGGCCCGTTTAGGTGCCTTTGCAACCGAGAATTACTAGCCCAAACGGAAGCCACAATGACGAATTTCGACACTCTGACGGTCCCTCCTCCACGTACCGACCATAGTTTAATGCATAACACCACCAGGGGTAGGTATCCGGGCCAGAAGGGTTTGCAGGTGCGTTTTCGCGAAAAACGTCCGTTTCGGGCCATTTTCGTGGGTTATAGCACACGATTTTCAGCACTCGGGTCAATTTTTTTGCAACATCCCAGATGTGCACAGAATCCTTGTAGAAGACTTTTGGCGAGCTTTTCATTGATTTTTGGACCCTAGGGTACACGTTTCGGGCCTTTTTTCGGCCCGTTTAGGTGCCTTTGTAACCGAGAATTACTTGCCCAAACGGAAGCCACAATGATGAATTTCGACACTCTGACGGTCCCTCCTCCACGTACCGACCATAGTTTAATGCATAACACCGCCTGGGGTAGGTCTCCGGGCCAGAAGGGTTTGCCAGTGCGTTTTCGCGAAAAACGTCCGTTTCGGGCCATTTTCGTGGGTTATAGCACTCGATTTTCAGCACTCGGGTCAATTTTTATGCAACATCCCGGATGTGCACAGACTCCTTGTAGAAGACGTTTGGCGAGCTTTTCATTGATTTATGGACTCTAGGGTTCACGTTTCGGTCCTTTTTCGGCCCGTTTAGGTGCCTTTGCAACCGAGAATTACTGGCCCAAACGGAAGCCACAATGACGAATTTCGACACTCTGACGGTCCCTCCTCCACATACCGACCATAGTTTAATGCATAACACCACCAGGGGTAGGTATCCGGGCCAGAAGGGTTTGCAGGTGCGTTTTCGTGAAAAACGTCCGTTTCGGGCCATTTTCGTGGGTTATAGCACTCGATTTTCAGCACTCGGGTCAATTTTTATGCAACATCCCGGATGTGCACAGACTCCTTGTAGAAGACATTTGGCGAGCTTTTCATTGATTTATGGACTCTAGGGTTCACGTTTCGGTCCTTTTTCGGCCCGTTTAGTTGCCTTTGCAACCGAGAATTACTGGCCCAAACGGAAGCCACAATGACGAATTTCGACACTCTGACG
The DNA here is from genome assembly GCA_036936925.1 of Cenchrus fungigraminus. Classification (NCBI taxonomy): domain Eukaryota; kingdom Viridiplantae; phylum Streptophyta; class Magnoliopsida; order Poales; family Poaceae; genus Cenchrus; species Cenchrus fungigraminus. The sequence goes on from CM072776.1 coordinate 102,154,559, forward strand.
GTCCCTCCTCCACGTACCGACCATAGTTTAATGCATAACACCACCAGGGGTAGGTATCCGGGCCAGAAGGGTTTGCCGGTCTCGGTTCAATTTTTTTGCAACATCCCGGATGTGCACAGAATCCTTGTAGAAGACATTTGGTGAGCTTTTCATTGATTTTTGGACTCTAGGGTACACGTTTCGGGCCTTTTTTCGGCCCGTTTAGGTGCCTTTGCAACCGAGAATTACTTGCCCAAACGGAAGCCACAATGATGAATTTTGACACTCTGACGGTCCCTCCTCCACGTTCCGACCATAGTTTAATGCATAACACCACCAGGGGTAGGTCTCCGGGCCAGAAGGGTTTGCAGGTGCATTTTCGCGAAAAACGTCCGTTTCGGGCCATTTTCGTGGGTTATAACACACGATTTTCAGCACTCGGGTCAATTTTTTTGCAACATCCCGGATGTGCACAGACTCCTTGTAGAAGACATTTGGCCAGCTTTTCATTAATTTTTGGACCCTAGGGTACACGTTTCGGGCCTTTTTTCGGCCCGTTTAGGTGCCTTTGCAACCGAGAATTACGGGCCCAAACGGAAGCCACGATGATGAATTTCGACACTCTGACGGTCCCACCTCCACGTTCCGACCATAGTTTAATGCATAACACCACCAGGGGTAGGTCTCCGGGCCAGAAGGGTTTGCAGGTGCGTTTTCGCGAAAAACGTCCGTTTCGGGCCATTTTCGTGGGTTATAGCACACGATTTGCAGCACTCGGGTCAATTTTTATGCAACATCCCGGATGTGGACAGACTTCTTGTAGAAGACATTTGGCGAGCTTTTCATTGATTTTTGGACCCTAGGGTTCACGTTTCGGTCCTTTTTCGGCCCGTTTAGGTGCCTTTGCAACCGAGAATTACTGGCCCAAACGGAAGCCACAATGACGGATTTCGACACTCTGACGGTCCCTCCTCCACGTATCGACCATAGTTTATTGCATAACACCACCAGGGGTAGGTATCTGGGCCAGAAGGGTTTGCAGGTGCGTTTTCGCGAAAAACGTCCGTTTCGGGCCATTTTCGTGGGTATAGCACACGATTTTCAGCACTCGGGTCAATTTTTTTGCAACATCCCGGATGTGCACAGAATCCTTGTAGAAGACATTTGGCGAGCTTTTCATTGATTTTTGGACCCTAGGGTACACGTTTCGGGCCTCTTTTCGGCCCGTTTAGGTGCCTTTGCAACTGAGAATTACTTGCCCAAACGGAAGCCACAATGATGAATTTCGACACTCTGATGGTCTCTCCTCCACGTTCCGACCATAGTTTAATGCATAACACCACCAGGGGTAGGTCTCCGGGCCAGAAGGGTTTGCAGGTGTGTTTTCGCGAAAAACGTCCGTTTCGGGCCATTTTCGTGGGTTATAGCACACGATATTCAGCACTCGGGTCAATTTTTATGCAACATCCCGGATGTGCACAGACTCCTTGTAGATGACATTTGGCGAGCTTTTCATTGATTTATGGACCCTAGGGTTCACATTTCGGTCCTTTTTCGGCCCGTTTAGGTGCCTTTGCAACCGAGAATTACTAGCCCAAACGGAAGCCACAATGACGAATTTCGACACTCTGACGGTCCCTCCTCCACGTACCGACCATAGTTTAATGCATAACACCACCAGGGGTTGGTATCCGGGCCAGAAGGGTTTGCAGGTGCGTTTTCGCGAAAAACGTCCGTTTCGGGCCATTTTCGTGGGTTATAGCACACGATTTTCAGCACTCGGGTCAATTTTTTTGCAACATCCCGGATGTGCACAGAATCCTTGTAGAAGACTTTTGGCGAGCTTTTCATTGATTTTTGGACCCTAGGGTACACGTTTCGGGCCTTTTTTCGGCCCGTTTAGGTGCCTTTGCAACCGAGAATTACTTGACCAAACGGAAGCCACAATGATGAATTTCGACACTCTGACGGTCCCTCCTCCACGTACCGACCATAGTTTAATGCATAACACCGCCTGGGGTAGGTCTCCGGGCCAGAAGGGTTTGCCAGTGCGTTTTCGCGAAAAACGTCCGTTTCGGGCCATTTTCGTGGGTTATAGCACTCGATTTTCAGCACTCGGGTCAATTTTTATGCAACATCCCGGATGTGCACAGACTCCTTGTAGAAGACGTTTGGCGAGCTTTTCATTGATTTATGGACTCTAGGGTTCACGTTTCGGTCCTTTTTCGGCCCGTTTAGGTGCCTTTGCAACCGAGAATTACTGGCCCAAACGGAAGCCACAATGACGAATTTCGACACTCTGACGGTCCCTCCTCCACGTACTGACCATAGTTTAATGCATAACACCACCAGGGGTAGGTATCCGGGCCAGAAGGGTTTGCAGGTGCGTTTTCGTGAAAAACGTCCGTTTCGGGCCATTTTCGTGGGTTATAGCACTCGATTTTCAGCACTCGGGTCAATTTTTATGCAACATCCCGGATATGCACAGACTCCTTGTAGAAGACATTTGGCGAGCTTTTCATTGATTTATGGACTCTAGGGTTCACGTTTTGGTCCTTTTTCGGCCCGTTTAGTTGCCTTTGCAACTGAGAATTACTGGCCCAAACGGAAGCCACAATGACGAATTTCGACACTCTGACGGTCCCTCCTCCACGTACCGACCATAGTTTAATGCATAACACCACCAGGGGTAGGTATCCGGGCCAGAAGGGTTTGCCGGTCTCGGTTCAATTTTTTTGCAACATCCCGGATGTGCACAGAATCCTTGTAGAAGACATTTGGTGAGCTTTTCATTGATTTTTGAACTCTAGGGTACACGTTTCGGGCCTTTTTTCGGCCCGTTTAGGTGCCTTTGCAACCGAGAATTACTTGCCCAAACGGAAGCCACAATGATGAATTTTGACACTCTGACGGTCCCTCCTCCACGTTCCGACCATAGTTTAATGCATAACACCACCAGGGGTAGGTCTCCGGGCCAGAAGGGTTTGCAGGTGCATTTTCGCGAAAAACGTCCGTTTCGGGCCATTTTCGTGGGTTATAACACACGATTTTCAGCACTCGGGTCAATTTTTTTGCAACATCCCGGATGTGCACAGACTCCTTGTAGAAGACATTTGGCCAGCTTTTCATTAATTTTTGGACCCTAGGGTACACGTTTCGGGCCTTTTTTCGGCCCGTTTAGGTGCCTTTGCAACCGAGAATTATGGGCCCAAACGGAAGCCACGATGATGAATTTCGACACTCTGACGGTCCCTCCTCCACGTTCCGACCATAGTTTAATGCATAACACCACCAGGGGTAGGTCTCCGGGCCAGAAGGGTTTGCAGGTGCGTTTTCGCGAAAAACGTCCGTTTCGGGCCATTTTCGTGGGTTATAGCACACGATTTGCAGCACTCGGGTCAATTTTTATGCAACATCCCGGATGTGCACATACTTCTTGTAGAAGACATTTGGCGAGCTTTTCATTGATTTTTGGACCCTAGGGTTCACGTTTCGGTCCTTTTTCGGCCCGTTTAGGTGCCTTTGCAACCGAGAATTACTGGCCCAAACGGAAGCCACAATGACGAATTTCGACACTCTGACGGTCCCTCCTCCACGTATCGACCATAGTTTAATGCATAACACCACCAGGGGTAGGTATCCGGGCCAGAAGGGTTTGCAGGTGCGCTTTCGTGAAAAACGTCCGTTTCGGGCCATTTTCGTGGGTTATATCACACGATTTTCAGCACCCGGGTCAATTTTTTTGCAACATCCCGGATGGGCACAGACTCCTTGTAGGAGACATTTGGCGAGGTTTTCATTGATTTTTGGACCGCGGGGTACAAGTTTCGAGCCTCTTTTCGGCCCGTTTAGGTGCCTTTGCAACTGAGAATTACTTGCCCAAACGGAAGCCACAATGATGAATTTCGACACTCTGATGGTCTCTCCTCCACGTTCCGACCATAGTTTAATGCACAACACCACCAGGGGTAGGTCTCCGGGCCAGAAGGGTTTGCAGGTGTGTTTTCGCGAAAAACGTCCGTTTCGGGCCATTTTCGTGGGTTATAGCACACGATATTCAGCACTCGGGTCAATTTTTATGCAACATCCCGGATGTGCACAGACTCCTTGTAGATGACATTTGGCGAGCTTTTCATTGATTTATGGACCCTAGGGTTCACATTTCGGTCCTTTTTCGGCCCGTTTAGGTGCCTTTGCAACCGAGAATTACTAGCCCAAACGGAAGCCACAATGACGAATTTCGACACTCTGACGGTCCCTCCTCCACGTACCGACCATAGTTTAATGCATAACACCACCAGGGGTAGGTATCCGGGCCAGAAGGGTTTGCAGGTGCGTTTTCGCGAAAAACGTCCGTTTCGGGCCATTTTCGTGGGTTATAGCACACGATTTTCAGCACTCGGGTCAATTTTTTTGCAACATCCCGGATGTGCACAGAATCCTTGTAGAAGACTTTTGGCAAGCTTTTCATTGATTTTTGGACCCTAGGGTACACGTTTCGGGCCTTTTTTCGGCCCGTTTAGGTGCCTTTGCAACCGAGAATTACTTGCCCAAACGGAAGCCACAATGATGAATTTCGACACTCTGACGGTCCCTCCTCCACGTACCGACCATAGTTTAATGCATAACACCGCCTGGGGTAGGTCTCTGGGCCAGAAGGGTTTGCCAGTAAGTTTTCGCGAAAAACGTCTGTTTCGGGCCATTTTCGTGGGTTATAGCACTCGATTTTCAGCACTCGGGTCAATTTTTATGCAACATCCCGGAAGTGCACAGACTCCTTGTAGAAGACGTTTGGCGAGCTTTTCATTGATTTATGGACTCTAGGGTTCACGTTTCGGTCCTTTTTCGGCCCGTTTAGGTGCCTTTGCAACCGAGAATTACTGGCCCAAACGGAAGCCACAATGACGAATTTCGACACTCTGACGGTCCCTCCTCCACGTACTGACCATAGTTTAATGCATAACACCACCAGGGGTAGGTATCCGGGCCAGAAGGGTTTGCAGGTGCGTTTTCGTGAAAAACGTCCGTTTCGGGCCATTTTCGTGGGTTATAGCACTCGATTTTCAGCACTCGGGTCAATTTTTATGCAACATCCCGGATGTGCACAGACTCCTTGTAGAAGACATTTGGCGAGCTTTTCATTGATTTATGGACTCTAGGGTTCACGTTTTGGTCCTTTTTCGGCCCGTTTAGTTGCCTTTGCAACCGAGAATTACTGGCCCAAACGGAAGCCACAATGACGAATTTCGACACTCTGACGGTCCCTCCTCCACGTACCGACCATAGTTTAATGCATAACACCACCAGGGGTAGGTATCCGGGCCAGAAGGGTTTGCCGGTCTCGGTTCAATTTTTTTGCAACATCCCGGATGTGCACAGAATCCTTGTAGAAGACATTTGGTGAGCTTTTCATTGATTTTTGGACTCTAGGGTACACGTTTCGGGCCTTTTTTCGGCCCGTTTAGGTGCCTTTGCAACCGAGAATTACTAGCCCAAACGGAAGCCACAATGATGAATTTTGACACTCTGACGGTCCCTCCTCCACGTTCCGACCATAGTTTAATGCATAACACCACCAGGGGTAGGTCTCCGGGCCAGAAGGGTTTGCAGGTGCATTTTCGCGAAAAACGTCCGTTTCGGGCCATTTTCGTGGGTTATAACACACGATTTTCAGCACTCGGGTCAATTTTTTTGCAACATCCCGGATGTGCACAGACTCCTTGTAGGAGACATTTGGCCAGCTTTTCATTAATTTTTGGACCCTAGGGTACACGTTTCGGGCCTTTTTTCGGCCCGTTTAGGTGCCTTTGCAACCGAGAATTACGGGCCCAAACGGAAGCCACGATGATGAATTTCGACACTCTGACGGTCCCTCCTCCACGTTCCGACCATAGTTTAATGCATAACACCACCAGGGGTAGGTCTCCGGGCCAGAAGGGTTTGCAGGTGCGTTTTCGCGAAAAACTTCCGTTTCGGGCCATTTTCGTGGGTTATAGCACACGATTTGCAGCACTCGGGTCAATTTTTAAGCAACATCCCGGATGTGCACAGACTTCTTGTAGAAGACTTTTGGCGAGCTTTTCATTGATTTTTGGACCCTAGGGTTCACGTTTCGGTCCTTTTTCGGCCCGTTTAGGTGCCTTTGCAACCGAGAATTACTGGCCCAAACGGAAGCCACAATGACGAATTTCGACACTCTGATGGTCCCTCCTCCACGTATCGACCATAGTTTAATGCATAACACCACCAGGGGTAGGTATCCGGGCCAGAAGGGTTTGCAGGTGCGTTTTCGCGAAAAACGTCCGTTTCGGGCCATTTTCGTGGGTATAGCACACGATTTTCAGCACTCGGGTCAATTTTTTTGCAACATCCCGGATGTGCACAGAATCCTTGTAGAAGACATTTGGCGAGCTTTTCATTGATTTTTGGACCCTAGGGTACACGTTTCGGGCCTCTTTTCGGCCCGTTTAGGTGCCTTTGCAACTGAGAATTACTTGCCCAAACGGAAGCCACAATGATGAATTTCGACACTCTGATGGTCTCTCCTCCACGTTCCGACCATAGTTTAATGCATAACACCACCAGGGGTAGGTCTCCGGGCCAGAAGGGTTTGCAGGTGTGTTTTCGCGAAAAACGTCCGTTTCGGGCCATTTTCGTGGGTTATAGCACACGATATTCAGCACTCGGGTCAATTTTTATGCAACATCCCGGATGTGCACAGACTCCTTGTAGATGACATTTGGCGAGCTTTTCATTGATTTATGGACCCTAGGGTTCACATTTCGGTCCTTTTTCGGCCCGTTTAGGTGCCTTTGCAACCGAGAATTACTAGCCCAAACGGAAGCCACAATGACGAATTTCGACACTCTGACGGTCCCTCCTCCACGTACCGACCATTGTTTAATGCATAACACCACCAGGGGTAGGTATCCGGGCCAGAAGGGTCTGCAGGTGCGTTTTCGCGAAAAACGTCCGTTTCGGGCCATTTTCGTGGGTTATAGCACACGATTTTCAGCACTCGGGTCAATTTTTTTGCAACATCCCGGATGTGCATAGAATCCTTGTAGAAGACATTTGGCGAGCTTTTCATTGATTTTTGGACCCTAGGGTACACGTTTCGGGCCTTTTTTCGGCCCATTTAGGTGCCTTTGCAACCGAGAATTACTTGCCCAAACGGAAGCCACAATGATGAATTTCGACACTCTGACGGTCCCTCCTCCACGTTCCGACCATAGTTTAATGCATAACACCACCAGGGGTAGGTCTCCGGGCCAGAAGGGTTTGCAGGTGCGTTTTCGCGAAAAACGTCCGTTTCGGGCCATTTTTGTGGGTAGCACACGATTTTCAGCACTCGGGTCAATTTTTATGCAACATCCCGGATGTGCACAGACTCCTTGTAGAAGACATTTGGCGAGCTTTTCATTGATTTTTGGACCCTAGGGTACAAGTTTCGGTCCTTTTTTCGGCCCGTTTAGGTGCCTTTGCAACTGAGAATTACTTGCCCAAACGGAAGCCACAATGATGAATTTTGACACTCTGATGGTCTCTCCTCCACGTTCCGACCATAGTTTAATGCATAACACCACCAGGGGTAGGTATCCGGGCCAGAAGGGTTTGCATGTGCGTTTTCGCGAAAAACGTCCGTTTCGGGCCATTTTCGTGGGTTAGCACACGATTTTCAGCACTCGGGTCAATTTTTTTGCAACATCCCGGATGTGCACAGACTCCTTGTAGAAGACATTTGGCGAGCTTTTCATTGATTTATGGACCCTAGGGTTCACATTTCGGTCCTTTTTCGGCCCGTTTACGTGCCTTTGCAACCGAGAATTACTAGCCCAAACGGAAGCCACAATGACGAATTTCGACACTCTGACGGTCCCTCCTCCACGTACCGACCATAGTTTAATGCATAACACCACGAGGGGTAGGTATCCAGGCCAGAAGGGTTTGCAGGTGCATTTTCGCGAAAAACGTCCGTTTCAGGCCATTTTCGTGGGTTAGCACACGATTTTCAGCACTCGGGTCAATTTTTATGCAACATCCCTGATGTGCACAGAATCCTTGTAGAAGACATTTGGCGAGCTTTTCATTGATTTTTGGACCTTATGGTACAAGTTTCGGGCCTTTTTTCGGCCCGTCTAGGTGCCTTTGCAACTGAGAATTACTTGCCCAAACGGAAGCCACAATGATGAATTTTGACACTCTGATGGTCTCTCCTCCACGTTCCGACCATAGTTTAATGCATAACACCACCAGGGGTAGGTCTCCGGGCCAGAAGGGTTTGCATGTGCGTTTTCACGAAAAACGTCTGTTTCGGGCCATTTTCGTGGGTTATAGCACACGATTTTCAGCACTCGGGTCAATTTTTATGCAACATCCCGGATGTGCACAGACTCCTTGTAGAAGACATTTGGCGAGCTTTTCATTGATTTATGGACCCTAGGGTTCACATTTCGGTCCTTTTTCGGCCCGTTTAGGTGCCTTTGCAACCGAGAATTACTAGCCCAAACGGAAGCCACAATGACGAATTTCGACACTCTGACGGTCCCTCCTCCACGTACCGACCATAGTTTAATGCATAACACCACCAGGGGTAGGTATCCGGGCCAGAAGGGTTTGCAGGTGCGTTTTCGCGAAAAACGTCCGTTTCGGGCCATTTTCGTGGGTTATAGCACACGATTTTCAGCACTCGGGTCAATTTTTTTGCAACATCCCGGATGTGCACAGAATCCTTGTAGAAGACTTTTGGCGAGCTTTTCATTGATTTTTGGACCCTAGGGTACACGTTTCGGGCCTTTTTTCGGCCCGTTTAGGTGCCTTTGCAACCGAGAATTACTTGCCCAAACGGAAGCCACAATGATGAATTTCGACACTCTGACGGTCCCTCCTCCACGTACCGACCATAGTTTAATGCATAACACCGCCTGGGGTAGGTCTCCGGGCCAGAAGGGTTTGCCAGTGCGTTTTCGCGAAAAACGTCCGTTTCGGGCCATTTTCGTGGGTTATAGCACTCGATTTTCAGCACTCGGGTCAATTTTTATGCAACATCCCGGATGTGCACATACTCCTTGTAGAAGACGTTTGGCGAGCTTTTCATTGATTTATGGACTCTAGGGTTCACGTTTCGGTCCTTTTTCGGCCCGTTTAGGTGCCTTTGCAACCGAGAATTACTGGCCCAAACGGAAGCCACAATGACGAATTTCGACACTCTGACGGTCCCTCCTCCACATACCGACCACAGTTTAATGCATAACACCAGCAGGGGTAGGTATCCGGGCCAGAAGGGTTTGCAGGTGCGTTTTCGTGAAAAACGTCCGTTTCGGGCCATTTTCGTGGGTTATAGCACTCGATTTTCAGCACTCGGGTCAATTTTTATGCAACATCCCGGATGTGCACAGACTCCTTGTAGAAGACATTTGGCGAGCTTTTCATTGATTTATGGACTCTAGGGTTCACGTTTCGGTCCTTTTTCGGCCCATTTAGTTGCCTTTGCAACCGAGAATTACTGGCCCAAACGGAAGCCACAATGACGAATTTCGACACTCTGACGGTCCCTCCTCCACGTACCGACCATAGTTTAATGCATAACACCACCAGGGGTAGGTATCTGGGCCAGAAGGGTTTGCCGGTCTCGGTTCAATTTTTTTGCAACATCCCGGATGTGCACAGAATCCTTGTAGAAGACATTTGGTGAGCTTTTCATTGATTTTTGGACTCTAGGGTACACGTTTCGGGCCTTTTTTCGGCCCGTTTAGGTGCCTTTGCAACCGAGAATTACTTGCCCAAACGGAAGCCACAATGATGAATTTTGACACTCTGACGGTCCCTCCTCCACGTTCCGACCATAGTTTAATGCATAACACCACCAGGGGTAGGTCTCCGGGCCAGAAGGGTTTGCAGGTGCATTTTCGCGAAAAACGTCCGTTTCGGGCCATTTTCGTGGGTTATAACACACGATTTTCAGCACTCGGGTCAATTTTTTTGCAACATCCCGGATGTGCACAGACTCCTTGTAGAAGACATTTGGCCAGCTTTTCATTAATTTTTGGACCCTAGGGTACACGTTTCGGGCCTTTTTTCGGCCCGTTTAGGTGCCTTTGCAACCGAGAATTACGGGCCCAAACGGAAGCCACGATGATGAATTTCGACACTCTGATGGTCCCTCCTCCACGTTCCAACCATAGTTTAATGCATAACACCACCAGGGGTAGGTCTCTGGGCCAGAAGGGTTTGCAGGTGCGTTTTCGCGAAAAACGTCCGTTTCGGGCCATTTTCGTGGGTTATAACACACGATTTTCAGCACTCGGGTCAATTTTTTTGCAACATCCCGGATGTGCACAGACTCCTTGTAGAAGACATTTGGCGAGCTTTTCATTGATTTTTGGACCCTAGGGTTCACGTTTCGGGCCTTTTTCGACCCGTTTAGGTGGCTTTGCAACCGAGAATTACTTGCCCAAACGGAAGCCACAATGATGAAATTTCGACACTCTGACGGTCCCTCCTCCACGTTCCGACCATAGTTTAATGCATAACACCACCAGGGGTAGGTCTTCGATCCAGAAGGGTTTGCAGGTGCGTTGTCGCGAAAAACGTCCGTTTCGTACCATTTTCGTGGGTTATTGCACACGATTTTCAGCACTCGGGTCAATTTTTATGCAACATCCCGGATGTGCACAGACTCCTTGTAGAAGACATTTGGCGAGCTTTTCATTGATTTATGGACCCTAGGGTTCACATTTCGGTCCTTTTTCAGCCCGTTTAGGTGCCTTTGCAACCGAGAATTACTGGCCCAAACGGAAGCCACAATGACGAATTTCGACACTCTGACGGTCCCTCCTCCACGTACCGACCATAGTTTAATGCATAACACCACCAGGGGTAGGTATCCGGGCCAGAAGGCTTTGCTGGTCTCGGTTCAATTTTTTTTGCAACATCCCGGATGTGCACAGAATCCTTGTAGAAGACATTTGGTGAGCTTTTCATTGATTTTCGGACTCTAGGGTACACGTTTCGGGCCTTTTCTCGGCCCGTTTAGGTGCCTTTGCAACCGAGAATTACTTGCCCAAACGGAAGCCACAATGATGAATTTTGACACTCTGACGGTCTAACACACGACACTCTGACGGTGCCTTTGCAACCGAGAATTACTAGCCCAAACGGAAGCCACAATGACGTATTTCGACACTCTGACGGTCCCTCCTCCACGTACCGACCATTGTTTAATGCATAACACCACCAGGGGTAGGTATCCGGGCCAGAAGGGTTTGCAGGTGCGTTTTCGCCAAAAACGTCCGTTTCGGGCCATTTTCGTGGGTTATAGCACACGATTTTCAGCACTCAGGTCAATTTTTTTGCAACATCCCGGATGTGCACAGAATCCTTGTAGAAGACTTTTGGCGAGCTTTTCATTGATTTTTGGACCCTAGGGTACACGATTCGGGCCTTTTTTCGGCCCGTTTAGGTGCCTTTGCAACCGAGAATTACTTGCCCAAACGGAAGCCACAATGATGAATTTCGACACTCTGACGGTCCCTCCTCCACGTACCGACCATAGTTTATTGCATAACAACGCCTGGTGTAGGTATCCGGGCCAGAAGGGTTTGCAAGTGCGTTTTCGCGAAAAACGTCCGTTTCGGGCCATTTTCGTGGGTTATAACACTCGATTTTCAGCACTCGGGTCAATTTTTATGCAACATCCCGGATGTGCACAGACTCCTTGTAGAAGACGTTTGGCGAGCTTTTCATTGATTTATGGACTCTAGGGTTCACGTTTCGGTCCTTTTTCGGCCCGTTTAGGTGCTTTTGCAACCGAGAATTACTGGCCCAAACGGAAGCCACAATGACGAATTTTGACACTCTGACGATCCCTCCTCCACATACCGACCATAGTTTAATGCATAACACCACCAGGGGTAGGTATCCGGGCCAGAAGGGTTTGCAGGTGCGTTTTCGCGAAAAACGTCCGTTTCGGGCCATTTTCGTGGGTTATAGCACTCGATTTTCAGCACTCGGGTCAATTTTTATGCAACATCCCGGATGTGCACAGACTCCTTGTAGAAGACATTTGGCGAGCTTTTCATTGATTTATGGACTCTAGGGTTCACGTTTCGGTCCTTTTTCGGCCCGTTTAGTTGCCTTTGCAACCGAGAATTACTGGCCCAAACGGAAGCCACAATGACGAATTTCGACACTCTGACGGTCCCTCCTCCACGTACCGACCATAGTTTAATGCATAACACCACCAGGGGTAGGTATCCGGGCCAGAAGGGTTTGCCGGTCTCGGTTCAATTTTTTTGCAACATCCCGGATGTGCACAGAATCCTTGTAGAAGACATTTGGTGAGCTTTTCATTGATTTTTGGACTCTAGGGTACACGTTTCGGGCCTTTTTTCGGCCCGTTTAGGTGCCTTTGCAACCGAGAATTACTTGCCCAAACGGAAGCCACAATGATGAATTTTGACACTCTGACGGTCCCTCCTCCACGTTCCGACCATAGTTTAATGCATAACACCACCAGGGGTAGGTCTCCGGGCCAGAAGGGTTTGCAGGTGCGTTTTCGCGAAAAATGTCCGTTTCGGGCCATTTTCGTGGGTTATAACACACGATTTTCAGCACTCGGGTCAATTTTTTGGCAACATCCTGGATGTGCACAGACTCCTTGTAGAAGACATTTGGCCAGCTTTTCATTAATTTTTGGACCCTAGGGTACACGTTTCGGGCCTTTTTTCGGCCCGTTTAGGTGCCTTTGCAACCGAGAATTACGGGCCCAAACGGAAGCCACGATGATGAATTTCGACACTCTGACGGTCCCTCCTCCACGTTCCAACCATAGTTTAAAGCATAACACCACCAGGGGTAGGTCTCCGGGCCAGAAGGGCTTGCAGGTGCGTTTTCGCGAAAAACGTCCGTTTCGGGCCATTTTCGTGGGTTATAACACACGATTTTCAGCACTCGGGTCAATTTTTTTGCAACATCCCGGATGTGCACAGACTCCTTGTAGAAGACATTTGGCGAGCTTTTCATTGATTTTTGGACCCTAGGGTTCACGTTTCGGGCCTTTTTCGACCCGTTTAGGTGGCTTTGCAACCGACAATTACTTGCCCAAACGGAAGCCACAATGATGAAATTTCGACACTCTGACGGTCCCTCCTCCACGTTCCGACCATAGTTTAATGCATAACACCACCAGGGGTAGGTCTCCGGTCCAGAAGTGTTTGCAGGTGCGTTTTCGCGAAAAACGTCCGTTTCGGACCATTTTCGTGGGTTATAGCACACGATTTTCAGCACTCGGGTCAATTTTTATGCAACATCCCGGATGTGCACAGACTCCTTGTAGAAGACATTTGGCGAGCTTTTCAATGATTTATGGACCCTAGGGTTCACATTTCGGTCCTTTTTCGGCCCGTTTAGGTGCCTTTGCAACCGAGAATTACTTGCCCGAACGGAAGCCACAATGATGAATTTCGACACTCTGACGGTCCCTCCTCCACGTTCCGACCATAGTTTAATGCATAACACCACCAGGGGTAGGTCTCCGGGCCAGAAGGGTTTGCAGGTGCGTTTTCGCGAAAAACGTCCGCTTCGGGCCATTTTCGTGGGTTATAGCACACGATTTTCAGCACTCGGGTCAAGTTTTATGCAACATCCCGGATGTGCACAGACTCCATGTAGAAGACATTTGGCGAGCTTTTCATTGATTTATGGACCCTAGGGTTCACATTTCGGTCCTTTTTCGGCCCGTTTAGGTGCCTTTGCAACCGAGAATTACTGGCCCAAACGGAAGCCACAATGACGAATTTCGACACTCTGACGGTCCCTCCTCCACGTACCGACCATAGTTTAATGCATAACACCACCAGGGGTAGGTATCCGGGCCAGAAGGGTTTGCTGGTCTCGGTTCAATTTTTTTTGCAACATCCCGGATGTGCACAGAATCCTTGTAGAAGACATTTGGTGAGCTTTTCATTGATTTTCGGACTCTAGGGTACACGTTTCGGGCCTTTTCTCGGCCCGTTTAGGTGCCTTTGCAACCGAGAATTACTTGCCCAAACGGAAGCCACAATGATGAATTTTGACACTCTAACGGTCCCTCCTCCACGTTCCGACCATAGTTTAATGCATAACACCACCAGGGGTAGGTCTCCGGGCCAGAAGGGTTTGCAGGTGCATTTTCGCGAAAAACGTCCGTTTCGGGCCATTTTCGTGGGTTATAACACATGATTTTCAGCACTCGGGTCAATTTTTTTGCAACATCCCGGATGTGCACAGACTCCTTGTAGAAGACATTTGGCGAGCTTTTCATTAATTTTTGGACCCTAGGGTTCACGTTTCGGGCCTTTTTCGGCCCGTTTAGGTGGCTTTGCAACCGAGAATTACTTGCCCAAACGGAAACCACAATGATGAAATTTCGACACTCTGACGGTCCCTCCTCCACGTTCCGACCATAGTTTAATGCATAACACCACCAGGGGTAGGTCTCTGGTCCAGAAGGGTTTGCAGGTGCGTTTTCGCGAAAAACGTTCGTTTCGGACCATTTTCGTGGGTTATAGCACACGATTTTCAGCACTCGGGTCAATTTTTATGCAACATCCCGGATGTGCACAGACTCCTTGTAGAAGACATGTGGTGAGCTTTTCATAGATTTATGGACCATAGGGTTCACGTTTCGGTCCTTTTTCGGCCCGTTTAGGTGCCTTTGCAACTGAGAATTACTGGCCCAAACGGAATCCACAATGACGAATTTCGACACTCTGACGGTCCCTCCTCCACGTACCGACCATAGTTTAATGCATAACACCACCTCGGGTAGGTCTCTGGGCCAGAAGGGTTTGCAGGTGCGTTTTCGCGAAAAACGTCCGTTTGGGGCCATTTTCGTGGGTTATAGCACACGATTTTCAGCACTCGGGTCAATTTTTATGCAACATCCCGGATGTGCACAGACTCCTTGTAGAAGAAATTTGGCGAGCTTTTCATTGATTTTTGGACCCTAGGGTTCACGTTTCGGTCCTTTTTCGGTCCGTTTAGGTGCCTTTGCAACCGAGAATTACCGGCCCAAACGGAAGCCACAATGACGAATTTCGACACTCTGACGGTCCCTCCTCCACGTACCGACCATAGTTTAATACATAACACCACCAGGGGTAGGTATCCGGGCCAGAAGGGTTTGCAGGTGCGTTTTCGCGAAAAACGTCCGTTTCGGGCCATTTTCGTGGTTGCACACGATTTTCAGCACTTGGGTCAATTTTTTTACAACATCCCGGATGTGCACATAATCCTTGTAGAAGACATTTGGCGAGCTTTTCATTGATTTTTGGACCCTAGGGTACACGTTTCGGGCCTTTTTTCGGCCCATTTAGGTGCCTTTGCAACCGAGAATTACTGGCCCAAACGGAAGCCACAATGATGAATTTCGACACTCTGACGGTCCCTCCTCCACGTTCCGACCATAGTTTAATGCATAACACCACCAGGGGTAGGTCTTCGGTCCAGAAGGGTTTGCAGGTGCGTTTTCGCGAAAAACGTCCATTTCGGACCATTTTCATGGGTTATAGCACACGATCTTCAGCACTCGGGTCAACTTTTATGCAACATCCCGGATGTGCACAGACTCCTTGTAGAAGACATTTGGCGAGCTTTTCATTGATTTATGGACCATAGGGTTCACGTTTCGGTCCTTTTTCGGCCCGTTTAGGTGCCTTTGCAACCGAGAATTACTGGCCCAAACGGAAGCCACAATGACGAATTTCGACACTCTGACGGTCCCTCCTCCACGTACCGACCATAGTTTAATGCATAACACCACCAGGGGTAGGTATCCGGGCCAGAAGGGTTTGCAGGTGCGTTTTCGCGAAAAACATCCGTTTCGGGCCATTTTCGTGGGTTATAGCACACAATTTTCAGCACTCGGGTCAATTTTTAAGCAACATCCCGGATGTGCACAAACTCCTTGTAGAAGACATTTGGCGAGCTTTTCATTGATTTATGGACCTTAGGGTTCACGTTTCGGTCCTTTTTCGGCCCATTTAGGTGCCTTTGCAACCGAGAATTACTGGCCCAAACGGAAGCCACAATGACGAATTTCGACACTCTGACGGTCCCTCCTCCACGTACCGACCATAGTTTAATGCGTGACACCACCAGCGGTAGGTATCCGGGCCAGAAGGGTTTGCAAGTGCGTTTTCGCGAAAAACGTCCGTTTCGGGCCATTTTCGTGGGTTATAGCACACCATTTTCAACACTGGGGTCTATTTTTTTTGCAACATCCTGGATGTGCACAGAATCCTTGTAGAAGACATTTGGCGAGCTTTTCATTGATTTTTGGACCCTAGGGTACACGTTTCGGGCCTTTTTTCGGCCCGTTTAGGTGCCTTTGCAACCGAGAATTAATTGCCCAAACGGAAGCCACAATGACGAATTTCGACACTCTGACGGTCCCTCCTCCACGTTCCGACCATAGTTTAATGCATAACACCACCAGGGGTAGGTCTCCGGGCCAGAAGGGTTTGCAGGTGCGTTTTCGCGAAAAACGTCCGTTTCGGGCCATTTTCGTGGGTTATAGCACACGATTTTCAGCACTCGGGTCAATTTTTATGCAACATCCCGGATGTGCACAGACTCCTTGTAGAAGACATGTGGTGAGCTTTTCATTGATTTATGGACCATAGGGTTCACGTTTCGGTCCTTTTTCGGCCCGTTTAGGTGCCTTTGCAACCGAGAATTACTAGCCCAAACGGAATCCACAATGACGAATTTCGACACTCTGACGGTCCCTCCTCCACGTACCGACCATAGTTTAATGCATAACACCACCTCGGGTAGGTCTCTGGGCCAGAAGGGTTTGCAGGTGCGTTTTCGCGAAAAACGTCCGTTTCGGGCCATTTTCGTGGGTTATAGCACACGATTTTCAGCACTCGGGTCAATTTTTATGCAACATCCCGGATGTGCACAAACTCCTTGTAGAAGACATTTGGCGAGCTTTTCATTGATTTTTGGACCCTAGGGTTCACGTTTCGGTCCTTTTTCGGCCCGTTTATGTGCCTTTGCAACCGAGAATTACTGGCCCAAACGGAAGCCACAATGACGAATTTCGACACTCTGACGGTCCCTCCTCCACGTACCGACCATAGTTTAATACATAACACCACCAGGGGTAGGTATCCGGGCCAGAAGGGTTTGCAGGTGCGTTTTCGCGAAAAACGTCCGTTTCGGGCCATTTTCGTGGTTGCACACGATTTTCACCTCTCGGGTCAATTTTCTTACAACATCCCGGATGTGCACATAATCCTTGTAGAAGACATTTGGCGAGCTTTTCATTGATTTTTGGACCCTAGGGTACACGTTTCGGGCCTTTTTTCGGCCCGTTTAGGTGCCTTTGCAACCGAGAATTACTGGCCCAAACGGAAGCCACAATGACGAATTTCGACACTCTGACGGTCCCTCCTCCACATACCGACCATAGTTTAATGCATAACACCACCAGGGGTAGGTATCCGGGCCAGAAGGGTTTGCAGGTGCGTTTTCGCGAAAAACGTCCGTTTCGGGCCATTTTCGTGGGTTATAGCACACAATTTTCAGCACTCGGGTCAATTTTTAAGCAACATCCCGGATGTGCACAAACTCCTTGTAGAAGACATTTGGCGAGCTTTTCATTGATTTATGGACCTTAGGGTTCACGTTTCGGTACTTTTTCGACCCATTTAGGTGCCTTTGCAACCGAGAATTACTGGCCCAAACGGAAGCCACAATGACGAATTTCGACACTCTGACGGTCCCTCCTCCACGTACCGACCATAGTTTAATACATAACACCACCAGGGGTAGGTATCCGGGCCAGAAGGGTTTGCAGGTGCGTTTTCGCGAAAAACGTCCGTTTCGGGCCATTTTCGTGGTTGCACACGATTTTCAGCACTCGGGTCAATTTTTTTACAACATCCCGGATGTGCACATAATCCTTGTAGAAGACATTTGGCGAGCTTATCATTGATTTTTGGACCCTAGGGTACACGTTTCGGGCCCTTTTTCAGCCCGTTTAGCTGCCTTTGCAACCGAGAATTACTTGCCCAAACGGAAGCCACAATGATGAATTTCGACACTCTGACGGTCCCTCCTCCACGTTCCGACCATAGTTTAATGCATAACACCACCAGGGGTAGGTCTCCGGGCCAGAAGGGTTTGCAGGTGCGTTTTCGCGAAAAACGTCTGTTTCGCGCCATTTTCGTGGGTTATAGCACACGATTTTCAGCACTCGGGTCAATTTTTATGCAACATCCCGGATGTGCACAGACTCCTTGTAGAAGACATTTGGCGAGCTTTTCATTGATTTATGGACCCTAGGCATCACGTTTTGGCCCGTTTAGGTGCCTTTGCAACCGAGAATTACAGGCCCAAACGGAAGCCACAATGACGAATTTCGACACTCTGACGGTCCCTCCTCCACATACCGACCATAGTTTAATGCATAACACCACCAGGGGTAGGTATCCGGGCCAGAAGGGTTTGCAGGTGCGTTTTCGCGAAAAACATCCGTTTCGGGCCATTTTCGTGGGTTATAGCACACAATTTTCAGCACTCGGGTCAATTTTTAAGCAACATCCCGGATGTGCACAAACTCCTTGTAGAAGACATTTGGCGAGCTTTTCATTGATTTATGGACCTTAGGGTTCACGTTTCGGTCCTTTTTCGGCCCATTTAGGTGCCTTTGCAACCGAGAATTACTGGCCCAAACGGAAGCCACAATGACGAATTTCGACACTCTGACGGTCCCTCCTCCACGTACTGACCATAGTTTAATGCGTGACACCACCAGCGGTAGGTATCCGGGCCAGAAGGGTTTGCAAGTGCGTTTTCGCGAAAAACGTCCGTTTCGGGCCATTTTCGTGGGTTATAGCACACCATTTTCAACACTGGGGTCTATTTTTTTGCAACATCCTGGATGTGCACAGAATCCTTGTAGAAGACATTTGGCGAGCTTTTCATTGATTTTTGGACCCTAGGGTACACGTTTCGGGCCTTTTTTCGGCCCGTTTAGGTGCCTTTGCAACCGAGAATTAATTGCCCAAACGGAAGCCACAATGACGAATTTCGACACTCTGACGGTCCCTCCTCCACGTTCCGACCATAGTTTAATGCATAACACCACCAGGGGTAGGTCTCCGGGCCAGAAGGGTTTGCAGGTGCGTTTTCGCGAAAAACGTCTGTTTCGGGCCATTTTCGTGGGTTATAGCACACGATTTTCAGCACTCGGGTCAATTTTTATGCAACATCCCGGATGTGCACAGACTCCTTGTAGAAGACATGTGGTGAGCTTTTCATTGATTTATGGACCATAGGGTTCACGTTTCGGTCCTTTTTCGGCCCGTTTAGGTGCCTTTGCAATCGAGAATTACTAGCCCAAACGGAATCCACAATGACGAATTTCGACACTCTGACGGTCCCTCCTCCACGTACCGACCATAGTTTAATGCATAACACCACCTCGGGTAGGTCTCTGGGCCAGAAGGGTTTGCAGGTGCGTTTTCGCGAAAAACGTCCGTTTCGGGCCATTTTCGTGGGTTATAGCACACGATTTTCAGCACTCGGGTCAATTTTTATGCAACATCCCGGATGTGCACAAACTCCTTGTAGAAGACATTTGGCGAGCTTTTCATTGATTTTTGGACCCTAGGGTTCACGTTTCGGTCCTTTTTCGGCCCGTTTAGGTGCCTTTGCAACCGAGAATTACTGGCCCAAACGGAAGCCACAATGACGAATTTCGACACTCTGACGGTCCCTCCTCCACGTACCGACCATAGTTTAATACATAACACCACCAGGGGTAGGTATCCGGGCCAGAAGGGTTTGCAGGTGCGTTTTCGCGAAAAACGTCCGTTTCGGGCCATTTTCGTGGTTGCACACGATTTTCACCACTCGGGTCAATTTTCTTACAACATCCCGGATGTGCACATAATCCTTGTAGAAGACATTTGGCGAGCTTTTCATTGATTTTTGGACCCTAGGGTACACGTTTCGGGCCTTTTTTCGGCCCGTTTAGGTGCCTTTGCAACCGAGAATTACTGGCCCAAACGGAAGCCACAATGACGAATTTCGACACTCTGACGGTCCCTCCTCCACATACCGACCATAGTTTAATGCATAACACCACCAGGGGTAGGTATCCGGGCCAGAAGGGTTTGCAGGTGCGTTTTCGCGAAAAACGTCCGTTTCGGGCCATTTTCGTGGGTTATAGCACACAATTTTCAGCACTCGGGTCAATTTTTAAGCAACATCCCGGATGTGCACAGAATCCTTGTAGAAGACATTTGGCGAGCTTTTCATTGATTTTTGGACCCTAGGGTACACGTTTCGGGCCTTTTTTCGGCCCGTTTAGGTGCCTTTGCAACCGAGAATTACTTGCCCAAACGGAAGCCACAATGATGAATTTCGACACTCTGACGGTCCCTCCTCCACGTTCCGACCATAGTTTAATGCATAACACCACCAGGGGTAGGTCTCCGGGCCAGAAGGGTTTGCAGGTGCGTTTTCGCGAAAAACGTCCGTTTTGGGCCATTTTCGTGGGTTATAGCACACGATTTTCAGCACTCGGGACAATTTTTATGCAACATCCCGGATGTGCACAGACTCCTTGTAGAAGACATTTGGCGAGCATTTCATTGATTTATGGACCCTAGGGTTCACGTTTCGGTCCTTTTTCGGCCCGTTTAGGTGCCTTTGCAACCGAGAATTACTGGCCCAAACGGAAGCCAAAATGACGAATTTCGACACTCTGACGGTCCCTCCTCCACGTACCGACCATAGTTTAATGCATAACACCACTAGGGGTAGGTATCCGGGCCAGAAGGGTTTGCAGGTGCGTTTTCGCGAAAAACATCCGTTTCGGGCCATTTTCGTGGGTTATAGCACACAATTTTCAGCACTCGGGTCAATTTTTTTGCAACATCCCGGATGTGCACAGAATCCTTGTAGAAGACATTTGGCGAGCTTTTCATTGATTTTTGGACCCTAGGGTACACGTTTCGGGCCTTTTTTCGGCCCGTTTAGGTGCCTTTGCAACCGAGAATTACTTGCCCAAACGGAAGCCACAATGATGAATTTCGACACTCTGACGGTCCCTCCTCCACGTTCCGACCATAGTTTAATGCATAACACCACCAGGGGTAGGTCTCCGGGCCAGAAGGGTTTGCAGGTGCGTTTTCGCGAAAAACGTCCGTTTCGGGCCATTTTCGTGGGTTATAGCACACGATTTTCAGCACTCGGGTCAATTTTTATGCAACATCCCGGATGTGCACAGACTCCTTGTAGAAGACATTTGGCGAGCTTTTCATTGATTTTTGGACCCTAGGGTTCACGTTTCTGTCCTTTTTCGGCCCGTTTAGGTGCCTTTGCAACCGAGAATTACTGGCCCAAACGGAAGCCACAATGACGAATTTCGACACTCTGACGGTCCCTCCTCCACGTACCGACCATAGTTTAATACATAACACCACCAGGGGTAGGTGTCCGGGCCAGAAGGGTTTGCAGGTGCGTTTTCGCGAAAAACGTCCGTTTCGGGCCATTTTCGTGGTTTATAGCACACGATTTTCAGCACTCGGGTCAATTTTTTTGCAACATTCCGGATGTGCACATAATCCTTGTAGTAGACATTTGGCGAGCTTTTCATTGATTTTTGGGCCCTAGGGTACACATTTCGGGCCTTTTTTCGGCCCGTTTAGGTGCCTTTGCAACCGAGAATTACTTGCCCAAACGGAAGCCACAATGATGAATTTCGACACTCTGACGGTCCCTCCTCCACGTTCCGACCATAGTTTAATGCATAACACCACCAGGGGTAGGTCTCCGGGCCAAAAGGGTTTGCAGGTGCGTTTTCGTGAAAAACGTCTGTTTCGGGCCATTTTTGTGGGTTATAGCACACGATTTTCAGCACTCGGGTCAATTTTTTTGCAACATCCCGGATGTGCACATAATCCTTGTAGAAGACATTTGGCGAGCTTTTCATTGATTTTTGGACCCTAGGGTACACGTTTCGGGCCTTTTTCGGCCCGTTTAGGTGCCTTTGCAACCGAGAATTACTTGCCCGAACGGAAGCCACAATGATGAATTCCGACACTCTGACGGTCCCTCCTCCATGTTCCGACCATAGTTTAATGCGTAACACCACCAGGGGTAGGTCTCCGGGCCAGAAGGGTTTGCAGGTGCGTTTTCGCGAAAAACGTCCGCTTCGGGCCATTTTCGTGGGTTATACCACACGATTTTCAGCACTCGGGTCAATTTTTATGCAACATCCCGGATGTGCACAGACTGCTTGTAGAAGACATTTGGCGAGCTTTTCATTGATTTTTGGACCCTAGGGTTCACGTTTCGGTCCTTTTTCGGCCCGTTTAGGTGCCTTTGCAACCTAGAATTACTGGCCCAAACGGAAGCCACAATGACGAATTTCGACACTCTGACGGTCCCTCCTCCACGTACTGACCATAGTTTCATGCATAACACCACCAGGGGTAGGTATCCGGGCCAGAAGGGTTTGCAGGTGCGTTTTCGCGAAAAACGTCCGTTTCGGGCCATTTTCGTGGGTTATAGCACACGATTTTCGGCACTCGGGTCAATTTTTTTGCAACATCCCGGATGTGCACAGAATCCTTGTAGAAGACATTTGGCGAGCTTTTCATTAATTTTTAGACCCTAGGGTACACGTTTCGGGCCTTTTTTCTGCCCGTTTAGGTGCCTTTGCAACCGAGAATTACTTGCCCAAACGGAAGCCACAATGATGAATTTCGACACTCTGACGGTCCCTCCTCCACGTTCCGACCATAGTTTAATGCATTACACCACCAGGGGTAGGTCTCCGGGCCAGAAGGGTTTGCAGGTGCGTTTTCGCGAAAAACGTCCGTTTCGGGCCATTTTCGTGGGTTATAGCACACGATTTTCAGCAATCGGGTCAATTTTTATGCAACATCCCGGATGTGCACAGACTCTTTGTAGAAGACATTTGGCGAGCTTTTCATTGATTTATGGACCCTAGGGTTCACGTTTCGGTCCTTTTTCGGCCCATTTAGGTGCCTTTGCAACCGAGAATTACTGGCCCAAACGGAAGCCACAATGACGAATTTCGACACTCTGACGGTCCCTCCTCCACGTACCGACCATAGTTTAATGCATAACACCACCAGGGGTAGGTATCTGGGCCAGAAGAGTTTGCAGGTGCGTTTTCGCGAAAAACGTCCGTTTCGGGCCATTTTCGTGGGTTATAGCACACAATTTTCAGCACTCGGGTCAATTTTTTTGCAACATCCCGGATGTGCAAAGAATCCTTGTAGAAGACATTTGGCGAGCTTTTCATTGATTTTTGGACCCTAGGGTACACGTTTCGGGCCTTTTTTCGGCCCGTTTAGGTGCCTTTGCAACCGAGAATTACTTGCCCAAACGGAAGCCACAATGATGAATTTCGACACTCTGACGGTCCCTCCTCCACGTTCCGACCATAGTTTAATGCATAACACCACCAGGGGTAGGTCTCCGGGCCAGAAGGGTTTGCAGGTGCGTTTTCGCGAAAAACGTCCGTTTCGGGCCATTTTCGTGGGTTATAGCACACGATTTTCAGCACTCGGGTCAATTTTAATGCAACATCCCGGATGTGCACAGACTCCTTGTAGAAGACATTTGGCGAGCTTTTCATTGATTTTTGGACCCTAGGGTTCACGTTTCGGTCCTTTTTCGGCCTGTTTAGGTGCCTTTGCAACCGAGAATTACTGGCCCAAACAGAAGCCACAATGACGAATTTCGACACTCTGACGGTCCCTCCTCCACGTACCGACCATAGTTTAATGCATAACACCACCAGGGGTAGGTCTCCGGGCCAGAAGAGTTTGCAGGTGCGTTTTCGCGAAAAACGTCCGCTTCGGGCCATTTTCGTGGGTTATACCACACGATTTTCAGCACTCGGGTCAATTTTTATGCAACATCCCGGATGTGCACAGACTGCTTGTAGAAGACATTTGGCGAGCTTTTCATTGATTTTTGGACCCTAGGGTTCACGTTTCGGTCCTTTTTCGGCCCGTTTAGGTGCCTTTGCAACCTAGAATTACTGGCCCAAACGGAAGCCACAATGACGAATTTCGACACTCTGACGGTCCCTCCTCCACGTACTGACCATAGTTTAATGCATAACACCACCAGGGGTAGGTATCCGAGCCAGAAGGGTTTGCAGGTGCGTTTTCGCGAAAAACGTCCGTTTCGGGCCATTTTCGTGGGTTATAGCACACGATTTTCGGCACTCGGGTCAATTTTTTTGCAACATCCCGGATGTGCACAGAAACCTTGTAGAAGACATTTGGCGAGCTTTTCATTGATTTTTAGACCCTAGGGTACACGTTTCGGGCCTTTTTTCTGCCCGTTTAGGTGCCTTTGCAACCGAGAATTACTTGCCCAAACGGAAGCCACAATGATGAATTTCGACACTCTGACGGTCCCTCCTCCACGTTCCGACCATAGTTTAATGCATAACACCACCAGGGGTAGGTCTCCGGGCCAGAAGGGTTTGCAGGTGCGTTTTCGCGAAAAACGTCCGATTCGGGCCATTTTCGTGGGTTATAGCACACGATTTTCAGCACTGGGGTCAATTTTTATGCAACATCCCGGATGTGCACAGACTCCTTGTAGAAGACATTTGGCGAGCTTTTCATTGATTTATGGACCCTAGGGTTCACGTTTCGGTCCTTTTTCGGCCCGTTTAGGTGCCTTTGCAACCGAGAATTACTTGCCCAAACGGAAGCCACATTGACGAATTTCGACACTCTGACGGTCCCTCCTCCACGTACCGACCATAGTTTAATGCATAACAATACCAGGGGTAGGTATCCGGGCCAGAAGGGTTTGCAGGTGCGTTTTCGCGAAAAACGTCCGTTTCGGGCCATTTTCGTGGGTTATAGCACACAATTTTCAGCACTCGGGTCAATTTTTATGCAACATCCCGGATGTGCACAGACTGCTTGTAGAAGACATTTGGCGAGCTTTTCATTGATTTTTGGACCCTAGGGTTCACGTTTCGGTCCTTTTTCGGCCCGTTTAGGTGCCTTTGCAACCTAGAATTACTGGCCCAAACGGAAGCCACAATGACGAATTTCGACACTCTGACGGTCCCTCCTCCACGTACCGACCATAGTTTAATGCATAACACCACCAGGGGTAGGTATCCGGGCCAGAAGGGTTTGCAGGTGCGTTTTCGCGAAAAACGTCCGTTTCGGGCCATTTTCGTGGGTTATAGCACACGATTTTCAGCACTCGGGTCAATTTTAATGCAACATCCCGGATGTGCACAGACTCCTTGTAGAAGACATTTGGCGAGCTTTTCATTGATTTTTGGACCCTAGGGTTCACGTTTCGGTCCTTTTTCGGCCTGTTTAGGTGCCTTTGCAACCGAGAATTACTGGCCCAAACAGAAGCCACAATGACGAATTTCGACACTCTGACGGTCCCTCCTCCACGTACCGACCATAGTTTAATGCATAACACCACCAGGGGTAGGTCTCCGGGCCAGAAGAGTTTGCAGGTGCGTTTTCGCGAAAAACGTCCGCTTCGGGCCATTTTCGTGGGTTATACCACACGATTTTCAGCACTCGGGTCAATTTTTATGCAACATCCCGGATGTGCACAGACTGCTTGTAGAAGACATTTGGCGAGCTTTTCATTGATTTTTGGACCCTAGGGTTCACGTTTCGGTCCTTTTTCGGCCCGTTTAGGTGCCTTTGCAACCTAGAATTACTGGCCCAAACGGAAGCCACAATGACGAATTTCGACACTCTGACGGTCCCTCCTCCACGTACTGACCATAGTTTAATGCATAACACCACCAGGGGTAGGTATCCGAGCCAGAAGGGTTTGCAGGTGCGTTTTCGCGAAAAACGTCCGTTTCGGGCCATTTTCGTGGGTTATAGCACACGATTTTCGGCACTCGGGTCAATTTTTTTGCAACATCCCGGATGTGCACAGAAACCTTGTAGAAGACATTTGGCGAGCTTTTCATTGATTTTTAGACCCTAGGGTACACGTTTCGGGCCTTTTTTCTGCCCGTTTAGGTGCCTTTGCAACCGAGAATTACTTGCCCAAACGGAAGCCACAATGATGAATTTCGACACTCTGACGGTCCCTCCTCCACGTTCCGACCATAGTTTAATGCATAACACCACCAGGGGTAGGTCTCCGGGCCAGAAGGGTTTGCAGGTGCGTTTTCGCGAAAAACGTCCGATTCGGGCCATTTTCGTGGGTTATAGCACACGATTTTCAGCACTGGGGTCAATTTTTATGCAACATCCCGGATGTGCACAGACTCCTTGTAGAAGACATTTGGCGAGCTTTTCATTGATTTATGGACCCTAGGGTTCACGTTTCGGTCCTTTTTCGGCCCGTTTAGGTGCCTTTGCAACCGAGAATTACTTGCCCAAACGGAAGCCACATTGACGAATTTCGACACTCTGACGGTCCCTCCTCCACGTACCGACCATAGTTTAATGCATAACAATACCAGGGGTAGGTATCCGGGCCAGAAGGGTTTGCAGGTGCGTTTTCGCGAAAAACGTCCGTTTCGGGCCATTTTCGTGGGTTATAGCACACAATTTTCAGCACTCGGGTCAATTTTTATG
The DNA here is from genome assembly GCA_036936925.1 of Cenchrus fungigraminus. Lineage (NCBI taxonomy): Eukaryota > Viridiplantae > Streptophyta > Magnoliopsida > Poales > Poaceae > Cenchrus > Cenchrus fungigraminus. Next base: position 102,181,168 of record CM072776.1, read on the forward strand.
CAACATCCCGGATGTGCACAGACTGCTTGTAGAAGACATTTGGCGAGCTTTTCATTGATTTTTGGACCCTAGGGTTCACGTTTCGGTCCTTTTTCGGCCCGTTTAGGTGCCTTTGCAACCTAGAATTACTGGCCCAAACGGAAGCCACAATGACGAATTTCGACACTCTGACGGTCCCTCCTCCACGTACCGACCATAGTTTAATGCATAACACCACCAGGGGTAGGTATCCGGGCCAGAAGGGTTTGCAGGTGCGTTTTCGCGAAAAACGTCCGTTTCGGGCCATTTTCGTGGGTTATAGCACACGATTTTCAGCACTCGGGTCAATTTTTTTGCAACATCCCGGATGTGCACAGAATCCTTGTAGAAGACAATTGGCGAGCTTTTCATTGATTTTTGGACCCTAGGGTACACGTTTCGGGCCTTTTTTCGGCCCGTTTAGGTGCCTTTGCAACCGAGAATTACCGGCCCAAACGGAAGCCACAATGACGAATTTGGACACTCTGACGGTCCCTCCTCCACGTACCGACCATAGTTTAATGCATAACACCACCAGGGGAAGGTATCCGGGCCAGAAGGGTTTGCAGGTGCGTTTTCGCGAAAAACGTCCGTTTCGGGCCATTTTCGTGGGTTAAAGCACACAATTTTCAGCACTCGGGTCAATTTTTTTGCAACATCCCGGATGTGCACAGAATCCTTGTAGAAGACATTTGGCGAGCTTTTCATTGATTTTTGGACCCTAGGGTACACGTTTCGGGCCTTTTTTCGGCCCGTTTTGGTGCCTTTGCAACCGAGAATTACTTGCCCAAACGGAAGCCACAATGATGAATTTCGACACTCTGACGGTCCCTCCTCCATGTTCCGACCATAGTTTAATGCATAACACCAATAGGGGTAGGTCTTCGGGCCAGAATGGTTTGCAGGTGCGTTTTCGCGAAAAACGTCCGTTTCGGGCCATTTTCGTGGGTTATAGCACACGATTTTCAGCACTGGGGTCAATTTTTATGCAACATCCCGGATGTGCACAGACTCCTTGTAGAAGACATTTGGCGAGCTTTTCATTGATTTTTGGACCCTAGGGTTCACGTTTCGGTCCATTTTCGGCCCGTTTAGGTGCCTTTGCAACCGAGAATTACTAGCCCAAACGGAAGCCACAATGACGAATTTCGACACTCTGACGGTCCCTCCTCCATGTACCGACCATAGTTTAATGCATAACACCACCAGGGGTAGGTATCCGGGCCAGAAGGGTTTGCAGGTGCGTTTTCGCGAAAAATGTCCGTTTCGGGCCATTTTCGTGGGTTATAGCACACGATTTTCAGCACTCGGGTCAATTTTTTTGCAACATCCCGGATGTGCACAGAATCCTTGTAGAAGACAATTGGCGAGCTTTTCATTGATTTTTGGTACCTAGGGTACACGTTTCGGGCCTTTTTTCGGCCCGTTTAGGTGCCTTTGCAACCGAGAATTACCGGCCCAAACGGAAGCCACAATGACGAATTTGGATACTCTGACGGTCCCTCCTCCACGTACCGACCATAGTTTAATGCATAACACCACCAGGGGTAGGTATCCAGGCCAGAAGGGTTTGCAGGTGTGTTTTCGCGAAAAACGTCCGTTTCGGGCCATTTTCGTGGGTTATAGCACACGATTTTCAGCACTCGGGTCAATTTTTATGAACATCCCGGATGTGCACAGACTCCTTGTAGAAGACATTTGGCGAGCTTTTCATTGATTTTTGGACCATAGGGTTCACGTTTCGGTCCTTTTTCGGCCCGTTTAGTTGCCTTTGCAACCGAGAATTACTGGCCCAAACGGAAGCCACAATGACGAATTTCGACACTCTGACGGTCCCTCCTCCATGTACCGACCATAGTTTAATGCATAACACCACCAGGGGTAGGTATCCGGGCCAGAAGGGTTTGCAGGTGCGTTTTCGCGAAAAACGTCCGTTTCGGGCCATTTTCGTGGGTTATAGCACACGATTTTCAGCACTCGGGTCAATTTTTTTGCAACATCCCGGATGTGCACAGAATCCTTCTAGAAGACATTTGGTGAGCTTTTCATTGATTTTTGGACCCTAGGGTACACGTTTCGGGCCTTTTTTCGGCCCGTTTTGGTGCCTTTGCAACCGAGAATTACTTGCCCAAACAGAAGCCACAATGATGAATTTCGACACTCTGACGGTCCCTCCTCCACGTTCCGACCATAGTTTAATGCATAACACCAACAGGGGTAGGTCTTCGGGCCAGAATGGTTTGCAGGTGCGTTTTCGCGAAAAACGTCCGTTTCGGGCCATTTTCGTGGGTTATAGCACACGATTTTGAGCACTCGGGTCAATTTTTATGCAACATCCCGGATGTGCATAGACTCCTTGTAGAAGACATTTGGCGAGCTTTTCATTGATTTTTGGACCCTAGGGTACACGTTTCGGGCCTTTTTTCGGCCCGTTTAGGTGCCTTTGCAACCGAGAATTACTTGCCCAAACGGAAGTCACAATGATGAATTTTGACACTCTGACGGTCCCTCCTCCACGTTCCAACCATAGTTTAATGCATAACACCACCAAGGGTAGGTCTCCGGGCCAGAAGGGTTTGCAGGTGCGTTTTCGCGAAAAACGTCTGCTTCGGGCCATTTTCGTGGGTTATAGCACACGATTTTCAGCACTCGGGTCAATTTTTATGCAACATCCCGGATGTGCACAGACTCCTTGTAGAAGACATTTGGCGAGCTTTTCATTGATTTATGGACCCTAGGGTTCACATTTCGGTCCTTTTTCGGCCCGTTTAGGTGCCTTTGCAACCGAGAATTACTGGCCCAAACGGAAGCCACAATGACGAATTTCGACACTCTGACGGTCCCTCCTCCACGTACCGACCATAGTTTAATGCATAACACCACCAGGGGTAGGTATCCGGGCCAGAAGGGTTTGCAGGTGCGTTTTCGCGAAAAACGTCCGTTTCGGGCCATTTTCGTGGGTTATAGCACACAATTTTCAGCACTCGGGTCAATTTTTTTGCAACATCCCGGATGTGCACAGAATCCTTGTAGAATACATTTGCCGAGCTTTTCATTGATTTTTGGACCCTAGGGTACACGTTTCGGGCCTTTTTTCGGCTCGTTTAGGTGCCTTTGCAACCGAGAATTACTTGCCCAAACGGAAGCCACAATGATGAATTTCGACACTCTGACGGTCCCTCCTCCACGTTCCACCATAGTTTAGTGCATAACACCACCAGGAGTAGGTCTCCGGGCCAGAAGGGTTTGCAGGTGCGTTTTCGCGAAAAACGTCCGTTTCGGGCCATTTTCGTGGGTTATAGCACACGAATTTCAGCACTCGGGTCAATTTTTATGCAACATCCCGGATGTGCACAGACTCCTTGTAGAAGACATTTCGCGAGCTTTTCATTGATTTTTGGACCCTAGGGTTCACGTTTCGGTCCTTTTTCGGCCCGTTTAGTTGCCTTTGCAACCGAGAATTACTGGCCCAAACGGAAGCCACAATGACGAATTTCGACACTCTGACGGTCCCTCCTCCATGTACCGACCATAGTTTAATGCATAACACCACCAGGGGTAGGTATCCGGGCCAGAAGGGTTTGCAGGTGCGTTTTCGCGAAAAACGTCCGTTTCGGGCCATTTTCGTGGGTTATAGCACACGATTTTCAGCACTCGGGTCAATTTTTTTGCAACATCCCGGATGTGCACAGAATCCTTGTAGAAGACAATTGGCGAGCTTTTCATTGATTTTTGGACCCTAGGGTACACGTTTCGGGCCTTTTTTCGGCCCGTTTAGGTGCCTTTGCAACCGAGAATTACCGGCCCAAACGGAAGCCACAATGACGAATTTGGACACTCTGACGGTCCCTCCTCCACGTACCGACCATAGTTTAATGCATAACACCACCAGGGGTAGGTATCCAGGCCAGAAGGGTTTGCAGGTGCGTTTTCGCGAAAAACGTCCGTTTCGGGCCATTTTCGTGGGTTATAGCACACGATTTTCAGCACTCGGGTCAATTTTTATGCAACATCCCGGATGTGCACAGACTCCATGTAGAAGACATTTGGCGAGCTTTTCATTGATTTTTGGACCCTAGGGTTCACGTTTCGGTCCTTTTTCGGCCCGTTTAGTTGCCTTTGCAACCGAGAATTACTGGCCCAAACGGAAGCCACAATGACGAATTTCGACACTCTGACGGTCCCTCCTCCATGTACCGACCATAGTTTAATGCATAACACCACCAGGGGTAGGTATCCGGGCCAGAAGGGTTTGCAGGTGCGTTTTCGCGAAAAACGTCCGTTTCGGGCCATTTTCGTGGGTTATAGCACACGATTTTCAGCACTCGGGTCAATTTTTTTGCAACATCCCGGATGTGCACAGAATCCTTCTAGAAGACATTTGGTGAGCTTTTCATTGATTTTTGGACCCTAGGGTACACGTTTCGTGCCTTTTTTCGGCCCGTTTAGGTGCCTTTGCAACCGAGAATTACTTGCCCAAACGGAAGCCACAATGATGAATTTCGACACTCTGACGGTACCTCCTCCACGTTCCGACCATAGTTTAATGCATAACACCACCAGGGGTAGGTATCCGGGCCAGAAAGGTTTGCAGGTGCGTTTTCGCGAAAAACGTCCGTTTCGGGCCATTTTCATTGGTTATAGCACACAATTTTCAGCACTCGGGTCAATTTTTTTGCAACATCCCGGATGTGCACAGAATCCTTGTAGAAGACATTTGGCGAGCTTTTCATTGATTTTTGGACCCTAGGGTACACGTTTCGGGCCTTTTTTCGGCCCGTTTAGGTGCCTTTGCAACCGCGAATTACTTACCCAAACGGAAGCCACAATGATGAATTTCGACACTCTGACGGTCCCTCCTCCACGTTCCGACCATAGTTTAACGCATAACACCACCAGGGGTAGGTCTCCGGGCCAGAAGGGTTTGCAGGTGCGTTTTCGCGCAAAACGTCCATTTCGGGCCATTTTCGTGGGTTATAGCACACGATTTTCAGCACTCGGGTCAATTTTTATGCAACATCCCGAATGTGCACAGACTCCTTGTAGAAGACATTTGGAGAGCTTTTCATTGATTTTTGGACCCTAGGGTTCACGTTTCGGTCCATTTTCGGCCCATCTAGGTGCCTTTGCAACCGAGAATTACTGGCCCAAACGGAAGCCACAATGACGAATTTCGACACTATGACGGTCCCTCCTCCATGTACCGACCATAGTTTAATGCATAACACCACCAGGGGTAGGTATCCGGGCCAGAAGGGTTTGCAGGTGCGTTTTCACGAAAAACGTCCGTTTCGGGCCATTTTCGTGGGTTATAGCACACGATTTTCAGCACTCGGGTCAATTTTTTTGCAACATCCCGGATGTGCACAGAATCCTTGTAGAAGACATTTGGCGAGCTTTTCATTGATTTTTGGACCCTAGGGTACACGTTTCGGTCCTTTTTTCGGCCCGTTTAGGTGCCTTTGCAACCGTGAATTACTTGCCCAAACGGAAGCCACAATGATGAATTTCGACACTCTGATGGTCCCTCCTCCACGTTCCAACCATAGTTTAATGCATAACACCACCAGGGGTAGGTCTCCGGGCCAGAAGGGTTTGCAGGTGCGTTTTCGCGAAAAACGTCCGCTTCGGGCCATTTTCGTGGGTTATAGCACACGATTTTCAGCACTCGGGTCAATTTTTATGCAACATCCCGGATGTGCACAGACTCCTTGTAGAAGACATTTGGCGAGCTTTTCATTGATTTATGGACCCTAGGGTTCACATTTCGGTCCTTTTTCGGCCCGTTTAGGTGCCTTTGCAACCGAGAATTACTGGCCCAAACGGAAGCCACAATGACGAATTTCGGCACTCTGACTGTCCCTCCTCCACGTACCGACCATAGTTTACTGCATAACACCACCAGGGGTAGGTATCCGGGCCAGAAGGGTTTGCAGGTGCGTTTTCGCGAAAAATGTCCGTTTCATGCCATTTTTGTGGGTTATAGCACACAATTTTCAGCACTCGGGTCAATTTTTTTGCAACATCCCGGATGTGCATAGAATCCTTGTAGAAGACATTTGGCGAGCTTTTCATTGATTTTTGGACCCAAGGGTACACGTTTCGGGCCTTTTTCGGCTCGTTTAGGTGCCTTTGCAACCGAGAATTACTTGCCCAAACGGAAGCCACAATGATGAATTTCGACACTCTGACGGTCCCTCCTCCACGTTCCGACCATAGTTTAGTGCATAACACCACCAGGAGTAGGTCTCCGGGCCAGAAGGGTTTGCAGGTGCGTTTTCGCGAAAAACGTCCGTTTCGGGCCATTTTCGTGGGTTATTGCACACGAATTTCAGCACTCGGGTCATTTTTTATGCAACATCCCGGATGTGCACAGACTCCTTGTAGAAGACATTTGGCGAGCTTTTCATTGATTTTTGGACCCTAGGGTACACGTTTCGGTCCTTTTTCGGCCCGTTTAGTTGCCTTTGCAACCGAGAATTACTGGCCCAAACGGAAGCCAAAATGACGAATTTCGACACTCTGACGGTCCCTCCTCCACGTACCCACCATAGTTTAATGCATAACACCACCAGGGGTAGGTATCCCGGCCAGAAGGGTTTGCAGGTGCATTTTCGCGAAAAACGTCCGTTTCGGGCCATTTTCGTGGGTCACACGAATTTCAGCACCCGGGTCAATTTTTATGCAACATCCCGGATGTGCACAGACTCCTTGTAGAAGACATTTCGCGAGCTTTTCATTGATTTTTGGACCCTAGGGTTCACGTTTCGGTCCTTTTTCGGCCCGTTTAGTTGCCTTTGCAACCGAGAATTACTGGCCCAAACGGAAGCCACAATGACGAATTTCGACACTCTGACGGTCCCTCCTCCACGTACCGACCATAGTTTAATGCATAACACCACCAGGGGTAGGTATCCGGGCCAGAAGGGTTTGCAGGTGCGTTTTCGCGAAAAACCTCCGTTTCGGGCCATTTTCGTGGGTTATAGCACACGATTTTCAGCACTCGGGTCAATTTTTTTGCAACATCCCGGATGTGCACAGAATCCTTGTAGAAGACAATTGGCGAGCTTTTCATTGATTTTTGGACCCTAGGGTACACGTTTCGGGCCTTTTTTCGGCCCGTTTAGGTGCCTTTGCAACCGAGAATTACCGGCCCCAACGGAAGCCACAATGACGAATTTGGACACTCTGACGGTCCCTCCTCCACGTACCGACCATAGTCTAATGCATAACACCACCAGGGGTAGGTATCCAGGCCAGAAGGGTTTGCAGGTGCGTTTTCGCGAAAAACGTCCGTTTCGGGCCATTTTCGTGGGTTATAGCACACGATTTTCAGCACTCGGGTCAATTTTTATGCAACATCCCGGATGTGCACAGACTCCATGTAGAAGACATTTGGCGAGCTTTTCATTGATTTTTGGACCCTAGGGTTCACGTTTCGGTCCTTTTTCGGCCCGTTTAGTTGCCTTTGCAACCGAGAATTACTGGCCCAAACGGAAGCCACAATGACGAATTTCGACACTCTGACGGTCCCTCCTCCACGTACCGACCATAGTTTAATGCATAACACCACCAGGGGTAGGTATCCGGGCCAGAAGGGTTTGCAGGTGCGTTTTCGCGAAAAACGTCCGTTTCGGGCCATTTTCGTGGGTTATAGCACAAAATTTTCAGCACTCGGGTCAATTTTTTTGCAACATCCCGGATGTGCACAGAATCCTTGTAGAAGACATTTGGCGAGCTTTTCATTGATTTTTGGACCCTAGGGTACACGTTTCGGGCCTTTTTTCGGCCCGTTTAGGTGCCTTTGCAACCGAGAATTACTTGCCCAAACGGAAGCCACAATGATGAATTTCGACACTCTGACGGTCCCTCCTCCACGTTCCGACCATAGTTTAGTGCATAACACCACCAGGAGTAGGTCTCCGGGCCAGAAGGGTTTGCAGGTGCGTTTTCGCGAAAAACGTCCGTTTCGGGCCATTTTCGTGGGTTATAGCACACGAATTTCAGCACTCGGGTCAATTTTTATGCAACATCCCGGATGTGCACAGACTCCTTGTAGAAGACATTTGGCGAGCTTTTCATTGATTTTTGGACCCTAGGGTTCACGTTTCGGTCCTTTTTCGGCCCGTTTAGGTGCCTTTGCAACTGAGAATTACTGGCCCAAACGGAAGCCACAATGACGAATTTCGACACTCTGACGGTCCCTCCTCCACGTACCGACCATAGTTTAATACATAACACCACCAGGGGTAGGTATCCGGGCCAGAAGGGTTTGCAGGTGCGTTTTCGCGAAAAACCTCCGTTTCGGGCCATTTTCGTGGGTTATAGCACACGATTTTCAGCACTCGGGTCAATTTTTTGCAACATCCCGGATGTGCACAGAATCCTTGTAGAAGACAATTGGCGAGCTTTTCATTGATTTTTGGACCCTAGGGTACACGTTTCGGGCCTTTTTTCGGCCCGTTTAGGTGCCTTTGCAACCGAGAATTACCGGCCCAAACGGAAGCCACAATGACGAATTTGGACACTCTGACGGTCCCTCCTCCACGTACCGACCATAGTCTAATGCATAACACCACCAGGGGTAGGTATCCGGGCCAGAAGGGTTTGCAGGTGCGTTTTCGCGAAAAACGTCCGTTTCGGGCCATTTTCGTGGGTTATAGCACACGATTTTCAGCACTCGGGTCAATTTTTTGGAACATCCCGGATGTGCACAGAATCCTTGTAGAAGACAATTGGCGAGCTTTTCATTGATTTTTGGACCCTAGGGTACACGTTTCGGGCCTTTTTTCGGCCCGTTTAGGTGCCTTTGCAACCGAGAATTACCGGCCCAAACGGAAGCCACAATGACGAATTTGGACACTCTGACGGTCCCTCCTCCACGTACCGACCATAGTCTAATGCATAACACCACCAGGGGTAGGTATCCGGGCCAGAAGGGTTTGCAGGTGCGTTTTCGCGAAAAACGTCCGTTTCGGGCCATTTTCGTGGGTTATAGCACACGATTTTCAGCACTCGGGTCAATTTTTTTGCAACATCCCGGATGTGCACAGAATCCTTCTAGAAGACATTTGGCGAGCTTTTCATTGATTTTTGGACCCTAGGGTACACGTTTCGTGCCTTTTTTCGGCCCGTTTAGGTGCCTTTGCAACCGAGAATTACTTGCCCAAACGGAAGCCACAATGATGAATTTCGACACTCTGACGGTCCCTCCTCCACGTTCCGACCATAGTTTAAAGCATAACACCACCAGGGGTAGGTATCCGGGCCAGAAGGGTTTGCAGGTGCGTTTTCGCGAAAAACGTCCGTTTCGGGCCATTTTCGTGGGTTATAGCACACGATTTTCAGCACTCGGGTCAATTTTTTTGCAACATCCCGGATGTGCACAGAATCCTTCTAGAAGACATTTGGCGAGCTTTTCATTGATTTTTGGACCCTAGGGTACACGTTTCGTGCCTTTTTTCGGCCCGTTTAGGTGCCTTTGCAACCGAGAATTACTTGCCCAAACGGAAGCCACAATGATGAATTTCGACACTCTGACGGTCCCTCCTCCACGTTCCGACCATAGTTTAATGCATAACACCACCAGGGGTAGGTATCCGGGCCAGAAGGGTTTGCAGGTGCGTTTTCGCGAAAAACGTCCGTTTCGGGCCATTTTCGTGGGTTATAGCACACAATTTTCAGCACTCGGGTCAATTTTTTTGCAACATCCCGGATGTGCACAGAATCCTTGTAGAAGACATTTGGCGAGCTTTTCATTGATTTTTGGACCCTAGGGTACACGTTTCGGGCCTTTTTTCGTCCCGTTTAGGTGCCTTTGCAACCGAGAATTACTTGCCCAAACGGAAGCCACAATGATGAATTTCGACACTCTGACGGTCCCTCCTCCACGTTCCGACCATAGTTTAATGCATAACACCACCAGGGGTAGGTCTCCGGGCCAGAAGGGTTTGCAGGTGCATTTTCGCGCAAAACGTCCATTTCGGGCCATTTTCGTGGGTTATAGCCCACGATTTTCAGCACTCGGGTCAATTTTTATGCAACATCCCGAATGTGCACAGACTCCTTGTAGACGACATTTGGCGAGCTTTTCATTGATTTTTGGACCCTAGGGTTCACGTTTCGGTCCTTTTTCGGCCCGTTTAGGTGCCTTTGCAACCTAGAATTACTGGCCCAAACGGAAGCCACAATGACGAATTTCGACACTCTACGGTCCCTCCTCCACATACCGACCATAGTTTAATGCATAACACCACCAGGGGTAGGTATCCGGGCCAGAAGAGTTTGCAGGTGCGTTTTCGCGAAAAACCTCCGTTTCGGGCCATTTTCGTGGGTTATAGCACACGATTTTCAGCACTCGGGTCAATTTTTTTGCAACATCCCGGATGTGCACAGAATCCTTGTAGAAGACAATTGCCGAGCTTTTCATTGATTTTTGGACCCTAGGGTACACGTTTCGGGCCTTTTTCGGCCCGTTTAAGTGCCTTTGCAACCGAGAATTTCGGGCCCAAACGGAAGCCACAATGATGAATTTCGACATTCTGACGGTGCCTCCTCCACGTTCCGACCATAGTTTAATGCATAACACCACCAGGGGTAGGTCTCCGGGCCAGAAGGGTTTGCAGGTGCGTTTTCGCGAAAAACGTCCGTTTTGGGCCATTTTCGTGGCTTATAACACACGATTTTCAGCACTCGGGTCAATTTTTATGCAACATCCCGGATGTGCACAGACTCCTTGTAGAAGACATTTGGCGAGCTTTTCATTGATTTATGGACCCTAGGGTTCACGTTTCGGTACTTTTTCGGCCCGTTTAGGTGCCTTTGCAACCGAGAATTACTGGCCCAAACGGAAGCCAGAATGACGAATTTCGACACTCTGACGGTCCCTCCTCCACGTACCGACCATAGTTTAATGCATAACACCACCAGGGGTAGGTATCCGGGCCAGAAGGGTTTGCAGGTGCGTTTTCGCGAAAAACGTCCGTTTCGGGCCATTTTCGTGGGTTATAGCACACAATTTTCAGCACTCGGGTCAATTTTTTTGCAACATCCCGGATGTGCACAGAATCCTTGTAGAAGACATTTGCCGAGCTTTTCATTGATTTTTGGACCCTAGGGTACACGTTTCGGGCCTTTTTTCGGCTCGTTTAGGTGCCTTTGCAACCGAGAATTACTTGCCCAAACGGAAGCCACAATGATGAATTTCGACACTCTGACGGTCCCTCCTCCACGTTCCGACCATAGTTTAGTGCATAACACCACCAGGAGTAGGTCTCCGGGCCAGAAGGGTTTGCATGTGCGTTTTCGCGAAAAACGTCCGTTTCGGGCCATTTTCGTGGGTTATAGCACACGAATTTCAGCACTCGGGTCAATTTTTATGCAACATCCTGGATGTGCACAGACTCCTTGTAGAAGACATTTGGCGAGCTTTTCATTGATTTTTGGACCCTAGGGTTCACGTTTCGGTCCTTTTTCGGCCCGTTTAGGTGCCTTTGCAACCGAGAATTACTGGCCCAAACGGAAGCCACAATGACGAATTTCGACACTCTGACGGTCCCTCCTCCACGTACCGACCATAGTTTAATACATAACACCACCAGGGGTAGGTATCCGGGCCAGAAGGGTTTGCAGGTGCGTTTTCGCGAAAAACCTCCGTTTCGGGCCATTTTCGTGGGTTATAGCACACGATTTTCAGCACTCGGGTCAATTTTTTGCAACATCCCGGATGTGCACAGATTCCTTGTAGAAGACAATTGGCGAGCTTTTCATTGATTTTTGGACCCTAGGGTACACGTTTCGGGCCTTTTTTCGACCCGTTTAGGTGCCTTTGCAACCGAGAATTACCGGCCCAAACGGAAGCCACAATGACGAATTTGGACACTCTGACGGTCCCTGCTCCACGTACCGACCATAGTCTAATGCATAACACCACCAGGGGTAGGTATCCAGGCCAGAAGGGTTTGCAGGTGCGTTTTCGCGAAAAACGTCCGTTTCGGGCCATTTTCGTGGGTTATAGCACACGATTTTCAGCACTCGGGTCAATTTTTATGCAACATCCCGGTTATGTGCACAGACTCCATGTAGAAGACATTTGGCGAGCTTTTCATTGATTTTTGGACCCTAGGGTTCACGTTTCGGTCCTTTTTCGGCCCGTTTAGTTGCCTTTGCAACCGAGAATTACTGGCCCAAACGGAAGCCACAATGACGAATTTCGACACTCTGACGGTCCCTCCTCCACGTACCGACCATAGTTTAATGCATAACACCACCAGGGGTAGGTATCCGGGCCAGAAGGGTTTGCAGGTGCGTTTTCGCGAAAAACGTCCGTTTCGGGCCATTTTCGTGGGTTATAGCACACAATTTTCAGCACTCGGGTCAATTTTTTTGCAACATCCCGGATGTGCACAGAATCCTTGTAGAAGACATTTGGCGAGCTTTTCATTGATTTTTGGACCCTAGGGTACACGTTTCGGGCCTTTTTTCGGCCCGTTTAGGTGCCTTTGCAACCGAGAATTACTTGCCCAAACGGAAGCCACAATGATGAATTTCGACACTCTGACGGTCCCTCCTCCACGTTCCGACCATAGTTTAGTGCATAACACCACCAGGAGTAGGTCTCCGGGCCAGAAGGGTTTGCAGGTGCGTTTTCGCGAAAAACGTCCGTTTCGGGCCATTTTCGTGGGTTATAGCACACGAATTTCAGCACTCGGGTCAATTTTTATGCAACATCCCGGATGTGCACAGACTCCTTGTAGAAGACATTTGGCGAGCTTTTCATTGATTTTTGGACCCTAGGGTTCACGTTTCGGTCCTTTTTCGGCCCGTTTAGGTGCCTTTGCAACTGAGAATTACTGGCCCAAACGGAAGCCACAATGACGAATTTCGACACTCTGACGGTCCCTCCTCCACGTACCGACCATAGTTTAATACATAACACCACCAGGGGTAGGTATCCGGGCCAGAAGGGTTTGCAGGTGCGTTTTCGCGAAAAACCTCCGTTTCGGGCCATTTTCGTGGGTTATAGCACACGATTTTCAGCACTCGGGTCAATTTTTTGCAACATCCCGGATGTGCACAGAATCCTTGTAGAAGACAATTGGCGAGCTTTTCATTGATTTTTGGACCCTAGGGTACACGTTTCGGGCCTTTTTTCGGCCCGTTTAGGTGCCTTTGCAACCGAGAATTACCGGCCCAAACGGAAGCCACAATGACGAATTTGGACACTCTGACGGTCCCTCCTCCACGTACCGACCATAGTCTAATGCATAACACCACCAGGGGTAGGTATCCGGGCCAGAAGGGTTTGCAGGTGCGTTTTCGCGAAAAACGTCCGTTTCGGGCCATTTTCGTGGGTTATAGCACACGATTTTCAGCACTCGGGTCAATTTTTTTGCAACATCCCGGATGTGCACAGAATCCTTCTAGAAGACATTTGGCGAGCTTTTCATTGATTTTTGGACCCTAGGGTACACGTTTCGTGCCTTTTTTCGGCCCGTTTAGGTGCCTTTGCAACCGAGAATTACTTGCCCAAACGGAAGCCACAATGATGAATTTCGACACTCTGACGGTCCCTCCTCCACGTTCCGACCATAGTTTAATGCATAACACCACCAGGGGTAGGTATCCGGGCCAGAAGGGTTTGCAGGTGCGTTTTCGCGAAAAACGTCCGTTTCGGGCCATTTTCGTGGGTTATAGCACACGATTTTCAGCACTCGGGTCAATTTTTTTGCAACATCCCGGATGTGCACAGAATCCTTCTAGAAGACATTTGGCGAGCTTTTCATTGATTTTTGGACCCTAGGGTACACGTTTCGTCCCTTTTTTCGGCCCGTTTAGGTGCCTTTGCAACCGAGAATTACTTGCCCAAACGGAAGCCACAATGATGAATTTCGACACTCTGACGGTCCCTCCTCCACGTTCCGACCATAGTTTAATGCATAACACCACCAGGGGTAGGTATCCGGGCCAGAAGGGTTTGCAGGTGCGTTTTCGCGAAAAACGTCCGTTTCGGGCCATTTTCGTGGGTTATAGCACACAATTTTCAGCACTCGGGTCAATTTTTTTGCAACATCCCGGATGTGCACAGAATCCTTGTAGAAGACATTTGGCGAGCTTTTCATTGATTTTTGGACCCTAGGGTACACGTTTCGGGCCTTTTTTCGGCCCGTTTAGGTGCCTTTGCAACCGAGAATTACTTGCCCAAACGGAAGCCACAATGATGAATTTCGACACTCTGACGGTCCCTCCTCCACGTTCCGACCATAGTTTAATGCATAACACCACCAGGGGTAGGTCTCCGGGCCAGAAGGGTTTGCAGGTGCATTTTCGCGCAAAACGTCCATTTCGGGCCATTTTCGTGGGTTATAGCACACGATTTTCAGCACTCGGGTCAATTTTTATGCAACATCCCGAATGTGCACAGACTCCTTGTAGACGACATTTGGCGAGCTTTTCATTGATTTTTGGACCCTAGGGTTCACGTTTCGGTCCTTTTTCGGCCCGTTTAGGTGCCTTTGCAACCTAGAATTACTGGCCCAAACGGAAGCCACAATGACGAATTTCGACACTCTACGGTCCCTCCTCCACATACCGACCATAGTTTAATGCATAACACCACCAGGGGTAGGTATCCGGGCCAGAAGAGTTTGCAGGTGCGTTTTCGCGAAAAACCTCCGTTTCGGGCCATTTTCGTGGGTTATAGCACACGATTTTCAGCACTCGGGTCAATTTTTTTGCAACATCCCGGATGTGCACAGAATCCTTGTAGAAGACATTTGCCGAGCTTTTCATTGATTTTTGGACCCTAGGGTACACGTTTCGGGCCTTTTTCGGCCCGTTTAAGTGCCTTTGCAACCGAGAATTTCGGGCCCAAACGGAAGCCACAATGATGAATTTCGACATTCTGACGGTGCCTCCTCCACGTTCCGACCATAGTTTAATGCATAACACCACCAGGGGTAGGTCTCCGGGCCAGAAGGGTTTGCAGGTGCGTTTTCGCGAAAAACGTCCGTTTTGGGCCATTTTCGTGGCTTATAACACACGATTTTCAGCACTCGGGTCAATTTTTATGCAACATCCCGGATGTGCACAGACTCCTTGTAGAAGACATTTGGCGAGCTTTTCATTGATTTATGGACCCAAGGGTTCACGTTTCGGTACTTTTTCGGCCTGTTTAGGTGCCTTTGCAACCGAGAATTACTGGCCCAAACGGAAGCCAGAATGACGAATTTCGACACTCTGACGGTCCCTCCTCCACGTACCGACCATAGTTTAATGCATAACACCACCAGGGGTAGGTATCCGGGCCAGAAGGGTTTGCAGGTGCGTTTTCGCGAAAAACGTCCGTTTCGGGCCATTTTCGTGGGTTATAGCACACAATTTTCAGCACTCGGGTCAATTTTTTTGCAACATCCCGGATGTGCACAGAATCCTTGTAGAAGACATTTGCCGAGCTTTTCATTGATTTTTGGACCCTAGGGTACACGTTTCGGGCCTTTTTTCGGCTCGTTTAGGTGCCTTTGCAACCGAGAATTACTTGCCCAAACGGAAGCCACAATGATGAATTTCGACACTCTGACGGTCCCTCCTCCACGTTCCGACCATAGTTTAGTGCATAACACCACCAGGAGTAGGTCTCCGGGCCAGAAGGGTTTGCATGTGCGTTTTCGCGAAAAACGTCCGTTTCGGGCCATTTTCGTGGGTTATAGCACACGAATTTCAGCACTCGGGTCAATTTTTATGCAACATCCTGGATGTGCACAGACTCCATGTAGAAGACATTTGGCGAGCTTTTCATTGATTTTTGGACCCTAGGGTTCACGTTTCGGTCCTTTTTCGGCCCGTTTAGGTGCCTTTGCAACCGAGAATTACTGGCCCAAACGGAAGCCACAATGACGAATTTCGACACTCTGACGGTCCCTCCTCCACGTACCGACCATAGTTTAATACATAACACCACCAGGGGTAGGTATCCGGGCCAGAAGGGTTTGCAGGTGCGTTTTCGCGAAAAACCTCCGTTTCGGGCCATTTTCGTGGGTTATAGCACACGATTTTCAGCACTCGGGTCAATTTTTTGCAACATCCCGGATGTGCACAGAATCCTTGTAGAAGACAATTGGCGAGCTTTTCATTGATTTTTGGACCCTAGGGTACACGTTTCGGGCCTTTTTTCGACCCGTTTAGGTGCCTTTGCAACCGAGAATTACCGGCCCAAACGGAAGCCACAATGACGAATTTGGACACTCTGACGGTCCCTGCTCCACGTACCGACCATAGTCTAATGCATAACACCACCAGGGGTAGGTATCCAGGCCAGAAGGGTTTGCAGGTGCGTTTTCGCGAAAAACGTCCGTTTCGGGCCATTTTCGTGGGTTATAGCACACGATTTTCAGCACTCGGGTCAATTTTTATGCAACATCCCGGTTATGTGCACAGACTCCATGTAGAAGACATTTGGCGAGCTTTTCATTGATTTTTGGACCCTAGGGTTCACGTTTCGGTCCTTTTTCGGCCCGTTTAGTTGCCTTTGCAACCGAGAATTACTGGCCCAAACGGAAGCCACAATGACGAATTTCGACACTCTGACGGTCCCTCCTCCACGTACCGACCATAGTTTAATGCATAACACCACCAGGGGTAGGTATCCGGGCCAGAAGGGTTTGCAGGTGCGTTTTCGCGAAAAACGTCCGTTTCGGGCCATTTTCGTGGGTTATAGCACACAATTTTCAGCACTCGGGTCAATTTTTTTGCAACATCCCGGATGTGCACAGAATCCTTGTAGCAGACATTTGCCGAGCTTTTCATTGATTTTTGGACCCTAGGGTTCACGTTTCGGTCCTTTTTCGGCCCGTTTAGTTGCCTTTGCAACCGAGAATTACTGGCCCAAACGGAAGCCACAATGACGAATTTCGACACTCTGACGGTCCCTCCTCCACGTACCGACCATAGTTTAATGCATAACACCACCAGGGGTAGGTATCCGGGCCAGAAGGGTTTGCAGGTGCGTTTTCGCGAAAAACGTCCGTTTCGGGCCATTTTCGTGGGTTATAGCACACAATTTTCAGCACTCGGGTCAATTTTTTTGCAACATCCCGGATGTGCACAGAATCCTTGTAGCAGACATTTGCCGAGCTTTTCATTGATTTTTGGACCCTAGGGTACACGTTTCGGGCCTTTTTTCGGCCCGTTTAGGTGCCTTTGCAACCGAGAATTACTTGCCCAAACGGAATCCACAATGATGAATTTCGACACTCTGACGGTCCCTCCTCCACGTTCCGACCATAGTTTAGTGCATAACACCACCAGGAGTAGGTCTCCGGGCCAGAAGGGTTTGCAGGTGCGTTTTCGCGAAAAACGTCCGTTTCGGGCCATTTTCGTGGGTTATAGCACACGAATTTCAGCACTCGGGTCAATTTTTATGCAACATCCCGGATGTGCACAGACTCCTTGTAGAAGACATTTGGCGAGCTTTTCATTGATTTTTGGACCCTAGGGTTCACGTTTCGGTCCTTTTTCGGCCCGTTTAGGTGCCTTTGCAACTGAGAATTACTGGCCCAAACGGAAGCCACAATGACGAATTTCGACACTCTGACGGTCCCTCCTCCACGTACCGACCATAGTTTAATACATAACACCACCAGGGGTAGGTATCCGGGCCAGAAGGGTTTGCAGGTGCGTTTTCGCGAAAAACGTCCGTTTCGGGCCATTTTCGTGGGTTATAGCACACGATTTTCAGCACTCGGGTCAATTTTTTGCAACATCCCGGATGTGCACAGAATCCTTGTAGAAGACAATTGGCGAGCTTTTCATTGATTTTTGGACCCTAGGGTACACGTTTCGGGCCTTTTTTCGGCCCGTTTAGGTGCCTTTGCAACCGAGAATTACCGGCCCAAACGGAAGCCACAATGACGAATTTGGACACTCTGACGGTCCCTCCTCCACGTACCGACCATAGTCTAATGCATAACACCACCAGGGGTAGGTATCCGGGCCAGAAGGGTTTGCAGGTGCGTTTTCGCGAAAAACGTCCGTTTCGGGCCATTTTCGTGGGTTATAGCACACGATTTTCAGCACTCGGGTCAATTTTTTTGCAACATCCCGGATGTGCACAGAATCCTTCTAGAAGACATTTGGCGAGCTTTTCATTGATTTTTGGACCCTAGGGTACACGTTTCGTGCCTTTTTTCGGCCCGTTTAGGTGCCTTTGCAACCGAGAATTACTTGCCCAAACGGAAACCACAATGATGAATTTCGACACTCTGACGGTCCCTCCTCCACGTTCCGACCATAGTTTAATGCATAACACCACCAGGGGTAGGTATCCGGGCCAGAAGGGTTTGCAGGTGCGTTTTCGCGAAAAACGTCCGTTTCGGGCCATTTTCGTGGGTTATAGCACACGATTTTCAGCACTCGGGTCAATTTTTTTGCAACATCCCGGATGTGCACAGAATCCTTCTAGAAGACATTTGGCGAGCTTTTCATTGATTTTTGGACCCTAGGGTACACGTTTCGTGCCTTTTTTCGGCCCGTTTAGGTGCCTTTGCAACCGAGAATTACTTGCCCAAACGGAAGCCACAATGATGAATTTCGACACTCTGACGGTCCCTCCTCCACGTTCCGACCATAGTTTAATGCATAACACCACCAGGGGTAGGTATCCGGGCCAGAAGGGTTTGCAGGTGCGTTTTCGCGAAAAACGTCCGTTTCGGGCCATTTTCGTGGGTTATAGCACACAATTTTCAGCACTCGGGTCAATTTTTTTGGAACATCCCGGATGTGCACAGAATCCTTGTAGAAGACATTTGGCGAGCTTTTCATTGATTTTTGGACCCTAGGGTACACGTTTCGGGCCTTTTTTCGGCCCGTTTAGGTGCCTTTGCAACCGAGAATTACTTGCCCAAACGGAAGCCACAATGATGAATTTCGACACTCTGACGGTCCCTCCTCCACGTTCCGACCATAGTTTAATGCATAACACCACCAGGGGTAGGTCTCCGGGCCAGAAGGGTTTGCAGGTGCGTTTTCGCGCAAAACGTCCATTTCGGGCCATTTTCGTGGGTTATAGCACACGATTTTCAGCACTCGGGTCAATTTTTATGCAACATCCCGAATGTGCACAGACTCCTTGTAGACGACATTTGGCGAGCTTTTCATTGATTTTTGGACCCTAGGGTTCACGTTTCGGTCCTTTTTCGGCCCGTTTAGGTGCCTTTGCAACCTAGAATTACTGGCCCAAACGGAAGCCACAATGACGAATTTCGACACTCTACGGTCCCTCCTCCACATACCGACCATAGTTTAATGCATAACACCACCAGGGGTAGGTATCCGGGCCAGAAGAGTTTGCAGGTGCGTTTTCGCGAAAAACCTCCGTTTCGGGCCATTTTCGTGGGTTATAGCACACGATTTTCAGCACTCGGGTCAATTTTTTTGCAACATCCCGGATGTGCACAGAATCCTTGTAGAAGACATTTGCCGAGCTTTTCATTGATTTTTGGACCCTAGGGTACACGTTTCGGGCCTTTTTCGGCCCGTTTAGGTGCCTTTGCAACCGAGAATTTCGGGCCCAAACGGAAGCCACAATGATGAATTTCGACATTCTGACGGTGCCTCCTCCACGTTCCGACCATAGTTTAATGCATAAC
This sequence comes from Cenchrus fungigraminus, assembly GCA_036936925.1. Lineage (NCBI taxonomy): Eukaryota > Viridiplantae > Streptophyta > Magnoliopsida > Poales > Poaceae > Cenchrus > Cenchrus fungigraminus. Next base: position 102,200,829 of record CM072776.1, read on the forward strand.
ACCACCAGGGGTAGGTCTCCGGGCCAGAAGGGTTTGCAGGTGCGTTTTCGCGAAAAACGTCCGTTTTGGGCCATTTTCGTGGCTTATAACACACGATTTTCAGCACTCGGGTCAATTTTTATGCAACATCCCGGATGTGCACAGACTCCTTGTAGAAGACATTTGGCGAGCTTTTCATTGATTTATGGACCCTAGGGTTCACGTTTCGGTCCTTTTTTGGCCCGTTTAGTTGCCTTTGCAACCGAGAATTACTAGCCCAAACGAAAGCCACAATGACGAATTTCGACACTCTGATGGTCCCTTCCTCCATGTACCGACCATAGTTTAATGCATAACACCACCAGGGGTAGGTATCCGGGCCAGAAGGGTTTGCAGGTGCGTTTTAGCGAAAAACGTCCGTTTCGGGCCATTTTCGTGGGTTATAGCACACGATTTTCAGCACTCGGGTCAATTTTTTTGCAACATCCCAGATGTGCACAGAATCCTTCTAGAAGACATTTGGTGAGCTTTTCATTGATTTATGGACCCTAGGGTACACGTTTCGGGCCTTTTTTCGGCCCGTTTAGGTGCCTTTGCAACCGAGAATTACTTGCCCAAACGGAAGCCACAATGATGAATTTCGACACTCTAACGGTCCCTCCTCCATGTTCCGACCATAGTTTAATGCATAACACCACCAGGGGTAGGTATCTGGGCCAGAAGGGTTTGCAGGTGCGTTTTCGTGAAAAACGTCCGTTTCGGGCCATTTTCGTGGGTTATAGCACACAATTTTCAGCACTCGGGTCAATTTTTTTGCAACATCCCGGATGTGCACAGAATCCTTGTAGAAGACATTTGGCGAGCTTTTCATTGATTTTTGGACCCTAGGGTACACGTTTCGGGCCTTTTTTCGGCCCGTTTAGGTGCCTTTGCAACCGAGAATTACTTGCCCAAACGGAAGCCACAATGATGAATTTCGACACTCTGACGGTCCCTCCTCCACGTTCCGACCATAGTTTAATGCATAACACCACCAGGGGTAGGTCTCCGGGCCAGAAGGGTTTGCAGGTGCGTTTTCGCGCAAAACGTCCATTTCGGGCCATTTTCGTGGGTTATAGCACACGATTTTCAGCACTCGGGTCAATTTTTATGCAACATCCCGAATGTGCACAGACTCCTTGTAGAAGACATTTGGCGAGCTTTTCATTGATTTCTGGACCCTATGGTTCACGTTTTGGTCCTTTTTCGGCCCGTTTAGGTGCCTTTACAACCTAGAATTACTGACCCAAACGGAAGCCACAATGACGAATTTCGACACTCTACGGTCCCTCCTCCACATACCGACCATAGTTTAATGCATAACACCACCAGGGGTAGGTATCCGGGCCAGAAGAGTTTGCAGGTGCGTTTTCGCGAAAAACCTCCGTTTCGGGCCATTTTCGTGGGTTATAGCACACGATTTTCAGCACTCGGGTCAATTTTTTTGCAACATCCCGGATGTGCACAGAATCCTTGTAGAAGACATTTGGCGAGCTTATCATTGATTTTTGGACCCTAGGGTACACGTTTCGGGCCTTTTTCGGCCCGTTTAGGTGCCTTTGCAACCGAGCATTACGGGCCCAAACGGAAGCCACTATGATGAATTTCGACACTCTGACGGTGCCTCCTCCACGTTCCGACCATAGTTTAATGCATAACACCACCAGGGGTAGGTCTCCGGGCCAGAAGGGTTTGCAGGTGCGTTTTCGCGAAAAACGTCCGTTTTGGGCCATTTTCGTGGGTTATAACACACGATTTTCAGCACTCGGGTCAATTTTTATGCAACATCCCGGATGTGCACAGACTCCTTGTAGAAGACATTTGGCGAGCTTTTCATTGATTTATGGACCCTAGGGTTCACGTTTCGGTCCTTTTTTGGCCCGTTTAGTTGCCTTTGCAACCGAGAATTACTAGCCCAAACGAAAGCCACAATGACGAATTTCGACACTCTGACGGTCCCTTCCTCCATGTACCGACCATAGTTTAATGCATAACACCACCAGGGGTAGGTATCCGGGCCAGAAGGGTTTGCAGGTGCGTTTTCGCGAAAAACGTCCGTTTCGGGCCATTTTCGTGGGTTATAGCACACGATTTTCAGCACTCGGGTCAATTTTTTTGCAACATCCCGGATGTGCACAGAATCCTTCTAGAAGACATTTGGTGAGCTTTTCATTGATTTATGGACCCTAGGGTACACGTTTCGGGCCTTTTTTCGGCCCGTTTAGGTGACTTTGCAACCGAGAATTACTTGCCCAAACGGAAGCCACAATGATGAATTTCGACACTCTGACGGTCCCTCCTCCACGTTCCGACCATAGTTTAATGCATAACACCACCAGGGGTAGGTATCCGGGCCAGAAGGGTTTGCAGGTGCGTTTTCGTGAAAAACGTCCGTTTCGGGCCATTTTCGTGGGTTATAGCACACAATTTTCAGCACTCGGGTCAATTTTTTTGCAACATCCAGGATGTGCACAGAATCCTTGTAGAAGACATTTGGCGAGCTTTTCATTGATTTTTGGACCCTAGGGTACACGTTTCGGGCCTTTTTTCGGCCCGTTTAGGTGCCTTTGCAACCGAGAATTACTTGCCCAAACGGAAGCCACAATGATGAATTTCGACACTCTGACGGTCCCTCCTCCACGTTCCGACCATAGTTTAATGCATAACACCACCAGGGGTAGGTCTCCGGGCCAGAAGGGTTTGCAGGTGCGTTTTCGCGCAAAACGTCCATTTCGGGCCATTTTCGTGGGTTATAGCACACGATTTTCAGCACTCGGGTCAATTTTTATGCAACATCCCGAATGTGCACAGACTCCTAGTAGAAGACATTTGGCGAGCTTTTCATTGATTTTTGGACCCTAGGGTTCACGTTTCGGTCCTTTTTCGGCCCGTTTAGGTGCCTTTGCAACCTAGAATTACTGGCCCAAACGGTAGCCACAATGACGAATTTCGACACTCTACGGTCCCTCCTCCACATACCGACCATAGTTTAATGCATAACACCACCAGGGGTAGGTATCCGGGCCAGAAGAGTTTGCAGGTGCGTTTTCGCGAAAAACCTCCGTTTCCGGCTATTTTCGTGGGTTATAGCACACGATTTTCAGCACTCGGGTCAGTTTTTTTGCAACATCCCGGATGTGCACAGAATCCTTGTAGAAGACATTTGGCGAGCTTTTCATTGATTTTTGGACCCTAGGGTACACGTTTCGGGCCTTTTTTCGGCCCGTTTAGGTGCCTTTGCAACCGAGAATTACGGGCCCAAACGGAAGCCACAATGATGAATTTCGACACTCTGACGGTGCCTCCTCCACGTTCCGACCATAGTTTAATGCATAACACCACCAGGGGTAGGTCTCCGGACCAGAAGGGTTTGCAGGTGCGTTTTCGCGAAAAACGTCCGTTTTGGGCCATTTTCGTGGGTTATAACACACGATTTTCAGCACTCGGGTCAATTTTTATGCAACATCCCGGATGTGCACAGACTCCTTGTAGAAGACATTTGGCGAGCTTTTCATTGATTTATGGACCCTAGGGTTCACGTTTCGGTCCTTTTTTGGCCCGTTTAGTTGCCTTTGCAACCGAGAATTACTAGCCCAAACGAAAGCCACAATGACGAATTTCGACACTCTGACGGTCCCTTCCTCCATGTACCGACCATAGTTTAATGCATAACACCACCAGGGGTAGGTATCCAGGCCAGAAGGGTTTGCAGGTGCGTTTTCGCGAAAAACGTCCGTTTCGGGCCATTTTCGTGGGTTATAGCACACGATTTTCAGCACTCGGGTCAATTTTTTTGCAACATCCCGGATGTGCACAGAATCCTTCTAGAAGACATTTGGTGAGCTTTTCATTGATTTATGGACCCTAGGGTACACGTTTCGGGCCTTTTTTCGGCCCGTTTAGGTGACTTTGCAACCGAGAATTACTTGCCCAAACGGAAGCCACAATGATGAATTTCGACACTCTGACGGTCCCTCCTCCACGTTCCGACCATAGTTTAATGCATAACACCACCAGGGGTAGGTATCCGGGCCAGAAGGGTTTGCAGGTGCGTTTTCGTGAAAAACGTCCGTTTCGGGCCATTTTCGTGGGTTATAGCACACAATTTTCAGCACTCGGGTCAATTTTTTTGCAACATCCCGGATGTGCACAGAATCCTTGTAGAAGACATTTGGCGAGCTTTTCATTGATTTTTGGACCCTAGGGTACACGTTTCGGGCCTTTTTTCGGCCCGTTTAGGTGCCTTTGCAACCGAGAATTACTTGCCCAAACGGAAGCCACAATGATGAATTTCGACACTCTGACGGTCCCTCCTCCACATTCCGACCATAGTTTAATGCATAACACCACCAGGGGTAGGTCTCCGGGCCAGAAGGGTTTGCAGGTGCATTTTCGCGCAAAACGTCCATTTCGGGCCATTTTCGTGGGTTATAGCACACGATTTTCAGCACTCGGGTCAATTTTTATGCAACATCCCGAATGTGCACAGACTCCTTGTAGAAGACATTTGGCGAGCTTTTCATTGATTTTTGGACCCTAGGGTTCACGTTTCGGTCCTTTTTTGGCCCGTTTAGGTGCCTTTGCAACCTAGAATTACTGGCCCAAACGGAAGCCACAATGACGAATTTCGACACTCTACGGTCCCTCCTCCACATACCGACCATAGTTTAATGCATAACACCACCAGGGGTAGGTATCCGGGCCAGAAGAGTTTGCAGGTGCGTTTTCGCGAAAAACCTCCGTTTCCGGCTATTTTCGTGGGTTATAGCACACGATTTTCAGCACTCGGGTCAGTTTTTTTGCAACATCCCGGATGTGCACAGAATCCTTGTAGAAGACATTTGGCGAGCTTTTCATTGATTTTTGGACCCTAGGGTACACGTTTCGGGCCTTTTTTCGGCCCGTTTAGGTGCCTTTGCAACCGAGAATTACGGGCCCAAACGGAAGCCACAATGATGAATTTCGATACTCTGACGGTGCCTCCTCCACGTTCCGACCATAGTTTAATGCATAACACCACCAGGGGTAGGTCTCCGGGCCAGAAGGGTTTGCAGGTGCGTTTTCGCGAAAAACGTCCGTTTCGGGCCATTTTCGTGGGTTATAACACACGATTTTCAGCACTCGGGTCAATTTTTATGCAACATCCCGGATGTGCACAGACTCCTTGTAGAAGACATTTGGCGAGCTTTTCATTGATTTATGGACCCTAGGGTTCACGTTTCGGTCCTTTTTTGGCCCGTTTAGTTGCCTTTGCAACCGAGAATTACTGGCCCAAACGAAAGCCACAATGATGAATTTCGACACTCTGACGGTCCCTTCCTCCATGTACCGACCATAGTTTAATGCATAACACCACCAGGGGTAGGTATCCGGGCCAGAAGGGTTTGCAGGTGCGTTTTCGCGAAAAACGTCCGTTTCGGGCCATTTTCGTGGGTTATAGCACACGATTTTCAGCACTCGGGTCAACTTTTTTGCAACATCCCGGATGTGCACAGAATCCTTCTAGAAGACATTTGGTGAGCTTTTCATTGATTTATGGACCCTAGGGTACACGTTTCGGGCCTTTTTTCGGCCCGTTTAGGTGCCTTTGCAACCGAGAATTACTTGCCCAAACGGAAGCCACAATGATGAATTTCGACACTCTGACGGTCCCTCCTCCACGTTCCGACCATAGTTTAATGCATAACACCACCAGGGGTAGGTCTCCGGACCAGAAGGGTTTGCAGGTGCGTTTTCGCGCAAAACGTCCATTTCGGGCCATTTTCGTGGGTTATAGCACACGATTTTCAGCACTCGGGTCAATTTTTATGCAACATCCCGAATGTGCACAGACTCCTTGTAGAAGACATTTGGCGAGCTTTTCATTGATTTTTGGACCCTAGGGTTCACGTTTCGGTCCTTTTTCGGCCCGTTTAGGTGCCTTTGCAACCTAGAATTACTGGCCCAAACGGAAGCCACAATGACGAATTTCGACACTCTACGGTCCCTCCTCCACATACCGACCATAGTTTAATGCATAACACCACCAGGGGTAGGTATCCGGGCCAGAAGAGTTTGCAGGTGCGTTTTCGCGAAAAACCTCCGTTTCCGGCTATTTTCGTGGGTTATAGCACACGATTTTCAGCACTCGGGTCAGTTTTTTTGCAACATCCCGGATGTGCACAGAATCCTTGTAGAAGACATTTGGCGAGCTTTTCATTGATTTTTGGACCCTAGGGTACACGTTTCGGGCTTTTTTTCGGCCCGTTTAGGTGCCTTTGCAACCGAGAATTACGGGCCCAAACGGAAGCCACAATGATGAATTTCGACACTCTGACGGTGCCTCCTCCACGTTCCGACCATAGTTTAATGCATAACACCACCAGGGGTAGGTCTCCGGGCCAGAAGGGTTTGCAGGTGCGTTTTCGCGAAAAACGTCCGTTTCGGGCCATTTTCGTGGGTTATAACACACGATTTTCAGCACTCGGGTCAATTTTTATGCAACATCCCGGATGTGCACAGACTCCTTGTAGAAGACATTTGGCGAGCTTTTCATTGATTTATGGACCCTAGGGTTCACGTTTCGGTCCTTTTTTGGCCCGTTTAGTTGCCTTTGCAACCGAGAATTACTGGCCCAAACGAAAGCCACAATGATGAATTTCGACACTCTGACGGTCCCTTCCTCCATGTACCGACCATAGTTTAATGCATAACACCACCAGGGGTTGGTATCCGGGCCAGAAGGGTTTGCAGGTGCGTTTTCGCGAAAAACGTCCGTTTCGGGCCATTTTCGTGGGTTATAGCACACGATTTTCAGCACTCGGGTCAACTTTTTTGCAACATCCCGGATGTGCACAGAATCCTTCTAGAAGACATTTGGTGAGCTTTTCATTGATTTATGGACCCTAGGGTACACGTTTCGGGCCTTTTTTCGGCCCGTTTAGGTGCCTTTGCAACCGAGAATTACTTGCCCAAACGGAAGCCACAATGATGAATTTCGACACTCTGACGGTCCCTCCTCCACGTTCCGACCATAGTTTAATGCATAACACCACCAGGGGTAGGTCTCCGGACCAGAAGGGTTTGCAGGTGCGTTTTCGCGCAAAACGTCCATTTCGGGCCATTTTCGTGTGTTATAGAACACGATTTTCAGCACTCGGGTCAATTTTTATGCAACATCCCGAATGTGCACAGACTCCTTGTAGAAGAGATTTGGCGAGCTTTTCATTGATTTTTGGACCCTAGGGTTCACGTTTTGGTCCTTTTTCGGCCCGTTTAGGTGCCTTTGCAACCTAGAATTACTGGCACAAACGGAAGCCACAATGACGAAATTCGACACTCTACGGTCCCTCCTCCACATACCGACCATAGTTTAATGCATAACACCACCAGGGGTAGGTATCCGGGCCAGAAGAGTTTGCAGGTGCGTTTTCGCGAAAAACCTCCGTTTCAGGCTATTTTCGTGGGTTATAGCACACGATTTTCAGCACTCGGGTCAGTTTTTTTGCAACATCCCGGATGTGCACAGAATCCTTGTAGAAGACATTTGGCGAGCTTTTCATTGATTTTTGGATCCTAGGGTACACGTTTCGGGCCTTTTTTCGGCCTGTTTAGGTGCCTTTGCAACCGAGAATTACGGGCCCAAACGGAAGCCACAATGATGAATTTCGACACTCTGACGGTGCCTCCTCCACGTTCCGACCATAGTTTAATGCATAACACCACCAGGGGTAGGTCTCCGGGCCAGAAGGGTTTGCAGGTGCGTTTTCGCGAAAAACGTCCGTTTCGGGCCATTTTCGTGGGTTATAACACACGATTTTCAGCACTCGGGTCAATTTTTATGCAACATCCCGGATGTGCACAGACTCCTTGTAGAAGACATTTGGCGAGCTTTTCATTGATTTATGGACCCTAGGGTTCACGTTTCGGTCCTTTTTTGGCCCGTTTAGGTGCCTTTGCAACCGAGAATTACTGGCCCAAACGAAAGCCACAATGACGAATTTCGACACTCTGACGGTCCCTCATCCATGTACCGACCATAGTTTAATGCATAACACCACCAGGGGTAGGTATCCGGGCCAGAAGGGTTTGCAGGTGCGTTTTCGCGAAAAACGTCCGTTTCGGGCCATTTTCGTGGGTTATAGCACACGATTTTCAGCACTCGGGTCAATTTTTTTGCAACATCCCGGATGTGCACAGAATCCTTCTAGAAGACATTTGGTGAGATTTTCATTGATTTATGGACCCTAGGGTACACGTTTCGGGCCTTTTTTCGGCCCGTTTAGGTGCCTTTGCAACCGAGAATTACTTGCCCAAACGGAAGCCACAATGATGAATTTCGACACTCTGACGGTCCCTCCTCCACGTTCCGACCATAGTTTAATGCCTAACACCACCAGGGGTAGGTATCCGGGCCAGAAGGGTTTGCAGGTGCGTTTTCGCGAAAAACGTCCGTTTCGGGCCATTTTCGTGGGTTATAGCACACAATTTTCAGCACTCGGGTCAATTTTTTTGCAACATCCCGGATGTGCACAGAATCCTTGTAGAAGACATTTGGCGAGCTTTTCATTGATTTTTGGACCCTAGGGTACACGTTTCGGGCCTTTTTTCGGCCCGTTTAGGTGCCTTTGCAACCGAGAATTACTTGCCCAAACGGAAGCCACAATGATGAATTTCGACACTCTGACGGTCCCTCCTCCACGTTCCGACCATAGTTTAATGCATAACACCACCAGGGGTAGGTCTCCGGACCAGAAGGGTTTGCAGGTGCGTTTTCGCGCAAAACGTCCATTTCGGGCCATTTTCGTGGGTTATAGCACACGATTTTCAGCACTCGGGTCAATTTTTATGCAACATCCCGAATGTGCACAGACTCCATGTAGAAGACATTTGGCGAGCTTTTCATTGATTTTTGGACCCTAGGGTTCACGTTTCGGTCCTTTTTCGGCCCGTTTAGGTGCCTTTGCAACCTAGAATTACTGGCCCAAACGGAAGCCACAATGACGAATTTCGACACTCTACGGTCCCTCCTCCACATACCGACCATAGTTTAATGCATAACACCACCAGGGGTAGGTATCCGGGCCAGAAGGGTTTGCAGGTGCGTTTTCGCGAAAAACCTCCGTTTCGGGCCATTTTCGTGGGTTATAGCACACGATTTTCAGCACTCGGATCAATTTTTTTGCAACATCCCGGATGTGCACAGAATCCTTCTAGAAGACATTTGGCGAGCTTTTCATTAATTTTTGGACCCTAGGGTACACGTTTCGGGCCTTTTTTCGGCCCGTTTAGGTGCCTTTGCAACCGAGAATTACTTGCCCAAACGGAAGCCACAATGATGAATTTCGACACTCTGACGGTCCCTCCTCCACGTTCCGACCATAGTTTAATGCATAACACCACCAAGGGTAGGTATCCGGGCCAGAAGGGTTTCCAGGTGCGTTTTCGCGAAAAACGTCCGTTTCGGGCCATTTTCGTGGGTTATAGCACACAATTTTCAGCACTCGGGTCAATTTTTTTGCAACATCCCGGATGTGCACAGAATCCTTGTAGAAGACATTTGGCGAGTTTTTCATTGATTTTTGGACCCTAGGGTACACGTTTCGGGCCTTTTTCGGCCCGTTTAGGTGCCTTTGCAACCGACAATTACTTGCCCAAACGGAAGCCACAATGATGAATTTCGACACTCTGACGGTCCCTACTCCACGTTCCGACCATAGTTTAATGCATAACTCCACCAGGGGTAGGTCTCCGGGCCAGAAGGGTGTGCAGGTGCATTTTCGCGCAAAACGTCCATTTCGGGCCATTTTCGTGGGTTATAGCACACGATTTTCAGCACTCGGGTCAATTTTTATGCAACATCCCGAAAGTGCACAGACTCCTTGTAGAAGACATTGGGCGAGCATTTCATTGATTTTTGGACCCTAGGGTTCACGTTTCGGTCCTTTTTCTTCCCGTTTAGGTGCCTTTGCAACCGAGAATTACTGGCCCAAACGGAAGCCACAATGACGAATTTCGACACTCTACGGTCCCTCCTCCACGTACCGACCATAGTTTAATGCATAACACCACCAGGGGTAGGTATCCGGACCAGAAGAGTTTGCAGGTGCGTTTTCTCGAAAAACGTCCGTTTCGGGCCATTTTCGTGGGTTATAGCACACAATTTTCAGCACTCGGGTCAATTTTTTTGCAACATCCCGGATGTGCACAGAATCCTTGTAGAAGACATTTGGCGAGCTTTTCATTGATTTTTGGACCCTAGGGTACACGTTTCGGGCCTTTTTTCGGCCCGTTTAGGTGCCTTTGCAACCGAGAATTACTTGCCCAAACGGAAGCCACAATGATGAACTTCGACACTCTGACGGTCCCTCCTCCACGTTCCGACCATAGTTTAATGCATAACTCCACCAGGGGTAGGTCTCCGGGCCAGAAGGGTGTGCAGGTGCATTTTCGCGCAAAACGTCCATTTCGGGCCATTTTCGTGGGTTATAGCACACGATTTTCAGCACTCGGGTCAATTTTTATGCAACATCCCGAAAGTGCACAGACTCCTTGTAGAAGACATTTGGCGAGCATTTCATTGATTTTTGGACCCTAGGGTTCACGTTTCGGTCCTTTTTCTTCCCGTTTAGGTGCCTTTGCAACCGAGAATTACTGGCCCAAACGGAAGCCACAATGACGAATTTCGACACTCTACGGTCCCTCCTCCACGTACCGACCATAGTTTAATGCATAACACCACCAGGGGTAGGTATCCGGACCAGAAGAGTTTGCAGGTGCGTTTTCGCGAAAAACCTCCGTTTCGGGCCATTTTCGTGGGTTATAGCACACGATTTTCAGCACTCGGGTCAATTTTTTTGCAACATCCCGGATGTGCACAGAATCCTTGTAGAAGACATTTGGCGAGCTTTTCATTGATTTTTGGACCCTAGGGTACACGTTTCGGGTCTTTTTTCGGCCCGTTTAGGTGCCTTTGCAACCGAGAATTACTTGCACAAACGGAAGCCACAATGATGAATTTCGACACTCTGACGGTCCCTCCTCCACGTTCCGACCATAGTTTAATGCATAACACCACCAGGGGTAGGTCTCCGGGCCAGAAGGGTTTGCAGGTGCGTTTTCGCGAAAAACGTCCGTTTCGGGCCATTTTCGTGGGTTATAACACACGATTTTCAGCACTAGGGTCAATTTTTATGCAACATCCCGGATGTGCACAGACTCCTTGTAGAAGACATTTGGCGAGCTTTTCATTGATTTATGGAGCCTAGGGTTCACGTTTCGGTCCTTTTTCGGCCTGTTTAGGTGCCTTTACAACCGAGAATTACTGGCCCAAACGGAAGCCACAATGACGAATTTCGACACTCTGACGGTCCCTCCTCCACGTACCGACCATAGTTTAATGCATAACACCACCAGGGGTAGGTATCCGAGCCAGAAGGGTTTGCAGGTGCGTTTTCGCGAAAAACGTCCGTTTCGGGCCATTTTCGTGGGTTATAGCACACAATTTTCAGCACTCGGGTCAATTTTTTTGCAACATCCCGGATGTGCACAGAATCCTTGTAGAAGACATTTGGCGAGCTTTTCATTGATTTTTGGACTCTAAGGTACACGTTTCGGGCCTTTTTTCGGCCCGTTTAGGTGCCTTTGCACCGAGAATTACTTGCCCAAACGGAAGCCACAATGATGAATTTCGACACTCTGACGGTCCCTCCTCCACGTGCCGACCATAGTTTAATGCATAACACCACCAGGGGTAGGTCTCCGGGCCAGAAGGGTTTGCAGGTGCGTTTTCGCGAAAAACGTCCGTTTCGGGCCATTTTCGTGGGTTATAGCACACGATTTTCAGCACTCGGGTCAATTTTTATGCAACATCCCGGATGTGCACAGACTCCTTGTAGAAGACATTTGGCGAGCTTTTCATTGATTTTTGGACCCTAGGGTTCACGTTTCTGTCCTTTTTCGGCCCGTTTAGGTGCCTTTGCAACCGAGAATTACTGGCCCAAACGGAAGCCACAATGACGAATTTCGACACTCTGACGGTCCCTCCTCCACGTACCGACCATAGTTTAATGCGTAACACCACCAGGGGTAGGTATCAGGGCAGAAAGGGTTTGCAGGTGCGTTTTCGCGAAAAACGTCCGTTTCGGGCCATTTTCGTGGGTTATAGCACACGATTTTCAGCACTCGGGTCAATTTTTTTGCAACATCCCGGATGTGCACAGAATCCTTGTAGAAGACATTTGGCGAGCTTTTCATTGATTTTTGGACCCTAGGGTACACGTTTCGGGCCTTTTTTGAGCCCGTTTAGGTGCCTTTGCAACCGAGAATTACTTGCACAAACGGAAGCCACAATGATGAATTTCGAGACTCTGACAGTCCCTCCTCCACGTTCCGACCATAGTTTAATGCATAACACCACCAGGGGTAGGTCTCCGGGCCAGAAGGGTTTGCAGGTGCGTTTTCGCGAAAAACGTCCGCTTCGGGCCATTTTCGTGGGTTATAGCACACGATTTTCAGCACTCGGGTCAATTTTTATGCAACATCCCGGATGTGCACAGACTCCTTGTAGAAGACATTTGGCGAGCTTTTCTTTGATTTATGGACCCTAGGGTTCACATTTCGGTCCTTTTTCGGCCCGTTTAGGTGCCTTTGCAACCGAGAATTACTTGCCCAAACGGAAGCCACAATGATGAATTTCGAAATTCTGACGGTCCCTCCTCCACGTTCCGACCATAGTTTAATGCATAACACCACCAGGGGTAGGTCTCCGGGCCAGAAGGGTTTGCAGGTGCGTTTTCGCGAAAAACGTCCATATCGGGCCATTTTCGTGGGTCATAACACACGATTTTCAGCACTCGGGTCAATTTTTATGCAACATCCCGGATATGCACAGACTCCTTGTAGAAGACATTTGGCGAGCTTTTCATTGATTTATGGACCCTAGGGTTCACGTTTCGGTCCTTTTTCGGCCCGTTTAGGTGCCTTTGCAACCGAGAATTACTGGCCCGAACGGAAGCCACAATGACGAATTTCGACACTCTGACGGTCCCTCCTCCACGTACCGACCATAGTTTAATGCATAACACCACCAGGGGTAGGTATCCGGGCCAGAAGGGTTCGCAGGTGCGTTTTCGCGAAAAATGTCCGTTTCGGGCCATTTTCGTGGGTTATAGCACACAATTTTCAGCACTCGGGTCAATTTTTTTGCAACATCCCGGATGTGCACAGAATCCTTGTAGAAGACATTTGGCGAGCTTTTCATTGATTTTTGGACCCTAGGGTTCACGTTTCGGTCCTTTTTCGGCCCGTTTAGGTGCCTTTGCAACCGAGAATTACTGGCCCAAACGGAAGCCACAATGACGAATTTCGACACTCTGATGGTCCCTCCTCCACGTACCGACTATAGTTTAATGCATAACACCACCAGGGGTAGGTATCCGGGCCAGAAGGGTTTGCAGGTGCGTTTTCGCGAAAAACGTCCGTTTCGGGCCATTTTCGTGGGTTGTAGCACACGATTTTCAGCACTCGGGTCAATTTTTTTGCAACATCCCGGATGTGCACAGAATCCTTGTAGAAGACATTTGGCGAGCTTTTCATTGATTTTTGGACCCTAGGGTACACGTTTCGGGCCTTTTTTCGGCCCGTTTAGGTGCCTTTGCAACCGAGAATTACTTGCACAAACGGAAGCCACAATGATGAATTTCGACACTCTGACGGTCCCTCCTCCACGTTCCGACCATAGTTTAATGCATAACACCACCAGGGGTAGGTCTCCGGGCCAGAAGGGTTTGCAGGTGCGTTTTCGCGAAAAACGTCCGCTTCGGGCCATTTTCGTGGGTTATAGCACCCAATTTTCAGCACTCGGGTCAATTTTTTTGGAACATCCCGGATGTGCACAGAATCCTTGTAGAAGACATTTGGCGAGCTTTTCATTGATTTTTGGACCCTAGGGTACACGTTTCGGGCCTTTTTTCGGCCCGTTTAGGTGCCTTTGCAACCGAGAATTACTTGCCCAAACGGAAGCCACAATGATGAATTTCGACACTCTGACGGTCCCTCCTCCACGTTCCGACCATAGTTTAATGCATAACACCACCAGGGGTAGGTCTCCGGGCCCGAAGGGTTTGCAGGTGCGTTTTCGCGCAAAACGTCCATTTCGGGCCATTTTCGTGGGTTATAGCACACGATTTTCAGCACTCGGGTCAATTTTTATGCAACATCCCGAATGTGCACAGACTCCTTGTAGAAGACATTTGGCGAGCTTTTCATTGATTTTTGGACCCTAGGGTTCACGTTTCGGTCCTTTTTCGGCCCGTTTAGGTGCCTTTGCAACCTAGAATTACTGGCCCAAACGGAAGCCACAATGACGAATTTCGACACTCTACGGTCCCTCCTCCACATACCGACCATAGTTTAATGCATAACACCACCAGGGGTAGGTATCCGGGCCAGAAGAGTTTGCAGGTGCGTTTTCGCGAAAAACCTCCGTTTCCGGCTATTTTCGTGGGTTATAGCACACGATTTTCAGCACTCGGGTCAGTTTTTTTGCAACATCCCGGATGTGCACAGAATCCTTGTAGAAGACATTTGGCGAGCTTTTCATTGATTTTTGGACCCTAGGGTACACGTTTCGGGCTTTTTTTCGGCCCGTTTAGGTGCCTTTGCAACCGAGAATTACGGGCCCAAACGGAAGCCACAATGATGAATTTCGACACTCTGACGGTGCCTCCTCCACGTTCCGACCATAGTTTAATGCATAACACCACCAGGGGTAGGTCTCCGGGCCAGAAGGGTTTGCAGGTGCGTTTTCGCGAAAAACGTCCGTTTCGGGCCATTTTCGTGGGTTATAACACACGATTTTTAGCACTCGGGTCAATTTTTATGCAACATCCCGGATGTGCACAGACTCCTTGTAGAAGACATTTGGCAAGCTTTTCATTGATTTATGGACCCTAGGGTTCACGTTTCGGTCCTTTTTTGGCCCGTTTAGTTGCCTTTGCAACCGAGAATTACTGGCCCAAACGAAAGCCACAATGATGAATTTCGACACTCTGACGGTCCCTTCCTCCATGTACCGACCATAGTTTAATGCATAACACCACCAGGGGTAGGTATCCGGGCCAGAAGGGTTTGCAGGTGCGTTTTCGCGAAAAACGTCCGTTTCGGGCCATTTTCGTGGGTTATAGCACACGATTTTCAGCACTCGGGTCAACTTTATTGCAACATCCCGGATGTGCACAGAATCCTTCTAGAAGACATTTGGTGAGCTTTTCATTGATTTATGGACCCTAGGGTACACGTTTCGGGCCTTTTTTCGGCCCGTTTAGGTGCCTTTGCAACCGAGAATTACTTGCCCAAACGGAAGCCACAATGATGAATTTCGACACTCTGACGGTCCCTCCTCCACGTTCCGACCATAGTTTAATGCATAACACCACCAGGGGTAGGTCTCCGGACCAGAAGGGTTTGCAGGTGCGTTTTCGCGCAAAACGTCCATTTCGGGCCATTTTCGTGTGTTATAGAACACGATTTTCAGCACTCGGGTCAATTTTTATGCAACATCCCGAATGTGCACAGACTCCTTGTAGAAGAGATTTGGCGAGCTTTTCATTGATTTTTGGACCCTAGGGTTCACGTTTTGGTCCTTTTTCGGCCCGTTTAGGTGCCTTTGCAACCTAGAATTACTGGCACAAACGGAAGCCACAATGACGAAATTCGACACTCTACGGTCCCTCCTCCACATACCGACCATAGTTTAATGCATAACACCACCAGGGGTAGGTATCCGGGCCAGAAGAGTTTGCAGGTGCGTTTTCGCGAAAAACCTCCGTTTCAGGCTATTTTCGTGGGTTATAGCACACGATTTTCAGCACTCGGGTCAGTTTTTTTGCAACATCCCGGATGTGCACAGAATCCTTGTAGAAGACATTTGGCGAGCTTTTCATTGATTTTTGGATCCTAGGGTACACGTTTCGGGCCTTTTTTCGGCCTGTTTAGGTGCCTTTGCAACCGAGAATTACGGGCCCAAACGGAAGCCACAATGATGAATTTCGACACTCTGACGGTGCCTCCTCCACGTTCCGACCATAGTTTAATGCATAACACCACCAGGGGTAGGTCTCCGGGCCAGAAGGGTTTGCAGGTGCGTTTTCGCGAAAAACGTCCGTTTCGGGCCATTTTCGTGGGTTATAACACACGATTTTCAGCACTCGGGTCAATTTTTATGCAACATCCCGGATGTGCACAGACTCCTTGTAGAAGACATTTGGCGAGCTTTTCATTGATTTATGGACCCTAGGGTTCACGTTTCGGTCCTTTTTTGGCCCGTTTAGGTGCCTTTGCAACCACGAATTACTGGCCCAAACGAAAGCCACAATGACGAATTTCGACACTCTGACGGTCCCTCATCCATGTACCGACCATAGTTTAATGCATAACACCACCAGGGGTAGGTATCCGGGCCAGAAGGGTTTGCAGGTGCGTTTTCGCGAAAAACGTCCGTTTCGGGCCATTTTCGTGGGTTATAGCACACGATTTTCAGCACTCGGGTCAATTTTTTTGCAACATCCCGGATGTGCACAGAATCCTTCTAGAAGACATTTGGTGAGATTTTCATTGATTTATGGACCCTAGGGTACACGTTTCGGGCCTTTTTTCGGCCCGTTTAGGTGCCTTTGCAACCGAGAATTACTTGCCCAAACGGAAGCCACAATGATGAATTTCGACACTCTGACGGTCCCTCCTCCACGTTCCGACCATAGTTTAATGCCTAACACCACCAGGGGTAGGTATCCGGGCCAGAAGGGTTTGCAGGTGCGTTTTCGCGAAAAACGTCCGTTTCGGGCCATTTTCGTGGGTTATAGCACACAATTTTCAGCACTCGGGTCAATTTTTTTGCAACATCCCGGATGTGCACAGAATCCTTGTAGAAGACATTTGGCGAGCTTTTCATTGATTTTTGGACCCTAGGGTACACGTTTCGGGCCTTTTTTCGGCCCGTTTAGGTGCCTTTGCAACCGAGAATTACTTGCCCAAACGGAAGCCACAATGATGAATTTCGACACTCTGACGGTCCCTCCTCCACGTTCCGACCATAGTTTAATGCATAACACCACCAGGGGTAGGTCTCCGGACCAGAAGGGTTTGCAGGTGCGTTTTCGCGCAAAACGTCCATTTCGGGCCATTTTCGTGGGTTATAGCACACGATTTTCAGCACTCGGGTCAATTTTTATGCAACATCCCGAATGTGCACAGACTCCATGTAGAAGACATTTGGCGAGCTTTTCATTGATTTTTGGACCCTAGGGTTCACGTTTCGGTCCTTTTTCGGCCCGTTTAGGTGCCTTTGCAACCTAGAATTACTGGCCCAAACGGAAGCCACAATGACGAATTTCGACACTCTACGGTCCCTCCTCCACATACCGACCATAGTTTAATGCATAACACCACCAGGGGTAGGTATCCGGGCCAGAAGGGTTTGCAGGTGCGTTTTCGCGAAAAACCTCCGTTTCGGGCCATTTTCGTGGGTTATAGCACACGATTTTCAGCACTCGGATCAATTTTTTTGCAACATCCCGGATGTGCACAGAATCCTTCTAGAAGACATTTGGCGAGCTTTTCATTAATTTTTGGACCCTAGGGTACACGTTTCGGGCCTTTTTTCGGCCCGTTTAGGTGCCTTTGCAACCGAGAATTACTTGCCCAAACGGAAGCCACAATGATGAATTTCGACACTCTGACGGTCCCTCCTCCACGTTCCGACCATAGTTTAATGCATAACACCACCAAGGGTAGGTATCCGGGCCAGAAGGGTTTCCAGGTGCGTTTTCTTGAAAAACGTCCGTTTCGGGCCATTTTCGTGGGTTATAGCACACAATTTTCAGCACTCGGGTCAATTTTTTTGCAACATCCCGGATGTGCACAGAATCCTTGTAGAAGACATTTGGCGAGTTTTTCATTGATTTTTGGACCCTAGGGTACACGTTTCGGGCCTTTTTCGGCCCGTTTAGGTGCCTTTGCAACCGAGAATTACTTGCCCAAACGGAAGCCACAATGATGAATTTCGACACTCTGACGGTCCCTACTCCACGTTCCGACCATAGTTTAATGCATAACTCCACCAGGGGTAGGTCTCCGGGCCAGAAGGGTGTGCAGGTGCATTTTCGCGCAAAACGTCCATTTCGGGCCATTTTCGTGGGTTATAGCACACGATTTTCAGCACTCGGGTCAATTTTTATGCAACATCCCGAAAGTGCACAGACTCCTTGTAGAAGACATTTGGCGAGCATTTCATTGATTTTTGGACCCTAGGGTTCACGTTTCGGTCCTTTTTCTTCCCGTTTAGGTGCCTTTGCAACCGAGAATTACTGGCCCAAACGGAAGCCACAATGACGAATTTCGACACTCTACGGTCCCTCCTCCACGTACCGACCATAGTTTAATGCATAACACCACCAGGGGTAGGTATCCGGACCAGAAGAGTTTGCAGGTGCGTTTTCTCGAAAAACGTCCGTTTCGGGCCATTTTCGTGGGTTATAGCACACAATTTTCAGCACTCGGGTCAATTTTTTTGCAACATCCCGGATGTGCACAGAATCCTTGTAGAAGACATTTGGCGAGCTTTTCATTGATTTTTGGACCCTAGGGTACACGTTTCGGGCCTTTTTTCGGCCCGTTTAGGTGCCTTTGCAACCGAGAATTACTTGCCCAAACGGAAGCCACAATGATGAACTTCGACACTCTGACGGTCCCTCCTCCACGTTCCGACCATAGTTTAATGCATAACTCCACCAGGGGTAGGTCTCCGGGCCAGAAGGGTGTGCAGGTGCATTTTCGCGCAAAACGTCCATTTCGGGCCATTTTCGTGGGTTATAGCACACGATTTTCAGCACTCGGGTCAATTTTTATGCAACATCCCGAAAGTGCACAGACTCCTTGTAGAAGACATTTGGCGAGCATTTCATTGATTTTTGGACCCTAGGGTTCACGTTTCGGTCCTTTTTCTTCCCGTTTAGGTGCCTTTGCAACCGAGAATTACTGGCCCAAACGGAAGCCACAATGACGAATTTCGACACTCTACGGTCCCTCCTCCACGTACCGACCATAGTTTAATGCATAACACCACCAGGGGTAGGTATCCGGACCAGAAGAGTTTGCAGGTGCGTTTTCGCGAAAAACCTCCGTTTCGGGCCATTTTCGTGGGTTATAGCACACGATTTTCAGCACTCGGGTCAATTTTTTTGCAACATCCCGGATGTACACAGAATCCTTGTAGAAGACATTTGGCGAGCTTTTCATTGATTTTTGGACCCTAGGGTACACGTTTCGGGTCTTTTTTCGGCCCGTTTAGGTGCCTTTGCAACCGAGAATTACTTGCACAAACGGAAGCCACAATGATGAATTTCGACACTCTGACGGTCCCTCCTCCACGTTCCGACCATAGTTTAATGCATAACACCACCAGGGGTAGGTCTCCGGGCCAGAAGGGTTTGCAGGTGCGTTTTCGCGAAAAACGTCCGTTTCGGGCCATTTTCGTGGGTTATAACACACGATTTTCAGCACTAGGGTCAATTTTTATGCAACATCCCGGATGTGCACAGACTCCTTGTAGAAGACATTTGGCGAGCTTTTCATTGATTTATGGAGCCTAGGGTTCACGTTTCGGTCCTTTTTCGGCCTGTTTAGGTGCCTTTACAACCGAGAATTACTGGCCCAAACGGAAGCCACAATGACGAATTTCGACACTCTGACGGTCCCTCCTCCACGTACCGACCATAGTTTAATGCATAACACCACCAGGGGTAGGTATCCGAGCCAGAAGGGTTTGCAGGTGCGTTTTCGCGAAAAACGTCCGTTTCGGGCCATTTTCGTGGGTTATAGCACACAATTTTCAGCACTCGGGTCAATTTTTTTGCAACATCCCGGATGTGCACAGAATCCTTGTAGAAGACATTTGGCGAGCTTTTCATTGATTTTTGGACTCTAAGGTACACGTTTCGGGCCTTTTTTCGGCCCGTTTAGGTGCCTTTGCACCGAGAATTACTTGCCCAAACGGAAGCCACAATGATGAATTTCGACACTCTGACGGTCCCTCCTCCACGTGCCGACCATAGTTTAATGCATAACACCACCAGGGGTAGGTCTCCGGGCCAGAAGGGTTTGCAGGTGCGTTTTCGCGAAAAACGTCCGTTTCGGGCCATTTTCGTGGGTTATAGCACACGATTTTCAGCACTCGGGTCAATTTTTATGCAACATCCCGGATGTGCACAGACTCCTTGTAGAAGACATTTGGCGAGCTTTTCATTGATTTTTGGACCCTAGGGTTCACGTTTCTGTCCTTTTTCGGCCAGTTTAGGTGCCTTTGCAACCGAGAATTACTGGCCCAAACGGAAGCCACAATGACGAATTTCGACACTCTGACGGTCCCTCCTCCACGTACCGACCATAGTTTAATGCGTAACACCACCAGGGGTAGGTATCAGGGCAGAAAGGGTTTGCAGGTGCGTTTTCGCGAAAAACGTCCGTTTCGGGCCATTTTCGTGGGTTATAGCACACGATTTTCAGCACTCGGGTCAATTTTTTTGCAACATCCCGGATGTGCACAGAATCCTTGTAGAAGACATTTGGCGAGCTTTTCATTGATTTTTGGACCCTAGGGTACACGTTTCGGGCCTTTTTTCAGCCCGTTTAGGTGCCTTTGCAACCGAGAATTACTTGCACAAACGGAAGCCACAATGATGAATTTCGAGACTCTGACAGTCCCTCCTCCACGTTCCGACCATAGTTTAATGCATAACACCACCAGGGGTAGGTCTCCGGGCCAGAAGGGTTTGCAGGTGCGTTTTCGCGAAAAACGTCCGCTTCGGGCCATTTTCGTGGGTTATAGCACACGATTTTCAGCACTCGGGTCAATTTTTATGCAACATCCCGGATGTGCACAGACTCCTTGTAGAAGACATTTGGCGAGCTTTTCTTTGATTTATGGACCCTAGGGTACACATTTCGGTCCTTTTTCGGCCCGTTTAGGTGCCTTTGCAACCGAGAATTACTTGCCCAAACGGAAGCCACAATGATGAATTTCGACACTCTGACGGTCCCTCCTCCACGTTCCGACCATAGTTTAATGCATAACACCACCAGGGGTAGGTCTCCGGGCCAGAAGGGTTTGCAGGTGCGTTTTCGCGAAAAACGTCCATTTCGGGCCATTTTCGTGGGTCATAACACACGATTTTCAGCACTCGGGTCAATTTTTATGCAACATCCCGGATATGCACAGACTCCTTGTAGAAGACATTTGGCGAGCTTTTCATTGATTTATGGACCCTAGGGTTCACGTTTCGGTCCTTTTTCGGCCCGTTTAGGTGCCTTTGCAACCGAGAATTACTGGCCCAAACGGAAGCCACAATGACGAATTTCGACACTCTGATGGTCCCTCCTCCACGTACCGACTATAGTTTAATGCATAACACCACCAGGGGTAGGTATCCGGGCCAGAAGGGTTTGCAGGTGCGTTTTCGCGAAAAACGTCCGTTTCGGGCCATTTTCGTGGGTTGTAGCACACGATTTTCAGCACTCGGGTCAATTTTTTTGCAACATCCCGGATGTGCACAGAATCCTTGTAGAAGACATTTGGCGAGCTTTTCATTGATTTTTGGACCCTAGGGTACACGTTTCGGGCCTTTTTTCGGCCCGTTTAGGTGCCTTTGCAACCGAGAATTACTTGCACAAACGGAAGCCACAATGATGAATTTCGACACTCTGACGGTCCCTCCTCCACGTTCCGACCATAGTTTAATGCATAACACCACCAGGGGTAGGTCTCCGGGCCAGAAGGGTTTGCAGGTGCGTTTTCGCGAAAAACGTCCGCTTCGGGCCATTTTCGTGGGTTATAGCACACAATTTTCAGCACTCGGGTCAATTTTTATGCAACATCCCGGATGTGCACAGACTCCTTGTAGAAGACATTTGGCGAGCTTTTCATTGATTTATGGACCCTAGGGTTCACATTTCGGTCCTTTTTCGGCCCGTTTAGGTGCCTTTGCAACCGAGAATTACTTGCCCAAACGGAAGCCACAATGATGAATTTCGACACTCTGACGGTCCCTCCTCCACGTTCCGACCATAGTTTAATGCATAACACCACCAGTGGTAGGTCTCCGGGCCAGAAGGGTTTGCAGGTGCGTTTTCGCGAAAAACGTCCATTTCGGGCCATTTTCGTGGGTCATAACACACGATTTTCAGCACTCGGGTCAATTTTTATGCAACATCCCGGATATGCACAGACTCCTTGTAGAAGACATTTGGCGAGCTTTTCATTGATTTATGGACCCTAGGGTTCACGTTTCGGTCCTTTTTCGGCCCGTTTAGGTGCCTTTGCAACCGAGAATTACTGGCCCAAACGGAAGCCACAATGACGAATTTCGACACTCTGACGGTCCCTTCTCCACGTACCAACCATAGTTTAATGCATAACACCACCAGGGGTAGGTATCCGGGCCAGAAGGGTTCGCAGGTGCGTTTTCGCGAAAAGCGTCCGTTTCGAGCCATTTTCGTGGGTTATAGCAGACAATTTTCAGCACTCGGGTCAATTTTTTTGCAACATCCCGGATGTGCACAGAATCCTTGTAGAAGACATTTGGCGAGCTTTTCATTGATTTTTGGACCCTAGGGTACACGTTTCGGGCCTTTTTTCGGCCCGTTTAGGTGCCTTTGCAACCGAGAATTACTTGCCCAAACGGAAGCCACAATGATGAATTTCGACACTCTGACGGTCCCTCCTCCACGTTCCTACCATAGTTTAATGCATAACACCACCAGGGGTAGGTCTCCGGGCCAGAAGGGTTTATAGGTGCGTTTTCGCGAAAAACGTCCGTTTCGGGCCATTTTCGTGGGTTATAGCACACGATTTTCAGCACTCGGGTCAATTTTTATGCAACATCCCGGATATGCACAGACTCCTTGTAGAAGACATTTGGCGAGCTTTTCATTGATTTATGGACCCTAGGGTTCACGTTTCGGTCCTTTTTCGGCCCGTTTAGGTGCCTTTGCAACCGAGAATTACTGGCCCGAACGGAAGCCACAATGACGAATTTCGACACTCTGACGGTCCCTCCTCCACGTACCGACCATAGTTTAATGCATAACACCACCAGGGGTAGGTATCCGGGCCAGAAGGGTTCGCAGGTGCGTTTTCGCGAAAAATGTCCGTTTCGGGCCATTTTCGTGGGTTATAGCACACAATTTTCAGCACTCGGGTCAATTTTTTTGCAACATCCCGGATGTGCACAGAATCCTTGTACAAGACATTTGGCGAGCTTTTCATTGATTTTTGGACCCTAGGGTTCACGTTTCGGTCCTTTTTCGGCCCGTTTAGGTGCCTTTGCAACCGAGAATTACTGGCCCAAACGGAAGCCACAATGACGAATTTCGACACTCTGATGGTCCCTCCTCCACGTACCGACTATAGTTTAATGCATAACACCACCAGGGGTAGGTATCCGGGCCAGAAGGGTTTGCAGGTGCGTTTTCGCGAAAAACGTCCGTTTCGGGCCATTTTCGTGGGTTGTAGCACACGATTTTCAGCACTCGGGTCAATTTTTTTGCAACATCCCGGATGTGCACAGAATCCTTGTAGAAGACATTTGGCGAGCTTTTCATTGATTTTTGGACCCTAGGGTACACGTTTCGGGCCTTTTTTCGGCCCGTTTAGGTGCCTTTGCAACCGAGAATTACTTGCACAAACGGAAGCCACAATGATGAATTTCGACACTCTAACGGTCCCTCCTCCACGTTCCGACCATAGTTTAATGCATAACACCACCAGGGGTAGGTCTCCGGGCCAGAAGGGTTTGCAGGTGCGTTTTCGCGAAAAACGTCCGCTTCGGGCCATTTTAGTGGGTTATAGCACACAATTTTCAGCACTCGGGTCAATTTTTATGCAACATCCCGGATGTGCACAGACTCCTTGTAGAAGACATTTGGCGAGCTTTTCATTGATTTATGGACCCTAGGGTTCACATTTCGGTCCTTTTTCGGCCCGTTTAGGTGCCTTTGCAACCGAGAATTACTTGCCCAAACGGAAGCCACAATGATGAATTTCGACACTCTGACGGTCCCTCCTCCACGTTCCGACCATAGTTTAATGCATAACACCACCAGTGGTAGGTCTTCGGGCCAGAAGGGTTTGCAGGTGCGTTTTCGCGAAAAACGTCCATTTCGGGCCATTTTCGTGGGTCATAACACACGATTTTCAGCACTCGGGTCAATTTTTATGCAACATCC
Organism: Cenchrus fungigraminus; assembly: GCA_036936925.1. Lineage (NCBI taxonomy): Eukaryota > Viridiplantae > Streptophyta > Magnoliopsida > Poales > Poaceae > Cenchrus > Cenchrus fungigraminus. The sequence continues at coordinate 102,225,105 of CM072776.1, forward strand.
CGGATATGCACAGACTCCTTGTAGAAGACATTTGGCGAGCTTTTCATTGATTTATGGACCCTAGGGTTCACGTTTCGGTCCTTTTTCGGCCCGTTTAGGTGCCTTTGCAACCGAGAATTACTGGCCCAAACGGAAGCCACAATGACGAATTTCGACACTCTGACGGTCCCTTCTCCACGTACCAACCATAGTTTAATGCATAACACCACCAGGGGTAGGTATCCGGGCCAGAAGGGTTCGCAGGTGCGTTTTCGCGAAAAGCGTCCGTTTCGAGCCATTTTCGTGGGTTATAGCAGACAATTTTCAGCACTCGGGTCAATTTTTTTGCAACATCCCGGATGTGCACAGAATCCTTGTAGAAGACATTTGGCGAGCTTTTCATTGATTTTTGGACCCTAGGGTACACGTTTCGGGCCTTTTTTCGGCCCGTTTAGGTGCCTTTGCAACCGAGAATTACTTGCCCAAACGGAAGCCACAATGATGAATTTCGACACTCTGACGGTCCCTCCTCCACGTTCCTACCATAGTTTAATGCATAACACCACCAGGGGTAGGTCTCCGGGCCAGAAGGGTTTATAGGTGCGTTTTCGCGAAAAACGTCCGCTTCGGGCCATTTTCGTGGGTTATAGCACACGATTTTCAGCACTCGGGTCAATTTTTATGCAACATCCCGGATGTGCACAGACTCCTTGTAGAAGACATTTGGCGAGCTTTTCATTGATTTATGGACCCTAGGGTTCACATTTCGTTCCTTTTTCGGCACGTTTAGGTGCCTTTGCAACCGAGAATTACTTGCCCAAACGGAAGCCACAATGATGAATTTCGACACTCTGACGGTCCCTCCTCCACGTTCCGACCATAGTTTAATGCATAACACCACCAGGGGTAGGTCTCCGGGCCAGAAGGGTTTGCAGGTGTGTTTTCGCGAAAAACGTCCATTTCGGGCCATTTTCGTGGGTCATAACACACGATTTTCAGCACTCGGGTCAATTTTTATGCAACATCCCGGATATGCACAGACTCCTTGTAGAAGACATTTGGCGAGCTTTTCATTGATTTATGGACCCTAGGGTTCACGTTTCGGTCCTTTTTCGGCCCGTTTAGGTGCCTTTGCAACCGAGAATTACTGGCCCAAACGGAAGCCACAATGACGAATTTCGACACTCTGACGGTCCCTCCTCCACGTACCGACCATAGTTTAATGCATAACACCACCAGGGGTAGGTATCCGGGCCAGAAGGGTTTGCAGGTGCGTTTTCGCGAAAAACGTCCGTTTCGGGCCATTTTCGTGGGTTATTTTCAGCACTCGGGTCAATTTTTTTGCAACATTCCAGATGTTTACAGAATCCTTGTAGAAGACATTTGGCGAGCTTTTCATTGATTTTTGGACCCTAGGGTACACGTTTCGGGCCTTTTTTCGGCCCGTTTAGGTGCCTTTGCAACCGAGAATTACTTGCCCAAACGGAAGCCACAATGATGAATTTCGACACTCTGACGGTCCCTCCTCCACGTGCCAACCATAGTTTAATGCATAACACCACCAGGGGTAGGTCTCCGGGCCAGAAGGGTTTGCAGGTGCGTTTTCGCGAAAAACGTCCGTTTTGGGCCATTTTCGTGGGTTATAGCACACGATTTTCAGCACTCGGGTCAATTTTTATGCAACATCCCGGATGTGCACAGACTCCTTGTAGAAGACATTTGGCGAGCTTTTCATTGATTTTTGGACCCTAGGGTTCACGTTTCGGTCCTTTTTCGGCCCGTTTAGGTGCCTTTGCAACCGAGAATTACTGGCCCAAACGGAAGCCACAATGACGAATTTCGACACTCTGACGGTCCCTCCTCCACGTACTGACCATAGTTTAATGCATAACACCACCAGGGGTAGGTATCCGGGCCAGAAGGGTTTGCAGGTGCGTTTTCGCGAAAAACGTCCGTTTCGGGCCATTTTCGTGGGTTCCGTTTACAGAATCCTTGCAGATGTTTACAGAATCCTTGTAGAAGACATTTGGCGAGCTTTTCATTGATTTTTGGACCCTAGGGTACACGTTTCGGGCCTTTTTTCGGCCCGTTTAGGTGCCCTTGCAACCGAGAATTACTTGCCCAAACGGAAGCCACAATGATGAATTTCGACACTCTGACGGTCCCTCCTCCACGTTCCTACCATAGTTTAATGCATAACACCACCAGGGGTAAGTCTCCGGGCCAGAAGGGTTTGCAGGTGCGTTTTCGCGAAAAACGTCCGCTTCGGGCCATTTTCGTGGGTCATAACACACGATTTTCAGCACTCGGGTCAATTTTTATGCAACATCCCGGATATGCACAGACTCCTTGTAGAAGACATTTGGCGAGCTTTTCATTGATTTATGGACCCTAGGGTTCACGTTTCGGTCCTTTTTCGGCCCGTTTAGGTGCCTTTGCAACCGAGAATTACTGGCCCAAACGGAAGCCACAATGACGAATTTCGACACTCTGACGGTCCCTCCTCCACGTACCGACCATAGTTTAATGCATAACACCACCAGGGGTAGGTATCCGGGGCAGAAGGGTTTGCAGGTGCGTTTTCGCGAAAAACGTCCGTTTCGGGCCATTTTCGTGGGTTATAGCACACGATTTTCAACACTCGGGTCAATTTTTTTGCAACATTCCAGATGTTTACAGAATCCTTGTAGAAGACATTTGGCGAGCTTTTCATTGATTTTTGGACCCTAGGGTACACGTTTCGGGCCTTTTTTCGGCCTGTTTAGGTGCCTTTGCAACCGAGAATTACTTGCCCAAATGGAAGCCACAATGATGAATTTCGACACTCTGACGGTCCCTCCTCCACGTGCCAACCATAGTTTAATGCATAACACCACCAGGGGTAGGTCTCCGGGCCAGAAGGGTTTGCAGGTGCTTTTTCGCGAAAAACGTCCGTTTCGGGCCATTTTCGTGGGTTATAGCACACGATTTTCAGCACTCGGGTCAATTTTTATGCAACATCCCGGATGTGCACAGACTCCTTGTAGAAGACATTTGGCGAGCTTTTCATTGATTTTTGGACCCTAGGGTTCACGTTTCGGTCCTTTTTCGGCCCGTTTAGGTGCCTTTTCAACCGAGAATTACTGGCCCAAACGGAAGCCACAATGACGAATTTCGACACTCTGACGGTCCCTCCTCCACGTACTGACCATAGTTTAATACATAACACCACCAGGGGTAGGTAACCGGGCCAGAAGGGTTTGCAGGTGCGTTTTCGCGAAAAACGTCCGTTTCGGGCCATTTTCGTGGGTTCCGTTTACAGAATCCTTGCAGATGTTTACAGAATCCTTGTAGAAGACATTTGGCGAGCTTTTCATTGATTTTTGGACCCTAGGGTACACGTTTCGGGCCTTTTTTCGGCCCGTTTAGGTGCCCTTGCAACCGAGAATTACTTGCCCAAACGGAAGCCACAATGATGAATTTCGACACTCTGACGGTCCCTCCTCCACGTTCCTACCATAGTTTAATGCATAACACCACCAGGGGTAGGTCTCTGGGCCAGAAGGGTTTGCAGGTGCGTTTTCGCGAAAAACGTCCGCTTCGGGCCATTTTCGTGGGTTATAGCACACGATTTTCAGCACTCGGGTCAATTTTTATGCAACATCCCGGATGTGCACAGACTCCTTGTAGAAGACATTTGGCGAGCTTTTCATTGATTTATGGACCCTAGGGTTCACATTTCGGTCCTTTTTCGGCCCGTTTAGGTGCCTTTGCAACCGAGAATTACTTGCCCAAACGGAAGCCACAATGATGAATTTCGACACTCTGACGGTCCCTCCTCCACGTTCCGACCATAGTTTAATGCATAACACCACCAGTGGTAGGTCTCCGGGCCAGAAGGGTTTGCAGGTGTGTTTTCGCGAAAAACATCCATTTGGGGCCATTTTCGTGGGTCATAACACACGATTTTCAGCACTCGGGTCAATTTTTATGCAACATCCCGGATATGCACAGACTCCTTGTAGAAGACATTTGGCGAGCTTTTCATTGATTTATGGACCCTAGGGTTCACGTTTCGGTTCTTTTTCAGCCCGTTTAGGTGCCTTTGCAACCAAGAATTACTGGCCCAAACGGAAGCCACAATGACGAATTTCGACACTCTGACGGTCCCTCCTCCACGTACCGACCATAGTTTAATGCATAACACCACCAGGGGTAGGTATCCGGGCCAGAAGGGTTTGCAGGTGCGTTTTTGCGAAAAACGTCCGTTTCGGGCCATTTTCGTGGGTTATAGCACACGATTTTCAGCACTCGGGTCAATTTTTTTGCAACATTCCAGATGTTTACAGAATCCATGTAGAAGACATTTGGCGAGCTCTTCATTGATTTTTGGACCCTAGGGTACACGTTTCGGGCCTTTTTTCGGCCCGTTTAGGTGCCTTTGCAACCGAGAATTACTTGCCCAAACGGAAGCCACAATGATGAATTTCGACACTCTGACGGTCCCTCCTCCACGTGCCAACCATACTTTAATGCATAACACCACCAGGGGTAGGTCTCCGGGCCAGAAGGGTTTGCAGGTGTGTTTTCGCGAAAAACGTCCGTTTCGGGCCATTTTCGTGGGTTATAGCACACGATTTTCAGCACTCGGGTCAATTTTTATGCAACATCCCGGATATGCACAGACTCCTTGTAGAAGACATTTGGCGAGCTTTTCATTGATTTATGGACCCTAGGGTTCACGTTTCGGTCCTTTTTCGGCCCGTTTAGGTGCCTTTGCAACCGAGAATTACTGGCCCAAACGGAAGCCACAATGACGAATTTCGACACTCTGACGGTCCCTCCTCCACGTACCGACCATAGTTTAATGCATAACACCACCAGTGGTAGGTATCCGGGCCAGAAGGGTTCGCAGGTGCGTTTTCGCGAAAAACGTCCGTTTCGAGCCATTTTCGTGGGTTATAGCAGACAATTTTCAGCACTCGGGTCAATTTTTTTGCAACATCCCGGATGTGCACAGAATCCTTGTAGAAGACATTTGGCGAGCTTTTCATTGATTTTTGGACCCTAGGGTACACGTTTCGGGCCTTTTTTCGGCCCGTTTAGGTGCCTTTGCAACCGAGAATTACTGGCCCAAACGGAAGCCACAATGATGAATTTCGACACTCTGACGGTCCCTCCTCCACGTGCCGACCATAGTTTAATGCATAACACCACCAGGGGTAGGTCTCCGGGCCAGAAGGGTTTGCAGGTGCGTTTTCGCGAAAAACGTCCGCTTCGGGCCATTTTCGTGGGTCATAACACACGATTTTCAGCACTCGGGTCAATTTTTATGCAACATCCCGGATATGCACAGACTCCTTGTAGAAGACATTTGGCGAGCTTTTCATTGATTTATGGACCCTAGGGTTCACGTTTCGGTCCTTTTTCGGCCCGTTTAGGTGCCTTTGCAACCGAGAATTACTGGCCCAAACGGAAGCCACAATGACGAATTTCGACACTCTGACGGTCCCTCCTCCACGTACCGACCATAGTTTAATGCATAACACCACCAGGGGTAGGTATCCGGGGCAGAAGGGTTTGCAGGTGCGTTTTCGCGAAAAACGTCCGTTTCGGGCCATTTTCGTGGGTTATAGCACACGATTTTCAGCACTCGGGTCAATTTTTTTGCAACATTCCAGATGTTTACAGAATCCTTGTAGAAGACATTTGGCGAGCTTTTCATTGATTTTTGGACCCTAGGGTACACGTTTCGGGCCTTTTTTCGGCCCGTTTAGGTGCCTTTGCAACCGAGAATTACTTGCCCAAATGGAAGCCACAATGATGAATTTCGACACTCTGACGGTCCCTCCTCCACGTGCCAACCATAGTTTAATGCATAACACCACCAGGGGTAGGTCTCCGGGCCAGAAGGGTTTGCAGGTGCTTTTTCGCGAAAAACGTCCGTTTCGGGCCATTTTCGTGGGTTATAGCACACGATTTTCAGCACTCGGGTCAATTTTTATGCAACATCCCGGATGTGCACAGACTCCTTGTAGAAGACATTTGGCGAGCTTTTCATTGATTTTTGGACCCTAGGGTTCACGTTTCGGTCCTTTTTCGGCCCGCTTAGGTGCCTTTTCAACCGAGAATTACTGGCCCAAACGGAAGCCACAATGACGAATTTCGACACTCTGACGGTCCCTCCTCCACGTACTGACCATAGTTTAATGCATAACACCACCAGGGGTAGGTAACCGGGCCAGAAGGGTTTGCAGGTGCGTTTTCGCGAAAAACGTCCGTTTCGGGCCATTTTCGTGGGTTCCGTTTACAGAATCCTTGCAGATGTTTACAGAATCCTTGTAGAAGACATTTGGCGAGCTTTTCATTGATTTTTGGACCCTAGGGTACACGTTTCGGGCCTTTTTTCGGCCCGTTTAGGTGCCCTTGCAACCGAGAATTACTTGCCCAAACGGAAGCCACAATGATGAATTTCGACACTCTGACGGTCCCTCCTCCACGTTCCTACCATAGTTTAATGCATAACACCACCAGGGGTAGGTCTCTGGGCCAGAAGGGTTTGCAGGTGCGTTTTCGCGAAAAACGTCCGCTTCGGGCCATTTTCGTGGGTTATAGCACACGATTTTCAGCACTCGGGTCAATTTTTATGCAACATCCCGGATGTGCACAGACTCCTTGTAGAAGACATTTGGCGAGCTTTTCATTGATTTATGGACCCTAGGGTTCACATTTCGGTCCTTTTTCGGCCCGTTTAGGTGCCTTTGCAACCGAGAATTACTTGCCCAAACGGAAGCCACAATGATGAATTTCGACACTCTGACGGTCCCTCCTCCACGTTCCGACCATAGTTTAATGCATAACACCACCAGTGGTAGGTCTCCGGGCCAGAAGGGTTTGCAGGTGTGTTTTCGCGAAAAACATCCATTTGGGGCCATTTTCGTGGGTCATAACACACGATTTTCAGCACTCGGGTCAATTTTTATGCAACATCCCGGATATGCACAGACTCCTTGTAGAAGACATTTGGCGAGCTTTTCATTGATTTATGGACCCTAGGGTTCACGTTTCGGTTCTTTTTCAGCCCGTTTAGGTGCCTTTGCAACCAAGAATTACTGGCCCAAACGGAAGCCACAATGACGAATTTCGACACTCTGACGGTCCCTCCTCCACGTACCGACCATAGTTTAATGCATAACACCACCAGGGGTAGGTATCCGGGCCAGAAGGGTTTGCAGGTGCGTTTTCGCGAAAAACGTCCGTTTCGGGCCATTTTCGTGGGTTATAGCACACGATTTTCAGCACTCGGGTCAATTTTTTTGCAACATTCCAGATGTTTACAGAATCCATGTAGAAGACATTTGGCGAGCTCTTCATTGATTTTTGGACCCTAGGGTACACGTTTCGGGCCTTTTTTCAGCCCGTTTAGGTGCCTTTGCAACCGAGAATTACTTGCCCAAACGGAAGCCACAATGATGAATTTCGACACTCTGACGGTCCCTCCTCCACGTGCCAACCATAGTTTAATGCATAACACCACCAGGGGTAGGTCTCCGGGCCAGAAGGGTTTGCAGGTGTGTTTTCGCGAAAAACGTCCGTTTCGGGCCATTTTCGTGGGTTATAGCACACGATTTTCAGCACTCGGGTCAATTTTTATGCAACATCCCGGATATGCACAGACTCCTTGTAGAAGACATTTGGCGAGCTTTTCATTGATTTATGGACCCTAGGGTTCACGTTTCGGTCCTTTTTCGGCCCGTTTAGGTGCCTTTGCAACCGAGAATTACTGGCCCAAACGGAAGCCACAATGACGAATTTCGACACTCTGACGGTCCCTCCTCCACGTACCGACCATAGTTTAATGCATAACACCACCAGTGGTAGGTATCCGGGCCAGAAGGGTTCGCAGGTGCGTTTTCGCGAAAAACGTCCGTTTCGAGCCATTTTCGTGGGTTATAGCAGACAATTTTCAGCACTCGGGTCAATTTTTTTGCAACATCCCGGATGTGCACAGAATCCTTGTAGAAGACATTTGGCGAGCTTTTCATTGATTTTTGGACCCTAGGGTACACGTTTCGGGCCTTTTTTCGGCCCGTTTAGGTGCCTTTGCAACCGAGAATTACTGGCCCAAACGGAAGCCACAATGATGAATTTCGACACTCTGACGGTCCCTCCTCCACGTGCCGACCATAGTTTAATGCATAACACCACCAGGGGTAGGTCTCCGGGCCAGAAGGGTTTGCAGGTGCGTTTTCGCGAAAAACGTCCGTTTCGGGCCATTTTCGTGGGTTATAGCACACGATTTTCAGCACTCGGGTCAATTTTTATGCAACATCCCGGATGTGCACAGACTCCTTGTAGAAGACATTTGGCGAGCTTTTCATTGATTTTTGGACCCTAGGGTTCACGTTTCGGTCCTTTTTCGGCCCGTTTAGGTGCCTTTGCAACCGAGAATTACTGGCCCAAACGGAAGCCACAATGACGAATTTCGACACTCTGACGGTCCCTCCTCCACGTACCGACCATAGTTTAATGCATAACACCACCAGGGGTAGGTATCCGGGCCAGAAGGGTTTGCAGGTGCGTTTTCGCGAAAAACGTCCGTTTCGGGCCATTTTCGTGGGTTATAGCACACGATTTTCAGCACTCGGGTCAATTTTTTTGCAACATCCCGGATGTGCACAGAATCCTTGTAGAAGACATTTGGCGAGCTTTTAATTGATTTTTGGACCCTAGGGTACAAGTTTCGGGCCTTTTTTCGGCCCGTTTAGGTGCCTTCGCAACCGAGAATTACTTGCCCAAACGGAAGCCACAATGATGAATTTCGACACTCTGACGGTCCCTCCTCCACGTTCCGACCATAGTTTAATGCATAACACCACAAGGGGTAGGTCTCCGGGCCAGAAGGGTTTGCAGGTGCGTTTTCGCGAAAAACGTCCGCTTCGGGCCATTTTCGTGGGTTATAGCACACGATTTTCAACACTCGGGTGAATTTTTATGCAACATCCCGGATGTGCACAGACTCCATGTAGAAGACATTTGGCGAGCTTTTCTTTGATTTATGGACCCTAGGGTTCACATTTCGGTCCTTTTTCAGCCTGTTTAGGTGCCTTTGCAACCGAGAATTACTTGCCCAAACGGAAGCCACAATGATGAATTTCGACACTCTGACGGTCCCTCCTCCACGTTCCGACCATAGTTTAATGCATAGCACCACCTGGGGTAGGTCTCCGGGCCAGAAGGGTTTGCAGTTGCGTTTCCGCGAAAAACGTCCGTTTCGGGCCATTTTCGTGGGTTATAGCACACGATTTTCAGCACTCGGGTCAATTTTTGTGCAACATCCCGGATGTGCACAGACTCCTTGTAGAAGACATTTGGCGAGCTTTTCATTGATTTTTGGACCCTAGGGTTCACGTTTCGGTCCTTTTTCGGCCCGTTTAGGTGCCTTTGCAACCGAGAATTACTGGCCCAAACGGAAGCCACAATGACGAATTTCGACACTCTGACGGTCCCTCCTCCATGTACTGACCATAGTTTAATACATAACACCACCAGGGGTAGGTATCAGGGCCAGAAGGGTTTGCAGGTGCGTTTTCGCGAAAAACGTCCGTTTCGGGCCATTTTCGTGGGTTATAGCACACGATTTTCAGCACTCGGGTCAATTTTTTTGCAACATTCCAGATGTTTACAGAATCCTTGTAGAAGACATTTGGCGAGCTTTTCATTGATTTTTGGACCCTAGGGTACACGTTTCGGGCCTTTTTTCGGCCCGTTTAGGTGCCTTTGCAACCGAGAATTACTTGCCCAAACGGAAGCCACAATGATGAATTTCGACACTCTAACGGTCCCTCCTCCACGTGCCGACCATAGTTTAATGCATAAAACCACCAGGGGTAGGTCTCCGGGCCAGAAGGGTTTGCAGGTGCGTTTTTGCGAAAAACGTCCGTTTCGGGCCATTTTCGTGGGTTATAGCACACGATTTTCAGCACTCGGGTCAATTTTTATGCAACATCCCGGATGTGCACAGACTCCTTGTAGAAGACATTTGGCGAGCTTTTTATTGATTTTTGGACCCTAGGGTTCACGTTTCGGTCCTTTTTCGGCCCGTTTAGGTGCCTTTGCAACCGAGAATTTCTGGCCCAAACGGAAGCCACAATGACGAATTTCGACACTCTGACGGTCTCTCCTCCACGTACTGACCATAGTTTAATGCATAACACCACCAGGGGTAGGTATCCAGGCCAGAAGGGTTTGCAGGTGCGTTTTCGCGAAAAACGTCCGTTTCGGGCCATTTTCGTGGGTTATAGCACACGATTTTCAGCACTCGGGTCAATTTTTTTGCTACATTGCAGATGTTTACAGAATCCTTGTAGAAAACATTTGGCGAGCTTTTCATTGATTTTTGGACCCTAGGGTACACGTTTCGGGCCTTTTTTCGGCCCGTTTAGGTGCCTTTGCAACCGAGAATTACTTGACCAAACGGAAGCCACAATGATGAATTTTGACACTCTGACGGTCCCTCCTCCACGTTCCTACCATAGTTTAATGCATAACACCACCAGGGGTAGGTCTCCGGGCCAGAAGGGTTTGCACGTGCGTTTTCGCGAAAAACGTCCGTTTCGGGCCATTTTCGTGGGTTATAGCACACGATTTTCAGCACTCGGGTCAATTTTTATGCATCATCCCGGATGTGCACCGACTCCTTGTAGAAGACATTTGGCGAGCTTTTCATTGATTTATGGACCCTAGGGTTCACATTTCGGTCCTTTTTCGGCCCGTTTAGGTGCCTTTGCAACCGAGAATTACTTGCCCAAACGGAAGCCACAATGACGAATTTCGACACTCTGACGGTCCCTCCTCCACGTACCGACCATAGTTTAATGCATAACACCACCAGGGGTAGGTATCCGGGCAGAAAGGGTTTGCAGGTGTGTTTTCGCGAAAAACGTCCGTTTCGGGCCATTTTCGTGGGTTATAGCACACGATTTTCAGCACTCGGGTCAATTTTTTTGCAACATCCCGGATGTGCACAGAATCCTCGTAGAAGACATTTGGCGAGCTTTTCATTGATTTTTGGACCCTAGGGTACACGTTTCGGGCCTTTTTTCGGCCCGTTTAGGTGGCTTTGCAACCGAGAATTACTTGCCCAAACGGAAGCCACAATGATGAATTTCGACACTCTGACGGTCCCTCCTCCACTTTCCGACCATAGTTTAATGCATAACACTACCAGGGGTAGGTCTCCGGGCCAGAAGGGTTTGCAGGTGCGTTTTCGCGAAAAACGTCCGCTTCGGGCCATTTTCGTGGGTTAGCACACGATTTTCAGCACTCGGGTCAATTTTTATGCAACATCCCGGATGTGCACAGACTCCTTGTAGAAGACATTTGGCGAGCTTTTCATTGATTTATGGACCCTAGGGTTCACATTTCGTTCCTTTTTCGGCCCGTTTAGGTGCCTTTGCAACCGAGAATTACTTGCCCAAACGGAAGCCACAATGATGAATTTCGACACTCTGACGGTCCCTCCTCCACGTTCCGACCATAGTTTAATGCATAACACCACCAGGGGTAGGTCTCCAGGCCAGAAGGGTATGCTGGTGCGTTTTCGCGAAAAACGTCCGTTTCGGGCCATTTTCGTGGGTTATAGCACACGATTTTCAACACTCGGGTCAATTTTTATGCAACATCCCGGATGTGCACAGACTCCTTGTAGAAGACATTTGGCGAGCTTTTCATTGATTTTTGGACCCTAGGGTTCACGTTTCGATCCTTTTTCGGCCCGTTTAGGTGCCTTTGCCACCGAGAATTACTTGCCCAAACGGAAGCCACAATGACGAATTTCGACACTCTGACGGTCCCTCCTCCACGTACTGACCATAGTTTAATGCATAACACCACCAGGGGTAGGTATTCGGGCCAGAAGGGTTTGCAGGTGCGTTTTCGAGAAAAACGTCCGTTTCGGGCCATTTTCGTGGGTTATAGCACACGATTTTCAGCACTCGGGTAAATTTTTTTGCAACATCCCAGATGTGCACAGAATCCTTGTAGAAGACATTTGGCGAGCTTTTCATTGATTTTTGGACCCTAGGGTACACGTTTCGGGCCTTTTTCGGCCCGTTTAGGTGCCTTTGCCACCGAGAATTACTTGCCCAAACGGAAGCCACAATGATGAATTTCGACACTCTGACGGTCCCTCCTCCACGTTCCTACCATAGTTTAATGCATAACACCACCAGGGGTAGGTCTCCAGGCCAGGAGGGTTTGCAGGTGCGTTTTCGCGAAAAACGTCCGTTTCGGGCCATTTTCGTGGGTTATAGCACACGATTTTCAGCACTCGGGTCAATTTTTTTGCAACATCCCGGATGTGCACAGAATCCTTGTAGAAGACATTTGGCGAGCTTTTAATTGATTTTTGGACCCTAGGGTACAAGTTTCGGGCCTTTTTTCGGCCCGTTTAGGTGCCTTCGCAACCGAGAATTACTTGCCCAAACGGAAGCCACAATGATGAATTTCGACACTCTGACGGTCCCTCCTCCACGTTCCGACCATAGTTTAATGCATAACACCACCAGGGGTAGGTCTCCGGGCCAGAAGGGTTTGCAGGTGCGTTTTCGCGAAAAACGTCCGCTTCGGGCCATTTTCGTGGGTTATAGCACACGATTTTCAACACTCGGGTGAATTTTTATGCAACATCCCGGATGTGCACAGACTCCATGTAGAAGACATTTGGCGAGCTTTTCTTTGATTTATGGACCCTAGGGTTCACATTTCGGTCCTTTTTCGGCCTGTTTAGGTGCCTTTGCAACCGAGAATTACTTGCCTAAACGGAAGCCACAATGATGAATTTCGACACTCTGACGGTCCCTCCTCCACGTTCCGACCATAGTTTAATGCATAACACCACCAGGGGTAGGTCTCCGGGCCAGAAGGGTTTGCAGGTGCGTTTTCGCGAAAAACGTCCGTTTCGGGCCATTTTCGTGGGTTATAGCACACGATTTTTAGCACTCGGGTCAATTTTTGTGCAACATCCCGGATGTGCACAGACTCCTTGTAGAAGACATTTGGCGAGCTTTTCATTGATTTTTGGACCCTAGGGTTCACGTTTCGGTCCTTTTTCGGCCCGTTTAGGTGCCTTTGCAACCGAGAATTACTCGCCCAAACGGAAGCCACAATGACGAATTTCGACACTCTGACGGTCCCTCCTCCATGTACTGACCATAGTTTAATGCATAACACCACCAGGGGTAGGTATCCGGGCCAGAAGGGTTTGCAGGTGCGTTTTCGCGAAAAACGTCCGTTTCGGGCCATTTTCGTGGGTTATAGCACACGACTTTCAGCACTCGGGTCAATTTTTTTGCAACATTCCAGATGTTTACAGAATCCTTGTAGAAGACATTTGGCGAGCTTTTCATTGATTTTTGGACCCTAGGGTACACGTTTTGGGCCTTTTTTCGGCCCGTTTAGGTGCCTTTGCAACCGAGAATTACTTGCCCAAACGGAAGCCACAATGATGAATTTCGACACTCTGACGGTCCCTCCTCCACGTGCCGACCATAGTTTAATGCATAACACCACCAGGGGTAGGTCTCCGGGCCAGAAGGGTTTGCAGGTGCGTTTTTGCGAAAAACGTCCGTTTCGGGCCATTTTCGTGGGTTATAGCACACGATTTTCAGCACTCGGGTCAATTTTTATGCAACATCCCGGATGTGCACAGACTCCTTGTAGAAGACATTTGGCGAGCTTTTCATTGATTTTTGGACCCTAGGGTTCACGTTTCGGTCCTTTTTCGGCCCGTTTAGGTGCCTTTGCAACCGAGAATTACTGGCCCAAACGGAAGCCACAATGACGAATTTCGACACTCTGACGGTCTCTCCTCCACGTACTGACCATAGTTTAATGCATAACACCACCAGGGGTAGGTATCCGGGCCAGAAGGGTTTGCAGGTGCGTTTTCGCGAAAAACGTCCGTTTCGGGCCATTTTCGTGGGTTATAGCACACGATTTTCAGCACTCGGGTCAATTTTTTTGCTACATTGCAGATGTTTACAGAATCCTTGTAGAAGACATTTGGCGAGCTTTTCATTGATTTTTGGACCCTAGGGTACACGTTTCGGGCCTTTTTTCGGCCCGTTTAGGTGCCTTTGCAACCGAGAATTACTTGCCCAAACGGAAGCCACAATGATGAATTTTGACACTCTGACGGTCCCTCCTCCACGTTCCTACCATAGTTTAATGCATAACACCACCAGGGGTAGGTCTCCGGGCTAGAAGGGTTTGCACGTGCGTTTTCGCGAAAAACGTCCGTTTCGGGCCATTTTCGTGGGTTATAGCACACGATTTTCAACACTCGGGTCAATTTTTATGCAACATCCCGGATGTGCACCGACTCCTTGTAGAAGACATTTGGTGAGCTTTTCATTGATTTATGGACCCTAGGGTTCACATTTCGGTCCTTTTTTGGCCCGTTTAGGTGCCTTTGCAACCGAGAATTACTTGCCCAAACGGAAGCCACAATGACGAATTTCGACACTCTGACGGTCCCTCCTCCACGTACCGACCATAGTTTAATGCATAACACCACCAGGGGTAGGTATCCGGGTAGAAAGGGTTTGCAGGTGTGTTTTCGCGAAAAACGTCCATTTCGGGCCATTTTCGTGGGTTATAGCACACGATTTTCAGCACTCGGGTCAATTTTTTTGCAACATCCCGGATGTGCACAGAATCCTCGTAGAAGACATTTGGCGAGCTTTTCATTGATTTTTGGACCCTAGGGTACACATTTCGGGCCTTTTTTCGGCCCGTTTAGGTGGCTTTGCAACCGAGAATTACTTGCCCAAACGGAAGCCACAATGATGAATTTCGACACTCTGACGGTCCCTCCTCCACTTTCCGACCATAGTTTAATGCATAACACTACCAGGGGTAGGTCTCCGGGCCAGAAGGGTTTGCAAGTGCGTTTTAGCGAAAAACGTCCGCTTCGGGCCATTTTCGTGGGTTATAGCACACGATTTTCAGCACTCGGGTCAATTTTTGTGCAACATCCCGGATGTGCACAGACTCCTTGTAGAAGACATTTGGCGAGCTTTTCATTGATTTATGGACCCTAGGGTTCACATTTCGTTCCTTTTTCGGCCCGTTTAGGTGCCTTTGCAACCGAGAATTACTTGCCCAAACGGAAGCCACAATGATGAATTTCGACACTCTGACGGTCCCTCCTCCACGTTCCGACCATAGTTTAATGCATAACACCACCAGGGGTAGGTCTCCAGGCCAGAAGGGTATGCTGGTGCGTTTTCGCGAAAAACGTCCGTTTCGGGCCATTTTCGTGGGTTATAGCACACGATTTTCAGCACTCGGGTCAATTTTTATGCAACATCCCGGATGTGCACAGACTCCTTGTAGAAGACATTTGGCGAGCTTTTCATTGATTTTTGGACCCTAGGGTTCACGTTTCGATCCTTTTTCGGCCCGTTTAGGTGCCTTTGCAACCGAGAATTACTGCCCCAAACGGAAGCCACAATGACGAATTTCGACACTCTGACGGTCCCTCCTCCACGTACTGACCATAGTTTAATGCATAACACCACCAGGGGTAGGTATTCGGGCCAGAAGGGTTTGCAGGTGCGTTTTCGAGAAAAACGCCCGTTTCGGGCCATTTTCGTGGGTTATAGCACACGATTTTCAGCACTCGGGTCAATTTTTTTGCAACATCCCAGATGTGCACAGAATCCTTGTAGAAGACATTTGGCGAGCTTTTCATTGATTTTTGGACCCTAGGGTACACGTTTCGGGCCTTTTTCGGCCCGTTTAGGTGCCTTTGCCACCGAGAATTACTTGCCCAAACGGAAGCCACAATGATGAATTTCGACACTCTGACGGTCCCTCCTCCACGTTCCTACCATAGTTTAATGCATAACACCACCAGGGGTAGGTCTCCGGGCCAGGAGGGTTTGCAGGTGCGTTTTCGCGAAAAACGTCCGTTTCGGGCCATTTTCGTGAGTTATAGCACACGATTTTTAGCACTCGGGTCAATTTTTTTGCAACATCCTGGATGTGCACAGACTCCTTGTAGAAGACATTTGGCGAGCTTTTCACTGATTTATGGACCCTAGGGTTCACATTTCGGTCCTTTTTCGGCCCGTTTAGGTGACTTTGCAACCGAGAATTACTTGCCCAAACGGAAGACACAATGATGAATTTTGACACTCTGACGGTCCCTCCTCCACGTTCCGACCATAGTTTAATGCATAACACCACCAGGGGTAGGTCTCCAGGCCAGAAGGGTTTGCTGGTGCGTTTTCGCGAAAAACGTCCGTTTCGGGCCATTTTCGTGGGTTATAGCACACGATTTTCAGCACTCGGGTCAATTTTTATGCAACATCCCGGATGTGCACAGACTCCTTGTAGAAGACATTTGGCGAGCTTTTCATTGATTTATGGACCCTAGGGTTCACATTTCGGTCCTTTTTCGGCTCGTTTAGGTGCCTTTGCAACCGAGAATTACTGGCCCAAACGGAAGCCACAATGACGAATTTCGACACTCTGACGGTCCCTCCTCCACGTACTAACCATAGTTTAATGCATAACACCACCAGGGGTAGGTATCCAGGCCAGAAGGGTTTGCAGGTGCGTTTTCGAGAAAAACGTCCGTTTCGGGCCATTTTCGTGGGTTATAGCACACGATTTTCAGCACTCGGGTCAATTTTTTTGCAACATCCCAGATGTGCACAGAATCCTTGTAGAAGACATTTGGTGAGCTTTTCATTGATTTTTGGACTCTAGAGTACAAGTTTCGGGCCTTTTTCGGCCCGTTTAGGTGCCTTTGTGAGAGCCAGGTGTGGTTCGAGGACCGGTGGATGGTCGCTTCCTGGTGTGATGAGTGATTGACAACGTGGTGTGGACTGATTCTTGGCTAAGTATTGCAGGTGCAGGTTGTGGCTTGACTGGTGCAGGTGCAGGTGAAGAACAAGCGTGAAAGGTCGTTGCCGGTGAGGCCTCCAGGTGTGGAGAAGACAAGTAGGCTTGGTTCGAGGGACCCGGTGGCCAGCGGGGTCAAGTGCGGGCCGCATGGTGGCAAGAACGGCAAGATGAAGTCATGGACGGTTTCTTGGTTGAGCCTCAAAACCAAGGTCGAGCCGGGACTACGTGGGAGCCGAGTCATGAGTGGTGATTGGCGGAGGCTACACCGAGTTCGCGGGGTTTCCGGTGGTTCACCAGAAAACCACTGGGTTCCTTGGTTGATCCACAAAGCCAAGACCGAAGAACCGAAGACGGAGGTGCAGCAGCTCCAGACCAGTCTGACCGGTGGGTCTGACCGGTCTGACCGGTGGGTACCGGTCTGACCGGTGAGGAGCACCGGTCTGACCGGTGTGCGACGACGCAGTCCGGAATCTTCGAAGCGGAGGACACGCGTCGGGATCGCAAGGCTTGCGTCGAGGCTAAGCAAGTTTGCGGTTGCTGGGCATCCGTCCGATGGTGCGAAGACAAAGACTTCCAATTTCGCCCTCGAGGGGCATGTATCCCTAGTTAGCTAGTAAGGGTATTTTAGTCTTTCGGTTGCCTCCATATAACCCAAGTGGTGAGAGGATGGCAGCCATCTCTTGGAACTCTAGCTCATTTGGTTTTCCTATTTTCCTTCCTATTTTCTTAGGATTTTCGTAGGACTAGCTTGAGAGCTTCATGGTGAGATCTTGTGAGAGGGAAGGATGATCGGGCGGCAAGCTAGACCTTGTATGAACCTCTTTGGTATGTATAGATGATTCGGCGTGGTTCCTCAAGGCTTGGATGTGTCTTTCCCGTTTCTCCTTTTTGGTGATTTTCGGAGCCCTTTCTTGGCAATTTTCTTGGAGCGATTTCGAGGCCTTTCTCTTTGCGATTTGGTGGGGGATGTATGCATGAACCCTTCGTGGTTCTTTACCCTTTGATTCCCCTTCCAAATCCGTGAGCAAAGGGGCTCGATTTTGGGGTTTTCGTGGCTCTAGGGTTAGAGGCGTTCTTGGTGGGATTTCTTCGATTCCTCTTGATTTGACAAGTTTTGGTGGACCAAATCTTGGCTATGGAGTACCCATGAGGTGTTCCTACTATCCCCAAAGTCTTGTGCAAAACCGTGGAGCGGATCGGGAGATCGGGAGTTGGATTTGGAGGAGTTGACTCGCGGGCGCTGTTCATCCCGAGCTGCCCAGGCACGACCGGTCTGACCGGTGCTCTTGACCGGTCTGACCGGTGCTAGCCCTTTATGGGTTTTTGTCTCGGGGAACAGCCTTGTCCGTGTGGTTTTGTCCCGTGGTCCTGCTGATCAGTTCTTGGAGTGTTTGGAGTTGTTTTGCTAGGATTTGTGAGGGGTTCTTCTTCCTCACAGGTTGTGTTTCGTGGTGGTTTTTGTTCCAGGGCCTAGAGGATTCACTGAGGCTTCCTGGAACGTTTGCTGTGCGGCTGCTGTAGCCACCGGCCTGACCGGCTCTGTCCACCGGTCTGACCGGTGTCACCGGTCTGACCGGCGCAGGCCATCGGTCTGACCGGTGTAGCACAGGCAGCAAGCCGTGCAAGTTTCCGCTGTGTGTTTTGGTGAGTTTTGGCTAGGAAGGTTGAGTGTTGGTTCCTAGGACCAGTAGCACTCCAGTGGCTGCGTGGTCTTGACCAACTTGGGTAGTTGGATCGGAGACGTGAGTTAGAAGCCGTGTTCGTCTTGTTGGAGTTCTCATCTCCTTCGAGAAGAATTTTTATCGGCTCCCATTCACTCCCTCCCTCTCTGGTTCGCCTAATCGGTCCTTCAATTGGTATCAGAGCCGGTTCGGGTCTTTATTGACTCTTACCAGTCTAAGATCCAAAGATGGCGTACCAGGAACGGGGTTCGGGTCCTCCGCACTTCGATGGGAAGAACTACCAGATGTGGCAAAGGCGGATGGCGGCGTTCCTCCGCGGAAAGGGTCAGATCCTTTGGGATGTCACGGTGAACACAGCTTATGTTCATCCGATGAACTTCCTTGCTCCAGGATCGAGGGATATGTTCGAAGCCAACAACAAGGCTGTCGACTACTTGTTTCGTGCTCTGTGTCAGCCTGAATTCGATCGGGTTCAGACAGAGGACTTAGCTTGTAGGATTTGGGAGCAGTTGAAGGATGCTCATGCTGGGAATGCTCAGGTTCAGGCTCGGATGTACGCGACTTACCGGAGAGAGTACGAGAACTTCACTCATCTCCCCGGCGAGTCCGTCGATGCCCTTTTCCAGCGATTTACGGTCGTTGTGAACAACATGAGAGCCAATGTGGACGTCCTCCCATACAATGATCATGATAGAGCCGTGAAGCTCTTGCACTCGTTGGATCGTACCGTATGGGACGGGAAGTTTGAGGCTATTGTTGAGTCCGAGAAGTATGACACCTTGACGGTGAACGAGCTGTTCTCGAAGCTCAAGTCGGCTGAGTTGGACCGTGGTATGACAGCCAAGATCGAGAGCCCGACTGATTCTCATAGTCTCGCTCTCGTTAGTGGCAAAGGAGCTAAGTCTAACGCTAACGCATCCTCCAGGATGTACTCTCTGTCTTCTTTGATGTCTTTGCCAGATGAGGAGTTCGACGTGCTTGGAGAGGACGAGCTGGCGTTGCTGACCAGGCGGTTCGAGAGGCTGCACGAGAACCGGGTGAACACGAGGAGGACAGCACGGACGTGCTTTCAGTGCGGCAAGCCAGGACACTTCGTTGCCGACTGCCCGGAGAAGACGGAGAACAAGGACGGCTACAAGGACGGCTACAGGCACCGATCGAGCAAGGATGGCAAGTACCGATCGAGGCGCGATCACAAGCACAAGAACAAGCACAAGGACGAGCGACGGTCGAGGAAGAAGGATGGCCGCGGCAGGAAGGCCCGAGCAATGGTCGGAGCGAGCGACGTCGACTCCAGCTCCGCCTACTCTTCCTCAAGCTCGAGTAGCAGTGAAGATGAAGGTGATCGGCGCAAGAACAAGAAGTCATCCAGGAACTTGAGCGGGTTGAGCTGCTTCGCGAGAGATGGCTTCTGCGGCATGGCCCGTAGCTCCGGCAGCAAGAAGAGCCACCAGAGTGACTCGGACTCTGACTCCGAGGATGAGGTATGTGATGAGCTCTCTTCTTTGCGCAAGGAGAATGATGAGTTGGTTGACTTGCTTGATAACCGCGATCACATGCTTAGAGAGGCCAAGAAGATGAGGAAAGAGCTTAGGGCCTCACTAGAAGATGCTAGGAACCGTGTGGCTGAGCTAGAAACCCAGAACCTAGATGCTAAGCTTGAGATTGATTCGCTTAAGGCTTCTCCTGTGGTTTCTGATGAGATTGATTGCTGTGCTTGCTCTGTGTACCTAGCTGATCTTACT
Source organism: Cenchrus fungigraminus (assembly GCA_036936925.1). NCBI lineage: Eukaryota > Viridiplantae > Streptophyta > Magnoliopsida > Poales > Poaceae > Cenchrus > Cenchrus fungigraminus. The sequence continues at coordinate 102,245,407 of CM072776.1, forward strand.
GCTCTTAAGGATAAGCATGCTTCTACTTGTGATGAACTAGATATGCTTAGGGTTGAAGTGGCTGAGCTTAAGTCTAGACCTGCTTTGCTAGGTGCTTGCACTTCTTGCCCTGTTTTGCATGGAAAGATTGATGAGATGCATGCTTACACTGTTTCGCTTGAGGCTAAGTTGAAAGAGCCTATTCCCACTTCTTGCTCTACTTGTGAATTGCATGCGGTTAAGAATTTGGAGCTTGCACATTATGTTGATCGCCTGCAGGATGAAAATGATGAGCTGAGAAAATGTATGAGCTGGTTGTCGGGTCAGGAGCCTCAGCTCGGTATCATGATAGCGGCTTTCAAACGCTATGATGGTCAGGCACTTGGGGCTGACAAGCTTGGAGAGAACCGTGGTGAGGGAGCTGAGAGAGTTGGAGAGATTCCTATCCCACCACCAAACAGACACAAGAACAAGTTTGAGCCCAAGCCCAACCATCTCAGAAACAAACTTGACACTACTCCAGATCCACCCATATTCCCTCACCCAACAAATGATTTTCAGAAACCGGTGAAGTTTGTGAGCCCAAAGGGAGGTGAGGAAGGAGAGAAGAAGGGTGAGAAGCCGAGTGGGCAGCCCCAACCCAAGCCTAAGCCTAAGCCACAGCCCATAAAGTTCCATTGTGGGTATTGTGGGAGAGATGGTCACAAGGATGAGTTTTGCTTCAAGGGGAAGCGTGAGGAGAGAATGGCTAGAGAGTGGGCTAACAGGGACAGGTACCACCCCTCTAATGGTGTACCTGAGCCTCGTATGCAGATGCCCAGGGCCAAGGCGATTGTGAGGACGGTTCCGGCTTGGGGAGACCGGAAGGCTGCAGGTGTTGCTGCTGGCCGAGCCACACCGGTCAGACCGGTGTACTACACCGGTCAGACCGGTGCAGGTCTGGGCAGACAGCGAGTCGGATTTCGTGCTCGTGAGGATGCTCGGTTTGGTTCTGGAGGTCGTGGTTCTGGTGGTTGGTCTGGAAAGTTTGCAGGTGGTCAGTTTGCTAGGCGTTCTCCACCTCGTGCTCAATACGAGGGTGAGAAGAGTCGTAGCTTTGAGATGGAGCGGAGGTACGATCCACGGTTTCCCTTTCGTGGTTTTCGTCCTCCTCCAGCTAGAGAGGGTTGGTTCCCTCGTGGTGGTTACCGTGGTGGTAGCTTTGATAGGCGTGATGATTTGGTTTGTGCTAACCCCACTTTGGAGCAAATGGCTCGGCACTGGTTTTACTCTTTTGGTACTAACCCCAGTGCTGAGTCATTTGTTCACTCACGTGCTCGCTTTTGAATTTCAGGTGGGAGACTTGAAGAACATTTGGTTGATTGACTCCGGTTGCTCGAGGCATATGACCGGAGACAAGGGGTGGTTCTCAAGTCTCGTCCCGGTGGTGACAAAGAAGTACATCACCTTTGGGGACAATGGGCGAGGGCGTGTGCTGTCAGAAGGTGAGATTAAGGTAAGCGATAAGATCACTCTCAGGCGTGTTGCTCTTGTTCAATCGTGAAGGACCGATTAGGCGAACCAGAGAGGGGGGGGGAGTGAATGGGAGCCGATAAAAATTCTTCTCGAAGGAGATGAGAACTCCAACAAGACGAACACGGCTTCCAACTCACGTCTCCGACCCAACTACCCAAGTTGGTCAAGACCACGCAGCCACTGGAGTGCTACTGGTCCTAGGAACCAACACTCAACCTTCCTAGCCAAAACTCACCAAAACACACAGCGGAAACTTGCACGGCTTGCTGCCTGTGCTACACCGGTCAGACCGATGGCCTGCGCCGGTCAGACCGGTGACACCGGTCAGACCGGTGGACAGAGCCGGTCAGGCCGGTGGCTACAGCAGCCGAACAGCAAACGTTCCAGGAAGCCTCAGTGAATCCTCTAGGCCCTGGAACAAAAACCACCACGAAACACAACCTGTGAGGAAGAAGAACCCCTCACAAATCCTAGCAAAACAACTCCAAACACTCCAAGAACTGAACAGCAGGACCACGGGACAAAACCACACGGACAAGGCTGTTCCCCGAGACAAAAACCCACCAAGGGCTAGCACCGGTCAGACCGGTCAAGAGCACCGGTCAGACCGGTCGTGCCTGGGCAGCTCGGGATGAACAGCGCCCGCGAGTCAACTCCTCCAAATCCAACTCCCGATCTCCCGATTCGCTCCACGGTTTTGCACAAGACTTTGGGGATAGTAGGAACACCTCATGGGTACTCCATAGCCAAGATTTGGTCCACCAAAACTTGTCAAATCAAGAGGAATCGAAGGAATCCCACCAAGAACGCCTCTAACCCTAGAGCCACGAAAACCCCAAAATCGAGCCCCTTTGCTCACGGATTTGGAAGGGGAATCAAAGGGAAAAGAACCACGAAGGGTTCATGCATACATCCCCCACCAAATCCCAAAGAGAAAGGCCTCGAAATCGCTCCAAGAAAATCACCAAGAAAGGGCTCCGAAAATCACCAAAAAGGAGAAACGGGAAAGACACATCCAAGCCTTGAGGAACCACGCCGAATCATCTATACATACCAAAGAGGTTCATACAAGGTCTAGCTTGCCGCCCGATCATCCTTCCCTCTCACAAGATCTCACCATGAAGCTCTCAAGCTAGTCCTACAAAAATCCTAAGAAAATAGGAAGGAAAATAGGAAAACCAAATGAGCTAGGGTTCCAAGAGATGGCTGCCATCCTCTCACCCCTTGGGTTATATGGAGGCAACCGAAAGACTAAAATACCCTTACTAGCTAACTAGGGATACATGCCCCTCGAGGGCGAAATTGGAAGTCTTTGTCTTCGCACCATCGGACGGATGCCCAGCGACCGCAAACTTGCTTAGCCTCGACGCAAGCCTTGCGATCCCGACGCGTGTCCTCCGCTTCGAAGATTCCGGACTGCGTCGTCGCACACCGGTCAGACCGGTTCTCCTCACCGGTCAGACCGGTACCCACCGGTCAGACCGGTCAGACCCACCGGTCAGACCGGTCTGGAGCTGCTGCACTTCCGTCTTCGGTTCTTCGGTCTTGGCTTTGTGGATCAACCAAGGAACCCAGTGGTTTTCTGGTGAACCACCAGAAACCCCGCGAACTAGGTGTAGCCTCCGCCAATCACCACTCATGACTCGGCTCCCACGTAGTCCCGGCTCGACCTTGGTTTTGAGGCTCAACCAAGAAACCGTCCATGACTTCATCTTGCCGTTCTTGCCACCATGCGGCCCGCACTTGACCCCGCTGGCCACCGGGTCCCTCGAACCAAGCCTACTTGTCTTCTCCACACCTGGAGGCCTCACCGGCAACGACCTTTCACGCTTGTTCTTCACCTGCACCTGCACCAGTCAAGCCGCAACCTGCACCTGCAATACTTAGCCAAGAATCAGTCCACACCACGTTGTCAATCACTCATCACACCAGGAAGCGACCATCCACCGGTCCTCGAACCACACCTGGCTCTCAATCTCCCCCTTGATGAGTGCATTGACAACACACACGTTTTGGTAACCAAGAGAAAAGGAAAAGAAAAGAAACGACTAAAAGAAACTCCAACAAGCGATCGAAAACCAAAGAAAAGGCAAAGAGCAAGATCACTTGAAGAAGACAAGTCTCGGACCCCTTAGGCAAGGGCAACGGCTCGACACATCCGAGACAAAACATGCTCAAGCAAAGAGCACAAACCATCAAACCAAAGCTCGAAAACCACAAAGAGCTCCCCCTGCACACATGCAAGCTCCCCCTGAACCGATGCAACTCCCCCTGGACAAATGCATGCGAACCACTTCACAAAACAGAGCAGCTGCAACAGCTCAGCTCTGACCGGTCAGACCGGTCGACACCACCGGTCAGACCGGTGGGCAACATGTGAACAGGACCAGCACTCTGACCGGTCAGACCGGTGACCTCAACCGGTCAGACCGGTGCACAACAGAGCCCAAAAATAGCTCGAAACCACCTGAAAACCTTCCAAATGCATTCAGTAGGCCAAAACATGCTCAAACTTCTCCCCCTTGTTGACAATGCATGAATCAAGCCAAAAATGCAAAAAATGCAACCTAGAGCTTCTCAAATAGACAAAATTCAACATAGGATGCTACACATGTCCAAACGAGCAAGTTAGATACTCTATAGCTTCGTAAAGACATAAACTTCATGATCACCAAGTTTCACAACCATTGGGCGAAGCTAAGATAGAATTTAGCAATTTTGCGAAAAATCACCCTCTCATGAGCAAAGTCCTAAACATGAGCAAAACATGTCAAAATGGCAAAGCCACACAAACTTCATGCTAGGACAACCATTCTAAGCATAAGACCATCATAAACACCCACAAGCACCTCATGTCATGTCAAAGCCACCGAGCCATGTGCCTACTTCTATATATGAGACTTCTCATTGGTAGGCATCATGCAACGATTTAGCACCCAAAGCAAATTAAAATTAGCACATATGACATGGGAGCACATTTTTCAAGCAATTTACATTTCATTTTCAGATTTATAATTGGTACATGAAATGTCTTTGCGACAAAAAGGAACTTATGCCCCTCCACAAGATGAAGCATGGGGGCTAAACATTCATGATGGCAAATGAGCCTTTGGCCCCATATGATCAAAATAAGCTATCCAACCACAAATTAAGCATAGCCAAGCCACTAAAACATGTCAAGATCATGTAAAGGCATTTACTCACAAGAGAGCATATATATGAAATTTTTCAAAAACATAGCCATCAACCATGGATACAAACCAAGATTATCAAGAGCTAAGCCAAACTAACCATAGCTTACCAAATTAGCTCACAAAGACATATATGTCATTCCATGGTGAACAATGTGTATAAGAGAAGCCTTTCCTAAACAATGCATATGATACAAAATGCATGCAACCTAAGATACAAAGATGCCTATACATCATGCTACATATGCCATGCCAAATGCAAGAAATGCACAAAGGAAAGCTATACATATGCTACAAAGGAGCTCGCACACACAAAGCTCACAAACGACCGGCTCCTCGAGGGGAGGCAAAAAGGGCTCGACACCACCGGCAAAAGAGCAAAGGAGAACAAAACTCACAAGCTCCGTCTAAACACATGCACTAGGGCCAAAGAGCATACAAAGCTCACCCTTAGTACACATGATAGAGCAAAGAGCACACTAAGCACACAGGCTCCCCCTAAACTCATGCATTAAGGTCAAAGAGCATACAAAGCTCACCTTACATACATGAGATAGGGCAAGGAGCAAAACGAACCAAGTGGCTTGACCAAGGCCACACATTTGAAGATCACAAAAATACTTACCTTGATCATTTCTTCAGAAGTCACCCATCCTTGTCCACCGTCCCCGAAAGTGATGTACCTCCATATCATCACCGGGGTATGAGGCCGGAGAACCTCCCCCGATATCAACCAAATGTTCTCCGGGCCTCCCACCTGCAACTCAAAACCAAGAGCGAGAGCGAGCAAACGACTCAACACTGGGGTTAGTACCAAAGGTGTCAAACCAGTGCCGGGCCATTTCCTCAAAAGTAGGGTTAGCAACATCCATCCTACCGGGCCTATCAAAACTGCGATCCATCCCGTCTAACCTATCAAACCTGGAACCACCATGGGAAAACCACTCCCGTCTCACTGGAGGAGTACGAGTACCACGAAAGGGAAACCGTGGTCCGTAGCCCCTCTGAGACTCAAAGCTGCGACCTCTCCCAAACTCGTATTGATCACGAGGTGGAGAACGTCCAGCAAACTCAACACCACCAGACTCAAAGCGCCTACCACCTGTTCCACGACCAAACAGGCTGAACCCTCTAGCTTCACAATCCCGGAAACCAAACTGTCCAGCACTCTGCCTAGCACCGGTCTGACCGGTCACTCTGACCGGTCTGGCCGGTGGTCCTCGGCCAGTAAACCTGCCTTCACCTGAAGCTCTCCTATCTCTCCATGCTGGAACCGTATGCACAACACCCTTTCCCTTAGGTAGTGGCATACGAGGCTCAGGCACACCATGAGAAAGGTGGTACCTGTCCTTGTTTGCCCACTCCTTAGCCATTCTCGCCTCTCTCCTTCTCTTATAGCAAAACTCTCTCTTGTGACCATCCTTTCCACAAAACTCACAATGGAAACGGATTGGTCTTAGCTTAGGCTTGGGGTGAGGCTCTTCACATGGCTTCTCACTAGATTTTTCTCTTGGTTTAAGCAACTGGTTTGGATTGGGTGCAAACTTGTCTTTGGGCGTGGGTTGTGGTGGGACTGGAATATTCCCAAATTTCCCTTCTCTCTCACCACTGCTCTCACCAAACGTAACAGATCCCAAAGCCCAACCATCAAAGCGCTTATAACCGGCAATCATCATGCCAAGCTGAGGTTCCTGACTAGACAACCAACTCAGCACTTCACGCAACTTACTGTTCTCATCCTGCAAATGATCAACACATTTTGCAAGTTCCAAATTCTTCACAGCATGTAATTCACAGGTAGAGCAAGCAGTAGGAATGGGCACTTTCAAATCAGCCTCAAGCGAAACAATGCGAGAACGAAGCTCAGTAATTTTTTCTTGCAAACCAGGGCAAGAAGTACATGCACCAAGCAAAGTGGGTCTAGATTGCAGCTCAGCCAACTCAACCCTAAGCACATCTAGTTCCTCACACTTGGAGGCATGCTTTTCCCTAAGAGCAGTCAAATCAGCTAGGAAAACAGAGCAATCAGCACAATCAATCTCATCAGAAACCACAGGGCTAGCCTTAAGCGAATCAATTTCAAGCTTGCCATCAAGAACCTGTGTTTCTAGCTCAGCCACTCTAGTCCTAGCATCTTCAAGCAAAGCTCTAAGCTCCTTCCTAAGCTTCTTAGCCTCTCTAAGCATGTGATCGCGATTATCAAGCAAGTCAACCAACTCCTCATTCTCCTTGCGTAAAGAAGAGAGCTCATCACATACCTCATCCTCGGAGTTGGAGTCTGATTCCGAGGCGTTCTTCTGGCTTCTCTTGCTGCCGGAGCTGCGTGCCATGCCGCATAGCCCATCCTTCTTGTTGCAGCCTCTCGAAGTCTTGCTTGCGGTACAGCAAAGGCCGTTCAAGTACTTGCCGAAGTCCTTCTTCTTTCTGTGCTTCCTCTTGCTGTCCTCTTCTTCTTCTTCTTCACTCGAGCTTGATGACACATCCTCAGAGTCGGAGTCGATGTCGCTCGATCTCTTGATCTTTTCTCGGGTCCGTGTCTTCCTCCCATGTTCATGTTCCTTCTTCTTGGATCTTCTTCCTTTGTCCTTGGACTTGTGCTTGTCGTGGTTGTTCACCTTCGGACACTCGGCGAAAAAGTGTCCGGTCTTGCCGCACTTGAAACACGCTCTCGAGTTCCTCCTTGAGTTCACCCGGTTCTCGTGCAGCCTCTCGAACCGCCTGGTCAGCAACGCCAGCTCGTCCTCTCCAAGCACGTCGAACTCCTCGTCTGGCAAAGACATCAAAGAAGACAAAGAGTACATCCTGGAGGATGCGTTAGCATTAGACTTGGCTCCTTTGCCACTAACGAGAGCGAGACTATGAGAATCAGTCGGGCTCTCGATCTTGGCTGTCATACCACGGTCCAACTCAGCCGACTTGAGCTTCGAGAACAGCTCGTTCACCGTCAAGGTGTCATACTTCTCGGACTCAACAATAGCCTCAAACTTCCCGTCCCATACGGTACGATCCAACGAGTGCAAGAGCTTCACGGCTCTATCATGATCATTGTATGGGAGGACGTCCACATTGGCTCTCATGTTGTTCACAACGACCGTAAATCGCTGGAAAAGGGCATCGACGGACTCGCCGGGGAGATGAGTGAAGTTCTCGTACTCTCTCCGGTAAGTCGCGTACATCCGAGCCTGAACCTGAGCATTCCCAGCATGAGCATCCTTCAACTGCTCCCAAATCCTACAAGCTAAGTCCTCTGTCTGAACCCGATCGAATTCAGGTGGACACAGGGCACGAAACAAGTAGTCGACAGCCTTGTTGTTGGCTTCGAACATATCCCTCGATCCTGGAGCAAGGAAGTTCATCGGATGAACATAAGCTGTGTTCACCGTGACATCCCAAAGGATCTGACCCTTTCCGCGGAGGAACGCCGCCATCCGCCTTTGCCACATCTGGTAGTTCTTCCCATCGAAGTGCGGAGGACCCGAACCCCGTTCCTGGTACGCCATCTTTGGATCTTAGACTGGTAAGAGTCAATAAAGACCCGAACCGGCTCTGATACCAATTGAAGGACCGATTAGGCGAACCAGAGAGGGGGGGGGAGTGAATGGGAGCCGATAAAAATTCTTCTCGAAGGAGATGAGAACTCCAACAAGACGAACACGGCTTCCAACTCACGTCTCCGACCCAACTACCCAAGTTGGTCAAGACCACGCAGCCACTGGAGTGCTACTGGTCCTAGGAACCAACACTCAACCTTCCTAGCCAAAACTCACCAAAACACACAGCGGAAACACACAGCAGGTGTTGCTGCTGGCCGAGCCACACCGGTCAGACCGGTGTACTACACCGGTCAGACCGGTGCAGGTCTGGGCAGACAGCGAGTCGGATTTCGTGCTCGTGAGGATGCTCGGTTTGGTTCTGGAGGTCGTGGTTCTGGTGGTTGGTCTGGAAAGTTTGCAGGTGGTCAGTTTGCTAGGCGTTCTCCACCTCGTGCTCAATACGAGGGTGAGAAGAGTCGTAGCTTTGAGATGGAGCGGAGGTACGATCCACGGTTTCCCTTTCGTGGTTTTCGTCCTCCTCCAGCTAGAGAGGGTTGGTTCCCTCGTGGTGGTTACCGTGGTGGTAGCTTTGATAGGCGTGATGATTTGGTTTGTGCTAACCCCACTTTGGAGCAAATGGCTCGGCACTGGTTTTACTCTTTTGGTACTAACCCCAGTGCTGAGTCATTTGTTCACTCACGTGCTCGCTTTTGAATTTCAGGTGGGAGACTTGAAGAACATTTGGTTGATTGACTCCGGTTGCTCGAGGCATATGACCGGAGACAAGGGGTGGTTCTCAAGTCTCGTCCCGGTGGTGACAAAGAAGTACATCACCTTTGGGGACAATGGGCGAGGGCGTGTGCTGTCAGAAGGTGAGATTAAGGTAAGCGATAAGATCACTCTCAGGCGTGTTGCTCTTGTTCAATCGTGAAGGACCGATTAGGCGAACCAGAGAGGGGGGGGGGGAGTGAATGGGAGCCGATAAAAATTCTTCTCGAAGGAGATGAGAACTCCAACAAGACGAACACGGCTTCCAACTCACGTCTCCGACCCAACTACCCAAGTTGGTCAAGACCACGCAGCCACTGGAGTGCTACTGGTCCTAGGAACCAACACTCAACCTTCCTAGCCAAAACTCACCAAAACACACAGCGGAAACTTGCACGGCTTGCTGCCTGTGCTACACCGGTCAGACCGATGGCCTGCGCCGGTCAGACCGGTGACACCGGTCAGACCGGTGGACAGAGCCGGTCAGGCCGGTGGCTACAGCAGCCGAACAGCAAACGTTCCAGGAAGCCTCAGTGAATCCTCTAGGCCCTGGAACAAAAACCACCACGAAACACAACCTGTGAGGAAGAAGAACCCCTCACAAATCCTAGCAAAACAACTCCAAACACTCCAAGAACTGAACAGCAGGACCACGGGACAAAACCACACGGACAAGGCTGTTCCCCGAGACAAAAACCCACCAAGGGCTAGCACCGGTCAGACCGGTCAAGAGCACCGGTCAGACCGGTCGTGCCTGGGCAGCTCGGGATGAACAGCGCCCGCGAGTCAACTCCTCCAAATCCAACTCCCGATCTCCCGATTCGCTCCACGGTTTTGCACAAGACTTTGGGGATAGTAGGAACACCTCATGGGTACTCCATAGCCAAGATTTGGTCCACCAAAACTTGTCAAATCAAGAGGAATCGAAGGAATCCCACCAAGAACGCCTCTAACCCTAGAGCCACGAAAACCCCAAAATCGAGCCCCTTTGCTCACGGATTTGGAAGGGGAATCAAAGGGAAAAGAACCACGAAGGGTTCATGCATACATCCCCCACCAAATCCCAAAGAGAAAGGCCTCGAAATCGCTCCAAGAAAATCACCAAGAAAGGGCTCCGAAAATCACCAAAAAGGAGAAACGGGAAAGACACATCCAAGCCTTGAGGAACCACGCCGAATCATCTATACATACCAAAGAGGTTCATACAAGGTCTAGCTTGCCGCCCGATCATCCTTCCCTCTCACAAGATCTCACCATGAAGCTCTCAAGCTAGTCCTACGAAAATCCTAAGAAAATAGGAAGGAAAATAGGAAAACCAAATGAGCTAGGGTTCCAAGAGATGGCTGCCATCCTCTCACCCCTTGGGTTATATGGAGGCAACCGAAAGACTAAAATACCCTTACTAGCTAACTAGGGATACATGCCCCTCGAGGGCGAAATTGGAAGTCTTTGTCTTCGCACCATCGGACGGATGCCCAGCGACCGCAAACTTGCTTAGCCTCGACGCAAGCCTTGCGATCCCGACGCGTGTCCTCCGCTTCGAAGATTCTGGACTGCGTCGTCGCACACCGGTCAGACCGGTTCTCCTCACCGGTCAGACCGGTACCCACCGGTCAGACCGGTCAGACCCACCGGTCAGACCGGTCTGGAGCTGCTGCACTTCCGTCTTCGGTTCTTCGGTCTTGGCTTTGTGGATCAACCAAGGAACCCAGTGGTTTTCTGGTGAACCACCAGAAACCCCGCGAACTAGGTGTAGCCTCCGCCAATCACCACTCATGACTCGGCTCCCACGTAGTCCCGGCTCGACCTTGGTTTTGAGGCTCAACCAAGAAACCGTCCATGACTTCATCTTGCCGTTCTTGCCACCATGCGGCCCGCACTTGACCCCGCTGGCCACCGGGTCCCTCGAACCAAGCCTACTTGTCTTCTCCACACCTGGAGGCCTCACCGGCAACGACCTTTCACGCTTGTTCTTCACCTGCACCTGCACCAGTCAAGCCGCAACCTGCACCTGCAATACTTAGCCAAGAATCAGTCCACACCACGTTGTCAATCACTCATCACACCAGGAAGCGACCATCCACCGGTCCTCGAACCACACCTGGCTCTCAATCTCCCCCTTGATGAGTGCATTGACAACACACACGTTTTGGTAACCAAGAGAAAAGGAAAAGAAAAGAAACGACTAAAAGAAACTCCAACAAGCGATCGAAAACCAAAGAAAAGGCAAAGAGCAAGATCACTTGAAGAAGACAAGTCTCGGACCCCTTAGGCAAGGGCAACGGCTCGACACATCCGAGACAAAACATGCTCAAGCAAAGAGCACAAACCATCAAACCAAAGCTCGAAAACCACAAAGAGCTCCCCCTGCACACATGCAAGCTCCCCCTGAACCGATGCAACTCCCCCTGGACAAATGCATGCGAACCACTTCACAAAACAGAGCAGCTGCAACAGCTCAGCTCTGACCGGTCAGACCGGTCGACACCACCGGTCAGACCGGTGGGCAACATGTGAACAGGACCAGCACTCTGACCGGTCAGACCGGTGACCTCAACCGGTCAGACCGGTGCACAACAGAGCCCAAAAATAGCTCGAAACCACCTGAAAACCTTCCAAATGCATTCAGTAGGCCAAAACATGCTCAAACTTCTCCCCCTTGTTGACAATGCATGAATCAAGCCAAAAATGCAAAAAATGCAACCTAGAGCTTCTCAAATAGACAAAATTCAACATAGGATGCTACACATGTCCAAACGAGCAAGTTAGATACTCTATAGCTTCGTAAAGACATAAACTTCATGATCACCAAGTTTCACAACCATTGGGCGAAGCTAAGATAGAATTTAGCAATTTTGCGAAAAATCACCCTCTCATGAGCAAAGTCCTAAACATGAGCAAAACATGTCAAAATGGCAAAGCCACACAAACTTCATGCTAGGACAACCATTCTAAGCATAAGACCATCATAAACACCCACAAGCACCTCATGTCATGTCAAAGCCACCGAGCCATGTGCCTACTTCTATATATGAGACTTCTCATTGGTAGGCATCATGCAACGATTTAGCACCCAAAGCAAATTAAAATTAGCACATATGACATGGGAGCACATTTTTCAAGCAATTTACATTTCATTTTCAGATTTATAATTGGTACATGAAATGTCTTTGCGACAAAAAGGAACTTATGCCCCTCCACAAGATGAAGCATGGGGGCTAAACATTCATGATGGCAAATGAGCCTTTGGCCCCATATGATCAAAATAAGCTATCCAACCACAAATTAAGCATAGCCAAGCCACTAAAACATGTCAAGATCATGTAAAGGCATTTACTCACAAGAGAGCATATATATGAAATTTTTCAAAAACATAGCCATCAACCATGGATACAAACCAAGATTATCAAGAGCTAAGCCAAACTAACCATAGCTTACCAAATTAGCTCACAAAGACATATATGTCATTCCATGGTGAACAATGTGTATAAGAGAAGCCTTTCCTAAACAATGCATATGATACAAAATGCATGCAACCTAAGATACAAAGATGCCTATACATCATGCTACATATGCCATGCCAAATGCAAGAAATGCACAAAGGAAAGCTATACATATGCTACAAAGGAGCTCGCACACACAAAGCTCACAAACGACCGGCTCCTCGAGGGGAGGCAAAAAGGGCTCGACACCACCGGCAAAAGAGCAAAGGAGAACAAAACTCACAAGCTCCGTCTAAACACATGCACTAGGGCCAAAGAGCATACAAAGCTCACCCTTAGTACACATGATAGAGCAAAGAGCACACTAAGCACACAGGCTCCCCCTAAACTCATGCATTAAGGTCAAAGAGCATACAAAGCTCACCTTACATACATGAGATAGGGCAAGGAGCAAAACGAACCAAGTGGCTTGACCAAGGCCACACATTTGAAGATCACAAAAATACTTACCTTGATCATTTCTTCAGAAGTCACCCATCCTTGTCCACCGTCCCCGAAAGTGATGTACCTCCATATCATCACCGGGGTATGAGGCCGGAGAACCTCCCCCGATATCAACCAAATGTTCTCCGGGCCTCCCACCTGCAACTCAAAACCAAGAGCGAGAGCGAGCAAACGACTCAACACTGGGGTTAGTACCAAAGGTGTCAAACCAGTGCCGGGCCATTTCCTCAAAAGTAGGGTTAGCAACATCCATCCTACCGGGCCTATCAAAACTGCGATCCATCCCGTCTAACCTATCAAACCTGGAACCACCATGGGAAAACCACTCCCGTCTCACTGGAGGAGTACGAGTACCACGAAAGGGAAACCGTGGTCCGTAGCCCCTCTGAGACTCAAAGCTGCGACCTCTCCCAAACTCGTATTGATCACGAGGTGGAGAACGTCCAGCAAACTCAACACCACCAGACTCAAAGCGCCTACCACCTGTTCCACGACCAAACAGGCTGAACCCTCTAGCTTCACAATCCCGGAAACCAAACTGTCCAGCACTCTGCCTAGCACCGGTCTGACCGGTCACTCTGACCGGTCTGGCCGGTGGTCCTCGGCCAGTAAACCTGCCTTCACCTGAAGCTCTCCTATCTCTCCATGCTGGAACCGTATGCACAACACCCTTTCCCTTAGGTAGTGGCATACGAGGCTCAGGCACACCATGAGAAAGGTGGTACCTGTCCTTGTTTGCCCACTCCTTAGCCATTCTCGCCTCTCTCCTTCTCTTATAGCAAAACTCTCTCTTGTGACCATCCTTTCCACAAAACTCACAATGGAAACGGATTGGTCTTAGCTTAGGCTTGGGGTGAGGCTCTTCACATGGCTTCTCACTAGATTTTTCTCTTGGTTTAAGCAACTGGTTTGGATTGGGTGCAAACTTGTCTTTGGGCGTGGGTTGTGGTGGGACTGGAATATTCCCAAATTTCCCTTCTCTCTCACCACTGCTCTCACCAAACGTAACAGATCCCAAAGCCCAACCATCAAAGCGCTTATAACCGGCAATCATCATGCCAAGCTGAGGTTCCTGACTAGACAACCAACTCAGCACTTCACGCAACTTACTGTTCTCATCCTGCAAATGATCAACACATTTTGCAAGTTCCAAATTCTTCACAGCATGTAATTCACAGGTAGAGCAAGCAGTAGGAATGGGCACTTTCAAATCAGCCTCAAGCGAAACAATGCGAGAACGAAGCTCAGTAATTTTTTCTTGCAAACCAGGGCAAGAAGTACATGCACCAAGCAAAGTGGGTCTAGATTGCAGCTCAGCCAACTCAACCCTAAGCACATCTAGTTCCTCACACTTGGAGGCATGCTTTTCCCTAAGAGCAGTCAAATCAGCTAGGAAAACAGAGCAATCAGCACAATCAATCTCATCAGAAACCACAGGGCTAGCCTTAAGCGAATCAATTTCAAGCTTGCCATCAAGAACCTGTGTTTCTAGCTCAGCCACTCTAGTCCTAGCATCTTCAAGCAAAGCTCTAAGCTCCTTCCTAAGCTTCTTAGCCTCTCTAAGCATGTGATCGCGATTATCAAGCAAGTCAACCAACTCCTCATTCTCCTTGCGTAAAGAAGAGAGCTCATCACATACCTCATCCTCGGAGTTGGAGTCTGATTCCGAGGCGTTCTTCTGGCTTCTCTTGCTGCCGGAGCTGCGTGCCATGCCGCATAGCCCATCCTTCTTGTTGCAGCCTCTCGAAGTCTTGCTTGCGGTACAGCAAAGGCCGTTCAAGTACTTGCCGAAGTCCTTCTTCTTTCTGTGCTTCCTCTTGCTGTCCTCTTCTTCTTCTTCTTCACTCGAGCTTGATGACACATCCTCAGAGTCGGAGTCGATGTCGCTCGATCTCTTGATCTTTTCTCGGGTCCGTGTCTTCCTCCCATGTTCATGTTCCTTCTTCTTGGATCTTCTTCCTTTGTCCTTGGACTTGTGCTTGTCGTGGTTGTTCACCTTCGGACACTCGGCGAAAAAGTGTCCGGTCTTGCCGCACTTGAAACACGCTCTCGAGTTCCTCCTTGAGTTCACCCGGTTCTCGTGCAGCCTCTCGAACCGCCTGGTCAGCAACGCCAGCTCGTCCTCTCCAAGCACGTCGAACTCCTCGTCTGGCAAAGACATCAAAGAAGACAAAGAGTACATCCTGGAGGATGCGTTAGCATTAGACTTGGCTCCTTTGCCACTAACGAGAGCGAGACTATGAGAATCAGTCGGGCTCTCGATCTTGGCTGTCATACCACGGTCCAACTCAGCCGACTTGAGCTTCGAGAACAGCTCGTTCACCGTCAAGGTGTCATACTTCTCGGACTCAACAATAGCCTCAAACTTCCCGTCCCATACGGTACGATCCAACGAGTGCAAGAGCTTCACGGCTCTATCATGATCATTGTATGGGAGGACGTCCACATTGGCTCTCATGTTGTTCACAACGACCGTAAATCGCTGGAAAAGGGCATCGACGGACTCGCCGGGGAGATGAGTGAAGTTCTCGTACTCTCTCCGGTAAGTCGCGTACATCCGAGCCTGAACCTGAGCATTCCCAGCATGAGCATCCTTCAACTGCTCCCAAATCCTACAAGCTAAGTCCTCTGTCTGAACCCGATCGAATTCAGGTGGACACAGGGCACGAAACAAGTAGTCGACAGCCTTGTTGTTGGCTTCGAACATATCCCTCGATCCTGGAGCAAGGAAGTTCATCGGATGAACATAAGCTGTGTTCACCGTGACATCCCAAAGGATCTGACCCTTTCCGCGGAGGAACGCCGCCATCCGCCTTTGCCACATCTGGTAGTTCTTCCCATCGAAGTGCGGAGGACCCGAACCCCGTTCCTGGTACGCCATCTTTGGATCTTAGACTGGTAAGAGTCAATAAAGACCCGAACCGGCTCTGATACCAATTGAAGGACCGATTAGGCGAACCAGAGAGGGGGGGGGGAGTGAATGGGAGCCGATAAAAATTCTTCTCGAAGGAGATGAGAACTCCAACAAGACGAACACGGCTTCCAACTCACGTCTCCGACCCAACTACCCAAGTTGGTCAAGACCACGCAGCCACTGGAGTGCTACTGGTCCTAGGAACCAACACTCAACCTTCCTAGCCAAAACTCACCAAAACACACAGCGGAAACACACAGCAGGTGTTGCTGCTGGCCGAGCCACACCGGTCAGACCGGTGTACTACACCGGTCAGACCGGTGCAGGTCTGGGCAGACAGCGAGTCGGATTTCGTGCTCGTGAGGATGCTCGGTTTGGTTCTGGAGGTCGTGGTTCTGGTGGTTGGTCTGGAAAGTTTGCAGGTGGTCAGTTTGCTAGGCGTTCTCCACCTCGTGCTCAATACGAGGGTGAGAAGAGTCGTAGCTTTGAGATGGAGCGGAGGTACGATCCACGGTTTCCCTTTCGTGGTTTTCGTCCTCCTCCAGCTAGAGAGGGTTGGTTCCCTCGTGGTGGTTACCGTGGTGGTAGCTTTGATAGGCGTGATGATTTGGTTTGTGCTAACCCCACTTTGGAGCAAATGGCTCGGCACTGGTTTTACTCTTTTGGTACTAACCCCAGTGCTGAGTCATTTGTTCACTCACGTGCTCGCTTTTGAATTTCAGGTGGGAGACTTGAAGAACATTTGGTTGATTGACTCCGGTTGCTCGAGGCATATGACCGGAGACAAGGGGTGGTTCTCAAGTCTCGTCCCGGTGGTGACAAAGAAGTACATCACCTTTGGGGACAATGGGCGAGGGCGTGTGCTGTCAGAAGGTGAGATTAAGGTAAGCGATAAGATCACTCTCAGGCGTGTTGCTCTTGTTCAATCGTGAAGGACCGATTAGGCGAACCAGAGAGGGGGGGGGGGAGTGAATGGGAGCCGATAAAAATTCTTCTCGAAGGAGATGAGAACTCCAACAAGACGAACACGGCTTCCAACTCACGTCTCCGACCCAACTACCCAAGTTGGTCAAGACCACGCAGCCACTGGAGTGCTACTGGTCCTAGGAACCAACACTCAACCTTCCTAGCCAAAACTCACCAAAACACACAGCGGAAACTTGCACGGCTTGCTGCCTGTGCTACACCGGTCAGACCGATGGCCTGCGCCGGTCAGACCGGTGACACCGGTCAGACCGGTGGACAGAGCCGGTCAGGCCGGTGGCTACAGCAGCCGAACAGCAAACGTTCCAGGAAGCCTCAGTGAATCCTCTAGGCCCTGGAACAAAAACCACCACGAAACACAACCTGTGAGGAAGAAGAACCCCTCACAAATCCTAGCAAAACAACTCCAAACACTCCAAGAACTGAACAGCAGGACCACGGGACAAAACCACACGGACAAGGCTGTTCCCCGAGACAAAAACCCACCAAGGGCTAGCACCGGTCAGACCGGTCAAGAGCACCGGTCAGACCGGTCGTGCCTGGGCAGCTCGGGATGAACAGCGCCCGCGAGTCAACTCCTCCAAATCCAACTCCCGATCTCCCGATTCGCTCCACGGTTTTGCACAAGACTTTGGGGATAGTAGGAACACCTCATGGGTACTCCATAGCCAAGATTTGGTCCACCAAAACTTGTCAAATCAAGAGGAATCGAAGGAATCCCACCAAGAACGCCTCTAACCCTAGAGCCACGAAAACCCCAAAATCGAGCCCCTTTGCTCACGGATTTGGAAGGGGAATCAAAGGGAAAAGAACCACGAAGGGTTCATGCATACATCCCCCACCAAATCCCAAAGAGAAAGGCCTCGAAATCGCTCCAAGAAAATCACCAAGAAAGGGCTCCGAAAATCACCAAAAAGGAGAAACGGGAAAGACACATCCAAGCCTTGAGGAACCACGCCGAATCATCTATACATACCAAAGAGGTTCATACAAGGTCTAGCTTGCCGCCCGATCATCCTTCCCTCTCACAAGATCTCACCATGAAGCTCTCAAGCTAGTCCTACGAAAATCCTAAGAAAATAGGAAGGAAAATAGGAAAACCAAATGAGCTAGGGTTCCAAGAGATGGCTGCCATCCTCTCACCCCTTGGGTTATATGGAGGCAACCGAAAGACTAAAATACCCTTACTAGCTAACTAGGGATACATGCCCCTCGAGGGCGAAATTGGAAGTCTTTGTCTTCGCACCATCGGACGGATGCCCAGCGACCGCAAACTTGCTTAGCCTCGACGCAAGCCTTGCGATCCCGACGCGTGTCCTCCGCTTCGAAGATTCCGGACTGCGTCGTCGCACACCGGTCAGACCGGTTCTCCTCACCGGTCAGACCGGTACCCACCGGTCAGACCGGTCAGACCCACCGGTCAGACCGGTCTGGAGCTGCTGCACTTCCGTCTTCGGTTCTTCGGTCTTGGCTTTGTGGATCAACCAAGGAACCCAGTGGTTTTCTGGTGAACCACCAGAAACCCCGCGAACTAGGTGTAGCCTCCGCCAATCACCACTCATGACTCGGCTCCCACGTAGTCCCGGCTCGACCTTGGTTTTGAGGCTCAACCAAGAAACCGTCCATGACTTCATCTTGCCGTTCTTGCCACCATGTGGCCCGCACTTGACCCCGCTGGCCACCGGGTCCCTCGAACCAAGCCTACTTGTCTTCTCCACACCTGGAGGCCTCACCGGCAACGACCTTTCACGCTTGTTCTTCACCTGCACCTGCACCAGTCAAGCCGCAACCTGCACCTGCAATACTTAGCCAAGAATCAGTCCACACCACGTTGTCAATCACTCATCACACCAGGAAGCGACCATCCACCGGTCCTCGAACCACACCTGGCTCTCAAATCGCTTGGATACAATTTGCTTTCTGTGTCCCAGTTGTTGGATGAGGGTTTTGAGGTGTTGTTTCGGCCTGGTGGTTCTCGGATTTTAGATTCTCGGGGGGATCTTGTTTGCATGGTCGTTCCCGAGGGTCAAGTGTTCCGAGCTGATTTTTCTCAGTCTTCTGGTGTGGAGCGTTGCTTCTTGGCTGGTTCTTCGAGTGAGTTGTGGAAGTGGCATAGGAAGTTGGGTCACTTGAGCTTTGACCTTTTGTCTCGCTTGAGTAAACTCAATTTGGTCCGAGGATTGCCACGATTGAGGTTTGAGAAAGAGTTGGTTTGTGCGCCGTGTAGGCATGCCAAGATGGTAGCCTCTTCTCACCCGCCTCTCACCGATGTGATGACTGAGCGTCCATGCGAGCTGCTCCATATGGACCTTGTTGGCCCAGCTCGTGTGCGATCTGCGGGTGGGAAGTGGTATGTCCTTGTTGTGGTGGACGACTACTCTCGGTATGCGTGGGTGTTCTTTCTTGAGGAGAAGGGGGAGACGTTTGGTTTTGTTCGAGATCTTGTCTTGAGGTTAAGAAACGAGAGGCACGGAGATGCCATACGAGCGATCCGCAGTGACAATGGCTCGGAATTCAAAAACTCTCGCTTCGAAACCTTTTGCCATGACTTGGGTCTTGAACATCAGTTTTCGAGTCCGTATACGCCTCCCCAGAATGGCGTGGTGGAAAGGAAAAACAGGACCTTGTGCGAGATGGCTCGGACGATGCTCGACGAGCATAGGACTCCGAGAAGGTTCTGGGCTGAGGCGGTCAATACCGCGTGCCATGTGTCGAACAGGATCTACCTCAGGGTTCACAAGAAGAAAACCTGTTACGAGTTGATGCACGGTCGCACACCCAAGGTGAGTCACTTCCATGTCTTTGGTTGTAAATGCTTCATTCTGAAGAAAGGGAAGAAGTTGGACAAGTTCGAGGCTAGGTCTGTCGATGGTATTTTCTTTGGTTATGCATCTCATTCTAGAGCATTTCGTGTGCTCAATCTTGAAACTAACCAAATCGTGGAGACTTGCGAGGTAACCTTCGACGAGACACAGCCACGTAGTCAGCTTGTTTTTGAGTGTGCAGGTGACGACGAACTTGGCGAGGAGATCTTTCAGGAGGAGGAGCATGAACATGGAGATGATGAAGATGGCGGTGTGATGCCCGTGGCTGAACATGTACCTACTACTTCGACGACGATCGAGAATGGACCCTCTCCCACACCTACAACGACAAACCCAGATCAAGGCGAAGCTGCTGTTGAGGGGGAGGTAGCATCAAGGCGAGAACCTCCCCGACGAGTGCAAGTGGATCACCCAGCTTCGAGAATCATCGGCGACATGAATGAACGTACTACACGGTCGAGGGTTCGGAACAATTCTCATTTCGCTCATGCTGCTTTTGTTGCCACTTTTGAGCCCAAAGACATTGGACATGCGTTATCTGATCATAATTGGGTTAACTCGATGCATGAGGAGTTGGAGAATTTTGAGAGGAACCAAGTTTGGGTGTTGGTTGACCCTCCCCCAGGGTGTAAGCCGATTGGGACAAAATGGGTGTGGAAAAATAAAGAGGGAGAGAAAGGAGAAGTGGTGAGGAACAAGTCGAGACTTGTTGCTCAGGGGTACAGTCAGAAAGAGGGGATCGACTACGAGGAGACTTTCGCTCCTGTAGCTCGTTTGGAGGCGATCAGGATCCTTCTAGCTTTTTCCGTGGCTAAAGGGTTCAAGTTGTACCAGATGGATGTGAAGAGTGCTTTTCTGAACGGTGTTTTGGAGGAAGAGGTGTTTGTGAGGCAACCACCGGGGTTTGAGAGTGAGAAGTACCCTCACCGGGTCTACAAGTTGAGGAAGGCGCTGTATGGGTTGAAGCAGGCGCCTAGAGCTTGGTATGGTAGGTTGAGGGGGTTCCTGTTTGAGAGAGGGTTTGAGATGGGGAAGGTCGACCAGACCTTGTTTCTCCTCAGGCAGGACAGAGATATCCTGATTGTGCAGGTATACGTGGATGATATTGTCTTTGGTGGCTCGTCTAACTCTCTTGTTGCAAGGTTTGCAGAAGACATGAGCAGGGAATTTGAGATGAGCATGATGGGTGAGTTGCAGTTCTTCCTCGGGCTACAAATCAAGCAATCAAAGGAAGGAACATTTGTGCACCAAGCTAAGTACACCAAGGACATTGTGAGGAAGTTCAAGATGGAGGACTCCAAGGCCATGGCGACGCCTATGAGTACGACTACAGTTCTTGATGCGGACGAGGAAGGTGAACACGTGGACCAGAAGGAGTACCGGAGCATGATCGGGTCACTCCTCTACTTGACGGCGACGAGGCCGGACATTCAATTCTCGGTGTGTCTGTGCGCTCGTTTTCAAGCTTCTCCGAGGACTTCGCATCGGCAAGCAGTCAAGCGCATTTTCAGGTATTTGCGACACACTCCCGACTTCGGCCTTTGGTACTCTGCGTCTTCTTCTTTGGCGCTTCATGGATTTTCAGACGCGGATTTTGCCGGGTGTCGGTTGGATAGGAAGTCCACTTCTGGGACTTGCCAGTTCTTGGGTTCTTCTTTGGTATCTTGGTATTCCCGCAAACAGTCGAGTGTTGCTCAATCCACTACCGAGGCAGAGTATGTGGCCGCAGCTAGTTGTTGCTCTCAGCTCCTTTGGATCACATACACCATGAGTGACTTTGGTGAGGAGTATACCCATGTCCCACTTCAATGTGATAGCACTAGTGCCATAAGCGTTGCAAAGAACCCAGTGCTCCATTCCAAAACCAAGCACATAGAAGTGAGGTATCATTTTCTGAGAGACAACGTAGAGAAAGGGAAGATAGCTTTGATCCATGTACCCACACATGAACAACTAGCCGATATTTTCACCAAACCCCTAGATCAAGCAACTTTCACTCGTTTGCGGGGGGAGCTTGGTGTTTGTTTGATTTCTTGAGTTGGCGTGTGGGAGCTCCTTTGTAGCATATGTATAGCTTTCCTTTGTGCATTTCTTGCATTTGGCATGGCATATGTAGCATGATGTATAGGCATCTTTGTATCTTAGGTTGCATGCATTTTGTATCATATGCATTGTTTAGGAAAGGCTTCTCCTATACACATTGTTCACCATGGAATGACATATATGTCTTTGTGAGCTAATTTGGTAAGCTATGGTTAGTTTGGCTTAGCTCTTGATAATCTTGGTTTGTATCCATGGTTGATGGCTATGTTTTTGAAAAATTTCATATATATATACTCTCTTGTGAGTAAATACCTTTACATGATCTTGACATGTTTTAGTGGCTTGGCTATGCTTAATTTGTGGTTGGATAGCTTATTTTGATCATATGGGGCCAAAGGCTCATTTGCCATCATGAATGTTTAGCCCCCATGCTTCATCTTGTGGAGGGGCATAAGTTCCTTTTTGTCGCAAAGACATTTCATGTACCAATTATAAATCTGAATATGAAATGTAAATTGCTTGAAAAATGTGCTCCCATGTCATATGTGCTAATTTTAATTTGCTTTGGGTGCTAAATCGTTGCATGATGCCTACCAATGAGAAGTCTCATATATAGAAGTAGGCACATGGCTCGGTGGCTTTGACATGACATGAGGTGCTTGTGGGTGTTTATGATGGTCTTATGCTTAGAATGGTTGTCCTAGCATGAAGTTTGTGTGGCTTTGCCATTTTGACATGTTTTGCTCATGTTTAGGACTTTGCTCATGAGAGGGTAATTTTTCGCAAAATTGCTAAATTCTATCTTAGCTTCGCCCAATGGTTGTGAAACTTGGTGATCATGAAGTTTATGTCTTTACGAAGCTATAGAGTATCTAACTTGCTCGTTTGGACATGTGTAGCATCCTATGTTGAATTTTGTCTATTTGAGAAGCTCTAGGTTGCATTTTTTGCATTTTTGGCTTGATTCATGCATTGTCAACAAGGGGGAGAAGTTTGACCATGTTTTGGCCTACTGAATGCATTTGGAAGGTTTTCAGGTGGTTTCGAGCTATTTTTGGGCTATGTTGTGCACCGGTCTGACCGGTTGAGGTCACAGGTCTGACCGGTCAGAGTGCTGGTCCTGTTCACATGTTGCCCACCGGTCTGACCGGTGGTGTCGACCGGTCTGACCGGTCAGAGCTGAGCTGTTGCAGCTGCTCTGTTTTGTGAAGTGGTTCGCATGCATTTGTCCAGGGGGAGTTGCATCGGTTCAGGGGGAGCTTGCATGTGTGCAGGGGGAGCTCTTTGTGGTTTTCGAGCTTTGGTTTGATGGTTTGTGCTCTTTGCTTGAGCATGTTTTGTCTCGGATGTGTCGAGCCGTTGCCCTTGCCTAAGGGGTCCGAGACTTGTCTTCTTCAAGTGATCTTGCTCTTTGTCTTTTCTTTGGCTTTCGATCACTTGTTGGAGTTTCTTTTAGTCGTTTGTTTTCTTTTCCTTTTCTCTTGGTTACCAAAACGTGTGTGTTGTCAATGCACTCATCAAGGGGGAGATTGAGAGCCAGGTGTGGTTCGAGGACCGGTGGATGGTCGCTTCCTGGTGTGATGAGTGATTGACAACGTGGTGTGGACTGATTCTTGGCTAAGTATTGCAGGTGCAGGTTGTGGCTTGACTGGTACAGGTGCAGGTGAAGAACAAGCGTGAAAGGTCGTTGCCGGTGAGGCCTCCAGGTGTGGAGAAGACAAGTAGGCTTGGTTCGAGGGACCCGGTGGCCAGCGGGGTCAAGTGCGGGCCGCATGGTGGCAAGAACGGCAAGATGAAGTCATGGACGGTTTCTTGGTTGAGCCTCAAAACCAAGGTCGAGCCGGGACTACGTGGGAGCCGAGTCATGAGTGGTGATTGGCGGAGGCTACACCGAGTTCGCGGGGTTTCCGGTGGTTCACCAGAAAACCACTGGGTTCCTTGGTTGATCCACAAAGCCAAGACCGAAGAACCGAAGACGGAGGTGCAGCAGCTCCAGACCGGTCTGACCGGTGGGTACCGGTCTGACCGGTGAGGAGCACCGGTCTGACCGGTGTGCGACGACGCAGTCCGGAATCTTCGAAGCGGAGGACACGCGTCGGGATCGCAAGGCTTGCGTCGAGGCTAAGCAAGTTTGCGGTTGCTGGGCATCCGTCCGATGGTGCGAAGACAAAGACTTCCAATTTCGCCCTCGAGGGGCATGTATCCCTAGTTAGCTAGTAAGGGTATTTTAGTCTTTCGGTTGCCTCCATATAACCCAAGTGGTGAGAGGATGGCAGCCATCTCTTGGAACTCTAGCTCATTTGGTTTTCCTATTTTCCTTCCTATTTTCTTAGGATTTTCGTAGGACTAGCTTGAGAGCTTCATGGTGAGATCTTGTGAGAGGGAAGGATGATCGGGCGGCAAGCTAGACCTTGTATGAACCTCTTTGGTATGTATAGATGATTCGGCGTGGTTCCTCAAGGCTTGGATGTGTCTTTCCCGTTTCTCCTTTTTGGTGATTTTCGGAGCCCTTTCTTGTCAATTTTCTTGGAGCGATTTCGAGGCCTTTCTCTTTGGGATTTGGTGGGGGATGTATGCATGAACCCTTCGTGGTTCTTTACCCTTTGATTCCCCTTCCAAATCCGTGAGCAAAGGGGCTCGATTTTGGGATTTTCGTGGCTCTAGGGTTAGAGGCGTTCTTGGTGGGATTTCTTCGATTCCTCTTGATTTGACAAGTTTTGGTGGACCAAATCTTGGCTATGGAGTACCCATGAGGTGTTCCTACTATCCCCAAAGTCTTGTGCAAAACCGTGGAGCGGATCGGGAGATCGGGAGTTGGATTTGGAGGAGTTGACTCGCGGGCGCTGTTCATCCCGAGCTGCCCAGGCACGACCGGTCTGACCGGTGCTCTTGACCGGTCTGACCGGTGCTAGCCCTTTATGGGTTTTTGTCTCGGGGAACAGCCTTGTCCGTGTGGTTTTGTCCCGTGGTCCTGCTGATCAGTTCTTGGAGTGTTTGGAGTTGTTTTGCTAGGATTTGTGAGGGGTTCTTCTTCCTCACAGGTTGTGTTTCGTGGTGGTTTTTGTTCCAGGGCCTAGAGGATTCACTGAGGCTTCCTGGAACGTTTGCTGTGCGGCTGCTGTAGCCACCGGCCTGACCGGCTCTGTCCACCGGTCTGACCGGTGTCACCGGTCTGACCGGCGCAGGCCATCGGTCTGACCGGTGTAGCACAGGCAGCAAGCCGTGCAAGTTTCCGCTGTGTGTTTTGGTGAGTTTTGGCTAGGAAGGTTGAGTGTTGGTTCCTAGGACCAGTAGCACTCCAGTGGCTGCGTGGTCTTGACCAACTTGGGTAGTTGGATCGGAGACGTGAGTTAGAAGCCGTGTTCGTCTTGTTGGAGTTCTCATCTCCTTCGAGAAGAATTTTTATCGGCTCCCATTCACTCCCCCCCTCTCTGGTTCGCCTAATCGGTCCTTCAATTGGTATCAGAGCCGGTTCGGGTCTTTATTGACTCTTACCAGTCTAAGATCCAAAGATGGCGTACCAGGAACGGGGTTCGGGTCCTCCGCACTTCGATGGGAAGAACTACCAGATGTGGCAAAGGCGGATGGCGGCGTTCCTCCGCGGAAAGGGTCAGATCCTTTGGGATGTCACGGTGAACACAGCTTATGTTCATCCGATGAACTTCCTTGCTCCAGGATCGAGGGATATGTTCGAAGCCAACAACAAGGCTGTCGACTACTTGTTTCGTGCTCTGTGTCAGCCTGAATTCGATCGGGTTCAGACAGAGGACTTAGCTTGTAGGATTTGGGAGCAGTTGAAGGATGCTCATGCTGGGAATGCTCAGGTTCAGGCTCGGATGTACGCGACTTACCGGAGAGAGTACGAGAACTTCACTCATCTCCCCGGCGAGTCCGTCGATGCCCTTTTCCAGCGATTTACGGTCGTTGTGAACAACATGAGAGCCAATGTGGACGTCCTCCCATACAATGATCATGATAGAGCCGTGAAGCTCTTGCACTCGTTGGATCGTACCGTATGGGACGGGAAGTTTGAGGCTATTGTTGAGTCCGAGAAGTATGACACCTTGACGGTGAACGAGCTGTTCTCGAAGCTCAAGTCGGCTGAGTTGGACCGTGGTATGACAGCCAAGATCGAGAGCCCGACTGATTCTCATAGTCTCGCTCTCGTTAGTGGCAAAGGAGCTAAGTCTAACGCTAACGCATCCTCCAGGATGTACTCTCTGTCTTCTTTGATGTCTTTGCCAGATGAGGAGTTCGACGTGCTTGGAGAGGACGAGCTGGCGTTGCTGACCAGGCGGTTCGAGAGGCTGCACGAGAACCGGGTGAACACGAGGAGGACAGCACGGACGTGCTTTCAGTGCGGCAAGCCAGGACACTTCGTTGCCGACTGCCCGGAGAAGACGGAGAACAAGGACGGCTACAAGGACGGCTACAGGCACCGATCGAGCAAGGATGGCAAGTACCGATCGAGGCGCGATCACAAGCACAAGAACAAGCACAAGGACGAGCGACGGTCGAGGAAGAAGGATGGCCGCGGCAGGAAGGCCCGAGCAATGGTCGGAGCGAGCGACGTCGACTCCAGCTCCGCCTACTCTTCCTCAAGCTCGAGTAGCAGTGAAGATGAAGGTGATCGGCGCAAGAACAAGAAGTCATCCAGGAACTTGAGCGGGTTGAGCTGCTTCGCGAGAGATGGCTTCTGCGGCATGGCCCGTAGCTCCGGCAGCAAGAAGAGCCACCAGAGTGACTCGGACTCTGACTCCGAGGATGAGGTATGTGATGAGCTCTCTTCTTTGCGCAAGGAGAATGATGAGTTGGTTGACTTGCTTGATAACCGCGATCACATGCTTAGAGAGGCCAAGAAGATGAGGAAAGAGCTTAGGGCCTCACTAGAAGATGCTAGGAACCGTGTGGCTGAGCTAGAAACCCAGAACCTAGATGCTAAGCTTGAGATTGATTCGCTTAATGCTTCTCCTGTGGTTTCTGATGAGATTGATTGCTGTGCTTGCTCTGTGTACCTAGCTGATCTTACTGCTCTTAAGGATAAGCATGCTTCTACTTGTGATGAACTAGATATGCTTAGGGTTGAAGTGGCTGAGCTTAAGTCTAGACCTGCTTTGCTAGGTGCTTGCACTTCTTGCCCTGTTTTGCATGGAAAGATTGATGAGATGCATGCTTACACTGTTTCGCTTGAGGCTAAGTTGAAAGAGCCTATTCCCACTTCTTGCTCTACTTGTGAATTGCATGCGGTTAAGAATTTGGAGCTTGCACATTATGTTGATCGCCTGCAGGATGAAAATGATGAGCTGAGAAAATGTATGAGCTGGTTGTCGGGTCAGGAGCCTCAGCTCGGTATCATGATAGCGGCTTTCAAACGCTATGATGGTCAGGCACTTGGGGCTGACAAGCTTGGAGAGAACCGTGGTGAGGGAGCTGAGAGAGTTGGAGAGATTCCTATCCCACCACCAAACAGACACAAGAACAAATTTGAGCCCAAGCCCAACCATCTCAGAAACAAACTTGACACTACTCCAGATCCACCCATATTCCCTCACCCAACAAATGATTTTCAGAAACCGGTGAAGTTTGTGAGCCCAAAGGGAGGTGAGGAAGGAGAGAAGAAGGGTGAGAAGCCGAGTGGGCAGCCCCAACCCAAGCCTAAGCCTAAGCCACAGCCCATAAAGTTCCATTGTGGGTATTGTGGGAGAGATGGTCACAAGGATGAGTTTTGCTTCAAGAGGAAGCGTGAGGAGAGAATGGCTAGAGAGTGGGATAACAGGGACAGGTACCACCCCTCTAATGGTGTACCTGAGCCTCGTATGCAGATGCCCAGGGCCAAGGCGATTGTGAGGACGGTTCCGGCTTGGGGAGACCGGAAGGCTGCAGGTGTTGCTGCTGGCCGAGCCACACCGGTCAGACCGGTGTACTACACCGGTCAGACCGGTGCAGGTCTGGGCAGACAGCGAGTCGGATTTCGTGCTCGTGAGGATGCTCGGTTTGGTTCTGGAGGTCGTGGTTCTGGTGGTTGGTCTGGAAAGTTTGCAGGTGGTCAGTTTGCTAGGCGTTCTCCACCTCGTGCTCAATACGAGGGTGAGAAGAGTCGTAGCTTTGAGATGGAGCGGAGGTACGATCCACGGTTTCCCTTTCGTGGTTTTCGTCCTCCTCCAGCTAGAGAGGGTTGGTTCCCTCGTGGTGGTTACCGTGGTGGTAGCTTTGATAGGCGTGATGATTTGGTTTGTGCTAACCCCACTTTGGAGCAAATGGCTCGGCACTGGTTTTACTCTTTTGGTACTAACCCCAGTGCTGAGTCATTTGTTCACTCACGTGCTCGCTTTTGAATTTCAGGTGGGAGACTTGAAGAACATTTGGTTGATTGACTCCAGTTGCTCGAGGCATATGACCGGAGACAAGGGGTGGTTCTCAAGTCTCGTCCCGGTGGTGACAAAGAAGTACATCACCTTTGGGGACAATGGGCGAGGGCGTGTGCTGTCAGAAGGTGAGATTAAGGTAAGCGATAAGATCACTCTCAGGCGTGTTGCTCTTGTTCAATCGCTTGGATACAATTTGCTTTCTGTGTCCCAGTTGTTGGATGAGGGTTTTGAGGTGTTGTTTCGGCCTGGTGGTTCTCGGATTTTAGATTCTCGGGGGGATCTTGTTTGCATGGTCGTTCCCGAGGGTCAAGTGTTCCGAGCTGATTTTTCTCAGTCTTCTGGTGTGGAGCGTTGCTTCTTGGCTGGTTCTTCGAGTGAGTTGTGGAAGTGGCATAGGAAGTTGGGTCACTTGAGCTTTGACCTTTTGTCTCGCTTGAGTAAACTCAATTTGGTCCGAGGATTGCCACGATTGAGGTTTGAGAAAGAGTTGGTTTGTGCGCCGTGTAGGCATGCCAAGATGGTAGCCTCTTCTCACCCGCCTCTCACCGATGTGATGACTGAGCGTCCATGCGAGCTGCTCCATATGGACCTTGTTGGCCCAGCTCGTGTGCGATCTGCGGGTGGGAAGTGGTATGTCCTTGTTGTGGTGGACGACTACTCTCGGTATGCGTGGGTGTTCTTTCTTGAGGAGAAGGGGGAGACGTTTGGTTTTGTTCGAGATCTTGTCTTGAGGTTAAGAAACGAGAGGCACGGAGATGCCATACGAGCGATCCGCAGTGACAATGGCTCGGAATTCAAAAACTCTCGCTTCGAAACCTTTTGCCATGACTTGGGTCTTGAACATCAGTTTTCGAGTCCGTATACGCCTCCCCAGAATGGCGTGGTGGAAAGGAAAAACAGGACCTTGTGCGAGATGGCTCGGACGATGCTCGACGAGCATAGGACTCCGAGAAGGTTCTGGGCTGATCGCCTAATCGGTCCTTCACTTTGCAACCGAGAATTACTTGCCCAAACGGAAGCCACAATGATGAATTTCGACACTCTGACGGTCCCTCCTCCACATTCCTACCATAGTTTAATGCATAACACCACCAGTGGTAGGTCTCCGGGCCAGAAGGGTTTGCAGGTGCGTTTTCGCGAAAAACGTCCGTTTCGGGCCATTTTAGTGGGTTGTAGCACACGATTTTCAGCACTCGGGTCAATTTTTTTGCAACATCCCGGATGTGCACAGACTCCTCGTAGAAGACATTTGGCGAGCTTTTCATTGATTTTTGGACCCTAGGGTACACGTTTCGGGCCTTTTTTCGGCCCGTTTAGATGCCTTTGCAACCGAAAATTACTTGCCCAAACGGAAGCCACATTGATGATTTCGACACTCTGACGGTCCCTCGTCCACGTTCCGACCATAGTTTAATGCATAACACCACCAGGGGTAGGTCTCCGGGCCAGAAGGGTTTGCACGTGCGTTTTCGCGAAAAACGTCCGTGTCGGGCCATTTTCGTGGGTTATAGCACACGATTGTCAGCACTCGGGTAAATTTTTATTCAACATCCCGGATGTGCACAGACTCCTTGTAGAAGACATTTGGCGAGCTTTTCATTGATTTATGGACCCTTGGGTTCACGTTTCAGTCCTTTTTCGGCCTGTTTAGGTGCCTTTGCAACCGAGAATTACTGGCCCAAACGGAAGCCACAATGACGAATTTCGACACTCTGACGGTCCCTCCTCCACGTACCGACCATAGTTTAATGCATAACACCACCAGGGGTAGGTATCCGGGCCAGAAGGGTTTGCAGGTGCGTTTTCGCGAAAAACGTCCGTTTCGGGCCATTTTCGTGGGTTATAGCACACGATTTTCAGCACTCGGGTCAATTTTATTGCCACATCCCGGATGTGCACAGAATCCTTGTTGAAGACATTTGGCGAGCTTTTCATTGATTTTTGGACCCTAGGGTACACGTTTCGGGCCTTTTTTCGGCCCGTTTAGTTGCAACCGAGAATGACTTGCCCAAACGGAAGCCACAATGACGAATTTCGACACTCTGACGGTCCCTCCTCTACGTACCGACCATAGTTTAATGCATAACACCACCAGGGGTAGGTATCCGGGCCAGAAGGGTTTGCAGGTGCGTTTTCGTGAAAAACGTCTGTTTCGGGCCATTTTCGTGGGTTATAGCAAACGATTTTCAGCACTCGGGTCAATTTTTTTGCAACATCCCGTATGTGCACAGAATCCTTGTAGAAGACATTTGGCAAGCTTTTCATTGATTTTTGGAACCTAGGGTACACGTTTCGGGCCTTTTTTCGGCCTGTTTAGGTGCCTTTGCAACCGAGAATTACTTGCCCAAACGGAAGCCACAATGATGAATTTCGACACTCTGACGGTCCCTCCTCCACGTTCCGACCATAGTTTAATGCATAACACCACCAGGGGTAGGTCTCCGGGCCAGAAGGGTTTGCAGGTGCGTTTTCGCGAAAAACGTCTGTTTTCGGGCCATTTTCGTGGGTTCACACGATTTTCAGCACTATGGTCAATTTTTATGCAACATCCCGGATGTGCACAGACTCCTTGTAGAAGACATTTGGCAAGCTTTTCATTGATTTATGGACCCTAGGGTTCACGTTTGGGTTCTTTTTCGGCCCGTTTAGGTGCCTTTGCAACCGAGAATTACTGGCCCAAACGGAAGCCACAATGACGAATTTCAACACTCTGACGGTCCCTCCTCCACGTACCGACCATAGATTAATGCATAACACCACCAGGGGTAGGTATCCGGGCCAGAAGGGTTTGCAGGTGCGTTTTCGCGAAAAACGTCCGTTTCGGGCCATTTTCGTGGGTTATAGCACACGATTTTCAGCACTCGGGTCAATTTTTTTTGCAACATCCCGGATGTGCACAGAATCCTTGTAGAAGACATTTGGCGAGCTTTTCATTGATTTTTGGACCCTAGGGTACACGTTTCGGGCCTTTTTTCGGCCCGTTTAGGTGCCTTTGCAACCGAGAATTACTTGCCCAAACGGAAGCCACAATGATGAATTTCGACACTTTGACGGTCCCTCCTCCACGTTCCGACCATAGTTTAATGCATAATACCACCAGGGGTAGGTCTCCGGGCCAGAAGGGTTTGTAGGTGCGTTTTCGCGAAAAACGTCCGTTTCGGGTCATTTTCGTGGGTTATAGCACACGATTTTCAGCACTCGGGTCAATTTTTAAGCAACATCCCGGATGTGCACAGACTCCTTGTAGAAGACATTTGGCGAGCTTTTCATTGATTTATGGACCCTAGGGTTCACGTTTCGGTCCTTTTTCGGCCTGTTTAGGTGCCTTTGCAACCGAGAATTACTGGCCCAAACGAAGCCACAATGATGAATTTCGACACTCTGACGGTCCCTCCTCCACGTACCGACCATAGTTTAATGCATAACACCACCAGTGGTAGGTATCCGGGCCAGAAGGGTTTGCAGGTGCGTTTTCGCGAAAAACGTCCGTTTCGGGCCATTTTCGTGGGTTATAGCACACGATTTTCAGCACTCGGGTCAATTTTTATGCAACATCCCGGATGTGCACAGACTCCTTGTAGAAGACATTTGGCGAGCTTTTCATTGATTTATGGACCCTAGGGTTCACGTTTCAGGCCTTTTTTCGGCCCATTTAGGTGCCTTTGCAACCGAGAATTACTTGCCCAAACGGAAGCCACAATGATGAATTTCGACACTCTGACGGTCCCTCCTCCACGTACCGACCATAGTATAATGCATAACACCACCAGGGGTAGGTCTCCGGGCCAGAGGGGTTTGCAGGTGCGTTTTCGCGAAAAACGTCCGTTTCGGGCCATTTTCGTGGGTTATAGCACACGATTTTCAGCACTCGGGTCAATTTTTTTTGCAACTTCCCGGATGTGCACAGATTCCTTGTAGAAGACATTTGGGGAGCTTTTCATTGATTTTTGGACCCTAGGGTTCACGTTTCAGGCCTTTTTCGGCCCGTTTAGGTGGCTTTGCAACCGAGAATTACTTGCCCAAACGGAAGCCACAATGACGAATTTCGACACTCTGACGGTCCCTCCTCCACGTACCGACCATAGTTTAATGCATAACACCACCAGGGATAGGTCTCCGGGCCAGAAGGGTTTGCAGGTGCGTTTTCGCGAAAAACGTCCGTTTCGGGCCATTTTCGTGGGTTATAGCACACGATTTTCAGCACTCGGGTCAATTTTTTTTGCAACATCCCGGATGTGCACAGAATCCTTGTAGAAGACATTTGGCGAGCTTTTCATTGATTTTTGGACCCTAGGGTACACGTTTCGGGCCTTTTTTCGGCCCGTTTAGGTGCCTTTGCAACCGAGAATTACTTGCCCAAACGGAAGCCACAATGATGAATTTCGACACTCTGACGGTCCCTCCTCCACGTTCCGACCATAGTTTAATGCATAACACCACCAGGGGTAGGTCTCCGGGCCAGAAGGGTTTGCAGGTGCGTTTTCGCGAAAAACGTCTGTTTTCGGGCCATTTTCGTCGGTTCACACGATTTTCAGCACTATGGTCAATTTTTATGCAACATCCCGGATGTGCACAGACTCCTTGTAGAAGACATTTGGCAAGCTTTTCATTGATTTATGGACCCTAGGGTTCACGTTTCGGTTCTTTTTCGGCCCGTTTAGGTGCCTTTGCAACCGAGAATTACTGGCCCAAACGGAAGCCACAATGACGAATTTCAACACTCTGACGGTCCCTCCTCCACGTACCGACCATAGTTTAATGCATAACACCACCAGGGGTAGGTATCCGGGCCAGAAGGGTTTGCAGGTGCGTTTTCGCGAAAAACGTCCGTTTCGGGCCATTTTCGTGGGTTATAGCACACGATTTTCAGCACTCGGGTCAATTTTTTTTGCAACATCCCGGATGTGCACAGAATCCTTGTAGAAGACATTTGGCGAGCTTTTCATTGATTTTTGGACCCTAGGGTACACGTTTCGGGCCTTTTTTCGGCCCGTTTAGGTGCCTTTGCAACCGAGAATTACTTGCCCAAACGGAAGCCACAATGATGAATTTCGACACTTTGACGGTCCCTCCTCCACGTTCCGACCATAGTTTAATGCATAATACCACCAGGGGTAGGTCTCCGGGCCAGAAGGGTTTGTAGGTGCGTTTTCGCGAAAAACGTCCGTTTCGGGTCATTTTCGTGGGTTATAGCACACGATTTTCAGCACTCGGGTCAATTTTTAAGCAACATCCCGGATGTGCACAGACTCCTTGTAGAAGACATTTGGCGAGCTTTTCATTGATTTATGGACCCTAGGGTTCACGTTTCGGTCCTTTTTCGGCCTGTTTAGGTGCCTTTGCAACCGAGAATTACTGGCCCAAACGAAGCCACAATGATGAATTTCGACACTCTGACGGTCCCTCCTCCACGTACCGACCATAGTTTAATGCATAACACCACCAGTGGTAGGTATCCGGGCCAGAAGGGTTTGCAGGTGCGTTTTCGCGAAAAACGTCCGTTTCGGGCCATTTTCGTGGGTTATAGCACACGATTTTCAGCACTCGGGTCAATTTTTATGCAACATCCCGGATGTGCACAGACTCCTTGTAGAAGACATTTGGCGAGCTTTTCATTGATTTATGGACCCTAGGGTTCACGTTTCAGGCCTTTTTTCGGCCCATTTAGGTGCCTTTGCAACCGAGAATTACTTGCCCAAACGGAAGCCACAATGATGAATTTCGACACTCTGACGGTCCCTCCTCCACGTACCGACCATAGTATAATGCATAACACCACCAGGGGTAGGTCTCCGGGCCAGAGGGGTTTGCAGGTGCGTTTTCGCGAAAAACGTCCGTTTCGGGCCATTTTCGTGGGTTATAGCACACGATTTTCAGCACTCGGGTCAATTTTTTTTGCAACTTCCCGGATGTGCACAGATTCCTTGTAGAAGACATTTGGGGAGCTTTTCATTGATTTTTGGACCCTAGGGTTCACGTTTCAGGCCTTTTTCGGCCCGTTTAGGTGGCTTTGCAACCGAGAATTACTTGCCCAAACGGAAGCCACAATGACGAATTTCGACACTCTGACGGTCCCTCCTCCACGTACCGACCATAGTTTAATGCATAACACCACCAGGGATAGGTCTCCGGGCCAGAAGGGTTTGCAGGTGCGTTTTCGCGAAAAACGTCCGTTTCGGGCCATTTTCGTGGGTTATAGCACACGATTTTCAGCACTCGGGTCAATTTTTTTTGCAACATCCCGGATGTGCACAGAATCCTTGTAGAAGACATTTGGCGAGCTTTTCATTGATTTTTGGACCCTAGGGTACACGTTTCGGGCCTTTTTTCGGCCCGTTTAGGTGCCTTTGCAACCGAGAATTACTTGCCCAAACGGAAGCCACAATGATGAATTTCGACACTTTGACGGTCCCTCCTCCACGTTCCGACCATAGTTTAATGCATAATACCACCAGGGGTAGGTCTCCGGGCCAGAAGGGTTTGTAGGTGCGTTTTCGCGAAAAACGTCCGTTTCGGGTCATTTTCGTGGGTTATAGCACACGATTTTCAGCACTCGGGTCAATTTTTAAGCAACATCCCGGATGTGCACAGACTCCTTGTAGAAGACATTTGGCGAGCTTTTCATTGATTTATGGACCCTAGGGTTCACGTTTCGGTCCTTTTTCGGCCTGTTTAGGTGCCTTTGCAACCGAGAATTACTGGCCCAAACGAAGCCACAATGATGAATTTCGACACTCTGACGGTCCCTCCTCCACGTACCGACCATAGTTTAATGCATAACACCACCAGTGGTAGGTATCCGGGCCAGAAGGGTTTGCAGGTGCGTTTTCGCGAAAAACGTCCGTTTCGGGCCATTTTCGTGGGTTATAGCACACGATTTTCAGCACTCGGGTCAATTTTTATGCAACATCCCGGATGTGCACAGACTCCTTGTAGAAGACATTTGGCGAGCTTTTCATTGATTTATGGACCCTAGGGTTCACGTTTCAGGCCTTTTTTCGGCCCATTTAGGTGCCTTTGCAACCGAGAATTACTTGCCCAAACGGAAGCCACAATGATGAATTTCGACACTCTGACGGTCCCTCCTCCACGTACCGACCATAGTATAATGCATAACACCACCAGGGGTAGGTCTCCGGGCCAGAGGGGTTTGCAGGTGCGTTTTCGCGAAAAACGTCCGTTTCGGGCCATTTTCGTGGGTTATAGCACACGATTTTCAGCACTCGGGTCAATTTTTTTTGCAACTTCCCGGATGTGCACAGATTCCTTGTAGAAGACATTTGGGGAGCTTTTCATTGATTTTTGGACCCTAGGGTTCACGTTTCAGGCCTTTTTCGGCCCGTTTAGGTGGCTTTGCAACCGAGAATTACTTGCCCAAACGGAAGCCACAATGACGAATTTCGACACTCTGACGGTCCCTCCTCCACG
Organism: Cenchrus fungigraminus; assembly: GCA_036936925.1. NCBI lineage: Eukaryota > Viridiplantae > Streptophyta > Magnoliopsida > Poales > Poaceae > Cenchrus > Cenchrus fungigraminus. The sequence goes on from CM072776.1 coordinate 102,280,902, forward strand.
TACCGACCATAGTTTAATGCATAACACCACCAGGGATAGGTCTCCGGGCCAGAAGGGTTTGCAGGTGCGTTTTCGCGAAAAACGTCCGTTTCGGGCCATTTTCGTGGGTTATAGCACACGATTTTCAGCACTCGGGTCAATTTTTTTTGCAACATCCCGGATGTGCACAGAATCCTTGTAGAAGACATTTGGCGAGCTTTTCATTGATTTTTGGACCCTAGGGTACACGTTTCGGGCCTTTTTTTGGCCCGTTTAGGTGCCTTTGCAACCGAGAATTACTTGCCCAAACGGAAGCCACAATGATGAATTTCGACACTTTGACGGTCCCTCCTCCACGTTCCGACCATTGTTTAATGCATAATACCACCAGGGGTAGGTCTCCGGGCCAGAAGGGTTTGTAGGTGCGTTTTCGCGAAAAACGTCCGTTTCGGGTCATTTTCGTGGGTTATAGCACACGATTTTCAGCACTCGGGTCAATTTTTAAGCAACATCCCGGATGTGCACAGACTCCTTGTAGAAGACATTTGGCGAGCTTTTCATTGATTTATGGACCCTAGGGTTCACGTTTCGGTCCTTTTTCGGCCTGTTTAGGTGCCTTTGCAACCGAGAATTACTGGCCCAAACGAAGCCACAATGATGAATTTCGACACTCTGACGGTCCCTCCTCCACGTACCGACCATAGTTTAATGCATAACACCACCAGTGGTAGGTATCCGGTCCAGAAGGGTTTGCAGGTGCGTTTTCGCGAAAAACGTCCGTTTCGGGCCATTTTCGTGGGTTATAGCACACGATTTTCAGCACTCGGGTCAATTTTTATGCAACATCCCGGATGTGCACAGACTCCTTGTAGAAGACATTTGGCGAGCTTTTCATTGATTTATGGACCCTTGGGTTCACGTTTCAGGCCTTTTTTCGGCCCATTTAGGTGCCTTTGCAACCGAGAATTACTTGCCCAAACGGAAGCCACAATGATGAATTTCGACACTCTGACGGTCCCTCCTCCACGTACCGACCATAGTATAATGCATAACACCACCAGGGGTAGGTCTCCGGGCCAGAGGGGTTTGCAGGTGCGTTTTCGCGAAAAACGTCCGTTTCGGGCCATTTTCGTGGGTTATAGCACACGATTTTCAGCACTCGGGTCAATTTTTTTTGCAACTTCCCGGATGTGCACAGATTCCTTGTAGAAGACATTTGGGGAGCTTTTCATTGATTTTTGGACCCTAGGGTTCACGTTTCAGGCCTTTTTCGGCCCGTTTAGGTGGCTTTGCAACCGAGAATTACTTGCCCAAACGGAAGCCACAATGACGAATTTCGACACTCTGACGGTCCCTCCTCCACGTACCGACCATAGTTTAATGCATAACACCACCAGGGATAGGTCTCCGGGCCAGAAGGGTTTGCAGGTGCGTTTTCGCGAAAAACGTCCGTTTCGGGCCATTTTCGTGGGTTATAGCACACGATTTTCAGCACTCGGGTCAATTTTTTTTGCAACATCCCGGATGTGCACAGAATCCTTGTAGAAGACATTTGGCGAGCTTTTCATTGATTTTTGGACCCTAGGGTACACGTTTCGGGCCTTTTTTTGGCCCGTTTAGGTGCCTTTGCAACCGAGAATTACTTGCCCAAACGGAAGCCACAATGATGAATTTCGACACTTTGACGGTCCCTCCTCCACGTTCCGACCATTGTTTAATGCATAATACCACCAGGGGTAGGTCTCCGGGCCAGAAGGGTTTGTAGGTGCGTTTTCGCGAAAAACGTCCGTTTCGGGTCATTTTCGTGGGTTATAGCACACGATTTTCAGCACTCGGGTCAATTTTTAAGCAACATCCCGGATGTGCACAGACTCCTTGTAGAAGACATTTGGCGAGCTTTTCATTGATTTATGGACCCTAGGGTTCACGTTTCGGTCCTTTTTCGGCCTGTTTAGGTGCCTTTGCAACCGAGAATTACTGGCCCAAACGAAGCCACAATGATGAATTTCGACACTCTGACGGTCCCTCCTCCACGTACCGACCATAGTTTAATGCATAACACCACCAGTGGTAGGTATCCGGTCCAGAAGGGTTTGCAGGTGCGTTTTCGCGAAAAACGTCCGTTTCGGGCCATTTTCGTGGGTTATAGCACACGATTTTCAGCACTCGGGTCAATTTTTATGCAACATCCCGGATGTGCACAGACTCCTTGTAGAAGACATTTGGCGAGCTTTTCATTGATTTATGGACCCTTGGGTTCACGTTTCAGGCCTTTTTTCGGCCCATTTAGGTGCCTTTGCAACCGAGAATTACTTGCCCAAACGGAAGCCACAATGATGAATTTCGACACTCTGACGGTCCCTCCTCCACGTACCGACCATAGTATAATGCATAACACCACCAGGGGTAGGTCTCCGGGCCAGAGGGGTTTGCAGGTGCGTTTTCGCGAAAAACGTCCGTTTCGGGCCATTTTCGTGGGTTATAGCACACGATTTTCAGCACTCGGGTCAATTTTTTTTGCAACTTCCCGGATGTGCACAGATTCCTTGTAGAAGACATTTGGGGAGCTTTTCATTGATTTTTGGACCCTAGGGTTCACGTTTCAGGCCTTTTTCGGCCCGTTTAGGTGGCTTTGCAACCGAGAATTACTTGCCCAAACGGAAGCCACAATGACGAATTTCGACACTCTGACGGTCCCTCCTCCACGTACCGACCATAGTTTAATGCATAACACCACCAGGGATAGGTCTCCGGGCCAGAAGGGTTTGCAGGTGCGTTTTCGCGAAAAACGTCCGTTTCGGGCCATTTTCGTGGGTTATAGCACACGATTTTCAGCACTCGGGTCAATTTTTTTTGCAACATCCCGGATGTGCACAGAATCCTTGTAGAAGACATTTGGCGAGCTTTTCATTGATTTTTGGACCCTAGGGTACACGTTTCGGGCCTTTTTTTGGCCCGTTTAGGTGCCTTTGCAACCGAGAATTACTTGTCCAAACGGAAGCCACAATGATGAATTTCGACACTTTGACGGTCCCTCCTCCACGTTCCGACCATTGTTTAATGCATAATACCACCAGGGGTAGGTCTCCGGGCCAGAAGGGTTTGTAGCTGCGTTTTCGCGAAAAACGTCCGTTTCGGGTCATTTTCGTGGGTTATAGCACACGATTTTCAGCACTCGGGTCAATTTTTAAGCAACATCCCGGATGTGCACAGACTCCTTGTAGAAGACATTTGGCGAGCTTTTCATTGATTTATGGACCCTAGGGTTCACGTTTCGGTCCTTTTTCGGCCTGTTTAGGTGCCTTTGCAACCGAGAATTACTGGCCCAAACGAAGCCACAATGATGAATTTCGACACTCTGACGGTCCCTCCTCCACGTACCGACCATAGTTTAATGCATAACACCACCAGTGGTAGGTATCCGGTCCAGAAGGGTTTGCAGGTGCGTTTTCGCGAAAAACGTCCGTTTCGGGCCATTTTCGTGGGTTATAGCACACGATTTTCTGCACTCGGGTCAATTTTTATGCAACATCCCGGATGTGCACAGACTCCTTGTAGAAGACATTTGGCGAGCTTTTCATTGATTTATGGACCCTTGGGTTCACGTTTCAGGCCTTTTTTCGGCCCATTTAGGTGCCTTTGCAACCGAGAATTACTTGCCCAAACGGAAGCCACAATGATGAATTTCGACACTCTGACGGTCCCTCCTCCACGTACCGACCATAGTATAATGCATAACACCACCAGGGGTAGGTCTCCGGGCCAGAGGGGTTTGCAGGTGCGTTTTCGCGAAAAACGTCCGTTTCGGGCCATTTTCGTGGGTTATAGCACACGATTTTCAGCACTCGGGTCAATTTTTTTTGCAACTTCCCGGATGTGCACAGATTCCTTGTAGAAGACATTTGGGGAGCTTTTCATTGATTTTTGGACCCTAGGGTTCACGTTTCAGGCCTTTTTCGGCCCGTTTAGGTGGCTTTGCAACCGAGAATTACTTGCCCAAACGGAAGCCACAATGACGAATTTCGACACTCTGACGGTCCCTCCTCCACGTACCGACCATAGTTTAATGCATAACACCACCAGGGATAGGTCTCCGGGCCAGAAGGGTTTGCAGGTGCGTTTTCGCGAAAAACGTCCGTTTCGGGCCATTTTCGTGGGTTATAGCACACGATTTTCAGCACTCGGGTCAATTTTTTTTGCAACATCCCGGATGTGCACAGAATCCTTGTAGAAGACATTTGGCGAGCTTTTCATTGATTTTTGGACCCTAGGGTACACGTTTCGGGCCTTTTTTTGGCCCGTTTAGGTGCCTTTGCAACCGAGAATTACTTGCCCAAACGGAAGCCACAATGATGAATTTCGACACTTTGACGGACCCTCCTCCACGTTCCGACCATTGTTTAATGCATAATACCACCAGGGGTAGGTCTCCGGGCCAGAAGGGTTTGTAGGTGCGTTTTCGCGAAAAACGTCCGTTTCGGGTCATTTTCGTGGGTTATAGCACACGATTTTCAGCACTCGGGTCAATTTTTAAGCAACATCCCGGATGTGCACAGACTCCTTGTAGAAGACATTTGGCGAGCTTTTCATTGATTTATGGACCCTAGGGTTCACGTTTCGGTCCTTTTTCGGCCTGTTTAGGTGCCTTTGCAACCGAGAATTACTGGCCCAAACGAAGCCACAATGATGAATTTCGACACTCTGACGGTCCCTCCTCCACGTACCGACCATAGTTTAATGCATAACACCACCAGTGGTAGGTATCCGGTCCAGAAGGGTTTGCAGGTGCGTTTTCGCGAAAAACGTCCGTTTCGGGCCATTTTCGTGGGTTATAGCACACGATTTTCAGCACTCGGGTCAATTTTTATGCAACATCCCGGATGTGCACAGACTCCTTGTAGAAGACATTTGGCGAGCTTTTCATTGATTTATGGACCCTTGGGTTCACGTTTCAGGCCTTTTTTCGGCCCATTTAGGTGCCTTTGCAACCGAGAATTACTTGCCCAAACGGAAGCCACAATGATGAATTTCGACACTCTGACGGTCCCTCCTCCACGTACCGACCATAGTATAATGCATAACACCACCAGGGGTAGGTCTCCGGGCCAGAGGGGTTTGCAGGTGCGTTTTCGCGAAAAACGTCCGTTTCGGGCCATTTTCGTGGGTTATAGCACACGATTTTCAGCACTCGGGTCAATTTTTTTTGCAACTTCCCGGATGTGCACAGATTCCTTGTAGAAGACATTTGGGGAGCTTTTCATTGATTTTTGGACCCTAGGGTTCACGTTTCAGGCCTTTTTCGGCCCGTTTAGGTGGCTTTGCAACCGGAATTACTTGCCCAAACGGAAGCCACAATGACGAATTTCGACACTCTGACGGTCCCTCCTCCACGTACCGACCATAGTTTAATGCATAACACCACCAGGGATAGGTCTCCGGGCCAGAAGGGTTTGCAGGTGCGTTTTCGCGAAAAACGTCCGTTTCGGGCCATTTTCGTGGGTTATAGCACACGATTTTCAGCACTCGGGTCAATTTTTTTTGCAACATCCCGGATGTGCACAGAATCCTTGTAGAAGACATTTGGCGAGCTTTTCATTGATTTTTGGACCCTAGGGTACACGTTTCGGGCCTTTTTTTGGCCCGTTTAGGTGCCTTTGCAACCGAGAATTACTTGCCCAAACGAAAGCCACAATGATGAATTTCGACACTTTGACGGTCCCTCCTCCACGTTCCGACCATTGTTTAATGCATAATACCACCAGGGGTAGGTCTCCGGGCCAGAAGGGTTTGTAGGTGCGTTTTCGCGAAAAACGTCCGTTTCGGGTCATTTTCGTGGGTTATAGCACACGATTTTCAGCACTCGGGTCAATTTTTAAGCAACATCCCGGATGTGCACAGACTCCTTGTAGAAGACATTTGGCGAGCTTTTCATTGATTTATGGACCCTAGGGTTCACGTTTCGGTCCTTTTTCGGCCTGTTTAGGTGCCTTTGCAACCGAGAATTACTGGCCCAAACGAAGCCACAATGATGAATTTCGACACTCTGACGGTCCCTCCTCCACGTACCGACCATAGTTTAATGCATAACACCACCAGTGGTAGGTATCCGGTCCAGAAGGGTTTGCAGGTGCGTTTTCGCGAAAAACGTCCGTTTCGGGCCATTTTCGTGGGTTATAGCACACGATTTTCAGCACTCGGGTCAATTTTTATGCAACATCCCGGATGTGCACAGACTCCTTGTAGAAGACATTTGGCGAGCTTTTCATTGATTTATGGACCCTTGGGTTCACGTTTCAGGCCTTTTTTCGGCCCATTTAGGTGCCTTTGCAACCGAGAATTACTTGCCCAAACGGAAGCCACAATGATGAATTTCGACACTCTGACGGTCCCTCCTCCACGTACCGACCATAGTATAATGCATAACACCACCAGGGGTAGGTCTCCGGGCCAGAGGGGTTTGCAGGTGCGTTTTCGCGAAAAACGTCCGTTTCGGGCCATTTTCGTGGGTTATAGCACACGATTTTCAGCACTCGGGTCAATTTTTTTTGCAACTTCCCGGATGTGCACAGATTCCTTGTAGAAGACATTTGGGGAGCTTTTCATTGATTTTTGGACCCTAGGGTTCACGTTTCAGGCCTTTTTCGGCCCGTTTAGGTGGCTTTGCAACCGAGAATTACTTGCCCAAACGGAAGCCACAATGACGAATTTCGACACTCTGACGGTCCCTCCTCCACGTACCGACCATAGTTTAATGCATAACACCACCAGGGATAGGTCTCCGGGCCAGAAGGGTTTGCAGGTGCGTTTTCGCGAAAAACGTCCGTTTCGGGCCATTTTCGTGGGTTATAGCACACGATTTTCAGCACTCGGGTCAATTTTTTTTGCAACATCCCGGATGTGCACAGAATCCTTGTAGAAGACATTTGGCGAGCTTTTCATTGATTTTTGGACCCTAGGGTACACGTTTCGGGCCTTTTTTCGGCCCGTTTAGGTGCCTTTGCAACCGAGAATTACTTGCCGAAACTTAAGCCACAATGATGAATTTCGACACTTTGACGGTCCCTCCTCCACGTTCCGACCATAGTTTAATGCATAATACCACCAGGGGTAGGTCTCCGGGCCAGAAGGGTTTGTAGGTGCGTTTTCGCGAAAAACGTCCGTTTCGGGTCATTTTCGTGGGTTATAGCACACGATTTTCAGCACTCGGGTCAATTTTTAAGCAACATCCCGGATGTGCACAGACTCCTTGTAGAAGACATTTGGCGAGCTTTTAATTGATTTATGGACCCTAGGGTTCACGTTTCGGTCCTTTTTCGGCCTGTTTAGGTGCCTTTGCAACCGAGAATTACTGGCCCAAACGAAGCCACAATGATGAATTTCGACACTCTGACGGTCCCTCCTCCACGTACCGACCATAGTTTAATGCATAACACCACCAGTGGTAGGTATCCGGGCCAGAAGGGTTTGCAGGTGCGTTTTCGCGAAAAACGTCCGTTTCGGGCCATTTTCGTGGGTTATAGCACACGATTTTCAGCACTCGGGTCAATTTTTATGCAACATCCCGGATGTGCACAGACTCCTTGTAGAAGACATTTGGCGAGCTTTTCATTGATTTATGGACCCTAGGGTTCACGTTTCAGGCCTTTTTTCGGCCCATTTTGGTGCCTTTGCAACCGAGAATTACTTGCCCAAACGGAAGCCACAATGATGAATTTCGACACTCTGACGGTCCCTCCTCCACGTACCGACCATAGTATAATGCATAACACCACCAGGGGTAGGTCTCCTGGCCAGAGGGGTTTGCAGGTGCGTTTTCGCGAAAAACGTCCGTTTCGGGCCATTTTCGTGGGTTATAGCACACGATTTTCAGCACTCGGGTCAATTTTTTTTTCAACTTCCCGGATGTGCACAGATTCCTTGTAGAAGACATTTGGGGAGCTTTTCATTGATTTTTGGACCCTAGGGTTCACGTTTCAGGCCTTTTTCGGCCCGTTTAGGTGGCTTTGCAACCGAGAATTACTTGCCCAAACGGAAGTCACAATGACGAATTTCGACACTCTGACGGTCCCTCCTCCACGTACCGACCATAGTTTAATGCATAACACCACCAGGGATAGGTCTCCGGGCCAGAAGGGTTTGCAGGTGCGTTTTCGCGAAAAACGTCCGTTTCGGGCCATTTTCGTGGCTACGATTTTCAGCACTCGGGTCAATTTTTTTGCAACATCCCGGATGTGCACAGATTCCTTATAGAAGACATTTGGCGAGCTTTTCATTGATTTATGTACCCTAGGGTTCACATTTTGGTCCTTTTTCGGCCCGTTTAGGTGCCTTTGCAACCAGAATTACTGGCCCAAATGGAATCCACAATGACGAATTTCGACACTCTGACGGTCCCTCCTCCACGTATCGACCATAGTTTAATGCATAACACCACCAGGGGTAGGTATCCGGGCCAGAAGAGTTTGCAGGTGCGTTTTCGCGAAAAACCTCCGTTTCGGGCCATTTTCGTGGGTTATAGCACACGATTTTCAGCACTCGGGTCAATTTTTTTGCAACATCCCGGATGTGCACAGACTCCTGGTAGAAGACATTTGGCGAGCTTTTCATTGATTTTTGGACCCAAGGGTTCACGTTTCGGGCCTTTTTTCGGCCCGTTTAGGTGCCTTTGCATCCGAGAATTACTTGCCTAAACGGAAGCCACAATGACGAATTTCGACACTCTGACGGTCCCTCCTCCACGTACCGACCACAGTTTAATGCATAACACCACCAGGGGTAGGTATCCAGGCCAGAAGGGTTTGCAGGTGTGTTTTCGCGAAAAACGTCCGTTTCGGGCCATTTTCGTGGGTTATAGCACACGATTTTCAGCACTCAGGTCAATTTTTTCCAACATCCCGGATGTGCACAGACTCCTTGTAGAAGACATTTGGCGAGCTTTTCATTGATTTTTGGACCCTAGGGTTCACGTTTCAGGCCTTTTTTCGGCCCGATTAGGTGCCTTTGCAACCGAGAATGACATGCCCAAACGCAAGCCACAATGATGAATTTCGACACTCTGACGGTCCCTCCTCCATGTTCCGACCATAGTTTAATGCATAATACCACCAGGGGTAGGTCTCCGGGCCAGAAGGGTTTGCAGGTGCGTTTTCGCGAAAAACGTCCGTTTCGAGTCATTTTCGTGGGTTATAGCACACGATTTTCAGCACTCGGGTCAATTTTTAAGAAACATCCCAGATATGCACAGACTCCTTGTAGAAGACATTTGGCGAGCTTTTCATTGATTTATAGACCCTAGGGTTCACGTTTCGGTCCTTTTTCGGCCTGTTTAGGTGCCTTTGCAACCGAGAATTACTGGCCCAAACGGAAGCCACAATGATGAATTTCGACACTCTGACGGTCCCTCCTCCACGTACCGACCATAGTTTAATGCATTACACCACCAGGGGTAGGTCTCCGGGCCAGAGGGGTTTGCAGGTGCGTTCTCGCGAAAAACGTCCGTTTCGGGCCATTTTCGTGGGTACGATTTTCAGCACTCGGGTCAATATTTTTGCAACATCCCGGATGTGCACAGACACCTGGTAGAAGACATTTGGCGAGCTTTTCATTGATTTTTGGATCCAAGGGTTCACGTTTCGGACCTTTTTTCGGCCCGTTTAGGTGCCTTTGCAACCGAGAATTACTTGCCCAAACGGAAGCCACAATGACGAATTTCGACACTCTGACGGTCCCTCCTCCACGTACCGACCACAGTTTAACGCATAACACCACCAGGGGTAGGTATCCAGGCTAGAAGAGTTTGCAGGTGTGTTTTCGCGAAAAACGTCCGTTTCGGGCCATTTTCGTGGGTTATAGCACACGATTTTCAGCACTCAGGTCAATTTTTTCCAACATCCCGGATGTGCACAGACTCCTTGTAGAAGATATTTGGCGAGCTTTTCATTGATTTTTGGACCCTACGGTTCACGTTTCAGGCCTTTTTTCGGCCCGTTTAGGTGCCTTTGCAACCGAGAATGACTTGCCCAAACGGAAGCCACAATGATGAATTTCGACACTCTAACGGTCCCTCCTCCACGTTCCGACCATAGTTTAATGCATAATACCACCAGGGGTAGATCTCCGGGCCAGAAGGGTTTGCAGGTGCGTTTTCGCGAAAAACGTCCGTTTCGTGTCATTTTCGTGGGTTATAGCACACGATTTTCAGCACTCGGGTCAATTTTTAAGCAACATCCCGGATGTGCACAGACTCCTTGTAGAAGACATTTGGCGACCTTTTCATTGATTTATGGACCCTAGGGTTCACGTTTCGGTCCTTTTTCGGCCTGTTTAGGTGCCTTTGCAACCGAGAATTACTGGCCCAAACGGAAGCCACAATGATGAATTTCGACACTCTGACGGTCCCTCCTCCACGTACCGACCATAGTTTAATGCATAACACCACCAGCGGTAGGTATCCGGGCCAGAAGGGTTTGCAGGTGCATTTTCGCGAAAAACGTCCGTTTCGGGCTATTTTCGTGGGTTACACGATTTTCAACACTCGGGTCAATTTTTTTGCAACATCCTGGATGTGCACAGAATCCTTGTAGAAGACATTTGGCGAGCTTTTCATTGATTTTTGGACCCTAGGGTACACGTTTCGGGCCTTTTTTCGGCCCGTTTAGGTGCCTTTGCAACCGAGAATTAATTGCCCAAACGGAAGCCACAATGATGAATTTCGACACTCTGACGGTCCCTCCTCCACGTTTCGACCATAGTTTAATGCATAACACCACCAGGGGTAGGTCTCCGAGCCAGAAGGGTTTGCAGGTGCGTTTTCGCGAAAAACGTCCGTTTCGGGCCATTTTCGTGGGTTATAACACACGATTTTCAGCACTCGGGTCAATTTTTATGCAACATCCCGGATGTGCACAGACTCCTTGTAGAAGACATTTGGCGAGCTTTTCATTGATTTATGGACCCTAGGGTTCACGTTTCAGGCCTTTTTTCGGCCCATTTAGGTGCCTTTGCAACCGAGAATTACTTGCCCAAACGGAAGCCACAATGATGAATTTCGACACTCTGACGGTCCCTCCTCCACGTACCGACCATAGTTTAATGCATAACACCACCAGGGGTAGGTCTCCGGGCCAGAGGGGTTTGCAGGTGCGTTTTCACGAAAAACGTCTGTTTCGGGCCATTTTCGTGGGTTATAGCACACGATTTTCAGCACTCGGGTCAATTTTTTTGCAACTTCCCGGATGTGCACAGAATCCTTGTAGAAGACATTTGGGAAGCTTTTCATTGATTTTTGGACCCTAGGGTTCACGTTTCAGGCCTTTTTCGGCCCGTTTAGGTGGCTTTGCAACCGAGAATTACCTGCCCAAACGGAAGCCACAATGATGAATTTCGACACTCTGACGGTCCCTCCTCCACGTACCGACCATAGTTTAATGCATAACACCACCAGGGGTAGGTCTCCGGGCCAGAAGGGTTTGCAGGTGTGTTTTCGCGAAAAACGTCCGTTTCGGGCCATTTTCGTGGGTTATAGCACACGATTTTCAGCACTCAGGTCAATTTTTTCCAACATCCCGGATGTGCACAGACTCCTTGAAGAAGACATTTGGCGAGCTTTTCATTGATTTTTGGACCCTAGGGTTCACGTTTCAGGCCTTTTTTCGGCCCGTTTAGGTGCCTTTACAACAGAGAATTACTTGCCCAAACGGAAGCCACAATGATGAATTTCGACACTCTGACGGTCCCTCCTCCACGTACCGACCATAGTTTAATGCATAACAGCACCTGGGGTAGGTCTACGGGACAGAGGGGTTTGCAGGTGCGTTTTCGCGAGAAACGTCCGTTTCGGGCTATTTTCGTGGGTTATAGCACACGATTTTCAGCACTCGAGTCAATTTTTTTGCAACATCCCGAATGTGCACAGAATCCTTGTAGAAGACATTTGGCGAGTTTTTCATTGATTTTTGGACCCTAGGGTACACGTTTCGGGCCTTTTTTCGGCCTGTTTAGTTGCCTTTGCAACCGAGAATTACTGGCCCAAACGGAAGCCACAATGATGAATTTCGACACTCTGACGGTCCCTCCTCCACGTTCCGACCATAGTTTAATGCATAACACCACCAGGGGTAGGTCTCCGGGCCAGAAGGGTTTGGAGCTGCGTTTTCGCGAAAAACGTCCGTTTCGGGCCATTTTCGTCCCGTTTAGTTGCCTTTGCAACCGAGAATTACTTGCCCAAACGGAAGCCACAATGATGAATTTCGACACTCTGACGGTCCCTCCTCCACGTACCGACCATAGTATAATGCATAACACCACCTTGGGTAGGTATCCGGGCCAGAAGGGTTTGCATGTGCGTTTTCGCAAAAAACGTCCGTTTCGGGCCATTTTCGTCGGTTATAGCACACGATTTTCAGCACTCGGGTCAATTTTTTTTGCAACATCCCAGATGTGCACAGACTCCTTGTAGAAGACATTTGGCGAGCTTTTCATTGATTTATGGACCCTAGGGTTCACGTTTCGGTCCTTTTTCGGCCCGTTTAGGTGCCTTTGCAACCGAGAATTACTGACCCAAACGGAAGCCACAATGACGAATTTCGACACTCTGACGGTCCCTCCTCCACGTACCGACCATAGTTTAATGCATAACACCACCAGGGGTAGGTCTCCAGGCCAGATGGGTTTGCAGGTGTGTTTTCGCGAAAAACGTCCGTTTCGGGCCATTTTCGTGGGTTATAGCACACGATTTTTAGCACTCGGGTCAATTTTTTTGCAACATCCCGGATGTGCACAGAATCCTTGTAGAAGACATTTGGCAAGCTTTTCATTGATTTTTGGACCCTAGGGTACACGTTTCGGGCCTTTTTTCGGCCCGTTTAGGTGCCTTTGCAACCGATAATTACTTGCCCAAACGGAAGCCACAATGATGAATTTCGACACTCTGACGGTCCCTCCTCCACGTACTGACCATAGTTTAATGCATTACACCACCAGGGGTAGGTCTCCGGGACAGAGGGGTTTGCAGGTGCGTTCTCGCGAAAAACGTCCGTTTCGGGCCATTTTCGTGGGTACGATTTTCAGCACTCGGGTCAATTTTTATGCAACATCCCGGATGTGCACAGACTCCTTGTAGAAGACATTTGGCGAGCTTTTCATTGATTTATGGACCCTAGGGTTCACATTTTGGTCCTTTTTCGGCCCGTTTAGGTGCCTTTGCAACCAGAATTACTGGCCCAAATGGAATCCACAATGACGAATTTCGACACTCTGACGGTCCCTCCTCCACGTATCGACCATAGTTTAATGCATAACACCACCAGGGGTAGGTATCCGGCCCAGAAGAGTTTGCAGGTGCGTTTTCGCGAAAAACCTCCGTTTCGGGCCATTTTCGTGGGTTATAGCACACGATTTTCAGCACTCGGGTCAATTTTTTTGCAACATCCCGGATGTGCACAGACTCCTGGTAGAAGACATTTGGCGAGCTTTTCATTGATTTTTGGACCCAAGGGTTCACGTTTCGGGCCTTTTTTCGGCCCGTTTAGGTGCCTTTGCAACCGAGAATTACTTGCCCAAACGGAAGCCACAATGACGAATTTCGACACTCTGACGGTCCCTCCTCCACGTACCGACCACAGTTTAATGCATAACACCACCAGGGGTAGGTATCCAGGCCAGAAGGGTTTGCAGGTGCTTTTTCGCGAAAATGTCCGTTTCGGGCCGTTTTCGTGGGTTATAGCACACGATTTTCAGCACTCGCGTCAATTTTTTTGTAACATCCCGGATGTGCACAGACTCCTTGTAGGAGACATTTGGCGAGGTTTTCATTGATTTTTGGACCGTGGGGTACACGTTTCGGGCCTTTTTCGGCCCGTTTAGGTGCCTTTCGAACCGAGAATTACTTGCTCAAACGAAAGCCGGAATAATGCATTTCGTCACTCCGAAGGTCCCTCCTCCACGTACCGACCATAGTTTAATGCATAACAGTACCAGGGGTATGTCTCTGGGCCAGAAGGGTTTGCAGGTGCGTTTTCGCGAAAATGTCCGTTTCGGGCCGTTTTTGTGGGTTATAGCACACGATTTTCAGCACTCGGGTCAATTTTTTTGCAACATCCCGGATGTGCACAGATTCCTTGTAGAGGACATTTGGCGAGGTTTTCATTGATTTTTGGACCGTGGGGTACACGTTTCGGGCCTTTTTCGGCCCGTTTACGTGCCTTTCGAACCGAGAATTACTTGCTCAAACGGAAGCCAGAATAATGCATTTCGTCACTCCGAAGGTCCCTCCTCCACGTACCGACCATAGTTTAATGCATAACAGTACCAGGGGTATGTCTCTGGGCCAGAAGGGTTTGCAGGTGCGTTTTCGCGAAAATGTCCGTTTCGGGCCATTTTCGTGGGTTATAGCACACGATTTTCAGCACTCGGGTCAATTTTTTTGCAACATCCCGGATGTGCACAGATTCCTTGTAGAGGACATTTGGCGAGGTTTTCATTGATTTTTGGACCGTGGGGTACACGTTTCGGGCTTTTTTCGGCCCGTTTACGTGCCTTTCGAACCGAGACTTACTTGCTCAAACGGATGCCGGAATGATGCATTTCGTCACTCCGACGGTCCCTCCTCCACGTACCGACCATAGTTTAATGCATAACAGTACCAAGGGTATGTCTCCGGGCCAGAAGGGTTTGCAGGTGCGTTTTCGCGAAAATGTCCGTTTCGGGCCGTTTTCGTGGGTTATAGCACACGATTTTCCGCACTCGGGTCAATTTTTTTGCAACATCCCGGATGTGCACAGACTCCTTGTAGGAGAGATTTGGCGAGGTTTTCATTGATTTTTGGACCGCGGGGTACACGTTTCGGGTCTTTTTCGGCCCGTTTAGGTGCCTTTCGAACCGAGAATTACTTGCTCAAACGGAAGCCGGAATGATGAATTTCGTCACTCCGACGGTCCCTCCTCCACGTACCGACCATAGTTTAATGCATAACAGTACCAGGGGTATGTCTCCGAGCCAGAAGGGTTTGCAGGTGCGTTTTCGCGAAAATGTCCGTTTTGGGCCATTTTCATGGGTTATAGCACACGATTTTCAGCACTCGGGTCAATTTTTTGCAACATCCCGGATGTGCACAGATTCCTTGTAGAGGACATTTGGTGAGGTTTTCATTGATTTTTGGACCGTAGGGTACACGTTTCGGGCCTTTTTCGGCCCATTTAGGTGCCTTTCGAACCGAGAATTACTTGCTCAAACAGAAGCCGGAATGATGAATTTCGTCACTCCGACGGTCCCTCCTCCACGTACCGACCATAGTTTAATGCATAACAGTGCCAGGGGTATGTCTCCGGGACAGAAGGGTTTGCATGTGCTTTTTCGCGAAAATGTCCGTTTCGGGCCGTTTTCGTGGGTTATAGCACACGATTTTCAGCACTCGGGTCAATTTTTTTGTAACATCCCGGATGTGCACAGACTCCTTGTAGGAGACATTTGGTGAGGTTTTCATTGATTTTTGGACCGTGGGGTACACGTTTCGGGCCTTTTTCGGCCCGTTTAGGTGCCTTTCGAACCGAGAATTACTTGCTCAAACGGAAGCCGGAATGATGCATTTCGTCACTCCGACGGTCCCTCCTCCACGTACCGACCATAGTTTAATGCATAACAGTACCAGGGGTATGTCTCTGGGCCAGAAGGGTTTGCAGGTGCGTTTTCGTGAAAATGTCCGTTTCAGGCCGTTTTTGTGGGTTATAGCACACGATTTTCAGCACTCGGGTCAATTTTTTTGCAACATCCCGGATGTGCACAGATTCCTTGTAGAGGACATTTGGCGAGGTTTTCATTGATTTTTGGACCGTGGGGTACAGGTTTCGGGCCTTTTTCGGCCCATTTACGTGCCTTTCGAACCGAGAATTACTTGCTCAAACGGAAGCCGGAATAATGCATTTCGTCACTCCGAAGGTCCCTCCTCCACGTACCGACCATAGTTTAATGCATAACAGTACCAGGGGTATGTCTCCGGGCCAGAAGGGTTTGCAGGTGCGTTTTCGCGAAAATGTCCGTTTCGGGCCGTTTTCGTGGGTTATAGCACACGATTTTCCGCACTCGGGTCAATTTTTTTGCAACATCCCGGATGTGCACAGACTCCTTGTAGGAGACATTTGGCGAGGTTTTCATTGATTTTTGGACCGCGGGGTACACGTTTCGGGCCTTTTTCGGCCCGTTTAGGTGCCTTTCGAACCGAGAATTACTTGCTCAAACGGAAGCCGGAATGATGAATTTCGTCACTCCGACGGTCCCTCCTCCACGTACCGACCATAGTTTAATGCATAACAGTACCAGGGGTTTGTCTCCGGGCCAGAAGGGTTTGCAGGTGCGTTTTCTCGAAAATGTCCGTTTTGGGCCATTTTCGTGGGTTATAGCACTCGATTTTCAGCACTCGGGTCAATTTTTTGCAACATCCCGGATGTGCACAGATTCCTTGTAGAGGACATTTGGTGAGGTTTTCATTGATTTTTGGACCGTAGGGTACACGTTTCGGGCCTTTTTCGGCCCATTTAGGTGCCTTTCGAACCGAGAATTACTTGCTCAAACGGAAGCCGGAATGATGAATTTCGTCACTCCGACAGTCCCTCCTCCACGTACCGACCATAGTTTAATGCATAACAGTGCCAGGGGTATGTCTCCGGGACAGAAGGGTTTGCAGGTGCTTTTTCGCGAAAATGTCCGTTTAGGGCCGTTTTCGTGGGTTATAGCACACGATTTTCAGCACTCGGGTCAATTTTTTTGTAACATCCCGGATGTGCACAGACTCCTTGTAGGAGACATTTGGCGAGGTTTTCATTGATTTTTGGACCGTGGGGTACACGTTTCGGGCCTTTTTCGGCCCGTTTAGGTGCCTTTCGAACCGAGAATTACTTGCTCAAACGAAAGCCGGAATAATGCATTTCGTCACTCCGAAGGTCCCTCCTCCACGTACCGACCATAGTTTAATGCATAACAGTACCAGGGGTATGTCTCTGGGCCAGAAGGGTTTGCAGGTGCGTTTTCGCGAAAATGTCCGTTTCGGGCCGTTTTTGTGGGTTATAGCACACGATTTTCAGCACTCGGGTCAATTTTTTTGCAACATCCCGGATGTGCACAGATTCCTTGTAGAGGACATTTGGCGAGGTTTTCATTGATTTTTGGACCGTGGGGTACACGTTTCGGGCCTTTTTCGGCCCGTTTACGTGCCTTTCGAACCGAGAATTACTTGCTCAAACGGAAGCCAGCATAATGCATTTCGTCACTCCGAAGGTCCCTCCTCCACGTACCGACCATAGTTTAATGCATAACAGTACCAGGGGTATGTCTCTGGGCCAGAAGGGTTTGCAGGTGCGTTTTCGCGAAAATGTCCGTTTCGGGCCGTTTTTGTGGGTTATAGCACACGATTTTCAGCACTCGGGTCAATTTTTTTGCAACATCCCGGATGTGCACAGATTCCTTGTAGAGGACATTTGGCGAGTTTTCATTGATTTTTGGACCGTGGGGTACATGTTTCGGGCTTTTTTCGGCCCGTTTACGTGCCTTTCGAACCGAGACTTACTTGCTCAAACGGATGCCGGAATGATGCATTTCGTCACTCCGACGGTCCCTCCTCCACGTACCGACCATAGTTTAATGCATAACAGTACCAGGGGTATGTCTCCGGGCCAGAAGGGTTTGCAGGTGCGTTTTCGCGAAAATGTCCGTTTCGGGCCGTTTTCGTGGGTTATAGCACACGATTTTCCGCACTCGGGTCAATTTTTTTGCAACATCCCGGATGTGCACAGACTCCTTGTAGGAGAGATTTGGCGAGGTTTTCATTGATTTTTGGACCGCGGGGTACACGTTTCGGGTCTTTTTCGGCCCGTTTAGGTGCCTTTCGAACCGAGAATTACTTGCTCAAACGGAAGCCGGAATGATGAATTTCGTCACTCCGACGGTCCCTCCTCCACGTACCGACCATAGTTTAATGCATAACAGTACCAGGGGTATGTCTCCGAGCCAGAAGGGTTTGCAGGTGCGTTTTCGCGAAAATGTCCGTTTTGGGCCATTTTCGTGGGTTATAGCACACGATTTTCAGCACTCGGGTCAATTTTTTGCAACATCCCGGATGTGCACAGATTCCTTGTAGAGGACATTTGGTGAGGTTTTCATTGATTTTTGGACCGTAGGGTACACGTTTCGGGCCTTTTTCGGCCCATTTAGGTGCCTTTCGAACCGAGAATTACTTGCTCAAACGGAAGCCGGAATGATGAATTTTCTCACTCCGACGGTCCCTCCTCCACGTACCGACCATAGTTTAATGCATAACAGTGCCAGGGGTATGTCTCCGGGACAGAAGGGTTTGCATGTGCTTTTTCGCGAAAATGTCCGTTTCGGGCCGTTTTCGTGGGTTATAGCACACGATTTTCAGCACTCGGGTCAATTTTTTTGTAACATCCCGGATGTGCACAGACTCCTTGTAGGAGACATTTGGTGAGGTTTTCATTGATTTTTGGACCGTGGGGTACACGTTTCGGGCCTTTTTCGGCCCGTTTAGGTGCCTTTCGAACCGAGAATTACTTGCTCAAACGGAAGCCGGAATAATGCATTTCGTCACTCCGAAGGTCCCTCCTCCACGTACCGACCATAGTTTAATGCATAACAGTACCAGGGGTATGTCTCCGGGCCAGAAGGGTTTGCAGGTGCGTTTTCGCGAAAATGTCCGTTTCGGGCCGTTTTCGTGGGTTATAGCACACGATTTTCCGCACTCGGGTCAATTTTTTTGCAACATCCCGGATGTGCACAGACTCCTTGTAGGAGACATTTGGCGAGGTTTTCATTGATTTTTGGACCGCGGGGTACACGTTTCGGGCCTTTTTCGGCCCGTTTAGGTGCCTTTCGAACCGAGAATTACTTGCTCAAACGGAAGCCGGAATGATGAATTTCGTCACTCCGACGGTCCCTCCTCCACGTACCGACCATAGTTTAATGCATAACAATACCAGGGGTTTGTCTCCGGGCCAGAAGGGTTTGCAGGTGCGTTTTCGCGAAAATGTCCGTTTTGGGCCATTTTCGTGGGTTATAGCACACGATTTTCAGCACTCGGGTCAATTATTTGCAACATCCCGGATGTGCACAGATTCCTTGTAGAGGACATTTGGTGAGGTTTTCATTGATTTTTGGACCGTAGGGTACACGTTTCAGGCCTTTTTCGGCCCATTTAGGTGCCTTTCGAACCGAGAATTAGTTGCTCAAACGGAAGCCGGAATGATGAATTTCGTCACTCCGACAGTCCGTCCTCCACGTACCGACCATAGTTTAATGCATAACAGTGCCAGGGGTATGTCTCCGGGACAGAAGGGTTTGCAGGTGCTTTTTCGCGAAAATGTCCGTTTCGGGCCGTTTTCGTGGGTTATAGCACACGATTTTCAGCACTCGGGTCAATTTTTTTGTAACATCCCGGATGTGCACAGACTCCTTGTAGGAGACATTTGGCGAGGTTTTCATTGATTTTTGGACCGTGGGGTACACGTTTCGGGCCTTTTTCGGCCCGTTTAGGTGCCTTTCGAACCGAGAATTACTTGCTCAAACGAAAGCCGGAATAATGCATTTCGTCACTCCGAAGGTCCCTCCTCCACGTACCGACCATAGTTTAATGCATAACAGTACCAGGGGTATGTCTCTGGGCCAGAAGGGTTTGCAGTTGCGTTTTCGCGAAAATGTCCGTTTCGGGCCGTTTTTGTGGGTTATAGCACACGATTTTCAGCACTCGGGTCAATTTTTTTGCAACATCCCGGATGTGCACAGATTCCTTGTAGAGGACATTTGGCGAGGTTTTCATTGATTTTTGGACCGTGGGGTACACGTTTCGGGCCTTTTTCGGCCCGTTTACGTGCCTTTCGAACCGAGAATTACTTGCTCAAACGGAAGCCAGAATAATGCATTTCGTCACTCCGAAGGTCCCTCCTCCACGTACCGACCATAGTTTAATGCATAACAGTACCAGGGGTATGTCTCCGGGCCAGAAGGGTTTGCAGGTGCGTTTTCGTGAAAATGTCCGTTTCGGGCCGTTTTTGTGGGTTATAGCACACGATTTTCAGCACTCGGGTCAATTTTTTTGCAACATCCCGGATGTGCACAGACTCCTTGTAGGAGACATTTGGTGAGGTTTTCATTGATTTTTGTACCGTGGGGTACACGTTTCGGGCCTTTTTCGGCCCGTTTAGGTGCCTTTCGAACCGAGAATTACTTGCTCAAACGGAAGCCGGAATGATGAATTTCGTCACTCCGACGGTCCCTCCTCCACGTACCGACCATAGTTTAATGCATAACAGTACCAGGGGTTTGTCTCCGGGCCAGAAGGGTTTGCAGGTGCGTTTTCGCGAAAATGTCCGTTTTGGGCCATTTTCGTGGGTTATAGCACACGATTTTCAGCACTCGGGTCAATTTTTTGCAACATCCCGGATGTGCACAGATTCCTTGTAGAGGACATTTGGTGAGGTTTTCATTGATTTTTGGACCGTAGGGTACACGTTTCAGGCCTTTTTCGGCCCATTTAGGTGCCTTTCGAACCGAGAATTAGTTGCTCAAACGGAAGCCGGAATGATGAATTTCGTCACTCCGACAGTCCGTCCTCCACGTACCGACCATAGTTTAATGCATAACAGTGCCAGGGGTATGTCTCCGGGACAGAAGGGTTTGCAGGTGCTTTTTCACGAAAATGTCCGTTTCGGGCCGTTTTCGTGGGTTATAGCACACGATTTTCAGCACTCGGGTCAATTTTTTTGTAACATCAAGGATGTGCACAGACTCCTTGTAGGAGACATTTGGCGAGGTTTTCATTGATTTTTGGACCGTGGGGTACACGTTTCGGGCCTTTTTCGGCCCGTTTAGGTGCCTTTCGAACCGAGAATTACTTGCTCAAACGAAAGCCGGAATAATGCATTTCGTCACTCCGAAGGTCCCTCCTCCACGTACCGACCATAGTTTAATGCATAACAGTACCAGGGGTATGTCTCTGGGCCAGAAGGGTTTGCAGTTGCGTTTTCGCGAAAATGTCCGTTTCGGGCCGTTTTCGTGGGTTATAGCACACGATTTTCAGCACTCGGGTCAATTTTTTTGTAACATCCCGGATGTGCACAGACTCCTTGTAGGAGACATTTGGTGAGGTTTACATTGATTTTTGGACCGTGGGGTACACGTTTCGGGCCTTTTTCGGCCCGTTTAGGTGCCTTTCGAACCGAGAATTACTTGCTCAAACGGAAGCCGGAATGATGCATTTCGTCACTCCGACAGTCCCTCCTCCACGTACCGACCATAGTTTAATGCATAACAGTGCCAGGGGTATGTCTCCGGGACAGAAGGGTTTGCAGGTGCTTTTTCGCGAAAATGTCCGTTTCGGGCCGTTTTCGTGGGTTATAGCACACGATTTTCAGCACTCGGGTCAATTTTTTTGTAACATCCCGGATGTGCACAGACTCCTTGTAGGAGACATTTGGCGAGGTTTTCATTGATTTTTGGACCGTGGGGTACACGTTTCGGGCCTTTTTCGGCCCGTTTAGGTGCCTTTCGAACCGAGAATTACTTGCTCAAACGAAAGCCGGAATAATGCATTTCGTCACTCCGAAGGTCCCTCCTCCACGTACCGACCATAGTTTAATGCATAACAGTACCAGGGGTATGTCTCTGGGCCAGAAGGGTTTGCAGGTGCGTTTTCGCGAAAATGTCCGTTTCGGGCCGTTTTTGTGGGTTATAGCACACGATTTTCAGCACTCGGGTCAATTTTTTTGCAACATCCCGGATGTGCACAGATTCCTTGCAGAGGACATTTGGCGAGGTTTTCATTGATTTTTGGACCGTGGGGTACACGTTTCGGGCCTTTTTCGGCCCGTTTACGTGCCTTTCGAACCGAGAATTACTTGCTCAAACGGAAGCCAGAATAATGCATTTCGTCACTCCGAAGGTCCCTCCTCCACGTACCGACCATAGTTTAATGCATAACAGTACCAGGGGTATGTCTCTGGGCCAGAAGGGTTTGCAGGTGCGTTTTCGCGAAAATGTCCGTTTCGGGCCGTTTTTGTGGGTTATAGCACACGATTTTCAGCACTCGGGTCAATTTTTTTGCAACATCCCGGATGTGCACAGATTCCTTGTAGAGGACATTTGGCGAGGTTTTCATTGATTTTTGGACCGTGGGGTACATGTTTCGGGCTTTTTTCGGCCCGTTTACGTGCCTTTCGAACCGAGACTTACTTGCTCAAACGGATGCCGGAATGATGCATTTCGTCACTCCGACGGTCCCTCCTCCACGTACCGACCATAGTTTAATGCATAACAGTACCAGGGGTATGTCTCCGGGCCAGAAGGGTTTGCAGGTGCGTTTTCGCGAAAATGTCCGTTTCGGGCCGTTTTCGTGGGTTATAGCACACGATTTTCCGCACTCGGGTCAATTTTTTTGCAACATCCCGGATGTGCACAGACTCCTTGTAGGAGAGATTTGGCGAGGTTTTCATTGATTTTTGGACCGCGGGGTACACGTTTCGGGTCTTTTTCGGCCCGTTTAGGTGCCTTTCGAACCGAGAATTACTTGCTCAAACGGAAGCCGGAATGATGAATTTCGTCACTCCGACGGTCCCTCCTCCACGTACCGACCATAGTTTAATGCATAACAGTACCAGGGGTATGTCTCCGAGCCAGAAGGGTTTGCAGGTGCGTTTTCGCGAAAATGTCCGTTTTGGGCCATTTTCGTGGGTTATAGCACACGATTTTCAGCACTCGGGTCAATTTTTTGCAACATCCCGGATGTGCACAGATTCCTTGTAGAGGACATTTGGTGAGGTTTTCATTGATTTTTGGACCGTAGGGTACACGTTTCGGGCCTTTTTCGGCCCATTTAGGTGCCTTTCGAACCGAGAATTACTTGCTCAAACGGAAGCCGGAATGATGAATTTTCTCACTCCGACGGTCCCTCCTCCACGTACCGACCATAGTTTAATGCATAACAGTGCCAGGGGTATGTCTCCGGGACAGAAGGGTTTGCATGTGCTTTTTCGCGAAAATGTCCGTTTCGGGCCGTTTTCGTGGGTTATAGCACACGATTTTCAGCACTCGGGTCAATTTTTTTGTAACATCCCGGATGTGCACAGACTCCTTGTAGGAGACATTTGGTGAGGTTTTCATTGATTTTTGGACCGTGGGGTACACGTTTCGGGCCTTTTTCGGCCCGTTTAGGTGCCTTTCGAACCGAGAATTACTTGCTCAAACGGAAGCCGGAATAATGCATTTCGTCACTCCGAAGGTCCCTCCTCCACGTACCGACCATAGTTTAATGCATAACAGTACCAGGGGTATGTCTCCGGGCCAGAAGGGTTTGCAGGTGCGTTTTCGCGAAAATGTCCGTTTCGGGCCGTTTTCGTGGGTTATAGCACACGATTTTCCGCACTCGGGTCAATTTTTTTGCAACATCCCGGATGTGCACAGACTCCTTGTAGGAGACATTTGGCGAGGTTTTCATTGATTTTTGGACCGCGGGGTACACGTTTCGGGCCTTTTTCGGCCCGTTTAGGTGCCTTTCGAACCGAGAATTACTTGCTCAAACGGAAGCCGGAATGATGAATTTCGTCACTCCGACGGTCCCTCCTCCACGTACCGACCATAGTTTAATGCATAACAGTACCAGGGGTTTGTCTCCGGGCCAGAAGGGTTTGCAGGTGCGTTTTCGCGAAAATGTCCGTTTTGGGCCATTTTCGTGGGTTATAGCACACGATTTTCAGCACTCGGGTCAATTTTTTGCAACATCCCGGATGTGCACAGATTCCTTGTAGAGGACATTTGGTGAGGTTTTATTGATTTTTGGACCGTAGGGTACACGTTTCAGGCCTTTTTCGGCCCATTTAGGTGCCTTTCGAACCGAGAATTAGTTGCTCAAACGGAAGCCGGAATGATGAATTTCGTCACTCCGACAGTCCGTCCTCCACGTACCGACCATAGTTTAATGCATAACAGTGCCAGGGGTATGTCTCCGGGACAGAAGGGTTTGCAGGTGCTTTTTCGCGAAAATGTCCGTTTCGGGCCGTTTTCGTGGGTTATAGCACACGATTTTCAGCACTCGGGTCAATTTTTTTGTAACATCCCGGATGTGCACAGACTCCTTGTAGGAGACATTTGGCGAGGTTTTCATTGATTTTTTGACCGTGGGGTACACGTTTCGGGCCTTTTTCGGCCCGTTTAGGTGCCTTTCGAACCGAGAATTACTTGCTCAAACGAAAGCCGGAATAATGCATTTCGTCACTCCGAAGGTCCCTCCTCCACGTACCGACCATAGTTTAATGCATAACAGTACCAGGGGTATGTCTCTGGGCCAGAAGGGTTTGCAGTTGCGTTTTCGCGAAAATGTCCGTTTCGGGCCGTTTTTGTGGGTTATAGCACACGATTTTCAGCACTCGGGTCAATTTTTTTGCAACATCCCGGATGTGCACAGATTCCTTGTAGAGGACATTTGGCGAGGTTTTCATTGATTTTTGGACCGTGGGGTACACGTTTCGGGCCTTTTTCGGCCCGTTTACGTGCCTTTCGAACCGAGAATTACTTGCTCAAACGGAAGCCAGAATAATGCATTTCGTCACTCCGAAGGTCCCTCCTCCACGTACCGACCATAGTTTAATGCATAACAGTACCAGGGGTATGTCTCTGGGCCAGAAGGGTTTGCAGGTGCGTTTTCGCGAAAATGTCCGTTTCGGGCCGTTTTTGTGGGTTATAGCACACGATTTTCAGCACTCGGGTCAATTTTTTTGCAACATCCCGGATGTGCACAGATTCCTTGTAGAGGACATTTGGCGAGGTTTTCATTGATTTTTGGACCGTGGGGTACACGTTTCGGGCCTTTTTCGGCCCGTTTACGTGCCTTTCGAACCGAGAATTACTTGCTCAAACGGAAGCCAGAATAATGCATTTCGTCACTCCGAAGGTCCCTCCTCCACGTACCGACCATAGTTTAATGCATAACAGTACCAGGGGTATGTCTCCGGGCCAGAAGGGTTTGCAGGTGCGTTTTCGTGAAAATGTCCGTTTCGGGCCGTTTTTGTGGGTTATAGCACACGATTTTCAGCACTCGGGTCAATTTTTTTGCAACATCCCGGATGTGCACAGACTCCTTGTAGGAGACATTTGGTGAGGTTTTCATTGATTTTTGTACCGTGGGGTACACGTTTCGGGCCTTTTTCGGCCCGTTTAGGTGCCTTTCGAACCGAGAATTACTTGCTCAAACGGAAGCCGGAATGATGAATTTCGTCACTCCGACGGTCCCTCCTCCACGTACCGACCATAGTTTAATGCATAACAGTACCAGGGGTTTGTCTCCGGGCCAGAAGGGTTTGCAGGTGCGTTTTCGCGAAAATGTCCGTTTTGGGCCATTTTCGTGGGTTATAGCACACGATTTTCAGCACTCGGGTCAATTTTTTGCAACATCCCGGATGTGCACAGATTCCTTGTAGAGGACATTTGGTGAGGTTTTCATTGATTTTTGGACCGTAGGGTACACGTTTCAGGCCTTTTTCGGCCCATTTAGGTGCCTTTCGAACCGAGAATTAGTTGCTCAAACGGAAGCCGGAATGATGAATTTCGTCACTCCGACAGTCCGTCCTCCACGTACCGACCATAGTTTAATGCATAACAGTGCCAGGGGTATGTCTCCGGGACAGAAGGGTTTGCAGGTGCTTTTTCGCGAAAATGTCCGTTTCGGGCCGTTTTCGTGGGTTATAGCACACGATTTTCAGCACTCGGGTCAATTTTTTTGTAACATCCCGGATGTGCACAGACTCCTTGTAGGAGACATTTGGCGAGGTTTTCATTGATTTTTGGACCGTGGGGTACACGTTTCGGGCCTTTTTCGGCCCGTTTAGGTGCCTTTCGAACCGAGAATTACTTGCTCAAACGAAAGCCGGAATAATGCATTTCGTCACTCCGAAGGTCCCTCCTCCACGTACCGACCATAGTTTAATGCATAACAGTACCAGGGGTATGTCTCTGGGCCAGAAGGTTTGCAGTTGCGTTTTCGCGAAAATGTCCGTTTCGGGCCGTTTTTGTGGGTTATAGCACACGATTTTCAGCACTCGGGTCAATTTTTTTGCAACATCCCGGATGTGCACAGATTCCTTGTAGAGGACATTTGGCGAGGTTTTCATTGATTTTTGGACCGTGGGGTACACGTTTCGGGCCTTTTTCGGCCCGTTTACGTGCCTTTCGAACCGAGAATTACTTGCTCAAACGGAAGCCAGAATAATGCATTTCGTCACTCCGAAGGTCCCTCCTCCACGTACCGACCATAGTTTAATGCATAACAGTACCAGGGGTATGTCTCCGGGCCAGAAGGGTTTGCAGGTGCGTTTTCGTGAAAATGTCCGTTTCGGGCCGTTTTTGTGGGTTATAGCACACGATTTTCAGCACTCGGGTCAATTTTTTTGCAACATCCCGGATGTGCACAGACTCCTTGTAGGAGACATTTGGTGAGGTTTTCATTGATTTTTGTACCGTGGGGTACACGTTTCGGGCCTTTTTCGGCCCGTTTAGGTGCCTTTCGAACCGAGAATTACTTGCTCAAACGGAAGCCGGAATGATGAATTTCGTCACTCCGACGGTCCCTCCTCCACGTACCGACCATAGTTTAATGCATAACAGTACCAGGGGTTTGTCTCCGGGCCAGAAGGGTTTGCAGGTGCGTTTTCGCGAAAATGTCCGTTTCGGGCCGTTTTCGTGGGTTATAGCACACGATTTTCAGCACTCGGGTCAATTTTTTTGTAACATCCCGGATGTGCACAGACTCCTTGTAGGAGACATTTGGTGAGGTTTTCATTGATTTTTGTACCGTGGGGTACACGTTTCGGGCCTTTTTCGGCCCGTTTAGGTGCCTTTCGAACTGAGAATTACTTGCTCAAACAGAAGCCGGAATGATGCATTTCGTCACTCCGACGGTCCCTCCTCCACGTACCGACCATAGTTTAATGCATAACAGTACTAGGGGTATGTCGCTGGGCCAGGAGGGTTTGCAGGTGCGTTTTCGTGAAAATGTCCGTTTCGGGCCGTTTTTGTGGGTTATAGCACACGATTTTCAGCACTCGGGTCAATTTTTTTGCAACATCCCGGATGTGCACAGACTCCTTGTAGGAGACGTTTGGTGAGGTTTTCATTGATTTTTGGACCGCAGGGTACACGTTTCGGGCCTTTTTCAGCCCGTTTAGGTGCCTCTGGAACCGGGAATTACTTGCTCAAACGGAAGCCGGAATGATTTATTTTGTCAATCCGACGGTTCCTCCTCCACGTACCGACCATAGTTTAATGCACAACAGCACCTGGGGTATGTCTCCGGGCCAGAAGGGTTTGCAGGTGAGTTTTCGCGAAAATGTCCGTTTCGGGCCATTTTCGTGGGTTATAGCACACGATTTTCAGCACTCGGGTCAATTTTTTTGCAACATCCCGGATGTGCACAGATTCCTTGTGGAGGACATTTGGCGAGGTTTTGATTGATTTTTGGACCGTGGGGTACACGTTCGGGCTTTTTTCGGCCCGTTTAGGTGCCTTTCGAACCGAGAATTACTTTCTCAAACGGAAGTCGGAATGAAGCATTTCGTCACTCCGACGGTTCCTCCTCCACGTACCGACCATAGTTTAATGCATAACAGCACCAGGGGTATGTCTCCGGGCCAGAAGTGTTTGCAGGTGCGTTTTCGCGAAAATGTCCGTTTCGGGCCGTTTTCGTGGGTTATAGCACACGATTTTCAGCACTCGGGTCAATTTTTTTGCAACATCCCGGATGTGCACAGACTCCTTGTAGGAGACATTTGGCGAGGTTTTCATTGATTTTTGGACCGTGGGGTACATATTTCGGGCCTTTTTCGGTCCGTTTATGTGCCTTTCGAACCGAGAATTACTTGCTCAAACGGAAGCCGGAATGATGCATTTCGTCACTCCGACGGTCCCTCCTCCACGTACCGACCATAGTTTAATGCATAACAGTACCAGGGGTATGTCTCTGGGTCAGAAGGGTTTGCAGGTGCGTTTTCGTGAAAATGTCCGTTTCGGGCCGTTTTTGTGGGTTATAGCACACAATTTTCAGCACTCGGGTCAATTTTTTTGCAACATCCCGGATGTGCACAGACTCCTTGTAGGAGACATTTGGTGAGGTTTTCATTGATTTTTGGACCGCAGGGTACATGTTTCGGGCCTTTTTCAGCCTGTTTAGGTGCCTCTGGAACCGGGAATTACTTGCTCAAACGGAAGCCGGAATGATTTATTTCGTCAATCCGACGGTTCCTCCTCCACGTACCGACCATAGTTTAATGCACAACAGCACCTGGGGTATGTCTCCGGGCCAGAAGGGTTTGCAGGTGCGTTTTCGCGAAAATGTCCGTTTCGGGCCATTTTCGTGGGTTTTAGCACACGATTTTCAGCACTCGGGTTAATTTTTTTGCAACATCCCGGATGTGCACAGATTCCTTGTGGAGGACATTTGGCGAGGTTTTCATTGATTTTTGGACCGCGGGTACACGTTTCGGGCTTTTTTCGGCCCATTTAGGTGCCTTTCGAACCAAGAATTACTTGCTCAAACGGAAGTCGGAATGATGCATTTCGTCACTCCGACGGTTCCTCCTCCACGTATCGACCATAGTTTAATGCATAACAGCACCAGAGGTATGTCTCCGGGCCAGAAGGGTTTGCAGGTGCGTTTTCGCGAAAATGTCCGTTTCAGGCCATTTTCGTGGGTTATAGCACACGATTTTCAGCACTCGGGTCACTTTTTTTGCAACATCCCGGATGTGCACAGACTCTTCGTAGGAGACATTTGGCTAGGTTTTCATTGATTTTTGGACCGCGGGGTACACGTTTCGGGCCTTTTTTGGCCCGTTTAGGTGCCTTTGGAACCTAGAATTACTTGCTCAAATGGAAGCCGGAATGATTTATTTCGTCAATCCGACAGTTCCACCTCCACGTACCGACCATAGTTTATTGCATATTAGCACCAGGGGTATGTCTCCGGGCCAGAAGGGTTTGCAGGTGCGTTTTCGGGAAAATGTCCGTTTTGGGCCATTTTCGTGGGTTATAACACACGATTTTCAGCACTCGGGTCAATTTTTTTTGCAACATCCCAGATGTGCACCGACTCCTTGTAGGAGACATTTGGCGAGGTTTTCATTGATTTCTGGACCGCGGGGTACACGTTTCGGGCCTTTTTCGGCCCGTTTAGGTGCCTTTCGAACCGAGAATTACTTGCTCAAACGAAAGCCGGAATGATGCATTTCATCACTCCGATGGTCACTCCTCCACGTACTGACCATAGTTGAATGCATAACAGTACCAGGGGTATGTCTCCGGGCCAGAAGGGTTTGCAGGTGCGTTTTCGTGAAAATGTCCGTTTCGGGCCGTTTTTGTGGGTTATAGCACACGATTTTCAGCACTCGGGTCAATTTTTTTGCAACATCCCGGATGTGCACAGACTCCTTGTAGGAGACATTTGGTGAGGTTTTCATTGATTTTTGTACCGTGGGGTACACGTTTCGGGCCTTTTTCGGCCCGTTTAGGTGCCTTTCGAACTGAGAATTACTTGCTCAAACAGAAGCCGGAATGATGCATTTCGTCACTCCGACGGTCCCTCCTCCACGTACCGACCATAGTTTAATGCATAACAGTACTAGGGGTATGTCGCTGGGCCAGGAGGGTTTGCAGGTGCGTTTTCGTGAAAATGTCCGTTTCGGGCCGTTTTTGTGGGTTATAGCACACGATTTTCAGCACTCGGGTCAATTTTTTTGCAACATCCCGGATGTGCACAGACTCCTTGTAGGAGACGTTTGGTGAGGTTTTCATTGATTTTTGGACCGCAGGGTACACGTTTCGGGCCTTTTTCAGCCCGTTTAGGTGCCTCTGGAACCGGGAATTACTTGCTCAAACGGAAGCCGGAATGATTTATTTTGTCAATCCGACGGTTCC
This sequence comes from Cenchrus fungigraminus, assembly GCA_036936925.1. NCBI lineage: Eukaryota > Viridiplantae > Streptophyta > Magnoliopsida > Poales > Poaceae > Cenchrus > Cenchrus fungigraminus. The sequence continues at coordinate 102,310,836 of CM072776.1, forward strand.
TCCTCCACGTACCGACCATAGTTTAATGCACAACAGCACCTGGGGTATGTCTCCGGGCCAGAAGGGTTTGCAGGTGAGTTTTCGCGAAAATGTCCGTTTCGGGCCATTTTCGTGGGTTATAGCACACGATTTTCAGCACTCGGGTCAATTTTTTTGCAACATCCCGGATGTGCACAGATTCCTTGTGGAGGACATTTGGCGAGGTTTTGATTGATTTTTGGACCGTGGGGTACACGTTCGGGCTTTTTTCGGCCCGTTTAGGTGCCTTTCGAACCGAGAATTACTTTCTCAAACGGAAGTCGGAATGAAGCATTTCGTCACTCCGACGGTTCCTCCTCCACGTACCGACCATAGTTTAATGCATAACAGCACCAGGGGTATGTCTCCGGGCCAGAAGTGTTTGCAGGTGCGTTTTCGCGAAAATGTCCGTTTCGGGCCGTTTTCGTGGGTTATAGCACACGATTTTCAGCACTCGGGTCAATTTTTTTGCAACATCCCGGATGTGCACAGACTCCTTGTAGGAGACATTTGGCGAGGTTTTCATTGATTTTTGGACCGTGGGGTACATATTTCGGGCCTTTTTCGGTCCGTTTATGTGCCTTTCGAACCGAGAATTACTTGCTCAAACGGAAGCCGGAATGATGCATTTCGTCACTCCGACGGTCCCTCCTCCACGTACCGACCATAGTTTAATGCATAACAGTACCAGGGGTATGTCTCTGGGTCAGAAGGGTTTGCAGGTGCGTTTTCGTGAAAATGTCCGTTTCGGGCCGTTTTTGTGGGTTATAGCACACAATTTTCAGCACTCGGGTCAATTTTTTTGCAACATCCCGGATGTGCACAGACTCCTTGTAGGAGACATTTGGTGAGGTTTTCATTGATTTTTGGACCGCAGGGTACATGTTTCGGGCCTTTTTCAGCCTGTTTAGGTGCCTCTGGAACCGGGAATTACTTGCTCAAACGGAAGCCGGAATGATTTATTTCGTCAATCCGACGGTTTCTCCTCCACGTACCGACCATAGTTTAATGCACAACAGCACCTGGGGTATGTCTCCGGGCCAGAAGGGTTTGCAGGTGCGTTTTCGCGAAAATGTCCGTTTCGGGCCATTTTCGTGGGTTTTAGCACACGATTTTCAGCACTCGGGTTAATTTTTTTGCAACATCCCGGATGTGCACAGATTCCTTGTGGAGGACATTTGGCGAGGTTTTCATTGATTTTTGGACCGCGGGTACACGTTTCGGGCTTTTTTCGGCCCATTTAGGTGCCTTTCGAACCAAGAATTACTTGCTCAAACGGAAGTCGGAATGATGCATTTCGTCACTCCGACGGTTCCTCCTCCACGTATCGACCATAGTTTAATGCATAACAGCACCAGAGGTATGTCTCCGGGCCAGAAGGGTTTGCAGGTGCGTTTTCGCGAAAATGTCCGTTTCAGGCCATTTTCGTGGGTTATAGCACACGATTTTCAGCACTCGGGTCACTTTTTTTGCAACATCCCGGATGTGCACAGACTCTTCGTAGGAGACATTTGGCTAGGTTTTCATTGATTTTTGGACCGCGGGGTACACGTTTCGGGCCTTTTTTGGCCCGTTTAGGTGCCTTTGGAACCTAGAATTACTTGCTCAAATGGAAGCCGGAATGATTTATTTCGTCAATCCGACAGTTCCACCTCCACGTACCGACCATAGTTTATTGCATATTAGCACCAGGGGTATGTCTCCGGGCCAGAAGGGTTTGCAGGTGCGTTTTCGGGAAAATGTCCGTTTTGGGCCATTTTCGTGGGTTATAACACACGATTTTCAGCACTCGGGTCAATTTTTTTTGCAACATCCCAGATGTGCACCGACTCCTTGTAGGAGACATTTGGCGAGGTTTTCATTGATTTCTGGACCGCGGGGTACACGTTTCGGGCCTTTTTCGGCCCGTTTAGGTGCCTTTCGAACCGAGAATTACTTGCTCAAACGAAAGCCGGAATGATGCATTTCATCACTCCGATGGTCACTCCTCCACGTACTGACCATAGTTGAATGCATAACAGTACCAGGGGTATGTCTCCGGGCCAGAAGGGTTTGCAGGTGCGTTTTCGTGAAAATGTCCGTTTCGGGCCGTTTTTGTGGGTTATAGCACACGATTTTCAGCACTCGGGTCAATTTTTTTGCAACATCCCGGATGTGCACAGACTCCTTGTAGGAGACATTTGGTGAGGTTTTCATTGATTTTTGGACCGCAGGGTACATGTTTCGGGCCTTTTTCAGCCTGTTTAGGTGCCTCTGGAACCGGGAATTACTTGCTCAAACGGAAGCCGGAATGATTTATTTCGTCAATCCGACGGTTCCTCCTCCACGTACCGACCATAGTTTAATGCACAACAGCACCTGGGGTATGTCTCCGGGCCAGAAGGGTTTGCAGGTGCGTTTTCGCGAAAATGTCCGTTTCGGGCCATTTTCGTGGGTTTTAGCACACGATTTTCAGCACTCGGGTCAATTTTTTTGTAACATCCCGGATGTGCACAGACTCCTTGTAGGAGACATTTGGTGAGGTTTTCATTGATTTTTGTACCGTGGGGTACACGTTTCGGGCCTTTTTCGGCCCGTTTAGGTGCCTTTCGAACTGAGAATTACTTGCTCAAACAGAAGCCGGAATGATGCATTTCGTCACTCCGACGGTCCCTCCTCCACGTACCGACCATAGTTTAATGCATAACAGTACTAGGGGTATGTCGCTGGGCCAGGAGGGTTTGCAGGTGCGTTTTCGTGAAAATGTCCGTTTCGGGCCGTTTTTGTGGGTTATAGCACACGATTTTCAGCACTCGGGTCAATTTTTTTGCAACATCCCGGATGTGCACAGACTCCTTGTAGGAGACGTTTGGTGAGGTTTTCATTGATTTTTGGACCGCAGGGTACACGTTTCGGGCCTTTTTCAGCCCGTTTAGGTGCCTCTGGAACCGGGAATTACTTGCTCAAACGGAAGCCGGAATGATTTATTTTGTCAATCCGACGGTTCCTCCTCCACGTACCGACCATAGTTTAATGCACAACAGCACCTGGGGTATGTCTCCGGGCCAGAAGGGTTTGCAGGTGAGTTTTCGCGAAAATGTCCGTTTCGGGCCATTTTCGTGGGTTATAGCACACGATTTTCAGCACTCGGGTCAATTTTTTTGCAACATCCCGGATGTGCACAGATTCCTTGTGGAGGACATTTGGCGAGGTTTTGATTGATTTTTGGACCGTGGGGTACACGTTCGGGCTTTTTTCGGCCCGTTTAGGTGCCTTTCGAACCGAGAATTACTTTCTCAAACGGAAGTCGGAATGAAGCATTTCGTCACTCCGACGGTTCCTCCTCCACGTACCGACCATAGTTTAATGCATAACAGCACCAGGGGTATGTCTCCGGGCCAGAAGTGTTTGCAGGTGCGTTTTCGCGAAAATGTCCGTTTCGGGCCGTTTTCGTGGGTTAGCACACGATTTTCAGCACTCGGGTCAATTTTTTTGCAACATCCCGGATGTGCACAGACTCCTTGTAGGAGACATTTGGCGAGGTTTTCATTGATTTTTGGACCGTGGGGTACATATTTCGGGCCTTTTTCGGTCCGTTTATGTGCCTTTCGAACCGAGAATTACTTGCTCAAACGGAAGCCGGAATGATGCATTTCGTCACTCCGACGGTCCCTCCTCCACGTACCGACCATAGTTTAATGCATAACAGTACCAGGGGTATGTCTCTGGGTCAGAAGGGTTTGCAGGTGCGTTTTCGTGAAAATGTCCGTTTCGGGCCGTTTTTGTGGGTTATAGCACACAATTTTCAGCACTCGGGTCAATTTTTTTGCAACATCCCGGATGTGCACAGACTCCTTGTAGGAGACATTTGGTGAGGTTTTCATTGATTTTTGGACCGCAGGGTACATGTTTCGGGCCTTTTTCAGCCTGTTTAGGTGCCTCTGGAACCGGGAATTACTTGCTCAAACGGAAGCCGGAATGATTTATTTCGTCAATCCGACGGTTCCTCCTCCACGTACCGACCATAGTTTAATGCACAACAGCACCTGGGGTATGTCTCCGGGCCAGAAGGGTTTGCAGGTGCGTTTTCGCGAAAATGTCCGTTTCGGGCCATTTTCGTGGGTTTTAGCACACGATTTTCAGCACTCGGGTTAATTTTTTTGCAACATCCCGGATGTGCACAGATTCCTTGTGGAGGACATTTGGCGAGGTTTTCATTGATTTTTGGACCGCGGGTACACGTTTCGTGCTTTTTTCGGCCCATTTAGGTGCCTTTCGAACCAAGAATTACTTGCTCAAACGGAAGTCGGAATGATGCATTTCGTCACTCCGACGGTTCCTCCTCCACGTATCGACCATAGTTTAATGCATAACAGCACCAGAGGTATGTCTCCGGGCCAGAAGGGTTTGCAGGTGCGTTTTCGCGATAATGTCCGTTTCAGGCCATTTTCGTGGGTTATAGCACACGATTTTCAGCACTCGGGTCACTTTTTTTGCAACATCCCGGATGTGCACAGACTCTTCGTAGGAGACATTTGGCTAGGTTTTCATTGATTTTTGGACCGCGGGGTACACGTTTCGGGCCTTTTTTGGCCCGTTTAGGTGCCTTTGGAACCTAGAATTACTTGCTCAAATGGAAGCCGGAATGATTTATTTCGTCAATCCGACAGTTCCACCTCCACGTACCGACCATAGTTTAATGCATATTAGCACCAGGGGTATGTCTCCGGGCCAGAAGGGTTTGCAGGTGCGTTTTCGGGAAAATGTCCGTTTTGGGCCATTTTCGTGGGTTATAACACACGATTTTCAGCACTCGGGTCAATTTTTTTTGCAACATCCCAGATGTGCACCGACTCCTTGTAGGAGACATTTGGCGAGGTTTTCATTGATTTCTGGACCGCGGGGTACACGTTTCGGGCCTTTTTCGGCCCGTTTAGGTGCCTTTCGAACCGAGAATTACTTGCTCAAACGAAAGCCGGAATGATGCATTTCATCACTCCGATGGTCACTCCTCCACGTACTGACCATAGTTGAATGCATAACAGTACCAGGGGTATGTCTCCGGGCCAGAAGGGTTTGCAGGTGCGTTTTCGTGAAAATGTCCGTTTCGGGCCGTTTTTGTGGGTTATAGCACACGATTTTCAGCACTCGGGTCAATTTTTTTGCAACATCCCGGATGTGCACAGACTCCTTGTAGGAGACATTTGGTGAGGTTTTCATTGATTTTTGGACCGCAGGGTACACGTTTCGGGCCTTTTTCGGCCCGTTTAGGTGCCTCTGGAATCGAGAATTACTTGCTCAAACGGAAGCCAGAATGATTTATTTCATCAATCCGACGATTCCTCCTCCACGTACCGACCATAGTTAAATGCATAATAGCACCAGGGGTATGTCTCCGGGCCAGAATGGTTTGCAGGTGCGTTTTCGGGAAAATGCCCATTTCGGGCCATTTTCGTGGGTTATAGCACACGATTTTCAGCACTCGGGTCAATTTTTTTGCAACATCCCGGATGTGCACAGATTCCTTGTAGAGGACATTTGGCGAGGTTTTCATTGATTTTTGGACCGTGGGGTACACGTTTCGGGCCTTTTTCGGCCCGTTTACGTGCCTTTCGAACCGAGAATTACTTGCTCAAACGGAAGCCGGAATGATGCATTTCGTCACTCCGACGGTCCCTCCTCCACATAACGACCATAGTTTAATGCATAACAGTACCAGGGGTATGTCTCCGGGCCAGAAGGGTTTGCAGGTGCGTTTTCGAGAAAATGTCCGTTTTGGGCCGTTTTCGTGGGTTATAGCACACGATTTTCAGCACTCGGGTCAATTTTTTTTGCAACATCCCGGATGTGCACAGACTCCTTGTAGGAGACATTTGGCGAGGTTTTCATTGATTTTTGGACCGTGGGGTACGTTTCGGGACTTTTTCGCCTCGTTTAGGTGCCTTTCGAACCTAGAATTACTTGCTCAAACGGAAGCCGGAATGATGCATTTCGTCACTCCGACGGTCCCTCCTCCACGTACCGACCATAGTTTAATGCATAACAGTACCAGGGGTATGTCTCTGGGCAAGAAGGGTTTGCAGGTGCGTTTTCGTGAAAATGTCCGTTTCGGGCCGTTTTTGTGGGTTATAGCACACGATATTCAGCACTCGGGTCAATTTTTTTGCAACATCCCGGATGTGCACAGACTCCTTGTAGGAGACATTTGGTGAGGTTTTCATTGATTTTTGGACCGCAGGGTACACGTTTCGGGCCTTTTTCAGCCTGTTTAGGTGCCTCTGGAACCGGGAATTACTTGCTCAAACGGAAGCCGGAATGATTTATTTCGTCAATCCGACGGTTCCTCCTCCACGTACCGACCATAGTTTAATGCACAACAGCACCTGGGGTATGTCTCCGGGCCAGAAGGGTTTGCAGGTGCGTTTTCGCGAAAATGTCCGTTTCGGGCCATTTTCGTGGGTTTTAGCACACGATTTTCAGCACTCGGGTTAATTTTTTTGCAACATCCCGGATGTGCACAGATTCCTTGTGGAGGACATTTGGCGAGGTTTTCATTGATTTTTGGACCACGGGTACACGTTTCGGGCTTTTTTCGGCCTATTTAGGTGCCTTTCGAACCGAGAATTACTTGCTCAAACGGAAGTCGGAATGATGCATTTCGTCACTCCGACGGTTCCTCCTCCACGTATCGACCATAGTTTAATGCATAAGAGCACCAGAGGTATGTCTCCGGGCCAGAAGGGTTTGCAGGTGCGTTTTCGCGAAAATGTCCGTTTCAGGCCATTTTCGTGGGTTATAGCACACGATTTTCAGCACTCGGGTCACTTTTTTTGCAACATCCCGGATGTGCACAGACTCTTCGTTGGAGACATTTGGCGAGGTTTTCATTGATTTTTGGACCGCGGGGTACACGTTTCGGGCCTTTTTTGGCCCGTTTAGGTGCCTTTGGAATCTAGAATTACTTGCTCAAACGGAAGCCGGAATGATTTATTTCGTCAATCCGACAGTTCCTCCTCCACGTACCGACCATAGTTTAATGCATATTAGCACCAGGGGTATGTCTCCGGGCCAGAAGGGTTTGCAGGTGCGTTTTCGGGAAAATGTCCGTTTTGGGCCATTTTCGTGGGTTATAGCACACGATTTTCAGCACTCGGATCAATTTTTTTTGCAACATCCCAGATGTGCACCGACTCCTTGTAGGAGACATTTGGCGAGGTTTTCATTGATTTTTGGACCGCGGGGTACACGTTTCGGGCCTTTTTCGGCCCGTTTAGGTGCCTTTCGAACCGAGAATTACTTGCTCAAATGGAAGCCGGAATGATGAATTTCATCACTCCAACAGTCCCTCCTCCACGTACCGACCATAGTTTAATGCATAACAGTACCAGGGGTATGTCTCCGGGCCAGAAGGTTTTGCAGGTGCGTTTTCGCGAAAATGCCCATTTCGGGCCATTTTCGTGGGTTATAGCACACGATTTTCAGCACTCGGGTCAATGTTTTTGCAACATCCTGGATGTGCACAGATTCCTTGTAGAGGACATTTGGCGAGGTTTTCATTGATTTTTGGACCGTGGGGTACACGTTTCGGGCCTTTTTCGGCCCGTTTAGGTGCCTTTCGAACCGAGAATTACATGCTCAAACGGAAGCCGGAATGATGAATTTCGTCACTCGGACGGTCCCTCCTTCACGTACCGACCATAGTTTAATGCATAACAGCACCAGGGGTTTGTCTCCGGGCCAGAAGGGTTTGCAGGTGCGTTTTCGCGAAAATGTCCGTTTCGGGCCATTTTCGTGGGTTAGAGCACACGATTTTCTGCACTCGGGTCAATTTTTTTGCAACATCCCGGATGTGCACAGACTCCTTGTAGGAGACATTTGGCGAGGTTTTCATTCATTTTTGGACCGTGGGGTACACGTTTCGGGCCTTTTCGGCCCGTTTAGGTGCCTTTCGAACCGAGAATTACTTGCTCAAACGGAAGCCAGAATGATGCATTTCGTCACTCCGACGGTCCCTCCTCCACGTACCGACCATAGTGTAATGCATAACAGTACTAGGGGTATGTCTCCAGGCCAGAAGGGTTTGCAGGTGCGTTTTCGCGAAAATGCCCGTTTCGGGCCATTTTCGTGGGTTAGAGCACACGATTTTCAGCACTCGGGTCAATTTTTTTTCAACATCCCGGATGTGCACAGACTCCTCGTAGGAGACATTTGGCGAGGTTTTCATTGATTTTTGGACCGCAGGGTACACGTTTCGGGCCTTTTTCAGCCCGTTTAGGTGCCTCTGGAACCGGGAATTACTTGCTCAAACGGAAGCCGGAATGATTTATTTCATCAATCCGACGGTTCCTCCTCGACGTACCGACCATAGTTTAATGCACAACAGCACCTGGGTTATGTCTCCCGGCCAGAAGGGTTTGCAGGTGAGTTTTCGCAAAATGTCCATTTCGGGCCATTTTCGTGGGTTATAGCACACGATTTTCAGCACTCGGGTCAATTATTTTGCAACATCCCGGATGTGCACAGATTCCTTGTGGAGGACATTTGGCGAGGTTTTCATTGATTTTTGGACCGTGGGGTACATGTTTCGGGCTTTTTTCGGCCCGTTTAGGTGCCTTTCAACCGAGAATTACTTTCTCAAACGGAAGTCGGAATGATGCATTTCGTCACTCCGACGGTTCCTCCTCCACGTACCGACCATAGTTTAATGCATAACAGCACCAGGGGTATGTCTCTGGGCCAGAAGGGTTTGCAGGCGCGTTTTCGGGAAAATGTCCATTTCGGGCTATTTTCGTGGGTTATAGCACACGATTTTCAGCACTCGGGTCAATTTTTTGCAACATCCCGGATGTGCATAGATTCCTTGTAGAGGACATTTGGCGAGGTTTTCATTGATTTTTGGACCGTGGGGTACATGTTTCGGGCCTTTTTCGGCCCGTTTAGGTGCCTTCGGAACCGAGAATTACTTGCCCAAATGAAAGCCAGAATGATGCATTTCGTCACTCTGACGGTCCCTCCTCCAAGTACCGATCATAGTTTAATGCATAACAGCTCCAGTGGTATGTCTCTGGGCCAGAAGGGTTTGCAGGTGCGTTTTCGGGAAAATGTCCGTTTCGGGCCATTTTCGTGGGTTATAGCACACGATTTTCAGCACTCGGGTCAATTTTTTTGCATCATCCCGGATGTGCACAGAGTCCTTGTAGAGGACATTTGGCGAGCTTTTCATTGATTTTTGGACCCTGGGGTACACGTTTCGGGCCTTTTTCGGCCCGTTTACGTGCCTTTGAACCGAGAATTACTTGCTCAAACGAAAGCCGGAATGATGCATTTCGTCACTCCGACGGTCCCTCCTCCACGTACCGACCATAGTTTAATGCATAACAGTACCAGGGAAATGTCTCCGGGCCAGAAGGGTTTGCAGCTGCGTTTTCGCGAAAATGTCCGTTTGGGGCCATTTTCGTGGGTTCCACACGATTTTCAGCACCCGGGTCAATTTTTTTGCAACATCCTGGATGTGCACAGTCTCCTTGTAGAAGACATTTGGGGAGGTTTTCATTTATTTTTGGACAGTAGGGTACACGTTTCGGGCCTTTTTCGGCCCGTTTAGGTGCCTTCGGAACCGAGAATTACTTACCCAAACGGAAGCCAGAATGATGCATTTCGTCACTCTGACGGTCCCTCCACCATGTACCGATCATAGTTTAATGCATAACAGCTCCAGTGGTATGTCTCCGGGCCAGAAGGGTTTGCAGGTGCGTTTTCGGGAAAATGTCCGTTTCGGGCCATTTTCGTGGTTTATAGCACACGATTTTCAGCACTCGGGTCAATTTTTTTGCAACATCCCGGATGTGCACAGAGTCCTTGTAGAGGACATTTGGCGAGGTTTTCATTGATTTTTGGACCCTGGGGTACACGTTTCGGGCCTTTTTCGGCCCGTTTACGTGCCTTTCGAACCGAGAATTACTTGCTCAAACGAAAGCAGGAATGATGCATTTCGTCACTCCGACGGTCCCTCCTCCACGTACCGACCATAGTTTAATGCATAACAGTACCAGGGGTATGTCTCTGGGCCAGAAGGGTTTGCAGGTGCGTTTTCGGGAAAATGTCCGTTTCGGGCCGTTTTCGTGGGTTATAGCACACGATTTTCAGCACTCAGGTCAATTTTTTTTGCAACATTCCAGATGTGCACAGACTCCTTGTAGGAGACATTTGGCGAGGTTTTCATTGATTTTTGGAGCGCGGGGTACACATTTCGGGCCTTTTTCGGCCCGTTTAGGTGCCTTTCGAACCGAGAATTACTTGCTCAAACGGAAGCCGGAATGATGCATTTCGTCACTCTGATGGTCACTCCTCCACGTACCGACCATAGTTTAATGCATAACAGTACCAGGGGTATGTCTCCGGGCCAGAAGGGTTTGCAGGTGCGTTTTCGTGAAAATGTCCGTTTCGGGCGTTTTCGTGGCTTATAGCACACGATTTTCAGCACTCGGGTCAATTTTTTTGCAACATCCCGGATGTGCCAAGATTCCTTGTAGGAGACATTTGGCGAGGTTTTCATTGATTTTTGGACCGTGGGGTACACGTTTCGGGCCTTTTTCGGCCAGTTAAGGTGCCTTTCGAACCGAGAATTACTTGCTCAAACGGAAGCCGGAATGATGAATTTCGTCACTCCGACAGTCCCTCCTCCACGTACCGACCATAGTTTAATGCATAACAGTACCAGGGGTATGTCTCCGGGCCAGAAGGGTTTGCAGGTGCGTTTTCGCGAAAATGCCCGTTTCGGGCCATTTTCGTGGGTTATAGCACACGATTTTCAGCACTCGGGTCAATGTTTTTGCAACATCCTGGATGTGCACAGATTCCTTGTAGAGGACATTTGGCGAGGTTTTCATTGATTTTTGGACCGTGGGGTACACGTTTCGGGCCTTTTTCGGCCCGTTTAGGTGCCTTTCGAACCGAGAATTACATGCTCAAACGGAAGCCGGAATGATGAATTTCGTCACTCAGACGGTCCCTCCTTCACGTACCGACCATAGTTTAATGCATAACAGCACCAGGGGTTTGTCTCCGGGCCAGAAGGGTTTGCAGGTGCGTTTTCGCGAAAATGTCAGTTTCGGGCCATTTTCGTGGGTTAGAGCACACGATTTTCTGCACTCAGGTCAATTTTTTTGCAACATCCCGGATGTGCACAGACTCCTCGTAGGAGACATTTGGCGAGGTTTTCATTGATTTTTGGACCACAGCGTACTCGTTTCGGGCCTTTTTCAGCCCGTTTAAGTGCCTTTCGAACCGAGAATTACTTGCTCGAACGGAAGCCGGAATGATGCATTTCGTCACTCCGACGGTCCCTCCTCCACGTACCGACCATAGTTTAATGCTTAACAGTACCAGGGGTATGTCTCCGGGCCAGAAGGGTTTGCAGGTGCGTTTTCGCGAAAATGTCCGTTTCGGGCCATTTTCGTGGGTTAGAGCACACGATTTTCAGCACTCAGGTCAATTTTTTTTGCAACATTCCAGATGTGCACAGACTCCTTGTAGGAGACATTTGGCGAGGTTTTCATTGATTTTTGGAGCGCGGGGTACACATTTCGGGCCTTTTTCGGCCCGTTTAGGTGCCTTTCGAACCGAGAATTACTTGCTCAAACGGAAGCCGGAATGATGCATTTCGTCACTCTGATGGTCACTCCTCCACGTACCGACCATAGTTTAATGCATAACAGTACCAGGGGTATGTCTCCGGGCCAGAAGGGTTTGCAGGTGCGTTTTCGTGAAAATGTCCGTTTCGGGCGTTTTCGTGGCTTATAGCACACGATTTTCAGCACTCGGGTCAATTTTTTTTGCAACATCCCGGATGTGCCAAGATTCCTTGTAGGAGACATTTGGCGAGGTTTTCATTGATTTTTGGACCGTGGGGTACACGTTTCGGGCCTTTTTCGGCCAGTTAAGGTGCCTTTCGAACCGAGAATTACTTGCTCAAACGGAAGCCGGAATGATGAATTTCGTCACTCCGACAGTCCCTCCTCCACGTACCGACCATAGTTTAATGCATAACAGTACCAGGGGTATGTCTCCGGGCCAGAAGGGTTTGCAGGTGCGTTTTCGCGAAAATGCCCGTTTCGGGCCATTTTCGTGGGTTATAGCACACGATTTTCAGCACTCGGGTCAATGTTTTTGCAACATCCTGGATGTGCACAGATTCCTTGTAGAGGACATTTGGCGAGGTTTTCATTGATTTTTGGACCGTGGGGTACACGTTTCGGGCCTTTTTCGGCCCGTTTAGGTGCCTTTCGAACCGAGAATTACATGCTCAAACGGAAGCCGGAATGATGAATTTCGTCACTCAGACGGTCCCTCCTTCACGTACCGACCATAGTTTAATGCATAACAGCACCAGGGGTTTGTCTCCGGGCCAGAAGGGTTTGCAGGTGCGTTTTCGCGAAAATGTCCGTTTCGGGCCATTTTCGTGGGTTAGAGCACACGATTTTCTGCACTCAGGTCAATTTTTTTGCAACATCCCGGATGTGCACAGACTCCTCGTAGGAGACATTTGGCGAGGTTTTCATTGATTTTTGGACCACAGCGTACTCGTTTCGGGCCTTTTTCAGCCCGTTTAAGTGCCTTTCGAACCGAGAATTACTTGCTCAAACGGAAGCCGGAATGATGCATTTCGTCACTCCGACGGTCCCTCCTCCACGTACCGACCATAGTTTAATGCTTAACAGTACCAGGGGTATGTCTCCGGGCCAGAAGGGTTTGCAGGTGCGTTTTCGCGAAAATGTCCGTTTCGGGCCATTTTCGTGGGTTAGAGCACACGATTTTCAGCACTCGGGTCAATTTTTTTGCAACATCCCGGATGTGCACAGACTCCTTGTAGGAGACATTTGGCGAGGTTTTCATTGATTTTTGGACCGTGGGGTACACGTTTCGGGCCTTTGTCGGCCCGTTTAAGTGCCTTTCGAACCGAGAATTACTTTCTCAAACGGAAGCCGGAATGATGCATTTCGTCACTCCGACGGTCCCTCCTCCACGTACCGACCATAGTTTAATGCATAACAGTACCAGGGTATGTCTCCGGGCCAGAAGGGTTTGCAGGTGCGTTTTCGCGAAAATGTCCGTTTCGGGCCATTTTCGTGGGTTATAGCACACGATTTTCAGCACTCGGGTTAATTTTTTTGCAACATCCCGGATGTGCACAGATTCCTTGTGGAGGACATTTGGCGAGGTTTTCATTGATTTTTGGACCGTGGGGTACACGTTTCGGGCTTTTTTCGGCCTGTTTAGGTGCCTTTCGAACCGAGAATTACTCGCTCAAACGGAAGTCGGAATGATGCATTTCGTCACTCCGACGGTTCCTCCTCCACGTACCGACCATAGTTTAATGCATAACAGCACAAGGGGTATGTCTCCGTGCCAGAAGGGTTTGCAGGTGCGTTTTCGCGAAAATGTCCGTTTCAGGCCATTTTCGTGGGTTATAGCACACGATTTTCAGCACTCGGGTCAATTTTTTTGCAACATCCCGGATGTGCACAGACTCCTCGTAGGAGACATTTGGCGAGGTTTTCATTGATTTTTGGACCGCAGGGTACTCGTTTCGGGCCTTTTTCGGCCCGTTTAAGTGCCTTTCGAACCGAGAATTACTTGCTCAAACGGAAGCCGGAATGATGCATTTCGTCACTCCGACGGTCCCTCCTCCACGTACCGACCATAGTTTAATGCTTAATAGTACCAGGGGTATGTCTCCGGGCCAGAAGGGTTTGCAGGTGCGTTTTCGTGAAAATGTCCGTTTGGGGCCATTTTCGTGGGTTATAGCACACGATTTTCAGCACTCGGGTCAATTTTTTTGCAACATCCCGGATGTGCACAGACTCCTCGTAGGAGACATTTGGCGAGGTTTTCATTGTTTTTTGGACCGCGGGGTACTCGTTTCGGGCCTTTTTCGGCCCGTTTAGGTGCCTTTGGAACCGAGAATTACTTGCTCAAACGGAAGCCGGAATGATTTATTTCGTCAATCCGACGGTTCCTCCTCCACGTACCAACCATAGTTTAATGCATAACAGCACCAGGGGTATGTCTCCGGGCCAGAAGGGTCTGCAGGTGCGTTTTCGCGAAAATGTCCATTTCGGGCCATTTTCGTGGGTTATAGCTCACGATTTTCAGCACCCGGGTCAATTTTTTTGCAACATCCCGGATGTGCACAGACTCCTTGCAGGAGACATTTGGTGCGGTTTTCATTGATTTTTGGACCACGGGGTACTCGTTTCGGGCCTTTTTCGGCCCGTTTAGGTGCCTTTGGAACCGAGAATTACTTGCTCAAACGAATCCGTAATGATTTATTTCGTCAATCTGATGGTTCCTCCTCCACGTACCGACCATAGTTTAATACATAACAGCACCAGGGGTATGTCTCCGGGACAGAAGGGTTCGCAGGTGCGTTTTCGCGAAAATGTCCGTTTCGGGCCATTTTCGTCGGTTATAGCACACGATTTTCAGCACTCGGGTCAATTTTTTTGCAACGTCCCAGATGTGCACAGACTCCTTGTAGGAGACATTTGGCGAGGTTTTCATTGATTTTTGGACCGTGGGGTACACATTTCGGGCCTTTTTCGGCCCGTTTAAGTGCCTTTCGAACCGAGAATTACTTGCTCAAACGGAAGCTGGAATGATGAATTTCGTCACTCCGACGGTCCCTTCTCCACGTACCGACCATAGTTTAATGCATAACAGTACCAGGGGTATGTCTCCGGGCCAGAAGGGTTTGCAGGTGCGTTTTCGCGAAAATGTCCGTTTGGGGCCATTTTCGTGGGTTATAGCACACGATTTTCAGCACACGGGTTAATTTTTTTGCAACATCCCGGATGTGCACAGATTCCTTGTGGAGGACATTTGGTGAGGTTTTCATTGATTTTTGGACCGTGGGGTACACGTTTCAGGCTTTTTTCAGCCTGTTTAGATGCCTTTCGAACAGAGAATTACTTGCTCAAACGGAAGTCAGAATGATGCATTTCGTCACTCCGACGGTTCCTCCTCCACGTACCGACCATAGTTTAATGCATAACAGCACCAGGGGTATGTCTCCGGGCCAGATGGGTTTGCAGGTGCGTTTTCGCGAAAATGTCCGTTTCAGGCCATTTTCGTGGGTTATAGCACACGATTTTCAGCACTCGGGTCAATTTTTTTGCAACGTCCCGGATGTGCACAGACTCCTCGTAGGAGACATTTGGCGAGGTTTTCATTGATTTTTGGACTGCGGGGTACTCATTTCGGGCCTTTTTCGGCCCGTTTAAGTGCCTTTCGAACCGAGAATTACTTGTTCAAACGGAAGCCGGAATGATGCATTTCGTCACTCCGACGGTCCCTCCTCCACGTACCGACCATAGTTTAATGCTTAACAGTACCAGGGGTATGTCTCCGGGCCAGACGGGTATGCAGGTGCGTTTTCGCGAAAATGTCCGTTTCGGGACATTTTCGTGGGTTATAGCACACGATTTTCAGCACTCGGGTCAATTTTTTTGCAACATCCCGGATGTGCACAGACTCCTGGTAGGAGACATTTGGCGAGGTTTTCATTGATTTTTGGACCGCGGGGTACTCATTTCGGGCCTTTTTCGGCCCGTTTAGGTGCCTTTGGAACCGAGAATTACTTGCTCAAACAGAAGCCGGAATGATTTATTTCGTCAATCCGACGATTCCACCTCCACGTACCGACCATAGTTTAATGCATAACAGCACCAGGGGTATGTCTCCGGGCCAGAAGGGTTTGCACGTGCTTTTTCGCGAAAATGTCCGTTTCGGGCCATTTTCGTGGGTTATAGCACACGATTTTCAGCACTCGGGTCAATTTTTTTACAACATCCCGGATGTGCACAGATTCCTTGTAGAGGACATTTGGCGAGGTTTTCATTGATTTTTGGACCGTGGGGTACACGTTTCGGGCCTTTTTCGGCCTGTTTAGGTGCCTTTCGAACCGAGAATTACTTGCTCAAATGGAAGCCGGATTGATGAATTTCGTCACTCCGACGGTCCCTCCTCCACGTACCGACCATAGTTTAATGCATAACAGTACCAGGGGTATTTCTCCGGGCCAGAAGGGTTTGCAGGTGCATTTTCGCAAAAATGTCCGTTTGGGGCCATTTTCGTGGGTTATAGCACACGATTTTCAGCACCCGGGTCAATTTTTTTTGCAACATCCCGGATGTGCACAGACTCCTTGTAGGAGACATTTGGCGAGGTTTTCATTCATTTTTGGACCGCGGGGTACACGTTTCGGGCCTTTTTCGGCCCGTTTAGGTGACTTTCGAACCGAGAATTACTTGCTCAAACGGAAGCCGGAATGATGCATTTCGTCACTCCGACGGTCACTCCTCCACGTACCGACCATAGTTTAATGCATAACAGCACCAGGGGTATGTCTCCGGGCCAGAAGGGTTTGCAGGTGCGTTTTCGCGAAAATGTCCGTTTCGGGCTATTTTCGTGGGTTATAGCACCCGGGTCAATTTTTTTGCAACATCCCGGATGTGCACAGATTCCTTGTGGAGGACATTTGGCGAGGTTTTCATTGATTTTTCGACCGTGGGGTACACGTTTCGGGCTTTTTTCGGCCCGTTTAGGTGCCTTTCGAACCGAGAATTACTTGCTCAAACGGAAGTCGGAATGATGCATTTCGTCACTCCGACGGTTCCTCCTCCACGTACCGACCATAGTTTAATGCATAACAGCACCAGGGGTATGTCTCTGGGCCAGAAGGGTTTGCAGGTGCGTTTTCGCGAAAATGTCCGTTTCAGGCCATTTTCGTGGGTTATAGCACACGATTTTCAGCACTCGGGTCAATTTTTTTGCAACATCCCGGATGTGCACAGACTCCTCGTAGGAGACATTTGGCGAGGTTTTCATTGATTTTTGGACCACAGGGTACTCGATTCGGGCCTTTTTCGGCCCGTTTAAGTGCCTTTCGAACCGAGAATTACTTGCTCAAACGGAAGCCGGAATGATGCATTTCGTCACTCCGACGGTCCCTCCTCCACGTACCGACCATAGTTTAATGCTTAACAGTACCAGGGGTATGTCTCCGGGCCAGAAGGGTTTGCAGGTGCGTTTTCGCGAAAATGTCCGTTTCGGGCCATTTTCGTGGGTTATAGCACACGATTTTCAGCACTCGGGTCAATTTTTTTGCAACATCCCGGATGTGCACAGACTCTTCGTAGGAGACATTTGGCGAGGTTTTCATTGATTTTTGGACCGCGGGGTACTCGTTTCGGGCCTTTTTCGGCCCGTTTAGGTGCCTTTGGAACCGAGAATTACTTGCTCAAACGGAAGCCGGAATGATTTATTTCGTCAATCCGACGGTTCCTCCTCCACGTACCGACCATAGTTTAATGCATAACAGCACCAGGGGTATGTCTCCGGGCCAGAAGGGTTTGCAGGTGCGTTTTCATGAAAATGTCCGTTTCGGGCCGTTTTCGTGGGTTATAGCACACGATTTTCAGCACTCGGGTCAATTTTTTTGCAACATCCCGGATGTGCACAGATTCCTTGTAGAGGACAGGACATTTGGTGAGGTTTTCATTTTTTTTGGGCCGTGGGGTACACGTTTCGGGCCTTTTTCGGCCCGTTTAGGTGCCTTTCGAACCGAGAATTACTTGCTCAAACGGAAGCCGGAATGATGAATTTCGTCAGTCCGACGGTCCCTCCTCCACGTACCGACCATAGTTTAACGCATAACAGTACCAGGGGTATTTCTCCGGGCCAGAAGGGTTTGCAGGTGCGTCTTCGCGAAAATGTCCGTTTGGGGCCATTTTTGTGGGTTATAGCACACGATTTTCAGCACCCGGGTCAATTTTTTTGCAACATCCCGGATGTGCACAGACTCCTTGTAGGAGACATTTGGCGAGGTTTTCATTGATTTTTGGACCGCGGGGTACACGTTTCAGGCCTTTTTCGGCCCGTTTAGGTGGCTTTCGAACCGAGAATTACTTGCTCAAACGAAAGCCGGAATGATGCATTTCGTCCTCCGACGGTCACTCCTCCACGTACCGACCATAGTTTAATGCATAACAGCACCAGGGGTATGTCTCCGGGCCAGAAGGGTTTGCAGGTGTGTTTTCGCGAAAATGTCCGTTTCGGGCCATTTTCGTGGGTTATAGCACGCGATTTTCAGCACCCGGGTCAATTTTTTTGCAACATCCCGGATGTGCACAGACTCCTTGTAGGAGACATTTGGCTAGGTTTTCATTGATTTTTGGACCGCGGGGTACACGTTTCGGGCCTTTTTCGGCCCGCTTAGGTGCCTTTCGAACCGAGAATTACTTGCTCAAACGAAAGCCGGAATGATGCATTTCGTCACTCCGACGGTCACTCCACCACGTACCGACCAGAGTTTAATGCATGACAGCACCAGGGGTATGTCTCCGGGCCAGAAGGGTTTGCAGGTGCGTTTTCGCGAAAATGTCCGTTTCGGGCCATTTTCGTGGGTTATAGCACACGATTTTCAGCACCCGGGTCAATTTTTTTGCAACATCCCGGATGTGCACAGACTCCTTGCAGGAGACATTTGGCGAGGTTTTCATTGATTTTTGGACCGCGGGGTACACGTTTCGGGCCTTTTTCGGCCCGTTTAGGTGCCTTTGGAACCGAGAATTACTTGCTCAAACGAATCCGTAATGATTTATTTCGTCAATCTGATGGTTCCTCCTCCACGTACCGACCATAGTTTAATACATAACAGCACCAGGAGTATGTCTCCGGGCCAGAAGGGTTTGCAGGTGCGTTTTCGCGAAAATGTCCGTTTCGGGCCATTTTCGTGGGTTATAGCACACGATTTTCAGCACTCGGGTCAATTTTTTTGCAACATCCCGGATGTGCACAGACTCCTTGTAGGAGACATTTGGTGAGGTTTTCATTGATTTTTGGACCGTGGGGTACACGTTTCGGGCCTTTTTCGGCCCGTTTAGGTGCCATTCGAACCGAGAATTACTTGCTCAAACGGATGCCGGAATGATGCATTTCGTCACTCCGATGGTCACTCCTCCACGTACCGACCATAGTTTAATGCATAACAGTACCAGGGGTATGTCTCCGGGCCAGAAGTGTTTGCAGGTGCATTTTCATGAAAATGTCCGTTTCGGGCCGTTTTCGTGGGTTATAGCACACGATTTTCAGCACTCGAGTCAATTTTTTTGTAACATCCCGGATGTGCAGACTCCTTGTAGGAGACATTTGGCGAGGTTTTCATTGATTTTTGGACCATGGGGTACACATTTTGGGCCTTTTTCGGCCCGTTTAGGTGCCTTTCGAACCGAGAATTACTTGCTCAAACGGAAGTCGGAATTATGCATTTCGTCACTCCGATGGTCACTCCTCCACGTACCGACCAAAGTTTAATGCATAACAGTACCAGGGGTATGTCTCCGGGCCAGAAGGGTTTGTAGGTGCGTTTTCGTGAAAATGTTCGTTTCGGGCCGTTTTGTGGGTTATAGCACACGATTTTCAGCACTCGGGTCAATTTTTTTGCAACATCCCGGATGTGCACAGACTCCTTGTAGGAGACATTTGGCGAGGTTTTCATTGATTTTTGGACCGTGGGGTACACGTTTCGGGCCTTTTTCGGCCCGTTTAGGTGCCTTTCGAACCGAGAATTACTTGCTCAAACGGAAGCCGGAATGATGCATTTCGTCACTCCGATGGTCACTCCTCCACGTACCGACCATAGTTTAATGCATAACAGTACCAGGGGTATGTCTCCGGGCCAGAAGGGTTTGTAGGTGCGTTTTCGTGAAAATGTTCGTTTCGGGCCGTTTTGTGGGTTATAGCACACGATTTTCAGCACTCGGGTCAATTTTTTTGCAACATCCCGGATGTGCACAGACTCCTTGTAGGAGACATTTGGCGAGGTTTTCATTGATTTTTGGACCGTGGGGTACACGTTTCGGGCCTTTTTCGGCCCGTTTAGGTGCCTTTCGAACCGAGAATTACTTGCTCAAACGGAAGCCGGAATGATGCATTTCGTCACTCCGATGGTCACTCCTCCACGTACCGACCATAGTTTAATGCATAACAGTACCAGGGGTATGTCTCCGGGCCAGAAGGGTTTGCAGGTGCGTTTTAATGAAAATGTCCGTTTCGGGCCGTTTTCGTGGGTTATAGCACACGATTTTCAGCACTCGGGTCAATTTTTTTGCAACATCCCGGATGTGCACAGACTCCTCGTAGGAGACATTTGGCGAGGTTTTCATTGATTTTTGGACCGCGGGGTACTCGTTTCGGGCCTTTTTCGGCCCATTTAAGTGCCTTTCGAACCAAGACTTACTTGCTCAAACGGAAGCTGGAATGATGCATTTCGTCACTCCGACGGTTCCTCCTCCACGTACCGACCATAGTGTAATGCATAACAGTACCAGGGGTATGTCTCCGGGCCAGAAGGGTTTGCAACTGTGTTTTCGCGAAAATGTCCGTTTCGGGCCATTTTCGTGGGTTATAGCACACGATTTTCAGCACTCGGGTTAATTTTTTTGCAACATCCCGGATGTGCACAGATTCCTTGTAGAGGACATTTGGCGAGGTTTTCATTAATTTTTGGACCGTAGGGTACACGTTTCGGGCTATTTTCGGCCCGTTTAGGTGCCTTTCGAACCGAGAATTACTTGCTCAAACGGAAGTCGGAATGATGCATTTCGTCACTCCGACGGTTCCTCCTCCACGTACCGACCATAGTTTAATGCATAACAGCACCAGGGGTATGTCTCCGGGCCAGAAGGGTTTGCAGGTGCGTTTTCGCGAAAATGTCCGTTTCAGGCCATTTTCGTGGGTTATAGCACACGATTTTCAGCACTCGGGTCAATTTTTTTGCAACATCCCGGATGTGCACAGACTCCTCGTAGGAGACATTTGGCAAGGTTTTCATTGATTTTTCGACCGCAGGGTACTCGTTTCGGGCCTTTTTCGGCCCGTTTAAGTGCCTTTCGAACCGAGAATTACTTGCTCAAACGGAAGCCGGAATGAAGCATTTCGTCACTCCGATGGTCACTCCTCCACGTACCGACCAAAGTTTAATGCATAACAGTACCAGGGGTATGTCTCCGGGCCAGAAGGGTTTGCAGGTGCGTTTTCGTGAAAATGTTCGTTTCGGGCCGTTTTCGTGGGTTATAGCACACGATTTTCAGCACTCGGGTTAATTTTTTTGCAACTTCCCGGATGTGCACAGACTCCTTGTAGGAGACATTTGGCGAGGTTTTCATTGATTTTTGGACCGTGGGGTACACGTTTCAGGCCTTTTTCGACCTGTTTAGGCGCCTTCCGAACCGAGAATTACTTGCTCAAACAGAAGCCGGAATGATGCATTTCGTCACTCCGATGGTCACTCCATGTACCGACCATAGTTTAATGCATAACAGTACCAGGGGTATGTCTCCGGGCCAGAAGGGTTTGCAGGTGCGTTTTCATGAAAATGTCCGTTTCGGGCCGTTTTCGTGGGTTATAGCACACGATTTTCAGCACTCGGGTCAATTTTTTTGCAACATCCCGGATGTGCACAGACTCCACGTAGGAGACATTTGGCGAGGTTTTCATTGATTTTTGGATCGCGGGGTACTCGTTTCGGACCTTTTTCGGCCTGTTTAGGTGCCTTTGGAACCGAGAATTACTTGCTCAAACGAATCCGTAATGATTTATTTCGTCAATCTGATGGTTCCTCCTCCACGTACCGACCATAGTTTAATACATAACAGCACCAGCGGTATGTCTCCGGGCCAGAAGGGTTTGCAGGTGCGTTTTCACGAAAATGTCCGTTTCGGGCCATTTTCGTGGGTTATAGCACACGATTTTCAGCACTCGGGTCAATTTTTTTGCAACATCCCGGATGTGCACAGACTCCTTGTAGGAGACATTTGGCATGGTTGTCATTGATTTTTGGACCGTGGGGTACACGTTTCGGGCCTTTTTCGGCCCGTTTAGGTGCCATTCGAACCGAGAATTACTTGCTCAAACGGATGCCGGAATGATGCATTTCGTCACTCCGATGGTCACTCCTCCACGTACCGACCATAGTTTAATGCATAACTGTACCAGGGGTATGTCTCCGGGCCAGAAGGGTTTGCAGGTGCATTTTCATGAAAATGTCCGTTTCGGGCCGTTTTCGTGGGTTATAGCACACGATTTTCAGCACTCGAGTCAATTTTTTTGTAACATCCCGGATGTGCAGACTCCTTGTAGGAGACATTTGGCGAGGTTTTCATTGATTTTTGGACCATGGGGTACACGTTTTGGGCCTTTTTTGGCCCGTTTAGGTGCCTTTCGAACCGAGAATTACTTGCTCAAACGGAAGCCGGAATGATGCATTTCGTCACTCCGATGGTCACTCCTCCACGTACCGACCATAGTTTAATGCATAACAGTACCAGGGGTATGTCTCCGGGCCAGAAGGGTTTGTAGGTGCGTTTTCGTGAAAATGTTCGTTTCGGGCCGTTTTGTGGGTTATAGCACACGATTTTCAGCACTCGGGTCAATTTTTTTGCAACATCCCGGATGTGCACAGACTCCTTGTAGGAGACATTTGGCGAGGTTTTCATTGATTTTTGGACCGTGGGGTACACGTTTCGGGCCTTTTTCGGCCCGTTTAGGTGCCTTTCGAACCGAGAATTACTTGCTCAAACGGAAGCCGGAATGATGCATTTCGTCACTCCGATGGTCACTCCTCCACGTACCGACCATAGTTTAATGCATAACAGTACCAGGGGTATGTCTCCGGGCCAGAAGGGTTTGCAGGTGCGTTTTCATGAAAATGTCCGTTTCGGGCCGTTTTCGTGGGTTATAGCACACGATTTTCAGCACTCGGGTCAATTTTTTTGCAACATCCCGGATGTGCACAGACTCCTCGTAGGAGACATTTGGCGAGGTTTTCATTGATTTTTGGATCGTGGGGTACTCGTTTCGGACCTTTTTCGGCCCGTTTAGGTGCCTTTGGAACCGAGAATTACTTGCTCAAACGGAAGCCGGAATGATTTATTTCGTCAACCCGACGGTTCCTCCTCCACGTACCGACCATAGTTTAATGCATAACAGCACCAGGGGTATGTCTCCGGGCCAGAAGGGTTTGCAGGTGCGTTTTCGCGAAAATGTCCGTTTCGGGCCATTTTCGTGGGTCATAGCACACGATTTTCAGCACTCGGGTCAATTTTTTTACAACAGACCAGATGTGCACAGACTCCTCGTAGGAGACATTTGGCGAGGTTTTCGTTGATTTTTGGATCGCGGGGTACTCGTTTTTAGGGTTTGCACACGATTTTCAGCACCCGGGTCAATTTTTTTGCAACATCCCGGATGTGCACAGATTCCTTGTAGAGGACATTTGGCGAGGTTTTCATTGATTTTTGGACCGTGGGGTACACGTTTCGGGCCTTTTTCGGCCCGTTTAGGTGCCTTTCGAACCGAGAATTACTTGCTCAAACGGAAGCCGGAATGATGAATTTCGTCACTCCGACGGTCCCTCCTCCACGTACCGACCATAGTTTAATGCATAACAGTACCAGGGGTATTTCTCCGGGCCAGAAGGGTTTGCAGGTGCGTTTTCGCGAAAATGTCTGTTTGGGGCCATTTTCGTGGGTTATAGCACACGATTTTCAGCACTCGGGTCAATTTTTTTGCAACATCCCGGATGTGCACAGACTCCTTGTAGGAGACATTTGGTGAGGTTTTCATTGATTTTTGGACCGTGGGGTACACGTTTCGGGCCTTTTTCGGCCCGTTTAAGTGCCTTTCGAACCGAGAATTACTTGCTCAAACGGAAGCCGGAATGATGAATTTCGTCACTCCGACGGTCCCTCCTCCACGTACCGACCATAGTTTAATGCATAACAGTACCAGGGGTATGTCTCCGGGCCAGAAGGGTTTGTAGGTACGTTTTCGCGAAAATGTCCGTTTGGGGCCATTTTCGTGGGTTATAGGACACGATTTTCAGCACCCGGGTCAATTTTTTTGCAACATCCCGGATGTGCACAGATTCCTTGTAGGACACATTTGGCGAGGTATTCATTGATTTTTGGACCGCGGGGTACACGTTTCGGGCCTTTTTCGGCCCGTTTAGGTGCCTTTCGAACCGAGAATTACTTGCTCAAACGGAAGCCGGAATGATGCATTTCTTCACTCCGATGGTCACTCCTCCACGTACCGACCAAGGTTTAATGCATAACAGTACCAGGGGTATGTCTCCGGACCAGAAGGGTTTGCAGGTGCGTTTTTGCGAAAATGTTCATTTCGGGCCGTTTTGTGGGTTATAGCACACGATTTTCAGCACTCGGGTCAATTTTTTTGCAACATCCCGGATGTGCACAGACTCCTTGTAGGAGACATTAGGCGAGGTTTTCATCAATTTTTGGACCGCGGGGTACTCGTTTCGGGCCTTTTTTGGCCCGTTTAAGTGCCTTTCGAACCGAGAATTACTTGCTCAAACGGAAGCCGGAATGATGCATTTCATCACTCCGACGGTCCCTCCTCCACGTACCGACCATAGTGTAATGCATAACAGTACCAGGGGTATGTCTCCGGGCCAGAAGCGTTTGCAGGTGCGTTTTCGCGAAAATGTCCGTTTCGGGCCATTTTCGTGGGTTATAGCACACGATTTTCAGCACTCGGGTTAATTTTTTTGCAACATCCCGGATGTGCACAGATTCCTTGTAGAGGACATTTGGCGAGGTTTTCATTGATTTTTGGACCGTGGGGTACACGTTTCGGGCTTTTTTCGGCCCGTTTAGGTGCCTTTGGAACCGAGAATTACTTGCTCAAACGGAAGTCGGAATGATGCATTTCGTCACTCCGACGGATCCTCCTCCACGTACCGACCATAGTTTAATGCATAACAGCACCAGGGGTATGTCTCCGGGCCAGAAGGGTTTGCAGGTGCGTTTTCGCGAAAATGTCCGTTTCAGGCCATTTTCGTGGGTTATAGCACACGATTTTCAGCACTCGGGTCAATTTTTTTGCAACATCCCGGATGTGCACAGACTCCTCGTACGAGACATTTGGCGAGGTTTTCATTGATTTTTGGACCGCGGGGTACTCATTTCGGGCCTTTTTCGACCCGTTTAAGTGCCTTTCGAACCGAGAATTACTTGCTCAAACGGAAGCCGGAATGATGCATTTCGTCACTCCGACGGTCCCTCCTCCACGTACCGACCATAGTTTAATGCTTAACAGTACCAGGGGTATGTCTCCGGGCCAGAATGGTTTGCAGGTGCGTTTTCGCGAAAATGTCCGTTTCGGGCCATTTTCGTGGGTTATAGCACACGATTTTCAGCACTCGGGTCAATTTTTTTGCAACATCCCGGATGTGCATAGACTCCTCGTAGGAGACATTTGGCGAGGTTTTCATTGATTTTTGGATCGCGGGGTACTCGTTTCGGGCCTTTTTCGGCCCGTTTAGGTGCCTTTGGAACCGAGAATTACTTGCTCAAACGGAAGCCGGAATGATTTATTTCGTCAATCCGACGGTTCCACCTCCACGTACCGACCATAGTTTAATGCATAACAGCACGAGGGGTATGTCTCCGGGCCAGAAGGGTTTGCAGGTGCGTTTTCGCGAAAATGTCCGTTTCGGGCCGTTTTCGTGGGTTATAGCACACGATTTTCAGCACCCGGGTCAATTTTTTTGCAACATCCCGGATGTGCACAGATTCCTTGTAGAGGACATTTGGCGAGGTTTTCATTGATTTTTGGACCGTGGGGTACACGTTTCGGGCCTTTTTCGGCCCGTTTAGGTGCCTTTCGAACCGAGAATTACTTGCTCAAACGGAAGCCGGAATGATGCATTTAGTCACTCCGACGGTCACTCCTCCACGTACCGACCATAGTTTCATGCATAACAGCACCAGGGGTATGTCTCCGGGCCAGAAGGGTTTGCAGGTGCGTTTTCGCGAAAATGTTCGTTTTGGGCCATTTTCGTGGGTTATAGCACACGATTTTCAGCACCCGGGTCAATTTTTTTGCAACATCCCGGATGTGGACAGACTCCTTGTAGGAGACATTTGGCGAGGTTTTCATTGATTTTTGGACCGCGGGGTACACGTTTCGGGCCTTTTTCGGCCCGTTTAGGTGCCTTTGGAACCGAGAATTACTTGCTCAAACGAAGCCGTAATGATTTATTTCGTCAATCTGATGGTTCCTCCTCCACGTACCGACCATAGTTTAATACATAACAGCACCAGGGGTATGTCTCCGGGCCAGATGGGTAGCAGGTGCGTTTTCGCGAAAATGTCTGTTTCGGGCCATTTTCGTGGGTTATAGCACACGATTTTCAGCACTCGGGTCAATTTTTTTGCAACACCCCGGATGTGCACAGACTCCTTGTAGGAGACATTTGGCGAGGTTTTCATTGATTTTTGGACCGTGGGGTACACGTTTCGGGCCTTTTTCGGCCCGTTTAAGTGTCTTTCGAATCGAGAATTACTTGCTCAAACGGAAGCCGGAATGATGAATTTCGTCACTCCGACGGTCCCTCCTCCACGTACCGACCATAGTTTAATGCATAACAGTACCAGGGGTATGTCTCCGGGCCAGAAGGGTTTGCAGGTGCGTTTTCGCGAAAATGTCCATTTCAGGCCATTTTCGTGGGTTATAGCACACGATTTTCAGCACTCGGGTCAATTTTTTTGCAACATCCCGGATGTGCACATACTCCTTGTAGGAGACATTTGGCGAGGTTTTCATTGATTTTTGGACCGTGGGGTACACGTTTCGGGCCTTTTTCGACCCGTTTAAGTGCCTTTTGAACCGAGAATTACTTGCTCAAACGGAAGCCGGAATGATGAATTTCGTCACTTCGACGGTCCCTCCTCCACGTACCGACCATAGTTTAATGCATAACAGTACCATGGGTATGTCTCCAGGCCAGAAGGGTTTGCAGGTGCGTTTTCGTGAAAATGTCCGTTTGGGGCCATTTTCGTGGGTTATAGCACACGATTTTCAGCACCCAGGTCAATTTTTTTGCAACATCCCGGATGTGCACAGACTCCTTGTAGGAGACATTTGGCGAGGTTTTCATTGATTTTTGGACCGCGGGGTACACGTTTCGGGCCTTTTTCGGCCCGTTTAGGTGCCTTTGGAACCGAGAATTACTTGCTCAAACGAAGCCGTAATGATTTATTTCGTCAATCTGATGGTTCCTCCTCCACGTACCGACCATAGTTTAATACATAACAGCACCAGCGGTATGTCTCCGGGCCAGAAGGGTAGCAGGTGCGTTTTCGCGAAAATGTCTGTTTCGGGCCATTTTCGTGGGTTATAGCACACGATTTTCAGCACTCGGCTCAATTTTTTTGCAACACCCCGGATGTGCACAGACTCCTTGTAGGAGACATTTGGCGAGGTTTTCATTGATTTTTGGACCGTGGGGTACACGTTTCGGGCCTTTTTCGGCCCGTTTAAGTGACTTTCGAATCGAGAATTAGTTGCTCAAACGGAAGCCGGAATGATGAATTTCGTCACTCCGACGGTCCCTCCTCCACGTACCGACCATAGTTTAATGCATAACAGTACCAGGGGTATGTCTCCGGGCCAGAAGGGTTTGCAGGTGCGTTTTCGCGAAAATGTCCGTTTCAGGCCATTTTCGTGGGTTATAGCACACGATTTTCAGCACTCGGGTCAATTTTTTTGCAACATCCCGGATGTGCACAGACTCCTTGTAGGAGACATTTGGCGAGGTTTTCATTGATTTTTGGACCGTGGGGTACACGTTTCGGGCCTTTTTCGGCCCGTTTAAGTGCCTTTCGAACCGAGAATTACTTGCTCAAACGGAAGCCGGAATGATGCATTTCGTCACTCCGACGGTCCCTCCTCCACGTACCGACCATAGTTTATTGCATAACAGTACCAGGGGTATGTCTCCGGGCCAGAAGGGTTTACAGGTGCGTTTTCGCGAAAATGTCCGTTTGGGGCCATTTTCGTGGGTTATAGGACACGATTTTCAGCACCTGGGTCAATTTTTTTGCAACATCCCGGATGTGCACAGACTCCTTGTAGGAGACATTTGGTGAGGTTTTCATTGATTTTTGGACCGCGGGGTACACGTTTCGGGCCTTTTTCGGCCCGTTTAGGTGCCTTTGGAACCGAGAATTACTTGCTCAAACGAAGCCGTAATGATTTATTTCGTCAATCTGATGGTTCCTCCTCCACGTACCGACCATAGTTTAATACATAACAGCACCAGGGGTATATCTCCGGGCCAGAAGGGTTTGCAGGTGCGTTTTCGCGAAAATGTCTGTTTTGGGCCATTTTCGTGGGTCATAGCACACGATTTTCAGCACTCGGGTCAATTTTTTTACAACAGACCGGATGTGCACAGACTCCTCGTAGGAGACATTTGGCGAGGTTTTCGTTGATTTTTGGATCGCGGGGTACTCGTTTTTAGGGTTTGCACACGATTTTCAGCACCCGGGTCAATTTTTTTGCAACATCCCGGATGTGCACAGATTCCTTGTAGAGGACATTTGGCGAGGTTTTCAATGATTTTTGGACCGTGGGGTACACGTTTCGGGCCTTTTTCGGCCCGTTTAGGTGCCTTTCGAACCGAGAATTACTTGCTCAAACGGAAGCCGGAATGATGAATTTCGTCACTCCGACGGTCCCTCCTCCACGTACCGACCATAGTTTAATGCATAACAGTACCAGGGGTATTTCTCCGGGCCAGAAGGGTTTGCAGGTGCGTTTTCGCGAAAATGTCTGTTTGGGGCCATTTTCGTGGGTTATAGCACACGATTTTCAGCACTCGGGTCAATTTTTTTGCAACATCCCGGATGTGCACAGACTCCTTGTAGGAGACATTTGGTGAGGTTTTCATTGATTTTTGGACTGTGGGGTACACGTTTCGGGCCTTTTTCGGCCCGTTTAAGTGCCTTTCGAACCGAGAATTACTTGCTCAAACGGAAGCCGGAATGATGAATTTCGTCACTCCGACGGTCCCTCCTCCACGTACCGACCATAGTTTAATGCATAACAGTACCAGGGGTATGTCTCCGGGCCAGAAGGGTTTGTAGGTACGTTTTCGCGAAAATGTCCGTTTGGGGCCATTTTCGTGGGTTATAGGACACGATTTTCAGCACCCGGGTCAATTTGTTTGCAACATCCCGGATGTGCACAGATTCCTTGTAGGACACATTTGGCGAGGTATTCATTGATTTTTGGACCGCGGGGTACACGTTTCGGGCCTTTTTCGGCCCGTTTAGGTGCCTTTCGAACCGAGAATTACTTGCTCAAACGGAAGCCGGAATGATGCATTTCTTCACTCCGATGGTCACTCCTCCACGTACCGACCAAGGTTTAATGCATAACAGTACCAGGGGTATGTCTCCGGACCAGAAGGGTTTGCAGGTGCGTTTTTGCGAAAATGTTCATTTCGGGCCGTTTTGTGGGTTATAGCACACGATTTTCAGCACCTGGGTCAATTTTTTTGCAACATCCCGGATGTGCACAGACTCCTTGTAGGAGACATTTGGCGAGGTTTTCATTGATTTTTGGACCGCGGGGTACACGTTTCGGGCCTTTTTTGGCCCGTTTAGGTGCCTTTCGAACCGAGAATTAGTTGCTCAAACGGAAGCCGGAATGATGCATTTCGTCACTCCGATGGTCACTCCTCCACGTACCGGCCAAAGTTTAATGCATAACAATACCAGGGGTATGTCTCCGGACCAGAAGGATGTGCAGGTGCGTTTTCGTGAAAATTTTCGTTTCGGGCCGTTTTGTGGGTTATAGCACACGATTTTCAGCACTCGAGTCAATTTTTTTGCAACACCCCGGATGTGCACAGACTCCTTGTAGGAGACATTTGGCGAGGTTTTCATTGATTTTTGGACCATGGGGTACACGTTTCGGGCCTTTTTCAGCCCGTTTAAGTGCCTTTCGAACCGAGAATTACTTGCTCAAACGGAAGCCGGAATGATGCATTTCGTCACTCCGACGGTCCCTCCTCCACGTACCGACCATAGTTTAATGCATAACAGTACCAGGGGTATGTCTCCGGGCCAGAAGGGTTTGCAGGTGCGTTTTCGCGAAAATGTCCGTTTCAGGCCATTTTCGTGGGTTATAGCACACGATTTTCAGCACTCGTGTCAATTTTTTTGCAACATCCCGGATGTGCACAGACTCCTTGTAGGAGACATTTGGTGAGGTTTTCATTGATTTTTGGACCGTGGGGTACACGTTTCGGGCCTTTTTCGGCCCGTTTAAGTGCCTTTCGAACCGAGAATTACTTGCTCAAACGGAAGCCGGAATGATGCATTTCGTCACTACGACGGTCCCTCCTCCACGTACCGACCATAGTTTATTGCATAACAGTACCAGGGGTATGTCTCCGAGCCAGAAGGGTTTGCAGGTGCGTTTTCGCGAAAATGTCCGTTTGGGGCCATTTTCGTGGGTTATAGGACACGATTTTCAGCACCCGGGTCAATTTTTTTGCAACATCCCGGATGTGCACAAACTCCTTGTAGGAGACATTTGGCGAGGTTTTCATTGATTTTTGGACCGCGGGGTACACGTTTCGGGCCTTTTTCGGCCCGTTTAGGTGCCTTTGGAACCGAGAATTACTTGCTCAAACGAAGCCGTAATGATTTATTTCGTCAATCTGATGGTTCCTCCTCCACGTACCGACCATAGTTTAATACATAACAGCACCAGCGGTATATCTCCGGGCCAGAAGGGTTTGCAGGTGCGTTTTCGCGAAAATGTCTGTTTTGGGCCATTTTCGTGGGTTATAGCACACGATTTTCAGCACTCGGCTCAATTTTTTTGCAACACCCCGGATGTGCACAGACTCCTTGTAGGAGACATTTGGCGAGGTTTTCATTGATTTTTGGACCGTGGGGTACACGTTTCGGGCCTTTTTCGGCCCGTTTAAGTGGCTTTCGAATCGAGAATTAGTTGCTCAAACGGAAGCCGGAATGATGAATTTCGTCACTCCGACGGTCCCTCCTCCACGTACCGACCATAGTTTAATGCATAACAGTACCAGGGGTATGTCTCCGGGCCAGAAGGGTTTGCAGGTGCGTTTTCGCAAAAATGTCCGTTTCAGGCCATTTTCGTGGGTTATAGCACACGATTTTCAGCACTCGTGTCAATTTTTTTGCAACATCCCGGATGTGCACAGACTCCTTGTAGGAGACATTTGGCGAGGTTTTCATTGATTTTTGGACCGTGGGGTACACGTTTCGGGCCTTTTTCGGCCCGTTTAAGTGCCTTTCGAACCGAGAATTACTTGCTCAAACGGAAGCCGGAATGATGAATTTCGTCACTCCGACGGTCCCTCCTCCACGTACCGACCATAGTTTATTGCATAACAGTACCAGGGGTATGTCTCCGGGCCAGAAGGGTTTGCAGGTGCGTTTTCGCGAAAATGTCCGTTTGGGGCCATTTTCGTGGGTTATAGCACACGATTTTCAGCACCCGGGTCAATTTTTTTGCAACATCCCGGATGTGCACAGACTCCTTGTAGGAGACATTTGGCGAGGTTTTCATTGATTTTTGGACCGCGGGGTACACGTTTCGGGCCTTTTTCGGCCCGTTTAGGTGCCTTTCGAACCGAGAATTACTTGCTCAAACGGAAGCCGGAATGATGCATTTCGTCACTCCGACGGTCACTCCTCCACGTACCGACCATAGTTTAATGCATAACAGCACCAGGGGTATGTCTCCGGGCCAGAAGGGTTTGCAGGTTCGTTTTCGCGAAAATGTCCGTTTCGGGCCATTTTCGTGGGTTATAGCACACGATTTTCAGCACCCGGGTCAATTTTTTTGCAACATCCCGGATGTGCACAGACTCCTTGTAGGATACATTTGGCAAGGTTTTCATTGATTTTTGGACCGCGGGGTACACGTTTCGGGCCTTTTTCGGCCCGTTTAGGTGCCTTTGGAACCGAGAATTACTTGCTCAAACGAAGCCGTAATGATTTATTTTGTCAATCTGATGGTTCCTCCTCCACGTACCGACCATAGTTTAATACATAACAGCACCAGGGGTATGTCTCCGGGCCAGAAGGGTTTGCAGGTGCGTTTTAGCGAAAATGTCTGTTTCGGGCCATTTTCGTGGGTTATAGCACACGATTTTCAGCACTCGGGTCAATTTTTTTGCAACACCCCGGATGTGCACAGACTCCTTGTAGGAGACATTTGGCGAGCTTTTCATTGATTTTTGGACCGTGGGGTACACGTTTCGGGCCTTTTTGGGCCCGTTTAAGTGTCTTTCGAATCGAGAATTTCTTGCTCAAACGGAAGCCGGAATGATGAATTTCGTCACTCCGACGGTCCCTCCTCCACGTACCGACCATAGTTTAATGCATAACAGTACCAGGGGTATGTCTCCGGGCCAGAAGGGTTTGCAGGTGCGTTTTCGCGAAAATGTCCGTTTGGGGCCATTTTCGTGGGTTATAGCACACGATTTTCAGCACTCGGGTCAATTTTTTTGCAACATCCCGGATGTGCACAGACTCCTTGTAGGAGACATTTGGCGAGGTTTTCATTGATTTTTGGACCGTGGGGTACACGTTTCGGGCCTTTTCGGCCCGTTTAAGTGCCTTTCGAACCGAGAATTACTTGCTCAAACGGAAGCCGGAATGATGAATTTCGTCACTCCGACGGTCCCTCCTCCACGTACCGACCATAGTTTAATGCATAACAGTACTAGGGGTATGTCTCCGGGCCAGAAGGGTTTGCAGGTGCGTTTTCGCGAAAATGTCCGTTTGGGGCCATTTTCGTGGGTTATAGGACACGATTTTCAGCACCTGGGTCAATTTTTTTGCAACATCCCGGATGTGCACAGACTCCTTGTAGGAGACATTTGGCGAGGTTTTCATTTATTTTTGGACCGCGGGGTACACGTTTCGGGCCTTTTTCGGCCCGTTTAGGTGCCTTTGGAACCGAGAATTACTTGCTCAAACGAAGCCGTAATGATTTATTTCGTCAATCTGATGGTTCCTGCTCCACGTACCGACCATAGTTTAATACATAACAGCACCAGGGGTATATCTCCGGGCCCGAAGGGTTTGCAAGTGCGTTTTCGCGAAAATGTCTGTTTCGGGCCATTTTCGTGGGTTATAGCACACGATTTTCAGCACTCGGGTCAATTTTTTTGCAACACCCCGGATGTGCACAGACTCCTTGTAGGAGACATTTGGCGAGGTTTTCATTGATTTTTGGACCGTGGGGTACACGTTTATGGCCTTTTTCGGCCCGTTTAAGTGTGTCTTTCGAACCGAGAATTACTTGCTCAAACGGAAACCGGAATGATGAATTTCGTCACTCCGACGGTCCCTCCTCCACGTACCGACCATAGTTTAATGCATAACAGTACCAGGGGTATGTCTCTGGGTCAGAAGGGTTTGCAGGTGCGTTTTCGCGAAAATGTCCGTTTCAGGCCATTTTCGTGGGTTATAGCACACGATTTTCAGCACTCGGGTTAATTTTTTTGCAACATCCCGGATGTGCACAGACTCCTTGTAGGAGACATTTGGCGAGGTTTTCATTGATTTTTGGACCGTGGGGTACACGTTTCGGGCCTTTTTCGGCCCGTTTAAGTGCCTTTTGAACCGAGAATTACTTGCTCAAACGGAAGCCGGAATGATGAATTTCGTCACTCCGACGGTCCCTCCTCCACGTACCGACCATAGTTTAATGCATAACAGTACGAGGGGTATGTCTCCGGGCCAGAAGGGTTTGCAGGTGCGTTTTCGCGAAAATGTCCGTTTGGGGCCATTTTCGTGGGTTATAGCACACGATTTTCAGCACCCGGGTCAATTTTTTTGCAACATCCCGGATGTGTACAGACTCCTTGTAGGAGACATTTGGCGAGGTTTTCATTGATTTTTGGACCGCGGGGTACACGTTTCGGGCCTTTTTCGGCCCGTTTAGGTGCGCCTTTCGAACGGAGAATTACTTGCTCAAACGGAAGCCGGAATGATCCATTTCGTCACTCCGACGGTCACTCCTCCACGTACCGACCATAGTTTAATGCATAACAGCACCAGGGGTATGTGTCCGGGCCAGAAGGGTTTGCAGGTTCGTTTTCGCGAAAATGTCCGTTTCGGGCCATTTTCGTGGGTTATATCACACGATTTTCAGCACCCGGGTCAATTTTTTTGCAACATCCCGGATGTGCACAGACTCCTTGTAGGAGACATTTGGCGAGGTTTTCATTGATTTTTGGACCGCGGGGTACACGTTTCGGGCCTTTTTCGGCCCGTTTAGGTGCCTTTGCAACCGAGAATTACTTGCTCAAACGAAGCCATAATGATTTATTTCGTCAATATGATGGTTCCTCCTCCACGTACCGACCATAGTTTAATACATAACAGCACCAGGGGTATGTCTCCGGGACAGAAGGGTTTGCAGGTGCGTTTTCGCGAAAATGTCAGTTTCGGGCCATTTTCGTGGGTTATAGCACACGATTTTCAGCACTCGGGTCAATTTTTTTGCAACACCCCGGATGTGCACAGACTCCTTGTAGGAGACATTTGGCGAGGTTTTCATTGATTTTTGGACCGTGGGGTACACGTTTCGGGCCTTTTTCGGCCCGTTTAAGTGTCTTTCGAATCGAGAATTACTTGCTCAAGCGGAAGCCGGAATGATGAATTTCGTCACTCCGACGGTCCCTCCTCCACGTACCGACCATAGTTTAATGCATAACAGTACCAGGGGTATGTCTTCGGGCCAGAAGGGTTTGCAGGTGCGTTTTCGCGAAAATGTCCGTTTCAGGCCATTTTCGTGGGTTATAGCACACGATTTTCGGCACTCGGGTCAATTTTTTGCAACATCCCGGATGTGCACAAACTCCTTGTAGGAGACATTTGGCGAGGTTTTCATTGATTTTTGGACCGTGGGGTACACGTTTCGGGCCTTTTTCGGGCCGTTTAAATGCCTTTCGAACCGAGAATTACTTGCTCAAACGGAAGCCGGAATGATGAATTTCATCACTCCGACGGTCCCTCCTCCACGTACCGACCATAGTTTAATACATAACAGTACCAGGGGTATGTCTCCGGGCCAGAAGGGTTTGCAGGTGCGTTTTCGCGAAAATGTCCGTTTGGAGCCATTTTCGTGGGTTATAGGACACGATTTTCAGCACCTGGGTCAATTTTTTTGCAACATCCCGGATGTGCACAGACTCCTTGTAGGAGACATTTGGCGAGGTTTTCATTGATTTTTGGACCGCGGGGTACACGTTTCGGGCCTTTTTTGGCCCGTTTAGGTGCCTTTCGAACCGAGAATTACTTGCTCAAACGGAAGCCGGAATGATGCATTTCGTCACTCCGATGGTCACTCCTCCACGTACCGGCCAAAGTTTAATGCATAACAATACCAGGGGTATGTCTTCGGACCAGAAGGGTTTGCAGGTGCGTTTTCGTGAAAATGTTCGTTTCGGGCCGTTTTGTGGGTTATAGCACACGATTTTCAGCACTCAAGTCAATTTTTTTGCAACACCCCTGATGTGCACAGACTCCTTGTAGGAGACATTTGGCGAGGTTTTCATTGATTTTTGGACCGTGGGGTACACGTTTCGGTCCTTTTTCGGCCCGTTTAAGTGTCTTTCGAATCGAGAATTACTTGCTAAAGCGGAAGTCGGAATGATGAATTTCGTCACTCCGACGGTCCCTCCTCCAGGTACCGACCATAGTTTAATGCATAACAGTACCAGGGGTATGTCTCCGGGCCAGAAGGGTCTGCAGGTGCGTTTTCGCGAAAATGTCCGTTTCAGGCCATTTTCGTGGGTTATAGCACACGATTTTCAGCACTCGGGTCAATTTTTTTGCAACATCCCGGATGTGCACAGACTCCTTGTAGGAGACATTTGGCGAGGTTTTCATTGATTTTTGGACCGTGGGGTACACGTTTCGGGCCTTTTTCGGCCCGTTTAAGTGCCTTTCGAACCGAGAATTACTTGCTCAAACGGAAGCCGGAATGATGAATTTCATCACTCCGACGGTCCCTCCTCCACGTACCGACCATATTTTAATGCATAACAGTACCAGGGGTATGTCTCCGGGTCAGAAGGGTTTGCAGGTGCGTTTTCGCGAAAATGTCCGTTTGGGGCCATTTTCGTGGGTTATAGGACACGATTTTCAGCACCTGGGTCAATTTTTTTGCAACATCCCGGATGTGCACAGACTCCTTGTAGGAGACATTTGGCGAGGTTTTCATTGATTTTTGGACCGCGGGGTACACGTTTCGGGCCTTTTTCGGCCCGTTTAGGTGCCTTTCGAACCGAGAATTACTTGCTCAAACGGAAGCCGGAATGATGCATTTCGTCACTCCGATGGTCACTCCTCCACGTACCGGCCAAAGTTTAATGCATAACAATACCAGGGGTATGTCTCCGGACCAGAAGGGTTTGCAGGTGCGTTTTCGTGAAAATGTTCGTTTCGGTCCGTTTTGTGGGTTATAGCACACGATTTTCAGCACTCGAGTCAATTTTTTTGCAACACCCCGGATGTGCACAGAGTCCTTGTAGGAGACATTTGGCGAGATTTTCATTGATTTTTGGACCGTGGGGTACACGTTTCGTTCCTTTTTCGGCCCGTTTAAGTGTCTTTCGAATCGAGAATTACTTGCTCAAGCGGAAGCCGGAATGATGAATTTCGTCACTCCGACGGTCCCTCCTCCACGTACCGACCATAGTTTAATGCATAACAGTACCAGGGGTATGTCTCCGGGCCAGAAGGGTTTGCAGGTGCGTTTTCGCGAAAATGTCCGTTTCAGGCCATTTTCGTGGGTTATAGCACACGATTTTCAGCACTCGGGTCAATTTTTTTGCAACATCCCGGATGTGCACAGACTCCTTGTAGGAGACATTTGGCGAGGTTTTCATTGATTTTTGGACCGTGGGGTACACGTTTCGGGCCTTTTTCGGCCCGTTTAAGTGCCTTTCGAACCGAGAATTACTTGCTCAAACGGAAGCCGGAATGATGAATTTCATCACTCCGACGGTCCCTCCTCCACGTACCGACCATAGTTTAATGCATAACAGTACCAGGGGTATGTCTCCGGGCCAGAAGGGTTTGCAGGTGCGTTTTCGCGAAAATGTTTGTTTGGGGCCATTTTCGTGGGTTATAGGACACGATTTTCAGCACCTGGGTCAATTTTTTTGCAACATCCCGGATGTGCACAGACTCCTTGTAGGAGACATTTGGTGAGGTTTTCATTGATTTTTGGACCGTGGGGTACACGTTTCGGGCCTTTTTGGGCCCGTTTAAGTGTCTTTCGAATCGAGAATTTCTTGCTCAAACGGAAGCCGGAATGATGAATTTCGTCACTCCGACGGTCCCTCCTCCACGTACCGACCATAGTTTAATGCATAACAGTACCAGGGGTATGTCTCCGGGCCAGAAGGGTTTGCAGGTGCGTTTTCGCGAAAATGTCCGTTTGGGGCCATTTTCGTGGGTTATAGCACACGATTTTCAGCACTCGGGTCAATTTTTTTGCAACATCCCGGATGTGCACAGACTCCTTGTAGGAGACATTTGGCGAGGTTTTCATTGATTTTTGGACCGTGGGGTACACGTTTCGGGCCTTTTCGGCCCGTTTAAGTGCCTTTCGAACCGAGAATTACTTGCTCAAACGGAAGCCGGAATGATGAATTTCGTCACTCCGACGGTCCCTCCTCCACGTACCGACCATAGTTTAATGCATAACAGTACTAGGGGTATGTCTCCGGGCCAGAAGGGTTTGCAGGTGCGTTTTCGCGAAAATGTCCGTTTGGGGCCATTTTCGTGGGTTATAGGACACGATTTTCAGCACCTGGGTCAATTTTTTTGCAACATCCCGGATGTGCACAGACTCCTTGTAGGAGACATTTGGCGAGGTTTTCATTTATTTTTGGACCGCGGGGTACACGTTTCGGGCCTTTTTCGGCCCGTTTAGGTGCCTTTGGAACCGAGAATTACTTGCTCAAACGAAGCCGTAATGATTTATTTCGTCAATCTGATGGTTCCTGCTCCACGTACCGACCATAGTTTAATACATAACAGCACCAGGGGTATATCTCCGGGCCCGAAGGGTTTGCAAGTGCGTTTTCGCGAAAATGTCTGTTTCGGGCCATTTTCGTGGGTTATAGCACACGATTTTCAGCACTCGGGTCAATTTTTTTGCAACACCCCGGATGTGCACAGACTCCTTGTAGGAGACATTTGGCGAGGTTTTCATTGATTTTTGGACCGTGGGGTACACGTTTATGGCCTTTTTCGGCCCGTTTAAGTGTGTCTTTCGAACCGAGAATTACTTGCTCAAACGGAAACCGGAATGATGAATTTCGTCACTCCGACGGTCCCTCCTCCACGTACCGACCATAGTTTAATGCATAACAGTACCAGGGGTATGTCTCTGGGTCAGAAGGGTTTGCAGGTGCGTTTTCGCGAAAATGTCCGTTTCAGGCCATTTTCGTGGGTTATAGCACACGATTTTCAGCACTCGGGTTAATTTTTTTGCAACATCCCGGATGTGCACAGACTCCTTGTAGGAGACATTTGGCGAGGTTTTCATTGATTTTTGGACCGTGGGGTACACGTTTCGGGCCTTTTTCGGCCCGTTTAAGTGCCTTTTGAACCGAGAATTACTTGCTCAAACGGAAGCCGGAATGATGAATTTCGTCACTCCGACGGTCCCTCCTCCACGTACCGACCATAGTTTAATGCATAACAGTACGAGGGGTATGTCTCCGGGCCAGAAGGGTTTGCAGGTGCGTTTTCGCGAAAATGTCCGTTTGGGGCCATTTTCGTGGGTTATAGCACACGATTTTCAGCACCCGGGTCAATTTTTTTGCAACATCCCGGATGTGTACAGACTCCTTGTAGGAGACATTTGGCGAGGTTTTCATTGATTTTTGGACCGCGGGGTACACGTTTCGGGCCTTTTTCGGCCCGTTTAGGTGCGCCTTTCGAACGGAGAATTACTTGCTCAAACGGAAGCCGGAATGATCCATTTCGTCACTCCGACGGTCACTCCTCCACGTACCGACCATAGTTTAATGCATAACAGCACCAGGGGTATGTGTCCGGGCCAGAAGGGTTTGCAGGTTCGTTTTCGCGAAAATGTCCGTTTCGGGCCATTTTCGTGGGTTATATCACACGATTTTCAGCACCCGGGTCAATTTTTTTGCAACATCCCGGATGTGCACAGACTCCTTGTAGGAGACATTTGGCGAGGTTTTCATTGATTTTTGGACCGCGGGGTACACGTTTCGGGCCTTTTTCGGCCCGTTTAGGTGCCTTTGCAACCGAGAATTACTTGCTCAAACGAAGCCATAATGATTTATTTCGTCAATATGATGGTTCCTCCTCCACGTACCGACCATAGTTTAATACATAACAGCACCAGGGGTATGTCTCCGGGACAGAAGGGTTTGCAGGTGCGTTTTCGCGAAAATGTCAGTTTCGGGCCATTTTCGTGGGTTATAGCACACGATTTTCAGCACTCGGGTCAATTTTTTTGCAACACCCCGGATGTGCACAGACTCCTTGTAGGAGACATTTGGCGAGGTTTTCATTGATTTTTGGACCGTGGGGTACACGTTTCGGGCCTTTTTCGGCCCGTTTAAGTGTCTTTCGAATCGAGAATTACTTGCTCAAGCGGAAGCCGGAATGATGAATTTCGTCACTCCGACGGTCCCTCCTCCACGTACCGACCATAGTTTAATGCATAACAGTACCAGGGGTATGTCTTCGGGCCAGAAGGGTTTGCAGGTGCGTTTTCGCGAAAATGTCCGTTTCAGGCCATTTTCGTGGGTTATAGCACACGATTTTCGGCACTCGGGTCAATTTTTTTGCAACATCCCGGATGTGCACAAACTCCTTGTAGGAGACATTTGGCGAGGTTTTCATTGATTTTTGGACCGTGGGGTACACGTTTCGGGCCTTTTTCGGGCCGTTTAAATGCCTTTCGAACCGAGAATTACTTGCTCAAACGGAAGCCGGAATGATGAATTTCATCACTCCGACGGTCCCTCCTCCACGTACCGACCATAGTTTAATACATAACAGTACCAGGGGTATGTCTCCGGGCCAGAAGGGTTTGCAGGTGCGTTTTCGCGAAAATGTCCGTTTGGAGCCATTTTCGTGGGTTATAGGACACGATTTTCAGCACCTGGGTCAATTTTTTTGCAACATCCCGGATGTGCACAGACTCCTTGTAGGAGACATTTGGCGAGGTTTTCATTGATTTTTGGACCGCGGGGTACACGTTTCGGGCCTTTTTTGGCCCGTTTAGGTGCCTTTCGAACCGAGAATTACTTGCTCAAACGGAAGCCGGAATGATGCATTTCGTCACTCCGATGGTCACTCCTCCACGTACCGGCCAAAGTTTAATGCATAACAATACCAGGGGTATGTCTTCGGACCAGAAGGGTTTGCAGGTGCGTTTTCGTGAAAATGTTCGTTTCGGGCCGTTTTGTGGGTTATAGCACACGATTTTCAGCACTCAAGTCAATTTTTTTGCAACACCCCTGATGTGCACAGACTCCTTGTAGGAGACATTTGGCGAGGTTTTCATTGATTTTTGGACCGTGGGGTACACGTTTCGGTCCTTTTTCGGCCCGTTTAAGTGTCTTTCGAATCGAGAATTACTTGCTAAAGCGGAAGTCGGAATGATGAATTTCGTCACTCCGACGGTCCCTCCTCCAGGTACCGACCATAGTTTAATGCATAACAGTACCAGGGGTATGTCTCCGGGCCAGAAGGGTCTGCAGGTGCGTTTTCGCGAAAATGTCCGTTTCAGGCCATTTTCGTGGGTTATAGCACACGATTTTCAGCACTCGGGTCAATTTTTTTGCAACATCCCGGATGTGCACAGACTCCTTGTAGGAGACATTTGGCGAGGTTTTCATTGATTTTTGGACCGTGGGGTACACGTTTCGGGCCTTTTTCGGCCCGTTTAAGTGCCTTTCGAACCGAGAATTACTTGCTCAAACGGAAGCCGGAATGATGAATTTCATCACTCCGACGGTCCCTCCTCCACGTACCGACCATATTTTAATGCATAACAGTACCAGGGGTATGTCTCCGGGTCAGAAGGGTTTGCAGGTGCGTTTTCGCGAAAATGTCCGTTTGGGGCCATTTTCGTGGGTTATAGGACACGATTTTCAGCACCTGGGTCAATTTTTTTGCAACATCCCGGATGTGCACAGACTCCTTGTAGGAGACATTTGGCGAGGTTTTCATTGATTTTTGGACCGCGGGGTACACGTTTCGGGCCTTTTTCGGCCCGTTTAGGTGCCTTTCGAACCGAGAATTACTTGCTCAAACGGAAGCCGGAATGATGCATTTCGTCACTCCGATGGTCACTCCTCCACGTACCGGCCAAAGTTTAATGCATAACAATACCAGGGGTATGTCTCCGGACCAGAAGGGTTTGCAGGTGCGTTTTCGTGAAAATGTTCGTTTCGGTCCGTTTTGTGGGTTATAGCACACGATTTTCAGCACTCGAGTCAATTTTTTTGCAACACCCCGGATGTGCACAGAGTCCTTGTAGGAGACATTTGGCGAGATTTTCATTGATTTTTGGACCGTGGGGTACACGTTTCGTTCCTTTTTCGGCCCGTTTAAGTGTCTTTCGAATCGAGAATTACTTGCTCAAGCGGAAGCCGGAATGATGAATTTCGTCACTCCGACGGTCCCTCCTCCACGTACCGACCATAGTTTAATGCATAACAGTACCAGGGGTATGTCTCCGGGCCAGAAGGGTTTGCAGGTGCGTTTTCGCGAAAATGTCCGTTTCAGGCCATTTTCGTGGGTTATAGCACACGATTTTCAGCACTCGGGTCAATTTTTTTGCAACATCCCGGATGTGCACAGACTCCTTGTAGGAGACATTTGGCGAGGTTTTCATTGATTTTTGGACCGTGGGGTACACGTTTCGGGCCTTTTTCGGCCCGTTTAAGTGCCTTTCGAACCGAGAATTACTTGCTCAAACGGAAGCCGGAATGATGAATTTCATCACTCCGACGGTCCCTCCTCCACGTACCGACCATAGTTTAATGCATAACAGTACCAGGGGTATGTCTCCGGGCCAGAAGGGTTTGCAGGTGCGTTTTCGCGAAAATGTTTGTTTGGGGCCATTTTCGTGGGTTAT
This sequence comes from Cenchrus fungigraminus, assembly GCA_036936925.1. Lineage (NCBI taxonomy): Eukaryota > Viridiplantae > Streptophyta > Magnoliopsida > Poales > Poaceae > Cenchrus > Cenchrus fungigraminus. The sequence continues at coordinate 102,352,911 of CM072776.1, forward strand.
AGGACACGATTTTCAGCACCTGGGTCAATTTTTTTGCAACATCCCGGATGTGCACAGACTCCTTGTAGGAGACATTTGGTGAGGTTTTCATTGATTTTTGGACCGCGGGGTACACGTTTCGGGCCTTTTTCGGCCCGTTCAGGTGCGTTTCGAACCGAGAATTACTTGCTCAAACGGAAGCCGGAATGATGCATTTCGTCACTCCGATGGTCACTCCTCCACGTACCGGCCAAAGTTTAATGCATAACAATACCAGGGGTATGTCTCCGGACCAGAAGGGTTTGCATGTGCGTTTTCGTGAAAATGTTCGTTTCGGGCCGTTTTGTGGGTTATAGCACACGATTTTCAGCACTCGAGTCAATTTTTTTGCAACATCCCGGATGTGCACAGACTCTTTGTAGGAGACATTTGGCAAGGTTTTCATTGACTTTTGGACCGTGGGGTACACGTTTAGGGCCTTTTTCGGCCCGTTTAAGTGTGTCTTTCGAACCGAGAATTACTTGCTCAAACGGAAGCCGGAATGATGAATTTCGTCACTCCGACGGTCCCTCCTCCACGTACCGACCAATGTTTAATGCATAACAGTACCAGGGGTATGTCTCCGGGTCAGAAGGGTTTGCAGGTGCGTTTTCGCGAAAATGTCCGTTTCGCGACAATAGTTTAATGCACACGATTTTCAGCACTCGGGTTAATTTTTTTGCAACATCCCGGATGTGCACAGACTCCTTGTAGGAGACATTTGGCGAGGTTTTTATTGATTTTTGGACCGTGGGGTACACGTTTCGGGCCTTTTTCGGCCCGTTTAAGTGCCTTTTGAACCGAGAATTACTTGCTCAAACGGAAGCCAGAATGATGAATTTCGTCACTCCGACGGTCCCTCCTCCACGTACCGACCATAGTTTAATGCATAACAGCACGAGGGGTATGTCTCCGGGCCAGAAGGGTTTGCAGGTGCGTTTTCGCGAAAATGTCTGTTTGGGGCCATTTTCGTGGGTTATAGCACACGATTTTCAGCACCCGGGTCAATTTTTTTGCAACATCCCGGATGTGCACAGACTCCTTGTAGGAGACATTTGGCGAGGTTTTCATTGATTTTTGGACCGCGGGGTACACGTTTCGGGCCTTTTTCGGCCCGTTTAGGTGCCTTTCGAACCGAGAATTACTTGCTCAAACGAAGCCGTAATGATTTATTTCGTCAATCTGATGGTTCCTCCTCCACATACCGACCATAGTTTAATACATAACAGCACCAGGGGTATGTCTCCGGGCCAGAAGGGTTTGCAGGTGCGTTTTCGCGAAAATGTCTGTTTCGGACCATTTTCGTGGGTTATAGCACACGATTTTCCGCACTCGGGTCAATTTTTTTGCAACACCCCGGATGTGCACAGACTCCTTGTAGGAGACATTTGGCGAGGTTTTCATTGATTTTTGGACCGTGGGGTACACGTTTCGGGCCTTTTTCGGCCCGTTTAAGTGTCTTTCGAATTGAGAATTACTTGCTCAAGCGGAAGCCGGAATGATGAATTTCGTCACTCCGACGGTCCCTCCTCCACGTACCCAGCATAGTTTAATGCATAACAGTACCAGGGGTATGTCTCCGGGCCAGAAGGGTTTGCAGGTGCGTTTTCGCGAAAATGTCCGTTTGGGGCCATTTTCGTGGGTTATAGGACACGATTTTCAGCACTAGGGTCAATTTTTTTGCAACATCCCGGATGTGCACAGACTTCTTGTAGGAGACATTTGGCGAGGTTTTCATTGATTTTTGGACCGTGGGGTACACGTTTCGGGCCTTTTTCGGCCCGTTTAAGTGCCTTTCGAACCGAGAATTACTTGCTCAAACGGAAGCCGGAATGATGAATTTCATCACTCCGACGGTCCCTCCTCCACGTACCGACCATAGTTTAATGCATAACAGTACCAGGGGTATGTCTCCGGGCCAGAAGGGTTTGCAGGTGCGTTTTCGCGAAAATGTCCGTTTGGGGCCATTTTCGTGGGTTATAGGACACGATTTTCAGCACCTGGGTCAATTTTTTTGCAACATCCCGGATGTGCACAGACTCCTTGTAGGAGACATTTGGCGAGGTTTTCATTGATTTTTGGACCGCGGGGTACACGTTTCGGGCCTTTTTCGGCCCGTTTAGGTGCCTTTCGAACCGAGAATTACTTGCTCAAACGGAAGCCGGAATGATGCATTTCGTCACTCCGATGGTCACTCCTCCACGTACCGGCCAAAGTTTAATGCATAACAATACCAGGGGTATGTCTCCGGACCAGAAGGGTTTGCAGGTGCGTTTTCGTGAAAATGTTCGTTTCGGTCCGTTTTGTGGGTTATAGCACACGATTTTCAGCACTCGAGTCAATTTTTTTGCAACACCCCGGATGTGCACAGACTCCTTGTAGGAGACATTTGGCGAGGTTTTCATTGATTTTTGGACCGTGGGGTACACGTTTCGGGCCTTTTTCGGCCCGTTTAAGTGTCTTTCGAATCGAGAATTACTTGCTCAAGCGGAAGCCGGAATGATGAATTTCGTCACTCCGACGGTCCCTCCTCCACGTACCGACCATAGTTTAATGCATAACAGTACCAGGGGTATGTCTCCGGGCCAGAAGGGTTTGCAGGTGCGTTTTCGCGAAAATGTCCGTTTCAGGCCATTTTCGTGGGTTATAGCACACGATTTTCAGCACTCGGGTCAATTTTTTTGCAACATCCCGGATGTGCACAGACTCCTTGTAGGAGACATTTGGCGAGGTTTTCATTGATTTTTGGACCGTGGGGTACACGTTTCGGGCCTTTTTCGGCCCGTTTAAGTGCCTTTCGAACCGAGAATTATTTGCTCAAACGGAAGCCGGAATGATGAATTTCATCACTCCGACGGTCCCTCCTCCACGTACCGACCATAGTTTAATGCATAACAGTACCAGGGGTATGTCTCCGGGCCAGAAGGGTTTGCAGGTGCGTTTTCGCGAAAATGTTTGTTTGGGGCCATTTTCGTGGGTTATAGGACACGATTTTCAGCACCTGGGTCAATTTTTTTGCAACATCCCGGATGTGCACAGACTCCTTGTAGGAGACATTTGGTGAGGTTTTCATTGATTTTTGGACCGCGGGGTACACGTTTCGGGCCTTTTTCGGCCCGTTCAGGTGCGTTTCGAACCGAGAATTACTTGCTCAAACGGAAGCCGGAATGATGCATTTCGTCACTCCGATGGTCACTCCTCCACGTACCGGCCAAAGTTTAATGCATAACAACACCAGGGGTATGTCTCCGGACCAGAAGGGTTTGCAGGTGCGTTTTCGTGAAAATGTTCGTTTCGGGCCGTTTTGTGGGTTATAGCACACGATTTTCAGCACTCGAGTCAATTTTTTTGCAACATCCCGGATGTGCACAGACTCTTTGTAGGAGACATTTGGCGAGGTTTTCATTGACTTTTGGACCGTGGGGTACACGTTTAGGGCCTTTTTCGGCCCGTTTAAGTGTGTCTTTCGAACCGAGAATTACTTGCTCAAACGGAAGCCGGAATGATGAATTTCGTCACTCCGACGGTCCCTCCTCCACGTACCGACCATAGTTTAATGCATACCAGTACCAGGGGTATGTCTCCGGGTCAGAAGGGTTTGCAGGTGCGTTTTCGCGAAAATGTCCGTTTCGCGACAATAGTTTAATGCACACGATTTTCAGCACTCGGGTTAATTTTTTTGCAACATCCCGGATGTGCACAGACTCCTTGTAGGAGACATTTGGTGAGGTTTTTATTGATTTTTGGACCGTGGGGTACACGTTTCGGGCCTTTTTCGGCCCGTTTAAGTGCCTTTTGAACCGAGAATTACTTGCTCAAACGGAAGCCAGAATGATGAATTTCGTCACTCCGACGGTCCCTCCTCCACGTACCGACCATAGTTTAATGCATAACAGCACGAGGGGTATGTCTCCGGGCCAGAAGGGTTTGCAGGTGCGTTTTCGCGAAAATGTCTGTTTGGGGCCATTTTCGTGGGTTATAGCACACGATTTTCAGCACCCGGGTCAATTTTTTTGCAACATCCCGGATGTGCACAGACTCCTTGTAGGAGACATTTGGCGAGGTTTTCATTGATTTTTGGACCGCGGGGTACACGTTTCGGGCCTTTTTCGGCCCGTTTAGGTGCCTTTCGAACCGAGAATTACTTGCTCAAACGAAGCCGTAATGATTCATTTCGTCAATCTGATGGTTCCTCCTCCACGTACCGACCATAGTTTAATACATAACAGCACCAGGGGTATGTCTCCGGGCCAGAAGGGTTTGCAGGTGCGTTTTCGCGAAAATGTCCGTTTCGGGCCATTTTCGTGGGTTATAGCACACGATTTTCAGCACCCGGGTCAATTTTTTTGCAACATCCCGGATGTGCACAGAATCCTTGTAGGAGACATTTGGCGAGGTTTTCATTGATTTTTGGACCGCGGGGTACACGTTTCGGGCCTTTTTCGGCCCGTTTAGGTGCCTTTGAAACCGAGAAATACTTGCTCAAACGGAAGCCGGAATGATGCATTTCGTCACTCCGATGGTCACTCCTCCACGTACCGACCATAGTCTAATGCATAACAGTACCAGGGGTATGTCTCCGGGCCAGAAGGGTTTGCAGGTGCGTTTTCATGAAAATGTCCGTTTCGGGCCGTTTTCGTGGGTTATAGCACACGATTTTCAGCACTCGGGTCAATTTTTTGCAACATCTCGGATGTGCACAGACTCCTCGTAGGAGACATTTGGCGAGGTTTTCATTGGTTTTTGGACCGTGGGGTACACGTTTCGGGCCTTTTTCGGCCCATTTAAGTGCCTTTCGAACCGAGAATTACTTGCTCAAACGGAAGCCGGAATGATGCATTTCGTCACTCCGACGGTCCCTCCTCCACGTACCGACCATAGTGTAATGCATAACAGTACCAGGGGTATGTCTCCGGGCCAGAAGGGTTTGCAGGTGCGTTTTCACGAATATGTCCGTTTCGGGCCATTTTCGTGGGTTATAGCACACGATTTTCAGCACTCGGGTCAATTTTTTTGCAACATCCCGGATGTGCACAGACTCCTTGTAGGAGACATTTGGCGAGGTTTTCATTGATTTTTGGACCGTGGGGTACACGTTTCGGGCCTTTTTCGGCCCGGTTAAGTGCCTTTCGAACCGCGAATTACTTGCTCAAACGGAAGCCGGAATGATGAATTTCGTCACTCCGACGGTCCCTCCTCCACGTACCGACCATAATTTAATGCATAACAGTACCAGGGGTATGTCTCCGGGCCAGAAAAGGTTGCAGGTGCGTTTTCGCGAAAATGTACGTTTGGGGCCATTTTCGTGGGTTATAGCACACGATTTTCAGCACCCGGGTCAATTTTCTTGCAACATCCCGGATGTGCACAGACTCCTTGTAGGAGACATTTGGCGAGATTTTCATTGATTTTTGGACCGCAGGGTACACGTTTCGGGCCTTTTTCGGCCCGTTTAGGTGCCTTTCGAACCGAGAATTACTTGCTCAAACGGAAGCCGGAATGATGCATTTCGTCACTCCAACGGTCACTCCTCCACGTACCGACTATAGTTTAATGCATAACAGCACCAGGGGTATGTCTCCGGGCCAGAAGGGTTTGCAGGTGCGTTTTCGCGAAAATGTCCGTTTCGGGCCATTTTCGTGGGTTATAGCACACGATTTTCAGCACCCGGGTCAATTTTTTTGCAACATCCCGGATGTGCACAGACTCCTTGTAGGAGACATTTGGCGAGGTTTTCACTGATTTTTGGATCGCGGGGTACACGTTTCGGGCCTTTTTCGGCCCGTTTAGGTGCCTTTGGAACCGAGAATTACTTGCTCAAACGAAGCCGTAATGATTTATTTCGTCAATCTGATGGTTCCTCCCCCACGTACCGACCATATTTTAATACATAACAGCACCAGGGGTATGTCTCCGGGCCAGAAGGGTTAGCAGGTGCGTTTTCGCGAAAATGTCCGTTTCAGGCCATTTTCGTGGGTTATAGCACACGATTTTCAGCACCCGGGTCAATTTTTTTGCAACATCCCGGATGTGCACAGACTCCTTGTAGGAGACATTTGGCGAGGTTTTCATTGATTTTTGGACCGTGGGGTACACGTTTCGGGCCTTTTTCGGCCCGTTTAAGTGCCTTTCGAACCGAGAATTACTTGCTCAAACGGAAGCCGGAATGATGAATTTCATCACTCCGACGGTCCCTCCTCCACGTACCGACCATAGTTTAATGCATAACAGTACCAGGGGTATGTCTCCGGGCCAGAAGGGTTTGCAGGTGCGTTTTCGCGAAAATGTCCGTTTGGGGCCATTTTCGTGGGTTATAGGACACGATTTTCAGCACCTGGGTCAATTTTTTTGCAACATCCCGGATGTGCACAGACTCCTTGTAGGAGACATTTGGCGAGGTTTTCATTGATTTTTGGACCGCGGGGTACACGTTTCGGGCCTTTTTCGGCCCGTTTAGGTGCCTTTCGAACCGAGAATTACTTGCTCAAACGGAAGCCGGAATGATGCATTTCGTCACTCCGATGGTCACTCCTCCACGTACCGGCCAAAGTTTAATGCATAACAATACCAGGGGTATGTCTCCGGACCAGAAGGGTTTGCAGGTGCGTTTTCGTGAAAATGTTCGTTTCGGTCCGTTTTGTGGGTTATAGCACACGATTTTCAGCACTCGAGTCAATTTTTTTGCAACACCCCGGATGTGCACAGACTCCTTGTAGGAGACATTTGGCGAGGTTTTCATTGATTTTTGGACCGTGGGGTACACGTTTCGGGCCTTTTTCGGCCCGTTTAAGTGTCTTTCGAATCGAGAATTACTTGCTCAAGCGGAAGCCGGAATGATGAATTTCGTCACTCCGACGGTCCCTCCTCCACGTACCGACCATAGTTTAATGCATAACAGTACCAGGGGTATGTCTCCGGGCCAGAAGGGTTTGCAGGTGCGTTTTCGCGAAAATGTCTGTTTCAGGCCATTTTCGTGGGTTATAGCACACGATTTTCAGCACTCGGGTCAATTTTTTTGCAACATCCCGGATGTGCACAGACTCCTTGTAGGAGACATTTGGCGAGGTTTTCATTGATTTTTGGACCGTGGGGTACACGTTTCGGGCCTTTTTCGGCCCGTTTAAGTGCCTTTCGAACCGAGAATTACTTGCTCAAACGGAAGCCGGAATGATGAATTTCGTCACTCCGACGGTCCCTCCTCCACGTACCGACCATAGTTTAATGCATAACAGTACTAGGGGTATGTCTCCGGGCCAGAAGGGTTTGCAGGTGCGTTTTCGCGAAAATGTCCGTTTGGGGCCATTTTCGTGGGTTATAGGACACGATTTTCAGCACCTGGGTCAATTTTTTTGCAACATCCCGGATGTGCACAGACTCCTTGTAGGAGATATTTGGCGAGGTTTTCATTGATTTTTGGACCGCGGGGTACACGTTTCGGGCCTTTTTCGGCCCGTTTAGGTGCCTTTCGAACCGAGAATTACTTGCTCAAATGGAAGCCGGAATGATGCATTTCGTCACTCCGATAGTCACTCCTCCACGTACCGGCCAAAGTTTAATGCATAACAATACCAGGGGTATGTCTCCGGACCAGAAGGGTTTGCAGGTGCGTTTTCGTGAAAATGTTCGTTTCGGGCCGTTTTGTGGGTTATAGCACACGATTTTCAGCACTCGAGTCAATTTTTTTGCAACATCCCGGATGTGCACAGACTCTTTGTAGGAGACATTTGGCGAGGTTTTCATTGATTTTTGGACCGTGGGGTACACGTTTCGGGCCTTTTTCGGCCCGTTTAGGTGCCTTTCAAACCGAGAATTACTTGCTCAAACGGAAGCCGGAATGATGCATTTCGTCACTCCTATGGTCACCCCTCCACGTACCGACCATAGTTTAATGCATAACAGTACCAGGGGTATGTCTCCGGGCCAGAAGGGTTTGCAGGTGCGTTTTCATGAAAATGCCCGTTTCGGGCCGTTTTCGTGGGTTATAGCACACGATTTTCAGCACTCGGGTCAATTTTTTGCAACATCTCGGATGTGCACAGACTCCTCGTAGGAGACATTTGGCGAGGTTTTCATTGGTTTTTGGACCGCGGGGTGCTCGTTTCATGCCTTTTTCGGCCCGTTTAAGTGCCTTTCGAACCGAGAATTACTTGCTCAAACGGAAGCCGGAATGATGCATTTCGTCACTCCGACGGTCCCTCCTCCACGTACCGACCATAGTGTAATGCATAACAGTACCAGGGGTATGTCTCCGGGCCAGAAGGGTTTGCAGGTGCGTTTTCGCGAAAATGTCCGTTTCGGGCCATTTTCGTGGGTTATAGCACTCGATTTTCAGCACTCGTGTTAATTTTTTTGTAACATCCCGGATGTGCACAGATTCCTTGTAGAGGACATTTGGCGAGGTTTTCATTGATTTTTGGACCGTGGGGTACACGTTTCGGGGTTTTTTCGGCCCGTTTAGGAGCCTTTCGAACCGAGAATTATTTGCTCAAACGGAAGTCAGAATGATGAATTTCGTCACTCCGACGGTCCCTCCTACACGTACCGACCATAGTTAACAGTACCAGGGGTATTTCTCCGGGCCAGATGGGTTTGCAGGTGCGTTTTCGCGAAAATGTCCGTTTGGGGCCATTTTCGTGGGTTATAGCACACGATTTTCAGCACCCGGGTCAATTTTTTTGCAACATCCCGGATGTCCACAAACTCCTTGTAAGAGACATTTGGCGAGGTTTTCATTGATTTTTGGACCGCGGGGTACACGTTTCGGGCCTTTTTCGGCCCGTTTAGGTGCCTTTCGAACCGAGAATTACTTGCTCAAACGGAAGCCGGAATGATGCATTTCGTCACTCCGACGGTCACTCTTCCACGTACCGACCATAGTTTAATGCATAACAGCACCAGGGGTATGTCTCCGGGCCAGAAGGGTTTGCAGGTGCGTTTTCGCGAAAATGTCCGTTTCGTGCCATTTTCGTGGGTTATAGCACACGATTTTCAGCACCCGGGTCAATTTTTTTGCAACATCCCGGATGTGCACAGACTCCTTGTAGGAGACATTTGGCGAGGTTTTCATTGATTTTTGGACCGCGGGGTACACGTTTCGGGCCTTTTTCGGCCCGTTTAGGTGCCTTTGAAACCGAGAAATACTTGCTCAAACGGAAGCCGGAATGATGCATTTCGTCACTCCGATGGTCACTCCTCCACGTACCGACCATAGTTTAATGCATAACAGTACCAGGGGTATGTCTCCGGGCCAGAAGGGTTTGCAGGTGCGTTTTCATGAAAATGTCCGTTTCGGGCCGTTTTCGTGGGTTATAGCACACGATTTTCAGCACTCGGGTCAATTTTTTGCAACATCTCGGATGTGCACAGACTCCTCGTAGGAGACATTTGGCGAGGTTTTCATTGGTTTTTGGACCGTGGGGTACACGTTTCGGGCCTTTTTCGGCCCATTTAAGTGCCTTTCGAACCGAGAATTACTTGCTCAAACGGAAGCCGGAATGATGCATTTCGTCACTCCGACGGTCCCTCCTCCACGTACCGACCATAGTGTAATGCATAACAGTACCAGGGGTATGTCTCCGGGCCAGAAGGGTTTGCAGGTGCGTTTTCACGAAAATGTCCGTTTCGGGCCATTTTCGTGGGTTATAGCACACGATTTTCAGCACCCGGGTCAATTTTTTTGCAACATCCCGGATGTGCACAGACTCCTTGTAGGAGACATTTGGCGAGGTTTTCATTGATTTTTGGACCGCGGGGTACACGTTTCGGGCCTTTTTCGGCCCGTTTAGGTGCCTTTGAAACCGAGAAATACTTGCTCAAACGGAAGCCGGAATGATGCATTTCGTCACTCCGATGGTCACTCCTCCACGTACCGACCATAGTGTAATGCATAACAGTACCAGGGGTATGTCTCCGGGCCAGAAGGGTTTGCAGGTGCGTTTTCACGAATATGTCCGTTTCGGGCCATTTTCGTGGGTTATAGCACACGATTTTCAGCACTCGGGTCAATTTTTTTGCAACATCCCGGATGTGCACAGACTCCTTGTAGGAGACATTTGGCGAGGTTTTCATTGATTTTTGGACCGTGGGGTACACGTTTCGGGCCTTTTTCGGCCCGGTTAAGTGCCTTTCGAACCGCGAATTACTTGCTCAAACGGAAGCCGGAATGATGAATTTCGTCACTCCGACGGTCCCTCCTCCACGTACCGACCATAATTTAATGCATAACAGTACCAGGGGTATGTCTCCGGGCCAGAAAAGGTTGCAGGTGCGTTTTCGCGAAAATGTACGTTTGGGGCCATTTTCGTGGGTTATAGCACACGATTTTCAGCACCCGGGTCAATTTTCTTGCAACATCCCGGATGTGCACAGACTCCTTGTAGGAGACATTTGGCGAGATTTTCATTGATTTTTGGACCGCAGGGTACACGTTTCGGGCCTTTTTCGGCCCGTTTAGGTGCCTTTCGAACCGAGAATTACTTGCTCAAACGGAAGCCGGAATGATGCATTTCGTCACTCCAACGGTCACTCCTCCACGTACCGACTATAGTTTAATGCATAACAGCACCAGGGGTATGTCTCCGGGCCAGAAGGGTTTGCAGGTGCGTTTTCGCGAAAATGTCCGTTTCGGGCCATTTTCGTGGGTTATAGCACACGATTTTCAGCACCCGGGTCAATTTTTTTGCAACATCCCGGATGTGCACAGACTCCTTGTAGGAGACATTTGGCGAGGTTTTCATTGATTTTTGGATCGCGGGGTACACGTTTCGGGCCTTTTTCGGCCCGTTTAGGTGCCTTTCGAACCGAGAATTACTTGCTCAAACGAAGCCGTAATGATTTATTTCGTCAATCTGATGGTTCCTCCCCCACGTACCGACCATAGTTTAATACATAACAGCACCAGGGGTATGTCTCCGGGCCAGAAGGGTTAGCAGGTGCGTTTTCGCGAAAATGTCCGTTTCAGGCCATTTTCGTGGGTTATAGCACACGATTTTCAGCACCCGGGTCAATTTTTTTGCAACATCCCGGATGTGCACAGACTCCTTGTAGGAGACATTTGGCGAGGTTTTCATTGATTTTTGGACCGTGGGGTACACGTTTCGGGCCTTTTTCGGCCCGTTTAAGTGCCTTTCGAACCGAGAATTACTTGCTCAAACGGAAGCCGGAATGATGAATTTCATCACTCCGACGGTCCCTCCTCCACGTACCGACCATAGTTTAATGCATAACAGTACCAGGGGTATGTCTCCGGGCCAGAAGGGTTTGCAGGTGCGTTTTCGCGAAAATGTCCGTTTCGGGCCATTTTCGTGGGTTATAGCACTCGATTTTCAGCACTCGTGTTAATTTTTTTGTAACATCCCGGATGTGCACAGATTCCTTGTAGAGGACATTTGGCGAGGTTTTCATTGATTTTTGGACCGTGGGGTACACGTTTCGGGGTTTTTTCGGCCCGTTTAGGAGCCTTTCGAACCGAGAATTATTTGCTCAAACGGAAGTCAGAATGATGAATTTCGTCACTCCGACGGTCCCTCCTACACGTACCGACCATAGTTAACAGTACCAGGGGTATTTCTCTGGGCCAGATGGGTTTGCAGGTGCGTTTTCGCGAAAATGTCTGTTTGGGGCCATTTTCGTGGGTTATAGCACACGATTTTCAGCACCCGGGTCAATTTTTTTGCAACATCCCGGATGTCCACAAACTCCTTGTAAGAGACATTTGGCGAGGTTTTCATTGATTTTTGGACCGCGGGGTACACGTTTCGGGCCTTTTTCGGCCCGTTTAGGTGCCTTTCGAACCGAGAATTACTTGCTCAAACGGAAGCCGGAATGATGCATTTCGTCACTCCGACGGTCACTCTTCCACGTACCGACCATAGTTTAATGCATAACAGCACCAGGGGTATGTCTCCGGGCCAGAAGGGTTTGCAGGTGCGTTTTCGCGAAAATGTCCGTTTCGTGCCATTTTCGTGGGTTATAGCACACGATTTTCAGCACCCGGGTCAATTTTTTTGCAACATCCCGGATGTGCACAGACTCCTTGTAGGAGACATTTGGCGAGGTTTTCATTGATTTTTGGACCGCGGGGTACACGTTTCGGGCCTTTTTCGGCCCGTTTAGGTGCCTTTGAAACCGAGAAATACTTGCTCAAACGGAAGCCGGAATGATGCATTTCGTCACTCCGATGGTCACTCCTCCACGTACCGACCATAGTTTAATGCATAACAGTACCAGGGGTATGTCTCCGGGCCAGAAGGGTTTGCAGGTGCGTTTTCATGAAAATGTCCGTTTCGGGCCGTTTTCGTGGGTTATAGCACACGATTTTCAGCACTCGGGTCAATTTTTTGCAACATCTCGGATGTGCACAGACTCCTCGTAGGAGACATTTGGCGAGGTTTTCATTGGTTTTTGGACCGTGGGGTACACGTTTCGGGCCTTTTTCGGCCCATTTAAGTGCCTTTCGAACCGAGAATTACTTGCTCAAACGGAAGCCGGAATGATGCATTTCGTCACTCCGACGGTCCCTCCTCCACGTACCGACCATAGTGTAATGCATAACAGTACCAGGGGTATGTCTCCGGGCCAGAAGGGTTTGCAGGTGCGTTTTCACGAAAATGTCCGTTTCGGGCCATTTTCGTGGGTTATAGCACACGATTTTCAGCACCCGGGTCAATTTTTTTGCAACATCCCGGATGTGCACAGACTCCTTGTAGGAGACATTTGGCGAGGTTTTCATTGATTTTTGGACCGCGGGGTACACGTTTCGGGCCTTTTTCGGCCCGTTTAGGTGCCTTTGAAACCGAGAAATACTTGCTCAAACGGAAGCCGGAATGATGCATTTCGTCACTCCGATGGTCACTCCTCCACGTACCGACCATAGTGTAATGCATAACAGTACCAGGGGTATGTCTCCGGGCCAGAAGGGTTTGCAGGTGCGTTTTCACGAATATGTCCGTTTCGGGCCATTTTCGTGGGTTATAGCACACGATTTTCAGCACTCGGGTCAATTTTTTTGCAACATCCCGGATGTGCACAGACTCCTTGTAGGAGACATTTGGCGAGGTTTTCATTGATTTTTGGACCGTGGGGTACACGTTTCGGGCCTTTTTCGGCCCGGTTAAGTGCCTTTCGAACCGCGAATTACTTGCTCAAACGGAAGCCGGAATGATGAATTTCGTCACTCCGACGGTCCCTCCTCCACGTACCGACCATAATTTAATGCATAACAGTACCAGGGGTATGTCTCCGGGCCAGAAAAGGTTGCAGGTGCGTTTTCGCGAAAATGTACGTTTGGGGCCATTTTCGTGGGTTATAGCACACGATTTTCAGCACCCGGGTCAATTTTCTTGCAACATCCCGGATGTGCACAGACTCCTTGTAGGAGACATTTGGCGAGATTTTCATTGATTTTTGGACCGCAGGGTACACGTTTCGGGCCTTTTTCGGCCCGTTTAGGTGCCTTTCGAACCGAGAATTACTTGCTCAAACGGAAGCCGGAATGATGCATTTCGTCACTCCAACGGTCACTCCTCCACGTACCGACTATAGTTTAATGCATAACAGCACCAGGGGTATGTCTCCGGGCCAGAAGGGTTTGCAGGTGCGTTTTCGCGAAAATGTCCGTTTCGGGCCATTTTCGTGGGTTATAGCACACGATTTTCAGCACCCGGGTCAATTTTTTTGCAACATCCCGGATGTGCACAGACTCCTTGTAGGAGACATTTGGCGAGGTTTTCACTGATTTTTGGATCGCGGGGTACACGTTTCGGGCCTTTTTCGGCCCGTTTAGGTGCCTTTGGAACCGAGAATTACTTGCTCAAACGAAGCCGTAATGATTTATTTCGTCAATCTGATGGTTCCTCCCCCACGTACCGACCATAGTTTAATACATAACAGCACCAGGGGTATGTCTCCGGGCCAGAAGGGTTAGCAGGTGCGTTTTCGCGAAAATGTCCGTTTCAGGCCATTTTCGTGGGTTATAGCACACGATTTTCAGCACCCGGGTCAATTTTTTTGCAACATCCCGGATGTGCACAGACTCCTTGTAGGAGACATTTGGCGAGGTTTTCATTGATTTTTGGACCGTGGGGTACACGTTTCGGGCCTTTTTCGGCCCGTTTAAGTGCCTTTCGAACCGAGAATTACTTGCTCAAACGGAAGCCGGAATGATGAATTTCATCACTCCGACGGTCCCTCTTCCACGTACCGACCATAGTTTAATGCATAACAGTACCAGGGGTATGTCTCCGGGCCAGAAGGGTTTGCAGGTGCGTTTTCGCGAAAATGTCCGTTTGGGGCCATTTTCGTGGGTTATAGGACACGATTTTCAGCACCTGGGTCAATTTTTTTGCAACATCCCGGATGTGCACAGACTCCTTGTAGGAGACATTTGGCGAGGTTTTCATTGATTTTTGGACCGCGGGGTACACGTTTCGGGCCTTTTTCGGCCCGTTTAGGTGCCTTTCGAACCGAGAATTACTTGCTCAAACGGAAGCCGGAATGATGCATTTCGTCACTCCGATGGTCACTCCTCCACGTACCGGCCAAAGTTTAATGCATAACAATACCAGGGGTATGTCTCCGGACCAGAAGGGTTTGCAGGTGCGTTTTCGTGAAAATGTTCGTTTCGGTCCGTTTTGTGGGTTATAGCACACGATTTTCAGCACTCGAGTCAATTTTTTTGCAACACCCCGGATGTGCACAGACTCCTTGTAGGAGACATTTGGCGAGGTTTTCATTGATTTTTGGACCGTGGGGTACACGTTTCGGGCCTTTTTCGGCCCGTTTAAGTGTCTTTCGAATCGAGAATTACTTGCTCAAGCGGAAGCCGGAATGATGAATTTCGTCACTCCGACGGTCCCTCCTCCACGTACCGACCATAGTTTAATGCATAACAGTACCAGGGGTATGTCTCCGGGCCAGAAGGGTTTGCAGGTGCGTTTTCGCGAAAATGTCCGTTTCAGGCCATTTTCGTGGGTTATAGCACACGATTTTCAGCACTCGGGTCAATTTTTTTGCAACATCCCGGATGTGCACAGACTCCTTGTAGGAGACATTTGGCGAGGTTTTCATTGATTTTTGGACCGTGGGGTACACGTTTCGGGCCTTTTTCGGCCCGTTTAAGTGCCTTTCGAACCGAGAATTACTTGCTCAAACGGAAGCCGGAATGATGAATTTCATCACTCCGACGGTCCCTCCTCCACGTACCGACCATAGTTTAATGCATAACAGTACTAGGGGTATGTCTCCGGGCCAGAAGGGTTTGCAGGTGCGTTTTCGCGAAAATGTCCGTTTGGGGCCATTTTCGTGGGTTATAGGACACGATTTTCAGCACCTGGGTCAATTTTTTTGCAACATCCCGGATGTGCACAGACTCCTTGTAGGAGACATTTGGCGAGGTTTTCATTGATTTTTGGACCGCGGGGTACACGTTTCGGGCCGTTTTCGTGGGTTATAGCACACGATTTTCAGCACTCGGGTCAATTTTTTGCAACATCTCGGATGTGCACAGACTCCTCGTAGGAGACATTTGGCGAGGTTTTCATTGATTTTTGGACCGCGGGGTACACGTTTCGGGCCTTTTTCGGCCCGTTTAGGTGCCTTTCGAACCGAGAATTACTTGCTCAAACGGAAGCCAGAATGATGCATTTCGTCACTCCGATAGTCACTCCTCCACGTACCGGCCAAAGTTTAATGCATAACAATACCAGGGGTATGTCTCCGGACCAGAAGGGTTTGCAGGTGCGTTTTCGTGAAAATGTTCGTTTCGGGCCGTTTTGTGGGTTATAGCACACGATTTTCAGCACTCGAGTCAATTTTTTTGCAACATCCCGGATGTGCACAGACTCTTTGTAGGAGACATTTGGCGAGGTTTTCATTGATTTTTGGACCGTGGGGTACACGTTTCGGGCCTTTTTCGGCCCGTTTAGGTGCCTTTCAAACCGAGAATTACTTGCTCAAACGGAAGCCGGAATGATGCATTTCGTCACTCCTATGGTCACCCCTCCACGTACCGACCATAGTTTAATGCATAACAGTACCAGGGGTATGTCTCCGGGCCAGAAGGGTTTGCAGGTGCGTTTTCATGAAAATGTCCGTTTCGGGCCGTTTTCGTGGGTTATAGCACACGATTTTCAGCACTCGGGTCAATTTTTTGCAACATCTCGGATGTGCACAGACTCCTCGTAGGAGACATTTGGCGAGGTTTTCATTGGTTTTTGGACCGCGGGGTACTCGTTTCATGCCTTTTTCGGCCCGTTTAAGTGCCTTTCGAACCGAGAATTACTTGCTCAAACGGAAGCCGGAATGATGCATTTCGTCACTCCGACGGTCCCTCCTCCACGTACCGACCATAGTGTAATGCATAACAGTACCAGGGGTATGTCTCTGGGCCAGAAGGGTTTGCAGGTGCGTTTTCGCGAAAATGTCCGTTTCGGGCCATTTTCGTGGGTTATAGCACTCGATTTTCAGCACTCGTGTTAATTTTTTTGTAACATCCCGGATGTGCACAGATTCCTTGTAGAGGACATTTGGCGAGGTTTTCATTGATTTTTGGACCGTGGGGTACACGTTTCGGGGTTTTTTCGGCCCGTTTAGGAGCCTTTCGAACCGAGAATTATTTGCTCAAACGGAAGTCAGAATGATGAATTTCGTCACTCCGACGGTCCCTCCTACACGTACCGACCATAGTTAACAGTACCAGGGGTATTTCTCCGGGCCAGATGGGTTCGCAGGTGCGTTTTCGCGAAAATGTCCGTTTGGGGCCATTTTCGTGGGCACACGATTTTCAGCACCCGGGTCAATTTTTTTGCAACATCCCGGATGTCCACAAACTCCTTGTAAGAGACATTTGGCGAGGTTTTCATTGATTTTTGGACCGCGGGGTACACGTTTCGGGCCTTTTTCGGCCCGTTTAGGTGCCTTTCGAACCGAGAATTACTTGCTCAAACGGAAGCCGGAATGATGCATTTCGTCACTCCGACGGTCACTCTTCCACGTACAGACCATAGTTTAATGCATAACAGCACCAGGGGTATGTCTCCGGGCCAGAAGGGTTTGCAGGTGCGTTTTCGCGAAAATGTCCGTTTCGTGCCATTTTCGTGGGTTATAGCACACGATTTTCAGCACCCGGGTCAATTTTTTTGCAACATCCCGGATGTGCACAGACTCCTTGTAGGAGACATTTGGCGAGGTTTTCATTGATTTTTGGACCGCGGGGTACACGTTTCGGGCCTTTTTCGGCCCGTTTAGGTGCCTTTGAAACCGAGAAATACTTGCTCAAACGGAAGCCGGAATGATGCATTTCGTCACTCCGATGGTCACTCCTCCACGTACCGACCATAGTTTAATGCATAACAGTACCAGGGGTATGTCTCCGGGCCAGAAGGGTTTGCAGGTGCGTTTTCATGAAAATGTCCGTTTCGGGCCGTTTTCGTGGGTTATAGCACACGATTTTCAGCACTCGGGTCAATTTTTTGCAACATCTCGGATGTGCACAGACTCCTCGTAGGAGACATTTGGCGAGGTTTTCATTGGTTTTTGGACCGTGGGGTACACGTTTCGGGCCTTTTTCGGCCCATTTAAGTGCCTTTCGAACCGAGAATTACTTGCTCAAACGGAAGCCGGAATGATGCATTTCGTCACTCCGACGGTCCCTCCTCCACGTACCGACCATAGTGTAATGCATAACAGTACCAGGGGTATGTCTCCGGGCCAGAAGGGTTTGCAGGTGCGTTTTCACGAAAATGTCCGTTTCGGGCCATTTTCGTGGGTTATAGCACACGATTTTCAGCACTCGGGTCAATTTTTTTGCAACATCCCGGATGTGCACAGACTCCTTGTAGGAGACATTTGGCGAGGTTTTCATTGATTTTTGGACCGTGGGGTACACGTTTCGGGCCTTTTTCGGCCCGGTTAAGTGCCTTTCGAACCGCGAATTACTTGCTCAAACGGAAGCCGGAATGATGAATTTCGTCACTCCGACGGTCCCTCCTCCACGTACCGACCATAATTTAATGCATAACAGTACCAGGGGTATGTCTCCGGGCCAGAAAAGGTTGCAGGTGCGTTTTCGCGAAAATGTACGTTTGGGGCCATTTTCGTGGGTTATAGCACACGATTTTCAGCACCCGGGTCAATTTTCTTGCAACATCCCGGATGTGCACAGACTCCTTGTAGGAGACATTTGGCGAGATTTTCATTGATTTTTGGACCGCAGGGTACACGTTTCGGGCCTTTTTCGGCCCGTTTAGGTGCCTTTCGAACCGAGAATTACTTGCTCAAACGGAAGCCGGAATGATGCATTTCGTCACTCCAACGGTCACTCCTCCACGTACCGACTATAGTTTAATGCATAACAGCACCAGGGGTATGTCTCCGGGCCAGAAGGGTTTGCAGGTGCGTTTTCGCGAAAATGTCCGTTTCGGGCCATTTTCGTGGGTTATAGCACACGATTTTCAGCACCCGGGTCAATTTTTTTGCAACACCCCGGATGTGCACAGACTCCTTGTAGGAGACATTTGGCAAGGTTTTCATTGATTTTTGGACCGTGGGGTACACGTTTCGGGCCTTTTTCGGCCCGTTTAAGTGCCTTTCGAACCGAGAATTACTTGCTCAAACGGATGCCGGAATGATGAATTTCGTCACTCCGACGGTCCCTCCTCCACGTACCGACCATAGTTTAATGCATAACAGTACCAGGGGTATGTCTCCGGGCCAGAAGGGTTTGCAGGTGTGTTTTCGCGAAAATGTCCGTTTGGGGCCATTTTCGTGGGTTATAGGACACGATTTTCAGCACCTGGGTCAATTTCTTTGCAACATCCCGGATGTGCACAGTCTCCTTGTAGGAGACATTTGGCGAGGTTTTCATTGATTTTTGGACCGCGGGGTACACGTTTCGGGCCTTTTTCGGCCCGTTTAGGTGCCTTTCGAACCGAGAATTACTTGCTCAAACGGAAGCCGGAATGATGCATTTCGTCACTCTGATGGTCACTCCACCACGTACCGGCCAAATTTTAATGCATAACAGTACTAGGGGTATGTCTCCGGACCAGAAGGGTTTGCAGGTGCGTGTTCGTGAAAATGTTCGTTTCGGGCCGTTTTGTGGGTTATAGCACACGATTTTCAGCACTCGGGTCAATTTTTTTGCAACATCCCGGATGTGCACAGACTCCTTGTAGGAGACATTTGGCGAGGTTTTCATTGATTTTTGGACCGTGGGGTACACGTTTCGGGCCTTTTTCGGCCCGTTTAGGTGCCTTTCGAACCGAGAATTACTTGCTCAAACGGAAGCCGGAATGATGCATTTCGTCACTCCGATGGTCACTCCTCCACGTACCGACCATAGTTTAATGCATAACAGTACCAGGGGTATGTCTCCGGGCCAGAAGGGTTTGCAGGTGCGTTTTCATGAAAATGTCCGTTTCGGGCCATTTTCGTGGGTTATAGCACACGATTTTCAGCACTCGGGTCAATTTTTTGCAACATCTCGGATGTGCACAGACTCCTCGTAGGAGACATTTGGCGAGGTTTTCATTGATTTTTGGACCGCGGGGTACTCGTTTCGTGCCTTTTTCGGCCCGTTTAAGTGCCTTTCGAACCGAGAATTACTTTCTCAAACGGAAGCCAGAATGATGCATTTCGTCACTCCGACGGTCCCTCCTCCACGTACCGACCATAGTGTAATGCATAACAGTACCAGGGGTATGTCTCCGGGCCAGAAGGGGTTGCAGGTGCGTTTTCGCGAAAATGTCCGTTTCGGGCCATTTTCGTGGGTTATAGCACACGATTTTCAGCACTCGTGTTAATTTTTTTTAACATCCCGGATGTGCACAGATTCCTAGTGGAGGACATTTGGCGAGGTTTTCATTGATTTTTGGACCGTGGGGTACACGTTTCGGGCTTTTTTCGGCCCGTTTAGGTGCCTTTCGTACCGAGAATTACTTGCTCAAACGGAAGTCGGAATGATGCATTTCGTCACTCCGACGGTTCCTCCTCCACGTACCGACCATAGTTTAATGCATAACAGCACCAGGGGTATGTCTCCGGGCCAGAAGGGTTTGCAGGTGCGTTTTCGCGAAAATGTCCGTTCAGGCCTTTTTTCGTGGGTTATAGCACACGATTTTCAGCACTCGGGTCAATTTTTTTGCAACAACCCGGATGTGCACAGACTCCTCGTAGGAGACATTTGGTGAGGTTTTCATTGATTTTTGGACCGCGGGGTACTCGTTTCGGGCCTTTTTCGGCCCGTTTAAGTGCCTTTCGAACCGAGAATTACTTGCTCAAACGGAAGCCGGAATGATGCATTTCGTCACTCCGACGGTCCCTCCTCCCCGTACCGACCATAGTTTAATGCTTAACAAAACCAGGGGTATGTCTCCGGGCCAGAAGGGTTTGCAGGTGCGTTTTCGCGAAAATGTCCGTTTTGGGCCATTTTCATGGGTTATAGCACACGATTTTCAGCACTCGGGTTAATTTTTTTGCAACATCCCGGATGTGCACAGACTCCTCGTAGGAGACATTTGGCGAGGTTTTCATTGATTTTTGGACCGCTAGGTACTCGTTTCGGGCCTTTTTCGGTCCGTTTTGGTGCCTTTGGAACCGAGAATTACTTGCTCAAACAGAAGCCGGAATGATTTATTTCGTCAATCCGACGGTTCCTCCTCCACGTACCGACCATAGTTTAATGCATAACAGCACCAGGGGTATGTCTCCGGGCCAGAAGGGTTTGCAGGTGCGTTTTCGCGAAAATGTCCGTTTCGGGCCATTTTCGTGGGTTATAGCAGACGATTTTCAGCACCCGGGTCAATTTTTTTGCAACATCCCGGATGTGCACAGACTCCGTGTAGGAGACATTTGGCGAGGTTTTCATTGATTTTTGGACCGCGGGGTACACGTTTCGGGCCTTTTTCGGCCCGTTTAGGTGCCTTTCGAACCGAAAATTACTTGCTCAAACGGAAGCCGGAATGATGCATTTCGTCACTCCGACGGTCACTCCTCCACGTACCGACCATAGTTTAATACATAACAGCACTAGGGGTATGTCTCCGGGCCAGAAGGGTTTGCAGGTGCGTTTTCTCGAAAATGTCTGTTTCGGGCCATTTTCGTGGGTTAGCACACGATTTTCAGCACTCGGGTCAATTTTTTTGCAACACCCCGGATGTGCACAGACTCCTTGTAGGAGACATTTGGCGAGGTTTTCATTAATTTTTGGACCGTGGGGTACACGTTTCGGGCCTTTTTCGGCCCGTTTAAGTGCCTTTCGAATCGAGAATTACTTGCTCAAACGGAAGCCGGAATGATGAATTTCGTCACTCCGACGGTCCCTCCTCCACGTACCAACCATAGTTTAATGCATAACAGTACCAGGGGTATGTCTCCGGGCCAGAAGGGTTTGCAGGTGCGTTTTCGCGAAAATGTCCGTTTCAGGCCATTTTCGTGGGTTATAGCACACGATTTTCAGCACTCGGGTCAATTTTTTTGCAACATCCCGGATGTGCACAGACTCCTCGTAGGAGACATTTGGCGAGGTTTTCATTGATTTTTGGACCGCGGGGTACTCGTTTCGGGCCTTTTTCAGCCCGTTTAAGTGCCTTTCGAACCGAGAATTACTTGCTCAAACGGAAGCCGGAATGATGAATTTCGTCACTCCGACGGTCCCTCCTCTACGTACCGACCAGAGTTTAATGCATAACAGTACCAGGGGTATGTCCCCGGGCCAGAAGGGTTTGCAGGTGTGTTTTCGCGAAAATGTCCGTTTGGGGCCATTTTCGTGGGTTATAGCACACGATTTTCAGCACCCGGGTCAATTTTTTTGCAACATCCCCGATGTGCACAGACTCCTTGTAGGAGACATTTGGCGAGGTTTTCATTGATTTTTGGACCGCGGGGTACACGTTTCGGACCTTTTTCGACCCGTTTAGGTGTCTTTCGAACCGAGAATTACTTGCTCAAACGGAAGCCGGAATGATGCATTTCGTCACTCCGACGGTCACTCCTCCACGTACCGACCATAGTTTAATGCATAACAGCACCAGGGGTATGTCTCCGGGCCAGAAGGGTTTGCAGGTGCGTTTTCGTGAAAATGTCCGTTTCGGGCCATTTTCGTGGGTTATAGCACACGATTTTCAGCACCCGGGTCAATTTTTTTGCAACATCCCGGATGTGCACAGACTCCTTGTAGGAGACATTTGGCGAGGTTTTCATTGATTTTTGGACCGCGGGGTACACATTTCCGGCCTTTTTCGGCCCGTTTAGGTGCCTTTGGAACCGAGAATTACTTGCTCAAACGAAGCCGTAATGATTTATTTCGTCAATCTGATGGTTCCTCCTCCACGTACCGACCATAGTTTAATACATAACAGCACCAGGGGTCTGTCTCCGGGACAGAAGGGTTTGCAGGTGCGTTTTCGCGAAAATGTCTGTTTCGGGCCATTTTCGTGGGTTATAGCACACGATTTTCAGCACTCGGGTCAATTTTTTTGCAACACCCCGGATGTGCACAGACTCCTTGTTGGAGACATTTGGCGAGGTTTTCATTGATTTTTGGACCGTGGGGTACACGTTTCGGGCCTTTTTCGGCCCGTTTAAGTGTTTTTCGAACCGAGAATTACTTGCTCAAACGGAAGCCGGAATGATGCATTTCGTCACTCCGACGGTCCCTCCTCCACGTACCGACCATAGTTTAATGCATAACAGTACCAGGGGTATGTCTCTGGGCCAGAAGGGTTTGCAGGTGCGTTTTCGCGAAAATGTCCGTTTCAGGCCATTTTCGTGGGTTATAGCACACAATTTTCAGCACTCGGGTCAATTTTTTTGCAACATCCTGGATGTGCACAGACTCCTCGTAGGAGACATTTGGCGAGGTTTTCATTGATTTTTGGACCGCGGGGTACTCGTTTCGGGCCTTTTTCGGCCCGTTTAATTGCCTTTCGAACCGAGAATTACTTGCTCAAACGGAAGCCGGAATGATGCATTTCGTCACTCCGACGGTCCCTCCTCCACGTACCGACCATAGTTTAATGCTTAACAGTATCGGGGGTATGTCTCCGGGCCAGAAGGGTTTGCAGGTGTGTTTTCGCGAAAATGTCCGTTTGGGGCCATTTTCGTGGGTTATATAGTACACGATTTTCAGCACCCGGGTCAATTTTTTTGCAACATCCCCGATGTGCTCAGACTCCTTGTAGGAGACATTTGGCGAGGTTTTCATTGATTTTGGACCGCGGGGTACACGTTTCGGGCCTTTTTCGACCCGTTTAGGTGTCTTTCGAACTGAGAATTACTTGCTCAAACGGAAGCCGGAATGATGCATTTCGTCACTCCGACGGTCACTCCTCCACGTACCGACCATAGTTTAATGCATAACAGCACAAGGGGTATGTCTCCGGGCCAGAAGGGTTTGCAGGTGCGTTTTCGTGAAAATGTCCGTTTCGGGCCATTTTTGTGGGTTATAGCACACGATTTTCAGCACCCGGGTCAATTTTTTTGCAACATCCCGGATGTGCACAGACTCCTTGTAGGAGACATTTGGCGAGGTTTTCATTGATTTTTGGACCGCGGGGTACACGTTTCGGGCCTTTTTCGGCCCGTTTAGGTGCCTTTGGAACCGAGAATTACTTGCTCAAACGGAAGCCGGAATGATTTATTTCGTCAATCCGACGGTTCCTCCTCCACGTACCGACCATAGTTTAATGCATAATAGCACCAGGGGTATGTCTCCGGGCCAGAAGGGTTTGTAGGCGTGTTTTCGCGAAAATGTCCGTTTCGGGCCATTTTCGTGGGTTATAGCACACGATTTTCAGCACTCGGGTCAATTTTTTTGCAACATCCCGGATGTGGACAGATTCCTTTTAGAGGACATTTGGCGAGGTTTTCATTGATTTTTGGACCGTGGGGTACACGTTTCGGGCCTTTTTCGGCCCGTTTAGGTGCCTTTCGAACCGAGAATTACTTGCTCAAACAGAAACCGGAATGATGAATTTCGTCACTCCGACGGTCCCTCCTCCACGTACCGACCATAGTTTAATGCATAAGAGTACCAGGGGTATGTCTCCGTGCCAGAAGGGTTTGCAGGTGCGTTTTCGCGAAAATGTCCGTTTGGGGCCATTTTCGTGGGTTATAGCACACGATTTTCGGCACCCGGGTCAATTTTTTTGCAACATCCCGGATGTGCACAGACTCCTTGTAGGAGACATTTGGCGAGGTTTTCATTGATTTTTGGACCGTGGGGTACACGTTTCGGGCCTTTTTCGGCCTGTTTAAGTGCCTTTCGAACCGAGAATTACTTGCTCAAACGGAAGCCGGAATGATGAATTTCGTCACTACGACGGTCCCTCCTCCACGTACCGACCATAGTTTAATGCATAACAGCACCAGGGGTATGTCTCCGGGCCAGAAGGGTTTGCAGGTGCGTTTTCGCGAAAATGTCCGTTTCGTGCCATTTTCGTGGGTTACACGATTTTCAGCACTCGGGTCAATTTTTTTGCAACATCCCGGATGTGCACAGACTCCTTGTAGGAGACATTTGGCGAGGTTTTCATTGATTTTTGGACCGTGGGGTACACGTTTCGGGCCTTTTTCGGCCCGTTTAAGTGCCTTTCGAACCGAGAATTACTTGCTCAAACGGAAGCCGGAGTGATGAATTTCGTCACTCCGACGGTCCCTCCTCCACGTACCGACCATAGTTTAATGCATAAAAGTACCAGGGGTATGTCTCCGGGCCAGAAGGGTTTGCAGGTGCGTTTTCGCAAAAATGTCCGTTTGGGGCCATTTTCGTGGGTATAGCACACGATTTTCAGCACCCGGGTCAATTTTTTTGCAACATCCCGGATGTGCACAGACTCCTTGTAGGAGACATTTGGCGAGGTTTTCATTGATTTTTGGACCGCGGGGTACACGTTTCGGGCCTTTTTCGGCCCGTTTAGGTGCCTTTCGAACTGAGAATTACTTGCTCAAATGGAAGCCGGAATGATGCATTTCGTCACTCCGACGGTCACACCTCCACGTACCGACCATAGTTTAATGCATAACAGCACCAGGGTTATGTCTCCGAGCCAGAAGGGTTTGCAGGTGCGTTTTCGTGAAAATGTCCGTTTCGGGCCATTTTCGTGGGTTATAGCACACGATTTTCAGCACCCGGGTCAATTTTTTTGCAACATCCCGGATCTGCACAGACTCCTCGTAGGAGACATTTGGCGAGGTTTTCATTGATTTTTGGACCGCGGGGTACTCGTTTCGGGCCTTTTTCAGCCCGTTTAAGTGCCTTTCGAACCGAGAATTACTTGCTCAAACGGGAGCCGAAATGATGCATTTCGTCACTCCGACGGTCCCTCCTCCACGTACCGACCATAGTTTAATGCTTAACAGTACCAGGGGTATGTCTCCGGGCCAGAAGGGTTTGCAGGTGCGTTTTCACGAAAATGTCCGTTTCGGGCCATTTTCGTGGGTTATAGCACACGATTTTCAGCACTCGGGTCAATTTTTTTGCAACATCCCGGATGTGCACAGACTCCTTATAGGAGACATTTGACGAGGTTTTCATTGATTTTTGGACCACGGGGTACACGTTTCGGGCCTTTTTCGGCCCGTTTAGGTGCCTTTCGAACCGAGAATTATTTGCTCAAACGGAAGCCGGAATGATGCATTTCGTCACTCCGACGGTCACTCCTCCACATACCGACCATAGTTTAATGCATAACAGCACCAGGGGTATGTCTCCGGGCCAGAAGGGTTTGCAGATGCGTTTTTGTGAAAATGTCCGTTTCGTGCCATTTTCGTGGGTTAAAGCACACGATTTTCAGCACCCGGGTCAATTTTTTTGCAACATCCCGAATGTGCACAGACTCCTTGTAGGAGACATTTGGCGGGGTTTTCATTGATTTTTGGACCGCGGGGTACACGTTTCGGGCCTTTTTTGGCCTGTTTAAGTGCCTTTCGAACCGAGAATTACTTGCTCAAACGGAAGCCGGAATGATGCATTTCGTCACTCCGACGGTCCCTCCTCCCCGTACCGACCATAGTTTAATGCTTAACAAAACCAGGGGTATGTCTCCGGGCCAGAAGGGTTTGCAGGTGCGTTTTCGCGAAAATGTCCGTTTTGGGCCATTTTCATGGGTTATAGCACACGATTTTCAGCACTCGGGTTAATTTTTTTGCAACATCCCGGATGTGCACAGACTCCTCGTAGGAGACATTTGGCGAGGTTTTCATTGATTTTTGGACCGCTAGGTACTCGTTTCGGGCCTTTTTCGGCCCGTTTTGGTGCCTTTGGAACCGAGAATTACTTGCTCAAATGGAAGCCGGAATGATTTATTTCGTCAATCCGACGGTTCCTCCTCCACGTACCGACCATAGTTTAATGCATAACAGCACCAGGGGTATGTCTCCGGGCCAGAAGGGTTGGCAGGTGCGTTTTCGCGAAAATGTCCGTTTCGGGCCATTTTCGTGGGTTATAGCACACGATTTTCAGCACCCGGGTCAATTTTTTTGCAACATCCCGGATGTGCACAGACTCCGTGTAGGAGACATTTGGCGAGGTTTTCATTGATTTTTGGACCGCGGGGTACACGTTTTGGGCCTTTTTCGGACCGTTTAGGTGCCTTTCGAACCGAAAATTACTTGCTCAAACGGAAGCCGGAATGATGCATTTCGTCACTCCGACGGTCACTCCTCCACGTACCGACCATAGTTTAATACATAACAGCACTAGGGGTATGTCTCCGGGCCAGAAGGGTTTGCAGGTGCGTTTTCGCGAAAATGTCTGTTTCGGGCCATTTTCGTGGGTTAGCACACGATTTTCAGCACTCGGGTCAATTTTTTTGCAACACACCGGATGTGCACAGACTCCTTGTAGGAGACATTTGGCGAGGTTTTCATTAATTTTTGGACCGTGGGGTACACGTTTCGGGCCTTTTTCGGCCCATTTAAGTGCATTTCGAATCGAGAATTACTTGCTCAAACGGAAGCCGGAATGATGAATTTCGTCACTCCGACGGTCCCTCCTCCACATACCAACCATAGTTTAATGCATAATAGTACCAGGGGTATGTCTCCGGGCCAGAAGGGTTTGCAGGTGCGTTTTCGCAAAAATGTCCGTTTCAGGCCATTTTCGTGGGTTATAGCACACGATTTTCAGCACTCGGGTCAATTTTTTTGCAACATCCCGGATCTGCACAGACTCCTCGTAGGAGACATTTGGCGAGGTTTTCATTGATTTTTGGACCGCGGGGTACTCGTTTCGGGCCTTTTTCAGCCCGTTTAAGTGCCTTTCGAACCGAGAATTACTTGCTCAAACGGGAGCCGAAATGATGCATTTCGTCACTCCGACGGTCCCTCCTCCACGTACCGACCATAGTTTAATGCTTAACAGTACCAGGGGTATGTCTCCGGGCTAGAAGGGTTTGCAGGTGCGTTTTCACGAAAATGTCCTTTTCGGGCCATTTTCGTGGTTTATAGCACACGATTTTCAGCACTCGGGTTAATTTTTTTGCAACAATCCGGATGTGCACAGACTCCTCGTAGGAGACATTTGGTGAGGTTTTCATTGATTTTTGGACCGCGGGGTACTCGTTTCGGGCCTTTTTCGGCCCGTTTAGGTGCCTTTGGAACCGAGAATTACTTGCTCAAACGGAAGCCAGAATGATTTATTTCGTGAATCCGACCATTCCTCCTCCACGTACCGACCATAGTTTAATGCATAACAGCACCAGGGGTATGTCTCCGGGCCAGAAGGGTTTGTAGGTGCGTTTTCGCGAAAATGTCCGTTTCGGGCCATTTTCGTGGGTTATAGCACACAATTTTCAGCACTCGGGTCAATTTTTTTTCAAACATCCCGGATGTGCACAGATTCCATGTAGAGGACATTTGGCGAGGTTTTCATTAATTTTTGGACCGTGGGGTACACGTTTCGGGCCTTTTTCGGCCCGTTTAGGTGCCTTTCGAACCGAGAATTACTTGCTCAAACGGAAGCCGGAATGATGAATTTCGTCACTCCGACGGTCCCTCCTCCACGTACCGACCAGAGTTTAATGCATAACAGTACCAGGGGTATGTCCCCGGGCCAGAAGGGTTTGCAGGTGTGTTTTCGCGAAAATGTCCTTTTGGGGCCATTTTCGTGGGTTATAGCACACGATTTTCAGCACCCGGGTCAATTTTTTTGCAACATCCCCGATGTGCACAGACTCCTTGTAGGAGACATTTGGCGAGGTTTTCATTGATTTTTGGACCGCGGGGTACACGTTTCGGGCCTTTTTCGACCCGTTTAGGTGTCTTTCGAACCGAGAATTACTTGCTCAAACGGAAGCCGGAATGATGCATTTCGTCACTCCGACGGTCACTCCTCCACGTACCGACCATAGGTTAATGCATAACAGCACCAGGGGTATGTCTCCGGGCCAGAAGGGTTTGCAGGTGCGTTTTCGTGAAAATGTCCGTTTCGGGCCATTTTCGTGGGTTATAGCACACGATTTTCAGCACCCGGGTCAATTTTTTTGCAACATCCCGGATGTGCACAGACTCCTTGTAGGAGACATTTGGCGAGGTTTTCATTGATTTTTGGACCGCAGGGTACACGTTTCCGGCCTTTTTCGGCCCGTTTAGGTGCCTTTGGAACCGAGAATTACTTGCTCAAACGAAGCCGTAATGATTTATTTCGTCAATCTGATGGTTCCTCCTCCACGTACCGACCATAGTTTAATACATAACAGCACCAGGGGTCTGTCTCCGGGATAGAAGGGTTTGCAGGTGCGTTTTCCCGAAAATGTTTGTTTCGGGCCATTTTCGTGGGTTATAGTACACGATTTTCAGCACTCGGGTCAATTTTTTTGCAACATCCCGGATGTGCACAGACTCCTTATAGGAGACATTTGACGAGGTTTTCATTGATTTTTGGACCACGGGGTACACGTTTCGGGCCTTTTTCGGCCCGTTTAGGTGCCTTTCGAACCGAGAATTATTTGCTCAAACGGAAGCCGGAATGATGCATTTCGTCACTCCGACGGTCACTCCTCCACGTACCGACCATAGTTTAATGCATAACAGCACCAGGGGTATGTCTCCGGGCCAGAAGGGTTTGCAGGTGCGTTTTCGTGAAAATGTCCGTTTCGGGCCATTTTCGTGGGTTAAAGCACACGATTTTCAGTACCCGGGTCAATTTTTTTGCAACATCCCGAATGTGCACAGACTCCTTGTAGGTGACATTTGGCGGGGTTTTCATTGATTTTTGGACCGCGGGGTACACGTTTCGGGCCTTTTTTGGCCTGTTTAAGTGCCTTTCGAACCGAGAATTACTTGCTCAAACGGAAGCCGGAATGATGCATTTCGTCACTCCGACGGTCCCTCCTCCCCGTACCGACCATAGTTTAATGCTTAACAAAACCAGGGGTATGTCTCCGGGCCAGAAGGGTTTGCAGGTGCGTTTTCGCGAAAATGTCCGTTTTGGGCCATTTTCATGGGTTATAGCACACGATTTTCAGCACTCGGGTTAATTTTTTTGCAACATCCCGGATGTGCACAGACTCCTCGTAGGAGACATTTGGCGAGGTTTTCATTGATTTTTGGACCGCTAGGTACTCGTTTCGGGCCTTTTTCGGCCCGTTTTGGTGCCGTTGGAACCGAGAATTACTTGCTCAAACGGAAGCCGGAATGATTTATTTCGTCAATCCGACGGTTCCTCCTCCACGTACCGACCATAGTTTAATGCATAACAGCACCAGGGGTATGTCTCCGGGCCAGAAGGGTTTGCAGGTGCGTTTTCGCGAAAATGTCCGTTTCGGGCCATTTTCGTGGGTTATAGCACACGATTTTCAGCACCCGGGTCAATTTTTTTGCAACATCCCGGATGTGCACAGACTCCGTGTAGGAGACATTTGGCGAGGTTTTCATTGATTTTTGGACCGCGTGGTACACGTTTTGGGCCTTTTTCGGACCGTTTAGGTGCCTTTCGAACCGAAAATTACTTGCTCAAACGGAAGCCGGAATGATGCATTTCGTCACTCCGACGGTCACTCCTCCACGTACCGACCATAGTTTAATACATAACAGCACTAGGGTTATGTCTCCGGGCCAGAAGGGTTTGCAGGTGCGTTTTCGCGAAAATGTCTGTTTCGGGCCATTTTCGTGGGTTAGCACACGATTTTCAGCACTCGGGTCAATTTTTTTGCAACACACCGGATGTGCACAGACTCCTTGTAGGAGACATTTGGCGAGGTTTTCATTAATTTTTGGACCGTGGGGTACACGTTTCGGGCCTTTTTCGGCCCATTTAAGTGCCTTTCGAATCGAGAATTACTTGCTCAAACGGAAGCCGGAATGATGAATTTCGTCACTCCGACGGTCCCTCCTCCACGTACCAACCATAGTTTAATGCATAATAGTACCAGGGGTATGTCTCCGGGCCAGAAGGGTTTGCAGGTGCGTTTTCGCAAAAATGTCCGTTTCAGGCCATTTTCGTGGGTTATAGCACACGATTTTCAGCACTCGGGTCAATTTTTTTGCAACATCCCGGATGTGCACAGACTCCTCGTAGGAGACATTTGGCGAGTTTTTCATTGATTTTTGGACCGCGGGGTACTCGTTTCGGGCCTTTTTCAGCCCGTTTAAGTGCCTTTCGAACCGAGAATTACTTGCTCAAACGGGAGCCGAAATGATGCATTTCGTCACTCCGACGGTCCCTCCTCCACGTACCGACCATAGTTTAATGCTTAACAGTACCAGGGGTATGTCTCCGGGCCAGAAGGGTTTGCAGGTGCGTTTTCACGAAAATGTCCGTTTCGGGCCATTTTCGTGGGTTATAGCACACGATTTTCAGCACTCGGGTTAATTTTTTTGCAACAATCCAGATGTGCACAGACTCCTCGTAGGAGACATTTGGTGAGGTTTTCATTGATTTTTGGACCGCGGGGTACTCGTTTCGGGCCTTTTTCGGCCCGTTTAGGTGCCTTTGGAACCGAGAATTACTTGCTCAAACGGAAGCCAGAATGATTTATTTCGTCAATCCGACCATTCCTCCTCCACGTACCGACCATAGTTTAATGCATAACAGCACCAGGGGTATGTCTCCGGGCCAGAAGGGTTTGTAGGTGCGTTTTCGCGAAAATGTCCGTTTCGGGCCATTTTCGTGGGTTATAGCACACAATTTTCAGCACTCGGGTCAATTTTTTTTCAAACATCCCGGATGTGCACAGACTCCTTGTAGGAGACATTTGGCGAGGTTTTCATTGATTTTTGGACCGCAGGGTACACGTTTCCGGCCTTTTTCGGCCCGTTTAGGTGCCTTTGGAACCGAGAATTACTTGCTCAAACGAAGCCGTAATGATTTATTTCGTCAATCTGATGGTTCCTCCTCCACGTACCGACCATAGTTTAATACATAACAGCACCAGGGGTCTGTCTCCGGGATAGAAGGGTTTGCAGGTGCGTTTTCGCGAAAATGTTTGTTTCGGGCCATTTTCGTGGGTTATAGCACACGATTTTCAGCACTCGGGTCAATTTTTTTGCAATACCCCGGATGTGCACAGACTCCTTGTAGGAGACATTTGGCGAGGTTTTCATTGATTTTTGGACCGTGGGGTACACGTTTCGGGCCTTTTTCGGCCCGTTTAAGTGTCTTTCGAACCGAGAATTACTTGCTCAAACGGAAGCCGGAATGATGTATTTCGTCACTCCGACGGTCCCTCCTCCACGTACCGACCATAGTTTAATGCATAACAGTACCAGGGGTATGTCTCCGGGCCAGAAGGGTTTGCAGGTGCGTTTTCGCGAAAATGTCCGTTTCAGGCCATTTTCGTGTGTTATAGCACACGATTTTCAGCACTCGGGTCAATTTTTTTGCAACATCCTGGATGTGCACAGCCTCCTCGTAGGAGACATTTGGCGAGGTTTTCTTTGATTTTTGGACCGCAGGGTACTCGTTTCGGGCCTTTTTCGGCCCGTTTAATTGCCTTTCGAACCGAGAATTACTTGCTCAAACGGAAGCCGAAATGATGCATTTCGTCACTCCGACGGTCCCTCCTCCACGTACCGACCATAGTTTAACGCTTAACAGTATTAGGGGTATGTCTCCGGGCCAGAAGGGTTTGCAGGTGTGTTTTCGCGAAAATATCCGTTTGGGGCCATTTTCGTGGGTTATAGCACACGATTTTCAGCACCCGGGTCAATTTTTTTGCAACATCCCCGATGTGCACAGACTCCTTGTAGGAGACATTTGGCGAGGTTTTCATTGATTTTTGGAACGCAGGGTACACGTTTCCGGCCTTTTTCGGCCCGATTAGGTGCCTTTGGAACCGAGAATTACTTGCTCAAACGAAGCCGTAATGATTTATTTCGTCAATCTGATGGTTCCTCCTCCACGTACCGACCATAGTTTAATACATAACAGCACCAGGGGTCTGTCTCCGAGATAGAAGGGTTTGCAGGTGCGTTTTCGCGAAAATGTCTGTTTCGGGCCATTTTCGTGGGTTATAGCACACGATTTTCAGCACTCGGGTCAATTTTTTTGCAACACCCCGGATGTGCACAGACTCCTCGTAGGAGACATTTGGCGAGGTTTTCATTGAGTTTTGGACCGTGGGGTACACGTTTCGGGCCTTTTTCGGCCCGTTTAAGTGTCTTTCGAACCGAGAATTACTTGCTCAAACGGAAGCCGGAATGATGTATTTCGTCACTCCGACGGTCCCTCCTCCACGTACCGACCATAGTTTAATGCATAACAGTACCAGGGGTATGTCTCCGGGCCAGAAGGGTTTGCAGGTGCGTTTTCGCGAAAATGTCCGTTTCAGGCCATTTTCGTGGGTTATAGCACACGATTTTCAGCACTCGGGTCAATTTTTTTGCAACATCCTGGATGTGCACAGACTCCTCGTAGGAGACATTTGGCGAGGTTTTCATGGATTTTTGCACCGCGGGGTACTCGTTTCGGGCCTTTTTCGGCCCGTTTAATTGCCTTTCGAACCGAGAATTACTTGCTCAAACGGAAGCCGGAATGATGCATTTCGTCACTCCGACGGTCCCTCCTCCACGTACCGACCATAGTTTAATGCTTAACAGTATCAGGGGTATGTCTCCGGGCCAGAAGGGTTTGCAGGTGTGTTTTCGCGAAAATGTCCGTTTGGGGCCATTTTCGTGGGTTATAGCACACGATTTTCAGCACCCGGCTCAATTTTTTTGCAACATCCCCGATGTGCACAGACTCCTTGTAGGAGACATTTGGCGAGGTTTTCATTGATTTTTGGACCGTGGGGTACACGTTTCGGGCCTTTTTCGACCCGTTTAGGTGTCTTTCGAACCGAGAATTACTTGCTCAAACGGAAGCCGGAATGATGCATTTCGTCACTCCGACGGTCACTCCTCCACGTACCGACCATAGTTTAATGCATAAGAGCACCAGGGGTATGTCTCCGGGCCAGAAGGGTTTGCAGGTGCGTTTTCGCGAAAATGTCCGTTTCGGGCCATTTTCGTGGGTTATAGCACGCAATTTTCAGCACTCGGGTCAATTTTTTTTCAAACATCCCGGATGTGCACAGATTCCATGTAGAGGACATTTGGCGAGGTTTTCATTGATTTTTGGACCGTGGGGTAAACGTTTCGGGCCTTTTTGGGCCCGTTTAGGTGCCTTTCGAACCGAGAATTACTTGCTCAAACGGAAGCCGGAATGATGAATTTCGTCACTCCGACGGTCCCTCCTCCACGTACCGACCATAGTTTAATGCATAACAGTACCAGGGGTATGTCCCCGGGCCAGAAGGGTTTGCAGGTGTGTTTTCGCGAAAATGTCCGTTTGGGGCCATTTTCGTTGGTTATAGCACACGATTTTCAGCACCCGGGTCAATTTTTTTGCAACATCCCCGATGTGCACAGACTCCTTGTAGGAGACATTTGGCGAGGTTTTCATTGATTTTGGAACCGCGGGGTACACGTTTCGGGCCTTTTTCGACCCGTTTAGGTGTCTTTCGAACCGAGAATTACTTGCTCAAACGGAAGCCAGAATGATGCATTTCGTCACTCCGACGGTCACTCCTCCACGTACCGACCATAGTTTAATGCATAACAGCACCAGGGGTATGTCTCCGGGCCAGAAGGGTTTGCAGGTGCGTTTTCGTGAAAATGTCCGTTTCGGGCCATTTTCGTGGGTTATAGCACACGATTTTCAGCACCCGGGTCAATTTTTATGCAACATCCCGGATGTGCACAGACTCCTTGTAGGAGACATTTGGCGAGGTTTTCATTGATTTTTGGACCGCGGGGTACACGTTTCGGGCCTTTTTCGGCCCGTTTAGGTGCCTTTGGAACCGAGAATTACTTGCTCAAACGAAGCCGTAATGATTTATTTCGTCAATCTGATGGTTCCTCCTCCACGTACCGACCATAGTTTAATACATAACAGCACCAGGGGTATGTCTCCGGGACAGAAGGGTTTGCAGGTGCGTTTTCGCGAAAATGTCTGTTTCGGGCCATTTTCGTGGGTTATAGCACACGATTTTCAGCACTCGGGTCAATTTTTTTGCAACACCCCGGATGTGCACAGACTCCTTGTAGGAGACATTTGGCGAGGTTTTCATTGATTTTTGGACCGTGGGGTACACGTTTCGAGCCTTTTTCGGCCCGTTTAAGTGTCTTTCGAACCGAGAATTACTTGCTCAAACGAAAGCCGGAATGATGCATTTCGTCACTCCGACGGTCCCTCCTCCACGTACCGACCATAGTTTAATGCATAACAGTACCAGGGGTATGTCTCCGGGCCAGAAGGGTTTGCAGGTGCGTTTTCGCGAAAATGTCCGTTTCAGGCCATTTTCGTGGGTTATAGCACACGATTTTCAGCACTTGGGTCAATTTTTTTGCAACATCCTGGATGTGCACAGATTCCTCGTAGGAGACATTTGGCGAGGTTTTCATTGATTTTTGGACCGCGGGGTACTCGTTTCGGGCCTTTTTCGGCCCGTTTAATTGCCTTTCGAACCGAGAATTACTTGCTCAAACGGAAGCCGGAATGATGCATTTCGTCACTCCGACGGTCCCTCCTCCACGTACCGACCATAGTATAATGCTTAACAGTATCAGGGGTATGTCTCCGGGCCAGAAGGGTTTGCAGGTGTGTTTTCGCGAAAATGTCCGTTTGGGGCCATTTTCGTGGGTTATAGCACACGATTTTCATCACCCGGGTCAATTTTTTTGCAACATCCCCGATGTGCACAGACTCCTTGTAGGAGACATTTGGCGAGGTTTTCATTGATTTTTGGACCGCGGGGTACACGTTTCGGGCCTTTTTCGACCCGTTTAGGTGTCTTTCGAACCGAGAATTACTTGCTCAAACGGAAGCCGGAATGATGCATTTCGTCACTCCGACGGTCACTCCTCCACGTACCGACCATAGTTTAATGCATAACAGCACCAGGGGTATGTCTCCGGGCCAGAAGGGTTTGCAGGTGCGTTTTCGTGAAAATGTCCGTTTCGGGCCATTTTCGTGGGTTATAGCACACGATTTTCAGCTCCCGGGTCAATTTTTTTGCAACATCCCGGATGTGCACAGACTCCTTGTAGGAGACATTTGGCGAGGTTTTCATTGATTTTTGGACCGCGGGGTACACGTTTCGGGCCTTTTTCGGCCCGTTTAGGTGCCTTTGGAACCGAGAATTACTTGCTCAAACGAAGCCTTAATGATTTATTTCGTCAATCTGATGGTTCCTCCTCCACGTACCGACCATAGTTTAATACATAACAGCACCAGGGGTATGTCTCCGGGACAGAAGGGTTTGCAGGTGCGTTTTCGCGAAAATGTCTGTTTCGGGCCATTTTCGTGGGTTATAGCACACGATTTTCAGCACTCGGGTCAATTTTTTTGCAACACCCCGGATGTGCACAGACTCCTTGTAGGAGACATTTGGCGAGGTTTTCATTCATTTTTGGACCGTGGGGTACACGTTTCGGGCCTTTTTCGGCCCGTTTAAGTGTCTTTCGAACCGAGAATTACTTGCTCAAACGGAAGCCGGAATGATGCATTTCGTCACTCCGACGGTCCCTCCTCCACGTACCGACCATAGTTTAATGCATAACAGCACCAGGGGTATGTCTCCGGGCCAGAAGGGTTTGTAGGTGCGTTTTCGCGAAAATGTCCGTTTCGGGCCATTTTCGTGGGTTATAGCACACAATTTTCAGCACTCGGGTCAATTTTTTTTCAAACATCCCGGATGTGCACAGATTCCATGTAGAGGACATTTGGCGAGGTTTTCATTAATTTTTGGACCGTGGGGTACACGTTTCGGGCCTTTTTCGGCCCGTTTAGGTGCCTTTCGAACCGAGAATTACTTGCTCAAACGGAAGCCGGAATGATGAATTTCGTCACTCCGACGGTCCCTCCTCCACGTACCGACCAGAGTTTAATGCATAACAGTACCAGGGGTATGTCCCCGGGCCAGAAGGGTTTGCAGGTGTGTTTTCGCGAAAATGTCCGTTTGGGGCCATTTTCGTGGGTTATAGAACACGATTTTCAGCACCCGGGTCAATTTTTTTGCAACATCCCCGATGTGCACAGACTCCTTGTAGGAGACATTTGGCGAGGTTTTCATTGATTTTTGTACCGCGGGGTACACGTTTCGGGCCTTTTTCGACCCGTTTAGGTGTCTTTCGAACCGAGAATTACTTGCTCAAACGGAAGCCGGAATGATGCATTTCGTCACTCCGACGGTCACTCCTCCACGTACCGACCATAGTTTAATGCATAACAGCACCAGGGGTATGTCTCCGGGCCAGAAGGGTTTGCAGGTGCGTTTTCGTGAAAATGTCCGTTTCGGGCCATTTTCGTGGGTAGCACACGATTTTCAGCACCCGGGTCAATTTTTTTGCAACATCCCGGATGTGCACAGACTCCTTGTAGGAGACATTTGGCGAGGTTTTCATTGATTTTTGGACCGCGGGGTACACGTTTCGGGCCTTTTTCGGCCCGTTTAGGTGCCTTTGGAACCGAGAATTACTTGCTCAAACGGAAGCCGGAATGATTTATTTCGTCAATCCGACGGTTCCTCCTCCACGTACCGACCAAAGTTTAATGCATAACAGCACCAGGGGTATGTCTCCGGGCCAGAAGGGTTTGCAGGCGTGTTTTCGTGAAAATGTCCGTTTCGGGCCATTTTCGTGGGTTATAGCACACGATTTTCAGCACTCGAGTCAATTTTTTTGCAACATCCCGGATGTGCACAGATTCCTTGTAGAGGACATTTGGTGAGGTTTTCATTGATTTTTGGACCGTGGGGTACACGTTTCGGGCCTTTTTCGGCCCGTTTAGGTGCCTTTCGAACCGAGAATTACTTGCTCAAACAGAAGCCAGAATGATGAATTTCGTCACTCCGACGGTCCCTCCTCCACGTACCGACCATAGTTTAATGCATAACAGTACCAGGGGTATGTCTCCGTGCCAGAAGGGTTTGCAGGTGCGTTTTCGCGAAAATGTCCGTTTGGGGCCATTTTCGTGGGTTATAGCACACGATTTTCGGCACCCGGGTCAATTTTTTTGCAACATCCCGGATGTGCACAGACTCCTTGTAGGAGACATTTGGCGAGGTTTTCATTGATTTTTGGACCGCGGGGTACACGTTTCGGGCCTTTTTCGGCCCGTCTAGGTGCCTTTCGAACCGAGAATTACTTGCTCAAACGGAAGCCGAAATGATGCATTTCGTCACTCCGACGGTCACTCCTCCATGTACCGACCTTAGTTTAATGCATAACAGCACCAGGGGTATGTCTCCGGGCCAGAAGGGTTTGCAGGTGCGTTTTCGCGAAAATGTCTGTTTCGGGCCATTTTCGTGGGTGCACACGATTTTCAGCACTCGGGTCAATTTTTTTGCAACATCCCGGATGTGCACAGACTCCTTGTAGGAGACATTTGGCGAGGTTTTCATTGATTTTTGGACCGTGGGGTACACGTTTTGGGCCTTTTTCGGCCCGTTTAAGTGCCTTTCGAACCGAGAATTACTTGCTCAAACGGAAGCCGGAATGATGAATTTCGTCACTCCGACGGTCCCTCCTCCACGTACCGACCATAGTTTAATGCATAAAAGTACCAGGGGTATGTCTCCGGGCCAGAAGGGTTTGCAGGTGCGTTTTCGCGAAAATGTCCGTTTGGGAACATTTTCGTGGGTTATAGCACACGATTTTCAGCACCCGGGTCAATTTTTTTGCAACATCCCGGATGTGCACAGACTCCTTGTAGGAGACATTTGGCGAGGTTTTCATTGATTTTTGAACCGCGGGGCACACGTTTCGGGCCTTTTTCGGCCCGTTTAGGTGCCTTTGGAACAGAGAATTACTTGCTCAAACGAAGCCGTAATGATTTATTTCGTCAATCTGACGGTTCCTCCTCCACGTACCGACCATAGTTTAATACATAACAGCACCAGGGGTATGTCTCCGGGACAGAAGGGTTTGCAGGTGCGTTTTCGCGAAAATGTCTGTTTCGGGCCATTTTCGTGGGTTATAGCACACGATTTTCAGCACTCGGGTCAATTTTTTTGCAACACCCCAGATGTGCACAAACTCCTTGTAGGAGACATTTGGCGAGGTTTTCATTGATTTTTGGACCGTGGGGTACACGTTTCGGGCCTTTTTCGGCCCGTTTAAGTGTCTTCCGAACCGAGAATTACTTGCTCAAACAGAAGCCGGAATGATGCATTTCGTCACTCCGACGGTCCCTCCTCCACGTACCGACCATAGTTTAATGCATAACAGTACCAGGGTATGTCTCCGGGCCAGAAGGGTTTGCAGGTGCGTTTTCGCGAAAATGTCCGTTTCAGGCCATTTTCGTGGGTTATAGCACACGATTTTCAGCACTCGGGTCAATTTTTTTGCAACATCCTGGATGTGCACAGACTCCTCGTAGGAGACATTTGGCGAGGTTTTCATTGATTTTTGGACCGCGGGGTACTCGTTTCGGGCCTTTTTCGGCCCGTTTAATTGCCTTTCGAACCGACAATTACTTGCTCAAACGGAAGCCGGAATGATGCATTTCGTCACTCCGACGGTCCCTCCTCCACGTACCGACCATAGTTTAATGCTTAACAGTATCAGGGGTATGTCTCCGGGCCAGAAGGGTTTGCAGGTGTGTTTTCGCGAAAATGTCCGTTTGGGGCCATTTTCGTGGGTTATAGCACATGATTTTCAGCACCCGGGTCAATTTTTTGCAACATCCCCGATGTGCACAGACTCCTTGTAGGAGACATTTGGCGAGGTTTTCATTTATTTTTGGACCGCGGGGTACACGTTTCGGGCCTTTTTCGACCCGTTTAGGTGTCTTTCGAACCGAGAATTACTTGCTCAAACGGAAGCCGGAATGAAGCATTTCGTCACTCCGACGGTCACTCCTCCACGTACCGACCATAGTTTAATGCATAACAGCACCAGGGGTATGTCTCCGGGCCAGAAGGGTTTGCAGGTGCGTTTTCGTGAAAATGTCCGTTTCGGGCCATTTTCGTGGGTTATAGCACACGATTTTCAGCACCCGGGTCAATTTTTTTGCAACATCCCGGATGTGCACAGACTCCTTGTAGGAGACATTTGGCGAGGTTTTCATTGATTTTTGGACCGCGGGGTACACGTTTCGGGCCTTTTTCGGCCCGTTTAGGTGCCTTTGGAACCGAGAATTACTTGCTCAAACGGAAGCCGGAATGATTTATTTCGTCAATCCGACGGTTCCTCCTCCACGTACCGACCATAGTTTAATGCATAACAGCACCAGGGGTATGTCTCCGGGCCAGAAGGGTTTGCAGGCGTGTTTTCGCGAAAATGTCCGTTTCGGGCCATTTTCGTGGGTTATAGCACACGATTTTCAGCACTCGGGTCAATTTTTTTGCAACATCCCGGATGTGCACAGATTCCTTGTAGAGGACATTTGGCGAGGTTTTCATTGATTTTTGGACCGTGGGGTACACGTTTCGGGCCTTTTTCGGCCCGTTTAGGTGCCTTTCGAACCGAGAATTACTTGCTCAAATAGAAGCCGGAATGATGAATTTCGTCACTCCGACGGTCCCTCCTCCACGTACCGACCATAGTTTAATGCATAACAGTACCAGGGGTATGTCTCCGTGCCAGAAGGGTTTGCAGGTGCGTTTTCGCGAAAATATCCGTTTGGGGCCATTTTCGTGGGTTATAGCACACGATTTTCGGCACCCGGGTCAATTTTTTTGCAACATCCCGGATGTGCACAGACTCCTTGTAGGAGACATTTAGCGAGGTTTTCATTGATTTTTGGACCGCGGGGTACACGTTTTGGGCCTTTTTCGGCCCGTTTAGGTGCCTTTCGAACCGAGAATTACTTGCTCAAACGGAAGCCGGAATGATTTATTTCGTCAATCCGACGGTTCCTCCTCCACGTACCGACCATAGTTTAATGCATAACAGCACCAGGGGTATGTCTCCGGGCCAGAAGGGTTTGCAGGCGTGTTTTCGCGAAAATGTCCGTTTCGGGCCATTTTCGTGGGTTATAGCACACGATTTTCAGCACTCGAGTCAATTTTTTTGCAACATCCCGGATGTGCACAGATTCCTTGTAGAGGACATTTGGCGAGGTTTTCATTGATTTTTGGACCGTGGGGTACACGTTTCGGGCCTTTTTCGGCCCGTTTAGGTGCCTTTCGAACCGAGAATTACTTGCTCAAACAGAAGCCAGAATGATGAATTTCGTCACTCCGACGGTCCCTCCTCCACGTACCGACCATAGTTTAATGCATAACAGTACCAGGGGTATGTCTCCGTGCCAGAAGGGTTTGCAGGTGCGTTTTCGCGAAAATGTCCGTTTGGGGCCATTTTCGTGGGTTATAGCACACGATTTTCGGCACCCGGGTCAATTTTTTTGCAACATCCCGGATGTGCATAGACTCCTTGTAGGAGGCATTTGGCGAGGTTTTCATTGATTTTTGGACCGCGGGGTACACGTTTCGGGCCTTTTTCGGCCCGTCTAGGTGCCTTTCGAACCGAGAATTACTTGCTCAAACGGAAGCCGAAATGATGCATTTCGCCACTCCGACGGTCACTCCTCCATGTACCGACCTTAGTTTAATGCATAACAGCACCAGGGGTATGTCTCCGGGCCAGAAGGGTTTGCAGGTGCGTTTTCGCGAAAATGTCTGTTTCGGGCCGTTTTCGCGAAAATGTCTGTTTCGGGCCATTTTCGTGGGTGCACACGATTTTCAGCACTCGGGTCAATTTTTTTGCAACATCCCGGATGTGCACAGACTCCTTGTAGGAGACATTTGGCGAGGTTTTCATTGATTTTTGGACCGTGGGGTACACGTTTCGGGCCTTTTTCGGCCCGTTTAAGTGCCTTTCGAACCGAGAATTACTTGCTCAAACGGAAGCCGGAATGATGAATTTCGTCACTCCGACGGTCCCTCCTCCACGTACCGACCATAGTTTAATGCATAAAAGTACCAGGGGTATGTCTCCGGGCCAGAAGGGTTTGCAGGTGCGTTTTCGCGAAAATGTCCGTTTGGGAACATTTTCGTGGGTTATAGCACACGATTTTCAGCACCCGGGTCAATTTTTTTGCAACATCCCGGATGTGCACAGACTCCTTGTAGGAGACATTTGGCGAGGTTTTCATTGATTTTTGAACCGCGGGGCACACGTTTCGGGCCTTTTTCGGCCCGTTTAGGTGCCTTTGGAACAGAGAATTACTTGCTCAAACGAAGCCGTAATGATTTATTTCGTCAATCTGACGGTTCCTCCTCCACGTACCGACCATAGTTTAATACATAACAGCACCAGGGGTATGTCTCCGGGACAGAAGGGTTTGCAGGTGCGTTTTCGCGAAAATGTCTGTTTCGGGCCATTTTCGTGGGTTATAGCACACGATTTTCAGCACTCGGGTCAATTTTTTTGCAACACCCCAGATGTGCACAGACTCCTTGTAGGAGACATTTGGCGAGGTTTTCATTGATTTTTGGACCGTGGGGTACACGTTTCGGGCCTTTTTCGGCCCGTTTAAGTGTCTTCCGAACCGAGAATTACTTGCTCAAACAGAAGCCGGAATGATGCATTTCGTCACTCCGACGGTCCCTCCTCCACGTACCGACCATAGTTTAATGCATAACAGTACCAGGGGTATGTCTCCGGGCCAGAAGGGTTTGCAGGTGCGTTTTCGCGAAAATGTCCGTTTCAGGCAATTTTCGTGGGTTATAGCACACGATTTTCAGCACTCGGGTCAATTTTTTTGCAACATCCTGGATGTGCACAGACTCCTCGTAGGAGACATTTGGCGAGGTTTTCATTGATTTTTGGACCGCGGGGTACTCGTTTCGGGCCTTTTTCGGCCCGTTTAATTGCCTTTCGAACCGACAATTACTTGCTCAAACGGAAGCCGGAATGATGCATTTCGTCACTCCGACGGTCCCTCCTCCACGTACCGACCATAGTTTAATGCTTAACAGTATCAGGGGTATGTCTCCGGGCCAGAAGGGTTTGCAGGTGTGTTTTCGCGAAAATGTCCGTTTGGGGCCATTTTCGTGGGTTATAGCACATGATTTTCAGCACCCGGGTCAATTTTTTGCAACATCCCCGATGTGCACAGACTCCTTGTAGGAGACATTTGGCGAGGTTTTCATTTATTTTTGGACCGCGTGGTACACGTTTCGGGCCTTTTTCGACCCGTTTAGGTGTCTTTCGAACCGAGAATTACTTGCTCAAACGGAAGCCGGAATGAAGCATTTCGTCACTCCGACGGTCACTCCTCCACGTACCGACCATAGTTTAATGCATAACAGCACCAGGGGTATGTCTCCGGGCCAGAAGGGTTTGCAGGTGCGTTTTCGTGAAAATGTCCGTTTCTGGCCATTTTCGTGGGTTATAGCACACGATTTTCAGCACCCGGGTCAATTTTTTTGCAACATC
The DNA here is from genome assembly GCA_036936925.1 of Cenchrus fungigraminus. Taxonomy (NCBI): domain Eukaryota; kingdom Viridiplantae; phylum Streptophyta; class Magnoliopsida; order Poales; family Poaceae; genus Cenchrus; species Cenchrus fungigraminus. The sequence goes on from CM072776.1 coordinate 102,395,787, forward strand.
CCGGATGTGCACAGACTCCTTGTAGGAGACATTTGGCGAGGTTTTCATTGATTTTTGGACCGCGGGGTACACGTTTCGGGCCTTTTTCGGCCCGTTTAGGTGCCTTTGGAACCGAGAATTACTTGCTCAAACGGAAGCCGGAATGATTTATTTCGTCAATCCGACGGTTCCTCCTCCACGTACCGACCATAGTTTAATGCATAACAGCACCAGGGGTATGTCTCCGGGCCAGAAGGGTTTGCAGGCGTGTTTTCGCGAAAATGTCCGTTTCGGGCCATTTTCTTGGGTTATAGCACACGATTTTCAGCACTCGGGTCAATTTTTTTGCAACATCCCGGATGTGCACAGATTCCTTGTAGAGGACATTTGGCGATGTTTTCATTGATTTTTGGACCGTGGGGTACACGTTTCGGGCCTTTTTCGGCCCGTTTAGGTGCCTTTCGAACCGAGAATTACTTGCTCAAATAGAAGCCGGAATGATGAATTTCGTCACTCCGACGGTCCCTCCTCCACGTACCGACCATAGTTTAATGCATAACAGTACCAGGGGTATGTCTCCGTGCCAGAAGGGTTTGCAGGTGCGTTTTCGCGAAAATATCCGTTTGGGGCCATTTTCGTGGGTTATAGCACACGATTTTCGGCACCCGGGTCAATTTTTTTGCAACATCCCGGATGTGCACAGACTCCTTGTAGGAGACATTTAGCGAGGTTTTCATTGATTTTTGGACCGCGGGGTACACGTTTCGGGCCTTTTTCGGCCCGTTTAGGTGCCTTTCGAACCGAGAATTACTTGCTCAAACGGAAGCCGGAATGATTTATTTCGTCAATCCGACGGTTCCTCCTCCACGTACCGACCATAGTTTAATGCATAACAGCACCAGGGGTATGTCTCCGGGCCAGAAGGGTTTGCAGGCGTGTTTTCGCGAAAATGTCCGTTTCGGGCCATTTTCGTGGGTTATAGCACACGATTTTCAGCACTCGAGTCAATTTTTTTGCAACATCCCGGATGTGCACAGATTCCTTGTAGAGGACATTTGGCGAGGTTTTCATTGATTTTTGGACCGTGGGGTACACGTTTCGGGCCTTTTTCGGCCCGTTTAGGTGCCTTTCGAACCGAGAATTACTTGCTCAAACAGAAGCCAGAATGATGAATTTCGTCACTCCGACGGTCCCTCCTCCACGTACCGACCATAGTTTAATGCATAACAGTACCAGGGGTATGTCTCCGTGCCAGAAGGGTTTGCAGGTGCGTTTTCGCGAAAATGTCCGTTTGGGGCCATTTTCGTGGGTTATAGCACACGATTTTCGGCACCCGGGTCAATTTTTTTGCAACATCCCGGATGTGCACAGACTCCTTGTAGGAGGCATTTGGCGAGGTTTTCATTGATTTTTGGACCGCGGGGTACACGTTTCGGGCCTTTTTCGGCCCGTCTAGGTGCCTTTCGAACCGAGAATTACTTGCTCAAACGGAAGCCGAAATGATGCATTTCGCCACTCCGACGGTCACTCCTCCATGTACCGACCTTAGTTTAATGCATAACAGCACCAGGGGTATGTCTCCGGGCCAGAAGGGTTTGCAGGTGCATTTTCGCGAAAATGTCTGTTTCGGGCCATTTTCGTGGGTGCACACGATTTTCAGCACTCGGGTCAATTTTTTTGCAACATCCCGGATGTGCACAGACTCCTTGTAGGAGACATTTGGCGAGGTTTTCATTGATTTTTGGACCGTGGGGTACACGTTTCGGGCCTTTTTCGGCCCGTTTAAGTGCCTTTCGAACCGAGAATTACTTGCTCAAACGGAAGCCGGAATGATGAATTTCGTCACTCCGACGGTCCCTCCTCCACGTACCGACCATAGTTTAATGCATAAAAGTACCAGGGGTATGTCTCCGGGCCAGAAGGGTTTGCAGGTGCGTTTTCGCGAAAATGTCCGTTTGGGAACATTTTCGTGGGTTATAGCACACGATTTTCAGCACCCGGGTCAATTTTTTTGCAACATCCCGGATGTGCACAGACTCCTTGTAGGAGACATTTGGCGAGGTTTTCATTGATTTTTGAACCGCGGGGCACACGTTTCGGGCCTTTTTCGGCCCGTTTAGGTGCCTTTGGAACAGAGAATTACTTGCTCAAACGAAGCCGTAATGATTTATTTCGTCAATCTGACGGTTCCTCCTCCACGTACCGACCATAGTTTAATACATAACAGCACCAGGGGTATGTCTCCGGGACAGAAGGGTTTGCAGGTGCGTTTTCGCGAAAATGTCTGTTTCGGGCCATTTTCGTGGGTTATAGCACACGATTTTCAGCACTCGGGTCAATTTTTTTGCAACACCCCAGATGTGCACAGACTCCTTGTAGGAGACATTTGGCGAGGTTTTCATTGATTTTTGGACCGTGGGGTACACGTTTCGGGCCTTTTTCGGCCCGTTTAAGTGTCTTCCGAACCGAGAATTACTTGCTCAAACAGAAGCCGGAATGATGCATTTCGTCACTCCGACGGTCCCTCCTCCACGTACCGACCATAGTTTAATGCATAACAGTACCAGGGGTATGTCTCCGGGCCAGAAGGGTTTGCAGGTGCGTTTTCGCGAAAATGTCCGTTTCAGGACATTTTCGTGGGTTATAGCACACGATTTTCAGCACTCGGGTCAATTTTTTTGCAACATCCTGGATGTGCACAGACTCCTCGTAGGAGACATTTGGCGAGGTTTTCATTGATTTTTGGACCGCGGGGTACTCGTTTCGGGCCTTTTTCGGCCCGTTTAATTGCCTTTCGAACCGACAATTACTTGCTCAAACGGAAGCCGGAATGATGCATTTCGTCACTCCGACGGTCCCTCCTCCACGTACCGACCATAGTTTAATGCTTAACAGTATCAGGGGTATGTCTCCGGGCCAGAAGGGTTTGCAGGTGTGTTTTCGCGAAAATGTCCGTTTGGGGCCATTTTCGTGGGTTATAGCACATGATTTTCAGCACCCGGGTCAATTTTTTGCAACATCCCCGATGTGCACAGACTCCTTGTAGGAGACATTTGGCGAGGTTTTCATTTATTTTTGGACCGCGGGGTACACGTTTCGGGCCTTTTTCGACCTGTTTAGGTGTCTTTCGAACCGAGAATTACTTGCTCAAACGGAAGCCGGAATGAAGCATTTCGTCACTCCGACGGTCACTCCTCCACGTACCGACCATAGTTTAATGCATAACAGCACCAGGGGTATGTCTCCGGGCCAGAAGGGTTTGCAGGTGCGTTTTCGTGAAAATGTCCGTTTCTGGCCATTTTCGTGGGTTATAGCACACGATTTTCAGCACCCGGGTCAATTTTTTTGCAACATCCCGGATGTGCACAGACTCCTTGTAGGAGACATTTGGCGAGGTTTTCATTGATTTTTGGACCGCGGGGTACACGTTTCGGGCCTTTTTCGGCCCGTTTAGGTGCCTTTGGAACCGAGAATTACTTGCTCAAACGGAAGCCGGAATGATTTATTTCGTCAATCCGACGGTTCCTCCTCCACGTACCGACCATAGTTTAATGCATAACAGCACCAGGGGTATGTCTCCGGGCCAGAAGGGTTTGCAGGCGTGTTTTCGCGAAAATGTCCGTTTCGGGCCATTTTCTTGGGTTATAGCACACGATTTTCAGCACTCGGGTCAATTTTTTTGCAACATCCCGGATGTGCACAGATTCCTTGTAGAGGACATTTGGCGATGTTTTCATTGATTTTTGGACCGTGGGGTACACGTTTCGGGCCTTTTTCGGCCCGTTTAGGTGCCTTTCGAACCGAGAATTACTTGCTCAAATAGAAGCCGGAATGATGAATTTCGTCACTCCGACGGTCCCTCCTCCACGTACCGACCATAGTTTAATGCATAACAGTACCAGGGGTATGTCTCCGTGCCAGAAGGGTTTGCAGGTGCGTTTTCGCGAAAATATCCGTTTGGGGCCATTTTCGTGGGTTATAGCACACGATTTTCGGCACCCGGGTCAATTTTTTTGCAACATCCCGGATGTGCACAGACTCCTTGTAGGAGACATTTAGCGAGGTTTTCATTGATTTTTGGACCGCGGGGTACACGTTTCGGGCCTTTTTCGGCCCGTTTAGGTGCCTTTCGAACCGAGAATTACTTGCTCAAACGGAAGTCGGAATGATTTATTTCGTCAATCCGACGGTTCCTCCTCCACGTACCGACCATAGTTTAATGCATAACAGCACCAGGGGTATGTCTCCGGGCCAGAAGGGTTTGCAGGCGTGTTTTCGCGAAAATGTCCGTTTCGGGCCATTTTCGTGGGTTATAGCACACGATTTTCAGCACTCGAGTCAATTTTTTTGCAACATCCCGGATGTGCACAGATTCCTTGTAGAGGACATTTGGCGAGGTTTTCATTGATTTTTGGACCGTGGGGTACACGTTTCGGGCCTTTTTCGGCCCGTTTAGGTGCCTTTCGAACCGAGAATTACTTGCTCAAACAGAAGCCAGAATGATGAATTTCGTCACTCCGACGGTCCCTCCTCCACGTACCGACCATAGTTTAATGCATAACAGTACCAGGGGTATGTCTCCGTGCCAGAAGGGTTTGCAGGTGCGTTTTCGCGAAAATGTCCGTTTGGGGCCATTTTCGTGGGTTATAGCACACGATTTTCGGCACCCGGGTCAATTTTTTTGCAAGATCCCGGATGTGCACAGACTCCTTGTAGGAGGCATTTGGCGAGGTTTTCATTGATTTTTGGACCGCGGGGTACACGTTTCGGGCCTTTTTCGGCCCGTCTAGGTGCCTTTCGAACCGAGAATTACTTGCTCAAACGGAAGCCGAAATGATGCATTTCGCCACTCCGACGGTCACTCCTCCATGTACCGACCTTAGTTTAATGCATAACAGCACCAGGGGTATGTCTCCGGGCCAGAAGGGTTTGCAGGTGCGTTTTCGCGAAAATGTCTGTTTCGGGCCATTTTCGTGGGTGCACACGATTTTCAGCACTCGGGTCAATTTTTTTGCAACATCCCGGATGTGCACAGACTCCTTGTAGGAGACATTTGGCGAGGTTTTCATTGATTTTTGGACCGTGGGGTACACGTTTCGGGCCTTTTTCGGCCCGTTTAAGTGCCTTTTGAACCGAGAATTACTTGCTCAAACGGAAGCCGGAATGATGAATTTCGTCACTCCGACGGTCCCTCCTCCACGTACCGACCATAGTTTAATGCATAAAAGTACCAGGGGTATGTCTCCGGGCCAGAAGGGTTTGCAGGTGCGTTTTCGCGAAAATGTCCGTTTGGGAACATTTTCGTGGGTTATAGCACACGATTTTCAGCACCCGGGTCAATTTTTTTGCAACATCCCGGATGTGCACAGACTCCTTGTAGGAGACATTTGGCGAGGTTTTCATTGATTTTTGAACCGCGGGGCACACGTTTCGGGCCTTTTTCGGCCCGTTTAGGTGCCTTTGGAACAGAGAATTACTTGCTCAAACGAAGCCGTAATGATTTATTTCGTCAATCTGACGGTTCCTCCTCCACGTACCGACCATAGTTTAATACATAACAGCACCAGGGGTATGTCTCCGGGACAGAAGGGTTTGCAGGTGCGTTTTCGCGAAAATGTCTGTTTCGGGCCATTTTCGTGGGTTATAGCACACGATTTTCAGCACTCGGGTCAATTTTTTTGCAACACCCCAGATGTGCACAGACTCCTTGTAGGAGACATTTGGCGAGGTTTTCATTGATTTTTGGACCGTGGGGTACACGTTTCGGGCCTTTTTCGGCCCGTTTAAGTGTCTTCCGAACCGAGAATTACTTGCTCAAACAGAAGCCGGAATGATGCATTTCGTCACTCCGACGGTCCCTCCTCCACGTACCGACCATAGTTTAATGCATAACAGTACCAGGGGTATGTCTCCGGGCCAGAAGGGTTTGCAGGTGCGTTTTCGCGAAAATGTCCGTTTCAGGCCATTTTCGTGGGTTATAGCACACGATTTTCAGCACTCGGGTCAATTTTTTTGCAACATCCTGGATGTGCACAGACTCCTCGTAGGAGACATTTGGCGAGGTTTTCATTGATTTTTGGACCGCGGGGTACTCGTTTCGGGCCTTTTTCGGCCCGTTTAATTGCCTTTCGAACCGACAATTACTTGCTCAAACGGAAGCCGGAATGATGCATTTCGTCACTCCGACGGTCCCTCCTCCACGTACCGACCATAGTTTAATGCTTAACAGTATCAGGGGTATGTCTCCGGGCCAGAAGGGTTTGCAGGTGTGTTTTCGCGAAAATGTCCGTTTGGGGCCATTTTCGTGGGTTATAGCACATGATTTTCAGCACCCGGGTCAATTTTTTTGCAACATCCCGGATGTGCACAGACTCCTTGTAGGAGACATTTGGCGAGGTTTTCATTGATTTTTGGACCGTGGGGTACACGTTTCGGGCCTTTTTCGACCCGTTTAAGTGCCTTTTGAACCGAGAATTACTTGCTCAAACGGAAGCCGGAATGATGAATTTCGTCACTCCGACGGTCCCTCCTCCACGTACCGACCATAGTTTAATGCATAAAAGTACCAGGGGTATGCCTCCGGGCCAGAAGGGTTTGCAGGTGCGTTTTCGCGAAAATGTCCGTTTGGGAACATTTTCGTGGGTTATAGCACACGATTTTCAGCACCCGGGTCAATTTTTTTGCAACATCCCGGATGTGCACAGACTCCTTGTAGGAGACATTTGGCGAGGTTTTCATTGATTTTTGAACCGCGGGGCACACGTTTCGGGCCTTTTTCGGCCCGTTTAGGTGCCTTTGGAACAGAGAATTACTTGCTCAAACGAAGCCGTAATGATTTATTTCGTCAATCTGACGGTTCCTCCTCCACGTACCGACCATAGTTTAATACATAACAGCACCAGGGGTATGTCTCCGGGACAGAAGGGTTTGCAGGTGCGTTTTCGCGAAAATGTCTGTTTCGGGCCATTTTCGTGGGTTATAGCACACGATTTTCAGCACTCGGGTCAATTTTTTTGCAACACCCCAGATGTGCACAGACTCCTTGTAGGAGACATTTGGCGAGGTTTTCATTGATTTTTGGACCGTGGGGTACACGTTTCGGGCCTTTTTCGGCCCGTTTAAGTGTCTTCCGAACCGAGAATTACTTGCTCAAACAGAAGCCGGAATGATGCATTTCGTCACTCCGACGGTCCCTCCTCCACGTACCGACCATAGTTTAATGCATAACAGTACCAGGGGTATGTCTCCGGGCCAGAAGGGTTTGCAGGTGCGTTTTCGCGAAAATGTCCGTTTCAGGCCATTTTCGTGGGTTATAGCACACGATTTTCAGCACTCGGGTCAATTTTTTTGCAACATCCTGGATGTGCACAGACTCCTCGTAGGAGACATTTGGCGAGGTTTTCATTGATTTTTGGACCGCGGGGTACTCGTTTCGGGCCTTTTTCGGCCCGTTTAATTGCCTTTCGAACCGACAATTACTTGCTCAAACGGAAGCCGGAATGATGCATTTCGTCACTCCGACGGTCCCTCCTCCACGTACCGACCATAGTTTAATGCTTAACAGTATCAGGGGTATGTCTCCGGGCCAGAAGGGTTTGCAGGTGTGTTTTCGCGAAAATGTCCGTTTGGGGCCATTTTCGTGGGTTATAGCACATGATTTTCAGCACCCGGGTCAATTTTTTGCAACATCCCCGATGTGCACAGACTCCTTGTAGGAGACATTTGGCGAGGTTTTCATTTATTTTTGGACCGCGGGGTACACGTTTCGGGCCTTTTTCGACCCGTTTAGGTGTCTTTCGAACCGAGAATTACTTGCTCAAACGGAAGCCGGAATGAAGCATTTCGTCACTCCGACGGTCACTCCTCCACGTACCGACCATAGTTTAATGCATAACAGCACCAGGGGTATGTCTCCGGGCCAGAAGGGTTTGCAGGTGCGTTTTCGTGAAAGTGTCCGTTTCGGGCCATTTTCGTGGGTTATAGCACACGATTTTCAGCACCCGGGTCAATTTTTTTGCAACATCCCGGATGTGCACAGACTCCTTGTAGGAGACATTTGGCGAGGTTTTCATTGATTTTTGGACCGCGGGGTACACGTTTCGGGCCTTTTTCGGCCCGTTTAGGTGCCTTTGGAACCGAGAATTACTTGCTCAAACGGAAGCCGGAATGATTTATTTCGTCAATCCGACGGTTCCTCCTCCACGTACCGACCATAGTTTAATGCATAACAGCACCAGGGGTATGTCTCCGGGCCAGAAGGGTTTGCAGGCGTGTTTTCGCGAAAATGTCCGTTTCGGGCCATTTTCTTGGGTTATAGCACACGATTTTCAGCACTCGGGTCAATTTTTTTGCAACATCCCGGATGTGCACAGATTCCTTGTAGAGGACATTTGGCGATGTTTTCATTGATTTTTGGACCGTGGGGTACACGTTTCGGGCCTTTTTCGGCCCGTTTAGGTGCCTTTCGAACCGAGAATTACTTGCTCAAATAGAAGCCGGAATGATGAATTTCGTCACTCCGACGGTCCCTCCTCCACGTACCGACCATAGTTTAATGCATAACAGTACCAGGGGTATGTCTCCGTGCCAGAAGGGTTTGCAGGTGCGTTTTCGCGAAAATATCCGTTTGGGGCCATTTTCGTGGGTTATAGCACACGATTTTCGGCACCCGGGTCAATTTTTTTGCAACATCCCGGATGTGCACAGACTCCTTGTAGGAGACATTTAGCGAGGTTTTCATTGATTTTTGGACCGCGGGGTACACGTTTCGGGCCTTTTTCGGCCCGTTTAGGTGCCTTTCGAACCGAGAATTACTTGCTCAAACGGAAGCCGGAATGATTTATTTCGTCAATCCGACGGTTCCTCCTCCACGTACCGACCATAGTTTAATGCATAACAGCACCAGGGGTATGTCTCCGGGCCAGAAGGGTTTGCAGGCGTGTTTTCGCGAAAATGTCCGTTTCGGGCCATTTTCGTGGGTTATAGCACACGATTTTCAGCACTCGAGTCAATTTTTTTGCAACATCCCGGATGTGCACAGATTCCTTGTAGAGGACATTTGGCGAGGTTTTCATTGATTTTTGGACCGTGGGGTACACGTTTCGGGCCTTTTTCGGCCCGTTTAGGTGCCTTTCGAACCGAGAATTACTTGCTCAAACAGAAGCCAGAATGATGAATTTCGTCACTCCGACGGTCCCTCCTCCACGTACCGACCATAGTTTAATGCATAACAGTACCAGGGGTATGTCTCCGTGCCAGAAGGGTTTGCAGGTGCGTTTTCGCGAAAATGTCCGTTTGGGGCCATTTTCGTGGGTTATAGCACACGATTTTCGGCACCCGGGTCAATTTTTTTGCAACATCCCGGATGTGCACAGACTCCTTGTAGGAGGCATTTGGCGAGGTTTTCATTGATTTTTGGACCGCGGGGTACACGTTTCGGGCCTTTTTCGGCCCGTCTAGGTGCCTTTCGAACCGAGAATTACTTGCTCAAACGGAAGCCGAAATGATGCATTTCGCCACTCCGACGGTCACTCCTCCATGTACCGACCTTAGTTTAATGCATAACAGCACCAGGGGTATGTCTCCGGGCCAGAAGGGTTTGCAGGTGCGTTTTCGCGAAAATGTCTGTTTCGGGCCATTTTCGTGGGTGCACACGATTTTCAGCACTCGGGTCAATTTTTTTGCAACATCCCGGATGTGCACAGACTCCTTGTAGGAGACATTTGGCGAGGTTTTCATTGATTTTTGGACCGTGGGGTACACGTTTCGGGCCTTTTTCGGCCCGTTTAAGTGCCTTTCGAACCGAGAATTACTTGCTCAAACGGAAGCCGGAATGATGAATTTCGTCACTCCGACGGTCCCTCCTCCACGTACCGACCATAGTTTAATGCATAAAAGTACCAGGGGTATGTCTCCGGGCCAGAAGGGTTTGCAGGTGCGTTTTCGCGAAAATGTCCGTTTGGGAACATTTTCGTGGGTTATAGCACACGATTTTCAGCACCCGGGTCAATTTTTTTGCAACATCCCGGATGTGCACAGACTCCTTGTAGGAGACATTTGGCGAGGTTTTCATTGATTTTTGAACCGCGGGGCACACGTTTCGGGCCTTTTTCGGCCCGTTTAGGTGCCTTTGGAACAGAGAATTACTTGCTCAAACGAAGCCGTAATGATTTATTTCGTCAATCTGACGGTTCCTCCTCCACGTACCGACCATAGTTTAATACATAACAGCACCAGGGGTATGTCTCCGGGACAGAAGGGTTTGCAGGTGCGTTTTCGCGAAAATGTCTGTTTCGGGCCATTTTCGTGGGTTATAGCACACGATTTTCAGCACTCGGGTCAATTTTTTTGCAACACCCCAGATGTGCACAGACTCCTTGTAGGAGACATTTGGCGAGGTTTTCATTGATTTTTGGACCGTGGGGTACACGTTTCGGGCCTTTTTCGGCCCGTTTAAGTGTCTTCCGAACCGAGAATTACTTGCTCAAACAGAAGCCGGAATGATGCATTTCGTCACTCCGACGGTCCCTCCTCCACGTACCGACCATAGTTTAATGCATAACAGTACCAGGGGTATGTCTCCGGGCCAGAAGGGTTTGCAGGTGCGTTTTCGCGAAAATGTCCGTTTCAGGCCATTTTCGTGGGTTATAGCACACGATTTTCAGCACTCGGGTCAATTTTTTTGCAACATCCTGGATGTGCACAGACTCCTCGTAGGAGACATTTGGCGAGGTTTTCATTGATTTTTGGACCGCGGGGTACTCGTTTCGGGCCTTTTTCGGCCCGTTTAATTGCCTTTCGAACCGACAATTACTTGCTCAAACGGAAGCCGGAATGATGCATTTCGTCACTCCGACGGTCCCTCCTCCACGTACCGACCATAGTTTAATGCTTAACAGTATCAGGGGTATGTCTCCGGGCCAGAAGGGTTTGCAGGTGTGTTTTCGCGAAAATGTCCGTTTGGGGCCATTTTCGTGGGTTATAGCACACGATTTTCAGCACCCGGGTCAATTTTTTGCAACATCCCCGATGTGCACAGACTCCTTGTAGGAGACATTTGGCGAGGTTTTCATTTATTTTTGGACCGCGGGGTACACGTTTCGGGCCTTTTTCGACCCGTTTAGGTGTCTTTCGAACCGAGAATTACTTGCTCAAACGGAAGCCGGAATGATGCATTTCGTCACTCCGACGGTCACTCCTCCACGTACCGACCATAGTTTAATGCATAACAGCACCAGGGGTATGTCTCCGGGCCAGAAGGGTTTGCAGGTGCGTTTTCGTGAAAATGTCCGTTTCGGGCCATTTTCGTGGGTTATAGCACACGATTTTCAGCACCCGGGTCAATTTTTTTGCAACATCCCGGATGTGCACAGACTCCTTGTAGGAGACATTTGGCGAGGTTTTCATTGATTTTTGGACCGCGGGGTACACGTTTCGGGCCTTTTTCGGCCCGTTTAGGTGCCTTTGGAACCGAGAATTACTTGCTCAAACGGAAGCCGGAATGATTTATTTCGTCAATCCGACGGTTCCTCCTCCACGTACCGACCATAGTTTAATGCATAACAGCACCAGGGGTATGTCTCCGGGCCAGAAGGGTTTGCAGGCGTGTTTTCGCGAAAATGTCCGTTTCGGACCATTTTCTTGGGTTATAGCACACGATTTTCAGCACTCGGGTCAATTTTTTTGCAACATCCTGGATGTGCACAGATTCCTTGTAGAGGACATTTGGCGATGTTTTCATTGATTTTTGGACCGTGGGGTACACGTTTCGGGCCTTTTTCGGCCCGTTTAGGTGCCTTTCGAACCGAGAATTACTTGCTCAAATAGAAGCCGGAATGATGAAACCGAGAATTACTTGCTCAAATAGAAGCCGGAATGATGAATTTCGTCACTCCGACGGTCCCTACTCCACGTACCGACCATAGTTTAATGCATAACAGTACCAGGGGTATGTCTCCGTGCCAGAAGGGTTTGCAGGTGCGTTTTCGCGAAAATATCCGTTTGGGGCCATTTTCGTGGGTTATAGCACACGATTTTCGGCACCCGGGTCAATTTTTTTGCAACATCCCGGATGTGCACAGACTCCTTGTAGGAGACATTTGGTGAGGTTTTCATTGATTTTTGGACCGCGGGGTACACGTTTCGGGCCTTTTTCGGCCCGTTTAGGTGCCTTTCGAACCGAGAATTACTTGCTCAAACGGAAGCCGGAATGATGCATTTCGTCACTCCGACGGTCACTCCTCCACGTACCGACCATAGTTTAATGCATAACAGCACCAGGGGTATGTCTCCCGGCCAAAAGGGTTTGCAGGTGCGTTTTCGTGAAAATGTCCATTTCGGGCCATTTTTGTGGGTTATAGCACACGATTTTCAGCACCCGGGTCAATTTTTTGCAACATCCCGGATGTGCACAGACTCCTTGTAGGAGACATTTGGCGAGGTTTTCATTGATTTTTGGACCGCGGGGTACACGTTTCGGGCCTTTTTAGGCCCGTTTAGGTGCCTTTGGAATAGAGAATTACTTGCTCAAACGAAGCCGTAATGATTTATTTCGTCAATCTGACGGTTCCTCCTCGACGTACCGACCATAGTTTAATACATAACAGCACCAGGGGTATGTCTCCGGGCCAGAAGGGTTTGCAGGTGCGTTTTCGCGAAAATGTCCGTTTCGGGCCATTTTCGTGGGTTATAGCACACGATTTTCAGCACTCGGGTCCATTTTTTTGCAACACCCCGGATGTGCACAGACTCCTTGTAGGAGACATTTGGCGAGGTTTTCATTGATTTTTGGACCGCGAGGTACACGTTTCGGGCCTTTTTCGGCCCGTTTAGGTGCCTTTCGAACCGAGAATTACTTGCTCAAACGGAAGCCGGAATGATGCATTTCATCACTCCGACGGTCACTCCTCCACGTACCGACCATAGTTTAATGCATAACAGCACCAGGGGTATGTCTCCGGGCCAAAAGGGTTTGCAGGTGCGTTTTCGTGAAAATGTCCATTTCGGGCCATTTTCGTGGGTTATAGCACACGATTTTTTAGCACCCGGGTCAATTTTTTTGGAACATCCCGGATGTGCACAGACTCCTTGTAGGAGACATTTGGCGAGGTTTTCATTGATTTTTGGACCGCGGGGTACACGTTTCGGGCCTTTTTCGGCCCGTTTAGGTGCCTTTGGAACAGAGAATTACTTGCTCAAACGAAGCCGTAATGATTTATTTCGTCAATCTGACGGTTCCTCCTCCACGTACCAACCATAGTTTAATACATAACAGCACCAGGGGTATGTCTCCGGGCCAGAAGGGTTTGCAGGTGCGTTTTCGCGAAAATGTCCGTTTCGGGCCATTTTCGTGGGTTATAGCACACGATTTTCAGCACTCGGGTCAATTTTTTTGCAACATCCCGGATGTGCACAGATTCCTTGTAGAGGACATTTGGCGAGGTTTTCATTGATTTTTGGACCGTGGGGTACACGTTTCGGGCCTTTTTCGGCCCGTTTAGGTGCCTTACGAACCGAGAATTACTTGCTCAAACGGAAGCCGGAATGATGAATTTCGTCACTCCGACGGTCCCTCCTCCACGTACCGACCATAGTTTCATGCATAACAGTACCAGGGGTATGTCCCCGGGCCAGAAGGGTTTGCAGGTGTGTTTTCGCAAAAATGTCCGTTTGGGGCCATTTTCGTGGGTTATAGCACACGATTTTCAGCACCCGGGTCAATTTTTTTGCAACATCCCGATGTGCACAGACTCCTTGTAGGAGACATTTGGCGAGGTTTTCATTGATTTTTGGACCGCGGGGTACACGTTTCGGGCCTTTTTCGGACCGTTTAGGTGCCTTTGGAACCGAGAATTACTTGCTCAAACGAAGCCGTAATGATTTATTTCGTCAATCTGATGGTTCCTCCTCCACGTACCGACCACAGTTTAATACATAACAGCACCAGGGGTATGTCTCCGGGCCAGAAGGGTTTGCAGGTGCGTTTTCGCGAAAATATCCGTTTCGGGCCATTTTCGTGGGTTATAGCACACGATTTTCAGCACTCGGGTCAATTTTTTTGCAACACCCCGGATGTGCACAGACTCCTTGTAGGAGACATTTGGCGAGGTTTTCATTGATTTTTGGACCGTGGGGTACACGTTTCGGGCCTTTTTCGGCCCGTTTAAGTGCCTTTCGAACCGAGAATTACTTGCTCAAACGGAAGCCGGAATGATGAATTTCGTCACTCCGACGGTCCCTCCTCCACGTACCAACCATAGTTTAATGCATAACAGTACCAGGGGTATGTCTCTGGGCCAGAAGGGGTTGCAGGTGCATTTTCGCAAAAATGTCCGTTTGGGGCCATTTTCGTGGGTTATAGCACACGATTTTCGGCACACGGGTCAATTTTTTTGCAACATCCCGGATGTGCACAGACTCCTTGTAGGAGACATTTGGCGAGGTTTTCATTGATTTTTGGACCGCGGGGTACACGTTTCGGGCCTTTTTCGGCCCGTTTAGGTGCCTTTCGAACCGAGAATTACTTGCTCAAACGGAAGCCGGAATGATGCATTTCGTCACTCCGACGGTCACTCCTCCACGTACCGACCATAGTTTAATGCATAACAGCACCAGGGTTATGTCTCCGGGCCAGAAGGGTTTGCAGGTGCGTTTTTGCGAAAATGTCCGTTTGGGGCCATTTTCGTGGGTTATAGCACACGATTTTCAGCACCCGGGTCAATTTTTTTGCAACACCCCGGATGTGCACAGACTCCTTGTAGGAGACATTTGGCGAGGTTGTCATTGATTTTTGGACCGCGGGGTACACGTTTCGGGCCTTTTTCGGCCCGTTTAGGTGCCTTTCGAACCGAGAATTACTTGCTCAAACGGAAGCCGGAATGATGTATTTCGTCACTACGACGGTCACTCCTCCACGTACCGACCATAGTTTAATGCATAACAGCACCAGGGGTATGTCTCCGAGCCAAAAGGGTTTGCAGGTGCGTTTTCGTGAAAATGTCTGTTTCGGGCCATTTTTGTGGGTTAGCACACGATTTTCAGCACCCGGGTCAATTTTTTTGCAACATCCCGGATGTGCACAGACTACTTGTAGGAGACATTTGGCGAGGTTTTCATTGATTTTTGGACCGCGGGGTACACGTTTCGGGCCTTTTTCGGCCCGTTTACGTGGCTTTCGAAACGAGAATTACTTGCTCAAACGGAAGCCGGAATGATGCATTTCGTCACTACGACGGTCACTCCTCTACGTACCGACCATAGTTTAATGCATAACAGCACCAGGGGTATGTCTCCGGGCCAGAAGGGTTTGCAGGTGCGTTTTCGTGAAAATGTCCGTTTCGGGCCATTTTCGTGGGTTATAGCACACGATTTTCAGCACCCGGGTCAATTTTTTTGCAACATCCCGGATGTGCACAGACTCCTTGTAGGAGACATTTGGCGAGGTTTTCATTGATTTTTGGACCGCGGGGTACACATTTCGGGCCTTTTTCAGCCCGTTTAGGTGCCTTTGGAACCGAGAATTACTTGCTCAAACGAAGCCGTAATGATTTATTTCGTCAATCTGACGGTTCCTCCTCCACGTACGGACCATAGTTTAATACATAACAACACCAGGGGTATGTCTCCGGGCCAGAAGGGATTGCAGGTGCGTTTTCGCAAAAATGTCTGTTTCGGGCCATTTTCGTGGGTTATAGCACACGATTTTCAGCACTCGGGTCAATTTTTTTGCAACACCCCGGATGTGCACAGACTCCTTGTAGGAGACATTTGGCAAGGTTTTCATTGATTTTTGGACCGTGGGGTACACGTTTCGTGCCTTTTTCGGCCAGTTTAAGTGCCTTTCGAACCGAGAATTACTTGCTCAAACGGAAACCGGAATGATGAATTTCGTCACTCCGACGGTCCCTCCTCCACGTACCGACCATAGTTTAATGCATAACAGTACCAGGGGTATGTCTCCGGGCCAGAAGGGTTTGCAGGTGCGTTTTCGCAAAAATGTCCGTTTGGGGCCATTTTCGTGGGTTATACCACACGATTTTCGACACCCGGGTCAATTTTTTTGCAACATCCCGGATGTGCACAGACTCCTTGTAGGAGACATTTGGCGAGGTTTTCATTGATTTTTGGACCGCGGGGTACACGTTTTGGGCCTTTTTCGGCCCGTTTAGGTGCCTTTCGAACCGAGAATTACTTGCTCAAACGGAAGCCGGAATGATGCATTTCGTCACTCCGACGGTCACTCCTCCACGTACCGACCATAGTTTAATGCATAACAGCACCAGGGGTATGTCTCCGGGCCAGAAGGCTTTGCAGGTGCGTTTTCGCGAAAATGTCCGTTTCGGGCCATTTTCGTGGGTTATAGCACACGATTTTCAGCACCCGGGTCAATTTTTTTGCAACATCCCGGATGTGCACAGACTCCTTGTAGGAGACATTTGGCGAGGTTTTCATTGATTTTTGGACCGCGGGGTACACGTTTCGGGCCTTTTTCGGCCCGTTTACGTGCCTTTCGAACCGAGAATTACTTGCTCAAACGGAAGCCGGAATGATGCATTTCGTCACTACGACGGTCACTCCTCCACGTACCGACCATAGTTTAATGCATAACAACACCAGGGGTATGTCTCCGGGCCAGAAGGGTTTGCAGGTGCGTTTTCGCGAAAATGTCCGTTTCGGGCCATTTTCGTGGGTTATAGCACACGATTTTCAGCACCCGGGTCAATTTTTTTGCAACATCCCGGATGTGCACAGACTCCTTGTAGGAGACATTCGGCGAGGTTTTCATTGATTTTTGGACCGCGGGGTACACGTTTCGGGCCTTTTTCGGCCCGTTTAGGTGCCTTTGGAAAAGAGAATTACTTGCTCAAACGAAGCCGTAATGATTTATTTCGTCAATCTGACGGTTCCACCTCCACGTACCGACCATAGTTTAATACATAACAGCACCAGGGGTATGTCTCCGGGCCAGAAGGGTTTGCAGGTGCGTTTTCGCGAAAATGTCCGTTTCGGGCCATTTTCGTGGGTTATAGCACACGATTTTCAGCACTCGGGTCAATTTTTTTGCAACATCCCGGATGTGCACAGACTCCTTGTAGGAGACATTTGGTGAGGTTTTCATTGATTTTTGGACCGTGGGGTACACGTTTCGGGCCTTCTTCGGCCCGTTTAAGTGCCTTTCGAACCGAGAATTACTTGCTCAAACGGAAGCCGGATTGATGAATTTCGTCACTCCGACGGTCCCTCCTCTACGTACCGACCATAGTTTAATGCATAACAGTACCAGGGGTATGTCTCCGGGCCAGAAGGGTTTGCAGGTGCGTTTTCGCAAAAATGTCCGTTTGGGGCCATTTTCGTGGGTTATAGCACACGATTTTCAGCACTCGGGTCAATTTTTTTGCAACATCCCGGATGTGCACAGACTCCTTGTAGGAGACATTTGGCGAGGTTTTCATTGATTTTTGGACCACGGGGTACACGTTTCGGGCCTTTTTCGGCCCGTTTAGGTGCCTTTCGAACCGAGAATTACTTCCTCAAACGGAAGCCGGAATGATGCATTTCGTCACTACGACGGTCACTCCTCCACGTACCGACCATAGTTTAATGCATAACAACACCAGGGGTATGTCTCCGGGCCAGAAGGGTTTGCAGGTGCGTTTTCGCGAAAATGTCCGTTTCGGGCCATTTTCGTGGGTTATATCACACGATTTTTAGCACCCGGGTCAATTTTTTTGCAACATCCCGGATGTGCACAGACTCCTTGTAGGAGACATTTGGTGAGGTTTTCATTGATTTTTGGACCGCGGGGTACACGTTTCGGGCCTTTTTCGGCTCGTTTACGTGCCTTTCGAACCGAGAATTACTTGCTCAAACGGAAGCCGGAATGATGCATTTCGTCACTACGACGGTCACTCCTCCACGTACCGACCATAGTTTAATGCATAACAACACCAGGGGTATGTCTCCGGGCCAGAAGGGTTTGCAGGTGCGTTTTCGCGAAAATGTCCGTTTCGGGCCATTTTCGTGGGTTATAGCACACGATTTTCAGCACCCGGGTCAATTTTTTTGCAACATCCCGGATGTGCACAGACTCCTTGTAGGAGACATTCGGCGAGGTTTTCATTGATTTTTGGACCGCGGGGTACACGTTTCGGGCCTTTTTCGGCCCGTTTAGGTGCCTTTGGAACAGAGAATTACTTGCTCAAACGAAGCCGTAATGATTTATTTCGTCAATCTGACAGTTCCTCCTCCACGTACCGACCATAGTTTAAAACATAACAGCACCAGGGGTATGTCTCCGGGCCAGAAGGGTTTGCAGGTGCGTTTTCGCGAAAATGTCCGTTTCGGGCCATTTTCGTGGGTTATAGCACACGATTTTCAGCACTCGGGTCAATTTTTTTGCAACATCCCGGATGTGCACAGACTCCTTGTAGGAGACATTTGGCGAGGTTTTCATTGATTTTTGGACCGTGGGGTACACATTTCGGGCCTTTTTCGGCCCGTTTAAGTGCCTTTCGAACCGAGAATTACTTGCTCAAACGGAAGTCGGAATGATGCATTTCGTCACTCCGATGGTCCCTCCTCAACGTACCGACCATAGTTTAATGCATAACAGCACCAGGGGTATGTCTCCGGGCCAGAAGGGTTTGCAGGTGCGTTTTCGCGAAAATGTCCGTTTCGGGCCATTTTCGTGGGTTATAGCACACGATTTTCAGCACCCGAGTCAATTTTTTTGCAACATCCCGGATGTGCACAGACTCCTTGTAGGAGACATTTGGCGAGGTTTTCATTGATTTTTGGACCGCGGGGTACACGTTTCGGGCCTTTTTCGGCCCGTTTACGTGCCTTTCGAACCGACAATTACTTTCTTAAACGGAAGCCGGAATGATGCATTTCGTCACTACGACGGTCACTCCTCCACGTACCGACCATAGTTTAATGCATAACAGCACCAGGGGTATGTCTCCGGGCCAGAAGGGTTTGCAGGTGCGTTTTCGCGAAAATGTCCGTTTCGGGCCATTTTCGTGGGTTATAGCACACGATTTTCAGCACTCGGGTCAATTTTTTTGCAACATCCCGGATGTGCACAGACTCCTTGTAGGAGACATTTGGCGAGGTTTTCATTGATTTTTGGTCCGTGGGGTACACATTTCGGGCCTTTTTCGGCCCGTTTAAGTGCCTTTCGAACCGACAATTACTTGCTCAAACGGAAGTCGGAATGATGCATTTCGTCACTCCGATGGTCCCTCCTCAACGTACCGACCATTGTTTAATACATAACAGCACCAGGGGTATGTCTCCGGGCCAGAAGGGTTTGCAGGTGCGTTTTCGCGAAAATGTCCATTTCGGGCCATTTTCGTGGGTTATAGCACACGATTTTCAGCACCCGGGTCAATTTTTTTGCAACATCCCGGATGTGCACAGACTCCTTGTAGGAGACATTCGGCGAGGTTTTCATTGATTTTTGGACCGCGGGGTACACGTTTCGGGCCTTTTTCGGCCCGTTTAGGTGCCTTTGGAACAGAGAATTACTTGCTCAAACGAAGCCGTAATGATTTATTTCGTCAATTTGACGGTTCCTCCTCCACGTACCGACCATAGTTTAATACATAACAGCACCAGGGGTATGTCTCCGGGCCAGAAGGGTTTGCAGGTGCGTTTTCGTGAAAATGTCCGTTTCGGGCCATTTTCGTGGGTTATAGCACACGATTTTCAGCACCCGGGTCAATTTTTTTGCAACATCCCGGATGGGCACAGACTCCTTGTAGGAGACATTTGGCGAGGTTTTCATTGATTTTTGGACCGCGGGGTACAAGTTTCGAGCCTTTTTCGGCCCGTTTAGGTGCCTTTGGAACCGAGAATTACTTGCTCAAACGAAGCCGTAATGATTTATTTCGTCAATCTGATGGTTCCTCCTCCACGTACCGACCACAGTTTAATACATAACAGCACCAGGGGTATGTCTCCGGGCCAGAAGGGTTTGCAGGTGCGTTTTCGCGAAAATGTCCGTTTCGAGCCATTTTCGTGGGTTCTAGCACACGATTTTCAGCACTCGGGTCAATTTTTTTGCAACACCCCGGATGTGCACAGACTCCTTGTAGGAGACATTTGGCGAGGTTTTCATTGATTTTTGGACCGTGGGGTACACGTTTCGGGCCTTTTTCGGCCCGTTTAAGTGCCTTTCGAACCGAGAATTACTTGCTCAAACGGAAGCTGGAATGATGCATTCCGTCACTCCGACGGTCACTCCTCCACGTACGGACCATAGTATAATGCATAACAGCACCAGGGTTATGTCTCCGGGCCAGAACGGTTTGCAGGTGCATTTTTGCGAAAATGTCCGTTTGGGGCCATTTTCGTGGGTTGATTTTCAGCACCCGGGTCAATTTTTTTGCAACATCCCGGATGTGCACAGACTCCTTGTAGGAGACATTTGGCGAGGTTGTCATTGATTTTTGGACCGCGGGGTACACGTTTCGGGCCTTTTTCGGCCCGTTTAGGTGCCTTTCGAACCGAGAATTACTTGCTCAAACGAAAGCCAGAATGATGCATTTCGTCACTCCGACGGTCACTCCTCCACGTACCGACCATAGTTTAATGCATAACAGCACCAGGGGTATGTCTACGGGCCAGAAGGGTTTGCAGGTGCGTTTTCGTGAAAATGTCCGTTTCGAGCCATTTTCGTGGGTTATAGCACACGATTTTCAGCACCCGGGTCAATTTTTTTGCAACATCCCGGATGTGCACAGACTCCTTGTAGGAGACATTTGGCGAGGTTTTCATTGATTTTTGGACCACGGGGTACACGTTTCGGGCCTTTTTCGGCCCGTTTAGGTGCCTTTGGAACCGAGAATTACTTGCTCAAACGAAGCCGTAATGATTTATTTCGTCAATCTGATGGTTCCTCCTCCACGTACCGACCATAGTTTAATACATAACAGCACCAGGGGTATGTCTCCGGGCCAGAAGGGTTTGCAGGTGCGTTTTCGCAAAAATGTCCGTTTCGGGCCATTTTCGTGGGTTATAGGACACGATTTTCAGCACTCGGGTCAATTTTTTTGCAACACCCCGGATGTGCACAGACTCCTTGTAGGAGACATTTGGCAAGGTTTTCATTGATTTTTGGACCGTGGGGTACACGTTTCGGGCCTTTTTCGGCCAGTTTAAGTGTCTTTCGAACCGAGAATTACTTGCTCAAACGGAAGCCGGAATGATGAATTTCGTCACTCTGACGGTCCCTCCTCCACGTACCGACCATAGTTTAATGCATAACAGTACCAGGGGTATGTCTCCGGGCCAGAAGGGTTTGCAGGTGCGTTTTCGCAAAAATGTCCGTTTGGGGCCATTTTCGTG
Organism: Cenchrus fungigraminus; assembly: GCA_036936925.1. Taxonomy (NCBI): domain Eukaryota; kingdom Viridiplantae; phylum Streptophyta; class Magnoliopsida; order Poales; family Poaceae; genus Cenchrus; species Cenchrus fungigraminus. The sequence continues at coordinate 102,417,114 of CM072776.1, forward strand.
GGTTATAGCACACGATTTTCGACACCCGGGTCAATTTTTTTGCAACATCCCGGATGTGCACAGACTCCTAGTAGGAGACATTTGGCGAGGTTTTCATTGATTTTTGGACCGCGGGGTACACGTTTTGGGCCTTTTTCGGCCCGTTTAGGTGCCTTTCGAACCGAGAATTACTTGCTCAAACGGAAGCCGGAATGATTCATTTTGTCACTCCGACGGTCACTCCTCCACGTACCGACCATAGTTTAATGCATAACAGCACCAGGGGTATGTCTCCGGGCCAGAAGGGTTTGCAGGTGCGTTTTCGCGAAAATGTCCGTTTCGGGCCATTTTCGTGGGTTATAGCACACGATTTTCAGCACCCGGGTCAATTTTTTTGCAACATCCCGGATGTGCACAGACTCCTTGTAGGAGACATTTGGCGAGGTTTTCATTGATTTTTGGACCGTGGGGTACACGTTTCGGGCCTTTTTCGGCCCGTTTACGTGCCTTTCGAACCGAGAATTACTTGCTGAAACGGAAGCCGGAATGATGCATTTCGTCACTACGACGGTCACTCCTCCACGTACCGACCATAGTTTAATGCATAACAACACCAGGGGTATGTCTCCGGGCCAGAAGGGTTTGCAGGTGCGTTTTCGCGAAAATGTCCGTTTCGGGCCATTTTCGTGGGTTATAGCACACGATTTTCAGCACCCGGGTCAATTTTTTTGCAACATCCCGGATGTGCACAGACTCCTTGTAGGAGACATTCGCTGAGGTTTTCATTGATTTTTGGACCGCGGGGTACACGTTTCGGGTCTTTTTCGGCCCGTTTAGGTGCCTTTGGAAAAGAGAATTACTTGCGCAAACGAAGCTGTAATGATTTATTTCGTCAATCTGACGGTTCCTCCTCCACGTACCGACCATAGTTTAATACATAACAGCATCAGGGGTATGTCTCCGGGCCAGAAAGGTTTGCAGGTGCGTTTTCGCGAAAATGTCCTTTTCGGGCCATTTTCGTGGGTTATAGCACACGATTTTCAGCACTCGGGTCAATTTTTTTGCAACATCCCGGATGTGCACATAATCCTTGTAGGAGACATTTGGCGAGGTTTTCATTGATTTTTGGACCGTGGGGTACACGTTTCGGGCCTTCTTCGGCCCGTTTAGTGCCTTTCGAACCGAGAATTACTTGCTCAAACGGAAGCCGGAATGATGAATTTCGTCACTCCGACGGTCCCTCCTCTACGTACCTACCATAGTTTAATGCATAACAGTACCAGGGGTATGCCTCCGGGCCAGAAGGGTTTGCAGGTGCGTTTTCGCGAAAATGTCCGTTTGGGGCCATTTTCGTGGGTTATAGCACACGATTTTCAGCACCCGGGTCAATTTTTTTGCAACATCCCGGATGTGCACAGACTCCTTGTAGGAGACATTCGGCGAGGTTTTCATTGATTTTTGGACCGCGGGGTACACGTTTCGGGCCTTTTTCGGCCCGTTTAGGTGCCTTTGGAAAAGAGAATTACTTGCTCAAACGAAGCCGTAATGATTTATTTCGTCAATCTGACGGTTCCACCTCCACGTACCGACCATAGTTTAATACATAACAGCACCAGGGGTATGTCTCCGGGCCAGAAGGGTTTGCAGGTGCGTTTTCGCGAAAATGTCCGTTTCGGGCCATTTTCGTGGGTTATAGCACACAATTTTCAGCACTCGGGTCAATTTTTTTGCAACATTCCGGATGTGCACAGACTCCTTGTAGGAGACATTTGGTGAGGTTTTCATTGATTTTTGGACCGTGGGGTACACGTTTCGGGCCTTCTTCGGCCCGTTTAAGTGCCTTTCGAACCGAGAATTACTTGCTCAAACGGAAGCCGGATTGATGAATTTCGTCACTCCGACGGTCCCTCCTCTACGTACCGACCATAGTTTAATGCATAACAGTACCAGGGGTATGTCTCCGGGCCAGAAGGGTTTGCAGGTGCGTTTTCGCAAAAATGTCCGTTTGGGGCCATTTTCGTGGGTTATAGCACACGATTTTCAGCACTCGGGTCAATTTTTTTGCAACATCCCAGATGTGCACAGACTCCTTGTAGGAGACATTTGGCGAGGTTTTCATTGATTTTTGGACCACGGGGTACACGTTTCGGGCCTTTTTCGGCCCGTTTAGGTGCCTTTCGAACCGAGAATTACTTCCTCAAACGGAAGCCGGAATGATGCATTTCGTCACTACGACGGTCACTCCTCCACGTACCGACCATAGTTTAATGCATAACAACACCAGGGGTATGTCTCCGGGCCAGAAGGGTTTGCAGGTGCGTTTTCGCGAAAATGTCCGTTTCGGGCCATTTTCGTGGGTTATATCACACGATTTTTAGCACTCGGGTCAATTTTTTTGCAACATCCCGGATGTGCACAGACTCCTTGTAGGAGACATTTGGCGAGGTTTTCATTGATTTTTGGACCGCGGGGTACACGTTTCGGGCCTTTTTCGGCCCGTTTACGTGCCTTTCGAACCGAGAATTACTTGCTCAAACGGAAGCCGGAATGATGCATTTCGTCACTACGACGGTCACTCCTCCACGTACCGACCATAGTTTAATGCATAACAACACCAGGGGTATGTCTCCGGGCCAGAAGGGTTTGCAGGTGTGTTTTCGCGAAAATGTCCGTTTCGGGCCATTTTCGTGGGTTATAGCACACGATTTTCAGCACCCGAGTCAATTTTTTTGCAACATCCCGGATGTGCACAGACTCCTTGTAGGAGACATTTGGCGAGGTTTTCATTGATTTTTGGACCGCGGGGTACACGTTTCGGGCCTTTTTCGGCCCGTTTACGTGCCTTTCGAACCGACAATTACTTGCTTAAATGGAAGCCGGAATGATGCATTTCGTCACTACGACGGTCACTCCTCCACGTACCGACCATAGTTTAATGCATAACAGCACCAGGGGTATGTCTCCGGGCCAGAAGGGTTTGCAGGTGCGTTTTCGCGAAAATGTCCGTTTCGGGCCATTTTCGTGGGTTATAGCACACGATTTTCAGCACTCGGGTCAATTTTTTTGCAACATCCCGGACGTGCACAGACTCCTTGTAGGAGACATTTGGCGAGGTTTTCATTGATTTTTGGACCGTGGGGTACACATTTCGGGCCTTTTTCGGCCCGTTTAAGTGCCTTTCGAACCGACAATTACTTGCTTAAAGGGAAGCCGGAATGATGCATTTCGTCACTACGACGGTCACTCCTCCACGTACCGACCATAGTTTAATGCATAACAGCACCAGGGGTATGTCTCCGGGCCAGAAGGGTTTGCAGGTGCGTTTTCGCGAAAATGTCCGTTTCGGGCCATTTTCGTGGGTTATAGCACACGATTTTCAGCACTCGGGTCAATTTTTTTGCAACATCCCGGATGTGCACAGACTCCTTGTAGGAGACATTTGGCGAGGTTTTCATTGATTTTTGGTCCGTGGGGTACACATTTCGGGCCTTTTTCGGCCCGTTTAAGTGCCTTTCGAACCGACAATTACTTGCTCAAACGGAAGTCGGAATGATGCATTTCGTCACTACGACGGTCACTCCTCCACGTACCGACCATTGTTTAATACATAACAGCACCAGGGGTATGTCTCCGGGCCAGAAGGGTTTGCAGGTGCGTTTTCGCGAAAATGTCCGTTTCGGGCCATTTTCGTGGGTTATAGCACACAATTTTCAGCACTCGGGTCAATTTTTTTGCAACATTCCGGATGTGCACAGACTCCTTGTAGGAGACATTTGGTGAGGTTTTCATTGATTTTTGGACCGTGGGGTACACGTTTCGGGCCTTCTTCGGCCCGTTTAAGTGCCTTTCGAACCGAGAATTACTTGCTCAAACGGAAGCCGGATTGATGAATTTCGTCACTCCGACGGTCCCTCCTCTACGTACCGACCATAGTTTAATGCATAACAGGACCAGGGGTATGTCTCCGGGCCAGAAGGGTTTGCAGGTGCGTTTTCGCAAAAATGTCCGTTTGGGGCCATTTTCGTGGGTTATAGCACACGATTTTCAGCACTCGGGTCAATTTTTTTGCAACATCCCAGATGTGCACAGACTCCTTGTAGGAGACATTTGGCGAGGTTTTCATTGATTTTTGGACCACGGGGTACACGTTTCGGGCCTTTTTCGGCCCGTTTAGGTGCCTTTCGAACCGAGAATTACTTCCTCAAACGGAAGCCGGAATGATGCATTTCGTCACTACGACGGTCACTCCTCCACGTACCGACCATAGTTTAATGCATAACAACACCAGGGGTATGTCTCCGGGCCAGAAGGGTTTGCAGGTGCGTTTTCGCGAAAATGTCCGTTTCGGGCCATTTTCGTGGGTTATATCACACGATTTTTAGCACTCGGGTCAATTTTTTTGCAACATCCCGGATGTGCACAGACTCCTTGTAGGAGACATTTGGCGAGGTTTTCATTGATTTTTGGACCGCGGGGTACACGTTTCGGGCCTTTTTCGGCCCGTTTACGTGCCTTTCGAACCGAGAATTACTTGCTCAAACGGAAGCCGGAATGATGCATTTCGTCACTACGACGGTCACTCCTCCACGTACCGACCATAGTTTAATGCATAACAACACCAGGGGTATGTCTCCGGGCCAGAAGGGTTTGCAGGTGTGTTTTCGCGAAAATGTCCGTTTCGGGCCATTTTCGTGGGTTATAGCACACGATTTTCAGCACCCGAGTCAATTTTTTTGCAACATCCCGGATGTGCACAGACTCCTTGTAGGAGACATTTGGCGAGGTTTTCATTGATTTTTGGACCGCGGGGTACACGTTTCGGGCCTTTTTCGGCCCGTTTACGTGCCTTTCGAACCGACAATTACTTGCTTAAATGGAAGCCGGAATGATGCATTTCGTCACTACGACGGTCACTCCTCCACGTACCGACCATAGTTTAATGCATAACAGCACCAGGGGTATGTCTCCGGGCCAGAAGGGTTTGCAGGTGCGTTTTCGCGAAAATGTCCGTTTCGGGCCATTTTCGTGGGTTATAGCACACGATTTTCAGCACTCGGGTCAATTTTTTTGCAACATCCCGGACGTGCACAGACTCCTTGTAGGAGACATTTGGCGAGGTTTTCATTGATTTTTGGTCCGTGGGGTACACATTTCGGGCCTTTTTCGGCCCGTTTAAGTGCCTTTCGAACCGACAATTACTTGCTCAAACGGAAGTCGGAATGATGCATTTCGTCACTCCGATGGTCCCTCCTCAACGTACCGACCATTGTTTAATACATAACAGCACCAGGGGTACGTCTCCGGGCCAGAAGGGTTTGCAGGTGCGTTTTCGCGAAAATGTCCGTTTCGGGCCATTTTCGTGGGTTATAGCACACGATTTTCAGCACCCGAGTCAATTTTTTTGCAACATCCCGGATGTGCACAGACTCCTTGTAGGAGACATTTGGCGAGGTTTTCATTGATTTTTGGACCGCGGGGTACACGTTTCGGGCCTTTTTCGGCCCGTTTACGTGCCTTTCGAACCGACAATTACTTGCTTAAATGGAAGCCGGAATGATGCATTTCGTCACTACGACGGTCCCTCCTCCACGTACCGACCATAGTTTAATGCATAACAGCACCAGGGGTATGTCTCCGGGCCAGAAGGGTTTGCAGGTGCGTTTTCGCGAAAATGTCCGTTTCGGGCCATTTTCGTGGGTTATAGCACACGATTTTCAGCACTCGGGTCAATTTTTTTGCAACATCCCGGATGTGCACAGACTCCTTGTAGGAGACATTTGGCGAGGTTTTCATTGATTTTTGGTCCGTGGGGTACACATTTCGGGCCTTTTTCGGCCCGTTTAAGTGCCTTTCGAACCGACAATTACTTGCTCAAACGGAAGTCGGAATGATGCATTTCGTCACTCCGATGGTCCCTCCTCAACGTACCGACCATTGTTTAAGACATAACAGCACCAGGGGTATGTCTCCGGGCCAGAAGGGTTTGCAGGTGCGTTTTCGCGAAAATGTCCATTTCGGGCCATTTTCGTGGGTTATAGCAAACGATTTTCAGCACCCGGGTCAATTTTTTTGCAACATCCCGGATGTGCACAGACTCCTTGTAGGAGACATTCGGCGAGGTTTTCATTGATTTTTGGACCGCGGGGTACACGTTTCGGGCCTTTTTCGGCCCGTTTAGGTGCCTTTGGAACAGAGAATTACTTGCTCAAACGAAGCCGTAATGATTTATTTCGTCAATTTGACGGTTCCTCCTCCACGTACCGACCATAGTTTAATACATAACAGCACCAGGGGTATGTCTCCGGGCCAGAAGGGTTTGCAGGTGCGTTTTCGTGAAAATGTCCGTTTCGGGCCATTTTCGTGGGTTATATCACACGATTTTCAGCACCCGGGTCAATTTTTTTGCAACATCCCGGATGGGCACAGACTCCTTGTAGGAGACATTTGGCGAGGTTTTCATTGATTTTTGGACCGCGGGGTACAAGTTTCGAGCCTTTTTCGGCCCGTTTAGGTGCCTTTGGAACCGAGAATTACTTGCTCAAACGAAGCCGTAATGATTTATTTCGTCAATCTGATGGTTCCTCCTCCACGTACCGACCACAGTTTAATACATAACAGCACCAGGGGTATGTCTCCGGGCCAGAAGGGTTTGCAGGTGCGTTTTCGCGAAAATGTCCGTTTCGAGCCATTTTCGTTGGTTCTAGCACACGATTTTCAGCACTCGGGTCAATTTTTTTGCAACACCCCGGATGTGCACAGACTCCTTGTAGGAGACATTTGGCGAGGTTTTCATTGATTTTTGGACCGTGGGGTACACGTTTCGGGCCTTTTTCGGCCCGTTTAAGTGCCTTTCGAACCGAGAATTACTTGCTCAAACGGAAGCCGGAATGATGAATTTCGTCACTCCGACGGTCCCTCCTCCACGTACCAACCATAGTTTAATGCATAACAGTACCAGGGGTATGTCTCCGGGCCAGAAGGGTTTGCAGGTGCATTTTCGCAAAAATGTCCGTTTGGGGCCATTTTCGTGGGTTATAGCACACGATTTTCGGCACCCGGGTCAATTTTTTTGCAACATCCCGGATGTGCACAGACTCCTTGTAGGAGACATTTGGCGAGGTTTTCATTGATTTTTGGACCGCGGGGTACACGTTTCGGGCCTTTTTCGGCCCGTTTAGGTGCCTTTCGAACCGAGAATTACTTGCTCAAACGGAAGCCGGAATGATGCATTCCGTCACTCCGACGGTCACTCCTCCACGTACGGACCATAGTATAATGCATAACAGCACCAGGGTTATGTCTCCGGGCCAGAAGGGTTTGCAGGTGCATTTTTGCGAAAATGTCCGTTTGGGGCCATTTTCGTGGGTTGATTTTCAGCACCCGGGTCAATTTTTTGGCAACATCCCGGATGTGCACAGACTCCTTGTAGGAGACATTTGGCGAGGTTGTCATTGATTTTTGGACCGCGGGGTACACGTTTCGGGCCTTTTTCGGCCCGTTTAGGTGCCTTTCGAACCGAGAATTACTTGCTCAAACGAAAGCCAGAATGATGCATTTCGTCACTCCGACGGTCACTCCTCCACGTACCGACCATAGTTTAATGCATAACAGCACCAGGGGTATGTCTCCGGGCCAGAAGGGTTTGCAGGTGCGTTTTCGTGAAAATGTCCATTTCGGGCCATTTTCGAGGGTTATAGCACACGATTTTCAGCACCCGGGTCAATTTTTTTGCAACATCCCGGATGTGCACAGACTCCTTGTAGGAGACATTTGGCGAGGTTTTCATTGATTTTTGGACCACGGGGTACACGTTTCGGGCCTTTTTCGGCCCGTTTAGGTGCCTTTGGAACCGAGAATTACTTGCTCAAACGAAACCGTAATGATTTATTTCGTCAATCTGATGGTTCCTCCTCCACGTACCGACCATAGTTTAATACATAACAGCACCAGGGGTATGTCTCCGGGCCAGAAGGGTTTGCAGGTGCGTTTTCGCAAAAATGTCCGTTTCGGGCCATTTTCGTGGGTTATAGGACACGATTTTCAGCACTCGGGTCAATTTTTTTGCAACATCCCGGATGTGCACAGATTCCTTGTATGAGACATTTGGCGAGGTTTTCATTGATTTTTGGACCGTGGGGTACACGTTTCGGGCCTTCTTCGTCCCGTTTAAGTGCCTTTCGAACCGAGAATTACTTGCTCAAACGGTAGCCGGAATGATGAATTTCGTCACTCCGACAGTCCCTCCTCTACGTACCGACCATAGTTTAATGCATAACAGTACCAGGGGTATGTCTCCGGGCCATAAGGGTTTGCAGGTGCGTTTTCGCGAAAATGCCCGTTTGGGGCCATTTTCGTGGGTTATAGCACACGATTTTCAGCACTCGGGTCAATTTTTTTGCAACATCCCGGATGTGCACAGACTCCTTGTAGGAGACATTTGGCGAGGTTTTCATTCATTTTTGGACCGCGGGGTACACGTTTCGGGCCTTTTTCGGCCCGTTTACGTGCCTTTCGAACCGAGAATTACTTGCTCAAACGGAAGCCGGAATGATGCATTTCGTCACTACGACGGTCACTCCTCCACGTACCGACCATAGTCTAATGCATAACAACACCAGGGGTATGTCCCCGGGCCAGAAGGGTTTGAAGGTGCGTTTTCGCGAAAATGTCCGTTTCGGGCCATTTTCGTGGGTTATAGCACACGATTTTCAGCACCCGGGTCAATTTTTTTGCAACATCCCGGATGTGCACAGACTCCTTGTAGGAGACATTCGGCGAGGTTTTCATTGATTTTTGGACCGCGGGGTACACGTTTCGGGCCTTTTTCGGCCCGTTTAGGTGCCTTTGGAACAGAGAATTACTTGCTCAAACGAAGCCGTAATGATTTATTTCGTCAATCTGACGGTTCCTCCTCCACGTACCGACCATAGTTTAAAACATAACAGCACCAGGGGTATGTCTCCGGGCCAGAAGGGTTTGCAGGTGCGTTTTCGCGAAAATGTCCGTTTCGGGCCATTTTCGTGGGTTATAGCACACGATTTTCAGCACTCGGGTCAATTTTTTTGCAACATCCCGGATGTGCACAGACTCCTTGTAGGAGACATTTGGCGAGGTTTTCATTGATTTTTGGACCGTGGTGTACACATTTCGGGCCTTTTTGGCCCGTTTAAGTGCCTTTCGAACCGAGAATTACTTGCTCAAACGGAAGTCGAAATGATGCAATTCGTCACTCCGACGGTCCCTCCTCAACGTACCGACCATAGTTTAATGCATAACAGCACCAGGGGTATGTCTCCGGGCCAGAAGGGTTTGCAGGTGCGTTTTCGCGAAAATGTCCGTTTTGGGCCATTTTCGTGGGTTATAGCACACGATTTTCAGCACTCGGGTCAATTTTTTTGCAACATCCGGGATGTGCACAGATTCCTTGTAGAGGACATTTGGCGAGGTTTTCATTGATTTTTGGACCGTGGGGTACACGTTTGAGAGCCAGGTGTGGTTCGAGGACCGGTGGATGGTCGCTTCCTGGTGTGATGAGTGATTGACAACGTGGTGTGGACTGATTCTTGGCTAAGTATTGCAGGTGCAGGTTGCGGCTTGACTGGTGCAGGTGCAGGTGAAGAACAAGCGCGAAAGGTCGTTGCCGGTGAGGCCTCTAGGTGTGGAGAAGACAAGTAGGCTTGGTTCGAGGGACCCGGTGGCCAGCGGGGTCAAGTGCGGGCCGCATGGTGGCAAGAACGGCAAGATGAAGTCATGGACGGTTTCTTGGTTGAGCCTCAAAACCAAGGTCGAGCCGGGACTACGTGGGAGATGAGTCATGAGTGGTGATTGGCGGAGGCTACACCGAGTTCGCGGGGTTTCCGGTGGTTCACCAGAAAACCACTGGGTTCTTTGGTTGATCCACAAAGCTAAGACCGAAGAATCGAAGACGGAGGTGCAGCAGCTCCAGACCGGTCTGACCGGTGGGTCTGACCGGTATGACCGGTGGGTACCGGTCTGACCGGTGAGGAGCACCGATCTGATCGGTGTGGGACGACGCAGTCCGGAATCTTCGAAGCGGAGGACACGCGTCGGGATAGCAAGGCTTGCGTCGAGGCTAAGCAAGTTTGCGGTCGCTGGGCATCCGTCCGATGGTGCGAAGACAGAGACTTCCAATTTCGCCCTCGAGGGGCATGTATCCCTAGTTAGCTAGTAAGGGTATTTTAGTCTTTCGGTTGCCTCCATATAACCCAAGGGGTGAGAGGATGGCAGCCATCTCTTGGAACCCTAGCTCATTTTGGTTTTCCTATTTTCCTTCCTATTTTTCTTAGGATTTTCGTAGGACTAGCTTGAGAGCTTCATGGTGAGATCTTGTGAGAGGGAAGGATGATCGGGCGGCAAGCTAGACCTTGTATGAACCTCTTTGGTATGTATAGATGATTCGGCGTGGTTCCTCAAGGCTTGGATGTGTCTTTCCCGTTTCTCCTTTTTGGTGATTTTCGGAGCCCTTTCTTGGCGATTTTCTTGGAGCGATTTCGAGGCCTTTCTCTTTGGGATTTGGTGGGGGATGTATGCATGAACCCTTCGTGGTTCTTTTCCCTTTGATTCCCCTTCCAAATCCGTGAGCAAAGGGGCTCGATTTTGGGGTTTTCGTGGCTCTAGGGTTAGAGGCGTTCTTGTTGGGATTTCTTCGATTCCTCTTGATTTGACAAGTTTTGGTGGACCAAATCTTGGCTATGGAGTACCCATGAGGTGTTCCTACTATCCCCAAAGTCTTGTGCAAAACCGTGGAGCGAATCGGGAGATCAGGAGTTGGATTTGGAGGAGTTGACTCGCGGGCGCTGTTCATCCCGAGCTGCCCAGGCGCGACCGGTCTGACCGGTGCTAGCCCTTGGTGGGTTTTTGTCTCGGGGAATAGCCTTGTCCGTGTGGTTTTGTCCCGTGGTCCTGCTGATCAGTTCTTGGCGTGTTTGGAGTTGTTTTGCTAGGTTTTGTGAGGGGTTCTTCTTCCTCACAGGTTGTGTTTCGTGGTGGTTTTTGTTCCAGGGCCTATAGTAGTCACTGAGGCTTCCTGGAACGTTTGCTGTGCGGCTGCTGTAGCCACCGGCCTGACCGGCTCTGTCCACCGGTCTGACCGGTGTCACCGGTCTGACCGGCGCAGGCCATCGGTCTGACCGGTGTAGCACAGGCAGCAAGCCGTGCAAGTTTCCGCTGTGTGGTTTGGTGAGTTTTGGCTCGGAAGGTTGAGTGTTGGTTCCTAGGACCAGTAGCACTCCAGTGGCTGTGTGGTCTTGACCAACTTGGGTAGTTGAGTCGGAGACGTGAGTTGGAAGCCGTGTTCGTCTTGTTGGAGTTCTCATCTCCTTCGAGAAGAATTTTTATCGGCTCCCATTCACTCCCCCCCTCTCTGGTTCGCCTAATCGGTCCTTCAATTGGTATTAGAGCCGGTTCGGGTCTTTATTGACTCTTACCAGTCTAAGATCCAAAGATGGCGTACCAGAAACGGGGTTCGGGTCCTCCGTACTTCGATGGGAAGAACTACCAGATGTGGCAGAGGAGGATGGCAGCGTTCCTCCGCGGAAAGGGTCATATCCTTTGGGATGTCACGGTGAACACAGCTTATGTTCATCCGATGAACTTCCTTGCTCCAGGATCGAGGGATATGTTCGAAGCCAACAACAAGGCTGTCGACTACTTGTTTCGTGCTCTGTGTCAGCCTGAATTCGATCGGGTTCAGACAGAGGACTTAGCTTGTAGGATTTGGGAGCAGTTGAAGGATGCTCATGCTGGGAATGCTCAGGTTCAGGCTCGAATGTACGCGACTTACCGGAGAGAGTACGAGAACTTCACTCATCTCCCCGGCGAGTCCGTCGATGCCCTTTTCCAGCGATTTACGGTCGTTGTGAACAACATGAGAGCCAATGTGGACGTCCTCCCATACAATGATCATGATAGAGCCGTGAAGCTCTTGCACTCGTTGGATCGTACCGTATGGGATGGGAAGTTTGAGGCTATTGTTGAGTCCGAGAAGTATGACACCTTGACGGTGAACGCGCTGTTCTCGAAGCTCAAGTCGGCTGAGTTGGACCGTGGTATGACAGCCAAGATCGAGAGCCCGACTGATTCTCATAGTCTCGCTCTCGTTGGTGGCAAATGAGCTAAGTCTAACGCTAACGCATCCTTCAGGATGTACTCTCTGTCTTCTTTGATGTCTTTGCCAGACGAGGAGTTCGACGTGCTTGGAGAGGACGAGCTGGCGTTGCTGACCAGGCGGTTCTGGAGGCTGCACGAGAACCGGGTGAACACGAGGAGGACAGCACGGACATGCTTTCAGTGCGGCAAGCCAGGACACTTCATCGCCGACTGCCCGGAGAAGACGGAGAACAAGGACGGCTACAAGGACGGCTACAGGCACCGATCGAGCAAGGATGGCAAGTACCGATCGAGGCGCGATCACAAGCACAAGAACAAGCACAAGGATGAGCGACGGTTGAGGAAGAAGGATGGCCGCGGCAGGAAGGCCCGAGCAATGGTCGGAGCGAGCGACGTCGACTCCAGCTCCGCCTACTCTTCCTCGAGCTCGAGTAGCAGTGAAGATGAAGGTGATCGGCGCAAGAACAAGAAGTCATCCAGGAACTTGAGCGGGTTGAGCTGCTTCGCGGGAGATGGCTTCTGCGGCATGGCCCGTAGCTCCGGCAGCAAGAAGAGCCACCAGAGTGACTCGGACTCTGACTCCGAGGATGAGGTATGTGATGAGCTCTCTTCTTTGCGCAAGGAGAATGATGAGTTGGTTGACTTGCTTGATAACTGCGATCACATGCTTAGAGAGGCCAAGAAGATGAGGAAAGAACTTAGGGCCTCACTAGAAGATGCTAGGAACCGTGTGGCTGAGCTAGAAACCCAGAACCTAGATGCTAAGCTTGAGATTGATTCGCTTAAGGCTTCTCCTGTGGTTTCTGATGAGATTGATTGCTGTGATTGCTCTGTGTACCTAGCTGATCTTACTGCTCTTAAGGATAAGCATGCTTCTACTTGTGATGAACTAGATATGCTTAGGGTTGAAGTGGCTGAGCTTAAGTCTAGACCTGCTTTGCTAGGTGCTTGCACTTCTTGCCCTGTTTTGCATGGAAAGATTGATGAGATGCATGCTTACACTATTTCGCTTGAGGCTAAGTTGAAAGAGCCTATTCCCACTTCTTGCTCTACTTGTGAATTGTATGCGGTTAAGAATTTGGAGCTTGCACATTATGTTGATCGCTTGCAGGATGAGAATGATGAGCTGAGAAAATGTATGAGCTGGTTGTCGGGTCAGGAGCCTCAGCTTGGTATCATGATAGCGGCTTTCAAACGCTATGATGGTCAGGCACTTGGGGCTGACAAGCTTGGAGAGAACAGTGGTGAGGGAATTGAGAGAGTTGGAGAGATTCCTATCCCACCACCAAACAGACACAAGAACAAGTTTGAGCCCAAGCCTAACCATCTCAGAAACAAACTTGACATTACTCCAGATCCACCCATATTCCCTCACCCAACAAATGATTTCCAGAAACCGGTGAAGTTTGTGAGCCCAAAGGGAGGTGAGGAAGGAGAGAAGAAGGGTGAGAAGCCGAGTGGGCAGCCCCAACCCAAGCCTAAGCCCAAGCCACAGCCCATAAAGTTCCATTATGGGTATTGTGGGAGAGATGGTCACAAGGATGAGTTTTGCTTCAAGAGGAAGCGTGAGGAGAGAATGGCTAGAGAGTGGGCTAACAAGGACAGGTACCACCCCTCTAATGGTGTACCTGAGCCTCGTATACAGATGCCCAGGGCCAAGGCGATTGTGAGGACAGTTCCGGCTTGGGGAGACCGGAAGGCTGCAGGTGCTGCTGCTGGCCGAGCTACACTGGTCAGACCGGTGTACTACACCGGTCAGACCGGTGTAGGTCTGGGCAGACAGCGAGTCGGGTTTCGTGCTCGTGAGGATGCTCGGTTTGGTTCTGGAGGTCGTGGTTCTGGTGGTTGGTCTGGAAAGTTTGCAGGTGGTCAGTTTGCTAGGCGTTCTCCACCTCGTGCTCAATACGGGGGTGGGAGGAGTCGTAGCTTTGAGAAGGAGAGGAGGAACGATCCACGGTTTCCCTTTCGTGGCTTTCGTCCTCCTCCAGCTAGAGAGGGTTGGTTCCCTCGTGGTGGTTACCGTGGTGGTAGCTTTGATAGGCGTGATGATTTGGTTTGTGCTAACCCCACTTTGGAGCAAATGGCTCGGCACTGGTTTTACTCTTTTGGTACTAACCCCAGTGCTGAGTTGTTTGTTCACTCACGTGCTCACTTTTGAATTTCAGGTGGGAGACTTGAAGAACATTTGGCTGATTGACTCCGGTTGCTCGAGGCATATGACCGGAGACAAGGGGTGGTTCTCAAGTCTCGTCCCGGTGGTGACAAAGAAGTACATCACCTTTGGGGACAATGGGCGAGGGCGTGTGCTGTCAGAAGGTGAGATTAAGGTAAGTGACAAGATCACTCTCAGGCGTGTTGCTCTTGTTCAATCGCTTGGATGCAATTTGCTTTCTGTGTCCCAGTTGTTGGATGAGGGTTTTGAGGTGTTGTTTCGGCCTGGTGGTTCTCGGATTTTAGATTCTCGGGGGGATCTTGTTTGCATGGTCGTTCCCGAGGGTCAAGTGTTTTGAGCTGATTTTTCTCAGTCTTCTGGTGTGGAGCGTTGCTTCTTGGCTGGTTCTTCGAGTGAGTTGTGGAAGTGGCATAGGAAGTTGGGTCACTTGAGCTTTGACCTTTTGTCTCGCTTGAGTAAACTCAATTTGGTCCGAGGATTGCCACGGTTGAGGTTTGAGAAAGAGTTGGTTTGTGCGCCGTGTAGGCATGCCAAGATGGTAGCCTCTTCTCACCCGCCTCTCACCGATGTGATGACTGAGCGTCAATGCGAGCTGCTCCATATGGACCTTGTTGGCCCAGCTCGTGTGCGATCTGCGGGTGGGAAGTGGTATGTCCTTGTTGTGGTGGACGACTACTCTCGGTATGCGTGGGTGTTCTTTCTTGAGGAGAAAGGGGAGACGTTTGGTTTTGTTCGAGATCTTGTCTTGAGGTTAAGAAACGAGAGGCACGGAGATGCCATACGAGCGATCCGCAGTAACAATGGCTCGGAATTCAAAAACTCTCGCTTCGAAACCTTTTGCCATGACTTGGGTCTTGAACATCAGTTTTCGAGTCCGTATACGCCTCCCCAGAATGGCGTGGTGGAAAGGAAAAACAGGACCTTGTGCGAGATGGCTCGGACGATGCTCGACGAGCATAGGACTCCGAGAAGGTTCTGGGCTGAGGCGGTCAATACCGCGTGCCATGTGTCGAACAAGATCTACCTCAGGGCCCATAAGAAGAAAACCTGTTACGAGTTGATGCACGGTCGCACACCCAAGGTGAGTCACTTCCATGTCTTTGGTTGTAAATGCTTCATTTTGAAGAAAGGGAAGAAGTTGGACAAGTTCGAGGCTAGGTCTGTCGATGGCATTTTCTTTGGTTATGCATCTCATTCTAGAGCATTTCGTGTGCTCAATCTTGAAACTAACCAAATCGTGGAGACTTGCGAGGTAACCTTCGACGAGACACAGCCACGTAGTCAGCTTGTTTTTGAGTGTGCAGGTGACGACGAACTTGGCGAGGAGATCTTTCAGGAGGAGGAGCATGAACATGGAGATGATGAAGATGGCGGTGTGATGCCCGCGGCTGAACATGTACCTACTACTTCGACGACGATCGAGAATGGACCCTCTCCCACACCTACAACGACAAACCCAGATCAAGGCGAAGCTACTGTTGAGGGGGAGGTAGCATCAAGGCGAGAACCTCCGCGGCGAGTGCAAGTGGATCACCCAGCTTCGAGAATCATCGGCGACATGAATGAACGTACTACACGGTCGAGGGTTCGGAACAATTCTCATTTCGCTCATGCTGCTTTTGTTGCCACCTTTGAGCCCAAAGACATTGGACACGCGTTATCTGATCATAATTGGGTTAACTCGATGCATGAGGAGTTGGAGAATTTTGAGAGGAACCAAGTTTGGGTGTTGGTTGACCCTCTCCCAGGGTGTAAGCCGATTGGGACAAAATGGGTGTGGAAAAATAAAGAGGGAGAGAAAGGAGAAGTGGTGAGGAACAAGTCGAGACTTGTTGCTCAGGGGTACAGTCAGAAAGAGGGGATCGACTACGAGGAGACTTTCGCTCCTGTAGCTCGTTTGGAGGCGATCAGGATCCTTCTAGCCTTTTCCGTGGCTAAAGGGTTCAAGTTGTACCAGATGGATGTGAAGAGTGCTTTCCTGAACGGTGTGTTGGAGGAAGAGGTGTTTGTGAGGCAACCACCGGGGTTTGAGAGTGAGAAGTACCCCCACCGGGTGTACAAGTTGAGGAAGGCGCTGTATGGGTTGAAGCAGGCGCCTAGAGCTTAGTATGGTAGGTTGAGGGGGTTCCTGTTTGAGAGAGGGTTTGAGATGGGGAAGGTCGACCAGACCTTGTTTCTCCTCAGGCAGGGCAGAGATATCCTGATTGTGCAGGTATACGTGGATGATATTGTCTTTGGTGGCTCGTCTAACTCTCTTGTTGCAAGGTTTGCAGAAGACATGAGCAGGGAATTTGAGATGAGCATGATGGGCGAGTTGCAGTTCTTCCTTGGGCTACAAATCAAGCAATCAAAGGAAGGAACATTTGTGCACCAAGCTAAGTACACCAAGGACATTGTGAGGAAGTTCAAGATGGAGGACTCCAAGGCCATGGCGACGCCTATGAGTACGACTACAGCTCTTGATGCGGACGAGGAAGGTGAACACGTGGACCAGAAGGAGTACCGGAGCATGATCGGGTCACTCCTCTACTTGACGACGACGAGGCCGGACATTCAATTCTCGGTGTGTCTATGCGCTCGTTTTCAAGCGTCTCCGAGGACTTCGCATCGGCAAGCAGTCAAGCGCATTTTCAGGTATTTGCGACACACTCCCGACTTCGGTCTTTGGTACTCTGCGTCTTCTTCTTTGGCGCTTCATGGTTTTTCAGACGCGGATTTTGCCGGGTGTCGGTTGGATAGGAAGTCCACTTCTGGGACTTGCCAGTTCTTGGGTTCTTCTTTGGTGTCTTGGTCTTCTCGCAAACAGTCAAGTGTTGCTCAATCCACTACCGAGACAGAGTACGTGGCCGCAGCTAGTTGTTGCTCTCAGCTCCTTTGGATCACATACACCATGAGTGACTTTGGTGAGGAGTATACCCATGTCCCACTTCAATGTGATAGCACCAGTGCCATAAGCGTTGCAAAGAACCCAGTGCTCCATTCCAAAACCAAGCACATAGAAGTGAGGTATCATTTTCTGAGAGACAACGTAGAGAAAGGAAAAATCGCTTTGATCCATGTACCCACACATGACCAACTAGCCGATATTTTCACCAAACCCCTAGATCAAGCAACTTTCACTCGTTTGCGGGGGGAGCTTGGTGTTTGTTTGATTTCTTGAGTTGGCGTGTGGGAGCTCCTTTGTAGCATATGTATAGCTTTTCTTTGTGCATTCCTTGCATTTGGCATGGCATATGTAACATGATGTATAGGCATCTTTGTATCTTAGGTTGCATGCATTTTGTCTCATATGCATTGTTTAGGAAAGGCTTCTCCCATATACATTGTTCACCATGGAATGATATATATGTCTTTGTGAGCTAATTTGGTAAGCTATGGTTAGTTTGGCTTAGCTCTTGATAATCTTGGTTTGTATCCATGGTTGATGGCTATGTTTTTGAAAATTTC
Organism: Cenchrus fungigraminus; assembly: GCA_036936925.1. Classification (NCBI taxonomy): domain Eukaryota; kingdom Viridiplantae; phylum Streptophyta; class Magnoliopsida; order Poales; family Poaceae; genus Cenchrus; species Cenchrus fungigraminus. The sequence continues at coordinate 102,434,842 of CM072776.1, forward strand.
ATATGTATGCTCTCTTGTGAGTAAATGCCTTTACATGATCTTGACATGTTTTTGTGGCTTGGCTATGCTAAATTTGTGGTTGGATAGCTTATTTTGATCATATGGGGCCAAAGGCTCATTTGCCATCATGAATGTTTAGCCCCCATGCTTCATCTTGTGGAGGGGCATAAGTTCCTTTTTGTCGCAAAGACATTTCATGTACCAATTATAAATCTGAAAAATGAAATGTAAATTGCTTGGAAAATGTGCTCCCATGTCATATGTGCTAATTTTAATTTGCTTTGGGTGCTAAATCGTTGCATGATGCCTACCAATGAGAAGTCTCATATATAGAAGTAGGCACATGGCTCGGTGGCATTGACATGACATGAGGTGCTTGTGGGTGTTTATGATGGTCTTATGCTTAGAATGGTTGTCCTAGCATGAAGTTTGTGTGGCTTTGCCATTTTGACATGTTTTGCTCATGTTTAGGACTTTGCTCATGAGAGAGTGATTTTTCGCAAAATTGCTAAATTCTATCTTAGCTTCACCCAATGGTTGTGAAACTTGGTGATCATGAAGTTTATGTCATTACGAAGCTATAGAGTATCTAACTTGCTCGTTTGGACATGTGTAGCATCCTATGTTGAATTTTGTCTATTTGAGAAGCTCTAGGTTGCATTTTTTTGTATTTTGGCTTGATTCATGCATTGTCAACAAGGGGGAGAAGTTTGAGCATGTTTTGGCCTACTGAATGCATTTGGAAGGTTTTCAGGTGGTTTCGAGCCATTTTTGGGCTCTGTTGTGCACCGGTCTGACCGGTTGAGGTCACCGGTCTGACCGGTCAGAGTGCCAGTCCTGTTCATATGTTGAGCACCGGTCTGACCGGTGGTGTCGACCGGTCTGACCGGTCAGAGCTGAGCTGTTGTAGCTGCTCTGTTTCGTGAAGTGGTTCGCATGCATTGGTTCAGGGGGAGCTTGCATGTGTGCAGGGGGAGCTCTTTGTGTTTTTCAAGCTTTGGTTTGATGGTTTGTGCTCTTTGCTTGAGCATGTTTTGTCTCGGATGTGTCGAGCCGTTGCCCTTGCCTAAGGGGTCCGAGACTTGTCTTCTTCAAGTGATCTTGCTCTTTGCCTTTTCTTTGGCTTTCGATCGCTTGTTGGAGTTTCTTTTAGTCGTTTCTTTTCTTTTCCTTTTCTCTTGGTTACCAAAACGTGTGTGTTGTCAATGCACTCATCAAGGGGGAGATTGAGAGCCAGGTGTGGTTCGAGGACCGGTGGATGGTCACTTCCTGGTGTGATGAGTGATTGACAACGTGGTGTGGACTGATTCTTGGCTAAGTATTGCAGGTGCAGGTTGCGGCTTGACTGGTGCAGGTGCAGGTGAAGAACAAGCGCGAAAGGTCGTTGCCGGTGAGGCCTCCAGGTGTGGAGAAGACAAGTAGGCTTGGTTCGAGGGACCCGGTGGCCAGCGGGGTCAAGTGCGGGCCGCATGGTGGCAAGAACGGCAAGATGAAGTCATGGACGGTTTCTTGGTTGAGCCTCAAAACCAAGGTCGAGCCGGGACTACGTGGGAGCCGAGTCATGAGTGGTGATTGGCGGAGGCTACACTGAGTTCACGGGGTTTCTGGTGGTTCACCAGAAAACCACTGGGTTCCTTGGTTGATCCACAAAGCCAAGACCGAAGAATCGAAGACGGAGGTGCAGCAGCTCCAGACCGGTCTGACCGGTGGGTCTGACCGGTCTGACCGGTGGGTACCGGTCTGACCGGTGAGGAGCACCGGTCTGACCGGTGTGCGACGACGCAGTCCGGAATCTTCGAAGCGGAGGACACGCGTCGGGATCGCAAGGCTTGCGTCGAGGCTAAGCAAGTTTGCGGTCGCTGGGCATCCGTCTGATGGTGCGAAGACAGAGACTTCCAATTTCGTCCTCGAGGGGCATGTATCCCTAGTTAGCTAGTAAGGGTATTTTAGTCTTTCGGTTGCCTCCATATAACCCAAGGGGTGAGAGGATGGCAGCCATCTCTTGGAACCCTAGCTCATTTTGGTTTTCCTATTTTCCTTCCTATTTTCCTTAGGATTTTCGTAGGACTAGCTTGAGAGCTTCATGGTGAGATCTTGTGAGAGGGAAGGATGATCGGGCGGCAAGCTAGACCTTGTATGAACCTCTTTGGTATGTATAGATGATTCGGCGTGGTTCCTCAAGGCTTGGATGTGTCTTTCCCGTTTCTCCTTTTTGGTGATTTTCGGAGCCCTTTCTTGGCAATTTTCTTGGAGCGATTTCGAGGCCTTTCTCTTTGGGATTTGGTGGGGGATGTATGCATGAACCCTTCGTGGTTCTTTTCCCTTTGATTCCCCTTCCAAATCCGTGAGCAAAGGGGCTCGATTTTGGGGTTTTCGTGGCTCTAGGGTTAGAGGCGTTCTTGGTGGGATTTCTTCGATTCCTCTTGATTTGACAAGTTTTGGTGGACCAAATCTTGGCTATGGAGTACCCATGAGGTGTTCCTACTATCCCCAAAGTCTTGTGCAAAACCGTGGCGCGAATCGGGAGATCGGGAGTTGGATTTGGAGGAGTTGACTCGCGGGCGCTGTTCATCCCGAGCTGCCCAGGCGCGACCGGTCTGACCGGTGCTAGCCCTTGGTGGGTTTTTGTCTCGGGGAATAGCCTTGTCCGTGTGGTTTTGTCCCGTGGTCCTACTGATCAGTTCTTGGTGTGTTTGGAGTTGTTTTGCTAGGTTTTGGTGAGGGGTTCTTCTTCCTCACAGGTTGTGTTTCGTGGTGGTTTTTGTTCCAGGGCCTAGAGTAGTCACTGAGGCTTCCTGGAACGTTTGCTGTGCGGCTGCTGTAGCCACCGGCCTGACCGGCTCTGTCCACCGGTCTGACCGGTGTCACTGGTCTGACCGGCGCAGGCCATCGGTCTGACCGGTGTAGCACAGGCAGCAAGCCGTGCAAGTTTCTGCTGTGTGGTTTGGTGAGTTTTGGCTCGGAAGGTTGAGTGTTGGTTCCTAGGACCAGTAGCACTCCAGTGGCTGTGTGGTCTTGACCAACTTGGGTAGTTGAGTCAGAGACGTGAGTTGGAAGCCGTGTTCGTCTTGTTGGAGTTCTCATCTCCTTCGAGAAGAATTTTTATCGGCTCCCATTCACTCCCCCCCTCTCTGGTTCGCCTAATCGGTCCTTCAACGTTTCGGGCCTTTTTCGGCCCGTTTAGGTGCCTTTCGAACCGAGAATTACTTGCTCAAACGGAAGCCGGAATGATGCATTTCGTCACTCCGATGGTCACTCCTCCACGTACCGACCATAGTTTAATGCATAACAGTACCAGGGGTATGTCTCCGGGCGAGAAGGGTTTGCAGGTGCGTTTTCGTGAAAATGTCCGTTTCGGGCCGTTTTCGTGTGTTATAGCACATGATTTTTAGCACTCGGGTCAATTTTTTTGCAACATCCCGGATGTGCACAGATTCCTTGTAGAGGACATTTTGCGAGGTTTTCATTGATTTTTGGACCGTGGGGTACACGTTTCGGGCCTTTTTCGGCCCGTTTAGGTGCCTTTGAAACCGATAATTACTTGCTCAAACGAAGCCGTAATGATTTATTTCGTCAATCTGACGGTTCCTCCTCCATGTACCGACCATAGTTTAATGCATAACAGCACCTGGGGTATGTCTCCGGGCCAGAAGGGTTTGCAGGTACATTTTCGCGAAAATGTCCGTTACGGGCCATTTTCGGGGGTTATAGCACACGATTTTCATCACTCGGGTCAATTTTTTTCTCAACATCCCAGATGTGCACAGACTCCTTGTAGGAGACATTTGGCGAGGTTTTCATTGATTTTTGGATCGTGGGGTACACGTTTCGGGCCTTTTTCGGCCCGTTTAGGTGCCTTTCGAACCGAGAATTACTTGCTCAAACGGAAGTCGGAATGATGCATTTCGTCACTCCGATGGTCACTCCTCCACGTACCGACCATAGTTTAATGCATAACAGTACCAGGGGTGTGTCTCCGGGCGAGAAGGGTTTGCAGGTGCGTTTTCGTGAAAATGTCCGTTTCGGGCCGTTTTCGTGGGTTATAGCACACGATTTTCAGCACTCGGGTCAATTTTTTTGCAACATCCCGGATGTGCACAGACTCTTCGTAGGAGACATTTGGCGAGGTTTTCATTGATTTTTGGACCGCGGGGTACTCGTTTCGTGCCTTTTTCGGCCCGTTTAGGTGCCTCTGGAACCGAGAATTAATTGCTCAAACGGAAGCCGGAATGATTTATTTCGTCAATCCGACGGTTCCTCCTCCACGTACCAACCATAGTTTAATGCATAACAGCACCAGGGGTATGTCTCCGGGCCAGAAGGGTTTGCAGGTGCGTTTTCGCGAAAATGTCCGTTTCGGGCCATTTTCGTGGGTTATAGCACACGATTTTCAGCACTCGGGTCAATTTTTTCTCAACATCCCGAATGTGCACAGACTCCTTGTAGGAGACATTTGGCGAGGTTTTCATTGATTTTTGGACCGTGGGGTACACGTTTCGGGCCTTTTTCGGCCCGTTTAGGTGCCTTTGGAACCGATAATTACTTGCTCAAACGAAGCCGTAATGATTTATTTCGTCAATCTGACGGTTCCTCCTCCATGTACCGACCATAGTTTAATGCATAACAGCACCATGGTTATGTCTCCGGGCCAGAAGGGTTTGCAGGTACATTTTCACGAAAATGTCCGTTTCGGGCCATTTTCGTGGGTTATAGCACACGATTTTCAGCACTCGGGTCAATTTTTTTCTCAACATCCCGGATGTGCACAGACTCCTTGTAGGAGACATTTGGCGAGGTTTTCATTGATTTTTGGACCGTGGGGAAAAGGTTTGGGCCTTTTTCGGCCCGTTTAGGTGCCTTTCGAACCGAGAATTACTTGCTCAAACGAAAGCCGGAATGATGCATTTCGTCACTCCGATGGTCACTCCTCCACGTACCGACCATAGTTTAATGCACAACAGTACCAGGGGTATGTCTCCGGGCGAGAAGGGTTTGCAGGTGCGTTTTCGTGAAAATGTCCGTTTCGGGCCGTTTTCGTGGGTTATAGCACACGATTTTCAGCACTCGGGTCAATTTTTTTGCAACATCCCGGATGTGCACAGACTCTTCGTAGGAGACATTTGGCGAGGTTTTCATTGATTTTTGGACCGCGAGGTACTCGTTCCGGGCCTTTTTCGGCCCGTTTAGGTGCCTCTGGAAGCGAGAATTACTTGCTCAAACGGAAGTCGGAATGATTTATTTCGTCAATCCGACGGTTCCTCCTCCATGTACCGACCATAGTTTAATGCATAACAGCACCAGGGGTATGTCTCCGGGCCAGAAGGGTTTGCAGGTGCGTTTTCGCGAAAATGTCCGTTTCGGGCAATTTTCGTGGGTTATAGCACATGATTTTCAGCACTCGGGTCAATTTTTTTGCAACATCCCGGATGTGCACAGACTCCTCGTAGGAGACATTTGGCGTGGTTTTCATTGATTTTTGGACCGTGGGGTACACATTTCGGGCCTTTTTCGGCCCGTTTAGGTGCCTTTCGAACTGAGAATTACTTGCTCAAACGGGAGCCGGAATGATGTATTTCGTCACTCCAACGGTCACTCCTCCACGTACCGACCGTAGTTTAATGCATAACAGTACCAGGGGTATGTCTCCGGGCGAGAAGGGTTTGCAGGTGCGTTTTCGTGAAAATGTCCGTTTCGGGCCGTTTTTGTGGGTTATAGCACACGATTTTCAGCACTCGTGTCAATTTTTTTGCAACATCCCGGATGTGCACAGACTCTTCGTAGGAGACATTTGGCGAGGTTTTCATTGATTTTTTGACCGCGGGGTACTCGTTTCGGCCTTTTTCGGCCCGTTTAGGTGCCTCTGGAACCGAGAATTACTTGCTCAAACGGAAGCCGGAATGATTTATTTCGTCAATCCGACGGTTCCTCCTCCATGTACCGACCATAGTTTAATGCATAACAGGACCAGGGGTATGTCTCTGGGCCAGAAGGGTTTGCAGGTGCGTTTTCGCGAAAATGTCCGTTTCGGGCCATTTTCGTGGGTTATAGCACACGATTTTCAGCACTCGGGTCAATTTTTATGCAACATCCCGGATGTGCACAGACTCCTTGTAGGAGACATTTGGCGAGGTTTTCATTGATTTTTCAACCGTGGGGTACACGTTTCGGGCCGTTTTCGGCCCGTTTAGGTGCCTTTCGAACCGAGAATTACTTGCTCAAACGGAAGCCGGAATGATGCATTTCGTCACTCCGACGGTCCCTCCTCCACGTACCGACCATAGTGTAATGCATAAGAGTACCAGGGGTATGTCTCCGGGCCAGAAGGGTTTGCAGGTGCGTTTTCGCGAAAATGTCTGTTTCGAGCCGTTTTCGTGGGTTATAGCACACGATTTTCAGCACTCGGGTCAATTTTTTTGCAACATCCCGGATGTGCACAGACTCCTTGTAGGAGACATTTGGCGAGGTTTTCATTGATTTTTGAACCGTGGGGTACACGTTTCGGGCCTTTTTCGGCCCGTTTAGGTGCCTCTGGAACCGAGAATTACTTGCACAAACGGAAGCCGTAATGATGCATTTCGTCACTCCGACGGTCCCTCCAACACGTACCGACCTTAGTTTAATGCATAACAGTAACAGGGGTATGTCTCCGGGCCAGAAGGGTTTGCTGGTGCGTTTTTGCGAAAATGTCTGTTTCGGGCCGGGCCGTTTTCGTGGGTTATAGCACACAATTTTCAGCACTCGGGTCAATTTTTTTTTGCAACATCCCGGATGTGCACAGACTCCTTGTAGGAGACATTTGGCGAGGTTTTCATTGATTTTTGAACCGTGGGGTACACGTTTCGGGCCTTTTTCGGCCCGTTTAGGTGCCTCTGGAACCAAGAATTACTTGCACAAACGGAAGCCGGAATGATGCATTTCGTCACTCCGACGGTCCCTCCAACACGTACCGACCATAGTTTAATGCATAACAGTAACATGGGTATGTCTCCGATCCAGAAGGGTTTGCAGGTGCGTTTTCGCGAAAATGTCTGTTTCGGGCCGTTTTCGTGGGTTATAGCACACGATTTTCAGCACTCGGGTCAATTTTTTTGCAACATCCCGGATGTGCACAGACTCCTTGTAGGAGACATTTGGCGAGGTTTTCATTGATTTTTTGACCGTGGGGTACACGTTTCGGGCCTTTTTCGGCCCGATTAGGTGCCTTTCGAACCGAGAATTACTTGCGCAAACGGAAGCCGGAATGATGAATTTCGTCACTCCGACGGTCCCTCCTCCACGTACCGACATAGTTTAATGCATAACAGTAACAGGGGTATGTCTCCGGGCCAGAAGGGTTTGCAGGTGCGTTTTCGCGAAAATGTCTGTTTCGGGCCGTTTTCGTGGGTTATAGCACACGATTTTCAGCACTCGGGTCAATTTTTTTGCAACATCCCGGATGTGCACAGACTCCTTGTAGGAGACATTTGGCGAGGTTTTCATTGATTTTTGGACCGTGGGGTACACGTTTCGGGCCTTTTTCGGCCCGTTTAGGTGCCTCTGGAACCGAGAATTACTTGCTCAAACGGAAGCCAGAATGATTTATTTCGTCAATCCGACGGTTCCTCCTCCATGTACCGACCATAGTTTAATGCATAACAGCACCAGGGGTATGTCTCCGGGCCAGAAGGGTTTGCAGGTGCGTTTTCGCGAAAATGTCTGTTTCGGTCCGTTTTCGTGGGTTATAGCACACGATTTTCAGCACTTGGGTCAATTTTTTTGCAACATCCCGGATGTGCACAGATTCCTTGTAGAGGACATTTGGCGAGGTTTTCATTGATTTTTGGACCGTGGGGTACACGTTTCGGGCCTTTTTCGGCCCGTTTAGGTGCCTTTCGAACCAAGAATTACTTGCGCAAGCGGAAGCCGGAATGATGAATTTCGTCACTCCGACGGTCCCTCCTCCACGTACCGACCATAGTTTAATGCATAACAGTAACAGGGGTATGTCTCCGGGCCAGAAGGGTTTGCAGGTGCGTTTTCGCGAAAATGTCTGTTTCGGGCCGTTGTCGAGGGTTATAGCACACGATTTTCAGCACTTGGGTCAATTTTTTTGCAACATCCCGGATGTGCACAGACTCCTTGTAGGAGACATTTGGCGAGGTATTCATTGATTTTTGGACCGTGGGGTACACGTTTCGGGCCTTTTTCGGCCCGTTTAGGTGCCTTTCGAACCGAGAATTACTTGCGCAAACGGAAGCCGGAATGATGAATTTCGTCACTCCGACGGTCTCTCCTCCACGTACCGACCATAGTTTAATGCATAACAGTAACAGGGGTATGTCTCCGGGCCAAAAGGGTTTGCAGGTGCGTTTTCGCGAAAATGTATGTTTCAGGCCGTTTTCGAGGGTTATAGCACACGATTTTCAGCACTCGGGTCAATTTTTTTGAAACATCCCGGATGTGCACAGACTCCTTCTAGGAGACATTTGGCGAGGTTTTCATTGATTTTTGGACCGTGGGGTACACATTTCGGGCCTTTTTCGGCTCGTTTAGGTGCCTTTCGAACTGAGAATTACTTGCGCAAACGGAAGCCGGAATGATGAATTTCATCACTCCGACGGTCCCTCCTCCATGTACCGACCATAGTTTAATGCATAGCAGTTACAGGGGTATGTCTCCGGGCTAGAAGGGTTTGCAGGTGCGTTTTCGCGAAAATGTCTGTTTCGGGCCGTTTTCGTGGGTTATAGCACACGATTTTCAGCACTCGGGTCAATTTTTTTGCAACATCCCGGATGTGCACAGACTCCTTGTAGGAGACATTTGGTGAGGTTTTCATTGATTTTTGAACCATGGGGTACACGTTTCGGGCCTTTTTCGGCCCGTTTAGGTGCCTTTGGAACCGAGAATTACTTGCACAAACGGAAGCCGGAATGATGCATTTCGTCACTCCGATGGTCCCTCCAACACGTACCGACCATAGTTTAATGCATAACAGTAACATTGGTATGTCTCCGGGCCAGAAGGGTTTGCAGGTGCGTTTTTGCGAAAATGTCTGTTTCGGGTCGGGCCGTTTTCGTGGGTTATAGCACACGATTTTCAGCACTCGGGTCAATTTTTTTTGCAACATCCCGGATGTGCACAGATTTCTTGTAGGAGGCATTTGGCGAGGTTTTCATTGATTTTTGAACCGTGGGGTACAGGTTTCGGGCCTTTTTCGGCCCGTTTAGGTGCCTCTGGAACCGAGAATTACTTGCACAAACGGAAGCCGGAATGATGCATTTCGTCACTCCGACGGTCCCTCCCACACGTACCGACCATAGTTTAATGCATAACAGTAACAGGGGTATGTCTCCGAGCCAGAAGGGTTTGCAGGTGCGTTTTCGCGAAAATGTCTGTTTCGGGCCGTTTTCATGGGTTATAGCACACGATTTTCAGCACTCGGGTCAATTTTTTTGCAACATCCCGGATGTGCACAGACTCCTTGTAGGAGACATTTGGCGAGGTTTTCATTGATTTTTGGACCGTGGGGTACACATTTCGGGCCTTTTTCGGCCCGTTTAGGTGCCTCTAGAACCGAGAATTACTTGCACAAACGGAAGCCGGAATGATGCATTTCGTCACTCCGACGGTCCCTCCAACACGTACCGACTATAGTTTAATGCATAACAGTAACAGGGGTATGTCTCCGAGCCAGAAGGGTTTGCAGGTGCGTTTTCGCGAAAATGTCTGTTTCGGGCCGTTTTCGTGGGTTATAGCACACGATTTTCAGCACCCGGGTCAATTTTTTTGCAACATCCCGGATGTGCACAGACTCCTTGTAGGAGACATTTGGCGAGGTTTTCATTGATTTTTGGACCGTGGGGTACACGTTTCGGGCCTTTTTCGGCCCGTTTAGGTGCCTCTGGAGCCGAGAATTACTTGCTCAAACGGAAGCCAGAATGATTTATTTCGTCAATCCGACGGTTCCTCCTCCACGTACCGACCATAGTTTAATGCATAACAGCACCAGGGGTATGTCTCTGCGCCAGAAGGGTTTGCAGGTGCGTTTTCGCGAAAATGTCTGTTTCGGGCCGTTTTCGTGGGTTATAGCACACGATTTTCAGCACTCGTGTCAATTTTTTTGCAACATCCCGGATGTGCACAGATTCCTTGTAGGAGACATTTGGCGAGGTTTTCATTGATTTTTGGACCGTGGGGTACACGTTTCGGGCCTTTTTCGGCCCGTTTAGGTGCCTTTCGAACCGAGAATTACTTGCGCAAACGGAAGCCGGAATGATGAATTTCGTCACTCCGACGGTCCCTCCTCCACGTACCGACATAGTTTAATGCATAACAGTAACAGGGGTATGTCTCCGGGCCAGAAGGGTTTGCAGGTGCGTTTTCGCGAAAATGTCTGTTTCGGGCCGTTTTCGTGGGTTATAGCACACGATTTTCAGCACTCGGGTCAATTTTTTTGCAACATCCCGGATGTGCACAGACTCCTTGTAGGAGACATTTGGCGAGGTTTTCATTGATTTTTTGACCGTGGGGTACACGTTTCGGGCCTTTTTCGGCCCGTTTAGGTGCCTCTTGAACCGAGAATTACTTGCTCAAACGGAAGCCAGAATGATTTATTTCGTCAATCCGACGGTTCCTCCTCCATGTACCGACCATAGTTTAATGCATAACAGCACCAGGGGTATGTCTCCGGGCCAGAAGGGTTTGCAGGTGCGTTTTCGCGAAAATGTCTGTTTCGGTCCGTTTTCGTGGGTTATAGCACACGATTTTCAGCACTCGGGTCAATTTTTTTGCAACATCCCGGATGTGCACAGATTCCTTGTAGAGGACATTTGGCGAGGTTTTCATTGATTTTTGGACCGTGGGGTACACGTTTCGGGCCTTTTTCGGCCCGTTTAGGTGCCTTTCGAACCGAGAATTACTTGCGCAAGCGGAAGCCGGAATGATGAATTTCGTCACTCCGACGGTCCCTCCTCCACGTACCGACCATAGTTTAATGCATAACAGTAACAGGGGTATGTCTCCGGGCCAGAAGGGTTTGCAGGTGCGTTTTCGCGAAAATGTCTGTTTCGGGCCGTTTTCAAGGGTTATAGCACACGATTTTCAGCACTTGGGTAAATTTTTTTGCAACATCCCGGATGTGCACAGACTCCTTGTAGGAGACATTTGGCGAGGTATTCATTGATTTTTGGACCGTGGGGTACACGTTTCGGGCCTTTTTCGGCCCGTTTAGGTGCCTTCCGAACCGAGAATTACTTGCGCAAACAGAAGCCGTAATGATGAATTTCGTCACTCCGACGGTCTCTCCTCCACGTACCGACCATAGTTTAATGCATAACAGTAACAGGGGTATGTCTCCGGGCCAAAAGGGTTTGCAGGTGCGTTTTCGCGAAAATGTATGTTTCAGTCCGTTTTCGAGGGTTATAGCACACGATTTTCAGCACTCGGGTCAAGTTTTTTGCAACATCCCGGATGTGCACAGACTCCTTCTAGGAGACATTTGGCGAGGTTTTCATTGATTTTTGGACCGTGGGGTACACGTTTCGGGCCTTTTTCGGCTCGTTTAGGTGCCTTTCGAACCGAGAATTACTTGCACAAACAGAAGCCGGAATGATGAATTTCATCACTCCGACGGTCCCTCCTCCACGTACCGACCATAGTTTAGTGCATAACAGTTACAGGGGTATGTCTCCGGGCTAGAAGGGTTTGCAGGTGCGTTTTCGCGAAAATGTCTGTTTCGGGCCGATTTCGTGGGTTATAGCACACGATTTTCAGCATTCGGGTCAATTTTTTTGCAACATCCCGGATGTGCACAGACTCCTTGTAGGAGACATTTGGCGAGGTTTTCTTTGATTTTTGAACCGTGGGGTACACGTTTCGGGCCTTTTTCGGCCCGTTTAGGTGCGTCTGGAACCGAGAATTACTTGCACAAACGGAAGCCGGAATGATGCATTTCGTCACTCCGACGGTCCCTCCAACACGTACCGACCATAGTTTAATGCATAACAGTAACATTGGTATGTCTCCGGGCCAGAAGGGTTTGCAGGTGCGTTTTTGCGAAAATGTCTGTTTCGGGTCGGGCCGTTTTCGAGGGTTATAGCACACGATTTTCAGCACTCGGGTCAATTTTTTTGCAACATCCCGGATGTGCACAGACTCCTTGTAGGAGACATTTGGCGAGGTTTTCATTGATTTTTGGACCGTAGGGTACATGTTTCGGGCCTTTTTCGGCCCGTTTAGGTGCCTTTCGAACCGAGAATTACTTGCGCAAACGGAAGCCGGAATGATGAATTTCATCACTCCGACGGTCCCTCCTCCACGTACCGACCATAGTTTAATGCATAACAGTTACAGGGGTATGTCTCCGGGCTAGAAGGGTTTGCAGGTGCGTTTTCGCGAAAATGTCTGTTTCGGGCCGTTTTCGTGGGTTAAGCACACGATTTTCAGCACTCGGGTCAATTTTTTTGCAACATCCCGGATGTGCACAGACTCCTTGTAGGAGACATTTGGCGAGGTTTTCATTGATTTTTGAACCGTGGGGTACACGTTTCGGGCCTTTTTCGGCCCGTTTAGGTGCCTCTAGAACCGAGAATTACTTGCACAAACGGAAGCCGGAATGATGCATTTCGTCACTCCGACGGTCCCTCCAACACGTACCGACCATAGTTTAATGCATAACAGTAACAGGGGTATGTCTCCGGGCCAGAAGGGTTTGCAGGTGCGTTTTTGCGAAAATGTCTGTTTCGGGCCGGGCCGTTTTCGTGGGTTATAGCACACGATTTTCAGCACTCGGGTCAATTTTTTTTTGCAACATCCCGGATGTGCACAGACTCCTTGTAGGAGACATTTGGCGAGGTTTTCATTGATTTTTGAACCGTGGGGTACAGGTTTCGGGCCTTTTTCGGCCCGTTTAGGTGCCTCTGGAACCGAGAATTACTTGCACAAACGGAAGCCGGAATGATGCATTTCGTCACTCTGACGGTCCCTCCAACACGTACCGACCATAGTTTAAGGCATAACAGTAACAGGGGTATGTCTTCGAGCCAGAAGGGTTTGCGGGTGCGTTTTCGCGAAAATGTCTGTTTCGGGCCGTTTTCGTGGGTTATAGCACACGATTTTCAGCACTCGGGTCAATTTTTTTGCAACATCCTGGATGTGCACAGACTCCTTGTAGGAGACATTTGGCGAGGTTTTCATTGATTTTTGGACCGTGGGGTACACGTTTCGGGCCTTTTTCGGCCCGTTTAGGTGCCTCTGGAACCGAGAATTACTTGCTCAAACGGAAGCCAGAATGATTTATTTCGTCAATCCGACGGTTCCTCCTCCATGTACCGACCATAGTTTAATGCATAACAGCACCAGGGGTATGTCTCCGGGCCAGAAGGGTTTGCAGGTGCGTTTTCGCGAAAATGTCTGTTTCGGTCCGTTTTCGTGGGTTATAGCACACGATTTTCAGCACTTGGGTCAATTTTTTTGCAACATCCCGGATGTGCACAGATTCCTTGTAGAGGACATTTGGCAAGGTTTTCATTGATTTTTGGACCGTGGGGTACACGTTTCGGGCCTTTTTCGGCCCGTTTAGGTGCCTTTCGAACCAAGAATTACTTGCGCAAGCGGAAGCCGGAATGATGAATTTCGTCACTCCGACGGTCCCTCCTCCACGTACCGACCATAGTTTAATGCATAACAGTAACAGGGGTATGTCTCCGGGCCAGAAGGGTTTGCAGGTGCGTTTTCGCGAAAATGTCTGTTTCGGGCCGTTTTCGAGGGTTATAGCACACGATTTTCAGCACTTGGGTCAATTTTTTTGCAACATCCCGGATGTGCACAGACTCCTTGTAGGAGACATTTGGCGAGGTATTCAATGATTTTTGGACCGTGGGGTACACGTTTCGGGCCTTTTTCGGCCCGTTTAGGTGCCTTTCGAACCGAGAATTACTTGCGCAAACGGAAGCCGGAATGATGAATTTCGTCACTCCGACGGTCTCTCCTCCACGTACCGACCATAGTTTAATGCATAACAGTAACAGGGGTATGTCTCCGGGCCAAAAGGGTTTGCAGGTGCGTTTTCGCGAAAATGTATGTTTCAGGCCGTTTTCGAGGGTTATAGCACACGATTTTCAGCACTCGGGTCAATTTTTTTGAAACATCCCGGATGTGCACAGACTCCTTCTAGGAGACATTTGGCGAGGTTTTCATTGATTTTTGGACCGTGGGGTACACATTTCGGGCCTTTTTCGGCTCGTTTAGGTGCCTTTCGAACTGAGAATTACTTGCGCAAACGGAAGCCGGAATGATGAATTTCATCACTCCGACGGTCCCTCCTCCATGTACCGACCATAGATTAATGCATAGCAGTTACAGGGGTATGTCTCCGGGCTAGAAGGGTTTGCAGGTGCGTTTTCGCGAAAATGTCTGTTTCGGGCCGTTTTCGTGGGTTATAGCACACGATTTTCAGCACTCGGGTCAATTCTTTGCAACATCCCGGATGTGCACAGACTCCTTGTAGGAGACATTTGGTGAGGTTTTCATTGATTTTTGAACCATGGGGTACACGTTTCGGGCCTTTTTCGGCCCGTTTAGGTGCCTTTGGAACCGAGAATTACTTGCACAAACGGAAGCCGGAATGATGCATTTCGTCACTCCGATGGTCCCTCCAACACGTACCGACCATAGTTTAATGCATAACAGTAACATTGGTATGTCTCCGGGCCAGAAGGGTTTGCAGGTGCGTTTTTGCGAAAATGTCTGTTTCGGGTCGGGCCGTTTTCGTGGGTTATAGCACACGATTTTCAGCACTCGGGTCAATTTTTTTTGCAACATCCCGGATGTGCACAGATTCCTTGTAGGAGACATTTGGCGAGGTTTTCATTGATTTTTGAACCGTGGGGTACAGGTTTCGGGCCTTTTTCGGCCCGTTTAGGTGCCTCTGGAACCGAGAATTACTTGCACAAACGGAAGCCGGAATGATGCATTTCGTCACTCCGACGGTCCCTCCCACACGTACCGACCATAGTTTAATGCATAACAGTAACAGGGGTATGTCTCCGAGCCAGAAGGGTTTGCAGGTGCGTTTTCGCGAAAATGTCTGTTTCGGGCCGTTTTCATGGGTTATAGCACACGATTTTCAGCACTCGGGTCAATTTTTTTGCAACATCCCGGATGTGCACAGACTCCTTGTAGGAGACATTTGGCGAGGTTTTCATTGATTTTTGGACCGTGGGGTACACATTTCGGGCCTTTTTCGGCCCGTTTAGGTGCCTCTAGAACCGAGAATTACTTGCACAAACGGAAGCCGGAATGATGCATTTCGTCACTCCGACGGTCCCTCCAACACGTACCGACTATAGTTTAATGCATAACAGTAACAGGGGTATGTCTCCGAGCCAGAAGGGTTTGCAGGTGCGTTTTCGCGAAAATGTCTGTTTCGGGCCGTTTTCGTGGGTTATAGCACACGATTTTCAGCACCCGGGTCAATTTTTTTGCAACATCCCGGATGTGCACAGACTCCTTGTAGGAGACATTTGGCGAGGTTTTCATTGATTTTTGGACCGTGGGGTACACGTTTCGGGCCTTTTTCGGCCCGTTTAGGTGCCTCTGGAGCCGAGAATTACTTGCTCAAACGGAAGCCAGAATGATTTATTTCGTCAATCCGATGGTTCCTCCTCCACGTACCGACCATAGTTTAATGCATAACAGCACCAGGGGTATGTCTCTGCGCCAGAAGGGTTTGCAGGTGCGTTTTCGCGAAAATGTCTGTTTCGGGCCGTTTTCGTGGGTTATAGCACACGATTTTCAGCACTCGTGTCAATTTTTTTGCAACATCCCGGATGTGCACAGATTCCTTGTAGGAGACATTTGGCGAGGTTTTCATTGATTTTTGGACCGTGGGGTACACGTTTCGGGCCTTTTTCGGCCCGTTTAGGTGCCTTTCGAACCGAGAATTACTTGCGCAAACGGAAGCCGGAATGATGAATTTCGTCACTCCGACGGTCCCTCCTCCACGTACCGACATAGTTTAATGCATAACAGTAACAGGGGTATGTCTCCGGGCCAGAAGGGTTTGCAGGTGCGTTTTCGCGAAAATGTCTGTTTCGGGCCGTTTTCGTGGGTTATAGCACACGATTTTCAGCACTCGGGTCAATTTTTTTGCAACATCCCGGATGTGCACAGACTCCTTGTAGGAGACATTTGGCGAGGTTTTCATTGATTTTTTGACCGTGGGGTACACGTTTCGGGCCTTTTTCGGCCCGTTTAGGTGCCTCTGGAACCGAGAATTACTTGCTCAAACGGAAGCCAGAATGATTTATTTCGTCAATCCGACGGTTCCTCCTCCATGTACCGACCATAGTTTAATGCATAACAGCACCAGGGGTATGTCTCCGGGCCAGAAGGGTTTGCAGGTGCGTTTTCGCGAAAATGTCTGTTTCGGTCCGTTTTCGTGGGTTATAGCACACGATTTTCAGCACTCGGGTCAATTTTTTTGCAACATCCCGGATGTGCACAGATTCCTTGTAGAGGACATTTGGCGAGGTTTTCATTGATTTTTGGACTGTGGGGTACACGTTTCGGGCCTTTTTCGGCCCGTTTAGGTGCCTTTCGAACCGAGAATTACTTGCGCAAGCGGAAGCCGGAATGATGAATTTCGTCACTCCGACGGTCCCTCCTCCACGTACCGACCATAGTTTAATGCATAACAGTAACAGGGGTATGTCTCCGGGCCAGAAGGGTTTGCAGGTGCGTTTTCGCGAAAATGTCTGTTTCGGGCCGTTTTCGAGGGTTATAGCACACGATTTTCAGCACTTGGGTAAATTTTTTTGCAACATCCCGGATGTGCACAGACTCCTTGTAGGAGACATTTGGCGAGGTATTCATTGATTTTTGGACCGTGGGGTACACGTTTCGGGCCTTTTTCGGCCCGTTTAGGTGCCTTCCGAACCGAGAATTACTTGCGCAAACAGAAGCCGTAATGATGAATTTCGTCACTCCGACGGTCTCTCCTCCACGTACCGACCATAGTTTAATGCATAACAGTAACAGGGGTATGTCTCCGGGCCAAAAGGGTTTGCAGGTGCGTTTTCGCGAAAATGTATGTTTCAGGCCGTTTTCGAGGGTTATAGCACACGATTTTCAGCACTCGGGTCAAGTTTTTTGCAACATCCCGGATGTGCACAGACTCCTTCTAGGAGGCATTTGGCGAGGTTTTCATTGATTTTTGGACCGTGGGGTACACGTTTCGGGCCTTTTTCGGCTCGTTTAGGTGCCTTTCGAACCGAGAATTACTTGCACAAACAGAAGCCGGAATGATGAATTTCATCACTCCGACGGTCCCTCCTCCACGTACCGACCATAGTTTAGTGCATAACAGTTACAGGGGTATGTCTCCGGGCTAGATGGGTTTGCAGGTGCGTTTTCGCGAAAATGTCTGTTTCGGGCCGTTTTCGTGGGTTATAGCACACGATTTTCAGCATTCGGGTCAATTTTTTTGCAACATCCCGGATGTGCACAGACTCCTTGTAGGAGACATTTGGCGAGGTTTTCTTTGATTTTTGAACCGTGGGGTACACGTTTCGGGCCTTTTTCGGCCCGTTTAGGTGCGTCTGGAACCGAGAATTACTTGCACAAACGGAAGCCGGAATGATGCATTTCGTCACTCCGACGGTCCCTCCAACACGTACCGACCATAGTTTAATGCATAACAGTAACATTGGTATGTCTCCGGGCCAGAAGGGTTTGCAGGTGCGTTTTTGCGAAAATGTCTGTTTCGGGTCGGGCCGTTTTCGAGGGTTATAGCACACGATTTTCAGCACTCGGGTCAATTTTTTTGCAACATCCCGGATGTGCACAGACTCCTTGTAGGAGACATTTGGCGAGGTTTTCATTGATTTTTGGACCGTAGGGTACATGTTTCGGGCCTTTTTCGGCCCGTTTAGGTGCCTTTCGAACCGAGAATTACTTGCGCAAACGGAAGCCGGAATGATGAATTTCATCACTCCGACGGTCCCTCCTCCACGTACCGACCATAGTTTAATGCATAACAGTTACAGGGGTATGTCTCCGGGCTAGAAGGGTTTGCAGGTGCGTTTTCGCGAAAATGTCTGTTTCGGGCCGTTTTCGTGGGTTATAGCACACGATTTTCAGCACTCGGGTCAATTTTTTTGCAACATCCCGGATGTGCACAGACTCCTTGTAGGAGACATTTGGCGAGGTTTTCATTGATTTTTGAACCGTGGGGTACACGTTTCGGGCCTTTTTCGGCCCGTTTAGGTGCCTCTAGAACCGAGAATTACTTGCACAAACGGAAGCCGGAATGATGCATTTCGTCACTCCGACGGTCCCTCCAACACGTACCGACCATAGTTTAATGCATAACAGTAACAGGGGTATGTCTCCGGGCCAGAAGGGTTTGCAGGTGCGTTTTTGCGAAAATGTCTGTTTCGGGCCGGGCCGTTTTCGTGGGTTATAGCACACGATTTTCAGCACTCGGGTCAATTTTTTTTTGCAACATCCCGGATGTGCACAGACTCCTTGTAGGAGACATTTGGCGAGGTTTTCATTGATTTTTTAACCGTGGGGTACAGGTTTCGGGCCTTTTTCGGCCCGTTTAGGTGCCTCTGGAACCGAGAATTACTTGCACAAACGGAAGCCGGAATGATGCATTTCGTCACTCTGACGGTCCCTCCAACACGTACCGACCATAGTTTAAGGCATAACAGTAACATGGGTATGTCTTCGAGCCAGAAGGGTTTGCGGGTGCGTTTTCGCGAAAATGTCTGTTTCGGGCCGTTTTCGTGGGTTATAGCACACGATTTTCAGCACTCGGGTCAATTTTTTTGCAACATCCTGGATGTGCACAGACTCCTTGTAGGAGACATTTGGCGAGGTTTTCATTGATTTTTGGACCGTGGGGTACACGTTTCGGGCCTTTTTCGGCCCGTTTAGGTGCCTCTGGAACCGAGAATTACTTGCTCAAACGGAAGCCAGAATGATTTATTTCGTCAATCCGACGGTTCCTCCTCCACGTACCGACCATAGTTTAATGCATAACAGCACCAGGGGTATGTCTCTGGGCCAGAAGGGTTTGCAGGTGCGTTTTCGCGAAAATGTCTGTTTCGGGCCGTTTTCGTGGGTTATAGCACACGATTTTCAGCACTCGTGTCAATTTTTTTGCAACATCCCGGATGTGCACAGATTTCTTGTAGAGGACATTTGGCGAGGTTTTCATTGATTTTGGGCCCGTGGGGTACACGTTTCGGGCCTTTTTCGGCCCGTTTAGGTGCCTTTCGAACCGAGAATTACTTGCGCAAACGGAAGCCAGAATGATGAATTTCGTCACTCCGACGGTCCCTCCTCCACGTACCGACCATAGTTTAATGCATAACAGTAACAGGGGTATGTCTCCGGGCCAGAAGGGTTTGCAGGTGCGTTTTCGCGAAAATGTCTGTTTCGGGCCGTTTTCGTGGGTTCACGATTTTCAGCACTCGGGTCAATTTTTTTGCAACATCCCGGATGTGCACAGACTCCTTGTAGGAGACATTTGGCGAGGTTTTCATTGATTTTTGGACCGTGGGGTACACGTTTCGGGCCTTTTTCGGCCCGTTTAGGTGCCTCTGGAACCGAGAATTACTTGCTCAAACGGAAGCCAGAATGATTTATTTCGTCAATCCGACGGTTCCGTCTCCACGTACCGACCATAGTTTAATGCATAACAGCTCCAGGGGTATGTCTCCGGGCCAGAAGGGTTTGCAGGTGCGTTTTCTCGAAAATGTATGTTTCGATCCGTTTTCGTGGGTTATAGCACACGATTTTCAGCACTCGGGTCAATTTTTTTGCAACATCCCGGATGTGCACAGATTCCTTGTAGAGGACATTTGGCGAGGTTTTCATTGATTTTTGGACCGTGGGGTACACGTTTCGGGCCTTTTTCGGCACGTTTAGGTGCCTTTCGAACCGAGAATTACTTGCGCAAACGGAAGCCGGAATGATGAATTTCGTCACTCTGACGGTCCCTCCTCCACGTACCGACCATAGTTTAATGCATAACAGTAACAGGGGTATGTCTCCGGGCCAGAAGGGTTTGCAGGTACGTTTTCGCGAAAATGTCTGTTTCGGGCCGTTTTCGTGGGTTATAGCACACGATTTTCAGCACTCGGGTCAATTTTTTTGCAACATCCCGGATGTGCACAGACTCCTTGTAGGAGACATTTGGCGAGGTTTTCATTGATTTTTGGACCGTGGGGTACACGTTTCGGGCCTTTTTCGGCCCGTTTAGGTGCCTCTGGAACCGAGAATTACTTGCTCAAACGGAAGACAGAATGATTTATTTCGTCAATCCGACGGTTCCTCCTCTACGTACCGACCATAGATTAATGCATAACAGTAACAGGGGTATGTCTCCGGGCCAGAAGGGTTTGCAGGTGCGTTTTCGCGAAAATGTCTGTTTCGGGCCGTTTTCGTGGGTTATAGCACACGATTTTCAGCACTCGGGTCAATTTTTTTGCAACATCCTGGATGTGCACAGACTCCTTGTAGGAGACATTTGGCGAGGTTTTCATTGATTTTTGGACCGTGGGGTACACGTTTCGGGCCTTTTTCGGCCCGTTTAGGTGCCTCTGGAACCGAGAATTACTTGCTCAAACGGAAGCCAGAATGATTTATTTCGTCAATCCGACGGTTCCTCCTCCACGTACCGACCATAGTTTAATGCATAACAGCACCAGGGGTATGTCTCTGGGCCAGAAGGGTTTGCAGGTGCGTTTTCGCGAAAATGTCTGTTTCGGGCCGTTTTCGTGGGTTATAGCACACGATTTTCAGCACTCGTGTCAATTTTTTTGCAACATCCCGGATGTGCACAGATTCCTTATAGAGGACATTTGGCGAGGTTTTCATTGATTTTGGGACCGTGGGGTACACGTTTCGGGCCTTTTTCGGCCCGTTTAGGTGCCTTTCGAACCGAGAATTACTTGCGCAAACGGAAGCCAGAATGATGAATTTCGTCACTCCCACGGTCCCTCCTCCACGTACCGACCATAGTTTAATGCATAACAGTAACAGGGGTATGTCTTCGGGCCAGAAGGGTTTGCAGGTGCGTTTTCGCGAAAATGTCTGTTTCGGGCCGTTTTCGTGGGTTCACGATTTTCAGCACTCGGGTCAATTTTTTTGCAACATCCCGGATGTGCACAGACTCCTTGTAGGAGACATTTGGCGAGGTTTTCATTGATTTTTGGACCGTGGGGTACACGTTCCGGGCCTTTTTCGGCCCGTTTAGGTGCCTCTGGAACCGAGAATTACTTGCTCAAACGGAAGCCAGAATGATTTATTTCGTCAATCCGACGGTTCCTCCTCCACGTACCGACCATAGTTTAATGCATAACAGCACCAGGGGTATGTCTCTGGGCCAGAAGGGTTTGCAGGTGCGTTTTCGCGAAAATGTCTGTTTCGGGCCGTTTTCGTGGGTTATGGCACACGATTTTCAGCACTCGTGTCAATTTTTTTGCAACATCCCGGATGTGCACAGATTCCTTGTAGAGGACATTTGGCGAGGTTTTCATTGATTTTTGGACCGTGGGGTACACGTTTCGGGCCTTTTCCGGCCCGTTTAGGTGCCTTTCGAACCGAGAATTACTTACGCAAACGGAAGCCGGAATGATGAATTTCGTCACTCCGACGGTCCCTCCTCCACGTACCGACCATAGTTTAATGCATAACAGTAACAGGGGTATGTCTCCGGGCCAGAAGGGTTTGCAGGTGCGTTTTCGCGAAAATGTCTGTTTCGGGCCGTTTTCGTGGGTTCACGATTTTCAGCACTCGGGTCAATTTTTTTGCAACATCCCGGATGTGCAAAGACTCCTTGTAGGAGACATTTGGCGAGGTTTTCATTGATTTTTGGACCGTGGGGTACACGTTTCGGGCCTTTTTCGGCCCGTTTAGGTGCCTCTGGAACCGAGAATTACTTACTCAAACGGAAGCCAGAATGATTTATTTCGTCAATCCGACGGTTCCTCCTCCACGTACCGACCATAGTTTAATGCATAACAGCACCAGGGGTATGTCTCCGGGCCAGAAGGGTTTGCAGGTGCGTTTTCGCGAAAATGTCTGTTTCGATCCATTTTCGTGGGTTATAGCACACGATTTTCAGCACTCGGGTCAATTTTTTTGCAACATCCCGGATGTGCACAGACTCCTTGTAGGAGACATTTGGCGAGGTTTTCATTGATTTTTGGACCGTGGGGTACACGTTTCGGGCCTTTTTCGGCCCGTTTAGGTGCCTCTGGAACCGAGAATTACTTGCACAAACGGAAGCCGGAATGATGCATTTCGTCACTCCGACGGTCCCTCCAACACGTACCGACCATAGTTTAATGCTTAACAGTAACAGGGGAATGTCTCCAGGCCAGAAGGGTTTGCAGGTGCGTTTTTGCGAAAATGTCTGTTTCGGGCCGGGCCGTTTTCGTGGGTTATAGCACACGATATTCAGCACTCGGGTCAATTTTTTTTTGCAACATCCCGGATGTGCACAGACTCTTTGTAGGAGACATTTGGCGAGGTTTTCATTGATTTTTGAACCGTGGGGTACAGGTTTCGGGCCTTTTTCTGCCCCTTTAGGTGCCTCTGGAACCGAGAATTACTTGCACAAACGGAAGCCGGAATGATGCATTTCGTCACTCCGACGGTCCCTCCAACACGTACCGACCATAGTTTAATGCATAACAGTAACAGGGGTATGTCTCCGAGCCAGAAGGGTTTGCAGGTGCGTTTTCGCGAAAATGTCTGTTTCGGGCCGTTTTCGTGGGTTATAGCACACGATTTTCAGCACTCGGGTCAATTTTTTTGCAACATCCCGGATGTGCACAGACTCCTTGTAGGAGACATTTGGCGAGGTTTTCATTGATTTTTGGACCGTGGGGTACACGTTTCGGGCCTTTTTAGGCCCGTTTAGGTGCCTCTAGAACCGAGAATTACTTGCTCAAACGGAAGCCAGAATGATTTATTTCGTCAATCCGACGGTTCCTCCTCTACGTACCGACCATAGTTTAATGCATAACAGTAACAGGGGTATGTCTCCGGGCCAGAAGGGTTTGCAGGTGCGTTTTCGCGAAAATGTCTGTTTCGGGCCGTTTTCGTGGGTTATGGCACACGATTTTCAGCACTCGTGTCAATTTTTTTGCAACATCCCGGATGTGCACAGATTCCTTGTAGAGGACATTTGGTGAGGTTTTCATTGATTTTTGGACCGTGGGGTACACGTTTCGGGCCTTTTTCGGCCCGTTTAGGTGCCTTTCGAACCGAGAATTACTTGCGCAAACGGAAGCCGGAATGATGAATTTCGTCACTCCGACGGTCCCTCCTCCACGTACCGACCATAGTTTAATGCATAACAGTAACAGGGGTATGTCTCCGGGCCAGAAGGGTTTGCAGGTGCGTTTTCGCGAAAATGTCTGTTTCGGGCCGTTTTCGTGGGTTCACGATTTTCAGCACTCGGGTCAATTTTTTTGCAACATCCCGGATGTGCAAAGACTCCTTGTAGGAGACATTTGGCGAGGTTTTCATTGATTTTTGGACCGTGGGGTACACGTTTCGGGCCTTTTTCGGCCCGTTTAGGTGCCTCTGGAACCGAGAATTACTTGCTCAAACGGAAGCCAGAATGATTTATTTCGTCAATCCGACGGTTCCTCCTCCACGTACCGACCATAGTTTAATGCATAACAGCACCAGGGGTATGTCTCCGGGCCAGAAGGGTTTGCAGGTGCGTTTTCGCGAAAATGTCTGTTTCGATCCGTTTTCGTGGGTTATAGCACACGATTTTCTGCACTCGGGTCAATTTTTTTGCAACATCCCGGATGTGCACAGACTCCTTGTAGGAGACATTTGGCGAGGTTTTCATTGATTTTTGGACCGTGGTGTACACATTTCGGGCCTTTTTCGGCCCGTTTAGGTGCCTCTGGAACCGAGAATTACTTGCACAAACGGAAGACGGAATGATGCATTTCGTCACTCCGACGGTCCCTCCAACACGTACCGACCATAGTTTAATGCTTAACAGTAACAGGGGAATGTCTCCAGGCCAGAAGGGTTTGCAGGTGCGTTTTTGCGAAAATGTCTGTTTCGGGCCGGGCCGTTTTCGTGGGTTATAGCACACGATATTCAGCACTCGGGTCAATTTTTTTTTGCAACATCCCGGATGTGCACAGACTCCTTGTAGGAGACATTTGGCGAGGTTTTCATTGATTTTTGAACCGTGGGGTACAGGTTTCGGGCCTTTTTCGGCCCCTTTAGGTGCCTCTGGAACCGAGAATTACTTGCACAAACGGAAGCCGGAATGATGCATTTCGTCACTCCGACGGTCCCTCCAACACGTACCGACCATAGTTTAATGCATAACAGTAACAGGGGTATGTCTCCGAGCCAGAAGGGTTTGCAGGTGCGTTTTCGCGAAAATGTCTGTTTCGGGCCGTTTTCGTGGGTTATAGCACACGATTTTCAGCACTCGGGTCAATTTTTTTGCAACATCCCGGATGTGCACAGACTCCTTGTAGGAGACATTTGGCGAGGTTTTCATTGATTTTTGGACCGTGGGGTACACGTTTTGGGCCTTTTTCGGCCCGTTTAGGTGCCTCTGGATCCGAGAATTACTTGCTCAAACGGAAGCCAGAATGATTTATTTCGTCAATCCGACGGTTCCTCCTCCACGTTCCGACCATAGTTTAATGCATAACTGCACCAGGGGTATGTCTCCGGGCCAGAAGGGTTTGCAGGTGCGTTTTCGCGAAAATGTCTGTTTCGGTCCGTTTTCGTGGGTTATAGCACACGATTTTCAGCACTCGGGTCAATTTTTTTGCAACATCCCGGATGTGCACAGACTCCTTGTAGGAGACATTTGGCGAGGTTTTCATTGATTTTTGGACCGTGGGGTACACGTTTCGGGCCTTTTTCGGCCCGTTTAGGTGCCTCTGGAACCGAGAATTACTTGCTCAAACGGAAGCCAGAATGATTTATTTCGTCATTCCGACGGTTCCTCCTCCACGTACCGACCATAGTTTAATGCATAACAGCACCAGGGGTATGTCTCTGGGCCAGAAGGGTTTGCAGGTGCGTTTTCGCGAAAATGTCTGTTTCGGGCCGTTTTCGTGGGTTATGGCACACGATTTTCAGCACTCGTGTCAATTTTTTTGCAACATCCCGGATGTGCACAGATTCCTTGTAGAGGACATTTGGCGAGGTTTTCATTGATTTTTGGACCGTGGGGTACACGTTTCGGGCCTTTTACGGCCCGTTTAGGTGCCTTTCGAACCGAGAATTACTTGCGCAAACGGAAGCCGGAATGATGAATTTCGTCACTCCGACGGTCCCTCCTCCACGTACCGACCATAGTTTAATGCATAACAGTAACAGGGGTATGTCTCCGGGCCAGAAGGGTTTGCAGGTGCGTTTTCGCGAAAATGTCTGTTTCGGGCCGTTTTCGTGGGTTCACGATTTTCAGCACTCGGGTCAATTTTTTTGCAACATCCCGGATGTGCAAAGACTCCTTGTAGGAGACATTTGGCGAGGTTTTCATTGATTTTTGGACCGTGGGGTACACGTTTTGGGCCTTTTTCGGCCCGTTTAGGTGCCTCTGGAACCGAGAATTACTTGCTCAAACGGAAGCCAGAATGATTTATTTCGTCAATCCGACGGTTCCTCCTCCACGTACCGACCATAGTTTAATGCATAACAGCACCAGGGGTATGTCTCCGGGCCAGAAGGGTTTGCAGGTGCGTTTTCGCGAAAATGTCTGTTTCGATCCGTTTTCGTGGGTTATAGCACACGATTTTCAGCACTCGGGTCAATTTTTTGCAACATCCCGGATGTGCACAGATTCCTTGTAGAGGACATTTGGCGAGGTTTTCATTCATTTTTGGACCGTGGGGTACACGTTTCGGGCCTTTTTCGGCCCGTTTAGGTGCCTTTCGAACCGAGAATTACTTGCGCAAACGGAAGCCGGAATGATGAATTTCGTCACTCCGACGGTCCCTCCTCCACGTACCGACCATAGTTTAATGCATAACAGTAACAGGGGTATGTCTCCGGGCCAGAAGGGTTTGCAGGTGCGTTTTCGCGAAAATGTCTGTTTCGGGCCGTTTTCGTGGGTTCACGATTTTCAGCACTCGGGTCAATTTTTTTGCAACATCCCGGATGTGCAAAGACTCCTTGTAGGAGACATTTGGCGAGGTTTTCATTGATTTTTGGACCGTGGGGTACACGTTTTGGGCCTTTTTCGGCCCGTTTAGGTGCCTCTGGAACCGAGAATTACTTGCTCAAACGGAAGCCAGAATGATTTATTTCGTCAATCCGACGGTTCCTCCTCCACGTTCCGACCATAGTTTAATGCATAACTGCACCAGGGGTATGTCTCCGGGCCAGAAGGGTTTGCAGGTGCGTTTTCGCGAAAATGTCTGTTTCGGTCCGTTTTCGTGGGTTATAGCACACGATTTTCAGCACTCGGGTCAATTTTTTTGCAACATCCCGGATGTGCACAGACTCCTTGTAGGAGACATTGGGCGAGGTTTTCATTGATTTTTGGACCGTGGGGTACACGTTTCGGGCCTTTTACGGCCCGTTTAGGTGCCTTTCGAACCGAGAATTACTTGCGCAAACGGAAGCCGGAATGATGAATTTCGTCACTCCGACGGTCCCTCCTCCACGTACCGACCATAGTTTAATGCATAACAGTAACAGGGGTATGTCTCCGGGCCAGAAGGGTTTGCAGGTGCGTTTTCGCGAAAATGTCTGTTTCGGGCCGTTTTCGTGGGTTCACGATTTTCAGCACTCGGGTCAATTTTTTTGCAACATCCCGGATGTGCAAAGACTCCTTGTAGGAGACATTTGGCGAGGTTTTCATTGATTTTTGGACCGTGGGGTACACGTTTTGGGCCTTTTTCGGCCCGTTTAGGTGCCTCTGGAACCGAGAATTACTTGCTCAAACGGAAGCCAGAATGATTTATTTCGTCAATCCGACGGTTCCTCCTCCACGTACCGACCATAGTTTAATGCATAACAGCACCAGGGGTATGTCTCCGGGCCAGAAGGGTTTGCAGGTGCGTTTTCGCGAAAATGTCTGTTTCGATCCGTTTTCGTGGGTTATAGCACACGATTTTCAGCACTCGGGTCAATTTTTTTGCAACATCCCGGATGTGCACAGATTCCTTGTAGAGGACATTTGGCGAGGTTTTCATTGATTTTTGGACCGTGGGGTACACGTTTCGGGCCTTTTTCGGCCCGTTTAGGTGCCTTTCGAACCAAGAATTACTTGCGCAAACGGAAGCCGGAATGATGAATTTCGTCACTCCGACGGTCCCTCCTCCACGTACCGACCATAGTTTAATGCATAACAGTAACAGGGGTATGTCTCCGGGCCAGAAGGGTTTGCAGGTGCGTTTTCGCGAAAATGTTTGTTTCGGGCTGTTTTCGTGGGTTCACGATTTTCAACACTCGGGTCAATTTTTTTGCAACATCCCGGATGTGCAAAGACTCCTTGTAGGAGACATTTGGCGAGGTTTTCATTGATTTTTGGACCGTGGGGTACACGTTTTGGGCCTTTTTCGGCCCGTTTAGGTGCCTCTGGAACCGAGAATTACTTGCTCAAACGGAAGCCAGAATGATTTATTTCGTCAATCTGACGGTTCCTCCTCCACGTTCCGACCATAGTTTAATGCATAACTGCACCAGGGGTATGTCTCCGGGCCAGAAGGGTTTGCAGGTGCGTTTTCGCGAAAATGTCTGTTTCGGTCCGTTTTCGTGGGTTATAGCACACGATTTTCAGCACTCGGGTCAATTTTTTTGCAACATCCCGGATGTGCACAGACTCCTTGTAGGAGACATTTGGCGAGGTTTTCATTGATTTTTGGACCGTGGGGTACACGTTTCGGGCCTTTTTCGGCCCGTTTAGGTGCCTCTGGAACCGAGAATTACTTGCTCAAACGGAAGCCAGAATGATTTATTTCGTCAATCCGACGGTTCCTCCTCCACGTACCGACCATAGTTTAATGCATAACAGCACCAGGGGTATGTCTCTGGGCCAGAAGGGTTTGCAGGTGCGTTTTCGCGAAAATGTCTGTTTCGGGCCGTTTTCGTGGGTTATGGCACACGATTTTCAGCACTCGTGTCAATTTTTTTGCAACATCCCGGATGTGCACAGATTCCTTGTAGAGGACATTTGGCGAGGTTTTCATTGATTTTTGGACCGTGGGGTACACGTTTCGGACCTTTTACGGCCCGTTTAGGTGCCTTTCGAACCGAGAATTACTTGCGCAAACGGAAGCCGGAATGATGAATTTCGTCACTCCGACGGTCCCTCCTCCACGTACCGACCATAGTTTAATGCATAACAGTAACAGGGGTATGTCTCCGGGCCAGAAGGGTTTGCAGGTGCGTTTTCGCGAAAATGTCTGTTTCGGGCCGTTTTCGTGGGTTCACGATTTTCAGCACTCGGGTCAATTTTTTTGCAACATCCCGGATGTGCAAAGACTCCTTGTAGGAGACATTTGGCGAGGTTTTCATTGATTTTTGGACCGTGGGGTACACGTTTTGGGCCTTTTTCGGCCCGTTTAGGTGCCTCTGGAACCGAGAATTACTTGCTCAAACGGAAGCCAGAATGATTTATTTCGTCAATCCGACGGTTCCTCCTCCACGTACCGACCATAGTTTAATGCATAACAGCACCAGGGGTATGTCTCCGGGCCAGAAGGGTTTGCAGGTGCGTTTTCGCGAAAATGTCTTTTTCGATCCGTTTTCGTGGGTTATAGCACACGATTTTCAGCACTCGGGTCAATTTTTTTGCAACATCCCGGATGTGCACAGATTCCTTGTAGAGGACATTTGGCGAGGTTTTCATTGATTTTTGGACCGTGGGGTACACGTTTCGGGCCTTTTTCGGCCCGTTTAGGTGCCTTTCGAACCGAGAATTACTTGCGCAAACGGAAGCCGGAATGATGAATTTTGTCACTCCGACGGTCCCTCCTCCACGTACCGACCATTGTTTAATGCATAACAGTAACAGGGGTATGTCTCCGGGCCAGAAGGGTTTGCAGGTGCGTTTTCGCGAAAATGTCTGTTTCGGGCCGTTTTCGTGGGTTCACGATTTTCAGCACTCGGGTCAATTTTTTTGCAACATCCCGGATGTGCAAAGACTCCTTGTAGGAGACATTTGGCGAGGTTTTCATTGATTTTTGGACCGTGGGGTACACGTTTTGGGCCTTTTTCGGCCCGTTTAGGTGCCTCTGGAACCGAGAATTACTTGCTCAAACGGAAGCCAGAATGATTTATTTCGTCAATCCGACGGTTCCTCCTCCACGTTCCGACCATAGTTTAATGCATAACTGCACCAGGGGTATGTCTCCGGGCCAGAAGGGTTTGCAGGTGCGTTTTCGCGAAAATGTCTGTTTCGGTCCGTTTTCGTGGGTTATAGCACACGATTTTCAGCACTCGGGTCAATTTTTTTGCAACATCCCGGATGTGCACAGACTCCTTGTAGGAGACATTTGGCGAGGTTTTCATTGATTTTTGCACCGTGGGGTACACGTTTCGGGCCTTTTTCGGCCCGTTTAGGTGCCTCTGGAACCGAGAATTACTTGCTCAAACGGAAGCCAGAATGATTTATTTCGTCAATCCGACGGTTCCTCCTCCACGTACCGACCATAGTTTAATGCATAACAGCACCAGGGGTATGTCTCTGGGCCAGAAGGGTTTGCAGGTGCGTTTTCGCGAAAATGTCTGTTTCGGGCCGTTTTCGTGGGTTATGGCACACGATTTTCAGCACTCGTGTCAATTTTTTTGCAACATCCCGGATGTGCACAGATTCCTTGTAGAGGACATTTGGCGAGGTTTTCATTGATTTTTGGACCGTGGGGTACACGTTTCGGGCCTTTTACGGCCCGTTTAGGTGCCTTTCGAACCGAGAATTACTTGCGCAAACGGAAGCCGGAATGATGAATTTCGTCACTCCGACGGTCCCTCCTCCACGTACCGACCATAGTTTAATGCATAACAGTAACAGGGGTATGTCTCCGGGCCAGAAGGGTTTGCAGGTGCGTTTTCGCGAAAATGTCTGTTTCGGGCCGTTTTCGTGGGTTCACGATTTTCAGCACTCGGGTCAATTTTTTTGCAACATCCCGGATGTGCAAAGACTCCTTGTAGGAGACATTTGGCGAGGTTTTCATTGATTTTTGGACCGTGGGGTACACGTTTTGGGCCTTTTTCGGCCCGTTTAGGTGCCTCTGGAACCGAGAATTACTTGCTCAAACGGAAGCCAGAATGATTTATTTCGTCAATCCGACGGTTCCTCCTCCACGTACCGACCATAGTTTAATGCATAACAGCACCAGGGGTATGTCTCCGGGCCAGAAGGGTTTGCAGGTGCGTTTTCGCGAAAATGTCTTTTTCGATCCGTTTTCGTGGGTTATAGCACACGATTTTCAGCACTCGGGTCAATTTTTTTGCAACATCCCGGATGTGCACAGATTCCTTGTAGAGGACATTTGGCGAGGTTTTCATTGATTTTTGGACCGTGGGGTACACGTTTCGGGCCTTTTTCGGCCCGTTTAGGTGCCTTTCGAACCGAGAATTACTTGCGCAAACGGAAGCCGGAATGATGAATTTTGTCACTCCGACGGTCCCTCCTCCACGTACCGACCATTGTTTAATGCATAACAGTAACAGGGGTATGTCTCCGGGCCAGAAGGGTTTGCAGGTGCGTTTTCGCGAAAATGTCTGTTTCGGGCCGTTTTCGTGGGTTCACGATTTTCAGCACTCGGGTCAATTTTTTTGCAACATCCCGGATGTGCAAAGACTCCTTGTAGGAGACATTTGGCGAGGTTTTCATTGATTTTTGGACCGTGGGGTACACGTTTTGGGCCTTTTTCGGCCCGTTTAGGTGCCTCTGGAACCGAGAATTACTTGCTCAAACGGAAGCCAGAATGATTTATTTCGTCAATCCGACGGTTCCTCCTCCACGTTCCGACCATAGTTTAATGCATAACTGCACCAGGGGTATGTCTCCGGGCCAGAAGGGTTTGCAGGTGCGTTTTCGCGAAAATGTCTGTTTCGGTCCGTTTTCGTGGGTTATAGCACACGATTTTCAGCACTCGGGTCAATTTTTTTGCAACATCCCGGATGTGCACAGACTCCTTGTAGGAGACATTTGGCGAGGTTTTCATTGATTTTTGCACCGTGGGGTACACGTTTCGGGCCTTTTTCGGCCCGTTTAGGTGCCTCTGGAACCGAGAATTACTTGCTCAAACGGAAGCCAGAATGATTTATTTCGTCAATCCGACGGTTCCTCCTCCACGTACCGACCATAGTTTAATGCATAACAGCACCAGGGGTATGTCTCTGGGCCAGAAGGGTTTGCAGGTGCGTTTTCGCGAAAATGTCTGTTTCGGGCCGTTTTCGTGGGTTATGGCACACGATTTTCAGCACTCGTGTCAATTTTTTTGCAACATCCCGGATGTGCACAGATTCCTTGTAGAGGACATTTGGCGAGGTTTTCATTGATTTTTGGACCGTGGGGTACACGTTTCGGGCCTTTTACGGCCCGTTTAGGTGCCTTTCGAACCGAGAATTACTTGCGCAAACGGAAGCCGGAATGATGAATTTCGTCACTCCGACGGTCCCTCCTCCACGTACCGACCATAGTTTAATGCATAACAGTAACAGGGGTATGTCTCCGGGCCAGAAGGGTTTGCAGGTGCGTTTTCGCGAAAATGTCTGTTTCGGGCCGTTTTCGTGGGTTCACGATTTTCAGCACTCGGGTCAATTTTTTTGCAACATCCCGGATGTGCAAAGACTCCTTGTAGGAGACATTTGGCGAGGTTTTCATTGATTTTTGGACCGTGGGGTACACGTTTTGGGCCTTTTTCGGCCCGTTTAGGTGCCTCTGGAACCGAGAATTACTTGCTCAAACGGAAGCCAGAATGATTTATTTCGTCAATCCGACGGTTCCTCCTCCACGTACCGACCATAGTTTAATGCATAACAGCACCAGGGGTATGTCTCCGGGCCAGAAGGGTTTGCAGGTGCGTTTTCGCGAAAATGTCTTTTTCGATCCGTTTTCGTGGGTTATAGCACACGATTTTCAGCACTCGGGTCAATTTTTTTGCAACATCCCGGATGTGCACAGATTCCTTGTAGAGGACATTTGGCGAGGTTTTCATTGATTTTTGGACCGTGGGGTACACGTTTCGGGCCTTTTTCGGCCCGTTTAGGTGCCTTTCGAACCAAGAATTACTTGCGCAAACGGAAGCCGGAATGATGAATTTCGTCACTCCGACGGTCCCTCCTCCACGTACCGACCATAGTTTAATGCATAACAGTAACAGGGGTATGTCTCCGGGCCAGAAGGGTTTGCAGGTGCGTTTTCGCGAAAATGTCTGTTTCGGGCCGTTTTCGTGGGTTCACGATTTTCAGCACTCGGGTCAATTTTTTTGCAACATCCCGGATGTGCAAAGACTCCTTGTAGGAGACATTTGGCGAGGTTTTCATTGATTTTTGGACCGTGGGGTACACGTTTTGGGCCTTTTTCGGCCCGTTTAGGTGCCTCTGGAACCGAGAATTACTTGCTCAAACGGAAGCCAGAATGATTTATTTCGTCAATCTGACGGTTCCTCCTCCACGTTCCGACCATAGTTTAATGCATAACTGCACCAGGGGTATGTCTCCGGGCCAGAAGGGTTTGCAGGTGCGTTTTCGCGAAAATGTCTGTTTCGGTCCGTTTTCGTGGGTTATAGCACACGATTTTCAGCACTCGGGTCAATTTTTTTGCAACATCCCGGATGTGCACAGACTCCTTGTAGGAGACATTTGGCGAGGTTTTCATTGATTTTTGGACCGTGGGGTACACGTTTCGGGCCTTTTTCGGCCCGTTTAGGTGCCTCTGGAACCGAGAATTACTTGGTCAAACGGAAGCCAGAATGATTTATTTCGTCAATCCGACGGTTCCTCCTCCACGTACCGACCATAGTTTAATGCATAACAGCACCAGGGGTATGTCTCTGGGCCAGAAGGGTTTGCAGGTGCGTTTTCGCGAAAATGTCTGTTTCGGGCCGTTTTCGTGGGTTATGGCACACGATTTTCAGCACTCGTGTCAATTTTTTTGCAACATCCCGGATGTGCACAGATTCCTTGTAGAGGACATTTGGCGAGGTTTTCATTGATTTTTGGACCGTGGGGTACACGTTTCGGACCTTTTACGGCCCGTTTAGGTGCCTTTCGAACCGAGAATTACTTGCGCAAACGGAAGCCGGAATGATGAATTTCGTCACTCCGACGGTCCCTCCTCCACGTACCGACCATAGTTTAATGCATAACAGTAACAGGGGTATGTCTCCGGGCCAGAAGGGTTTGCAGGTGCGTTTTCGCGAAAATGTCTGTTTCGGGCCGTTTTCGTGGGTTCACGATTTTCAGCACTCGGGTCAATTTTTTTGCAACATCCCGGATGTGCAAAGACTCCTTGTAGGAGACATTTGGCGAGGTTTTCATTGATTTTTGGACCGTGGGGTACACGTTTTGGGCCTTTTTCGGCCCGTTTAGGTGCCTCTGGAACCGAGAATTACTTGCTCAAACGGAAGCCAGAATGATTTATTTCGTCAATCCGACGGTTCCTCCTCCACGTACCGACCATAGTTTAATGCATAACAGCACCAGGGGTATGTCTCCGGGCCAGAAGGGTTTGCAGGTGCGTTTTCGCGAAAATGTCTGTTTCGATCCGTTTTCGTGGGTTATAGCACACGATTTTCAGCACTCGGGTCAATTTTTTTGCAACATCCCGGATGTGCACAGATTCCTTGTAGAGGACATTTGGCGAGGTTTTCATTCATTTTTGGACCGTGGGGTACACGTTTCGGGCCTTTTTCGGCCCGTTTAGGTGCCTTTCGAACCGAGAATTACTTGCGCAAACGGAAGCCGGAATGATGAATTTCGTCACTCCGACGGTCCCTCCTCCACGTACCGACCATAGTTTAATGCATAACAGTAACAGGGGTATGTCTCCGGGCCAGAAGGGTTTGCAGGTGCGTTTTCGCGAAAATGTCTGTTTCGGGCCGTTTTCGTGGGTTCACGATTTTCAGCACTCGGGTCAATTTTTTTGCAACATCCCGGATGTGCAATGACTCCTTGTAGGAGACATTTGGCGAGGTTTTCATTGATTTTTGGACCGTGGGGTACACGTTTTGGGCCTTTTTCGGCCCGTTTAGGTGCCTCTGGAACCGAGAATTACTTGCTCAAACGGAAGCCAGAATGATTTATTTCGTCAATCCGACGGTTCCTCCTCCACGTTCCGACCATAGTTTAATGCATAACTGCACCAGGGGTATGTCTCCGGGCCAGAAGGGTTTGCAGGTGCGTTTTCGCGAAAATGTCTGTTTCGGTCCGTTTTCGTGGGTTATAGCACACGATTTTCAGCACTCGGGTCAATTTTTTTGTAACATCCCGGATGTGCACAGACTCCTTGTAGGAGACATTTGGCGAGGTTTTCATTGATTTTTGGACCGTGGGGTACACGTTTCGGGCCTTTTTCGGCCCGTTTAGGTGCCTCTGGAACCGAGAATTACTTGCTCAAACGGAAGCCAGAATGATTTATTTCGTCAATCCGACGGTTCCTCCTCCACGTACCGACCATAGTTTAATGCATAACAGCACCAGGGGTATGTCTCTGGGCCAGAAGGGTTTGCAGGTGCGTTTTCGCGAAAATGTCTGTTTCGGGCCGTTTTCGTGGGTTCACGATTTTCAGCACTCGGGTCAATTTTTTTGCAACATCCCGGATGTGCAAAGACTCCTTGTAGGAGACATTTGGCGAGGTTTTCATTGATTTTTGGACCGTGGGGTACACGTTTTGGGCCTTTTTCGGCCCGTTTAGGTGCCTCTGGAACCGAGAATTACTTGCTCAAACGGAAGCCAGAATGATTTATTTCGTCAATCCGACGGTTCCTCCTCCACGTACCGACCATAGTTTAATGCATAACAGCACCAGGGGTATGTCTCCGGGCCAGAAGGGTTTGCAGGTGCGTTTTCGCGAAAATGTCTGTTTCGATCCGTTTTCGTGGGTTATAGCACACGATTTTCAGCACTCGGGTCAATTTTTTTGCAACATCCCGGATGTGCACAGATTCCTTGTAGAGGACATTTGGCGAGGTTTTCATTGATTTTTGGACCGTGGGGTACACGTTTCGGGCCTTTTTCGGCCCGTTTAGGTGCCTTTCGAACCAAGAATTACTTGCGCAAACGGAAGCCGGAATGATGAATTTCGTCACTCCGACGGTCCCTCCTCCACGTACCGACCATAGTTTAATGCATAACAGTAACAGGGGTATGTCTCCGGGCCAGAAGGGTTTGCAGGTGCGTTTTCGCGAAAATGTCTGTTTCGGGCCGTTTTCGTGGGTTCACGATTTTCAGCACTCGGGTCAATTTTTTTGCAACATCCCGGATGTGCAAAGACTCCTTGTAGGAGACATTTGGCGAGGTTTTCATTGATTTTTGGACCATGGGGTACACGTTTTGGGCCTTTTTCGACCCGTTTAGGTGCCTCTGGAACCGAGAATTACTTGCTCAAACGGAAGCCAGAATGATTTATTTCGTCAATCCGACGGTTCCTCCTCCACGTACCGACCATAGTTTAATGCATAACAGCACCAGGGGTATGTCTCCGGGCCAGAAGGGTTTGCAGGTGCGTTTTCGCTTAAATGTCTGTTTCGGTCCGTTTTCGTGGGTTATAGCACACGATTTTCAGCACTCGGGTCAATTTTTTTGCAACATCCGGGATGTGCACAGATTCCTTGTAGAGGACATTTGGCGAGGTTTTCATTGATTTTTGGACTGTGGGGTACACGTTTCGGGCCTTTTTCGGCCCGTTTAGGTGCCTTTCGAACCGAGAATTACTTGCGCAAACGGAAGCCGGAATGATGAATTTCGTCACTCCGACGGTCCCTCCTCCACGTACCGACCATAGTTTAATGCATAACAGTAACAGGGGTATGTCTCCGGGCCAGAAGGGTTTGCAGGTGCGTTTTCGCGAAAATGTCTGTTTCGGGCCGTTTTCGTGGGTTCACGATTTTCAGCACTTGGGTCAATTTTTTTGCAACATCCCGGATGTGCACAGACTCCTTGTAGGAGACATTTGGTGAGGTTTTCATTGATTTTTGGACCGTAGGGTACACGTTTCGGGCCTTTTTCGGCCCGTTTAGGTGCCTCTGGAACCGAGAATTACTTGCTCAAACGGAAGCCAGAATGATTTATTTCGTCAATCCGACGGTTCCTCCTCCACGTACCGACCATAGTATAATGCATAACAGCACCAGGGGTATGTCTCCGGGCCAGAAGGGTTTGCAGGTGCGTTTTCGCGAAAATGTCTGTTTCGGTCCGTTTTCGTGGCTTATAGCACACGATTTTCAGCACTCGGGTCAATTTTTTTGCAACATCCCGGATGTGCACAAATTCCTTGTAGAGGACATTTGGCGAGGTTTTCATTGATTTTTGGACCGTGGGGTACACGTTTCGGGCCTTTTTCGGCCCGTTTAGGTGCCTTTCGAACCGAGAATTACTACGCAAACGGAAGCCGGAATGATGAATTTCGTCACTCTGACGGTCCCTCCTCCACGTACCGACCATAGTTTAATGCATAACAGTAACAGGGGTATGTCTCCGGGCCAGAAGGGTTTGCAGGTGCGTTTTCGCGAAAATGTCTGTTTCGGGCCGTTTTCGTTGGTTATAGCACACGATTTTCAGCACTTGGGTCAATTTTTTTGCAACATCCCGGATGTGCAGACTCCTTGTAGAGGACATTTGGCGAGGTTTTCATTGATTTTTGGACCGTGGGGTACACGTTTCGGTCCTTTTTCGGCCCGTTTAGGTGCCTTTCGAACCGAGAATTACTTGCGCAAACGGAAGCCGGAATGATGAATTTTGTCACTCCGACGGTCCCTCCTCCACGTACCGACCATAGTTTAATGCATAACAGTAACAGGGGTATGTCTCCGGGCCAGAAGGGTTTGCAGGTGCGTTTTCGCGAAAATGTCTGTTTCGGGCCGTTTTCGTGGGTAATAGCACACGATTTTCAGCACTCGGGTCAATTTTTTTTGCAACATCCCGGATTTGCACAGACTCCTTGTAGGAGACATTTGGCGAGATTTTCATTGATTTTTGGACCGTGGGGTACACGTTTCGGGCCTTTTTCGGCCCGTTTAGGTGCCTCTGGAACTGAGAATTACTTGCACAAACGGAAGCCGGAATGATACATTTCGTCACTCCGACAGTCCCTCCAACACGTACCGACCATAGTTTAATGCTTAACAGTAACAGGGGTATGTCTCCGGGCCAGAAGGGTTTGCAGGTGCGTTTTTGTGAAAATGTCTGTTTCGAGCCGGGCCGTTTTCGTGGGTTATAGCACACGATTTTCCGCACTCGGGTCAATTTTTTTTTGCAACATCCCGGATGTGCACAGACTCTTTGTAGGAGACATTTGGCGAGGTTTTCATTGATTTTTGAGCCGTGGGGTACAGGTTTCGGGCCTTTTTCGGCCCATTTAGGTGCCTCTGGAACCGAGAATGACTTGCACAAACGGAAGCCGGAATGATGCATTTCGTCACTCCGACGGTCCCTCCAACACGTACCGACCATAGTTTAATGCATAACAGTAACAGGGGTATGTCTCCGAGCCAGAAGGGTTTGCAGGTGCGTTTTCGCGAAAATGTCTGTTTCGGGCCGTTTTCGTGGGTTATAGCACACGATTTTCAGCACTCGGGTCAATTTTTTTGCAACATCCCGGATGTGCACAGACTCCTTGTAGGAGACATTTGGCGAGGTTTTCATTGATTTTTGGACCGTGGGGTACACGTTTCGGGCCTTTTTCGGCCCGTTTAGGTGCCTCTGGAACCGAGAATTACTTGCTCAAACGGAAGCCAGAATGATTTATTTCGTCAATCCGACGGTTCCTCCTCCACGTAACGACCATAGTTTAATGCATAACAGCACCAGGGGTATGTCTCTGGGCCAGAAGGGTTTGCAGGTGCGTTTTCGCGAAAATGTCTGTTTCGGGCCGTTTTCGTGGGTTATGGCACACGATTTTCAGCACTCGTGTCAATTTTTTTGCAACATCCCGGATGTGCACAGATTCCTTGTAGAGGACATTTGGCGAGGTTTTCATTGATTTTTGGACCGTGGGGTACACGTTTCGGGCCTTTTTCGGCCCGTTTAGGTGCCTTTCGAACCGAGAATTACTTGCGCAAACGGAAGCCGGAATGATGAATTTCGTCACTCCGACAGTCCCTCCTCCACGTACCGACCATAGTTTAATGCATAACAGTAACAGGGGTATGTCTCCGGGCCAGAAGGGTTTGCAGGTGCGTTTTCGCGAAAATGTCTGTTTCGGGCCGTTTTCGTGGGTTATTGCACACGATTTTCAGCACTCGGGTCAATTTTTTTGCAACATCCCGGATGTGCAAAGACTCCTTGTAGGAGACATTTGGTGAGGTTTTCATTGATTTTTGGACCGTGGGGTACACGTTTCGGGCCTTTTTCGGCCCGTTTAGGTGCCTTTGGAACCGAGAATTACTTGCTCAAACGGAAGCCAGAATGATTTATTTCGTCAATCCGACGGTTCCTCCTCCACGTACCGACCATAGTTTAATGCATAACAGCACCAGGGGTATGTCTCTGGGCCAGAAGGGTTTGCAGGTGCGTTTTCGCGAAAATGTCTGTTTCGGTCCGTTTTCGTGGGTTATAGCACACGATTTTCAGCACTCGGGTCAATTTTTTTGCAACATCCCGGATGTGCACAGACTCCTTGTTGGAGACATTTGGCGAGGTTTTCATTGATTTTTGGACCGTGGGGTACACGTTTCGGGCCTTTTTCGGCCCGTTTAGGTGACTCTGGAACCGAGAATTACTTGCTCAAACGGAAGCCAGAATGATTTATTTCGTCAATCCGACGGTTCCTCCTCTATGTACCGACCATAGTTTAATGCATAACAGCACCAGGGGTATGTCTCCGGGCCAGAAGGGTTTGCAGGTGCGTTTTCGCGAAAATGTCTGTTTCGGGCCATTTTCGTGGGTTATAGCACACGATTTTCAGCACTCGGCTCAATTTTTTTGCAACATCCCGGATGTCCACAGACTCCTTGTAGGAGACATTTGGCGAGGTTTTCATTGATTTTTGGACCGTGGGGTACACGTTTCGGGCCTTTTTCGGCCCGTTTAGGTGCCTTTCGAACCGAGAATTACTTGCACAAACGGAAGCCGGAATGATGCATTTCGTCACTCCGACGGTCACTCCAACACGTACCGACCATAGTTTAATGCATAACAGTAACAAGGGTTATAGGACACGATTTGCAGCACTCGGGTCAATTTTTGTGCAACATCCCGTATGTGCACAGACTCCTCGTAGGAGACATTTGGTGAGGTTTTCATTGATTTTCGGACCGTGGGGTACACGTTTCGGGCCTTTTTCGGCCCGTTTAGGTGCCTTTCGAACCGAGAATTACTTGCACAAACGGAAGCCGGAATGATGCATTTCATCACTCCGACGGTCCCTCCTCCATGTACCGACCATAATTTAATGCATAACAGTACCAGGGGTATGTCTCCGGGCCAGAAGGGTTTGCAGGTGCGTTTTCGTGAAAATGTCCGTTTCGGGCAGTTTTCGTGGGTTATAGGACACGATTTGCAGCACTCGGGTCAATTTTTTGGCAACATCCCGGATGTGCACAGACTCCTCGTAGGAGACATTTGGCGTGGTTTTCATTGATTTTTGGACCGCGGGGTACTCATTTCGGGCCTTTTTCGGCCCGTTTAGGTGCCTTTGGAACCGAAAATTACTTGCTCAAACGGAAGCCGGAATGATTTATTTCGTCAATCCGACGGTTCCTCCTCCACGTACCGACCATAGTTTAATGCATAACAGCACCAGGGGTATGTCTCCGGGCCAGAAGAGTTTGCAGGTGCGTTTTCACGAAAATGTCCGTTTCGAGCCATTTTCGTGGGTTATAGCACACGATTTTCAGCACTCGGGTCAATTTTTTTGCAACATCCCGGATATGCACAGACTCCTTGTAGGAGACATTTGGCGAGGTTTTCATTGATTTTTGAACTGTGGGGTACACATTTCGGGCCTTTTTCGGCCCGTTTAGGTGCCTTTCGAACCGAGAATTACTTGCTCAAACGGAAGCCGGAATGATGCATTTCGTCACTCCGACGGTCCCTCCAACACGTACCGACAATAGTTTAATGCATAAGAGTAACAGGGGTATGTCTCCGGGCCAGAAGGGTTTGCAGGTGCGTTTTCGCGAAAATGTCTGTTTCGGGCCGTTTTCGTGGGTTATTGCACACGATTTTCAGCACTCGGGTCAATTTTTTTGCAACATCCCGGATGTGCACAGACTCCTTGTAGGAGACATTTGGCGAGGTTTTCATTGATTTTTGGACCGTGGGGTACACGTTTCGGGCCTTTTTCGGCCCGTTTAGGTGCATCTGGAACCGAGAATTACTTGCTCAAACGGAAGCCAGAATGATTTATTTCGTCAATCCGACGGTTCCTCCTCTACGTACCGACCATAGTTTAATGCATAACAGCACCAGGGGTATATCTCCGGGCCAGAAAGGTTTGCAGGTGCGTTTTCGCGAAAATGTCTGTTTCGGGCCGTTTTCGTGGGTTATAGCACACGATTTTCAGCACTCGGGTCAATTTTTTTGCAACATCCCGGATGTGCACAGACTCCTTGTAGGAGACATTTGGCGAGGTTTTCATTGATTTTTGGACCGTGGGGTACACGTTTCGGGCCTTTTTTCGGCCCGTTTAGGTGCCTCTGGAACCGAGAATTACTTGCTCAAACGGAAGCCGGAGTGATGCATTTCGTCACTCCGACGGTCCCTCCAACACGTACCGACCATAGTTTAATGCATAACAGTAACAAGGGTATGTCTCCGGGCCAGAAGGGTTTGCAGGTGCATTTTCGCGAAAATGTCTTTTTCAGGCCGTTTTCGTGGGTTATAGCACACGATTTTCAGCACTCGGTCAATTTTCTTGCAACATCCCGGATGTGCACAGATTTCTTGTAGAGGACATTTGGTGAGGTTTTCATTGATTTTTGGACCGTGGGGTACACGTTTCGGGCCTTTTTCGGCCCGTTTAGGTGCATCTGGAACCGAGAATTACTTGCTCAAACGGAAGCCGGAATGATGCATTTCGTCACTCCGACGGTACCTCCAACACGTACCGACCATAGTTAAATGCATAAGAGTAACAGGGGTATGTCTCCGGGCCAGAAGGGTTTGCAGGTGCGTTTTCGCGAAAATGTCTGTTTCGGGCCGTTTTCGTGGGTTATAGCACACGATTTTCAGCACTCGGGTCAATTTTTTTGCAACACCCCGGATGTGCACAGACTCCTTGTAGGAGACATTTGGCGAGGTTTTCATTGATTTTTGGACCGTGGGGTACACGTTTCGGGCCTTTTTCGGCCCGTTTAGGTGCCTCTGGAACCGAGAATTACTTGCTCAAACGGAAGCCAGAATGATTTATTTCGTCAATCCGACGGTTCCTCCTCTACGTACCGACCATAGTTTAATGCATAACAGTAACAGGGGTATGTCTCCGGGCCAGAAGGGTTTGCAGGTGCGTTTTCGCGAAAATGTCTGTTTCGGGCCGTTTTCGTGGGTTCACGATTTTCAGCACTCGGGTCAATTTTTTTGCAACATCCCGGATGTGCAAAGACTCCTTGTAGGAGACATTTGGCGAGGTTTTCATTGATTTTTGGACCGTGGGGTACACGTTTTGGGCCTTTTTCGGCCCGTTTAGGTGCCTCTGGAACCGAGAATTACTTGCTCAAACGGAAGCCAGAATGATTTATTTCGTCAATCTGACGGTTCCTCCTCCACGTTCCGACCATAGTTTAATGCATAACTGCACCAGGGGTATGTCTCCGGGCCAGAAGGGTTTGCAGGTGCGTTTTCGCGAAAATGTCTGTTTCGGTCCGTTTTCGTGGGTTATAGCACACGATTTTCAGCACTCGGGTCAATTTTTTTGCAACATCCCGGATGTGCACAGACTCCTTGTAGGAGACATTTGGCGAGGTTTTCATTGATTTTTGGATCGTGGGGTACACGTTTCGGGCCTTTTTCGGCCCGTTTAGGTGCCTCTGGAACCGAGAATTACTTGCTCAAACGGAAGCCAGAATGATTTATTTCGTCAATCCGACGGTTCCTCCTCCACGTACCGACCATAGTTTAATGCATAACAGCACCAGGGGTATGTCTCCGGGCCAGAAGGATTTGCATGTGCGTTTTCGCGAAAATGTCCGTTTCGAGCCATTTTCGTGGGTTATAGCACTCGATTTTCAGCACTCGGGTCAATTTTTTTGCAACATCCCGGATATGCACAGACTCCTTGTATTAGACATTTGGCGAGGTTTTCATTGATTTTTGAACTGTGGGGTACACATTTCGGGCCTTTTTCGGCCCGTTTAGGTGCC
This sequence comes from Cenchrus fungigraminus, assembly GCA_036936925.1. Taxonomy (NCBI): domain Eukaryota; kingdom Viridiplantae; phylum Streptophyta; class Magnoliopsida; order Poales; family Poaceae; genus Cenchrus; species Cenchrus fungigraminus. The sequence continues at coordinate 102,477,306 of CM072776.1, forward strand.
TTTCGAACCGAGAATTACTTGCTCAAACGGAAGCCGGAATGATGCATTTCGTCACTCCGACGGTCCCTCCAACACGTACCGACCATAGTTTAATGCATAACAGTAACAGGGGTATGTCTCCGGGCCAGAAGGGTTTGCAGGTGCGTTTTCGCGAAAATGTCTGTTTCGGGTCGTTTTCGTGGGTTATTGCACACGATTTTCAGCACTCGGGTCAATTTTTTTGCAACATCCCGGATGTGCACAGACTCCTTGTAGGAGACATTTGGCGAGGTTTTCATTGATTTTTGGACCGTGGGGTACACGTTTCGGGCCTTTTTCGGCCCGTTTAGGTGCATCTGGAACCGAGAATTACTTGCTCAAACGGAAGCCAGAATGATTTATTTCGTCAATCCGACGGTTCCTCCTCTACGTACCGACCATAGTTTAATGCATAACAGCACCAGGGGTATGTCTCCGGGCCAGAAAGGTTTGCAGGTGCGTTTTCGCGAAAATGTCTGTTTCGGGCCGTTTTCGTGGGTTATAGCACACCATTTTCAGCACTCGGGTCAATTTTTTTGCAACATCCCGGATGTGCACAGACTCCTTGTAGGAGACATTTGGCGAGGTTTTCATTGATTTTTGGACCGTGGGGTACACGTTTCGGGCCTTTTTCGGCCCGTTTAGGTGCCTCTGGAACCGAGAATTACTTGCTCAAACGGAAGCCAGAATGATTTATTTCGTCAATCCGACGGTTCCTCCTCTACGTACCGACCATAGTTTAATGCATAACAGCACCAGGGGTATGTCTCCGGGCCAGAATGGTTTGCAGGTGCGTTTTCGCGAAAATGTCTGTTTCGGGCCGTTTTCGTGGGTTATAGCACACGATTTTCAGCACTCGGGTCAATTTTTTTGCAACATCCCGGATGTGCACAGACTCCTTGTAGGAGACATTTGGCGAGGTTTTCATTGATTTTTGGACCGTGGGGTACACGTTTCGGGCCTTTTTTGGCCCGTTTAGGTGCCTCTGGAACCGAGAATTACTTGCTCAAACGGAAGCCGGAGTGATGCATTTCGTCACTCCGACGGTCCCTCCAACACGTACCGACCATAGTTTAATGCATAACAGTAACAAGGGTATGTCTCCGGGCCAGAAGGGTTTGCAGGTGCATTTTCGCGAAAATGTCTTTTTCGTGCCGTTTTCGTGGGTTATAGCACACGATTTTCAGCACTCGGTCAATTTTCTTGCAACATCCCGGATGTGCACAGATTTCTTGTAGAGGACATTTGGTGAGGTTTTCATTGATTTTTGGACCGTGGGGTACACGTTTCGGGCCTTTTTCGGCCCGTTTAGGTGCCTCTGGAACCGAGAATTACTTGCTCAAACGGAAGCCGGAATGATGCATTTCGTCACTCCGACGGTCACTCCTCCATGTACCGACCATAATTTAATGCATAACAGTACCTGGGGTATGTCTCCGGGCCAGAAGGGTTTGCAGGTGCGTTTTCGTGAAAATGTCCGTTTCGGGCAGTTTTCGTGGGTTATAGGACACGATTTGCAGCACTCGGGTCAATTTTTTTGCAACATCCCGTATGTGCACAGACTCCTCGTAGGAGACATTTGGCGTGGTTTTCATTGATTTTTGGACCGCGAGGTACTCATTTCGGGCCTTTTTCGGCCCGTTTAGGTGCCTTTGGAACCGAGAATTACTTGCTCAAACGGAAGCCGGAATGATTTATTTCGTCAATCCGACGGTTCCTCCTCCACGTACCGACCATAGTTTAATGCATAACAGCACCAGGGGTATGTCTCCGGGCCAGAAGGGTTTGCAAGTGCGTTTTCCCAAAAATGTCCGTTTCGAGCCATTTTCGTGGGTTATAGCACACGATTTTCAGCACTCGGGTCAATTTTTTTGCAACATCCCGGATGTGCACAGACTCCTTGTAGGAGACATTTGGCGAGGTTTTCATTGATTTTTGGAACGTGGGGTACACGTTTCGGGCCTTTTTTCGGCCCGTTTAGGTGCCTCTGGAACCGAGAATTACTTGCTCAAACGGAAGCCAGAATGATTTATTTCGTCAATCCGACGGTTCCTCCTCTACGTACCGACCATAGTTTAATGCATAACAGCACCAGGGGTATGTCTCCGGGCCATAAGGGTTTGCAGGTGCGTTTTCGCGAAAATGTCTGTTTCGGGCCGTTCTCGTGGGTTATAGCACACGATTTTCAGCACTCGGGTCAATTTTTTTGCAACATCCCGGATGTGCCAAGACTCCTTGTAGGAGACATTTGGCGAGGTTTTCATTAATTTTTGGACCGTGGGGTACACGTTTCGGGCCTTTTTCGTCCCGTTTAGGTGCCTCTGGAACCGAGAATTACTTGCTCAAACAGAAGCCAGAATGATTTATTTCGTCAATCCGACAGTTCCTCCTCCACGTACCGACCATAGTTTAATGCATAACAGCACCAGGGGTATGTCTCCGGGCCAGAAGGGTTTGCAGGTGCGTTTTCGCGAAAATGTCTGTTTCGGGCCGTTTTCGTGGGTTATAGCACACGATTTTCAGTACTCGGGTCAATTTTTTTGCAACATCCCGGATATGCACAGACTCCTTGTAAGAGACATTTGGCGAGGTTTTCATTGATTTTTGAACTGTGGGGTACACATTTCGGGCCTTTTTCGGCCCGTTTAGGTGCCTTTCGAACCGAGAATTACTTGCTCAAACGGAAGCCGGAATGATGCATTTCGTCACTCCGACGGTCCCTCCAACACGTACCGACCATAATTTATTGCATAACAGTAACAGGGGTATGTCTCCGGTCCAGAAGGGTTTGCAGGTGCGTTTTCGCGAAAATGTCTGTTTCGGGCCGTTTTCGTGGGTTATTGCACACGATTTTCCGCACTCGGGTCAATTTTTTTGCAACATCCCGGATGTGCACAGACTCCTTGTAGGAGACATTTGGCGAGGTTTTCATTGATTTTTGGACCGTGGGGTACACGTTTCGGGCCTTTTTTCGGCCCGTTTAGGTGCCTCTGGAACCGAGAATTACTTGCTCAAACGGAAGCCAGAATGATTTATTTCGTCAATCCGACGGTTCCTCCTCTACGTACCGACCATAGTTTAATGCATAACTGCACCAGGGGTATGTCTCCGGGCCAGAAGGGTTTGCAGGTGCGTTTTCGCGAAAATGTCTGTTTCGGGCCGTTTTCGTGGGTTATAGCACACGATTTTCAGCACTCGGGTCAATTTTTTTGCAACATCCCGGATGTGCCAAGACTCCTTGTAGGAGACATTTGGCGAGGTTTTCATTAATTTTTGGACCGTGGGGTACACGTTTCGGGCCTTTTTCGTCCCGTTTAGGTGCCTCTGGAACCGAGAATTACTTGCTCAAACAGAAGCCAGAATGATTTATTTCGTCAATCCGACAGTTCCTCCTCCACGTACCGACCATAGTTTAATGCATAACAGCACCAGGGGTATGTCTCCGGGCCAGAATGGTTTGCAGGTGCGTTTTCGCGAAAATGTCTGTTTCGGGCCGTTTTCGTGGGTTATAGCACACGATTTTCAGTACTCGGGTCAATTTTTTTGCAACATCCCGGATATGCACAGACTCCTTGTAAGAGACATTTGGCGAGGTTTTCATTGATTTTTGAACTGTGGGGTACACATTTCGGGCCTTTTTCGGCCCGTTTAGGTGCCTTTCGAACCGAGAATTACTTGCTCAAACGGAAGCCGGAATGATGCATTTCGTCACTCCGACGGTCCCTCCAACACGTACCGACCATAGTTTAATGCATAACAGTAACAGGGGTATGTCTCCGGTCCAGAAGGGTTTGCAGGTGCGTTTTCGCGAAAATGTCTGTTTCGGGCCGTTTTCGTGGGTTATTGCACACGATTTTCCGCACTCGGTTCAATTTTTTTGCAACATCCCGGATGTGCACAGACTCCTTGTAGGAGACATTTGGCGAGGTTTTCATTGATTTTTGGACCGTGGGGTACACGTTTCGGGCCTTTTTCGGCCCGTTTAGGTGCATCTGGAACCGAGAATTACTTGCTCAAACGGAAGCCAGAATGATTTATTTCGTCAATCCGACGGTTCCTCCTCTACGTACCGACCATAGTTTAATGCATAACAGCACCAGGGGTATGTCTCCGGGCCAGAAAGGTTTGCAGGTGCGTTTTCGCGAAAATGTCTGTTTCGGGCCGTTTTCGTGGGTTATAGCACACGATTTTCAGCACTCGGGTCAATTTTTTTGCAACATCCCGGATGTGCACAGACTCCTTGTAGGAGACATTTGGCGAGGTTTTCATTGATTTTTGGACCGTGGGGTACACGTTTCGGGCCTTTTTCGGCCCGTTTAGGTGCCTCTGGAACCGAGAATTACTTGCTCAAACGGAAGCCAGAATGATTTCTTTCGTCAATCCGACGGTTCCTCCTCTACGTACCGACCATAGTTTAATGCATAACAGCACCAGGGGTATGTCTCCGGGCCAGAATGGTTTGCAGGTGCATTTTCGCGAAAATGTCTGTTTCGGGCCGTTTTCGTGGGTTATAGCACACGATTTTCAGCACTCGGGTCAATTTTTTTGCAACATCCGGGATGTGCACAGACTCCTTGTAGGAGACATTTGGCGAGGTTTTCATTGATTTTTGGACCGTGGGGTACACGTTTCGGGCCTTTTTTCGGCCCGTTTAGGTGCCTTTGGAACCGGGAATTACTTGCTCAAACGGAAGCCGGAGTGATGCATTTCGTCACTCCGACGGTCCCTCCAACACGTACCGACCATAGTTTAATGCATAACAGTAACAAGGGTATGTCTCCGGGCCAGAAGGGTTTGCAGGTGCATTTTCGCGAAAATGTCTTTTTCGGGCCGTTTTCGTGGGTTATAGCACACGATTTTCAGCACTCGGTCAATTTTCTTGCAACATCCCGGATGTGCACAGATTTCTTGTAGAGGACATTTGGTGAGGTTTTCATTGATTTTTGGACCGTGGGGTACACGTTTCGGGCCTTTTTCGGCCCGTTTAGGTGCCTCTGGAACCGAGAATTACTTGCTCAAACGGAAGCCGGAATGATGCATTTCGTCACTCCGACGGTCACTCCTCCATGTACCGACCATAATTTAATGCAGAACAGTACCAGGGGTATGTCTCCGGGCCAGAAGGGTTTGCAGGTGCGTTTTCGTGAAAATGTCCGTTTCGTGCAGTTTTCGTGGGTTATAGGACACGATTTGCAGCACTCGGGTCAATTTTTTTGCAACATCCCGTATGTGCACAGTCTCCTCGTTGGAGACATTTGGCGTGGTTTTCATTGATTTTTGGACCGCGGGGTACTCATTTCGGGCCTTTTTCGGCCCGTTTAGGTGCCTTTGGAACCGAGAATTACTTGCTCAAACGGAAGCCGGAATGATTTATTTCGTCAATCCGACGGTTCCTCCTCCACGTACCGACCATAGTTTAATGCATAACAGCACCAGGGGTATGTCTCCGGGCCAGAAGGGTTTGCAGGTGCGTTTTCGCGAAAATGTCCGTTTCGAGCCATTTTCGTGGGTTATACCACACGATTTTCAGCACTCGGGTCAATTTTTTTGCAACATCCCGGATATGCACAGACTCCTTGTAGGAGACATTTGGCGAGGTTTTCATTGATTTTTGAACTGTGGGGTACACATTTCGGGCCTTTTTCGGCCCGTTTAGGTGCCTTTCGAACCGAGAATTACTTGCTCAAACGGAAGCCGGAATGATGCATTTCGTCACTCCGACGGTCACTCCAACACGTACCGACCATAGTTTAATGCATAACAGTAACAGGGGTATGTCTCCGGGCCAGAAGGGTTTGCAGGTGCGTTTTCGCGAAAATGTCTGTTTCGGGCCGTTTTCGTGGGTTATTGCACACGATTTTCAGCACTCGGGTCAATTTTTTTGCAACATCCCGGATGTGCACAGACTCCTTGTAGGAGACATTTGGCGAGGTTTTCATTGATTTTTGGACCGTGGGGTACACGTTTCGGGCCTTTTTCGGCCCGTTTAGGTGCATCTGGAACCGAGAATTACTTGCTCAAACGGAAGCCAGAATGATTTATTTCGTCAATCCGACGGTTCCTCCTCTACGTACCGACCATAGTTTAATGCATAACAGCACCAGGGGTATGTCTCCGGGCCAGAAAGGTTTGCAGGTGCGTTTTCGCGAAAATGTCTGTTTCGGGCCGTTTTCGTGGGTTATAGCACACGATTTTCAGCACTCGGGTCAATTTTTTTGCAACATCCCGGATGTGCACAGACTCCTTGTAGGAGACATTTGGCGAGGTTTTCATTGATTTTTGGACCGTGGGGTACACGTTTCGGGCCTTTTTTGGCCCGTTTAGGTGCCTCTGGAACCGAGAATTACTTGCTCAAACGGAAGCCAGAATGATTTCTTTCGTCAATCCGACGGTTCCTCCTCTACGTACCGACCATAGTTTAATGCATAACAGCACCAGGGTATGTCTCCGGGCCAGAATGGTTTGCAGGTGCGTTTTCACGAAAATGTCTGTTTCGGGCCGTTTTCGTGGGTTATAGCACACGATTTTCAGCACTCGGGTCAATTTTTTTGCAACATCCCGGATGTGCACAGACTCCTTGTAGGAGACATTTGGCGAGGTTTTCATTGATTTTTGGACCGTGGGGTACACGTTTCGGGCCTTTTTTCGGCCCGTTTAGGTGCCTCTGGAACCGAGAATTACTTGCTCAAACGGAAGCCGGAGTGATGCATTTCGTCACTCCGACGGTCCCTCCAACACGTACCGACCATAGTTTAATGCATAACAGTAACAAGGGTATGTCTCCGGGCCAGAAGGGTTTGCAGGTGCATTTTCGCGAAAATGTCTTTTTCAGGCCGTTTTCGTGGGTTATAGCACACGATTTTCAGCACTCGGTCAATTTTCTTGCAACATCCCGGATGTGCACAGATTTCTTGTAGAGGACATTTGGTGAGGTTTTCATTGATTTTTGGACCGTGGGGTACACGTTTCGGGCCTTTTTCGGCCCGTTTAGGTGCCTCTGGAACCGAGAATTACTTGCTCAAACGGAAGCCGGAATGATGCATTTCGTCACTCCGACGGTCACTCCTCCATGTACCGACCATAATTTAATGCATAACAGTACCAGGGGTCTGTCTCCGGGCCAGAAGGGTTTGCAGGTGCGTTTTCGTGAAAATGTCCGTTTCGGGCAGTTTTCGTGGGTTATAGGACACGATTTGCAGCACTCGGGTCAATTTTTTTGCAACATCCCGTATGTGCACAGACTCCTCATTGGAGACATTTGGCGTGGTTTTCATTGATTTTTGGACCGCGGGGTACTCATTTCGGGCCTTTTTCGGCCCGTTTAGGTGCCTTTGGAACCGAGAATTACTTGCTCAAACAGAAGCCGGAATGATTTTTTTCGTCAATCCGACGGTTCCTCCTCCACGTACCGACCATAGTTTAATGCATAACAGCACCAGGGGTATGTCTCCGGGCCAGAAGGGTTTGCAGGTGCGTTTTCGCGAAAATGTCCGTTTCGAGCCATTTTCGTGGGTTATAGCACACGATTTTCAGCACTCGGGTCAATTTTTTTGCAACATCCCGGATATGCACAGACTCCTTGTAGGAGACATTTGGCGAGGTTTTCATTTATTTTTGAACTGTGGGGTACACATTTCGGGCCTTTTTCGGCCCGTTTAGGTGCCTTTCGAACCGAGAATTACTTGCTCAAACGGAAGCCGGAATGATGCATTTCGTCACTCCGACGGTCCCTCCAACATGTACCGACCATAGTTTAATGCATAACAGTAACAGGGGTATGTCTCCGGGCCAGAAGGGTTTGCAGGTGCGTTTTCGCGAAAATGTCTGTTTCGGGCCGTTTTCATGGGTTATTGCACACGATTTTCAGCACTCGGGTCAATTTTTTTGCAACATCCCGGATGTGCACAGACTCCTTGTAGGAGACATTTGGCGAGGTTTTCATTGATTTTTGGACCGTGGGGTACACGTTTCGGGCCTTTTTCGGCCCGTTTAGGTGCATGTGGAACCGAGAATTACTTGCTCAAACGGAAGCCAGAATGATTTATTTCGTCAATCCGACGGTTCCTCCTCTACGTACCGACCATAGTTTAATGCATAACAGCACCAGGGGTATGTCTCCGGGCCAGAAAGGTTTGCAGGTGCGTTTTCGCGAAAATGTCTGTTTCGGGCCGTTTTCGTGGGTTATAGCACACGATTTTCAGCACTCGGGTCAATTTTTTTGTAACATCCCGGATGTGCACAGACTCCTTGTAGGAGACATTTGGCGAGGTTTTCATTGATTTTTGGACCGTGGGGTACACGTTTCGGGCCTTTTTCGGCCCGTTTAGGTGCCTCTGGAACCGAGAATTACTTGCTCAAACGGAAGCCAGAATGATTTCTTTCGTCAATCCGACGGTTCCTCCTCTACGTACCGACCATAGTTTAATGCATAACAGCACCAGGGGTATGTCTCCGGGCCAGAATGGTTTGCAGGTGCGTTTTCGCGAAAATGTCTGTTTCGGGCCGTTTTCGTGGGTTATAGCACACGATTTTCAGCACTCGGGTCAATTTTTTTGCAACATCCCGGATGTGCACAGACTCCTTGTAGGAGACATTTGGCGAGGTTTTCATTGATTTTTGGACCGTGGGGTACACGTTTCGGGCCTTTTTCGGCCCGTTTAGGTGCCTCTGGAACCGAGAATTACTTGCTCAAACGGAAGCCAGAATGATTTATTTCGTCAATCCGACGGTTCCTCCTCTACGTACCGACCATAGTTTAATGCATAACAGCACCAGGGGTATGTCTCCGGGCCAGAAGGGTTTGCAGGTGCGTTTTCGCGAAAATGTCTGTTTCGGGCCGTTTTCGTGGGTTATAGCACACGATTTGCAGCACTCGGGTCAATTTTTTTGCAACATCCCGTATGTGCACAGACTCCTCGTTGGAGACATTTGGCGTGGTTTTCATTGATTTTTGGACCGCGGGGTACTCATTTCGGGCCGTTTTCGGCCCGTTTAGGTGCCTTTGGAACCGAGAATTACTTGCTCAAACGGAAGCCGGAATGATTTATTTCGTCAATCCGACGGTTCCTCCTCCACGTACCGACCATAGTTTAATGCATAACAGCACCAGGGGTATGTCTCTGGGCCAGAAGGGTTTGCAGGTGCGTTTTCGCGAAAATGTCCGTTTCGAGCCATTTTCGTGGGTTATAGCACACGATTTTCAGCACTCGGGTCAATTTTTTTGCAACATCCCGGATATGCACAGACTCCTTGTAGGAGACATTTGGCGAGGTTTTCATTGATTTTTGAACTGTGGGGTACACATTTCGGGCCTTTTTCGGCCCGTTTAGGTGCCTTTCGAACCGAGAATTACTTGCTCAAACGGAAGCCAGAATGATGCATTTCGTCACTCCGACGGCCCTCCAACACGTACCGACCATAGTTTAATGCATAACAGTAACAGGGGTATGTCTCCGGGCCAGAAGGGTTTGCAGGTGCGTTTTCGCGAAAATGTCTGTTTCGGGCCGTTTTCGTGGGTTATTGCACAGGATTTTCAGCACTCGGGGCAATTTTTTTGCAACATCCCGGATGTGCACAGACTCCTTGTAGGAGACATTTGGTGAGGTTTTCATTGATTTTTGGACCGTGGGGTACACGTTTCGGGCCTTTTTCGGCCCGTTTAGGTGCATCTGGAACCGAGAATTACTTGCTCAAACGAAAGCCAGAATGATTTATTTCGTCAATCCGACGGTTCCTCCTCTACGTACCGACCATAGTTTAATGCATAACAGCACCAGGGGTATGTCTCCGGGCCAGAAAGGTTTGCAGGTGCGTTTTCGCGAAAATGTCTGTTTCGGGCCGTTTTCGTGGGTTATAGCACTCGATTTTCAGCACTCGGGTCAATTTTTTTGCAACATTCCGGATGTGCACAGACTCCTTGTAGGAGACATTTGGCGAGGTTTTCATTGATTTTTGGACCGTGGGGTACACGTTTCGGGCCTTTTTCGGCCCGTTTAGGTGCCTCTGGAACCGAGAATTACTTGCTCAAACGGAAGCCAGAATGATTTATTTCGTCAATCCGATGGTTCCTCCTCTACGTACCGACCATAGTTTAATGCATAACAGCACCAGGGGTATGTCTCCGGGCCAGAATGGTTTGCAGGTGCGTTTTCGCGAAAATGTCTGTTTCGGGCCGTTTTCGTGGGTTATAGCACACGATTTTCAGCACTCGGGTCAATTTTTTTGCAACATCCCGGATGTGCACAGACTCCTTGTAGGAGACATTTGGCGAGGTTTTCATTGATTTTTGGACCGTGGGGTACACGTTTCGGGCCTTTTTTGGCCCGTTTAGGTGCCTCTGGAACCGAGAATTACTTGCTCAAACGGAAGCCAGAATGATTTCTTTCGTCAATCCGACGGTTCCTCCTCTACGTACCGACCATAGTTTAATGCATAACAGCACCAGGGTATGTCTCCGGGCCAGAATGGTTTGCAGGTGCGTTTTCACGAAAATGTCTGTTTCGGGCCGTTTTCGTGGGTTATAGCACACGATTTTCAGCACTCGGGTCAATTTTTTTGCAACATCCCGGATGTGCACAGACTCCTTGTAGGAGACATTTGGCGAGGTTTTCATTGATTTTTGGACCGTGGGGTACACGTTTCGGGCCTTTTTTCGGCCCGTTTAGGTGCCTCTGGAACCGAGAATTACTTGCTCAAACGGAAGCCGGAGTGATGCATTTCGTCACTCCGACGGTCCCTCCAACACGTACCGACCATAGTTTAATGCATAACAGTAACAAGGGTATGTCTCCGGGCCAGAAGGGTTTGCAGGTGCATTTTCGCGAAAATGTCTTTTTCAGGCCGTTTTCGTGGGTTATAGCACACGATTTTCAGCACTCGGTCAATTTTCTTGCAACATCCCGGATGTGCACAGATTTCTTGTAGAGGACATTTGGTGAGGTTTTCATTGATTTTTGGACCGTGGGGTACACGTTTCGGGCCTTTTTCGGCCCGTTTAGGTGCCTCTGGAACCGAGAATTACTTGCTCAAACGGAAGCCGGAATGATGCATTTCGTCACTCCGACGGTCACTCCTCCATGTACCGACCATAATTTAATGCATAACAGTACCAGGGGTCTGTCTCCGGGCCAGAAGGGTTTGCAGGTGCGTTTTCGTGAAAATGTCCGTTTCGGGCAGTTTTCGTGGGTTATAGGACACGATTTGCAGCACTCGGGTCAATTTTTTTGCAACATCCCGTATGTGCACAGACTCCTCATTGGAGACATTTGGCGTGGTTTTCATTGATTTTTGGACCGCGGGGTACTCATTTCGGGCCTTTTTCGGCCCGTTTAGGTGCCTTTGGAACCGAGAATTACTTGCTCAAACAGAAGCCGGAATGATTTTTTTCGTCAATCCGACGGTTCCTCCTCCACGTACCGACCATAGTTTAATGCATAACAGCACCAGGGGTATGTCTCCGGGCCAGAAGGGTTTGCAGGTGCGTTTTCGCGAAAATGTCCGTTTCGAGCCATTTTCGTGGGTTATAGCACACGATTTTCAGCACTCGGGTCAATTTTTTTGCAACATCCCGGATATGCACAGACTCCTTGTAGGAGACATTTGGCGAGGTTTTCATTTATTTTTGAACTGTGGGGTACACATTTCGGGCCTTTTTCGGCCCGTTTAGGTGCCTTTCGAACCGAGAATTACTTGCTCAAACGGAAGCCGGAATGATGCATTTCGTCACTCCGACGGTCCCTCCAACATGTACCGACCATAGTTTAATGCATAACAGTAACAGGGGTATGTCTCCGGGCCAGAATGGTTTGCAGGTGCGTTTTCGCGAAAATGTCTGTTTCGGGCCGTTTTCATGGGTTATTGCACACGATTTTCAGCACTCGGGTCAATTTTTTTGCAACATCCCGGATGTGCACAGACTCCTTGTAGGAGACATTTGGCGAGGTTTTCATTGATTTTTGGACCGTGGGGTACACGTTTCGGGCCTTTTTCGGCCCGTTTAGGTGCATGTGGAACCGAGAATTACTTGCTCAAACGGAAGCCAGAATGATTTATTTCGTCAATCCGACGGTTCCTCCTCTACGTACCGACCATAGTTTAATGCATAACAGCACCAGGGGTATGTCTCCGGGCCAGAAAGGTTTGCAGGTGCGTTTTCGCGAAAATGTCTGTTTCGGGCCGTTTTCGTGGGTTATAGCACACGATTTTCAGCACTCGGGTCAATTTTTTTGTAACATCCCGGATGTGCACAGACTCCTTGTAGGAGACATTTGGCGAGGTTTTCATTGATTTTTGGACCGTGGGGTACACGTTTCGGGCCTTTTTCGGCCCGTTTAGGTGCCTCTGGAACCGAGAATTACTTGCTCAAACGGAAGCCAGAATGATTTCTTTCGTCAATCCGACGGTTCCTCCTCTACGTACCGACCATAGTTTAATGCATAACAGCACCAGGGGTATGTCTCCGGGCCAGAATGGTTTGCAGGTGCGTTTTCGCGAAAATGTCTGTTTCGGGCCGTTTTCGTGGGTTATAGCACACGATTTTCAGCACTCGGGTCAATTTTTTTGCAACATCCCGGATGTGCACAGACTCCTTGTAGGAGACATTTGGCGAGGTTTTCATTGATTTTTGGACCGTGGGGTACACGTTTCGGGCCTTTTTCGGCCCGTTTAGGTGCCTCTGGAACCGAGAATTACTTGCTCAAACGGAAGCCAGAATGATTTATTTCGTCAATCCGACGGTTCCTCCTCTACGTACCGACCATAGTTTAATGCATAACAGCACCAGGGGTATGTCTCCGGGCCAGAAGGGTTTGCAGGTGCGTTTTCGCGAAAATGTCTGTTTCGGGCCGTTTTCGTGGGTTATAGCACACGATTTGCAGCACTCGGGTCAATTTTTTTGCTACATCCCGTATGTGCACAGACTCCTCGTTGGAGACATTTGGCGTGGTTTTCATTGATTTTTGGACCGCGGGGTACTCATTTCGGGCCGTTTTCGGCCCGTTTAGGTGCCTTTGGAACCGAGAATTACTTGCTCAAACGGAAGCCGGAATGATTTATTTCGTCAATCCGACGGTTCCTCCTCCACGTACCGACCATAGTTTAATGCATAACAGCACCAGGGGTATGTCTCTGGGCCAGAAGGGTTTGCAGGTGCGTTTTCGCGAAAATGTCCGTTTCGAGCCATTTTCGTGGGTTATAGCAAACGATTTTCAGCACTCGGGTCAATTTTTTTGCAACATCCCGGATATGCACAGACTCCTTGTAGGAGACATTTGGCGAGGTTTTCATTGATTTTTGAACTGTGGGGTACAAATTTCGGGCCTTTTTCGGCCCGTTTAGGTGCCTTTCGAACCGAGAATTACTTGCTCAAACGGAAGCCAGAATGATGCATTTCGTCACTCCGACGGCCCTCCAACACGTACCGACCATAGTTTAATGCATAACAGTAACAGGGGTATGTCTCCGGGCCAGAAGGGTTTGCAGGTGCGTTTTCGCGAAAATGTCTGTTTCGGGCCGTTTTCGTGGGTTATTGCACAGGATTTTCAGCACTCGGGGCAATTTTTTTGCAACATCCCGGATGTGCACAGACTCCTTGTAGGAGACATTTGGTGAGGTTTTCATTGATTTTTGGACCGTGGGGTACACGTTTCGGGCCTTTTTCGGCCCGTTTAGGTGCATCTGGAACCGAGAATTACTTGCTCAAACGAAAGCCAGAATGATTTATTTCGTCAATCCGACGGTTCCTCCTCTACGTACCGACCATAGTTTAATGCATAACAGCACCAGGGGTATGTCTCCGGGCCAGAAAGGTTTGCAGGTGCGTTTTCGCAAAAATGTCTGTTTCGGGCCGTTTTCGTGGGTTATAGCACTCGATTTTCAGCACTCGGGTCAATTTTTTTGCAACATTCCGGATGTGCACAGACTCCTTGTAGGAGACATTTGGCGAGGTTTTCATTGATTTTTGGACCGTGGGGTACACGTTTCGGGCCTTTTTCGGCCCGTTTAGGTGCCTCTGGAACCGAGAATTACTTGCTCAAACGGAAGCCAGAATGATTTATTTCGTCAATCCGATGGTTCCTCCTCTACGTACCGACCATAGTTTAATGCATAACAGCACCAGGGGTATGTCTCCGGGCCAGAATGGTTTGCAGGTGCGTTTTCGCGAAAATGTCTGTTTCGGGCCGTTTTCGTGGGTTATAGCACACGATTTTCAGCACTCGGGTCAATTTTTTTGCAACATCCCGGATGTGCACAGACTCCTTGTAGGAGACATTTGGCGAGGTTTTCATTGATTTTTGGACCGTGGGGTACACGTTTCGGGCCTTTTTTGGCCCGTTTAGGTGCCTCTGGAACCGAGAATTACTTGCTCAAACGGAAGCCAGAATGATTTCTTTCGTCAATCCGACGGTTCCTCCTCTACGTACCGACCATAGTTTAATGCATAACAGCACCAGGGTATGTCTCCGGGCCAGAATGGTTTGCAGGTGCGTTTTCACGAAAATGTCTGTTTCGGGCCGTTTTCGTGGGTTATAGCACACGATTTTCAGCACTCGGGTCAATTTTTTTGCAACATCCCGGATGTGCACACACTCCTTGTAGGAGACATTTGGCGAGGTTTTCATTGATTTTTGGACCGTGGGGTACACGTTTCGGGCCTTTTTTCGGCCCGTTTAGGTGCCTCTGGAACCGAGAATTACTTGCTCAAACGGAAGCCGGAGTGATGCATTTCGTCACTCCGACGGTCCCTCCAACACGTACCGACCATAGTTTAATGCATAACAGTAACAAGGGTATGTCTCCGGGCCAGAAGGGTTTGCAGGTGCATTTTCGCGAAAATGTCTTTTTCAGGCCGTTTTCGTGGGTTATAGCACACGATTTTCAGCACTCGGTCAATTTTCTTGCAACATCCCGGATGTGCACAGATTTCTTGTAGAGGACATTTGGTGAGGTTTTCATTGATTTTTGGACCGTGGGGTACACGTTTCGGGCCTTTTTCGGCCCGTTTAGGTGCCTCTGGAACCGAGAATTACTTGCTCAAACGGAAGCCGGAATGATGCATTTCGTCACTCCGACGGTCACTCCTCCATGTACCGACCATAATTTAATGCATAACAGTACCAGGGGTCTGTCTCCGGGCCAGAAGGGTTTGCAGGTGCGTTTTCGTGAAAATGTCCGTTTCGGGCAGTTTTCGTGGGTTACAGGACACGATTTGCAGCACTCGGGTCAATTTTTTTGCAACATCCCGTATGTGCACAGACTCCTCATTGGAGACATTTGGCGTGGTTTTCATTGATTTTTGGACCGCGGGGTACTCATTTCGGGCCTTTTTCGGCCCGTTTAGGTGCCTTTGGAACCGAGAATTACTTGCTCAAACAGAAGCCGGAATGATTTTTTTCGTCAATCCGACGGTTCCTCCTCCACGTACCGACCATAGTTTAATGCATAACAGCACCAGGGGTATGTCTCCGGGCCAGAAGGGTTTGCAGGTGCGTTTTCGCGAAAATGTCCGTTTCGAGCCATTTTCGTGGGTTATAGCACACGATTTTCAGCACTCGGGTCAATTTTTTTGCAACATCCCGGATATGCACAGACTCCTTGTAGGAGACATTTGGCGAGGTTTTCATTTATTTTTGAACTGTGGGGTACACATTTCGGGCCTTTTTCGGCCCGTTTAGGTGCCTTTCGAACCGAGAATTACTTGCTCAAACGGAAGCCGGAATGATGCATTTCGTCACTCCGACGGTCCCTCCAACATGTACCGACCATAGTTTAATGCATAACAGTAACAGGGGTATGTCTCCGGGCCAGAAGGGTTTGCAGGTGCGTTTTCGCGAAAATGTCTGTTTCGGGCCGTTTTCATGGGTTATTGCACACGATTTTCAGCACTCGGGTCAATTTTTTTGCAACATCCCGGATGTGCACAGACTCCTTGTAGGAGACATTTGGCGAGGTTTTCATTGATTTTTGGACCGTGGGGTACACGTTTCGGGCCTTTTTCGGCCCGTTTAGGTGCATGTGGAACCGAGAATTACTTGCTCAAACGGAAGCCAGAATGATTTATTTCGTCAATCCGACGGTTCCTCCTCTACGTACCGACCATAGTTTAATGCATAACAGCACCAGGGGTATGTCTCCGGGCCAGAAAGGTTTGCAGGTGCGTTTTCGCGAAAATGTCTGTTTCGGGCCGTTTTCGTGGGTTATAGCACACGATTTTCAGCACTCGGGTCAATTTTTTTGTAACATCCCGGATGTGCACAGACTCCTTGTAGGAGACATTTGGCGAGGTTTTAATTGATTTTTGGACCGTGGGGTACACGTTTCGGGCCTTTTTCGGCCCGTTTAGGTGCCTCTGGAACCGAGAATTACTTGCTCAAACGGAAGCCAGAATGATTTCTTTCGTCAATCCGACGGTTCCTCCTCTACGTACCGACCATAGTTTAATGCATAACAGCACCAGGGGTATGTCTCCGGGCCAGAATGGTTTGCAGGTGCGTTTTCGCGAAAATGTCTGTTTCGGGCCGTTTTCGTGGGTTATAGCACACGATTTTCAGCACTCGGGTCAATTTTTTTGCAACATCCCGGATGTGCACAGACTCCTTGTAGGAGACATTTGGCGAGGTTTTCATTGATTTTTGGACCGTGGGGTACACGTTTCGGGCCTTTTTCGGCCCGTTTAGGTGCCTCTGGAACCGAGAATTACTTGCTCAAACGGAAGCCAGAATGATTTATTTCGTCAATCCGACGGTTCCTCCTCTACGTACCGACCATAGTTTAATGCATAACAGCACCAGGGGTATGTCTCCGGGCCAGAAGGGTTTGCAGGTGCGTTTTCGCGAAAATGTCTGTTTCGGGCCGTTTTCGTGGGTTATAGCACACGATTTGCAGCACTCGGGTCAATTTTTTTGCAACATCCCGTATGTGCACAGACTCCTCGTTGGAGACATTTGGCGTGGTTTTCATTGATTTTTGGACCGCGGGGTACTCATTTCGGGCCGTTTTCGGCCCGTTTAGGTGCCTTTGGAACCGAGAATTACTTGCTCAAACGGAAGCCGGAATGATTTATTTCGTCAATCCGACGGTTCCTCCTCCACGTACCGACCATAGTTTAATGCATAACAGCACCAGGGGTATGTCTCTGGGCCAGAAGGGTTTGCAGGTGCGTTTTCGCGAAAATGTCCGTTTCGAGCCATTTTCGTGGGTTATAGCACACGATTTTCAGCACTCGGGTCAATTTTTTTGCAACATCCCGGATATGCACAGACTCCTTGTAGGAGACATTTGGCGAGGTTTTCATTGATTTTTGAACTGTGGGGTACACATTTCGGGCCTTTTTCGGCCCGTTTAGGTGCCTTTCGAACCGAGAATTACTTGCTCAAACGGAAGCCAGAATGATGCATTTCGTCACTCCGACGGCCCTCCAACACGTACCGACCATAGTTTAATGCATAACAGTAACAGGGGTATGTCTCCGGGCCAGAAGGGTTGGCAGGTGCGTTTTCGCGAAAATGTCTGTTTCGGGCCGTTTTCGTGGGTTATTGCACAGGATTTTCAGCACTCGGGGCAATTTTTTTGCAACATCCCGGATGTGCACAGACTCCTTGTAGGAGACATTTGGTGAGGTTTTCATTGATTTTTGGACCGTGGGGTACACGTTTCGGGCCTTTTTCGGCCCGTTTAGGTGCATCTGGAACCGAGAATTACTTGCTCAAACGAAAGCCAGAATGATTTATTTCGTCAATCCGACGGTTCCTCCTCTACGTACCGACCATAGTTTAATGCATAACAGCACCAGGGGTATGTCTCCGGGCCAGAAAGGTTTGCAGGTGCGTTTTCGCGAAAATGTCTGTTTCGGGCCGTTTTCGTGGGTTATAGCACTCGATTTTCAGCACTCGGGTCAATTTTTTTGCAACATCCCGGATGTGCACAGACTCCTTGTAGGAGACATTTGGCGAGGTTTTCATTGATTTTTGGACCGTGGGGTACACGTTTCGGGCCTTTTTCGGCCCGTTTAGGTGCCTCTGGAACCGAGAATTACTTGCTCAAACGGAAGCCAGAATGATTTATTTCGTCAATCCGATGGTTCCTCCTCTACGTACCGACCATAGTTTAATGCATAACAGTACCAGGGGTATGTCTCCGGGCCAGAATGGTTTGCAGGTGCGTTTTCGCGAAAATGTCTGTTTCGGGCCGTTTTCGTGGGTTATAGCACACGATTTTCAGCACTCGGGTCAATTTTTTTGCAACATCCCGGATGTGCACAGACTCCTTGTATGAGACATTTGGCGAGGTTTTCATTGATTTTTGGACCGTGGGGTACACGTTTCGGGCCTTTTTTCGGCCCGTTTAGGTGCCTCTGGAACCGAGAATTACTTGCTCAAACGGAAGCCAGAATGATTTATTTCGTCAATCCGATGGTTCCTCCTCTACGTACCGACCATAGTTTAATGCATAACAGCACCAGGGGTATGTCTCCGGGCCAGAATGGTTTGCAGGTGCGTTTTCGCGAAAATGTCTGTTTCGGGCCGTTTTCGTGGGTTATAGCACACGATTTTCAGCACTCGGGTCAATTTTTTTGCAACATCCCGGATGTGCACAGACTCCTTGTAGGAGACATTTGGCGAGGTTTTCATTGATTTTTGGACCGTGGGGTACACGTTTCGGGCCTTTTTCGGCCCGTTTAGGTGCCTCTGGAACCGAGAATTACTTGCTCAAACGGAAGCCAGAATGATTTATTTCGTCAATCCGACGGTTCCTCCTCTACGTACCGACCATAGTTTAATGCATAACAGCACCAGGGGTATGTCTCCGGGCCAGAAGGGTTTGCAGGTGCGTTTTCGCGAAAATGTCTGTTTCGGGCCGTTTTCGTGGGTTATAGCACACGATTTGCAGCACTCGGGTCAATTTTTTTGCAACATCCCGTATGTGCACAGACTCCTCGTTGGAGACATTTGGCGTGGTTTTCATTGATTTTTGGACCGCGGGGTACTCATTTCGGGCCGTTTTCGGCCCGTTTAGGTGCCTTTGGAACCGAGAATTACTTGCTCAAACGGAAGCCGGAATGATTTATTTCGTCAATCCGACGGTTCCTCCTCCACGTACCGACCATAGTTTAATGCATAACAGCACCAGGGGTATGTCTCTGGGCCAGAAGGGTTTGCAGGTGCGTTTTCGCGAAAATGTCCGTTTCGAGCCATTTTCGTGGGTTATAGCAAACGATTTTCAGCACTCGGGTCAATTTTTTTGCAACATCCCGGATATGCACAGACTCCTTGTAGGAGACATTTGGCGAGGTTTTCATTGATTTTTGAACTGTGGGGTACACATTTCGGGCCTTTTTCGGCCCGTTTAGGTGCCTTTCGAACCGAGAATTACTTGCTCAAACGGAAGCCAGAATGATGCATTTCGTCACTCCGACGGCCCTCCAACACGTACCGACCATAGTTTAATGCATAACAGTAACAGGGGTATGTCTCCGGGCCAGAAGGGTTTGCAGGTGCGTTTTCGCGAAAATGTCTGTTTCGGGCCGTTTTCGTGGGTTATTGCACAGGATTTTCAGCACTCGGGGCAATTTTTTTGCAACATCCCGGATGTGCACAGACTCCTTGTAGGAGACATTTGGTGAGGTTTTCATTGATTTTTGGACCGTGGGGTACACGTTTCGGGCCTTTTTCGGCCCGTTTAGGTGCATCTGGAACCGAGAATTACTTGCTCAAACGAAAGCCAGAATGATTTATTTCGTCAATCCGACGGTTCCTCCTCTACGTACCGACCATAGTTTAATGCATAACAGCACCAGGGGTATGTCTCCGGGCCAGAAAGGTTTGCAGGTGCGTTTTCGCGAAAATGTCTGTTTCGGGCCGTTTTCGTGGGTTATAGCACTCGATTTTCAGCACTCGGGTCAATTTTTTTGCAACATCCCGGATGTGCACAGACTCCTTGTAGGAGACATTTGGCGAGGTTTTCATTGATTTTTGGACCGTGGGGTACACGTTTCGGGCCTTTTTCGGCCCGTTTAGGTGCCTCTGGAACCGAGAATTACTTGCTCAAACGGAAGCCAGAATGATTTATTTCGTCAATCCGATGGTTCCTCCTCTACGTACCGACCATAGTTTAATGCATAACAGTACCAGGGGTATGTCTCCGGGCCAGAATGGTTTGCAGGTGCGTTTTCGCGAAAATGTCTGTTTCGGGCCGTTTTCGTGGGTTATAGCACACGATTTTCAGCACTCGGGTCAATTTTTTTGCAACATCCCGGATGTGCACAGACTCCTTGTATGAGACATTTGGCGAGGTTTTCATTGATTTTTGGACCGTGGGGTACACGTTTCGGGCCTTTTTTCGGCCCGTTTAGGTGCCTCTGGAACCGAGAATTACTTGCTCAAACGGAAGCCAGAATGATTTATTTCGTCAATCCGATGGTTCCTCCTCTACGTACCGACCATAGTTTAATGCATAACAGCACCAGGGGTATGTCTCCGGGCCAGAATGGTTTGCAGGTGCGTTTTCGCGAAAATGTCTGTTTCGGGCCGTTTTCGTGGGTTATAGCACACGATTTTCAGCACTCGGGTCAATTTTTTTGCAACATCCCGGATGTGCACAGACTCCTTGTAGGAGACATTTGGCGAGGTTTTCATTGATTTTTGGACCGTGGGGTACACGTTTCGGGCCTTTTTCGGCCCGTTTAGGTGCCTCTGGAACCGAGAATTACTTGCTCAAACGGAAGCCAGAATGATTTATTTCGTCAATCCGACGGTTCCTCCTCTACGTACCGACCATAGTTTAATGCATAACAGCACCAGGGGTATGTCTCCGGGCCAGAAGGGTTTGCAGGTGCGTTTTCGCGAAAATGTCTGTTTCGGGCCGTTTTCGTGGGTTATAGCACACGATTTGCAGCACTCGGGTCAATTTTTTTGCAACATCCCGTATGTGCACAGACTCCTCGTTGGAGACATTTGGCGTGGTTTTCATTGATTTTTGGACCGCGGGGTACTCATTTCGGGCCGTTTTCGGCCCGTTTAGGTGCCTTTGGAACCGAGAATTACTTGCTCAAACGGAAGCCGGAATGATTTATTTCGTCAATCCGACGGTTCCTCCTCCACGTACCGACCATAGTTTAATGCATAACAGCACCAGGGGTATGTCTCTGGGCCAGAAGGGTTTGCAGGTGCGTTTTCGCGAAAATGTCCGTTTCGAGCCATTTTCGTGGGTTATAGCAAACGATTTTCAGCACTCGGGTCAATTTTTTTGCAACATCCCGGATATGCACAGACTCCTTGTAGGAGACATTTGGCGAGGTTTTCATTGATTTTTGAACTGTGGGGTACACATTTCGGGCCTTTTTCGGCCCGTTTAGGTGCCTTTCGAACCGAGAATTACTTGCTCAAACGGAAGCCAGAATGATGCATTTCGTCACTCCGACGGCCCTCCAACACGTACCGACCATAGTTTAATGCATAACAGTAACAGGGGTATGTCTCCGGGCCAGAAGGGTTTGCAGGTGCGTTTTCGCGAAAATGTCTGTTTCGGGCCGTTTTCGTGGGTTATTGCACAGGATTTTCAGCACTCGGGGCAATTTTTTTGCAACATCCCGGATGTGCACAGACTCCTTGTAGGAGACATTTGGTGAGGTTTTCATTGATTTTTGGACCGTGGGGTACACGTTTCGGGCCTTTTTCGGCCCGTTTAGGTGCATCTGGAACCGAGAATTACTTGCTCAAACGAAAGCCAGAATGATTTATTTCGTCAATCCGACGGTTCCTCCTCTACGTACCGACCATAGTTTAATGCATAACAGCACCAGGGGTATGTCTCCGGGCCAGAAAGGTTTGCAGGTGCGTTTTCGCAAAAATGTCTGTTTCGGGCCGTTTTCGTGGGTTATAGCACTCGATTTTCAGCACTCGGGTCAATTTTTTTGCAACATTCCGGATGTGCACAGACTCCTTGTAGGAGACATTTGGCGAGGTTTTCATTGATTTTTGGACCGTGGGGTACACGTTTCGGGCCTTTTTCGGCCCGTTTAGGTGCCTCTGGAACCGAGAATTACTTGCTCAAACGGAAGCCAGAATGATTTATTTCGTCAATCCGATGGTTCCTCCTCTACGTACCGACCATAGTTTAATGCATAACAGCACCAGGGGTATGTCTCCGGGCCAGAATGGTTTGCAGGTGCGTTTTCGCGAAAATGTCTGTTTCGGGCCGTTTTCGTGGGTTATAGCACACGATTTTCAGCACTCGGGTCAATTTTTTTGCAACATCCCGGATGTGCACAGACTCCTTGTAGGAGACATTTGGCGAGGTTTTCATTGATTTTTGGACCGTGGGGTACACGTTTCGGGCCTTTTTTGGCCCGTTTAGGTGCCTCTGGAACCGAGAATTACTTGCTCAAACGGAAGCCAGAATGATTTCTTTCGTCAATCCGACGGTTCCTCCTCTACGTACCGACCATAGTTTAATGCATAACAGCACCAGGGTATGTCTCCGGGCCAGAATGGTTTGCAGGTGCGTTTTCACGAAAATGTCTGTTTCGGGCCGTTTTCGTGGGTTATAGCACACGATTTTCAGCACTCGGGTCAATTTTTTTGCAACATCCCGGATGTGCACACACTCCTTGTAGGAGACATTTGGCGAGGTTTTCATTGATTTTTGGACCGTGGGGTACACGTTTCGGGCCTTTTTTCGGCCCGTTTAGGTGCCTCTGGAACCGAGAATTACTTGCTCAAACGGAAGCCGGAGTGATGCATTTCGTCACTCCGACGGTCCCTCCAACACGTACCGACCATAGTTTAATGCATAACAGTAACAAGGGTATGTCTCCGGGCCAGAAGGGTTTGCAGGTGCATTTTCGCGAAAATGTCTTTTTCAGGCCGTTTTCGTGGGTTATAGCACACGATTTTCAGCACTCGGTCAATTTTCTTGCAACATCCCGGATGTGCACAGATTTCTTGTAGAGGACATTTGGTGAGGTTTTCATTGATTTTTGGACCGTGGGGTACACGTTTCGGGCCTTTTTCGGCCCGTTTAGGTGCCTCTGGAACCGAGAATTACTTGCTCAAACGGAAGCCGGAATGATGCATTTCGTCACTCCGACGGTCACTCCTCCATGTACCGACCATAATTTAATGCATAACAGTACCAGGGGTCTGTCTCCGGGCCAGAAGGGTTTGCAGGTGCGTTTTCGTGAAAATGTCCGTTTCGGGCAGTTTTCGTGGGTTATAGGACACGATTTGCAGCACTCGGGTCAATTTTTTTGCAACATCCCGTATGTGCACAGACTCCTCATTGGAGACATTTGGCGTGGTTTTCATTGATTTTTGGACCGCGGGGTACTCATTTCGGGCCTTTTTCGGCCCGTTTAGGTGCCTTTGGAACCGAGAATTACTTGCTCAAACAGAAGCCGGAATGATTTTTTTCGTCAATCCGACGGTTCCTCCTCCACGTACCGACCATAGTTTAATGCATAACAGCACCAGGGGTATGTCTCCGGGCCAGAAGGGTTTGCAGGTGCGTTTTCGCGAAAATGTCCGTTTCGAGCCATTTTCGTGGGTTATAGCACACGATTTTCAGCACTCGGGTCAATTTTTTTGCAACATCCCGGATATGCACAGACTCCTTGTAGGAGACATTTGGCGAGGTTTTCATTTATTTTTGAACTGTGGGGTACACATTTCGGGCCTTTTTCGGCCCGTTTAGGTGCCTTTCGAACCGAGAATTACTTGCTCAAACGGAAGCCGGAATGATGCATTTCGTCACTCCGACGGTCCCTCCAACATGTACCGACCATAGTTTAATGCATAACAGTAACAGGGGTATGTCTCCGGGCCAGAAGGGTTTGCAGGTGCGTTTTCGCGAAAATGTCTGTTTCGGGCCGTTTTCATGGGTTATTGCACACGATTTTCAGCACTCGGGTCAATTTTTTTGCAACATCCCGGATGTGCACAGACTCCTTGTAGGAGACATTTGGCGAGGTTTTCATTGATTTTTGGACCGTGGGGTACACGTTTCGGGCCTTTTTCGGCCCGTTTAGGTGCATGTGGAACCGAGAATTACTTGCTCAAACGGAAGCCAGAATGATTTATTTCGTCAATCCGACGGTTCCTCCTCTACGTACCGACCATAGTTTAATGCATAACAGCACCAGGGGTATGTCTCCGGGCCAGAAAGGTTTGCAGGTGCGTTTTCGCGAAAATGTCTGTTTCGGGCCGTTTTCGTGGGTTATAGCACACGATTTTCAGCACTCGGGTCAATTTTTTTGTAACATCCCGGATGTGCACAGACTCCTTGTAGGAGACATTTGGCGAGGTTTTCATTGATTTTTGGACCGTGGGGTACACGTTTCGGGCCTTTTTCGGCCCGTTTAGGTGCCTCTGGAACCGAGAATTACTTGCTCAAACGGAAGCCAGAATGATTTCTTTCGTCAATCCGACGGTTCCTCCTCTACGTACCGACCATAGTTTAATGCATAACAGCACCAGGGGTATGTCTCCGGGCCAGAATGGTTTGCAGGTGCGTTTTCGCGAAAATGTCTGTTTCGGGCCGTTTTCGTGGGTTATAGCACACGATTTTCAGCACTCGGGTCAATTTTTTTGCAACATCCCGGATGTGCACAGACTCCTTGTAGGAGACATTTGGCGAGGTTTTCATTGATTTTTGGACCGTGGGGTACACGTTTCGGGCCTTTTTCGGCCCGTTTAGGTGCCTCTGGAACCGAGAATTACTTGCTCAAACGGAAGCCAGAATGATTTATTTCGTCAATCCGACGGTTCCTCCTCTACGTACCGACCATAGTTTAATGCATAACAGCACCAGGGGTATGTCTCCGGGCCAGAAGGGTTTGCAGGTGCGTTTTCGCGAAAATGTCTGTTTCGGGCCGTTTTCGTGGGTTATAGCACACGATTTGCAGCACTCGGGTCAATTTTTTTGCAACATCCCGTATGTGCACAGACTCCTCGTTGGAGACATTTGGCGTGGTTTTCATTGATTTTTGGACCGCGGGGTACTCATTTCGGGCCGTTTTCGGCCCGTTTAGGTGCCTTTGGAACCGAGAATTACTTGCTCAAACGGAAGCCGGAATGATTTATTTCGTCAATCCGACGGTTCCTCCTCCACGTACCGACCATAGTTTAATGCATAACAGCACCAGGGGTATGTCTCTGGGCCAGAAGGGTTTGCAGGTGCGTTTTCGCGAAAATGTCCGTTTCGAGCCATTTTCGTGGGTTATAGCACACGATTTTCAGCACTCGGGTCAATTTTTTTGCAACATCCCGGATATGCACAGACTCCTTGTAGGAGACATTTGGCGAGGTTTTCATTGATTTTTGAACTGTGGGGTACACATTTCGGGCCTTTTTCGGCCCGTTTAGGTGCCTTTCGAACCGAGAATTACTTGCTCAAACGGAAGCCAGAATGATGCATTTCGTCACTCCGACGGCCCTCCAACACGTACCGACCATAGTTTAATGCATAACAGTAACAGGGGTATGTCTCCGGGCCAGAAGGGTTTGCAGGTGCGTTTTCGCGAAAATGTCTGTTTCGGGCCGTTTTCGTGGGTTATTGCACAGGATTTTCAGCACTCGGGGCAATTTTTTTGCAACATCCCGGATGTGCACAGACTCCTTGTAGGAGACATTTGGTGAGGTTTTCATTGATTTTTGGACCGTGGGGTACACGTTTCGGGCCTTTTTCGGCCCGTTTAGGTGCATCTGGAACCGAGAATTACTTGCTCAAACGAAAGCCAGAATGATTTATTTCGTCAATCCGACGGTTCCTCCTCTACGTACCGACCATAGTTTAATGCATAACAGCACCAGGGGTATGTCTCCGGGCCAGAAAGGTTTGCAGGTGCGTTTTCGCGAAAATGTCTGTTTCGGGCCGTTTTCGTGGGTTATAGCACTCGATTTTCAGCACTCGGGTCAATTTTTTTGCAACATTCCGGATGTGCACAGACTCCTTGTAGGAGACATTTGGCGAGGTTTTCATTGATTTTTGGACCGTGGGGTACACGTTTCGGGCCTTTTTCGGCCCGTTTAGGTGCCTCTGGAACCGAGAATTACTTGCTCAAACGGAAGCCAGAATGATTTATTTCGTCAATCCGATGGTTCCTCCTCTACGTACCGACCATAGTTTAATGCATAACAGTACCAGGGGTATGTCTCCGGGCCAGAATGGTTTGCAGGTGCGTTTTCGCGAAAATGTCTGTTTCGGGCCGTTTTCGTGGGTTATAGCACACGATTTTCAGCACTCGGGTCAATTTTTTTGCAACATCCCGGATGTGCACAGACTCCTTGTATGAGACATTTGGCGAGGTTTTCATTGATTTTTGGACCGTGGGGTACACGTTTCGGGCCTTTTTTCGGCCCGTTTAGGTGCCTCTGGAACCGAGAATTACTTGCTCAAACGGAACCGGAGTGATGCATTTCGTCACTCCGACGGTCCCTCCAACACGTACCGACCATAGTTTAATGCATAACAGTAACAAGGGTATGTCTCCGGGCCAGAAGGGTTTGCAGGTGCATTTTCGCGAAAATGTCTTTTTCGGGCCGTTTTCGTGGGTTATAGCACACGATTTTCAGCACTCGGTCAATTTTCTTGCAACATCCCGGATGTGCACAGATTTCTTGTAGAGGACATTTGGTGAGGTTTTCATTGATTTTTGGACCGTGGGGTACACGTTTCGGGCCTTTTTCGGCCCGTTTAGGTGCCTCTGGAACCGAGAATTACTTGCTCAAACGGAAGCCGGAATGATGCATTTCGTCACTCCGACGGTCACTCCTCCATGTACCGACCATAATTTAATGCATAACAGTACCTGGGGTATGAATCCGGGCCAGAAGGGTTTGCAGGTGCGTTTTCGTGAAAATGTCCGTTTCGGGCAGTTTTCATGGGTTATAGGACACGATTTGCAGCACTCGGGTCAATTTTTTTGCAACATCCCGTATGTGCACAGACTCCTCGTAAGAGACATTTGGCGTGGTTTTCATTGATTTTTGGACCGCGGGGTACTCATTTCGGGCCTTTTTCGGCCCGTTTAGGTGCCTTTGGAACCGAGAATTACTTGCTCAAACGGAAGCCGGAATGATTTATTTCGTCAATCCGACGGTTCCTCCTCCATGTACCGACCATAGTTTAATGCATAACAGCACCAGGGGTATGTCTCCGGGCCAGAAGGGTTTGCAGGTGCGTTTTCCCAAAAATGTCCGTTTCGAGCCATTTTCGTGGGTTATAGCACACTATTTTCAGCACTCGGGTCAATTTTTTTGCAACATCCCGGATGTGCACAGACTCCTTGTAGGAGACATTTGGCGAGGTTTTCATTGATTTTTGGACCGTGGGGTACACGTTTCGGGCCTTTTTCGGCCCGTTTAGGTGCCTCTGGAACCGAGAATTACTTGCTCAAACGGAAGCCAGAATGATTTATTTCGTCAATCCGACGGTTCCTCCTCTACGTACCGACCATAGTTTAATGCATAACAGCACCAGGGGTATGTCTCCGGGCCAGAAGGGTTTGCAGGTGCGTTTTCGCGAAAATGTCTGTTTCCGGCCGTTTTCGTGGGTTATAGCACACGATTTTCAGCACTCGGGTCAATTTTTTTGCAACATCCCGGATGTGCCAAGACTCCTTGTAGGAGACATTTGGCGAGGTTTTCATTAATTTTTGGACCGTGGGGTACACGTTTCGGGCCTTTTTCGTCCCGTTTAGGTGCCTCTGGAACCGAGAATTACTTGCTCAAACAGAAGCCAGAATGATTTATTTCGTCAATCCGACGGTTCCTTCTCTACGTACCGACCATAGTTTAATGCATAACAGCACCAGGGGTATGTCTCCGGGCCAGAAGGGTTTGCAGGTGCATTTTCGCGAAAATGTCTGCTTCGGGCCGTTTTCGTGGGTTATAGCACACGATTTTCAGCACTCGGGTCAATTTTTTTGCAACATCCCGGATGTGCACAGACTCCTTGTAGGAGACATTTGGCGAGGTTTTCATTGATTTTTGGACCGTGGGGTACACGTTTCGGGCCTTTTTTCGGCCCGTTTAGGTGCCTCTGGAACCGAGAATTACTTGCTCAAACGGAAGCCAGAATGATTTATTTCGTCAATCCGCGGTTCCTCCTCTACGTACCGACCATAGTTTAATGCATAACAGCACCAGGGGTATGTCTCCGGGCCAGAAGGGTTTGCAGGTGCGTTTTCGCGAAAATGTCTGTTTCGTGCCGTTTTCGTGGGTTATAGCACACGATTTTCAGCACTCGGGTCAATTTTTTTGCAACATCCCGGATGTGCCAAGACTCCTTGTAGGAGACATTTGGCGAGGTTTTCATTGATTTTTGGACCGTGGGGTACACGTTTCGGGCCTTTTTCGGCCCGTTTCGGTTCCTCTGGAACCGAGAATTACTTGCTCAAACAGAAGCCAGAATGATTTATTTCGTCAATCTGACAGTTCCTCCTCCACCTACCGACCATAGTTTAATGCATAACAGCACCAGGGGTATGTCTCCGGGCCAGAAGGGTTTGCAGGTGCGTTTTCGCGAAAATGTCTGTTTCGGGCCGTTTTCGTGGGTTATAGCACACGATTTTCAGCACTCGGGTCAATTTTTTTGCAACATCCCGGATGTGCACAGACTCCTTGTAGGAGACATTTGGCGAGGTTTTCATTGATTTTTGGACCGTGGGGTACACGTTTCGGGCCTTTTTCGGCCCGTTTAGGTGCCTCTGGAACCGAGAATTACTTGCTCAAACGGAAGCCAGAATGATTTATTTCGTCAATCAGACAGTTCCTCCTCCACGTACCGACCATAGTTTAATGCATAACAACACCAGGGGTATGTCTCCGGGCCAGAAGGGTTTGCAGGTGCGTTTTCGCGAAAATGTCCGTTTCGGGCCATTTTCGTGGCTTATAGCACACGATTTTTAGCACTCGGGTCAATTTTTTTGCAACATCCCGGATGTGCACAAACTCCTTGTAGGAGACATTTGGCGAGGTTTTCATTGATTTTTGGACTGTGGGGTACACGTTTCGGGCCTTTTTTCGGCCCGTTTAGGTGCCTCTGGAACCGAGAACTACTTGCTCAAACGGAAGCCGGAATGATGCATTTCGTCACTCCGACGGTCCCTCCTCCACGTACCGACCATAGTGTAATGCATAAGAGTACCAGGGGTATGTCTCCGGGCCAGAAGGGTTTGCAGGTGCGTTTTCGCGAAAATTTCCGTTTCGGGCCATTTTCGTGGGTTATAGCACACGATTTTCAGCACTCGGGTCAATTTTCTTGCAACATCCCGGATGTGCATAGATTCCTTGTAGAGGACATTTGGTGAGGTTTTTATTGATTTTTGGACCGTGGGGTACACGTTTCGGGCCTTTTTCGCCCCGTTTAGGTGCCTCTGGAACCGAGAATTACTTGCTCAAACGGAAGCCGGAATGATGCATTTCGTCACTCCGACGGTCCCTCCTCCACGTACCGATCATAGTTTATTGCATAACAGTACCAGGGGTATGCCTCCGGGCACGAAGGGTTTGCAAGTACGTTTTCGCGAAAATGTCCGTTACGGGCCATTTTCGTGGGTTATAGCACACGATTTTCAGCACCCGGGTCAATTTTTTTGCAACATCCCGGATGTGCACAGACTCCTTGTAGGAGACATTTGGCGAGGTTTTTATTGATTTTTCAACCGTGGGGTACACGTTTCGGGCCTTTTTCGGCCCGTTTAGGTGCCTTTCAAACCGAGAATTACTTGCTCAAACGGAAGCCGGAATGATGCATTTCGTCAATCCGACGGTCCCTCCTCCACGTACCGACAATAGTTTAATGCATAAGAGTACCAGGGGTATGTCTCCGGGCCAGAAGGGTTTGCAGGTGCGTTTTCGCGAAAATGTCCGTTTCGGGCCGTTTTCGTGGGTTATAGCACACGATTTTCAGCACTCGGGTCAATTTTTTTGCAACATCCCGGATGTGCACAGACTCCTTGTAGGAGACATTTGGCGAGGTTTTCATTGATTTTTGGACCGTGGGGTACACGTTTCGGGCCTTTTTCGGCCCGTTTAGGTGCCTTTCGAACCGAGAATTACTTGCTCAAACGGAAGCCGGAATGATGAATTTTGTCACTCCGACGGTCCCTCCTCCACGTACCGACCATAGTTTAATGCATAACAGCACCAGGGGTATGTCTCCGGGCCAGAAGGGTTTGCAGGTGCGTTTTCGCGAAAATGTATGTTTCGGGCCGTTTTCGTGGGTTATAGCACACGATTTTCAGCACTCGGGTCAATTTTTTTGCAACATCCCGGATGTGCACAGACTCCTTGTAGGAAACATTTGGCGAGGTTTTCATTGATTTTTGGACCGTGGGGTACACGTTTCGGGCCTTTTTCGGCCCGTTTAGGTGCCTCTGGAACCGAGAATTACTTGCTCAAACGGAAGCCAGAATGATTTATTTCGTCAATCAGACAGTTCCTCCTCCACGTACCGACCATAGTTTAATGCATAACAACACCAGGGGTATGTCTCCGGGCCAGAAGGGTTTGCAGGTGCGTTTTCGCGAAAATGTCTGTTTCGGGCCGTTTTCGTGGGTTATAGCACACGATTTTCAGCACTCGGGTCAATTTTTTTGCAACATCCCGGATGTGCACAGATTCCTTGTAGAGGACATTTGGCGAGGTTTTCATTGATTTTTGGACAGTGGGGTACACGTTTCGGGCCTTTTTCGGCCCGTTTAGGTGCCTTTCGAACCGAGAATTACTTGCGCAAATGAAAGCCGGAATGATGAATTTCGTCACTCGACGGTCCCTCTTCCACGTACCGACCATAGTTTAATGCATAACAGTACCAGGGGTATGTCTCCGGGCCAGAAGGGTTTGCAGGTGCGTTTTCGCGAAAATGTCCGTTACAGGCCATTTTCGTGGGTTATTGCACACGATTTTCAGCACTCGGCTCAATTTTTTTGCAACATCCCGGATGTCCACAGACTCCTTGTAGGAGACATTTGGCGAGGTTTTCATTGATTTTTGGACCGTGGGGTACACGTTTCGGGCCTTTTTCGGCCCGTTTAGGTGCCTTTCGAAACGAGAATTACTTGCGCAATCGGAAGCCGGAATGATGAATTTCGTCACTCCGACGGTCCCTCCTCCACGTACCGACCATAGTTTAATGCATAAGAGTACCAGGGGTATGTCTCCGGGCCAGAAGGGTTTGCAGGTGCATTTTCGCGAAAATGTATGTTTCGGGCCTTTTTCGAGGGTTATAGCACACGATTTTCAGCACTCGGGTCAATTTTTTTGCAACATCCCGGATGTCCACAGACTCCTTGTAGGAGACATTTGCCGAGGTTTTCATTGATTTTTGGATCGTGGGGTACACGTTTCGGGCCTTTTTCGGCCCGTTTAGGTGCCTTTCGAACCGAGAATTACTTGCGCAAACGGATGCCGGAATGATGAATTTCATCACTCCGACGGTCCCTCCTCCACGTACCGACCATAGTTTAATGCATAACAGTTACAGGGGTATGTCTCCGGGCCAGAAGGGTTTGCAGGTGCGTTTTCGCGAAAATGTCTGTTTCGGGCCGTTTTCGTGGGTTATAGCACACGATTTTCAGCACTCGGGTCGATTTTTTTGCAACATCCCGGATGTGCACAGACTCCTTGTAGGAGACATTTGCCGATGTTTTCATTGATTTTTGGACCGTGGGGTACACGTTTCGGGCCTTTTGCGGCCCGTTTAGGTGCCTCTGGAACCGAGAATTACTTGCTCAAACGGAAGCCAGAATGATTTATTTCGTCAATCCGACGGTTCCTCCTCTACGTACCGACCATAGTTTAATGCATAACAGCACCAGGGGTATGTCTTCGGGCCAGAAGGGTTTGCAGGTGCGTTTTCGCGAAAATGTCTGTTTCGGGCCGTTTTCGTGGGTTATAGCACACGATTTTCAGCACTCGGGTCAATTTTTTTACAACATCCCGGATGTGCACAGACTCCTTGTAGGAAACATTTGGCGAGGTTTTCATTGATTTTTGGACCGTGGGGTACACGTTTCGGGCCTTTTTCGGCCCGTTTAGGTGCCTCTGGAACCGAGAATTACTTGCTCAAACGGAAGCCAGAATGATTTATTTCGTCAATCAGACAGTTCCTCCTCCACGTACCGACCATAGTTTAATGCATAACAACACCAGGGGTATGTCTCCGGGCCAGAAGGGTTTGCAGGTGCGTTTTCGCGAAAATGTCTGTTTCGGGCCGTTTTCGTGGGTTATAGCACACGATTTTCAGCACTCGGGTCAATTTTTTTGCAACATCCCGGATGTGCACAGATTCCTTGTAGAGGACATTTGGCGAGGTTTTCATTGATTTTTGGACAGTGGGGTACACGTTTCGGGCCTTTTTCGGCCCGTTTAGGTGCCTTTCGAACCGAGAATTACTTGCGCAAATGAAAGCCGGAATGATGAATTTCGTCACTCCGACGGTCCCTCTTCCACGTACCGACCATAGTTTAATGCATAACAGTACCAGGGGTATGTCTCCGGGCCAGAAGGGTTTGCAGGTGCGTTTTCGCGAAAATGTCCGTTACAGGCCATTTTCGTGGGTTATTGCACACGATTTTCAGCACTCGGCTCAATTTTTTTGCAACATCCCGGATGTCCACAGACTCCTTGTAGGAGACATTTGGCGAGGTTTTCATTGATTTTTGGACCGTGGGGTACACGTTTCGGGCCTTTTTCGGCCCGTTTAGGTGCCTTTCGAACCGAGAATTACTTGCACAAACGGAAGCCGGAATGATGCATTTCGTCACTCCGACGGTCACTCCTCCATGTACCGACCATAATTTAATGCATAACAGTACCAGGGGTATGTCTCCGGGCCAGAAGGGTTTGCAGGTGCGTTTTCGTGAAAATGTCCGTTTCGGGCAGTTTTCGTGGGTTATAGGACACGATTTGCAGCACTCGGGTCAATTTTTTTGCAACATCCCGTATGTGCACAGACTCCTCGTAGGAGACATTTGGCGTGGTTTTCATTGATTTTTGGACCGCGGGGTACTCATTTCGGGCCTTTTTCGGCCCGTTTAGGTGCCTTTGGAACCGAGAATTACTTGCTCAAACGGAAGCCGGAATGATTTATTTCGTTAATCCGATGGTTCCTCCTCCACGTACCGACCATAGTTTAATGCATAACAGTACCAGGGGTATGTCTCCGGGCCAGAAGGGTTTGCAGGTGCGTTTTCGCGAAAATGTCCGTTTCGAGCCATTTTCGTGGGTTATAGCACACGATTTTCAGCACTCGGGTCAATTTTTTTGCAACATCCCGGATATGCACAGACTCCTTGTAGGAGACATTTGGCGAGGTTTTCATTGATTTTTGAACTGTGGGGTACACATTTCGGGCCTTTTTCGGCCCGTTTAGGTGCCTTTCGAACCGAGAATTACTTGCTCAAACGGAAGCCGGAATGATGCATTTCGTCACTCTGACGGTCCCTCCAACACGTACCGACCATAGTTTAATGCATAACAGTAACAGGGGTATGTCTCCGGGCCAGAAGGGTTTGCAGGTGCGTTTTCGCGAAAATGTCTGTTTCGGGCCGTTTTCGTGGGTTATAGCACACGATTTTCAGCACTCGGGTTAATTTTCTTGCAACATCCCGGATGTGCATAGATTCCTTGTAGAGGACATTTGGTGAGGTTTTCATTGATTTTTGGACCGTGGGGTACACGTTTCGGGCCTTTTTCGGCCCGTTTAGGTGCCTCTGGAACCGAGAATTACTTGCTCAAACGGAAGCCGGAATGATGCATTTCGTCACTCCGACGGTCCCTCCTCCACGTACCGATCATAGTTTTATGCATAACAGTACCAGGGGTATGTCTCCGGGCACGAAGGGTTTGCAAGTACGTTTTCGCGAAAATGTTCGTTTCGGGCCATTTTCGTGGGTTATAGCACACGATTTTCAGCACCCGGGTCAATTTTTTTGCAACATCCCGGATGTGCACGGACTCCTTGTAGGAGACATTTGGCGAGGTTTTTATTGATTTTTCAACCGTGGGGTACACGTTTCGGGCCTTTTTCGGCCCGTTTAGGTGCCTTTCGAACTGAGAATTACTTGCTCAAACGGAAGCCGGAATGATGCATTTCGTCAATCCGACGGTCCCTCCTCCACGTACCGACAATAGTTTAATGCATAAGAGTACCAGGGGTATGTCTCCGGGCCAGAAGGGTTTGCAGGTGCGTTTTCGCGAAAATGTCCGTTTCGGGCCATTTTCGTGGGTTATAGCACACGATTTTCAGCACTCGGGTCAATTTTTTTGCAACATCCCGGATGTGCACAGACTCCTTGTAGGAGACATTTGGCGAGGTTTTCATTGATTTTTGGACCGTGGGGTACACGTTTCGGGCCTTTTTCGGCCCGTTTAGGTGCCTTTCGAACCGAGAATTACTTGCGCAAACGGAAGCCGGAATGATGAATTTCGTCACTCCGACGGTCCCTCCTCCACGTACCGACCATAGTTTAATGCATTACAGTAACAGGGGTATGTCTCCGGGCCAGAAGGGTTTGCAGGTGCGTTTTCGCGAAAATGTATGTTTCGGGCCTTTTTCGAGGGTTATAGCACACGATTTTCAGCACTCGGGTCAATTTTTTTGCAACATCCCGGATGTGCACAGACTCCTTGTAGGAGACATTTGGCGAGGTTTACATTGATTTTTGGACCGTGGGGTACACGTTTCGGGCCTTTTTCGGCCCGTTTAGGTGCCTTTCGAACCGAGAATTACTTGCGCAAACGGAAGTCGGAATGATGAATTTCATCACTCCGACGGTCCCTCCTCCACATACCGACCATAGTTTAATGCATAACAGTTACAGGGGTATGTCTCCGGGCCAGAAGGGTTTGCAGGTGCGTTTTCGCGAAAATGTCTGTTTCGGGCCGTTTTCGTGGGTTATAGCACACAATTTTCAGCACTCGGGTCAATTTTTTTCCAACATCCCGGATGTGCACAGACTCCTTGTAGGAGACATTTGGCGAGGTTTTCATTGATTTTTGAACCGTGGGGTACACGTTCCGGGCCTTTTTCGGCCTGTTTAGGTGCCTCTGGAACCGAGAATTACTTGCACAAATGGAAGCCGGAATGATGCATTTCGTCACTCCGACGGTCCGTCCAACACGTACCGACCATAGTTTAATGCATAACAGTAACAGGGATATGTCTCCGGGCCAGAAGGGTTTGCAGGTGAGTTTTTGCGAAAATGTCTGTTTCGGGCCGGGCCGTTTTCGTGGGTTATAGCACACGATTTTCAGCACTCGGGTCAATTTTTTTTTGCAACATCCCGGATGTGCACAGACTCCTTGTAGGAGACATTTGGCGGGGATTTCATTGATTTTTGAACCGTGGGGTACACGTTTCTGGCCTTTTTTGGCCCGTTTAGGTGCCTCTGGAACCGAGAATTACTTGCACAAACGGAAGCCGGAATGATGCATTTCGTCACTCCGACGGTCCCTCCAACACGTACCGACCATAGTTTAATGCATAACAGTAACAGGGATATGTCTCCGGGCCAGAAGGGTTTGCAGGTGAGTTTTTGCGAAAATGTCTGTTTCGGGCCGGGCCGTTTTCGTGGGTTATAGCACACGATTTTCAGCACTCGGGTCAATTTTTTTTTGCAACATCCCGGATGTGCACAGACTCCTTGTAGGAGACATTTGGCGAGGTTTTCATTGATTTTTGGACCGTGGGGTACACGTTTCGGGCCTTTTTCGGCCCGTTTAGGTGCCTCTGGAACCGAGAATTACTTGCTCAAACGGAAGCCAGAATGATTTATTTCGTCAATCCGACGGTTCCTCCTCTACGTACCGACCATAGTTTAATGCATAGCAGCACCAGGGGTATGTCTCCGGGCCAGAAGGGTTTGCAGGTGCGTTTTCGCGAAAATGTCTGTTTCGGGCCGTTTTCGTGGGTTATAGCACACGATTTTCAGCACTCGGGTCATTTTTTTTGCAACATCCCGGATGTGCACAAACTCCTTGTAGGAGACATTTGGCGAGGTTTTCATTGATTTTTGGACCGTGGGATACACGTTTCGGGCCTTTTTCGGCCCGTTTAGGTGCCTCTAGAACCGAGAATTACTTGCTCAAACGGAAGCCAGAATGATTTATTTCGTCAATCCGACGGTTCCTCCTCTACGTACCGACCATAGTTTAATGCATAACAGCACCTGGGGTATGTCTCCGGGCCAGAAGGGTTTGCAGGTGCGTTTTGGCGAAAATGTCTTTTCGGGCCGTTTTCGTGGGTTATAGCACACGATTTTCAGCACTCGGGTCAATTTTTTTGCAACAACCCGGATGTGCACAGACTCCTTGTAGGAAACATTTGGCGAGGTTTTCATTGATTCTTGGACCGTGGGGAACACATTTCGGGCCTTTTTCGGCCTGTTTAGGTGACTCTGGAACCGAGAATTACTTGCTCAAACGGAAGCTAGAATGATTTATTTCGTCAATCCGACAGTTCCTCCTCCACGTACCGACCATAGTTTAATGCATAACAGCACCAGGGGTCTGTCTCCGGGCCAGAAGGGTTTGCAAGTGCGTTTTCGCGAAAATGTCTGTTTCGGGCCGTTTTCGTGGGTTATAGCACACGATTTTCCGCACTCGTGTCAATTTTTTTGCAACATCCCGGATGTGCACAGACTCCTTGTAGGAGACATTTGGCGAGGTTTTCATTGATTTTTGGACCGTGGGGTACACGTTTGGGGCCTTTTTCGGCCCGTTTAGGTGCCTTTCGAAACGAGAATTACTTGCGCAATCGGAAGCCGGAATGATGAATTTCGTCACTCCGACGGTCCCTCCTCCACGTACCGACCATAGTTTAATGCATAAGAGTACCAGGGGTATGTCTCCGGGCCAGAAGGGTTTGCAGGTGCATTTTCGCAAAAATGTATGTTTCGGGCCTTTTTCGAGGGTTATAGCACACGATTTTCAGCACTCGGGTCAATTTTTTTGCAACATCCCGGATGTGCACAGACTCCTTGTAGGAGACATTTGCCGAGGTTTTCATTGATTTTTGGATCATGGGGTACACATTTCGGGCCTTTTTCGGACCGTTTAGGTGCCTTTCGAACCGAGAATTACTTGCGCAAACGGATGCCGGAATGATGAATTTCATCACTCCGACGGTCCCTCCTCCACGTACCGACCATAGTTTAATGCATAACAGTTACAGGGGTATGTCTCCGGGCCAGAAGGGTTTGCAGGTGCGTTTTCGCGAAAATGTCTGTTTCGGGCCGTTTTCGTGGGTTATAGCACACGATTTTCAGCACTCGGGTCAATTTTTTTGCAACATCCCGGATGTGCACAGACTCCTTGTAGGAGACATTTGCCGAGGTTTTCATTGATTTTTGGACCGTGGGGTACACGTTTCGGGCCTTTTTCGGCCCGTTTAGGTGCCTCTGGAATCGAGAATTACTTGCTCAAACGGAAGCCAGAATGATTTATTTCGTCAATCCGACGGTTCCTCCTCTACGTACCGACCATAGTTTAATGCATAACAGCACCAGGGGTATGTCTCCGGGCCAGAAGGGTTTGCAGGTGCGTTTTCGCGAAAATGTCTGTTTCGGGCTGTTTTCGTGGGTTATAGCACACGATTTTCAGCACTCGGGTCAATTTTTTTGCAACATCCCGGATGTGCACAGACTCCTTGTAGGAGACATTTGGCGAGGTTTTCATTGATTTTTGGACCGTGGGGTACACATTTCGGGCCTTTTTCGGCCCGTTTAGGTGCCTCTGGACCTGAGAATTACTTGCTCAAACGGAAGCCAGAATGATTTATTTCGTCAATCCGACGGTTCCTCCTCTACGTACCGACCATAGTTTAATGCATAACAGCACTAGGGGTATGTCTTCGGGCCAGAAGGGTTTGCAGGTGCGTTTTCGTGAAAATGTCTGTTTCGGGCCGTTTTCGTGGGTTATAGCACACGATTTTCAGCACTCGGGTCAATTTTTTTGCAACATCCCGGATGTGCACAGACTCCTTGTAGGAAACATTTGGCGAGGTTTTCATTGATTTTTGGACCGTGGGGTACACGTTTCGGGCCTTTTTCGGCCCGTTTAGGTGCCTCTGGAACCGAGAATTACTTGCTCAAACGGAAGCCGGAATGATGCATTTCGTCACTCCGACGGTCCCTCCTCCACGTACCGATCATAGTTTTATGCATAACAGTACCAGGGGTATGTCTCCGGGCACGAAGGGTTTGCAAGTACGTTTTCGCGAAAATGTTCGTTTCGGGCCATTTTCGTGGGTTATAGCACACGATTTTCAGCACCCGGGTCAATTTTTTTGCAACATCCCGGATGTGCACGGACTCCTTGTAGGAGACATTTGGCGAGGTTTTTATTGATTTTTCAACCGTGGGGTACACGTTTCGGGCCTTTTTCGGCCCGTTTAGGTGCCTTTCGAACTGAGAATTACTTGCTCAAACGGAAGCCGGAATGATGCATTTCGTCAATCCGACGGTCCCTCCTCCACGTACCGACAATAGTTTAATGCATAAGAGTACCAGGGGTATGTCTCCGGGCCAGAAGGGTTTGCAGGTGCGTTTTCGCGAAAATGTCCGTTTCGGGCCATTTTCGTGGGTTATAGCACACGATTTTCAGCACTCGGGTCAATTTTTTTGCAACATCCCGGATGTGCACAGACTCCTTGTAGGAGACATTTGGCGAGGTTTTCATTGATTTTTGGACCGTGGGGTACACGTTTCGGGCCTTTTTCGGCCCGTTTAGGTGCCTTTCGAACCGAGAATTACTTGCGCAAACGGAAGCCGGAATGATGAATTTCGTCACTCCGACGGTCCCTCCTCCACGTACCGACCATAGTTTAATGCATTACAGTAACAGGGGTATGTCTCCGGGCCAGAAGGGTTTGCAGGTGCGTTTTCGCGAAAATGTATGTTTCGGGCCTTTTTCGAGGGTTATAGCACACGATTTTCAGCACTCGGGTCAATTTTTTTGCAACATCCCGGATGTGCACAGACTCCTTGTAGGAGACATTTGGCGAGGTTTACATTGATTTTTGGACCGTGGGGTACACGTTTCGGGCCTTTTTCGGCCCGTTTAGGTGCCTTTCGAACCGAGAATTACTTGCGCAAACGGAAGTCGGAATGATGAATTTCATCACTCCGACGGTCCCTCCTCCACATACCGACCATAGTTTAATGCATAACAGTTACAGGGGTATGTCTCCGGGCCAGAAGGGTTTGCAGGTGCGTTTTCGCGAAAATGTCTGTTTCGGGCCGTTTTCGTGGGTTATAGCACACAATTTTCAGCACTCGGGTCAATTTTTTTCCAACATCCCGGATGTGCACAGACTCCTTGTAGGAGACATTTGGCGAGGTTTTCATTGATTTTTGAACCGTGGGGTACACGTTCCGGGCCTTTTTCGGCCTGTTTAGGTGCCTCTGGAACCGAGAATTACTTGCACAAATGGAAGCCGGAATGATGCATTTCGTCACTCCGACGGTCCGTCCAACACGTACCGACCATAGTTTAATGCATAACAGTAACAGGGATATGTCTCCGGGCCAGAAGGGTTTGCAGGTGAGTTTTTGCGAAAATGTCTGTTTCGGGCCGGGCCGTTTTCGTGGGTTATAGCACACGATTTTCAGCACTCGGGTCAATTTTTTTTTGCAACATCCCGGATGTGCACAGACTCCTTGTAGGAGACATTTGGCGAGGATTTCATTGATTTTTGAACCGTGGGGTACACGTTTCTGGCCTTTTTTGGCCCGTTTAGGTGCCTCTGGAACCGAGAATTACTTGCACAAACGGAAGCCGGAATGATGCATTTCGTCACTCCGACGGTCCCTCCAACACGTACCGACCATAGTTTAATGCATAACAGTAACAGGGATATGTCTCCGGGCCAGAAGGGTTTGCAGGTGAGTTTTTGCGAAAATGTCTGTTTCGGGCCGGGCCGTTTTCGTGGGTTATAGCACACGATTTTCAGCACTCGGTCAATTTTTTTTTGCAACATCCCGGATGTGCACAGACTCCTTGTAGGAGACATTTGGCGAGGTTTTCATTGATTTTTGGACCGTGGGGTACACGTTTTGGGCCTTTTTCGGCCCGTTTAGGTGCCTCTGGAACCGAGAATTACTTGCTCAAACGGAAGCCAGAATGATTTATTTCGTCAATCCGACGGTTCCTCCTCTACGTACCGACCATAGTTTAATGCATAGCAGCACCAGGGGTATGTCTCCGGGCCAGAAGGGTTTGCAGGTGCGTTTTCGCGAAAATGTCTGTTTCGGGCCGTTTTCGTGGGTTATAGCACACGATTTTCAGCACTCGGGTCATTTTTTTTGCAACATCCCGGATGTGCACAAACTCCTTGTAGGAGACATTTGGCGAGGTTTTCATTGATTTTTGGACCACAGGGTACTCGATTCGGGCCTTTTTCGGCCCGTTTAAGTGCCTTTCGAACCGAGAATTACTTGCTCAAACGGAAGCCGGAATGATGCATTTCGTCACTCCGACGGTCCCTCCTCCACGTACCGACCATAGTGTAATGCATAAGAGTACCAGGGGTATGTCTCCGTGCCAGAAGGGTTTGCAGGTGCGTTTTCGCGAAAATTTCCGTTTCGGGCCATTTTCGTGGGTTATAGCACACGATTTTCAGCACTCGGGTCAATTTTCTTGCAACATCCCGGATGTGCATAGATTCCTTGTAGAGGACATTTGGTGAGGTTTTCATTGATTTTTGGACCGTGGGGTACACGTTTCGGG
The DNA here is from genome assembly GCA_036936925.1 of Cenchrus fungigraminus. NCBI lineage: Eukaryota > Viridiplantae > Streptophyta > Magnoliopsida > Poales > Poaceae > Cenchrus > Cenchrus fungigraminus. The sequence continues at coordinate 102,518,048 of CM072776.1, forward strand.
CCTTTTTCGCCTCGTTTAGGTGCCTCTGGAACCGAGAATTATTTGCTCAAACGGAAGCCGGAATGATGCATTTCGTCACTCCGACAGTCCCTCCTCCACGTACCGATCATAGTTTAATGCATAACAGTACCAGGGGTATGTCTCCGGGCACGAAGGGTTTGCAGGTACGTTTTCGCGAAAATGTCCGTTTCGGGCCATTTTCGTGGGTTATAGCACACGATTTTCAGCACCCGGGTCAATTTTTTTGCAACATCCCGGATGTGCACAGACTCCTTGTAGGAGACATTTGGCGAGGTTTTCATTGATTTTTGGACCGTGGGGTACACGTTTCGGGCCTTTTTTCGGCCCGTTTAGGTGCCTCTGGAACTGAGAATTACTTGCTCAAACGGAAGCCGGAGTGATGCATTTCGTCACTCCGACGGTCCCTCCAACACGTACCGACCATAGTTTAATGCATAACAGTAACAAGGGTATGTCTCCGGGCCAGAAGGGTTTGCAGGTGCATTTTCGCGAAAATGTCTTTTTCGGGCCGTTTTCGTGGGTTATAGCACACGATTTTCAGGACTCGGGTCAATTTTTTTTGCAACATCCCGGATCTGCAAAGATTCCTTGTAGAAGACATTTGACGAGGTTTTCATTGATTTTTGGACCGTGGGGTACACGTTTCGGGCCTTTTTCGCCCCGTTCAGGATCCTTTCGAACCGAGAATTACTTGCTCAACCGGAAGCCGGAATGATGCATTTCGTCACTCCGACGGTCCCTCCTCCACGTACCGACCATAGTGTAATGCATAAGAGTACCAGGGGTATGTCTCCGGGCCAGAAGGATTTGCAGGTGCGTTTTCGCGAAAATGTCCGTTTCGGGCCATTTTCGTGGGTTATAGCACACGATTTTTAGCACTCGGGTCAATTTTTTTGCAACATCCCGGATGTGCACAAACTCCTTGTAGGAGACATTTGGCGAGGTTTTCATTGATTTTTGGACTGTGGGGTACACGTTTCGGGCCTTTTTTCGGCCCGTTTAGGTGCCTCTGGAACCGAGAACTACTTGCTCAAACGGAAGCCGGAATGATGCATTTCGTCACTCCGACGGTCCCTCCTCCACGTACCGACCATAGTGTAATGCATAAGAATACCAGGGGTATGTCTCCGGGCCAGAAGGGTTTGCAGGTGCGTTTTCGCGAAAATTTCCGTTTCGGGCCATTTTCGTGGGTTATAGCACACGATTTTCAGCACTCGGGTCAATTTTCTTGCAACATCCCGGATGTGCATAGATTCCTTGTAGAGGACATTTGGTGAGGTTTTCATTGATTTTTGGACCGTGGGGTACACGTTTCGGGCCTTTTTCGCCCCGTTTAGGTGCCTCTGGAACCGAGAATTACTTGCTCAAACGGAAGCCGGAATGATGCATTTCGTCACTCCGACGGTCCCTCCTCCACGTACCGACCATAGTTTAATGCATTACAGTAACAGGGGTATGTCTCCGGGCCAGAAGGGTTTGCAGGTGCGTTTTCGCGAAAATGTATGTTTCGGGCCTTTTTCGAGGGTTATAGCACACGATTTTCAGCACTCGGGTCAATTTTTTTGCAACATCCCGGATGTGCACAGACTCCTTGTAGGAGACATTTGGCGAGGTTTACATTGATTTTTGGACCGTGGGGTACACGTTTCGGGCCTTTTTCGGCCCGTTTAGGTGCCTTTCGAACCGAGAATTACTTGCGCAAACGGAAGTCGGAATGATGAATTTCATCACTCCGACGGTCCCTCCTCCACATACCGACCATAGTTTAATGCATAACAGTTACAGGGGTATGTCTCCGGGCCAGAAGGGTTTGCAGGTGCGTTTTCGCGAAAATGTCTGTTTCGGGCCGTTTTCGTGGGTTATAGCACACAATTTTCAGCACTCGGGTCAATTTTTTTCCAACATCCCGGATGTGCACAGACTCCTTGTAGGAGACATTTGGCGAGGTTTTCATTGATTTTTGAACCGTGGGGTACACGTTCCGGGCCTTTTTCGGCCTGTTTAGGTGCCTCTGGAACCGAGAATTACTTGCACAAATGGAAGCCGGAATGATGCATTTCGTCACTCCGACGGTCCGTCCAACACGTACCGACCATAGTTTAATGCATAACAGTAACAGGGATATGTCTCCGGGCCAGAAGGGTTTGCAGGTGAGTTTTTGCGAAAATGTCTGTTTCGGGCCGGGCCGTTTTCGTGGGTTATAGCACACGATTTTCAGCACTCGGGTCAATTTTTTTTTGCAACATCCCGGATGTGCACAGACTCCTTGTAGGAGACATTTGGCGAGGATTTCATTGATTTTTGAACCGTGGGGTACACGTTTCTGGCCTTTTTTGGCCCGTTTAGGTGCCTCTGGAACCGAGAATTACTTGCACAAACGGAAGCCGGAATGATGCATTTCGTCACTCCGACGGTCCCTCCAACACGTACCGACCATAGTTTAATGCATAACAGTAACAGGGATATGTCTCCGGGCCAGAAGGGTTTGCAGGTGAGTTTTTGCGAAAATGTCTGTTTCGGGCCGGGCCGTTTTCGTGGGTTATAGCACACGATTTTCAGCACTCGGTCAATTTTTTTTTGCAACATCCCGGATGTGCACAGACTCCTTGTAGGAGACATTTGGCGAGGTTTTCATTGATTTTTGGACCGTGGGGTACACGTTTTGGGCCTTTTTCGGCCCGTTTAGGTGCCTCTGGAACCGAGAATTACTTGCTCAAACGGAAGCCAGAATGATTTATTTCGTCAATCCGACGGTTCCTCCTCTACGTACCGACCATAGTTTAATGCATAGCAGCACCAGGGGTATGTCTCCGGGCCAGAAGGGTTTGCAGGTGCGTTTTCGCGAAAATGTCTGTTTCGGGCCGTTTTCGTGGGTTATAGCACACGATTTTCAGCACTCGGGTCATTTTTTTTGCAACATCCCGGATGTGCACAAACTCCTTGTAGGAGACATTTGGCGAGGTTTTCATTGATTTTTGGACCACAGGGTACTCGATTCGGGCCTTTTTCGGCCCGTTTAAGTGCCTTTCGAACCGAGAATTACTTGCTCAAACGGAAGCCGGAATGATGCATTTCGTCACTCCGACGGTCCCTCCTCCACGTACCGACCATAGTGTAATGCATAAGAGTACCAGGGGTATGTCTCCGTGCCAGAAGGGTTTGCAGGTGCGTTTTCGCGAAAATTTCCGTTTCGGGCCATTTTCGTGGGTTATAGCACACGATTTTCAGCACTCGGGTCAATTTTCTTGCAACATCCCGGATGTGCATAGATTCCTTGTAGAGGACATTTGGTGAGGTTTTCATTGATTTTTGGACCGTGGGGTACACGTTTCGGGCCTTTTTCGCCTCGTTTAGGTGCCTCTGGAACCGAGAATTATTTGCTCAAACGGAAGCCGGAATGATGCATTTCGTCACTCCGACAGTCCCTCCTCCACGTACCGATCATAGTTTAATGCATAACAGTACCAGGGGTATGTCTCCGGGCACGAAGGGTTTGCAGGTACGTTTTCGCGAAAATGTCCGTTTCGGGCCATTTTCGTGGGTTATAGCACACGATTTTCAGCACCCGGGTCAATTTTTTTGCAACATCCCGGATGTGCACAGACTCCTTGTAGGAGACATTTGGCGAGGTTTTCATTGATTTTTGGACCGTGGGGTACACGTTTCGGGCCTTTTTTCGGCCCGTTTAGGTGCCTCTGGAACTGAGAATTACTTGCTCAAACGGAAGCCGGAGTGATGCATTTCGTCACTCCGACGGTCCCTCCAACACGTACCGACCATAGTTTAATGCATAACAGTAACAAGGGTATGTCTCCGGGCCAGAAGGGTTTGCAGGTGCATTTTCGCGAAAATGTCTTTTTCGGGCCGTTTTCGTGGGTTATAGCACACGATTTTCAGGACTCGGGTCAATTTTTTTTGCAACATCCCGGATCTGCAAAGATTCCTTGTAGAAGACATTTGACGAGGTTTTCATTGATTTTTGGACCGTGGGGTACACGTTTCGGGCCTTTTTCGCCCCGTTCAGGATCCTTTCGAACCGAGAATTACTTGCTCAACCGGAAGCCGGAATGATGCATTTCGTCACTCCGACGGTCCCTCCTCCACGTACCGACCATAGTGTAATGCATAAGAGTACCAGGGGTATGTCTCCGGGCCAGAAGGATTTGCAGGTGCGTTTTCGCGAAAATGTCCGTTTCGGGCCATTTTCGTGGGTTATAGCACACGATTTTTAGCACTCGGGTCAATTTTTTTGCAACATCCCGGATGTGCACAAACTCCTTGTAGGAGACATTTGGCGAGGTTTTCATTGATTTTTGGACTGTGGGGTACACGTTTCGGGCCTTTTTTCGGCCCGTTTAGGTGCCTCTGGAACCGAGAACTACTTGCTCAAACGGAAGCCGGAATGATGCATTTCGTCACTCCGACGGTCCCTCCTCCACGTACCGACCATAGTGTAATGCATAAGAATACCAGGGGTATGTCTCCGGGCCAGAAGGGTTTGCAGGTGCGTTTTCGCGAAAATTTCCGTTTCGGGCCATTTTCGTGGGTTATAGCACACGATTTTCAGCACTCGGGTCAATTTTCTTGCAACATCCCGGATGTGCATAGATTCCTTGTAGAGGACATTTGGTGAGGTTTTCATTGATTTTTGGACCGTGGGGTACACGTTTCGGGCCTTTTTCGCCCCGTTTAGGTGCCTCTGGAACCGAGAATTACTTGCTCAAACGGAAGCCGGAATGATGCATTTCGTCACTCCGACGGTCCCTCCTCCACGTACCGATCATAGTTTAATGCATAACAGTACCAGGGGTATGTCTCCGGGCACGAAGGGTTTGCAGGTACGTTTTCGCGAAAATGTCCGTTTCGGGCCATTTTCGTGGGTTATAGCACACGATTTTCAGCACCCGTGTCAATTTTTTTGCAACATCCCGGATGTGGACAGACTCCTTGTAGGAGACATTTGGCGAGGTTTTCATTGATTTTTCAACCGTGGGGTACACGTTTCGGGCCTTTTTCAGCCCGTTTAGGTGCCTTTCGAACCGAGAATTACTTGCTCAAACGGAAGCCGGAATGATGCATTTCGTCAATCCGACGGTCCCTCCTCCACGTACCGACAATAGTTTAATGCATAAGAGTACCAGGGGTATGTCTCCGGGCCAGAAGGGTTTGCAGGTGCGTTTTCGCGAAAATGTCCGTTTCGGGCCATTTTCGTGGGTTATAGCACACGATTTTCAGCACTCGGGTCAATTTTTTTGCAACATCCCGGATGTGCACAGACTCCTTGTAGGAGACATTTGGCGAGGTTTTCATTGATTTTTGGACCGTGGGGTACACGTTTCGGGCCTTTTTCGGCCCGTTTAGGTGGCTTTCGAACCGAGAATTACTTGCGCAAACGGAAGCCGGAATGATGAATTTCGTCACTCCGACGGTCCCTCCTCCACGTACCGACCATAGTTTAATGCATAACAGTAACAGGGGTATGTCTCCGGGCCAGAAGGGTTTGCAGGTGCGTTTTCGCGAAAATGTATGTTTCGGGCCTTTTTCGAGGGTTATAGCACACGATTTTCAGCACTCGGGTCAATTTTTTTGCAACATCCCGGATGTGCACAGACTCCTTGTAGGAGACATTTGGCGAGGTTTTCATTGATTTTTGGACCGTGGGGTACACGTTTCGGGCCTTTTTCGGCCCGTTTAGGTGCCTTTCGAACCGAGAATTACTTGCGCAAACGGAAGCCGGAATGATGAATTTCATCACTCCGACGGTCCCTCCTCCACATACCGACCATAGTTTAATGCATAACAGTTACAGGGGTATGTCTCCGGGCCAGAAGGGTTTGCAGGTGCGTTTTCGCCAAAATGTCTGTTTCGGGCCGTTTTCGTGGGTTATAGCACACAATTTTCAGCACTCGGGTCAATTTTTTTGCAACATCCCGGGTGTGCACAGACTCCTTGTAGGAGACATTTGGCGAGGTTTTCATTGATTTTTGAACCGTGGGGTACACGTTTCGGGCCTTTTTCGGCCCGTTTAGGTGCCTCTGGAACCGAGAATTACTTGCACAAATGGAAGCCGGAATGATGCATTTCGTCACTCCGACGGTCCCTCCAACACGTACCGACCATAGTTTAATGCATAACAGTAACAATGGTATGTCTCCGGGCCCGAAGGGTTTGCAGGTGCGTTTTTGCGAAAATGTCTGTTTCGGGCCGTTTTCGTGGGTTATAGCACACGATTTTCAGCACTCGGGTCAATTTTTTTGCAACATCCCGGATGTGCACAGACTCCTTGTAGGAGAGATTTGGCGTGGTTTTCATTAATTTTTGGACCGTGGGGTACACGTTTCGGGCCTTTTTTCGGCCCGTTTAGGTGCCTCTGGAACCGAGAATTACTTGCTCAAACGGAAGCCGGAATGATGCATTTCGTCACTCCGACGGTCCTCCAACACGTACCGACCATAGTTTAATGCATAACAGTAACAATGGTATGTCTCCGGGCCAGAAGGGTTTGCAGGTGCGTTTTCGCGAAAATGTCTGTTTCGGGCCGTTTTCGTGGGTTATAGCACACGATTTTCAGCACCCGGGTCAATTTTCTTGCAACATACCGGATGTGCACAGATTCCTTGTAGAGGACATTTGGTGAGGTTTTCATTGATTTTTGGACCGTGGGGTACACGTTTCGGGCCTTTTTCGGCCCGTTTAGGTGCCTCTGGAACCGAGAATTACTTGCTCAAACGGAAGCCGGAATGATGCATTTCGTCAATCCGACGGTCCCTCCTCCACGTACCGATCATAGTTTAATGCATAACAGTACCAGGGGTATGTCTCCGGGCACGAAGGGTTTGCAGGTACGTTTTCGCGAAAATGTCCGTTTCGGGCCATTTTCGTGGGTTATAGCACACGATTTTCAGCACCCGGGTCAATTTTTTTGCAATATCCCGGATGTGCACAGACTCCTTGTAGGAGACATTTGGCGAGGTTTTCATTGATTTTTCAACCGTGGGGTACACGTTTCGGGCCTTTTTCGGCCCGTTTAGGTGCCTTTCGAACCGAGAATTACTTGCTCAAACGGAAGCCGGAATGATGCATTTCGTCACTCCGACGGTCCCTCCTCCACGTACCGACAATAGTTTAATGCATAAGAGTACCAGGGGTATGTCTCCGGACACTAAGGGTTTGCAGGTGCGTTTTCCCGAAAATGTCCGTTTCGAGCCATTTTCGTGGGTTATAGCACACGATTTTCAGCACTCGGGTCAATTTTTTGGCAACATCTCGGATGTGCACAGACTCCTTGTAGGAGACATTTGGCGAGGTTTTCATTGATTTTTGGACCGTGGGGTACACGTTTCGGGCCTTTTTCGGCCCGTTTTGGTGCCTCTGGAACCGAGAATTACTTGCTCAAACGGAAGCCGGAATGATGCATTTCGTCACTCCGACGGTCCCTCCAACACGTACCGACCATAGTTTAATGCATAACAGTAACAGGGGTATGTCTCCGGGCCAGAAGGGTTTGCAGGTGCGTTTTCGCGAAAATGTCTGTTTCGGGCCGTTTTCGTGGGTTATAGCACACGATTTTCAGGACTCGGGTCAATTTTTTTGCAACATTCCGGATGTGCACAGATTCCTTGTAGAAGACATTTGACGAGGTTTTCATTGATATTTGGACCGTGGGGTACACGTTTCGGGCCTTTTTCGCCCCGTTCAGGATCCTTTCGAACCGAGAATTACTTGCTCAAACGGAAGCGGGAATGATGCATTTCGTCACTCCGACGGTCCCTCCTCCACTTACCGACCATAGTGTAATGCATAAGAGTACCAGTGGTATGTCTCCGGGCCCGAAGGGTGTGCAGGTGCTTTTTTGCGAAAATGTCCGTTTCGGGCCATTTTCGTGGGTTATAGCACACGATTTTCAGCACTCGGGTCAATTTTTTTGCAACATCCCGGATGTGCACAGACTCCTTGTAGGAGAGATTTGGCGTGGTTTTCATTAATTTTTGGACCGTGGGGTACACGTTTCGGGCCTTTTTTCGTCCCGTTTAGGTGCCTCTGGAACCGAGAATTACTTCCTCAAACGGAAGCCGGAATGATGCATTTCGTCACTCCGACGGTCCCTCCAACACGTACCGACCATAGTTTAATGCATAACAGTAACAAGGGTATGTCTCCGGGCCAGAAGGGTTTGCAGGTGCGTTTTCGCGAAAATGTCTGTTTCGGGCCGTTTTCGTGGGTTATAGCACACGATTTTCAGCACTCGGGTCAATTTTCTTGCAACATCCTGGATGTGCACAGATTCCTTGTAGAGGACATTTGGTGAGGTTTTCATTGATTTTTGGACCGTGGGGTACACGTTTCGGGCCTTTTTCGGCCCGTTTAGGTGCCTTTGGAACCGAGAATTACTTGCTCAAACGGAAGCCGGAATGATGCATTTCGTCACTCCGACGGTCCCTCCAACACGTACCGACCATAGTTTAATGCATAACAGTAACAAGGGTATGTCTCCGGGCCTTAGGGTTTAGGGTTTAGGGTTTAGGGTTTAGGGTTTAGGGTTTTAGGGTTTAGGGTTTAGGGTTTAGGGTTTTAGGGTTTTAGGGTTTAGGGTTTAGGGTTTAGGGTTTATTAGGGTTTAGGGTTTAGGGTTTAGGGTTTTAGGGTTTAGGGTTTAGGGTTTTAGGGTTTAGGGTTTACGGTTTAGGGTTTAGGGTTTAGGGTTTTTGGTTTTTGGGTTTAGGGTTTAGGGTTTTGGGTTTAGGGTTTGGGGTTTAGGGTTTAGGGTTTAGGGTTTTTAGGGTTTAGGGTTTAGGGTTTAGGGTTTAAGGTTTAGGGCTTAGGGTTTAGGTGCCTCTGGAACCGAGAATTACTTGCTCAAACGGAAGCCGGAATGATGCATTTCGTCACTCCGACGGTCCCTCCAACACGTACCGACCATAGTTTAATGCATAACAGTAACAATGGTATGTCTCCGGGCCAGGAGGGTTTGCAGGTGCGTTTTCGCGAAAATGTCTGTTTCGGGCCGTTTTCGTGGGTTATAGCACACGATTTTCAGCACTCGCGTCAATTTTCTTGCAACATCCCGGATGTGCACAGATTCCTTGTAGAGGACATTTGGTGAGGTTTTCTTTGATTTTTGGACCGTGGGGTACGCGTTTCGGGCCTTTTTCGGCCCGTTTAGGTGCCTCTGGAACCGAGAATTACTTGCTCAAACGGAAGCCGGAATGATGCATTTCGTCACTCCGACGGTCCCTCCTCCACGTACCGATCATAGTTTAATGCATAACAGTACCAGGGGTATGTCTCCAGGCACGAAGGGTTTGCTGGAACGTTTCCGCGAAAATGTCCGTTTCGGGCCATTTTCGTGGGTTATAGCACACGATTTTCAGCACCCGGGTCAATTTTTTTGCAACATCCCGGATGTGCACAGGCTCCTTGTAGGAGACATTTGGCGAGGTTTTCATTGATTTTTCAACCGTGGGGTACACGTTTCGGGCCTTTTTCAGCCCGTTTAGGTGCCTTTCGAACCGAGAATTACTTGCTCAAACGGAAGCCGGAATGATGCATTTCGTCACTCCGACGGTCCCTCCTCCACGTACCGACAATAGTTTAATGCATAAGAGTACCAGGGGTATGTCTCCGGACACGAATGGTTTGCAGGTGCGTTTTCCCGAAAATGTCCGTTTCGGGCCATTTTTGTGGGTTATAGCACACGATTTTCAGCACCCGGGTCAATTTTTTTGCAATATCCCGGATGTGCACAGACTCCTTGTAGGAGACATTTGGTGAGGTTTTCATTGATTTTTCAACCGTGGGGTACACGTTTCGGGCCTTTTTCGGCCCGTTTAGGTGCCTTTCGAACCGAGAATTACTTGCTCAAACGGATGCCGAAATGATGCATTTCGTCACTCCGACGGTCCCTCCTCCACGTACCGACAATAGTTTAATGCATAAGAGTACCAGGGGTATGTCTCCGGACACGAAGGGTTTGCAGGTGCGTTTTCCCGAAAATGTCCGTTTCGGGCCATTTTCGTGGGTTATAGCACACGATTTTCAGCACTCGGGACAATTTTTTTGCAACATCTCGGATGTGCACAGACTCCTTGTAGGAGACATTTGGCGAGGTTTTCATTGATTTTTGGACCGTGGGGTACACGTTTCGGGCCTTTTTCGGCCCGTTTTGGTGCCTCTGGAACCGAGAATTACTTGCTCAAACGGAAGCCGGAATGATGCATTTCGTCACTCCGACGGTCCCTCCAACACGTACCGACCATAGTTTAATGCATAACAGTAACAGGGGTATGTCTCCGGGCCAGAAGGGTTTGCAGGTGCGTTTTCGCGAAAATGTCTGTTTCGGGCCGTTTTCGTGGGTTATAGCACACGATTTTCAGGACTCGGGTCAATTTTTTTGCAACATCCCGGATGTGCACAGATTCCTTGTAGAAGACATTTGACGAGGTTTTCATTGATATTTGGACCGTGGGGTACACGTTTCGGGCCTTTTTCGCCCCGTTCAGGATCCTTTCGAACCGAGAATTACTTGCTCAAACGGAAGCGGGAATGATGCATTTCGTCACTCCGACGGTCCCTCCTCCACTTACCGACCATAGTGTAATGCATAAGAGTACCAGTGGTATGTCTCCGGGCCCGAAGGGTGTGCAGGTGCTTTTTTGCGAAAATGTCCGTTTCGGGCCATTTTCGTGGGTTATAGCACACGATTTTCAGCACTCGGGTCAATTTTTTTGCAACATCCCGGATGTGCACAGACTCCTTGTAGGAGAGATTTGGCGTGGTTTTCATTAATTTTTGGACCGTGGGGTACACGTTTCGGGCCTTTTTTCGTCCCGTTTAGGTGCCTCTGGAACCGAGAATTACTTCCTCAAACGGAAGCCGGAATGATGCATTTCGTCACTCCGACGGTCCCTCCAACACGTACCGACCATAGTTTAATGCATAACAGTAACAAGGGTATGTCTCCGGGCCAGAAGGGTTTGCAGGTGCGTTTTCGCGAAAATGTCTGTTTCGGGCCGTTTTCGTGGGTTATAGCACACGATTTTCAGCACTCGGGTCAATTTTCTTGCAACATCCTGGATGTGCACAGATTCCTTGTAGAGGACATTTGGTGAGGTTTTCATTGATTTTTGGACCGTGGGGTACACGTTTCGGGCCTTTTTCGGCCCGTTTAGGTGCCTTTGGAACCGAGAATTACTTGCTCAAACGGAAGCCGGAATGATGCATTTCGTCACTCCGACGGTCCCTCCAACACGTACCGACCATAGTTTAATGCATAACAGTAACAAGGGTATGTCTCCGGGCCTTAGGGTTTAGGGTTTAGGGTTTAGGGTTTAGGGTTTTAGGGTTTAGGGTTTAGGGTTTAGGGTTTTAGGGTTTTAGGGTTTAGGGTTTAGGGTTTAGGGTTTAGGGTTTAGGGTTTTTTAGGGTTTAGGGTTTAGGGTTTAGGGTTTTAGGGTTTAGGGTTTAGGGTTTTAGGGTTTACGGTTTAGGGTTTAGGGTTTAGGGTTTTTGGTTTTTGGGTTTAGGGTTTAGGGTTTTGGGTTTAGGGTTTGGGGTTTAGGGTTTAGGGTTTTTAGGGTTTAGGGTTTAAGGTTTAGGGCTTAGGGTTTAGGTGCCTCTGGAACCGAGAATTACTTGCTCAAACGGAAGCCGGAATGATGCATTTCGTCACTCCGACGGTCCCTCCAACACGTACCGACCATAGTTTAATGCATAACAGTAACAATGGTATGTCTCCGGGCCAGGAGGGTTTGCAGGTGCGTTTTCGCGAAAATGTCTGTTTCGGGCCGTTTTCGTGGGTTATAGCACACGATTTTCAGCACTCGGGTCAATTTTCTTGCAACATCCCGGATGTGCACAGATTCCTTGTAGAGGACATTTGGTGAGGTTTTCTTTGATTTTTGGACCGTGGGGTACACGTTTCGGGCCTTTTTCGGCCCGTTTAGGTGCCTCTGGAACCGAGAATTACTTGCTCAAACGGAAGCGGGAATGATGCATTTCGTCACTCCGACGGTCCCTCCTCCACGTACCGATCATAGTTTAATGCATAACAGTACCAGGGGTATGTCTCCAGGCACGAAGGGTTTGCTGGAATGTTTCCGCGAAAATGTCCGTTTCGGGCCATTTTCGTGGGTTATAGCACACGATTTTCAGCACCCGGGTCAATTTTTTTGCAACATCCCGGATGTGCACAGGCTCCTTGTAGGAGACATTTGGCGAGGTTTTCATTGATTTTTCAACCGTGGGGTACACGTTTCGGGCCTTTTTCAGCCCGTTTAGGTGCCTTTCGAACCGAGAATTACTTGCTCAAACGGAAGCCGGAATGATGCATTTCGTCACTCCGACGGTCCCTCCTCCACGTACCGACAATAGTTTAATGCATAAGAGTACCAGGGGTATGTCTCCGGACACGAATGGTTTGCAGGTGCGTTTTCCCGAAAATGTCCGTTTCGGGCCATTTTCGTGGGTTATAGCACACGATTTTCAGCACTCGGGTCAATTTTTTTGCAACATCTCGGATGTGCACAGACTCCTTGTAGGAGACATTTGGCGAGGTTTTCATTGATTTTTCAACCGTGGGGTACACGTTTCGGGCCTTTTTCGGCCCGTTTAGGTGCCTTTCGAACCGAGAATTAATTGCTCAAACGGAAGCCGGAATGATGCATTTCGTCACTCCGACGGTCCCTCCAACACGTACCGACCATAGTTTAATGCATAACAGTAACAGGGGTATGTCTCCGGGCCAGAAGGGTTTGCAGGTGCGTTTTCGCGAAAATGTCTGTTTCGGGCCGTTTTCATGGGTTATAGCACATGATTTTCAGGACTCGGGTCAATTTTTTTTGCAACATCCCGGATGTGCACAGATTCCTTGTAGAAGACATTTGACGAGGTTTTCATTGATTTTTGGACCGTGGGGTACACGTTTCGGGCCTTTTTCGCCCCGTTCAGGATCCTTTCGAACCGAGAATTACTTGCTCAAACGGAAGCCGGAATGATGCATTTCGTCACTCCGACGGCCCCTCCTCCACGTACCGACCATAGTGTAATGCATAAGAGTACCAGGGGTATGTCTCCGGGCCCGAAGGGTTTGCAGGTGCGTTTTTACGAAAATGTCCGTTTCGGGTCATTTTCGTGGGTTATAGCACACGATTTTCAGCACTCGAGTCAATTTTTTTGCAACATCCCGGATGTGCACAGACTCCTTGTAGGAGACATTTGGCGAGGTTTTCATTGATTTTTCAACCGTGGGGTACACGTTTTGGGCCTTTTTCAGCCCGTTTAGGTGCCTTTCGAACCGAGAATTACTTGCTCAAACGGAAGCCGGAATGATGCATTTCGTCACTCCGACGGTCCCTCCTCCACGTACCGACAATAGTTTAATGCATAAGAGTACCAGGGGTATGTCTCCGGACACGAAGGGTTTGCAGGTGCGTTTTCCCGAAAATGTCCGTTTCGGGCCATTTTCGTGGGTTATAGCACACGATTTTCAGCACTCGGGTCAATTTTTTTGCAACATCTCGGATGTGCACAGACTCCTTGTAGGAGACATTTGGCGAGGTTTTCATTGATTTTTGGACCGTGGGGTACACGTTTCGGGCCTTTTTCGGCCCGTTTTGGTGCCTCTGGAACCGAGAATTACTTGCTCAAACGGAAGCCGGAATGATGCATTTCGTCACTCCGACGGTCCCTCCAACACGTACCGACCATAGTTTAATGCACAACAGTAACAGGGGTATGTCTCCGGGCCAGAAGGGTTTGCAGGTGCGTTTTCGCGAAAATGTCTGTTTCGGGCCGTTTTCGTGGGTTATAGCACACGATTTTCAGGACTCGGGTCAATTTTTTTTGCAACATCCCGGATGTGCACAGATTCCTTGTAGAAGACATTTGACGAGGTTTTCATTGATTTTTGGACCGTGGGGTACACGTTTCGGGCCTTTTTCGCCCCGTTCAGGATCCTTTCGAACCGAGAATTACTTGCTCAAACGGAAGCCGGAATGATGCATTTCGTCACTCCGACGGTCCCTCCAACACGTACCGACCATAGTTTAATGCATAACAATAACAAGGGTATGTCTCCGGGCCTTAGGGTTTAGGGTTTAGGGTTTAGGGTTTAGGGTTTAGAGTTTTAGGGTTTTAGGATTTAGGGTTTTTTAGGGTTTAGGGTTTAGGGTTTAGGATTTTAGGGTTTAGGGTTTAGGGTTTTAGGGTTTAGGGTTTAGGGTTTAGGGTTTAGGGTTTAGGGTTTTTGGTTTTTGGGTTTAGGGTTTAGGGTTTAGGGTTTAGGGTTTAGGGTTTAGGGTTTAGGGTTTAGGGTTTAGGGTTTAGGGTTTAGGTGCCTCTGGAACCGAGAATTACTTGCTCAAACGGAAGCCGGAATGATGCATTTCGTCACTCCGACGGTCCCTCCAAAACGTACCGACCATAGTTTAATGCATAACAGTAACAATGGTATGTCTCCGGGCCAGAAGGGTTTGCAGGTGCGTTTTCGCGAAAATGTCTGTTTCGGGCCGTTTTCTTGGGTTATAGCACACGATTTTCAGCACTCGGGTCAATTTTCTTGCAACATCCCGGATGTGCACAGATTCCTTGTAGAGGACATTTGGTGAGGTTTTCTTTGATTTTTGGACCGTGGGGTACACGTTTCGGGTCTTTTTCAGCCCGTTTAGGTGCCTTTCGAACCGAGAATTACTTGCTCAAACGGAAGTCGGAATGAAGCATTTCGTCACTCCGACGGTCCCTCCTCCACGTACCGACAATAGTTTAATGCATAAGAGTACCAGGGGTATGTCTCCGGGCCAGAAGGGTTTGCAGGTACGTTTTCGCGAAAATGTCCGTTTCGGGCCGTTATCATGGGTTATAGCACACGATTTTCAGGACTCGGGTCAATTTTTTTTGCAACATCCCGGATGTGCACAGATTCCTTGTAGAAGACATTTGACGAGGTTTTCATTGATTTTTGGACCGTGGGGTACACGTTTCGGGCCTTTTTCGCCCCGTTCAGGATCCTTTCGAACCGAGAATTACTTGCTCAAACGGAAGCCGGAATGATGCATTTCGTCACTCCGACGGTCCCTCCTCCACGTACCGACCACAGTGTAATGCATAAGAGTACCAGGGGTATGTCTCCGGGCCCGAAGGGTTTGCAGGTGCGTTTTCCCGAAAATGTCCGTTTCGGGCCATTTTCGTGGGTTATAGCACACGATTTTCAGCACTCGGGTCAATTTTTTTGCAACATCTCGGATGTGCACAGACTCCTTGTAGGAGACATTTGGCGTGGTTTTCATTGATTTTTGGACCGTGGGGTACACGTTTCGGGCCTTTTTCGGCCCGTTTAGGTGCCTCTGGAACCGAGAATTACTTGCTCAAACGGAAGCCGGAATGATGCATTTCGTCACTCCGACGGTCCCTCCAACACGTACCGACCATAGTTTAATGTATAACAGTAACAGGGGTATGTCTCCGGGCCAGAAGGGTTTGCAGGTGCGTTTTCGCGAAAATGTCTGTTTCGGGCCGTTTTCGTGGGTTATAGCACACGATTTTCAGGACTCGGGTCAATTTTTTTTGCAACATCCCGGATGTGCACAGATTCCTTGTAGAAGACATTTGACGAGGTTTTCATTGATTTTTGGACCGTGGGGTACACGTTTCGGGCCTTTTTCGCCCCGTTCAGGATCCTTTCGAACCGAGAATTACTTGCTCAAACGGAAGCCGGAATGATGCATTTCGTCACTCCGACGGTCCCTCCTCCACTTACCGACCATAGTGTAATGCATAAGAGTACCAGGGGTATGTCTTCGGGCCCGAAGGGTTTGCAGGTGCGTTTTTGCGAAAATGTCCGTTTCTGGCCATTTTCGTGGGTTATAGCACACGATTTTCAGCACTCGAGTCAATTTTTTTGCAACATCCCGGATGTGCACAGACTCCTTGTAGGAGACATTAGGCGTGGTTTTCATTAATTTTTGGACCGTGGGGTACACGTTTCGGGCCTTTTTTCGACCCGTTTAGGTGCCTCTGGAACCGAGAATTACTTCCTCAAACGGAAGCCGGAATGATGCATTTCGTCACTCCGACGGTCCCTCCAACACGTACCGACCATAGTTTAATGCATAACAGTAACAAGGGTATGTCTCCGGGCCAGAAGGGTTTGCAGGTGCGTTTTCGCGAAAATGTCTGTTTCAGGCCGTTTTCGTGGGTTATAGCACACGATTTTCAGCACTCGGGTCAATTTTCTTGCAACATCCTGGATGTGCACAGATTCCTTGTAGAGGACATTTGGTGAGGTTTTCATTGATTTTTGGACCGTGGGGTACACGTTTCGGGCCTTTTTCGGCCCGTTTAGGTGCCTTTGGAACCCAGAATTACTTGCTCAAACGGAAGCCGGAATGATGCATTTCGTCACTCCGACGGTCCATCCAACACGTACCGACCATAGTTTAATGCATAACAGTAACAAGGGTATGTCTCCGGGCCTTAGGGTTTAGGATTTAGGGTTTAGGGTTTAGGGTTTTAGGGTTTTAGGGTTTAGGGTTTAGGGTTTAGGGTTTTTTAGGGTTTAGAGTTTAGGGTTTAGGATTTTAGGGTTTAGGGTTTCGGGTTTTAGGGTTTAGGGTTTAGGGTTTAGGGTTTAGGGTTTAGGGTTTTTGGGTTTAGGGTTTAGGGTTTGGGGTTTAGGGTTTGGGGTTTAGGGTTTGGGGTTTAGGGTTTGGGGTTTAGGGTTTGGGGTTTAGGGTTTGGGGTTTTAGGGTTTAGGGTTTAGGGTTTTAGGGTTTAGGGTTTAGGGTTTAGGGTTTTTGGTTTTTGGGTTTAGGGTTTAGGGTTTTGGGTTTAGGGTTTGGGGTTTAGGGTTTAGGGTTTAGGGTTTAGTGTTTTTAGGGTTTAGGGTTTAGGGTTTAGGTGCCTCTGGAACCGAGAATTACTTCCTCAAACGGAAGCCGGAATGATGCATTTCGTCACTCCGACGGTCCCTGCAACACGTACCGACCATAGTTTAATGCATAACAGTAACAGGGGTATGTCTCCGGGCCAGAAGGGTTTGCAGGTGCGTTTTCGCGAAAATGTCTGTTTCGGGCCGTTTTCGTGGGTTATAGCACACGATTTTCAGGACTCGGGTCAATTTTTTTTGCAACATCCCGGATGTGCACAGATTCCTTGTAGAAGACATTTGACGAGGTTTTCATTGATTTTTGGACCGTGGGGTACACGTTTCGGGCCTTTTTCGCCCCGTTCAGGATCCTTTCGAACCGAGAATTACTTGCTCAAACGGAAGCCGGAATGATGCATTTCGTCACTCCGACGGTCCCTCCTCCACTTACCGACCATAGTGTAATGCATAAGAGTACCAGGGGTATGTCTCCGGGCCCGAAGGGTTTGCAGGTGCGTTTTTGCGAAAATGTCCGTTTCGGGGCATTTTCGTGGGTTATAGCACACGATTTTCAGCACTCGGGTCAATTTTTTTGCAACATCCCGGATGTGCACAGACTCCTTGTAGGAGACATTTGGCGTGGTTTTCATTAATTTTTGGACCGTGGGGTACACGTTTCGGGCCTTTTTTCGGGCCGTTTAGGTGCCTCTGGAACCGAGAATTACTTCCTCAAACGGAAGCCGGAATGATGCATTTCGTCACTCCGACGGTCCCTCCAACACGTACCGACCATAGTTTAATGCATAACAGTAACAAGGGTATGTCTCCGGGCCAGAAGGGTTTGCAGGTGCGTTTTCGCGAAAATGTCTGTTTCGGGCCGTTTTCGTGGGTTATAGCACACGATTTTCAGCACTCGGGTCAATTTTCTTGCAACATCCTGGATGTGCACAGATTCCTTGTAGAGGACATTTGGTGAGGTTTTCATTGATTTTTGGACCGTGGGGTACACGTTTCGGGCCTTTTTCGGCCCGTTTAGGTGCCTTTAGAACCGAGAATTACTTGCTCAAACGGAAGCCGGAATGATGCATTTCGTCACTCCGACGGTCCCTCCAACACGTACCGACCATAGTTTAATGCATAACAGTAACAAGGGTATGTCTCCGGGCCTTAGGGTTTAGGGTTTAGGGTTTAGGGTTTAGGGTTTAGAGTTTTAGGGTTTTAGGATTTAGGGTTTTTTAGGGTTTAGGGTTTAGGGTTTAGGATTTTAGGGTTTAGGGTTTAGGGTTTAGGGTTTAGGGTTTAGGGTTTAGGGTTTTTGGTTTTTGGGTTTAGGGTTTAGGGTTTAGGGTTTAGGGTTTAGGGTTTAGGGTTTAGGGTTTAGGGTTTAGGGTTTTTAGGGTTTAGGGTTTAGGGTTTAGGGTTTAGGTGCCTCTGGAACCGAGAATTACTTGCTCAAACGGAAGCCGGAATGATGCATTTCGTCACTCCGACGGTCCCTCCAAAACGTACCGACCATAGTTTAATGCATAATAGTAACAATGGTATGTCTCCGGGCCAGAAGGGTTTGCAGGTGCGTTTTCGCGAAAATGTCTGTTTCGGGCCGTTTTCTTGGGTTATAGCACACGATTTTCAGCACTCGGGTCAATTTTCTTGCAACATCCCGGATGTGCACAGATTCCTTGTAGAGGACATTTGGTGAGGTTTTCTTTGATTTTTGGACCGTGGGGTACACGTTTCGGGTCTTTTTCGGCCCGTTTAGGTGCCTTTCGAACCGAGAATTACTTGCTCAAACGGAAGTCGGAATGAAGCATTTCGTCACTCCGACGGTCCCTCCTCCACGTACCGACAATAGTTTAATGCATAAGAGTACCAGGGGTATGTCTCCGGGCCAGAAGGGTTTGCAGGTACGTTTTCGCGAAAATGTCCGTTTCGGGCCGTTATCATGGGTTATAGCACACGATTTTCAGGACTCGGGTCAATTTTTTTTGCAACATCCCGGATGTGCACAGATTCCTTGTAGAAGACATTTGACGAGGTTTTCATTGATTTTTGGACCGTGGGGTACACGTTTCGGGCCTTTTTCGCCCCGTTCAGGATCCTTTCGAACCGAGAATTACTTGCTCAAACGGAAGCCGGAATGATGCATTTCGTCACTCCGACGGTCCCTCCTCCACGTACCGACCACAGTGTAATGCATAAGAGTACCAGGGGTATGTCTCCGGGCCCGAAGGGTTTGCAGGTGCGTTTTCCCGAAAATGTCCGTTTCGGGCCATTTTCGTGGGTTATAGCACACGATTTTCAGCACTCGGGTCAATTTTTTTGCAACATCTCGGATGTGCACAGACTCCTTGTAGGAGACATTTGGCGTGGTTTTCATTGATTTTTGGACCGTGGGGTACACGTTTCGGGCCTTTTTCGGCCCGTTTAGGTGCCTCTGGAACCGAGAATTACTTGCTCAAACGGAAGCCGGAATGATGCATTTCGTCACTCCGACGGTCCCTCCAACACGTACCGACCATAGTTTAATGTATAACAGTAACAGGGGTATGTCTCCGGGCCAGAAGGGTTTGCAGGTGCGTTTTCGCGAAAATGTCTGTTTCGGGCCGTTTTCGTGGGTTATAGCACACGATTTTCAGGACTCGGGTCAATTTTTTTTGCAACATCCCGGATGTGCACAGATTCCTTGTAGAAGACATTTGACGAGGTTTTCATTGATTTTTGGACCGTGGGGTACACGTTTCGGGCCTTTTTCGCCCCGTTCAGGATCCTTTCGAACCGAGAATTACTTGCTCAAACGGAAGCCGGAATGATGCATTTCGTCACTCCGACGGTCCCTCCTCCACTTACCGACCATAGTGTAATGCATAAGAGTACCAGGGGTATGTCTTCGGGCCCGAAGGGTTTGCAGGTGCGTTTTTGCGAAAATGTCCGTTTCGGGCCATTTTCGTGGGTTATAGCACACGATTTTCAGCACTCGAGTCAATTTTTTTGCAACATCCCGGATGTGCACAGACTCCTTGTAGGAGACATTAGGCGTGGTTTTCATTAATTTTTGGACCGTGGGGTACACGTTTCGGGCCTTTTTTCGACCCGTTTAGGTGCCTCTGGAACCGAGAATTACTTCCTCAAACGGAAGCCGGAATGATGCATTTCGTCACTCCGACGGTCCCTCCAACACGTACCGACCATAGTTTAATGCATAACAGTAACAAGGGTATGTCTCCGGGCCAGAAGGGTTTGCAGGTGCGTTTTCGCGAAAATGTCTGTTTCAGGCCGTTTTCGTGGGTTATAGCACACGATTTTCAGCACTCGGGTCAATTTTCTTGCAACATCCTGGATGTGCACAGATTCCTTGTAGAGGACATTTGGTGAGGTTTTCATTGATTTTTGGACCGTGGGGTACACGTTTCGGGCCTTTTTCGGCCCGTTTAGGTGCCTTTGGAACCCAGAATTACTTGCTCAAACGGAAGCCGGAATGATGCATTTCGTCACTCCGACGGTCCATCCAACACGTACCGACCATAGTTTAATGCATAACAGTAACAAGGGTATGTCTCCGGGCCTTAGGGTTTAGGGTTTAGGGTTTAGGGTTTTAGGGTTTAGGATTTAGGGTTTAGGGTTTAGGGTTTTAGGGTTTTAGGGTTTAGGGTTTAGGGTTTAGGGTTTTTTAGGGTTTAGAGTTTAGGGTTTAGGATTTTAGGGTTTAGGGTTTCGGGTTTTAGGGTTTAGGGTTTAGGGTTTAGGGTTTAGGGTTTAGGGTTTTTGGGTTTGGGGTTTAGGGTTTGGGGTTTAGGGTTTGGGGTTTAGGGTTTGGGGTTTAGGGTTTGGGGTTTAGGGTTTGGGGTTTTAGGGTTTAGGGTTTTAGGGTTTAGGGTTTAGGGTTTAGGGTTTAGGGTTTTTGGTTTTTGGGTTTAGGGTTTAGGGTTTTGGGTTTAGGGTTTGGGGTTTAGGGTTTAGGGTTTAGGGTTTAGTGTTTTTAGGGTTTAGGGTTTAGGGTTTAGGTGCCTCTGGAACCGAGAATTACTTACTCAAACGGAAGCCGGAATGATGCATTTCGTCACTCCGACGGTCCCTGCAACACGTACCGACCATAGTTTAATGCATAACAGTAACAGGGGTATGTCTCCGGGCCAGAAGGGTTTGCAGGTGCGTTTTCGCGAAAATGTCTGTTTCGGGCCGTTTTCGTGGGTTATAGCACACGATTTTCAGGACTCGGGTCAATTTTTTTTGCAACATCCCGGATGTGCACAGATTCCTTGTAGAAGACATTTGACGAGGTTTTCATTGATTTTTGGACCGTGGGGTACACGTTTCGGGCCTTTTTCGCCCCGTTCAGGATCCTTTCGAACCGAGAATTACTTGCTCAAACGGAAGCCGGAATGATGCATTTCGTCACTCCGACGGTCCCTCCTCCACTTACCGACCATAGTGTAATGCATAAGAGTACCAGGGGTATGTCTCCGGGCCCGAAGGGTTTGCAGGTGCGTTTTTGCGAAAATGTCCGTTTCGGGCCATTTTCGTGGGTTATAGCACACGATTTTCAGCACTCGGGTCAATTTTTTTGCAACATCCCGGATGTGCACAGACTCCTTGTAGGAGACATTTGGCGTGGTTTTCATTAATTTTTGGACCGTGGGGTACACGTTTCGGGCCTTTTTTCGGGCCGTTTAGGTGCCTCTGGAACCGAGAATTACTTCCTCAAACGGAAGCCGGAATGATGCATTTCGACACTCCGACGGTCCCTCCAACACGTACCGACCATAGTTTAATGCATAACAGTAACAAGGGTATGTCTCCGGGCCAGAAGGGTTTGCAGGTGCGTTTTCGCGAAAATGTCTGTTTCGGGCCGTTTTCGTGGGTTATAGCACACGATTTTCAGCACTCGGGTCAATTTTCTTGCAACATCCTGGATGTGCACAGATTCCTTGTAGAGGACATTTGGTGAGGTTTTTATTGATTTTTGGACCGTGGGGTACACGTTTCGGGCCTTTTTCGGCCCGTTTAGGTGCCTTTGGAACCGAGAATTACTTGCTCAAACGGAAGCCGGAATGATGCATTTCGTCACTCCGACGGT